>CM035836.1:203691155-206109905 GCA_020510985.1 Pholidichthys leucotaenia | reverse complement strand
AAGCCGTTTATGCTGAAATTGCCATCTACCTGATTCCTTTGTCAATTTTTTATCTACATATATTAGACAACAGGGTGCATGATCAGAGATCACGATGTTATCATAAAAGCAGTTTTGAATCTTGGACCTTAATTCTGTGGAAATCAAAAAATAATCAATACGTGAGAATGTCTTGTAGGTACTGGAATAACAAGAATAGGCTTTAACTTGTGGTTTCATTTCTCTCCATATATCTAACAATCTCAATTCTTTCATAAAATGATTAATAGTCATCCTACATCCAATGTGCGTACAATCCAGTCCTGTTGATCTATCCACACCTGGATTCAATGTACAATTAAAATCCCCTGCTATTATATGTTGCCCTGTAAGTGATGATAAGATGAGAAATAAATTAGCAAAGAACTTCTGATCATCTATATTGGGACCAAATAAGTTCACAAGATTTATATTTTCTAATAGCAAAGAACCTTGAATGATTACATATCTTCCAAATTTGTCTCCAATTACATTTTTCACTTGAAAAGGAACTGATTTATGTATGAGAGTCATAACTCCCCTGGCTCGGGATGAAAATGAAGAGGTGAATACACTTCCCTGCCATCTACTCCTAATTCTTTTAACATCCTCCTCTATCAGATGAGTTTCTTGTAAAAACACAATTCTTGAACCCATGTCCTTTATTTTATTCATAACTTGTTTAAGTTTTTTTAAATTTTGTAGACCTCTGCAATTCCATGAAGTTAAATTAAGATTAACACTTTGGTCCATGATCAATAGAGAGTTTGGGATTACCTTGCAGTGTAAACATGCTCATACAGAGAAGCAAAAACATGAGTGGTTGAACATTCATCCTACAAACTACACACAAACAAATTTCCCCTTCCCACACTTGTGGCAAACCCCCCAAAATCAAAAGAAAAATTCTGTCTCCCGATATAGCCATCGACCGTTCCACACCCACGGGGAACAGCCTAAGCCACTCCTTCTTCATCCTCCCAATCACCCTAACTCTACTGCTTTTAATGACGTAACATTAACTTTCCTCTGTAGTTTTCCAACTTGACTCCAAAATTTTTAACAACTTTGTACATCATAGTTGTTTTTTTTTTGTTTGTTTTGTTTTTGTTTTGTTTTTTTAATATATAATACAATCTATATTTTGTAAACTTACTATTTACTTCAAGTCAGTCAGATGCCTGTGCAAATGCTTAATTATTCTACCTTATATTTTGTTCATGCTTAGCTCCCACCAGTCTCTTCTTCTTCTTTGATCTTCTTGATGAACTCCTGCGCCTCCTCTGGGGTCTTGAAGATGTGGGTTCTGCCCTCATACGTGGTCAGCAGTCTCGCAGGATAGATTACACCATGACGAATCCCAAGGTTGCGCAGCTCCTTACGTACGGGATCAAACTGCTTCCTCAATTGCTGGATTCCTGTGGCCAAATCTGGGTAGAACCGCACCTGCTGGTCCTGGTGTTTAATCTCTCCTTTTTTAGCTCGTGCAGCGTTGAAGATCTTCATCCTGTCTCTGTTGCTAAGAAACTTCATAATTAAGGTCCTCGGCGGTCCCTTATCTCTCCGTGGGCCAATACGATGTGCTTTTTCCAGAACCACTGCTGATTGCAACTCCTCGCTGCCCAGCACCTCCGGAATCCACTTTTCCAGAAAGGAACATACGTCCCGACCTTCTGATTCCTCTGGAAGACCCACCAGCCTCAAATTATTCTGTCTCGACCGAGATTCCAAATCCAAAATATTATCTTCCAGAGATTTATTTTTTTTTTTCCAAAGTGCGCACCTTTAATTGAAGACGGGTGACGTCATCTTCAGCACTAGCGAGACGGAGCTCCATCTGCGCCGTTCGTTCTACACAGTCACCCAATTCCTTTCTTATTCCTTCCAACGCTGTCATAATCCCATCAAATCTAGAGGAAAAGTCCGCTCTCATTGAACTCATGGCAGCCATCAGCGCATCTGCGCCATTCCCCGCAGATATCGCAGCGTTGCCAGCCTCCTCCGCCATATATGGAGTTTTGTTTACTGCGTCACAGACCTGAAAGTCCGTTAATTTGGACTGTTTCGGCGGCTCGCTTTTTCCTTTTCCTGGTTTTCCAGCCTTAGGCTTCGCCGACATATCTTCGCCCAAATGCTGGGATACGTTCTGTCCCAAATGAGAGAGTTATTTGCCGATTTTTTTTTTTCCAGGAGCAGAGCAGAGCGAGACACGTCCGTCCTACGTGGCAGCCATAACCGGAAGTCACATTGCGCGGCTTTTGGATGTAATTTCCAATCAAAGGGAAATAAAGAGAGCGGGGTGAGCCTCCATAGCTTTCCTAAAGAGGGAAAGTTGAGGAAAAGGTGGGGCGGCAGCGGCTCAGCAGGTAGAGCAGGTCATCTAATAACCCGATGGTTGGCAGTTTGCATCACACTCTCCCCAGATATCCTGCCGTTGTGTCCCTGGGCAAGACACTTCACCCACATTGCCTCCAGTGCCCATAACACTGGGTATGAATATGTAAAAATGTTTAAATGCTCGGTGGTGGCCGGAGAGGCTGTTGGCGTGGATTGGCAGCCACATTTCCCTCACTCTGAGTGTCTGTGATCACGCGCTGTAGCGCATGCCTGATAAAGCTGACATATGTATTAATCACGCTGTGATAAAGCACGATATCGCTCAAAGCGCACGAGCGTGTGCTTTGCGCACCAGTGTAGCGGATGAAATAAGGGAACCCAGTGTGGAGGCACGGAATAATTGCAGGCAGGACACACGAACTGAAGTTTAATAGGGTGTTTATTTCATACTCCAGCGCCGTGGAGCGAGCCCTTTTTTTTTTATTACTTATTTTGTACTAACCACAGTGCGCAGTGGGCAGCACAGTTTACCCTCGGCTGGGGGATCGCGGAGATCGTGGGTTCGATCCCTGCCCCTGGCCAACAGTGATCTGTGTGGAGTTTGCATGTTCTCCCCGTGTTTGCGTGGGTTTACTCCAGTTTTCTCCCACATGTCAAAAACATGCAGGTTAGGGAGTTAAGGGGCGCTTGCGCACGCAGCGACTGGCAGCTGGTGGCTTGTCACCAGACTGCAAAACAAATCTACCTATGGGTACAAAATAAGTAATAAAAAAAAAGGGCTCGCTCCACAGCGCTGGAGTGAGCTTCGTGCTGGATGAAATAAACACCCTTTTAAACTTCAGTTTGCAGTGTCCTGCCTGCACTTATTCCGTGCCTCAACACTGGGTTCCCTTATTTCATCCGCCACACTGCGCGATATTGTGCTTTATCATAGCGTGATTAATACATATGTCAGCTCTATCAAGTGTTGTGGGATGTGTCTGGTGCGTGTGTTTGGATGGAGCAGCTCGGTGCGTGGACGTGAGTGAGTGATGGCGTTTGCGCAGCCGAGGCCCCCCTCCCCCCACCCCCCGGTATGTGTGGCGAACGGTGTGTGATTTGGTGCGGATAAGTAGAAAGAGCGAGGCGACCAGAGCAGGTAGAATTTGTTGCTGACAACAGTGCGGTATATAAATAAAGCCCCAACGCTTCAGCAAAACGGCCTGTGCTTCTGTGTACCACAAGAGTGAGGTTTACTCGGGAATTAAACTGCGGAGGAAGATACATCTCCCCTGCGTCCCAAAACCACAGTTAGGAGACGAAAGGCAGGAACGGTCAACACAAGCGTGCGATCACAGACATGTCTCATGCGCTCACTTTGAGCGATATTGTGCTATTATCACAGCGTGATTAATACATATGTCAGCTTTATCAGGCATGCGCTACAGTGCGTGATCACAGACAGAGTGAGGGAAATGTGGCTGCAAATCCACGCCAACAGCCTCTCCGGCCACCACCGAGCATTTAAACATTTTTACACATTCATACCCAGTGTTATGGGCACTGGAGGCAATGCGGGTGAAGTGTCTTGCCCAGGGACACAACTGCAGGATATCTGGGGAGAGCGTGATGCGAACCGCCAACCATCGGGTTATTAGACTACCTGCTGAGCCGCTGCCGCCCCACCTTTTCCTCCACTTTCCCTCTTTAGGAAAGCTATGGAGGCTCACCCTGCTCTCTTTATTTCCCTTTGATTGGAAATTACATCCAAAAGCCGCGCAATGTGGCATTTTCACTGACAAATGGCAGTAGTTAGGAGCTTCGCTTCTTGGCTTGTATAAGACAGAAAAAATGGCTGCAACCATTCTACGTCACTACCCAGAATGCATTGCGACGTAAACAAAAATCGTAATAGTTTTTTAAAAATATATAAAACTGGGAATTATTTTCAAAAAAATTAAATTATAGTTATGTTACTAACATCAAAATAAAGCATATAGAGCTAACATGCCAATATAATCAGAGTTCCTTTTAAGAAGTTACAGGTCTGTGAGAGCCAGAAATCTTGCTTGTTTGTAGGTGACCAAATACTTATTTTACCGAGGAATTTACCAATTAATTCATTAAAAATCCTTCAATGTGATTTTCTGGATTTTTTTTCCTCATTTTGTCTCTCATAGTTGAGGTATACCTATGATGAAAATTGGAGACCTCTCTCATCTTTTAAGTGGGAGAACTTGCACAATTGGTGGCTGACTAAATACTTTTTTCCCCCACTGTATTTAGACCTGCGTTCTATCTGAAACCCAGCAGGTGGTAGCAGGCATGACCACAAAGGGCCTCTAGTCCTTGAGAAGTCTTTGGGTAAGCATATCTCTTTAACCACTAGTTTGGCATCATACTGGATGTAATAGATTATATTGTTGATACATTTATGACTCACGGTCCTTTAAAACCATAAAGAGGGTTATTCCTGATTGGCAACCCTCAACTGATCAAATATTTCCATCACTTACCCTCAGAGCTAGATGGCAATGGCAAGCAGTGCTCAACTTGGGATTTCATATCATTGACTTTGTAAACCAGTGAATGATGTTCATCTCTTCAATGCATTCTGTGAATAGAAAAACAGACAATTGATAATTATGAGCAGATGTGAAATATAAAAAATAACTCCACCGTGATTTGGCTAAAATCTGGAGGGCTTTTACTAGTAACCTTTATTATGGAACACTGCCATGTTAGAAATGAGCACAGAGTTCACTGAGTGCATAAAGAAAGCTTTATCACTCTGAACTCTTGTTTCTTATATACAGCAACAGTAGTGAGTCAGCCATAGCGTCTTTGTCTTTCATAAAGTAAGCATCAAAAAACTGTCAATTTTAACAATTCAGACACATTACATCAAATCAATCTCTTTCTGGCTTATCCTAATGAAACAAAAAAAAAAGTTTATTAAAGGTCAGATATTGTGCATTTTCCAGAGGTTATTTTAGTTTTGACATCCTCCTGGAAAAATAAATGTATTTATAAGGCCAAACACCATTCCTGGGTTGTTTTACAACAACACTCCTGAACAAAACTCTCTAAATGGCAAACGGCATTCACTTATATAGCACTTTTTCCTCATCCCTGGATGACAAAAGAGCTTTACATATTCGGCTATCTACCATTCACATATTCATACACCAATGACGGTGGAGCTGCCATGCCAGGCACTGGCCTGACCCACCACCTAACCTCAAATGTTAAGTCTGCTGATTAATCTGACTGAGAAGAGGATTTTTGAGTGTGCCACTCACAAGTAAGGAGGCAGTCAAGGTGCGTTTGTTTTGCTAACTTAGAGAACTGAAGGAAGGGCTTGCTAGTTTGTGACATCACAAAAAACACAAAGTACAAGCTTCTCATTTCTTTAAGAATTTAACTCTGTAAATACTGAGTGTACAAGGGCTGTTCATTAAAGATTTCCCACAGACACAAGAACCAAACTTGGCGCAGTTGTTAGTCTTTCTCTACAAAGGTGTCACTAAGGATCACGCACTTCTCCCACTGTTTTGTGCAGTTGTGAAGACCTTTCCTGTAGAAGTCTGCAAGTTGTATCAGAAGAGCTGACTCAACCTCAGAAATCAGCGATTCATCATCTTAGAAGTGCTTGCCCTTCAAAAATGACTTCACGGTTGTGAAGAGCTGCAAGTCAGATGGTGTGAGTGGTGAACCAGGGTGTTGTCTTGCAGGAGGCAGATCCCTTTGGTCAGCATGTCACGCCACTCAGTTTTGATGGCCGCCTGTATTTTCTGCAGCAGGGAAGTGGAGCAACCAGGGAATCTATTGTGTAGACAACTTTCGCATGTGCACATGGTCATGGATGATTTTTTTTTTCCACAGACCCCACACTGATCTTGATATCTTGAACTAGTTGGTGGAGGGGTTATGTGGCAAGTCTCCAAAATGGTGGCCTCCACTCACCAGATTGACCACACTTGAACTGTTGATGCCAGTGCTTTATTACGTCAGAGGATGGGGCATCCTCCCCAGAAGTCTCCTTCATTTCATCAAATGTCTCTCATGGTGTGCAGCCTCTCAAGAACAGGAACCTGATGACCGCTCTGCATTCAACTTGCTCCATCATCAAACCTTACTCCACCTTAGCACCTGGAAGAGAACCGTTTACGAGTCCATCCATCCATCTTCTACCGCTTTTCCGGAGGTCCGGGTCGCGGAGGCAGCAGTTCAAGCAGAGAAGCCCAGACTTCCCTCTCCCCAGCCACCTGCTCCAGCTCTTCAGAGGGGATACCAAGGCGTTCCCAGACCAGCTGGGAGACATAGTCTCTCCACCGAGTCCTGGGTCTGCCCCGGGGTCTCCTCCCAGTGGGACGTGCCTGAAACACCTCAAGTGGAAGGCGTCCAGGAGGCATCCTAATCAGATGCCCATACCACCTCAACTGACTCCTTTCAATGTGGAGGAGCAGCGGTTCTACTCTGAGCCTCTCCCGGATGACTGAGCTCCTCACCCTATCTCTGAGGGTGAGTCCAGCAATCCTACGGAGAAAGCTCATTTCAGCCGCTTGTATCCGCGATCTCGTTCTTTCGGTCATTACCCAAAGCTCGTGACCATAGGTGAGAGTAGGAACGTAGATTGACTGGTAAATCGACAGCTTTGCCTTAGAACTAAGCTCCCTCTTCACCACAACAGACCGGTACAACGTCCGCATCACTGCAGATGCTGCTCCAATCCGTCTGTCGATCTCTCGCTCCATTTTCCCCTCACTCGTGAACAAAACCCCAAGATACTTAAACTCCTCCACTTGGGGCAGGAGCCTGTCCCCAACCCGGAGAGGACAATCCACCTTTTTCCGACTGAGGACCATGGACTCGGACTTGGAGGTGCTGATTCTCATCCCAGCCACTTCACACTCAGCGGCAAACCATCCCAGCAAGAGCTGTAGGTCATTGCTGGATGAAGCCAACAGGACAACATCATCTGCAAACAACAGAGATGAGATCCTGTGGTCACCAAGCATGACACCCTCCATTCCCTGGCTGCGCCTAGAAATCCTGTCCATAAAAATTATGAACAGGATCGGTGACAAAGGGCAGCCCTGGCGGAGTCCAACTCTCACTGGGAATGACTCCGACCGAGTGTTGGCAATACGAACCAAACTCTCACAACGGTCGTACAGAGACCGATTAGCTCGTAACAACAAGCCCGATACCCCATACTCCCGAAGCACCCCCCACAAAAATCCACGAGGGACGCAATCAAATGCCTTCTCCAAGTCCACAAAACACATGTAAACTGGTTGGGCAAACTCCCACGAACCCTCAAGAATTTTCGAGAGGGTAAAGAGCTGGTCCGATGTGCCACGGCCAGGACGAAAACCACATTGCTCCTCCTGAATCCGAGGTTCGACCAACCGCCGGACTCTCCTCTCCAGTACCTTGGCATAGACCTTCCCAGGGAGGCTGAGGAGTGTGATCCCTCTAAAGTTGGAGCACACCCTCCGGTCCCCTTTTTTGAAGAGAGGAACCACCACCCCGGTTTGCCATGCCAAAGGCACTGTCCCCGACCTCCACGCAATGTTGCAGAGGCGTGTCAACCATGACAACCCAACAACATCCAGGGCCTTGAGGTACTCAGGGCGAATCTCGTCCACCCCCGGGGCCCGGCCACCAAGGAGATTTTTAATCACCTTGGCGACCTCAGCCCCTGTGATAGGCGAGTCATCCCCCTCGTCCCCAAACCCTGCTTCCTCTGTGGAAGGCGTATCAGTGGGATTGAGGAGATCCTCAAAGTATTCCTTCCACCGCCCGACGATATCCCCGGTTGAAGTCAACAGTGTCCCATCCGCACCATACACAGTGTGGACGGGGAGCTGCTTTCCCCTCCTGAGCCGCCGAACAGTTTGCCAGAATCTCTTTGAAGCCTCCCTCATGGATCGTCACCTTATCGTGGTGGGGGGGTTTGCGTGCCCCAGTGATCCCAGGAGCTATGTTGTCCGGGGCAATTTGCCTCTGATAGGGTCTCCCAAGACAAACTGGTCCTGGGTGAAGGGCCAGACTAAGAACGATCCAACAGACTCTCATGATAAATTGTATATCAAGGATTCAGTGTACCCCGCCCGGTATGGGGTTACCGGGGCCCCACCCTGGAGCCAGGCCTGGGGGAGGGGCTCGAAGGCTAGCGTCTGGTGGCCGGGTTTCCACCCATGGGACCCGGCCGGGCTCAGCCCGAAGGAGTTACATGGGTCCGCCCTCCAGTGGGTTCACCACCTGCAGGAGGGATCATGGGGGTCCGGTGCTATGTGGATTAGGTGGCGGTCAAAGGCGGAGACCTTGGCGGACTGATCCCAAGCTTTCTAAACTGGCTTTACGAGTCCAGTGCTGCAAATTACCACGTGACCTATAGAGATAAGTATTATTACACATGTGCAATTTAAGCCTCCGACAATAATGGCAACTAGGTCAGGGGAAGTCTTTAATGAGCTGCACTGGTATTTATCTGTGAAGTGAGCGTTTTTAATATTTTACTGGTCTATACGAAACCCTTGCCTGCATTTTATATTGTTTAAAACCCAGAAAAAAACAAAAAACAAAACAGAGTTTTGCTCAATATGTGCCTTTTAGGTTAACACTTTCAATTATTAATGATTTCAGCTTTACATGATTCACTTATTGAAGATAATGTTTAATCTGGGCCTTGGTGCAGCCTCTGCCTGATCCTGCTGACATTTACAGGATGAAGCTAATATACAAACAACCCAACTGAGCTGAGGCCACCATCAGCCTACCTTAAATCAATTCTTAACAAGTCACATCCTTTGGCAGTCTTTGTTTTTAGCCTGAGCATGCTATTGTTAGACAAGCATGTGAAAAAACACTGCTGGAGTTGACAGAGAGGTTTCCATTTGGACATCGGGGTAAACTAAGGAAGGAGGTTGTACAAGCTGCAGAGCTTCATAGATAGCAGAGCAGGAAATGGAAGAGAACAGTAACAAACCTGCACACACTTCAGTTCCCCAACTGATAATTCAACAAGGAAACAGAATTTCGATTTTCACACAGAAAGCAAACTTCTCGTTTTCCGGTTTCATCAACAGCTTCACTTTTATGTCCACTTTTTTTTTTTTTTACCTTTGTGTATGCAACCACAGTTCAACACCTTGTATGCCCTCACCTGTACCATTGTTCCCACCTGTCTCACATACAATTAGTCTTTTGTAAGTGATGGATGGAGCCACATTAATTATCATCACATGGAAACAACCCCACCCTCATGTAGAGTATTGCCAGGTCATCACGTCCTCGGGTCAGACTTGAGGCCACAAGGCCAGCAAAAGGACAGCGCGAAGGAAATCCTGCTTCAAAACACACAGGAAGACCACCTCCGTCCATCTATCTGCGCACGCTGCTGCCGTAAGATACCCCAACGCTGCTCCCTCAGCCAAGGGAAAAAAAAATACTTGAGCTATCCAGTCATCACCAAGCTGTGTAATCATGATGGAGAAATCTTTGAAGTTGTTTATGCTGCTCTATGCCAAGCATGAGAGCAAAACTCATGTGCATCCATTTCATCTAATGACAAGATGCCCATATGCTGGGACATGAGAAGGGGTGGAGTTAAATAAACTTTGGGAGCTCAAAGCAGAGGAAAAAGGGTGGAAAATCAGGATCAGACAAGACTAATTATTTAGCTCGTGCTCTGATCTTTTATCATTTGATTACAGCATCCCTCAGTCTCTTGGGATCTCGTTCCTCTGACTTCACTGACAGTTTTCAGACTGTCAGAAGATTCTAGAGGATCTTCTGATAACGCGTGTTAAATTAGACTTGTTTCACTTCTCCAAAACAATGTAGAGTGTTGTCTCTTATTTGATCTTTTAGCAAAGTGACTACTTTACCTTAGGAAACACTCGGGCTGACCTTGGCTGAAGTGAATCAGCGACTGAACAAAGGAGAAATAACGTACTGAACCCAATTACATGGCCACAATAATTCATAAACTGGAAACAATCACACGTGATGTTTTACATGCACTGAATAAAAGCTAAAGGTAAAAGTTTAAAGAAAACCACAAAATGATAGGCTGTTCAGCTAAAATGATCTCAAATGCTTGAAAATGGCAACTAAAACCTGAAAGACGAGGAGGAAAACGGAAAACTACCATTCCAATGGATTGAAGAATAGCCAAAATGGCAAAGACTCAGCCAATGATCAGCTCCAGGAAGATTAAAGGTTTGATATAATTAGAAGATGCCTATGTGAAGCCAAGCTATCGATTGGTAAGAAACCCCCACAAAGTCCCATCGTTGGAAAAAAAGACATGCTGAAGAGGTTACAGTTTACCTAAGAACACACTGACTGGCCTAAAGAGAAATGGCGCAACATTCTGTGGACCAACAAAAGCAAAATTGTTCTTTTTGGGTCGAGGGGCTGCAGACAGTTTATCAGAGAACCCCCAAACACTGAACTCAAGCCACAGTACACTGTGAAGACAGTGGAGCACGATGGTTCAAGTATTATGATATTGGGATGTTTCTCATACTTTTGTGTCGAGCCTATTTCACCACATACCAGGGATCATGGATCAGTCTGAATACATCAAAATACTTTAAGAATTCATGTTGCCTTATGCCAAACAGAAAATACCCTTGATGTGTGTTTCAACAAGGCAACGACCCCAAACACACCAAGGAATGAGCACGATCTTGGTTCCAGACCAACAAGGTTGATATTATGGAGTGGCCAGCACAATCTACAGACCTTAATCCAATAGAATATCTGTGGGGTGACGTCAAAAATTCTGTCTGAGGCAAAACCAAGAAATGCAAATGTGCTGGAAAATTGTCAACTCCATGCAACAGAGATGTGGAGCAGTTCTCAAAAAGAATGGTTATTCAACTAAATATCTGTTCAGTGATTCTAAGGAAAGCAAAATCTTAAAACATTTTTCAGTACATACACTGAATGTTTGCATTTGCAAAGAAGAATGCAGACACTGCTTTTTTGTGGCCTAATATTTCATTTTTTTTACTTTGTGTAAAGGAACAAGACAAATTTTATAAAATTCTCTTCATGTTTTGATTTGAAATAGAATGTGCAGTGTTCCCAATGCATTTGCATGCATGAAAATAAAAGCTATTATAAGGATTTTGAGTTTTATTCACTTTTTTAACACACTGCTATTATTCTGAAAACAGATGTAAGTGGATCGTCACTTCATCATGGTGGGGGGTTTGCGTGCCCTAGTGATCCCAGGAGCTATGTTGTCCGAGCCAATTTGCCTCTGGTAGGGTCACCCAAGTTAAACTGGTCCTGGGTGAAGGTCCAGACTAAGAACGATCTAACAGACTCCCATGATGAATGTTAGAGCAAGTGTACCAGGCAGTGTACCCTGCCTGGTATGGGGTTACCAGGGCCCTGCCCTGGAGCCAGGCCTGGGAGAGGGGCTTGATGGCGAGCGTTTGGTGGCCGAGTTTCTGCCCATGGGACCCGGCTGGGCTCAGCCCAAAGGAGTTACATGGGTCCGCCCTCCAGTGGGCTCATCACCTGCAAGAGGGGTCATGGGGGTCCGGTGTTATGTGGATCAGATGGCGGTCGAAGACAGAGACCTTGGTGGTCTGATCCCCGGCTTTATAAACTGGCTTTTGGGATGTGGAATGTCACCCCTCTGGTGGGGAAGGAGCCTGAACTGGTGCATGAGGTTGAGAGATACCGGCTAGATATAGTTGGGCTCACCTCAATGCAGAACTCTGGTTCTGGAACCAGTTTCCTGGAGAGGGATTGGAGCTTGGCCTACTCTGGAGTTGCCCCAGGTGAGAGGCGACGAGCAGGGGTGGGTATTCTTGTATCCCCCCACCTTGATGCCTCAACATTGGAGTTCTCCCCGGTGGATGAAAGGGTAGTTTCCCTGTGCCTTCAGATTGGAAAATGGGTCCTGACCATCATTTGTGCCTATGCACCAGATGATGATTCAGAGTACCCACCCTTTTTGGAGTCTCTGACTGGGGTGCTGGAAAGTGCTCCTCTTGGAGACTCCATTGTCCTTCTGGGGGACTTCAACGCGCACGTGGACAACGACAGTGAAAACTGGAGGGGCGTGATTGGGAGGAATGTGTTATGTCTTAATAATACGAGACGTGAGCCATGTTGTACTGAGCAACGCACTGACCTTTATTGAGATTGTGCTCAACATACATACTGGCCGTAGCCCACCTGATGTCACCACGTCAACTGCCTGGCATTGGCTACAGCAAGCTATGAAGAACACCCCATAGAACAGAACACCCCCTCCATTAAGCTTAGCATAAAAAAAACCCCACAAAACACATGCAATATTTACACCTTTGTTTTCACACACAAAACAATAGGCCTAATAGCTAAATGAGCACCTGGGTAGACTGTCAGGATACCCTGCCTTGTTGGGGCGGATTATTCTGCCGCCCATGCCCAACACGCTTCAACAAAGGCTACTTCCACCACAAAGTCATCGAGGTGTCTGGGCCTCTAACGCGTCCTAGCCGAGCGCCTCACCAGAAGAGGACCTGCTCTAGGCTCCACTGGCCGCACCTGAGTGCCCCCAACACCCCCTTCAGGCAAGTCCCAACCCTCATCAGTCACATTTGCTGCAGCTCCTGGACCCTGGGCTGGGAACGACTTCCTGAGTCGGCTGGAATGCCACCGTGACCCGTCCGAAAGCCCGAATATGTGTGGGCCTAGCTGCTTCATGATCTGCAGGGGTCCCATCCAGAAAGGCTGTAGCTTATGCGTACGGTTGGGGTGCTTGATCCTAACCCAGTCCGAAACATCGAGTTCATGGGCCCTCGCCCTGCGCTTCCTGTCGAAACGCTGTTTCATTTTCTGCTGCTGGGCAATGACCCGGTCTCGTGATGGATCTGTGTCCGCCGGTGGGGAGGTCACGGGGGGCCGCAGCTGGTCCAGGGGCAGATGCAACTCATGCCCCAGCATGAGCTTCACTGGGGGGCACCCTGTTGTGGCCTGGCCCATTGCCCTGTAGTGAAGGAGCGTGTTCTGAAGGGCATCAGAGAACGTGAAGCCGTCCGGCAGATGGGCCCGCAGACCATTTTTCAGAGTCTTATTGAAACATTCTACACCCCCATTGGCCTGTGGGTGGTAAAACGCAGTTCTGATGTGCTCCACGCCCCCTGCTCCCAAAAACTCTTCAAACCCCCCAGAGGTGAACTGTGGGCCATTGTCCGTTGTGATGGCATCCAGAACTCCCCACCTGGCAAACAGTGACAAGAGGAAACCGGTGACCACATCCATCGTGACAGAGTTAGTGGGCAACACTTCTGGCCATTTAGAAAACAGACCGTAGACCACCAGTAGAAAATGGCTGTTTGCGGGGGCCGTGTGTAGTTCACCACAAATGTCCAACTGGATGTGCTTCCAAGAGCCCTCTGGGTACGGTAACAGTTGCAGAGGTGGAGGAGGTGGCACGCTAGTCTTCCCACTTTCCAAACATGGAACACAGTTCTTAACCATAGTTTCAAAGTCCTTATCAATGCCAGGCCACCAAACTGAATCCCTGTAGCGTTGTTTCACCCTGACCACCCCCAGATGACCCTCGTAAAGCATAGCCAAGACGCATGATCTCAGTGACACCGGAATCAGCGTGCGGTGTCCTCTTGCCACACACATGTCATTCCAGCAACTCAGTTCGTCCCTGAACCTCTCAAAAGGTGCCAGATCACCCTGCATCTTCAAGGGCCAACGCCCCCGATGACCGAGCGAAGCTGTGACAACGTCGGGTCCTGTTCCAGCTCCACCTGGAGCTTCTGGAGAGACACCATGTCCCAGAGGGGTCCGTGCAGTGCGTTGACCAGATCCACCTCCAAGGAGTCGCTGTCATCTAGTTGCGCAGTGTTGGTCGTGGCATGGGACAGGAGGTCCGCCACTGCGTTCTCCTTGCCAGGAGTGAACTGGGTAGTGAAGTTGTAGGCCCGCAGCTGTTCTGTCCACCTGTGGATCTGCAGAGGCCTGTGTCCCGAACCAGTTGTCTCCAGCAGCGTCGTTAGAGCCCGGTGGTCCATGCGTAGGGTAAAATGGCGTCCGTAGAGGTAGATATGCCACCGTTCGCATGCCCAAACACATGCAAGCACCTCTCTCTCGCCCACGGTGTACTTCTGTTCAGCTGGCGAGAGGGATCTTGATGCAAACACCACTAGGTGCTCCATACCATTTTGCTCTTGAAACATAACTGCCCCCAACGCCGAACCAGACGCGTCACAAGTCACAAAAGCTGGCCATTTTGGATCAAAGTGGGCCAACACCGGCGGGGAGGTGAGTTGGGACTTCAGTCTAGCGACCGCCGCTGAGCAAGCCAGAGTCCATTGCCACAGAGCAGGAAAGCTCGGAGAGGTTCGACAGTCTCTTAATAATGAGGAACAAAACACCCGTAGAAGTTCACCATGCCCAGAAATGAGGAGATTTGTGCAGGCGTCGTGGGGTCGGGGAGACGCAGGACCGCCTCTACGTTCGAGTGCAGGGGGCTCAGGCCCTCAGCTGCTAACCGGAATCCAACAAATTCAATGGAACCCGCTGCAGAGATGCACTTTTCCCCGTTCAGCATGACCCTGTGCTCCAGCAGCACTTCCATTACTCGTCTCAAATGTTCATCATGTGCTTCCCATGATGCGCCATGAACCACGATGTCGTCCAGGTACACCACCACACCCCTGAGGCAGGCGAGGATCATAGACATAATTTTTTGAAAACAGCTTGGTGCTGAGCTCAGACCAAAAGGCATGTGAGTGTACCTGAAAATGCCCATGTGGGTCACGCATGCTGTCAGGTCACAGCTGGCTGGGTGGAGGGGCACCTGTAGATAACCTTGGCAGAGGCCAGCTTCGTGAACACCACTGAGCCGCTGAACATCGCAGTGAGTTCCTCCATCGTGGGGAGTGGGTACTTATCCCGTAACATCTCCACTGTTGCTGTGAGCATCAGCTAACATCCTCTCTGCTGCTGTGAGCTTCAGCTAGCATCTCCACTGATGCTGTGAGCTTCAGCTAACATCTTCTCTGCTGCTGTGAGCTTCAGCTAGCATCTCCACTGCTGTTGTAAGCTTCAGCTAACATCTTCTCTGCTGCTGTGAGCTTCAGCGAACATCTCCACTGCTGCTGTGAGCTTCATCTAACATCTCCACTGCTGCTGTGAGCTTCAGCTATCATCTCCACTGCTGCTGTGAACATCAGGGCTGTTCACCAGGTTAGGCTAACCTCTTTTAGATAGCTAGCTAGCCACTTCTCGCCTGGAAAGCCATGGCTCAATCCCCGACGTGTGTCAGCTGTCTGTCCCTCTTTAAGAAGGTTTCTGAGTTGGAATTGAGACTCTCCAACCTCTATAAGATTCGGGAGGCTAAAGACCACCTAGACACTATAATTTTGGGGCGGACATCGGCCCCAGCAACCGACTTGCAGCTAGCAGAGATGGCTACTTACCTGGGTGAAATTAGCACATCGCCATCCACTTCCACCCCTGCTCCGGTCACCTCAGCTGTCCAGGACCCCAGCAATAAACACTGGCTTCAGCTCGGAGCTACACCCAAAGCCCCCGGTGGTTCTTCATAGCCTCAATGCACGCCCTGGACCTTGGTTGGGCCAACTAGGAAACGTCTAGCAACTGGCAAACATCAGGGATTGACCAGACATGGCCGCACCTCCTCCCTTCCCCTTTTGCTGGAAAACAGATTTGACATCCTTTCCCTGGAAGATTTCCCCCACCTGGACGTCGATCTTCCTCCCATGGCCGCCCCTCCTCCTTCAGCAGTGGCCCAAACCCGCAAACCCCGGATTAAAACTACTTTAGGTGTGCCAAACTATACACCAGCTCCAAAAAGAAGAGAGTGCATCACCCTGCCATCACTGCAACAACTACGGCAAAATTATCCACCATTTGAGAAGCCACCGACAAAGCCCCCCCAGACGACACTGGTAATTGGTGATTCGATAATGAGGAACGTCAGAAGCAGGTACTGTGTCACTAAATTTTTTCCTGGGGCTAAAGTGTCACACATTGAGGTTCTTACCCTGACCTATTAAATGAATACCTCCACGTTAAAACTGTTATTGTGCATGTTGGATGCAACAACATCCCAGATGAAGCATCGGAGAGCTTAAAGAGTGACTTCAGGAGCCTTCTGTCCACTCTTATGAACTGTGGCAGACGTGTGTTTATTTCTGGGCCATTGGCACCTTTTAGAAGAGGTTGCAATTATTTTAGCAGAACTCTCAGCCTTAATACCTGGTTGTGTTCTACATGTCCTACTTTTAACATTGGTTTTGTAGACAATTTCAACTTGTTTTGGAACCGCCCATCATTTATGAGACCTGATGGTATCCATCCAAACAGACTTGGTGCACATGTTTTAAGGGACAATCTGTTCTATTCCATTCAGCGTTTTTTAGTACAGTGACTGAAATCTGGTGCGTTAACTCACCCCAAAATTCCTGGGTCTGCCAACCAGCCCTTCTTTGCTTCCATTTCTTATATTATTCCTATTAATCCAAATAATTCTCACTGTTTAGATCAGTCTTCAATTCATAACCCCATAGAGATTGTGTCTGTCTCTCACTACCCAAAACATTTTAACCCAAGACAAATACAACATAACTTGATAAATACATGCCTCTCTGCAGCTCCTCCCCATCCGCCACCCCTCAACTTAGCCCCCGTCTTCCCCATCAGAGAACCTTTGTCTACTCCCCCCAAAGTTAATAAAAATATAATGTATAAGCATCCCAAAGCGATTAAACAAAAAGTTGGTAAAACGCAAATTAAACATCAAGTCTCTAAATTTAATGAGTTGGCCTCTCTTCCTCCTCATAATTTAAAAATTAAATGCGGTTTGTTAAATAATAGGTCTCTAACTCCCAACTCTCTACTAGTCCATGATCTCTTAATTGATTATCAGATTGATTTAATATCCCTTACAGAGACTTGGTTAGGGCAAGATGATTATGTTGGTTTAAATGAATCAACTCCCTCTGGTTATCTAAACTATCAAAATCCCAGAAGTTCTGGTCGTGGAGGAGGAGTAGCGGCAATTTACCATTCTAAATTACTAGTTAATGTAAAGCAAAAAACATGTTTTAATTCCTTTGAGGGCCTGGTCCTCAGTATTGGGCATGTTAGCAATCATAGCTTAAACCCAATTTTCTTTGTCATAGTTTACCATCCTCCCTCAGCCTACTCAGAGTTTTGATCCGAATTTGCCGAATTCTTAGCTGATTTAGTGCTGAAATCAGATAGAATAATTATAGTAGGGGATTTTAATATACATGTTGATGTAGATAGTGACTGTCTTAATAAGGCATTTAATTCAATATTAGACTCAATGGGGTTTTCCCAGAAAGTAGAAAATTCTACCCATTATCTCCACCATACATTGGACCTTGTTCTGACATATGGCATAGAAATAGAAAATCTGGTAGTGTCTCCTCATAATCCTGTACTGTCAGACCGTTGTCTGTTAACCTTCGATTTCACTATTCCTAACTATATGATCCCTAAAGAAAAATATTACTACAGCAGATGTCTTTCAGATGATGATGTTACCAAATTTATGCAGATTGTCTCCTCTATGCCATGTGTCAACACAACGGAAATACGCGATGGACAGCTTACTCCTTCCGTAAATGATAGCATGGTAGATAGTGTTACAGCTTCTCTGCATCAGACTCTAGACTTGATGGCCCCTTTAAAAAAGAAAAAGTCTAATCAGAGATTTCTAACCCCTTGGTTTAACACAGAAACTCATAGCTTAAAACACAAGACTCGTCAATTAGAAAGAAAATGGCATTCCACTAATTGAGATGAAATCTATTTAGCTTGGAGAAATCATCTTTTAATTTATAAAAAAAATCTGTTAGAAAAGCTAGAACAAGTTATTACTCTGCATTAATAGAAGAGAACAAAAATAATCCCACAGGACTCTGTCAATCCTCACATCCCCCTAGAGCTTACTACGTAGTCAGGACTTTATGAACTTTTTCAATCATAAAATTTCATCTATTAGAGATAAAATCAGTCAGATTCTTCCCACCATAAACTTAAGTACAGTAACTACTACAACTCCTTCAATTGATATCTGTTTGGATAAGTTTACTCCAATTGATCTTTTAGAGTTAGATAAAATAATTTCCTCATCCAAGCCTTCAACTTGTCTTTTAGACCCTATTCCTACCAGGTTATTTAAAAAAAAGTCTTCCCATTTATTGATAGCCGTATTCTTCAAATAATCAATTCTTCTTTAACATTAGGCCATGTACCGCAAGCTTTTAAAACTGCTGTAATTAAACCCTTACTCAAAAGGCCAATGCTCGATCCAGGAGTTTTAGGTAACTATCGACCAATCTCTAATCTGCCTTTCATTTCAGAAATCTTAGAAAGAGTTGTTGCTACGCAATTATTTGACCACTTATAGGGAAATGGTTTATTTGAAGAGTTTCATTCTGGATTCAGGATCCATCATAGTACTGAAAAAGCCTTAGTGAAGGTCACTAATGACCTCCTTATCGCATCTGATAATGGACTTGTTTCCGTACTTGTCCTTTTAGATCTTAGTGCAGCCTTTGATACTATCGACCATGATATTCTACTTCATAGATTAGAACACTATGTTGGACTTAATGGAACTTCGCTGCAGTGGTTTAGATCTTATTTGTCTGATAGGCTTCAGTTTGTTCATGTCAATAATGAGTTTTCTTCCAACTCTAAGCTCAGTCATGGAGTTCCACAGGGATCTGTGCTAGGCCCTACTCTTTTTAGTTTATATATGCTTCTGTTAGGCAACATCATTAGAAAGCACTGTACACATTTTCATTGTTATGCAAATGACACACAATTATACTTATCAGTGAAGCCAGATGATAGTAATCAATTAGCCAAGTTAGACGCCTGTCTTAAGGAAATCAAAGCTTAGATGACTTGTAATTCTGCTATTAAACTCAGATAAGACTGAAGTCATTCTTGTTGGTCCAAAAAACCTTAGAAATACCTTTCCAAATCAAACTCTTAGTTTGGATGTGGTTACTCTTTCTCTGAATAGTTCTGTGAGGAACCTTGGAGTTATTTTTGATTAAGATCTGTTTTTCAATTCACATACTAAATTCGTTTCTAAGACTGCCTTCTATCATTTGCGTAATATTGCCAAGATTAGGAGCATCTTGTCTCAGAGAGATGCTGAGAAACTGATCCACGCTTTTGTTAGCTCTAGATTAGATTATTCTAACTCTTTATTATCAGGTTGTCTTAAAATATCTTTAAAAAGTCTTCAGTTGATCCAAAATGCTGCTGCAAGAGTTTTAACAGGTACCAGAAAGAGAGATCATATCTCTCTGGTTCTGGCCTCCCTTCATTGGCTTCCCATAGAGTTTAGAATTATTCAGGTCCCTTTTTATTTAAAAGATCTGATATTACCCTATTGTAGGGAGCTCAAAATGAAGAAGCGATGTGACTTTATGAATCAAGTTTTATTATCAGCTTCCAGTCCCTAACATGTCTCATCTCGATGCAGAAGCAGAATGAAGAGGCTGAGCGCAGTCAGACCTTCATACTTATACCCACACGCAACAAAAGACATTGCATATCAAAGCTGACAACCCGCATTAGCGTAATCCCTCTCCATTGTCCTCTCTCTCCTCCACCTGACCCTGGGGGGTCAGGAAGTTCGATCAGGTCTCCACTGCTGCGACTCCGTCTGCTCCTTGATCCTCGCCGGTGGTCGAGACCTCTTGTCCTGCTCTGAGACGTGAGGTCATTCTACATATGCAATCTCTAAACATTCCACTTATGTCTATACATATGTAGGTATGGATATATGAATAATATAAGCCACAGCCCCCCCCCAAACGTCTAAGAAAAGGACAATCAAATTAAGTTTGCAGCTTAAGATAACATCCATGACATACTGTACCGTTATACATCTCAACAGGAAAAAGGAAAAATATCTTCAGCAGTCATGCTAACCTTCAAGTTATGCAGCATGATCCTGTTAAAAATTCAGTGGTAACAACAGCAGTATAGTTAATGTCACAAGTCAGCCTTAAAACTGCAACGGCACAATCCGACAACATAGTTAACAACTCTTTGTCAATTTTACATCAGTCTATGTGTCGCCTGGGTTTTAATCTTCTCCCGAATCTGCTGTAGGCCCGCTTTGGCGTCCTGGCGGCACCGTCCTGTAAGGGATCTGCAGCTTGGGGTTGAGAGTGGTTATTTGTTCCCTGGAGGGGGGCTGAGTCTTTTCTCTTGGGGGGTCTACCCCGCCGAGGTGCTCTCGCCACCCGTGCAGGTTCGTCGCTCAACAAGAAAGCAGGTTTAAGTCTGTCAATGCTGACTGTTTCTTTTCTGTCCCCTAAATCAAGCACAAAATGCTTATCACCAGGTTCCAGCACTCTGTATGGTCCGTCGTATGGAGGGCGGAGGGTTGGTTTTAAAGCTTCGTGTCTAACAAAAACGAACTCGGCGTTTTTCAAAGCTTGGGGGACAAAAACCCGCGGAAGAGTGATGTATGGGTCCGGGGAGCGTGTCCGGTCCCGTGCTGCTTAGGGGCCTCAGGGCTGGTAGGTGCCCGGGCTCTGGATGTTCTGGTAAGAACTCAACTGGGAGCCTGAGAGGTTGTGCAAAAACTAATTCTGCCGGGGAGGAGTCTAGATCCTCCTTAGGCGCAGAACGCAACCCTAATAAAACCCAGGGAAGTTTATTCACCCAATCTGTATCCGTTAGTGAGGCCCTGAGGGCGGCCTTTAAAGACCTATGAAAACGCTCGCATAACCCATTAGCCTGAGGGTGATACGCGGTGGTACGATGAATTGTCGCCCCTAAGCTGCTGGCCATGGCTGACCACAGCTCTGAGACAAATTAAGGCCCCCTATCAGACGTGATGTCCGATGGGACGCCGAAACGCACCACCCAGTTTGTTAAAAAAACGCGAGCAACTTCCGCGGCTGTGGTTGACGCCAGCGGGACCGCCTCCGGCCAGCGCATGGTACAGTCTACCATTGTTAACAGGTGTGTGAACCCCTGTGACGACGGTAGTGGGCCCACGAGGTCGACGTGTACGTGGTCAAACCTCCTGGCTGGAATTCGGAAAGGTTCTAGAGGAGCTTTTGTGTGTTTGTGTATTTTGGCGCGTTGGCAAGACATGCAAGTCCTTGCCCATTCCTTTACATTTTTACGCAGGCCCGGCCAAACAAACTTCTCCGCGACCATTTTAACCGAGGCGCGCACCCCTGGGTGCGCGAGGGAGTGAACTGAGTCAAAAATGCGGCGGCGCCACGCGGCTGGAACTACCAGGCGAGGCCGGCCAGTTGACACGTCGCAGATTGGGGGGGGGAACACCATCACGCAAACCCCTTTCCTCCAGTCTTAACCCTGTTGGTCCAGACTGGAGCGCGCGCACGTCCGCGTCACTGCTTTGTTCCGCTGCCATGGCCGCGTAATCTATCCCTACGTGGATTGGGGCCGCGTACGCGTCCGCGTTGGCCATGAGTTCTGCGGCTGCGGTAGTATAATCTGCTTCCTCGCGCTCTGACGATGTCACAGCGTGGGAGTGGCAGTCTGCTACCACATTAAGCTTGCCTGCCACATGTCGAATATCTGTGGTGAACTCTGAAATTGCAGCTAGCTGTCTTTGTTGCCTGCCTGACCATGGTTCTGAAATTTTAGCCATCGCAAAAGTGAGTGGTTTGTGGTCTACAAAAGCCGTGAAACGCCGCCCTTCCAGCCAGAACTGGAAGTGGCGGATGGATAAATGAAGTGCTAGCAGCTCCCTGTCAAAAGTGCTGTATTTGCGCTCGGTTTGGTTTAAGGATTTACTAAAAAATGCTAACGGTTGCCAGGTTCCGCCAACATGTTGTTCCACGACTGCCCCTATGGCCAGGTCTGAAGCGTCTGTGGTTAACGCTATGCGGGCCGAGGGATCGGGGTGAACCAACAATGTGGCACTCGCTAGTGCACTTCTTACTTCCGCGAAGGCGCGTTCCCGCTCCGGGGTCCATTCGACCGCGTTGGAGGGCTTTTGTTTTCTGAGCGCGGCATATAGGGGCTGCATGAGTTGGGCTGCGCGGGGGAGGAAACGGTTGTAAAAATTCACCATTCCTAAAAATTCTTGTAGCGATCTGACCGTTTGTGGTCGTGGGAAATTTGCTACCGCGCGCACTTTGTCCGGCAATGGAACTGCCCCCTCTGGTGAAACTCTGTGTCCCAAAAAATCAATTTGTGACATGCCGAATCGGCATTTGGCTGGGTTGATTATTAACCCGTGCTCTTCTAGTCTCTGAAAAACTGTAGCGAGGTGTTGTTCGTGTTCTTCCTCTGACGAGCTGGCTACCAGAATATCGTCGAGGTAGACGAACACGAAGGGGAGGTCGCGTAATACCGCGTCCATCATACGCTGAAAAGTTTGAGCAGCGCCTTTGAGGCCAAACGGCATTCGCAAAAATTCAAAAAGACCAAAAGGGGTTATTACAGCCGTTTTAGGAACGTCCTCCGGTCAAACCGGAACTTGGAGGTAGCCGCGGACCAGGTCTATTTTAGAGAAAATGCGCGTACCCGCCAGATGTAGTGAAAAATCTTGGATGTGAGGGATTGGGTAGCGGTCATGCGCTGTCGCACTGTTTAATCTGCGGTAATCACCGCAAGGTCTCCAAGAACTGTCGGTTTTCGGGACCATATGTAGTGGTGATGCCCAAGGGCTTTTCGAGCGCCGAATAATGCCCAATTTTTCCAGGCTGGCAAACTCGTCGCGTGCTATGGCGAGCTTGGTCGCGTCTAAGCGCCGAGCTTTGGCAAAAACAGGTGGGCCTGTTGTGGGGATGAAGTGTTCAACCCCGTGTTTCGCTACTGTTGCTGAAAATTTGGGAACTGTGAGTGCTGGAAATTGGGTGAGGAGTTGGTCAAACTTACCTCCTACTGTGGTGACGCTGGCCTGCACGGGTGGTGGAGAAACTCGAGCTGAGCAGGGGATAGAAGAAAATGATAGTGCATTAACCAAGCGTCTATTTGCAAGATTGACTAACAACCCATGTGCACAGAAGAAATCAGTGCCCAACAAGTTAAAACTCACCGCCACTATAATAAATGTCCACCTATAGTTGCGGCCGTGAATGGACAGAGGTAGGTTTCTTTCACCGAAGGTGTCGATGATCGAGCCATTAGCTGCCATCGCTCCGTTTCCACGGGGTCCCATTGCCCGGTCTGCGTTGGACGGGGTGATGAAGCTCACCTGAGCTCCAGTGTCGATTAGGAACTGTCTCCCGGAGCGTCCGTCAGTCATGTAGAGCAGCTTGTTTGTCTCGCCGAGAGCCGTAGCTGCTAACGGTTCCCGGCTTTGGCGTTTCCCAGGTTCTTGAAATTGCAGGGGGGGCACGCATTTGTACGCCCTCTCGGCGAAACGTTGATGATAATAGCAGAGGTCGTTCCGCTTGCTGCGCCTTGGTCGCGTCGCTGCCATGGTGGGCGGGCTCTGCTCTGTTGTCTGCGGTTCTCCGCTGCTCTGGGCTTCTGCGCCGAGATCTGCAGATGCTGCTGTGGCCATCTGTTTGCCGCAGGAGTTGATGAGCCGCTGCGCTTCTCGGGCCAGCGCGCGGAAGTCCTGCTGGGTGCTGCACCGCATGTTGGCCAGGGTCCCTCTCATGTGCGACGGCAGAGTGCTGAGGAAGATATGTTGAAAGAGGAAGTTGTCATTGTCTGCTTCCCTCAGCTGCAGCATGTCCTCCATGAGGGCCATCGGTCTGTGTCCTCTGTGGCCGTAAATTGCCAGAATCCTCCCTGCCCTTTCCTCGGCCGAGGGGACGAAGCTCTCGATGAGGATCGCCTTCAGTTCTTTGTATTTGTCGTGGGCAGGCGGTTGTTGAATCACGCTCTGCACGCATCTTGATGTGGCGGCATCAAGTCTGGCGACGATGTGGTAAAATTTTGTTTCATCCGCCGTTATCCCCGCCCGTGCAAACTGAGCCTCAGCTTGCTGGAACCACGAGCTCGGGTCGTTTTGCCAGAACTCTGGGAGTTTGACGGTGACGGCGCTTGCCTGGGCCGTCTCTGATGTGTCTGCAGGGCGAGAACGCCTTTCTTCCGTTCTCGCGGCGGAGCTGGGGACGGTGCTCGGTTGAGCCCTCTCTGACGATTCTGCTGTGGGGGAACGTCTTCCATCCGTTCCCCTGTCTGCGTTGGCGACGGCGCTTGCCTGGGTCGCCTCTGATGAGCTTGTAGCGGGAGAACGTCTTTGGTCCATCCTCACGTCTGGTCACCAATGTAGGGAGCTCGAAATGAAGAAGCGATGTGACTTTATGAATCAAGTTTTATTATCAGCTTCCAGTCCCTAACATGTCTCATCTCGATGCAGAAGCAGAATGAAGAGGCTGAGCGCAGTCAGACCTTCATACTTATACCCACACTCAACAAAAGACATTGCATATCAAAGCTGACATCCCGCATTAGCGTAATCCCTCTCCATTGTCCTCTCTCTCCTCCACCTGACCCTGGGGGGTCAGGAAGTTCGATCAGGTCTCCACCGCTGCGACTCCGTCTGCTCCTTGATCCTCGCCGGTGGTCAAGACCTCTTGTCCTGCTCTGAGACGTGAGGTCATTCTACATATGCAATCTCTAAACATTCCACTTATGTCTATACATATGTAGGTATGGATAAATGAATAATATAAGCCACATCTATCATCCTAACAGAGCACTACGCTCCCAAAATGCTGGATTACTTGTAATACCTAGAATCTCCAAAAGTACAATGGGAGGCAGAGTTTTCAGCTATCAAGCTCCTTTCCTGTGGAACCAGTTACCAATCTGGATTCGGGAGTCAGACTCTATCTTTGTTTTTAAGAATAGGGTAAAAACCTTCCTTTTCGATATGGCCTACGATTAGGAAGGGATCATGTGTCTCTAAACCCTCCCATAGTTCTACTGCTAAGACATTTAGACTGCCGGGGGACCTCCAATAATGTACTTGGCTTCACTCCTTTAATGTTTGCTCTCTACGTGTCTGTTCTTTTCATCTTCTCTATATCCCCTCACCCCCCAGCCAGTCGCAGCAGATGACTGCCCCTCCCTGAGCCTGGTTCTGCTAGAGGTTTCTTCCTCGTAAAAGGGAGTTTTTCCTCTCCACCGTCGCCAAGCACTTGCTCACAGGGGATCGCCTGATTGCTGGGGTCTTTCTGCAATTGTGGGAGTTTCCCCTACATTTGAAAGTGCCATGAGATGACTGTTGTTGTGAAATGGCGCCATATAAATAAAGTTGAATTGAATTGAACTGAATTATCCAGGATGATCACTTTATTATCCATTCTGAGGTGGATGCACGGCCGAATTCCGCCTGTTTTCTTCTTGGCCACCACAATGTTTGAGATCCACAGCGAGGCATCCACTTTCTCAATAATGCCAGCCTTAAGCAATTTATTCAGTTCTGCAGTAACATCATCCCGCAGGGTGAGGGGAAGCCGCCGTAACGGTTGGATCTTGGGCCTTACGCTCAGGTCAGTGAGTGGGCGGTGGTTGAAAGCCTTCACACAACCCAGACCCGCAAACAACGCCGGCCAATGAGCCTGCTACCCAGGAGACACAGTCAACACTCCTGAGCCCACTGGATCTGTGATGGAGAATCCCCAACTCTCCCAACAAGTCAATTCCCAACAAGTCGGCCCTCTGGCGCAAAACCTGGAAGGTAAACGTGGGAATAGTCTTTGACCCACACGTTACTGAGAAACTGGCTCTGTCCACCATGCCAATCTTGGCATGCCCGTAGCCAAACATTTTCACAGCACCCACTTTAATAGATTTCTTTGGGAAAAATCTTCTCAATGTGGACATGCTCAATATGGATTTACCAGCGCCCGAGTCCACCATAAGCGGCACCTCAACCCCATCAAGCTACAAAATGTACCATTTTAACGGCCACATCTTAGCACCTGCTACACACACTGATGTCCTGCCCACGGGCTCCGAGTCTGTTGGCTTGTTGGCGGTGGTGCAAACTCTGGCCCAGTGATTAGTACAGCCGCAGTTGTAGCACTTCGACAATGAACTGACCTTTATTGAGATTTGTGCTCAACATACAAACTGCCCGTAGCCCGCCTGACGTCACCACGTCAACTGCCTGGCGTCGGCTATGGCGAGCCCCAACGGCCAAATCCCCACACAACAGAACGGCCTGCCCGATCTGAACCCGAGTGGTGTTCTGTTATTGGACTTCTGTGCCAACCACAGTTTGTCCATAATGAACACCATGTTTAAGCATAAGGGTGTCCATATGTGTACCTGGCACCAGGACACCCTAGGTAGCAGGTCAATGATCAATTTTGTTATTGTATCATCAGACCTGCAACCATATGTCTAGGACACTCGGGTAAAGAGAGGTGCAGAGCTGTCAACTGATCACCACTTGGTGATGAATTGGATCTGACAGAATTGGTGGGCACCACTCAGACCCGGCAGACCTAAATGTATAGTGAGGGTATGCTATGAACATCTGGTTGAGCCCCCTGTCCAAGAGGTCTTCAACTACCACCACTGGAAGAATTTCAACCACATTTTGAGGGAGTCTGGAGACATGGAGTCTGAATGGGCCATGTTCTCCACCTCCATCGTTGAAGCGGCTGCCCAGAGCTGCAGCTGCAAGATTGTTGGCGCATCTCGTGGTGGCAACCTCCGAACCAAGTGGTGGACATCAGTGGTGAGGGGGGCCATCAAGCTGAAGAAGGAGTCCTATCAAGCTTGGTTGGCTTGTGGGAGTCCCAAAGCAGCTGAGGTGTAAAGGTAGGCAAAGTGGAGTGCAGCTCGGGTGGTTGCTGAAGCAAAAACTCGGGTGTGGGAGGAGTTCGGTGAGGCCATAGAACTTTCAGTTGGTCTCGAAGAGATTCTGGCAAACTGTCCGGCAACTCGGGAGGGGGAAGCAGCTCCCTGTCCACACTGTGTATGGCGTGGATGGGGCACTGCTGATTTCGACTGGAGACATCTTTAGGCAGTGGAAAGAATACTTTGAGGAACTCCTCAATCCCACTGACATGCCTTCCACAGAGGAAGCAGAGCTTGGGGACGAAGGGGACGACTTGCCCATCACAGGGGCTGAGGTCGCTGAAGTGATTAAAAAACTCTTCTGTGGCTGGGCCCCGAGGCTGGACGAGATTCACCCTGAGTACCTCAAGGCTCTGGATGTTGTAGGACTATTATGACAGACATGCCCCTGCAACATTGCGTGGAAGTTAGGGACACTACCTTTGGCATGGAAAATTGGGGTGGTGGTTCCTTTCTTCAAGAAGGGGGACTGGAGGGTGTGTTTCAACTTTTGGGGGATCACACTCCTCAGCCTCCCTGGGAAGGTCTATGCCAGGGTACTGGAGAGGAAAGTCCAGCTGTTGGTCAAACCTCGGATTCAGGAGAAGCAATGTGGTTTTCGTCCTGGCTGTGGCACATCAGACTAGCACTTTACCCTCTTGAGAATCCTCGAGGGTTTGTGGGAGTTTGCTCAACCAGTCTACATGTGTTTTGTGGATTTGGAGAAGGCATTCAATCGCATCCTTTGTGTTTTTTTTGTGGGGGTTGCTTTGGGAGTATGGGGTGTCGGGCTTGTTACAAGCTATGACGATCTCCTCAATCCCACTGACATGCCTTCCACAGAGGAAGCAGGGCTTGTGGACGAGGGGGATGACTCACCCATCACAGGGGATCACATGGATCACACTCCTCAGCCTCCCTGGGATGGTCTATGCCAAGGTACTGGAGGGGAGAGTCTGGCTGTCAGTCAAACCTTGGATTCAGGAGGAGCAATGTGGTTTTCATCCTGGCCATGGCACATCGGACCAACTCTTTACCCTCTCAAGAATCCTCGAGGGTTTGTGGGAGTTTGCCCAACCAGTTTACATGTGTTTTGTAGACTTGGAGAAGGCATTCGACCGCATCCCTCGTGGTTTTTTGTGGGAGGTGCTTCGGGAGTATGGGGTATCTGGCTTATTGTTACAAGCTATCCAGTCTCTATATGACCGTTGTGAGAGTTTGGTTTATATTGCCAACACTCGGTCAGACTCATTCCCAGTAAGAGTTGGACTCCACCAGGACTGGCCTTTGTCACCGATCCGGTTCACAATTTTTAGAGAGAGGATTTCTAGGCACAGCCAGGGAACGGAGGGTGTCATGCTTGGTGACCACAGGATCTCATCTCTGTTGTTTGCAGATGATGTTGTCCTGTTGGTTTCACCCCGCAATGACCTACAGGTATTACTGGGCCAGTTTGCTGCTGAGTGTGAAGCGGCTGGGATGAGAATCAGCACCTCCAAGTCTGAGTCCATGGTTCTCAGCCGGAAAAGGGTGGATTGTCCTCTCCCGGTTGGGGAGGAGCTCCTGCCCCAAGTGGAGCAGTTTAAGTCTCTCGGGGTCTTATTCATGAGTGAGGGGAAAATGGAGCGGGAGACTGACAGACCGATTGGAGAAACATCTGCAGTGATGTGGATGTTGTACCAGTCTGTCATGGTGAAGAGGGGGCTAAACTCTAAGTCAAAGCTGTCGATTTACTTGTCAATCTACGTTCCTACCCTCACCTATGGTCATGAGCTTTGGGTAATGACCGAAAGAATGAGATCGCGGTTCTCTGTAGGATTGCTGGACTCACCCTTAGAGATAGGGTGAGGGGCTCAGTCATCCAGGAGAGGCTCAGAATCCACAGAGTGCTAGTCCACATCGAAAGGAGCCAACTGAGGTGCTTTGAGCATCTGATTAGGATGCCTCCTGGACATCATGAGCAGCTTTTTCATGCAGGATCAGGAAAACAAAGCCATCAACACAGCACCCATACAATGCAAACCCACCCTCTGGAAGAGATACGTGGACGACATATTGGAGAAAATAAAAAAAGGACGCACACAAGAACTCACAGACCATCTGAACAACACGGACAGCACTGGGAGCATAAAATTCACACATGAAGAGGAAGAAAATGGTACCATAGCGTTTCTGGACATGAAAATCCATTACAATGATGACAGCAGTATAAAAATCTCAGTCTACAGGAAACCAACCCACACGGATCAGTATTTACTATGGACATCAGAACACCTCACAGCACACAAACTATCAGTTGTCAGGACACTATACGAACAGGCCACCATCATCACAAACCAAGAAGACAGACAGGAGGAGGAAAACCACATAAGACATGCACTCACACACTGCCAATATCCGATATGGGCCATAAATAAAGGGTAACAGCAAGTCAAAACAAAGACAACAAACAGGAAAAAAGACAGACCAAAAGCCGAAATCAAAAACAAGAACGTCATAACCATACCACACATCCGAGGGATAACAGAACTAATTCAAAGGATCATGAAAAAACATAAAATAAACACAGCGGTAAAACCACACAAAAAATTAAGACAGTTATTAGTATACCCCAAGAACAAAATAGAACAAGGCAAAAAAAAAAAAGCAACATAATATATGAAATATGCAGATCATGTAACAAGACCTACACTGGAGAAACAGGAAGATCATCCACCACAAGGAAAAAAGAACACCAGAAGGAATGCGAGAAGGAAACACAAGGACAACTCACAAGATTGCAAAAAGAAAAGGCAGAACAAGCAATATTAGAATCAACAATATCAGATCACTGCAAAAGAAATAATCACATCATGGACTGGGACAACATCAAAATCATTGGATTGGAGAGTAACAGACACAAATGCTGGATCAAGTAGGCCATAGAAATCAGGACGCGGGGAGAAGACACCATGAATTGGGATGAAGGGGCATTCATGCTTTCCCACACCTGGGACTACATTCTCCAGAGACCATCGGACGGAGGAGGGCAGGGCCAGCCCAGCGGATCTGACAGTTCTGCTGGGCTGGCCCCGCCCAAGAAAAACAGCTGATAAATGACAATTCACAGCAATCAGTTGGCACTTCTGAAGAAGACTGCAGTCAACAGTCGAAACATGTAAAAGTAAAAAACATAATTTTATTGTTGTCTGAAATAAAAAAAATCCATAAAACTAATAATTGAAAAAGAAGACAAAATTAACCTACTCGAGCTACACTAACTTGAGCATTGGACAATGTTTAATTTTTTTGTTTGTGAAATCACAATAGACATGTTCTATTATGCTCGTTTTGTCATGGCTACCTCCAGCAGGCAGGTAGGAAGGACTCATGCAGCAGGCAGCTCTCCAGCTTGACATGGTTTTATTAATAACAAACACAAAGAAACAAAATACAGTACATGGGCTGGAAAATAACCCAGGACACGAATGGTAAAATAACTTACTGGGAAAACTCAGGACACAAAGATGCCGGCAGGGAAATCACATGACAACGCCACACCAGACAATGAACACTCACATATACAGTGGTGTGAAAAAGTGTTTGCCCCTTCCTGATTTCTCATTTTTTTGTATGTTTGTCACACTTAAATGTTTCAGATCAGCAAACAAATTTAAATATTAGACAAAGATAACACAAGTAAACACAAAATGCAGTTTTTTTTTCCACAATATCTTTATTGAACCTTTTTTTTTTAAACAAACATGATACAAACAATCAAACACTAACACTAAAGTACTACAAAAAAAAAAAATGCACTAAAAAACACCAACAACCACCAACAAAATCAAATCTTCAACAATGCTCCTCTGTTTAGTCTAGACAATCCAACACATAAGTATACATATTATGTTCACCAGTTTGGAATTTACAAGGTCCGCACATATCATTCACCTTCTTCTTCAAGAGTTATGTTTAAATTTTTTACATAATCAATAAAAGGTCTCCATATATTCTCAAAAGCAATTTCCTTTGATTTCAGTATATATGTTATTCTTTCTAATGGAAGGTTTGTTAACATCTGTCTTAACCACTGAGTCACATCTGGTCTATAAGTCTTTTTCCACAGTAATGCAATACATTTTTTGGCATTAAGCAAACTGAGGTCTATGAATGTTCTTTCACTTTTATTAAAATTATGCTTTTCTGGGTACAGACCCAACAAAAACAGTTTAGGATTCAATATGATTTGTTTTGAGATTATTTTTTCAATTGTTACCCTCACCTCTTCCCAAAACATTCTTATTAATCTACATTCCCATACACAATGAAATAGAGTTCCTTTACTTTCCATACATTTTGTGCACTTATCTGGTATATTTTTGTTATATCTATTTAACTCCTCCGGTGTAACATACATCCGCATTAACCATTTGAAATGTATCAATTTAAGGCGTACATTTATTGATTTGGTTTGAGCTTCTGTACAAGCCAATTCCCATTGTTCCTCTGGAATTTCAGTTTGCAGATCTTCTTTCCAGTAGTTTAATCTTTTCAGTGAATTTTCACTTGAAAATAGTGTCAATGAGTTATAAAACTCTGAAATAATACCCTTTCTTTTACTATCTTTCATCAACATTTTTTCCAAGGATGAATAGATAGGTCGAGTGAGAGCTTTATTTTGATTTGATCAAATAAAGTTTCTAAGTTGAAGATATTTAAAAAAATGTGTTCTATTGAGATTAAATTTGATCCTCAACTCTTCAAAAGACATTATGTTTTCTGCACATGGCAAATATAAATCCTGAATCTTTTGTATCCCTTTTAAATTCCATACTTTAAATACAGCATCCGCTCTCCCTGGTTTAAAATATTGATTACCCCATATTGGACTAAATTGTGACAATAACTGTGGTTCTTTTAAATAGTTTTTAGCTTCACACCATATTTTGATCATATGCTTTACAAATGGATTTTTAACTTGTTTTTGTAATTTTTTTGCCGAATCTGAGTATATGAATATGGGAAGAGGTAAAGGTAAATTGTATGATTCCATTTCAGTCCAGTGAGGGAGATCATTTGATGAAAAATAATATGTCATAGACCTCAGTTGTGCCGACCAATAATACAACATAAAATTTGGACATTTCAGACCTCCACGATCAAATGGTAAATATAATAAAGACAGACGTAATCTAGCCCTCCTGTTGTTCCATATAAATTCCACTAACTTTTTTTTAATTCTTGAGAATAAATCTAAAGGTGGTGGTAAGGGAATGTATTGAAATAAATAAAGTATTTTAGGTAAGATATTACTTTTAAGTATATTAATTCTCCCGATCATCGACATTGGTAGTGACATCCATCTCTGAAGTAACTCATCAATATCTGTCATTAAGGCTTCATAATTGACACTGGCGACTGATTCTAGCTTAGGCACAATTTGGATTCCTAAATATTTGAACTGATTTACAACATTGAATTGATTTACCTCAGGGGCTGGGTAATTTCTCTGGGTCTCATTTAGCATTAATATTGAAGATTTAGTTTTATTTATTTTATATCCTGATATTTCCCCGAAATTCTTTATTAAATTCAACAAGGTCGGAATTGATTTTTTAAGATTCGACATAAACAAAATTATGTCATCGGCATACAGGGAGATTTTATGTTCTGTTGGTCCAACTTTAATTCCATATATTTGTGACTGTAGACGTATCGCCATCGCTAAAGGTTCAATTGCCATAGTAAACAGTAAAGGTGAAAGTGGACAGCCTTGTCAACATCCTCTATTGATTTTTATTGATTTTGAAATATTGTTATTTGTTAGAATTTCTGCAGTAGCATTATTATATATTATCTGAACCCATTTTATAAAATTATTTCCAAGTCCAAACCTTTGTAAGACTTCAAAAAGAAAGGGCCATTCAACTCTATCAAAGGCTTTTTCGGCATCCAGTGATAAGAGAGCTGTATCCGGTGCTTCTTTATTAGAATAAATAATATTAAATAGTCTTCTTACATTATGGAAGCCTTGTCTTCCCTTTATAAAGCCATTCTGATCTCGATTAATAATATTTGGTAAAATTTCTTGTATTCGTCTTGCTAAAATTTTACAAATTATCTTAAGGTCGGCATTTAATAGGCTTATTGGTCTCATATTTTCACATTTATTAGAGGGCTTACCTGGTTTTGGCAACAGTATAATTAAGGCATTATTCATATATGATGGTAAATTACTATTTTGAAATGCTTCTAAAACCATTTCCAAAAAAGGTTTTGTTAATTTATTCTTAAATTTTTTATAAAGGTCAACTGGAAGACCATCTGGTCCTGCACTTTTTCCTGATTTCATATTATCAATGGCTAGTCCAACTTCTTCTTGACTAATTTTAGACTCCAGTATCTCCCTATTTTCATTTGGAATACACGGTATAAATAGTTCATTCAAAAACCCATGTAGTTTTGTTAAGTCAGATTCATTTCTGGTATCATATAATTTTTCATAGTTATCTCTAAAGGCTCTATTAATTTCTGAAGGATCTATAACTACCTGTCTGTTACTTATAATACTGGTAATTGGTGTTTTAGATTCTAATTGTTTAATCTGCCATGCCAATAACTTTCCTGATTTTTCACCTTGTTCATAAAAAGATTGTTTCAATCTTAGAAGACTCGAGGCAGCTCTATTCGCTGATTTTTTGTCATATTCAGCTCTCAAAATCAGTAATTCGTTCTCCAACCTTGGATCTCTTCCTGCATATACTCTTTCTTGAAGAATTTTTATTTTATGTTCCAATTGGACTCTCTCCTCTCGAGTCTTCTTAGATTTTGAACCTGTATAACTAATAATATGTCCCCTAATAAAAGCTTTGAAAACCTCCCACTTTACACATGCTGATGTTTGTGTAGTATTGATATCAAAGAACTCATCTATCTGTTTTTCTATATACTTAACAAATTCCTCATCCTGAAGCCATTTATGCTGAAATTGCCATCTACCTGGTTCCTTTGTCAATTTCTTATCTACATACATTAGACAGCAGGGTGCATGATCAGAGATCACGATGTTATCATAAAAACAGTTTTGAATCTTGGACCTTAATTCTGTGGAGATCAAAAAATAATCTATACGTGAGAATGTCTTGTAGGTATTGGAATAACAAGAGTATGCTTTAACTTGTGGTTTCATTTCTCTCCATATATCTATCAATTTCAATTCTTTCATAAAATGATTAATGGTCATCCTACATCCATTGTGCGTACAGTCCAGTCCTGTTGATCTATCTATACTGGGATTCAATGTACAATTAAAATCCCCTGCTATTATATGTTGCCCTGTAAGTGATGATAAGATAAGAAATAAATTGGCAAAGAACTTTTGATCATCTATATTGGGACCATATAAGTTCACCAAATTTATGTTTTCTAATAGCAAAGATCCTTGAATGATTACATATCTTCCAAATTTGTCTCCAATTACATTTTTCACTTGAAATGGGACTGATTTATGTATGAGAGTCATAACTCCCCTGGCTCGGGATGAAAATGATGAGGTAAAAACATTTCCTTGCCATCTACTCCTAATTCTTTTTACATCTTGCTCTATTAGATGAGTTTCTTGTAAAAACACAATTTTTGAACCCATGTCTTTTATTTTATTCATAACTTGTTTAAGTTTTTTTAAATTTTGTAGACCTCTGCAATTCCATGAAGTTAAATTAAGATTAACGCTTTGATTTATAATCAATAGGGAGTTTGGGATTACCTTGCAGTGTAAACATGCTCAAACAGAAAAGCAAAAAAATGAGTGGTTGAACATTCACCCTACAAACTACACACAAACAAATTCCCCCTTCCCACATTTGTGGCAATCCCCCCAAAAGCAAAAGAAAAATTCCGTCTCCCGATATAGCCATCGACCGTTCCACACCCACGAGGAACAGCCAAAGCCACTCCTTCTTCATCCTCCCAATCACCCTAACTCTACTGCTTTTAATAACGTAACATTAACTCTCTTCTGTAATTTTCCAATTTAACTCCAAATTTTTTTTTTAGCAATTTTGTGTTTTTTTTTTTTTTTTTTAATATGTAATACATTCTATATTTTGTAATCTTGTTATATGCTTCTAATCAGTTAAATGCTCAAATATTCTACCCTATATTCTGTTCATGCTTAGCTCCCACCAGTCTCTTCCTGGATCTTCTTGATGAGCTCCTGCGCCTCCTCGGGGGTCTTGAAGATGCGTGTTCTGCCCTCATATGTGACCAGAAGTCTTGCAGGGTGAATCACTCCATGACGAATCTCAAGGTTGCGCAGTTCTTTGCGGATGGGGTCAAACTGCTTCCTTAATTGTTGGATTCCTGAGGCCAGATCTGGGTAGAACCGCACCTGCTGATCTTGGTATTTAATTTCTCCTTTGGCCCGCACCGCGTTGGAGATCGTCATCCTGTCTCTGTAGCTGAGAAACTTCATAATTAGCGTCCTCGGTGCTGCCTTGTTACCTCTCGGTGGGCCAATTCGGTGGGAGCTTTCCAAGACGACTGATGATTTTAGCTCCGCGTTGTTCAGCGCCTCCGGGATCCACCCCTCCAAAAAGGAGCATGAATCACGACCTTCGGCTCCCTCCGGTAGACCCACCAGCCTCAGGTTGTTCCTTCTGGACCGAGATTCCAAGTCCAGAACGCTATTTTCCAGATCTTTATTTTTTTTTTCCAAAGTGCGCACCTTTATTTGAAGTCCGCTAATTTCATCCTCCGCACTTGAAACACGAAGCTCCGCCTGCGTCACTCGCTCCACGCAGTCACCCAACTCCTTTCTCATTGCATCCAACGCTGCCATAATCCCATCAAGTTTAGCGGAAAAGTCTGCTCTCATTGAGCTAATGGCAGCCAGCACTGCACCTGTGCCACCATCGTCAGCAGCAGCAGTTACCGCACCACCGCTAGTTTCATCCGCCATATCCGCAGCTTTTTCTACTGCGCCACAAACTTTAAAGTCCGTTAATTTGGACTGCTTCGGCGATTCAATTTTTCCCCCTCCTGATTTCCCAGCCTTAGTCTTCACCGGCATATCCTCACCCAAACGCTGGGAAAAGTTCTGTTCCAAATGAGAGAGTTATTTGCCGAATTTTTATTTCCAAGGGTAGAGCAGAGTGATACGTGTCCTTCTAGGCGGCCGCCATAACCGGAAGTCCCCAAAATGCAGTTTTAAAATGAAGGTGTTTATTATTGAGGGAAAAAATATCCAAACCTACACTACCGTTCAAACGTTTGGGGTCACTTAGAAATTTCCTTATTTTTGAAAGAAAAGCACTGTTTTTTCAATGAAGATAACTTTAAACTAATCAGAAATACACTCTAATATCTAATATACATTGCTAATGTGGTAAATGACTATTCTAGCTGCAAATGTCTGGTTTTTGGTGCAATATCTACATAGGTGTATAGAGGCCCATTTCCAGCAACTATCACTCCAGTGTTCTAATGGTACAATGTGTTTGCTCATTGTGTCAGAAGGCTAATGGACGATTAGAAAACCCTTGTGCAGTTATGTTAGCACAACTGAAAACAGTTTAGCTGGTTAGAGAAGCTATAAAACTGACCTTCCTTTGAGCAGGTTGAGTATCTGGAAAAAATTATTATTTCAAATACAAATCATTATTTCTAACCTTGTCAATGTCTTGACTATATTTTCTATTCATTTTACAACTCACGGTGGTAAATAAGTGTGACTTTTCATGGAAAACACAAAATAATTGTCTGGGTGACCCCAAACTTTTGAACGGTAGTGTACATGGCCCTGTGTGAAAAAGTGATTGCCCCTTAACCTAATAACTGGTTGGGCCACCCTTAGCATCAACGACTGCAATCAAGCTTTTGTGATAACTGGCAATGAGTCTTTTACAGTGCTGTGGAGGAATTTTGGCCCACTCATCTTTGCAGAATTTTTGTAATTCAGCCACATTGGAGGGTTTTCGAGCATGAACTGTCTTTTTAAGGTCATGCCACAGCATCTCAATCGGATTCAAGTCAGGACTTTGATGAAGCCACTCCCAAGTCTTCATTTTGTTTTTCTTAAGCTATTCAGAGGTGGACTTGCTGGTGTGTTTTGGATCATTTTCCTGCTGCAGAACCCAAGTGCACTTCAGCTTGAGGTCACAAACAGATGGCTGGACATTCTCCTTCAGGATTTTTTGGTGGACAGCCGAATGGTTCCATTTACCTCATGGTTCCATTTACCACAGCAAGTCTTCCAGGTCCTAAAGCAGCAAAACAGCCCCAGACCATCGCACTACAACCACCATATTTTACTGTTTGTATGATGCTCCTTTTCTGAAATGCTGTGTTACCCAGGTTCTGGAATACTCTCCCCCCTGACCTATGTGCTATCTCTGACCTGGCCCTTTTTAAATCAGAACTTAAAACATATTTGTTTAGAATGGCTTTTAATACCCAGTAGTGGTGATATTTGTCTTGGCATTTGTTTTTATTTTATTCTCATTTTTAGGTATTTATTCTTATTTCTTTGTTTATGTTATTTGTTTTTAATGCTGTGTGTGTTTTTAATGCTGTTTAATTTTCTGTAAAGCACTTTGGTCACCTAAGGGTTGTTTTAAAGGGCTATATAAATAAAGTACATTACATTACATTACTTTTACACCGGATGGAATGGGACACACACCTTCCAAAAAGTTCAACTTTTGTCTTCCCAAAAGTCTTGGGGATCATAAAGATTTTTTCTGGCAAAACTGAGATAAGCCTTTATGTTCTTTTTGCTCAGCAGTGGTTTTTGTCTTGGAACTCTGCCATGCAGGCCATTTTTGCCCAGTCACTTTATTATGGTGGAGTCATGAACACTGACCTTAACTGAGGCAAGTGACGCCTGCAGTTCTTTGGATGTTGTTGTGGGGTCTTTTGTGACTTCTTGGATGAGTTGTCACTGTGCTCTTGGGGTAATTTTGGTCGGCCAGCCACTCCTGGGAGGGTTTGCCACTCTTCTGTTTTCACCATTTGTGGATAATGGCTCTTACTGTGGTTTGTTGGAGCCCCAAAGCTTTAGAAATGGTTTTATAACCTTTTCAAGACTGATAGATCTCAATTACTTTGTTTCTCATTTGTTCCTGAATTTCTTTGGATCACAGTATGATGTCTAGCTTTTGAGGATCTTTTGGTCTACTTCACTTTGTCAGGCAGGCCCTATTTAAGTGATTTCTTCATTGAGAACAGGTGTGGCAGTAATCAGGCCTGGGTGTGACTAGAGACATTGAACTCAGCTTTCCAAAGATGTGATAAACCACAGTTAATTTATATTTTAACGGGGGGGGGGGTCACTTTTTCACACAAAGCCATGTAGGCTTGGATTTTGTTTTACCCTTAATAATAAACACCTTCATTTAAAAACTGCATTTTGTGTTTAGTTGTGTTATCTTTGTCTAATATTTAAATTTGTTTGATGATCTGAAACAAACACAAAAAATGAGAAATCAGGAAAGGGGCAAACACTTTTTCACACCACTATATACTGAAACAGATAATTACAAACGAGAGACAGCTGGGGAAACAATCAGGGAATGCAGGGAAGTGGCTGCAGGTGAGAAGCACAGGAAGGGTGGAGCTGTGCAGACAAATAGACAGGGGATGCACATGAAACAGGACAATACAGGAATAATACAGATTGGGAAGTTGCCATGGGTATGGAAAACATGCGGAGCAGGAACAATAGGTGAACAGGTACACACAACACCTCAGGACCAGACAGGGGATGGCACAGAAGACAATGACAGAGGACTCAGGGGAACACAGAGGGCAATAAATGCAAATGATGATACGTGATCACAGAAAAAACAATAAATGAACATAAAACGTGGGCTTGATCCTGTGATCAATTCCAGACTATGACAGCCCCCCCCCCCCCTTTAAGGGCAGATTCTAGGTGCCCTTCAAACAAAATAGAGAATATCCCAACCAGGCGGGAGGAAGGGGATACAGGCATGGTGGGGCAAAACAAGAACAAAAACAAGGAAAAAATGTTCATCAGGTGGTCGGCCAAAGTCCCTGGACCACCGGACTGATGGACATGATACATCGGGTGGCCTACCAAAGCCCAAGGGCCACCAGACGAAAGAACATGATGTGTCAGGTGACCTACCAAAGTCCAAGGGCCACCGGACGGATGAGAAAGGCATGTTGGGGTGGCTGATCAGAGTCCACGGACCACTGGTGAAAAGAACAAGACGCCGCGGGAGCGCAGAGCCCAGGGGCCAGTTGCAAAAGAGGCCTGAGCTCAGGGGGCAACAACACAGGGGCTCTAAACTCAGGAGGTAACACAGCAGCCTAACCTCAGAGGAATGAAAGCACAGAACCTTGAAACTCAGAAGATGACATGGAAGTCTTTTGCTCAGGAAAAACAACAGAATCTTTGAGCTCAGAGATGGCAACAATGGAACTTGTTGCACAGATGATAACATACAGTGCATCTGGAAAGTATTCACAGCATTTCACTTCTTCCACATTTTGTTATTCCAAAGTGGATCAAATACATTTTTTCCTCAAAATTCTATACACAATGCCCCATAATGACAACGTGCAAATTTATTAAAAATAAAAAACTAAGACATCACATGTACAGGAGTATTCACAGCCTTTGCCATGAAGCTCAAAATTGAGCCCAGGTGCATCCTATTTCCAATGATCATCCTTGAGATGTTTCTACAGCTTAATTGGAGTCCACCTGTGGTAAATTCAACTGATTGGACATGATTTGGGAAGGCACACACCCTTCTATATAAGGTCCCACAGTTGACAGTGCATGTCAGAGCACAAACCAAGCATGAAGTCAACGGAATTGTCTGTAAACCTCCGTAAATGGAAGAAGTTCGGAACCACCAGGACTCTTCCTAGAGCTGGCCGGCCGTCTAAACTGAGCAATCAGGGAAAGGCCTTAGTCAGGGAGGTGACCAAGAACCCAATGGTCACTCTGTCATAGCTCTAGCATTCCTCTGTGGAGAGGAGAACCTTCCAGAAGGACAGCCATCTCTGCAGCAATCCATCAATCAGGCCTGTATGGTAGAGTGGCCACACGGAAGCCACTCCTTAGTAAAAGGCACATGGCAGCCCACCTGGAGTTTGCCAAAAGGCACCTGAAGGACTCTCAGACCATGAGAAACAAAATTCTCTGGTCTGATGAGGCAAAGATGGAACTCTTTGGCATGAATGCCTGGCGGCATGTTTGGAGGAAACCAGGCACCGCTTATAATCACGCCAATGGTGGTGGCATCAGCATGCTGTGGGGATGCTTTTCAGTGGCAGGAACTGGGAGACTAGTCAGGACAGAGGGGAAGATGAATGCATCAATGTACAGAGACATCCTGGATGAAAACCTGCTCCAGAGCGCTTTTGATCTCAGACTGGGGTGACGGTTCATATTTCAGCAGGACAATGACCCTAAGTACACAGCCAAGATATCAAAAGAGTGGCTTCAGGACAACTCTGTGAATGTCCTTGAGTGGCCCAGCCAGAGTCCAGACTTGAATACAACTGAACATCTCTGGAGAGATCTAAAAATCGCTGTGCACTGACACTTCCCATCCAACCTGATGGAGCTTGAGAGGTGCTGCAAAGAGGAATGGGCAAAACTGCCCAAAGATAGGTGTGCCAAGCTTGTGGCATCATATTCAAAAAGACTTGAGGCTGTAATTGCTGCCAAAGGTGCATCAACAAAATATTGAGCAAAGGCTGTGAATACTTATGTACATGTGATTAATTAGTTTTTATTTTTAATAAATTTGCAAAAATCTAAAAAAACAAAAAAAAAACAAAAAACTTTTTCATGTTGTCATTATGGGGTATTGTGTGTACAATTTTGAGGAAAATAAATGAATTTAATCCCTTTTGGAATAAGGCTGTAACATAAAATGTGGAAAAAGTGAAGCACTGTGAATACTTTCCAGATGCACTGTATGGTAGAGTGGCCAGACAGAAGCCACTCCTTAATAAAAGGTACATGGCAGCCCACCTGGAGTTTGCCAAAAGCCACCTGAAGGACTCTCAGACCATAAGAAACAAAATTCTCTGGTCTGGTGAGCCAAAAATTGAACTCTTTGGCGTGAATGCCAGGTGTCATGTTTGGAGGAAACCAGGCACCGCTCATCACCAGGCCAATACCATCCCTACAGTAAAGAATGGTGGTGGCAGCATCATGCTGTGGGGCTGTTTTTCAGCGGCAGGAACTGGGAGACTAGTCAGCATAGAGGGAAAGATGAATCCAGCAATGTACAGAGACATCCTGTATGAAAACCTGCTCCAGAGCACTCTTGACCTCAGACTGGGGTGACGGTTTATCTTTCAGCAGGACAGGGACCCTAAGTATGCAGCCAAGATATCAAAGGAGTTGCTTCAGGACAACTCTGTGAATGTCCTTGAGTGGCCCAGCCAGAGCCCAGACTTGAATCCAATTGAACATCTCTGGAGAGATCTGAAAATGGTTGTGCACTGACGCTTCCCATCCAACCTGATGGAGTTTGAGAGGTGCTGCAAAGAGGAGTGAGCGAAACTGCCCAGATAGGTGTGAAGCTTGTGGCATCCTATTCAAAAAGACTTGAGGCTGTAGTTGCTGCCAAAGGCGCATCAACAAAGTATTGAGCGAAGAAAAACACCAACAACCACCAACAAAATCAAATCTTCAACAATGCTCCTCTGTTTAGTCTAGACAATCCAACACATAAGTATACATATTATGTTCACCAGTTTGGAATTTACAAGGTCCGCACATATCATTCACCTTCTTCTTCAAGAGTTATGTTTAAATTTTTTACATAATCAATAAAAGGTCTCCATATATTCTCAAACGCAATTTCCTTTGATTTCAGTATATATGTTATTCTTTCTAATGGAAGGTTTGTTAACATCTGTCTTAACCACTGAGTCACATCTGGTCTATAAGTCTTTTTCCATAATAGTGCAATACATTTTTTGGCATTAAGCAAACTGAGGTCTATGAATGTTCTTTCACTTTTATTAAAATTATGCTTTTCTGGGTACAGACCCAACAAAAACAGTTTAGGATTCAATATGATTTGTTTTGAGATTATTTTTTCAATTGTTACCCTCACCTCTTCCCAAAACATTCTTATTAATCTACATTCCCATACACAATGAAATAGAGTTCCTTTACTTTCCATACATTTTGTGCACGTATCTGGTATATTTTTGTTATATCTATTTAACTCCTCCGGTGTAACATACATCCGCATTAACCATTTGAAATGTATCAATTTAAGGCGTACATTTATTGATTTGGTTTGAGCTTCTGTACAAGCCAATTCCCATTGTTCCTCTGGAATTTCAGTTTGCAGATCTTCTTTCCAGTAGTTTAATCTTTTCAGTGAATTTTCACTTGAAAATAGTGTCAATGAGTTATAAAACTCTGAAATAATACCCTTTCTTTTACTATCTTTCATCAACATTTTTTCCAAGGATGAATAGATAGGTCGAGTGAGAGCTTTATTTTGATTTGATCGAATAAAGTTTCTAAGTTGAAGATATTTAAAAAAATGTGTTCTATTGAGATTAAATTTGATCCTCAACTCTTCAAAAGACATTATGTTTTCTGCACATGGCAAATATAAATCCTGAATCTTTTGTATCCCTTTTAAATTCCATACTTTAAATACAGCGTCCGCTCTCCCTGGTTTAAAATATTGATTACCCCATATTGGACTAAATTGTGACAATAACTGTGGTTCTTTTAAATAGTTTTTAGCTTCACACCATATTTTGATCATATGCTTTACAAATGGATTTTTAACTTGTTTTTGTAATTTTTTTGCCGAATCTGAGTATATGAATATGGGAAGAGGTAAAGGTAAATTGTATGATTCCATTTCAGTCCAGTGAGGGAGATCATTTGATGAAAAATAATATGTCATAGACCTCAGTTGTGCCAACCAATAATACAACATAAAATTTGGACATTTCAGACCTCCACGATCAAATGATAAATATAATAAAGACAGACGTAATCTAGCCCTCCTGTTGTTCCATATAAATTCCACTAACTTTTTTTTAATTCTTGAGAATAAATCTAAAGGTGGTGGTAAGGGAATGTATTGAAATAAATAAAGTATTTTAGGTAAGATATTACTTTTAAGTATATTAATTCTCCCGATCATCGACATTGGTAGTGACATCCATCTCTGAAGTAACTCATCAATATCTGTCATTAAGGCTTCATAATTGACACTGGCGACTGATTCTAGCTTAGGCACAATTTGGATTCCTAAATATTTGAACTGATTTACAACATTGAATTGATTTACCTCAGGGGCTGGGTAATTTCTCTGGGTCTCATTTAGCATTAATATTGAAGATTTAGTTTTATTTATTTTGTATCCTGATATTTCCCCGAAATTCTTTATTAAATTCAACAAGGTCGGAATTGATTTTTTAAGATTCGACATAAACAAAATTATGTCATCGGCATACAGGGAGATTTTATGTTCTGTTGGTCCAACTTTAATTCCATATATTTGTGACTGTAGACGTATCGCCATCGCTAAAGGTTCAATTGCCATAGTAAACAGTAAAGGTGAAAGTGGACAGCCTTGTCGACATCCTCTATTGATTTTTATTGATTTTGAAATATTGTTATTTGTTAGAATTTCTGCAGTAGCATTATTATATATTATCTGAACCCATTTTATAAAATTATTTCCAAGTCCAAACCTTTGTAAGACTTCAAAAAGAAAGGGCCATTCAACTCTATCAAAGGCTTTTTCGGCATCCAGTGATAAGAGAGCTGTATCCGATGCTTCTTTATTAGAATAAATAATATTAAATAGTCTTCTTACATTATGGAAGCCTTGTCTTCCCTTTATAAAGCCATTCTGATCTCGATTAATAATATTTGGTAAAATTTCTTGTATTCGTCTTGCTAAAATTTTACAAATTATCTTAAGGTCGGCATTTAATAGGCTTATTGGTCTCATATTTTCACATTTATTAGAGGGCTTACCTGGTTTTGGCAACAGTATAATTAAGGCATTATTCATATATGATGGTAAATTACTATTTTGAAATGCTTCTAAAACCATTTCCAAAAAAGGTTTTGTTAATTTATTCTTAAATTTTTTATAAAGGTCAACTGGAAGACCATCTGGTCCTGCACTTTTTCCTGATTTCATATTATCAATGGCTAGTCCAACTTCTTCTTGACTAATTTTAGACTCCAGTATCTCCCTATTTTCATTTGGAATACACGGTATAAATAGTTCATTCAAAACCCATGTAGTTTTGTTAAGTCAGATTCATTTTTGGTATCATATAATTTTTCATAGTAATCTCTAAAGGCTCTATTAATTTCTGAAGGATCTATAACTACCTGTCCGTTACTTATAATACTGGTAATTGGTGTTTTAGATTCTAATTGTTTAATCTGCCATGCCAATAACTTTCCTGATTTTTCACCTTGTTCATAAAAAGATTGTTTCAATCTTAGAAGACTCGAGGCAGCTCTATTCGCTGATTTTTTGTCATATTCAGCTCTCAAAATCAGTAATTCGTTCTCCAACCTTGGATCTCTTCCTGCATATACTCTTTCTTGAAGAATTTTTATTTTATGTTCCAATTGGACTCTCTCCTCTCGAGTCTTCTTAGATTTTGAACCTGTATAACTAATAATATGTCCCCTAATAAAAGCTTTGAAAGCCTCCCACTTTACACATGCTGATGTTTGTGTAGTATTGATATCAAAGAACTCATCTATCTGTTTTTCTATATACTTAACAAATTCCTCATCCTGAAGCCATTTATGCTGAAATTGCCATCTACCTGGTTCCTTTGTCAATTTCTTATCTACATACATTAGACAGCAGGGTGCATGATCAGAGATCACGATGTTATCATAAAAACAGTTTTGAATCTTGGACCTTAATTCTGTGGAGATCAAAAAATAATCTATACGTGAGAATGTCTTGTAGGTATTGGAATAACAAGAGTATGCTTTAACTTGTGGTTTCATTTCTCTCCATATATCTATCAATTTCAATTCTTTCATAAAATGATTAATGGTCATCCTACATCCATTGTGCGTACAGTCCAGTCCTGTTGATCTATCTATACTGGGATTCAATGTACAATTAAAATCCCCTGCTATTATATGTTGCCCTGTAAGTGATGATAAGATAAGAAATAAATTGGCAAAGAACTTTTGATCATCTATATTGGGACCATATAAGTTCACCAAATTTATGTTTTCTAATAGCAAAGATCCTTGAATGATTACATATCTTCCAAATTTGTCTCCAATTACATTTTTCACTTGAAATGGGACTGATTTATGTATGAGAGTCATAACTCCCCTGGCTCGGGATGAAAATGATGAGGTGAAAACATTTCCTTGCCATCTACTCCTAATTCTTTTTACATCTTGCTCTATTAGATGAGTTTCTTGTAAAAACACAATTTTTGAACCCATGTCTTTTATTTTATTCATAACTTGTTTAAGTTTTTTTAAATTTTGTAGACCTCTGCAATTCCATGAAGTTAAATTAAGATTAACGCTTTGATTTATAATCAATAGGGAGTTTGGGATTACCTTGCAGTGTAAACATGCTCAAACAGAAAAGCAAAAAAATGAGTGGTTGAACATTCACCCTACAAACTACACACAAACAAATTCCCCCTTCCCACATTTGTGGCAATCCCCCCAAAAGCAAAAGAAAAATTCTGTCTCCCGATATAGCCATCGACCGTTCCACACCCACGAGGAACAGCCAAAGCCACTCCTTCTTCATCCTCCCAATCACCCTAACTCTACTGCTTTTAATAACGTAACATTAACTCTCTTCTGTAATTTTCCAATTTAACTCCAAATTTTTTTTTTAGCAATTTTGTGCTTTTTTTTTTTTAATATGTAATACATTCTATATTTTGTAATCTTGTTATATGCTTCTAATCAGTTAAATGCTCAAATATTCTACCCTATATTCTGTTCATGCTTAGCTCCCACCAGTCTCTTCCTGGATCTTCTTGATGAGCTCCTGCGCCTCCTCGGGGGTCTTGAAGATGCGTGTTCTGCCCTCATATGTGACCAGAAGTCTTGCAGGGTGAATCACTCCATGACGAATCTCAAGGTTGCGCAGTTCTTTGCGGATGGGGTCAAACTGCTTCCTTAATTGTTGGATTCCTGAGGCCAGATCTGGGTAGAACCGCACCTGCTGATCTTGGTATTTAATTTCTCCTTTGGCCCGCACCGCGTTGGAGATCGTCATCCTGTCTCTGTAGCTGAGAAACTTCATAATTAGCGTCCTCGGTGCTGCCTTGTTACCTCTCGGTGGGCCAATTCGGTGGGAGCTTTCCAAGACGACTGATGATTTTAGCTCCGCGTTGTTCAGCGCCTCCGGGATCCACCCCTCCAAAAAGGAGCATGAATCACGACCTTCGGCTCCCTCCGGTAAACCCACCAGCCTCAGGTTGTTCCTTCTGGACCGAGATTCCAAGTCCAGAACGCTATTTTCCAGATCTTTATTTTTTTTTTTCCAAAGTGCGCACCTTTATTTGAAGTCCGCTGATTTCATCCTCCGCACTTGAAACACGAAGCTCCGCCTGCGTCACTCGCTCCACGCAGTCACCCAACTCCTTTCTCATTGCATCCAACGCTGCCATAATCCCATCAAGTTTAGCGGAAAAGTCTGCTCTCATTGAGCTAATGGCAGCCAGCACTGCACCTGTGCCGCCATCGTCAGCAGCAGCAGTTACCGCACCACCGCTAGTTTCATCCGCCATATCCGCAGCTTTTTCTACTGCGCCACAAACTTTAAAGTCCGTTAATTTGGACTGCTTCGGCGATTCAATTTTTCCCCCTCCTGATTTCCCAGCCTTAGTCTTCACCGGCATATCCTCACCCAAACGCTGGGAAAAGTTCTGTTCCAAATGAGAGAGTTATTTGCCGAATTTTTATTTCCAAGGGTAGAGCAGAGTGATACGTGTCCTTCTAGGCGGCCCGCCATAACCGGAAGTCCCCAAAATGCAGTTTTAAAATGAAGGTGTTTATTATTGAGGGAAAAAAATATCCAAACCTACACTACCGTTCAAACGTTTGGGGTCACTTAGAAATTTCCTTATTTTTGAAAGAAAAGCACTGTTTTTTCAATGAAGATAACTTTAAACTAATCAGAAATACACTCTAATATCTAATATACATTGCTAATGTGGTAAATGACTATTCTAGCTGCAAATGTCTGGTTTTTGGTGCAATATCTACATAGGTGTATAGAGGCCCATTTCCAGCAACTATCACTCCAGTGTTCTAATGGTACAATGTGTTTGCTCATTGTGTCAGAAGGCTAATGGACGATTAGAAAACCCTTGTGCAGTTATGTTAGCACAACTGAAAACAGTTTAGCTGGTTAGAGAAGCTATAAAACTGACCTTCCTTTGAGCAGGTTGAGTATCTGGAAAAAATTATTATTTCAAATACAAATCATTATTTCTAACCTTGTCAATGTCTTGACTATATTTTCTATTCATTTTACAACTCACGGTGGTAAATAAGTGTGACTTTTCATGGAAAACACAAAATAATTGTCTGGGTGACCCCAAACTTTTGAACGGTAGTGTACATGGCCCTGTGTGAAAAAGTGATTGCCCCTTAACCTAATAACTGGTTGGGCCACCCTTAGCATCAACGACTGCAATCAAGCTTTTGTGATAACTGGCAATGAGTCTTTTACAGTGCTGTGGAGGAATTTTGGCCCACTCATCTTTGCAGAATTTTTGTAATTCAGCCACATTGGAGGGTTTTCGAGCATGAACTGTCTTTTTAAGGTCATGCCACAGCATCTCAATCGGATTCAAGTCAGGACTTTGATGAAGCCACTCCCAAGTCTTCATTTTGTTTTTCTTAAGCTATTCAGAGGTGGACTTGCTGGTGTGTTTTGGATCATTTTCCTGCTGCAGAACCCAAGTGCACTTCAGCTTGAGGTCACAAACAGATGGCTGGACATTCTCCTTCAGTATTTTTTGGTGGACAGCCGAATGGTTCCATTTACCTCATGGTTCCATTTACCACAGCAAGTCTTCCAGGTCCTAAAGCAGCAAAACAGCCCCATACCATCGCACTACAACCACCATATTTTACTGTTTGTATGATGCTCCTTTTCTGAAATGCTGTGTTACCCAGGTTCTGGAATACTCTCCCCCCTGACCTATGTGCTATCTCTGACCTGGCCCTTTTTAAATCAGAACTTAAAACATATTTGTTTAGAATGGCTTTTAATACCCAGTAGTGGTGATATTTGTCTTGGCATTTGTTTTTATTTTTATTCTCATTTTTAGGTATTTATTCTTATTTCTTTGTTTATGTTATTTGTTTTTAATGCTGTGTGTGTTTTTAATGCTGTTTAATTTTCTGTAAAGCACTTTGGTCACCTAAGGGTTGTTTTAAAGGGCTATATAAATAAAGTACATTACATTACATTACTTTTACACCGGATGGAATGGGACACACACCTTCCAAAAAGTTCAACTTTTGTCTTCCCAAAAGTCTTGGGATCATAAAGATTTTTTCTGGCAAAACTGAGATAAGCCTTTATGTTCTTTTTGCTCAGCAGTGGTTTTTGTCTTGGAACTCTGCCATGCAGGCCATTTTTGCCCAGTCACTTTATTATGGTGGAGTCATGAACACTGACCTTAACTGAGGCAAGTGACGACTGCAGTTCTATGGATGTTGTTGTGGGGTCTTTTGTGACTTCTTGGATGAGTTGTCACTGTGCTCTTGGGGTAATTTTGGTCGGCCAGCCACTCCTGGGAGGGTTTTGCCACTCTTCTGTTTTCACCATTTGTGGATAATGGCTCTTACTGTGGTTTGTTGGAGCCCCAAAGCTTTAGAAATGGTTTTATAACCTTTTCAAGACTGATAGATCTCAATTACTTTGTTTCTCATTTGTTCCTGAATTTCTTTGGATCACAGTATGATGTCTAGCTTTTGAGGATCTTTTGGTCTACTTCACTTTGTCAGGCAGGCCCTATTTAAGTGATTTCTTCATTGAGAACAGGTGTGGCAGTAATCAGGCCTGGGTGTGACTAGAGACATTGAACTCAGCTTTCCAAAGATGTGATAAACCACAGTTAATTTATATTTTAACGGGGGGGGGGTCACTTTTTCACACAAAGCCATGTAGGCTTGGATTTTGTTTTACCCTTAATAATAAACACCTTCATTTAAAAACTGCATTTTGTGTTTAGTTGTGTTATCTTTGTCTAATATTTAAATTTGTTTGATGATCTGAAACAAACACAAAAAATGAGAAATCAGGAAAGGGGCAAACACTTTTTCACACCACTATATACTGAAACAGATAATTACAAACGAGAGACAGCTGGGGAAACAATCAGGGAATGCAGGGAAGTGGCTGCAGGTGAGAAGCACAGGAAGGGTGGAGCTGTGCAGACAAATAGACAGGGGATGCACATGAAACAGGACAATACAGGAATAATACAGATTGGGAAGTTGCCATGGGTATGGAAAACATGCGGAGCAGGAACAATAGGTGAACAGGTACACACAACACCTCAGGACCAGACAGGGGATGGCACAGAAGACAATGACAGAGGACTCAGGGGAACACAGAGGGCAATAAATGCAAATGATGATACGTGATCACAGAAAAAACAATAAATGAACATAAAACGTGGGCTTGATCCTGTGATCAATTCCAGACTATGACAGCCCCCCCCCCCTTTAAGGGCGGATTCTAGGTGCCCTTCAAACAAAATAGAGAATATCCCAACCAGGCGGGAGGAAGGGGATACAGGCATGGTGGGGCAAAACAAGAACAAAAACAAGGAAAAAATGTTCATCAGGTGGTCGGCCAAAGTCCCTGGACCACCGGACTGATGGACATGATACATCGGGTGGCCTACCAAAGCCCAAGGGCCACCAGACGAAAGAACATGATGTGTCAGGTGACCTACCAAAGTCCAAGGGCCACCGGACGGATGAGAAAGGCATGTTGGGGTGGCTGATCAGAGTCCACGGACCACTGGTGAAAAGAACAAGACGCCGCGGGAGCGCAGAGCCCAGGGGCCAGTTGCAAAAGAGGCCTGAGCTCAGGGGGCAACAACACAGGGGCTCTAAACTCAGGAGGTAACACAGCAGCCTAACCTCAGAGGAATGAAAGCACAGAACCTTGAAACTCAGAAGATGACATGGAAGTCTTTTGCTCAGGAAAAACAACAGAATCTTTGAGCTCAGAGATGGCAACAATGGAACTTGTTGCACAGATGATAACATACAGTGCATCTGGAAAGTATTCACAGCATTTCACTTCTTCCACATTTTGTTATTCCAAAGTGGATCAAATACATTTTTTCCTCAAAATTCTATACACAATGCCCCATAATGACAACGTGCAAATTTATTAAAAATAAAAACTAAGACATCACATGTACAGGAGTATTCACAGCCTTTGCCATGAAGCTCAAAATTGAGCCCAGGTGCATCCTATTTCCAATGATCATCCTTGAGATGTTTCTACAGCTTAATTGGAGTCCACCTGTGGTAAATTCAACTGATTGGACATGATTTGGGAAGGCACACACCCTTCTATATAAGGTCCCACAGTTGACAGTGCATGTCAGAGCACAAACCAAGCATGAAGTCAACGGAATTGTCTGTAAACCTCCGTAAATGGAAGAAGTTCGGAACCACCAGGACTCTTCCTAGAGCTGGCCGGCCGTCTAAACTGAGCAATCAGGGAAAGGCCTTAGTCAGGGAGGTGACCAAGAACCCAATGGTCACTCTGTCATAGCTCTAGCATTCCTCTGTGGAGAGGAGAACCTTCCAGAAGGACAGCCATCTCTGCAGCAATCCATCAATCAGGCCTGTATGGTAGAGTGGCCACACGGAAGCCACTCCTTAGTAAAAGGCACATGGCAGCCCACCTGGAGTTTGCCAAAAGGCACCTGAAGGACTCTCAGACCATGAGAAACAAAATTCTCTGGTCTGATGAGGCAAAGATGGAACTCTTTGGCATGAATGCCTGGCGGCATGTTTGGAGGAAACCAGGCACCGCTTATAATCACGCCAATGGTGGTGGCATCAGCATGCTGTGGGGATGCTTTTCAGTGGCAGGAACTGGGAGACTAGTCAGGACAGAGGGGAAGATGAATGCATCAATGTACAGAGACATCTGGATGAAAACCTGCTCCAGAGCGCTTTTGATCTCAGACTGGGGTGGACGGTTCATATTTCAGCAGGACAATGACCCTAAGTACACAGCCAAGATATCAAAAGAGTGGCTTCAGGACAACTCTGTGAATGTCCTTGAGTGGCCCAGCCAGAGTCCAGACTTGAATACAACTGAACATCTCTGGAGAGATCTAAAAATCGCTGTGCACTGACACTTCCCATCCAACCTGATGGAGCTTGAGAGGTGCTGCAAAGAGGAATGGGCAAAACTGCCCAAAGATAGGTGTGCCAAGCTTGTGGCATCATATTCAAAAAGACTTGAGGCTGTAATTGCTGCCAAAGGTGCATCAACAAAATATTGAGCAAAGGCTGTGAATACTTATGTACATGTGATTAATTAGTTTTTATTTTTAATAAATTTGCAAAAAATCTAAAAAAACAAAAATAAAACAAAAAACTTTTTCATGTTGTCATTATGGGGTATTGTGTGTACAATTTTGAGGAAAATAAATGAATTTAATCCCTTTTGGAATAAGGCTGTAACATAAAATGTGGAAAAAGTGAAGCACTGTGAATACTTTCCAGATGCACTGTATGGTAGAGTGGCCAGACAGAAGCCACTCCTTAATAAAAGGTACATGGCAGCCCACCTGGAGTTTGCCAAAAGCCACCTGAAGGACTCTCAGACCATAAGAAACAAAATTCTCTGGTCTGGTGAGCCAAAAATTGAACTCTTTGGCGTGAATGCCAGGTGTCATGTTTGGAGGAAACCAGGCACCGCTCATCACCAGGCCAATACCATCCCTACAGTAAAGAATGGTGGTGGCAGCATCATGCTGTGGGGCTGTTTTTTCAGCGGCAGGAACTGGGAGACTAGTCAGCATAGAGGGAAAGATGAATCCAGCAATGTACAGAGACATCCTGTATGAAAACCTGCTCCAGAGCACTCTTGACCTCAGACTGGGGTGACGGTTTATCTTTCAGCAGGACAGGGACCCTAAGTATGCAGCCAAGATATCAAAGGAGTTGCTTCAGGACAACTCTGTGAATGTCCTTGAGTGGCCAGCCAGAGCCCAGACTTGAATCCAATTGAACATCTCTGGAGAGATCTGAAAATGGTTGTGCACTGACGCTTCCCATCCAACCTGATGGAGTTGAGAGGTGCTGCAAAGAGGAGTGAGCGAAACTGCCCAGATAGGTGTGAAGCTTGTGGCATCCTATTCAAAAAGACTTGAGGCTGTAGTTGCTGCCAAAGGCGCATCAACAAAGTATTGAGCGAAGAAAAAACACCAACAACCACCAACAAAATCAAATCTTCAACAATGCTCCTCTGTTTAGTCTAGACAATCCAACACATAAGTATACATATTATGTTCACCAGTTTGGAATTTACAAGGTCCGCACATATCATTCACCTTCTTCTTCAAGAGTTATGTTTAAATTTTTTACATAATCAATAAAAGGTCTCCATATATTCTCAACGCAATTTCCTTTGATTTCAGTATATATGTTATTCTTTCTAATGGAAGGTTTGTTAACATCTGTCTTAACCACTGAGTCACATCTGGTCTATAAGTCTTTTTCCATAATAGTGCAATACATTTTTTGGCATTAAGCAAACTGAGGTCTATGAATGTTCTTTCACTTTTATTAAAATTATGCTTTTCTGGGTACAGACCCAACAAAAACAGTTTAGGATTCAATATGATTTGTTTTGAGATTATTTTTTCAATTGTTACCCTCACCTCTTCCAAAACATTCTTATTAATCTACATTCCCATACACAATGAAATAGAGTTCCTTTACTTTCCATACATATTGTGCACGTATCTGGTATATTTTTGTTATATCTATTTAACTCCTCGGTGTAACATACATCCGCATTAACCATTTGAAATGTATCAATTTAAGGCGTACATTATTGATTTGGTTTGAGCTTCTGTACAAGCCAATTCCCATTGTTCCTCTGGAATTTCAGTTTGCAGATCTTCTTTCCAGTAGTTTAATCTTTTCAGTGAATTTTCACTTGAAGATAGTGTCAATGAGTTATAAAACTCTGAAATAATACCCTTTCTTTTACTATCTTTCATCAACATTTTTTCCAAGGATGAATAGATAGGTCGAGTGAGAGCTTTATTTTGATTTGATCGAATAAAGTTTCTAAGTTGAAGATATTTAAAAAAATGTGTTCTATTGAGATTAAATTTGATCCTCAACTCTTCAAAAGACATTATGTTTTCTGCACATGGCAAATATAAATCCTGAATCTTTTGTATCCCTTTTAAATTCCATACTTTAAATACAGCGTCCGCTCTCCCTGGTTTAAAATATTGATTACCCCATATTGGACTAAATTGTGACAATAACTGTGGTTCTTTTAAATAGTTTTTTAGCTTCACACCATATTTTGATCATATGCTTTACAAATGGATTTTTAACTTGTTTTTGTAATTTTTTTGCCGAATCTGAGTATATGAATATGGGAAGAGGTAAAGGTAAATTGTATGATTCCATTTCAGTCCAGTGAGGGAGATCATTTGATGAAAAATAATATGTCATAGACCTCAGTTGTGCCAACCAATAATACAACATAAAATTTGGACATTTCAGACCTCCACGATCAAATGATAAATATAATAAAGACAGACGTAATCTAGCCCTCCTGTTGTTCCATATAAATTCCACTAACTTTTTTTTAATTCTTGAGAATAAATCTAAAGGTGGTGGTAAGGGAATGTATTGAAATAAATAAAGTATTTTAGGTAAGATATTACTTTTAAGTATATTAATTCTCCCGATCATCGACATTGGTAGTGACATCCATCTCTGAAGTAACTCATCAATATCTGTCATTAAGGCTTCATAATTGACACTGGCGACTGATTCTAGCTTAGGCACAATTTGGATTCCTAAATATTTGAACTGATTTACAACATTGAATTGATTTACCTCAGGGGCTGGGTAATTTCTCTGGGTCTCATTTAGCATTAATATTGAAGATTTAGTTTTATTTATTTTGTATCCTGATATTTCCCCGAAATTCTTTATTAAATTCAACAAGGTCGGAATTGATTTTTTAAGATTCGACATAAACAAAATTATGTCATCGGCATACAGGGAGATTTTATGTTCTGTTGGTCCAACTTTAATTCCATATATTTGTGACTGTAGACGTATCGCCATCGCTAAAGGTTCAATTGCCATAGTAAACAGTAAAGGTGAAAGTGGACAGCCTTGTCGACATCCTCTATTGATTTTATTGATTTTGAAATATTGTTATTTGTTAGAATTTCTGCAGTAGCATTATTATATATTATCTGAACCCATTTTATAAAATTATTTCCAAGTCCAAACCTTTGTAAGACTTCAAAAAGAAAGGGCCATTCAACTCTATCAAAGGCTTTTTCGGCATCCAGTGATAAGAGAGCTGTATCCGATGCTTCTTTATTAGAATAAATAATATTAAATAGTCTTCTTACATTATGGAAGCCTTGTCTTCCCTTTATAAAGCCATTCTGATCTCGATTAATAATATTTGGTAAAATTTCTTGTATTCGTCTTGCTAAAATTTTACAAATTATCTTAAGGTCGGCATTTAATAGGCTTATTGGTCTCATATTTTCACATTTATTAGAGGGCTTACCTGGTTTTGGCAACAGTATAATTAAGGCATTATTCATATATGATGGTAAATTACTATTTTGAAATGCTTCTAAAACCATTTCCAAAAAAGGTTTTGTTAATTTATTCTTAAATTTTTTATAAAGGTCAACTGGAAGACCATCTGGTCCTGCACTTTTTCCTGATTTCATATTATCAATGGCTAGTCCAACTTCTTCTTGACTAATTTTAGACTCCAGTATCTCCCTATTTTCATTTGGAATACACGGTATAAATAGTTCATTCAAAAACCCATGTAGTTTTGTTAAGTCAGATTCATTTTTGGTATCATATAATTTTTCATAGTAATCTCTAAAGGCTCTATTAATTTCTGAAGGATCTATAACTACCTGTCCGTTACTTATAATACTGGTAATTGGTGTTTTAGATTCTAATTGTTTAATCTGCCATGCCAATAACTTTCCTGATTTTTCACCTTGTTCATAAAAAGATTGTTTCAATCTTAGAAGACTCGAGGCAGCTCTATTCGCTGATTTTTTGTCATATTCAGCTCTCAAAATCAGTAATTCGTTCTCCAACCTTGGATCTCTTCCTGCATATACTCTTTCTTGAAGAATTTTTATTTTATGTTCCAATTGGACTCTCTCCTCTCGAGTCTTCTTAGATTTTGAACCTGTATAACTAATAATATGTCCCCTAATAAAAGCTTTGAAAGCCTCCCACTTTACACATGCTGATGTTTGTGTAGTATTGATATCAAAGAACTCATCTATCTGTTTTTCTATATACTTAACAAATTCCTCATCCTGAAGCCATTTATGCTGAAATTGCCATCTACCTGGTTCCTTTGTCAATTTCTTATCTACATACATTAGACAGCAGGGTGCATGATCAGAGATCACGATGTTATCATAAAAACAGTTTTGAATCTTGGACCTTAATTCTGTGGAGATCAAAAAATAATCTATACGTGAGAATGTCTTGTAGGTATTGGAATAACAAGAGTATGCTTTAACTTGTGGTTTCATTTCTCTCCATATATCTATCAATTTCAATTCTTTCATAAAATGATTAATGGTCATCCTACATCCATTGTGCGTACAGTCCAGTCCTGTTGATCTATCTATACTGGGATTCAATGTACAATTAAAATCCCCTGCTATTATATGTTGCCCTGTAAGTGATGATAAGATAAGAAATAAATTGGCAAAGAACTTTTGATCATCTATATTGGGACCATATAAGTTCACCAAATTTATGTTTTCTAATAGCAAAGATCCTTGAATGATTACATATCTTCCAAATTTGTCTCCAATTACATTTTTCACTTGAAATGGGACTGATTTATGTATGAGAGTCATAACTCCCCTGGCTCGGGATGAAAATGATGAGGTGAAAACATTTCCTTGCCATCTACTCCTAATTCTTTTTACATCTTGCTCTATTAGATGAGTTTCTTGTAAAAACACAATTTTTGAACCCATGTCTTTTATTTTATTCATAACTTGTTTAAGTTTTTTTAAATTTTGTAGACCTCTGCAATTCCATGAAGTTAAATTAAGATTAACGCTTTGATTTATAATCAATAGGGAGTTTGGGATTACCTTGCAGTGTAAACATGCTCAAACAGAAAAGCAAAAAAATGAGTGGTTGAACATTCACCCTACAAACTACACACAAACAAATTCCCCCTTCCCACATTTGTGGCAATCCCCCCAAAAGCAAAAGAAAAATTCTGTCTCCCGATATAGCCATCGACCGTTCCACACCCACGAGGAACAGCCAAAGCCACTCCTTCTTCATCCTCCCAATCACCCTAACTCTACTGCTTTTAATAACGTAACATTAACTCTCTTCTGTAATTTTCCAATTTAACTCCAAATTTTTTTTTAGCAATTTTGTGCTTTTTTTTTTTTAATATGTAATACATTCTATATTTTGTAATCTTGTTATATGCTTCTAATCAGTTAAATGCTCAAATATTCTACCCTATATTCTGTTCATGCTTAGCTCCCACCAGTCTCTTCCTGGATCTTCTTGATGAGCTCCTGCGCCTCCTCGGGGGTCTTGAAGATGCGTGTTCTGCCCTCATATGTGACCAGAAGTCTTGCAGGGTGAATCACTCCATGACGAATCTCAAGGTTGCGCAGTTCTTTGCGGATGGGGTCAAACTGCTTCCTTAATTGTTGGATTCCTGAGGCCAGATCTGGGTAGAACCGCACCTGCTGATCTTGGTATTTAATTTCTCCTTTGGCCCGCACCGCGTTGGAGATCGTCATCCTGTCTCTGTAGCTGAGAAACTTCATAATTAGCGTCCTCGGTGCTGCCTTGTTACCTCTCGGTGGGCCAATTCGGTGGGAGCTTTCCAAGACGACTGATGATTTTAGCTCCGCGTTGTTCAGCGCCTCCGGGATCCACCCCTCCAAAAAGGAGCATGAATCACGACCTTCGGCTCCCTCCGGTAAACCCACCAGCCTCAGGTTGTTCCTTCTGGACCGAGATTCCAAGTCCAGAACGCTATTTTCCAGATCTTTATTTTTTTTTTTCCAAAGTGCGCACCTTTATTTGAAGTCCGCTGATTTCATCCTCCGCACTTGAAACACGAAGCTCCGCCTGCGTCACTCGCTCCACGCAGTCACCCAACTCCTTTCTCATTGCATCCAACGCTGCCATAATCCCATCAAGTTTAGCGGAAAAGTCTGCTCTCATTGAGCTAATGGCAGCCAGCACTGCACCTGTGCCGCCATCGTCAGCAGCAGCAGTTACCGCACCACCGCTAGTTTCATCCGCCATATCCGCAGCTTTTTCTACTGCGCCACAAACTTTAAAGTCCGTTAATTTGGACTGCTTCGGCGATTCAATTTTTCCCCCTCCTGATTTCCCAGCCTTAGTCTTCACCGGCATATCCTCACCCAAACGCTGGGAAAAGTTCTGTTCCAAATGAGAGAGTTATTTGCCGAATTTTTATTTCCAAGGGTAGAGCAGAGTGATACGTGTCCTTCTAGGCGGCCGCCATAACCGGAAGTCCCCAAAATGCAGTTTTAAAATGAAGGTGTTTATTATTGAGGGAAAAAATATCCAAACCTACACTACCGTTCAAACGTTTGGGGTCACTTAGAAATTTCCTTATTTTTGAAAGAAAAGCACTGTTTTTTCAATGAAGATAACTTTAAACTAATCAGAAATACACTCTAATATCTAATATACATTGCTAATGTGGTAAATGACTATTCTAGCTGCAAATGTCTGGTTTTTGGTGCAATATCTACATAGGTGTATAGAGGCCCATTTCCAGCAACTATCACTCCAGTGTTCTAATGGTACAATGTGTTTGCTCATTGTGTCAGAAGGCTAATGGACGATTAGAAAACCCTTGTGCAGTTATGTTAGCACAACTGAAAACAGTTTAGCTGGTTAGAGAAGCTATAAAACTGACCTTCCTTTGAGCAGGTTGAGTATCTGGAAAAAATTATTATTTCAAATACAAATCATTATTTCTAACCTTGTCAATGTCTTGACTATATTTTCTATTCATTTTACAACTCACGGTGGTAAATAAGTGTGACTTTTCATGGAAAACACAAAATAATTGTCTGGGTGACCCCAAACTTTTGAACGGTAGTGTACATGGCCCTGTGTGAAAAAGTGATTGCCCCTTAACCTAATAACTGGTTGGGCCACCCTTAGCATCAACGACTGCAATCAAGCTTTTGTGATAACTGGCAATGAGTCTTTTACAGTGCTGTGGAGGAATTTTGGCCCACTCATCTTTGCAGAATTTTTGTAATTCAGCCACATTGGAGGGTTTTCGAGCATGAACTGTCTTTTTAAGGTCATGCCACAGCATCTCAATCGGATTCAAGTCAGGACTTTGATGAAGCCACTCCCAAGTCTTCATTTTGTTTTTCTTAAGCTATTCAGAGGTGGACTTGCTGGTGTGTTTTGGATCATTTTCCTGCTGCAGAACCCAAGTGCACTTCAGCTTGAGGTCACAAACAGATGGCTGGACATTCTCCTTCAGGATTTTTTGGTGGACAGCCGAATGGTTCCATTTACCTCATGGTTCCATTTACCACAGCAAGTCTTCCAGGTCCTAAAGCAGCAAAACAGCCCCAGACCATCGCACTACAACCACCATATTTTACTGTTTGTATGATGCTCCTTTTCTGAAATGCTGTGTTACCCAGGTTCTGGAATACTCTCCCCCCTGACCTATGTGCTATCTCTGACCTGGCCCTTTTTAAATCAGAACTTAAAACATATTTGTTTAGAATGGCTTTTAATACCCAGTAGTGGTGATATTTGTCTTGGCATTTGTTTTTATTTTATTCTCATTTTTAGGTATTTATTCTTATTTCTTTGTTTATGTTATTTGTTTTTAATGCTGTGTGTGTTTTTAATGCTGTTTAATTTTCTGTAAAGCACTTTGGTCACCTAAGGGTTGTTTTAAAGGGCTATATAAATAAAGTACATTACATTACATTACTTTTACACCGGATGGAATGGGACACACACCTTCCAAAAGTTCAACTTTTGTCTTCCCAAAAGTCTTGGGGATCATAAAGATTTTTTCTGGCAAAACTGAGATAAGCCTTTATGTTCTTTTTGCTCAGCAGTGGTTTTTGTCTTGGAACTCTGCCATGCAGGCCATTTTTGCCCAGTCACTTTATTATGGTGGAGTCATGAACACTGACCTTAACTGAGGCAAGTGACGCCTGCAGTTCTTTGGATGTTGTTGTGGGGTCTTTTGTGACTTCTTGGATGAGTTGTCACTGTGCTCTTGGGGTAATTTTGGTCGGCCAGCCACTCCTGGGAGGGTTTGCCACTCTTCTGTTTTCACCATTTGTGGATAATGGCTCTTACTGTGGTTTGTTGGAGCCCCAAAGCTTTAGAAATGGTTTTATAACCTTTTCAAGACTGATAGATCTCAATTACTTTGTTTCTCATTTGTTCCTGAATTTCTTTGGATCACAGTATGATGTCTAGCTTTTGAGGATCTTTTGGTCTACTTCACTTTGTCAGGCAGGCCCTATTTAAGTGATTTCTTCATTGAGAACAGGTGTGGCAGTAATCAGGCCTGGGTGTGACTAGAGACATTGAACTCAGCTTTCCAAAGATGTGATAAACCACAGTTAATTTATATTTTAACGGGGGGGGGGGTCACTTTTTCACACAAAGCCATGTAGGCTTGGATTTTGTTTTACCCTTAATAATAAACACCTTCATTTAAAAACTGCATTTTGTGTTTAGTTGTGTTATCTTTGTCTAATATTTAAATTTGTTTGATGATCTGAAACAAACACAAAAAATGAGAAATCAGGAAAGGGGCAAACACTTTTTCACACCACTATATACTGAAACAGATAATTACAAACGAGAGACAGCTGGGGAAACAATCAGGGAATGCAGGGAAGTGGCTGCAGGTGAGAAGCACAGGAAGGGTGGAGCTGTGCAGACAAATAGACAGGGGATGCACATGAAACAGGACAATACAGGAATAATACAGATTGGGAAGTTGCCATGGGTATGGAAAACATGCGGAGCAGGAACAATAGGTGAACAGGTACACACAACACCTCAGGACCAGACAGGGGATGGCACAGAAGACAATGACAGAGGACTCAGGGGAACACAGAGGGCAATAAATGCAAATGATGATACGTGATCACAGAAAAAACAATAAATGAACATAAAACGTGGGCTTGATCCTGTGATCAATTCCAGACTATGACAGCCCCCCCCCCCTTTAAGGGCGGATTCTAGGTGCCCTTCAAACAAAATAGAGAATATCCCAACCAGGCGGGAGGAAGGGGATACAGGCATGGTGGGGCAAAACAAGAACAAAAACAAGGAAAAAATGTTCATCAGGTGGTCGGCCAAAGTCCCTGGACCACCGGACTGATGGACATGATACATCGGGTGGCCTACCAAAGCCCAAGGGCCACCAGACGAAAGAACATGATGTGTCAGGTGACCTACCAAAGTCCAAGGGCCACCGGACGGATGAGAAAGGCATGTTGGGGTGGCTGATCAGAGTCCACGGACCACTGGTGAAAAGAACAAGACGCCGCGGGAGCGCAGAGCCCAGGGGCCAGTTGCAAAAGAGGCCTGAGCTCAGGGGGCAACAACACAGGGGCTCTAAACTCAGGAGGTAACACAGCAGCCTAACCTCAGAGGAATGAAAGCACAGAACCTTGAAACTCAGAAGATGACATGGAAGTCTTTTGCTCAGGAAAAACAACAGAATCTTTGAGCTCAGAGATGGCAACAATGGAACTTGTTGCACAGATGATAACATACAGTGCATCTGGAAAGTATTCACAGCATTTCACTTCTTCCACATTTTGTTATTCCAAAGTGGATCAAATACATTTTTTCCTCAAAATTCTATACACAATGCCCCATAATGACAACGTGCAAATTTATTAAAAATAAAAAACTAAGACATCACATGTACAGGAGTATTCACAGCCTTTGCCATGAAGCTCAAAATTGAGCCCAGGTGCATCCTATTTCCAATGATCATCCTTGAGATGTTTCTACAGCTTAATTGGAGTCCACCTGTGGTAAATTCAACTGATTGGACATGATTTGGGAAGGCACACACCCTTCTATATAAGGTCCCACAGTTGACAGTGCATGTCAGAGCACAAACCAAGCATGAAGTCAACGGAATTGTCTGTAAACCTCCGTAAATGGAAGAAGTTCGGAACCACCAGGACTCTTCCTAGAGCTGGCCGGCCGTCTAAACTGAGCAATCAGGGAAAGGCCTTAGTCAGGGAGGTGACCAAGAACCCAATGGTCACTCTGTCATAGCTCTAGCATTCCTCTGTGGAGAGGAGAACCTTCCAGAAGGACAGCCATCTCTGCAGCAATCCATCAATCAGGCCTGTATGGTAGAGTGGCCACACGGAAGCCACTCCTTAGTAAAAGGCACATGGCAGCCCACCTGGAGTTTGCCAAAAGGCACCTGAAGGACTCTCAGACCATGAGAAACAAAATTCTCTGGTCTGATGAGGCAAAGATGGAACTCTTTGGCATGAATGCCTGGCGGCATGTTTGGAGGAAACCAGGCACCGCTTATAATCACGCCAATGGTGGTGGCATCAGCATGCTGTGGGGATGCTTTTCAGTGGCAGGAACTGGGAGACTAGTCAGGACAGAGGGGAAGATGAATGCATCAATGTACAGAGACATCCTGGATGAAAACCTGCTCCAGAGCGCTTTTGATCTCAGACTGGGGTGACGGTTCATATTTCAGCAGGACAATGACCCTAAGTACACAGCCAAGATATCAAAAGAGTGGCTTCAGGACAACTCTGTGAATGTCCTTGAGTGGCCCAGCCAGAGTCCAGACTTGAATACAACTGAACATCTCTGGAGAGATCTAAAAATCGCTGTGCACTGACACTTCCCATCCAACCTGATGGAGCTTGAGAGGTGCTGCAAAGAGGAATGGGCAAAACTGCCCAAAGATAGGTGTGCCAAGCTTGTGGCATCATATTCAAAAAGACTTGAGGCTGTAATTGCTGCCAAAGGTGCATCAACAAAATATTGAGCAAAGGCTGTGAATACTTATGTACATGTGATTAATTAGTTTTTATTTTTAATAAATTTGCAAAAATCTAAAAAAACAAAAAAAAACAAAAAACTTTTTCATGTTGTCATTATGGGGTATTGTGTGTACAATTTTGAGGAAAATAAATGAATTTAATCCCTTTTGGAATAAGGCTGTAACATAAAATGTGGAAAAAGTGAAGCACTGTGAATACTTTCCAGATGCACTGTATGGTAGAGTGGCCAGACAGAAGCCACTCCTTAATAAAAGGTACATGGCAGCCCACCTGGAGTTTGCCAAAAGCCACCTGAAGGACTCTCAGACCATAAGAAACAAAATTCTCTGGTCTGGTGAGCCAAAAATTGAACTCTTTGGCGTGAATGCCAGGTGTCATGTTTGGAGGAAACCAGGCACCGCTCATCACCAGGCCAATACCATCCCTACAGTAAAGAATGGTGGTGGCAGCATCATGCTGTGGGGCTGTTTTTCAGCGGCAGGAACTGGGAGACTAGTCAGCATAGAGGGAAAGATGAATCCAGCAATGTACAGAGACATCCTGTATGAAAACCTGCTCCAGAGCACTCTTGACCTCAGACTGGGGTGACGGTTTATCTTTCAGCAGGACAGGGACCCTAAGTATGCAGCCAAGATATCAAAGGAGTTGCTTCAGGACAACTCTGTGAATGTCCTTGAGTGGCCCAGCCAGAGCCCAGACTTGAATCCAATTGAACATCTCTGGAGAGATCTGAAAATGGTTGTGCACTGACGCTTCCCATCCAACCTGATGGAGTTTGAGAGGTGCTGCAAAGAGGAGTGAGCGAAACTGCCCAGATAGGTGTGAAGCTTGTGGCATCCTATTCAAAAAGACTTGAGGCTGTAGTTGCTGCCAAAGGCGCATCAACAAAGTATTGAGCGAAGAAAAACACCAACAACCACCAACAAAATCAAATCTTCAACAATGCTCCTCTGTTTAGTCTAGACAATCCAACACATAAGTATACATATTATGTTCACCAGTTTGGAATTTACAAGGTCCGCACATATCATTCACCTTCTTCTTCAAGAGTTATGTTTAAATTTTTTACATAATCAATAAAAGGTCTCCATATATTCTCAAACGCAATTTCCTTTGATTTCAGTATATATGTTATTCTTTCTAATGGAAGGTTTGTTAACATCTGTCTTAACCACTGAGTCACATCTGGTCTATAAGTCTTTTTCCATAATAGTGCAATACATTTTTTGGCATTAAGCAAACTGAGGTCTATGAATGTTCTTTCACTTTTATTAAAATTATGCTTTTCTGGGTACAGACCCAACAAAAACAGTTTAGGATTCAATATGATTTGTTTTGAGATTATTTTTTCAATTGTTACCCTCACCTCTTCCCAAAACATTCTTATTAATCTACATTCCCATACACAATGAAATAGAGTTCCTTTACTTTCCATACATTTTGTGCACGTATCTGGTATATTTTTGTTATATCTATTTAACTCCTCCGGTGTAACATACATCCGCATTAACCATTTGAAATGTATCAATTTAAGGCGTACATTTATTGATTTGGTTTGAGCTTCTGTACAAGCCAATTCCCATTGTTCCTCTGGAATTTCAGTTTGCAGATCTTCTTTCCAGTAGTTTAATCTTTTCAGTGAATTTTCACTTGAAAATAGTGTCAATGAGTTATAAAACTCTGAAATAATACCCTTTCTTTTACTATCTTTCATCAACATTTTTTCCAAGGATGAATAGATAGGTCGAGTGAGAGCTTTATTTTGATTTGATCGAATAAAGTTTCTAAGTTGAAGATATTTAAAAAAATGTGTTCTATTGAGATTAAATTTGATCCTCAACTCTTCAAAAGACATTATGTTTTCTGCACATGGCAAATATAAATCCTGAATCTTTTGTATCCCTTTTAAATTCCATACTTTAAATACAGCGTCCGCTCTCCCTGGTTTAAAATATTGATTACCCCATATTGGACTAAATTGTGACAATAACTGTGGTTCTTTTAAATAGTTTTTAGCTTCACACCATATTTTGATCATATGCTTTACAAATGGATTTTTAACTTGTTTTTGTAATTTTTTTGCCGAATCTGAGTATATGAATATGGGAAGAGGTAAAGGTAAATTGTATGATTCCATTTCAGTCCAGTGAGGGAGATCATTTGATGAAAAATAATATGTCATAGACCTCAGTTGTGCCAACCAATAATACAACATAAAATTTGGACATTTCAGACCTCCACGATCAAATGGTAAATATAATAAAGACAGACGTAATCTAGCCCTCCTGTTGTTCCATATAAATTCCACTAACTTTTTTTTAATTCTTGAGAATAAATCTAAAGGTGGTGGTAAGGGAATGTATTGAAATAAATAAAGTATTTTAGGTAAGATATTACTTTTAAGTATATTAATTCTCCCGATCATCGACATTGGTAGTGACATCCATCTCTGAAGTAACTCATCAATATCTGTCATTAAGGCTTCATAATTGACACTGGCGACTGATTCTAGCTTAGGCACAATTTGGATTCCTAAATATTTGAACTGATTTACAACATTGAATTGATTTACCTCAGGGGCTGGGTAATTTCTCTGGGTCTCATTTAGCATTAATATTGAAGATTTAGTTTTATTTATTTTGTATCCTGATATTTCCCCGAAATTCTTTATTAAATTCAACAAGGTCGGAATTGATTTTTTAAGATTCGACATAAACAAAATTATGTCATCGGCATACAGGGAGATTTTATGTTCTGTTGGTCCAACTTTAATTCCATATATTTGTGACTGTAGACGTATCGCCATCGCTAAAGGTTCAATTGCCATAGTAAACAGTAAAGGTGAAAGTGGACAGCCTTGTCGACATCCTCTATTGATTTTTATTGATTTTGAAATATTGTTATTTGTTAGAATTTCTGCAGTAGCATTATTATATATTATCTGAACCCATTTTATAAAATTATTTCCAAGTCCAAACCTTTGTAAGACTTCAAAAAGAAAGGGCCATTCAACTCTATCAAAGGCTTTTTCGGCATCCAGTGATAAGAGAGCTGTATCCGATGCTTCTTTATTAGAATAAATAATATTAAATAGTCTTCTTACATTATGGAAGCCTTGTCTTCCCTTTATAAAGCCATTCTGATCTCGATTAATAATATTTGGTAAAATTTCTTGTATTCGTCTTGCTAAAATTTTATCAAATTATCTTAAGGTCGGCATTTAATAGGCTTATTGGTCTCATATTTTCACATTTATTAGAGGGCTTACCTGGTTTTGGCAACAGTATAATTAAGGCATTATTCATATATGATGGTAAATTACTATTTTGAAATGCTTCTAAAACCATTTCCAAAAAAGGTTTTGTTAATTTATTCTTAAATTTTTTATAAAGGTCAACTGGAAGACCATCTGGTCCTGCACTTTTTCCTGATTTCATATTATCAATGGCTAGTCCAACTTCTTCTTGACTAATTTTAGACTCCAGTATCTCCCTATTTTCATTTGGAATACACGGTATAAATAGTTCATTCAAAAACCCATGTAGTTTTGTTAAGTCAGATTCATTTTTGGTATCATATAATTTTTCATAGTAATCTCTAAAGGCTCTATTAATTTCTGAAGGATCTATAACTACCTGTCCGTTACTTATAATACTGGTAATTGGTGTTTTAGATTCTAATTGTTTAATCTGCCATGCCAATAACTTTCCTGATTTTTCACCTTGTTCATAAAAAGATTGTTTCAATCTTAGAAGACTCGAGGCAGCTCTATTCGCTGATTTTTTGTCATATTCAGCTCTCAAAATCAGTAATTCGTTCTCCAACCTTGGATCTCTTCCTGCATATACTCTTTCTTGAAGAATTTTTATTTTATGTTCCAATTGGACTCTCTCCTCTCGAGTCTTCTTAGATTTTGAACCTGTATAACTAATAATATGTCCCCTAATAAAAGCTTTGAAAGCCTCCCACTTTACACATGCTGATGTTTGTGTAGTATTGATATCAAAGAACTCATCTATCTGTTTTTCTATATACTTAACAAATTCCTCATCCTGAAGCCATTTATGCTGAAATTGCCATCTACCTGGTTCCTTTGTCAATTTCTTATCTACATACATTAGACAGCAGGGTGCATGATCAGAGATCACGATGTTATCATAAAAACAGTTTTGAATCTTGGACCTTAATTCTGTGGAGATCAAAAAATAATCTATACGTGAGAATGTCTTGTAGGTATTGGAATAACAAGAGTATGCTTTAACTTGTGGTTTCATTTCTCTCCATATATCTATCAATTTCAATTCTTTCATAAAATGATTAATGGTCATCCTACATCCATTGTGCGTACAGTCCAGTCCTGTTGATCTATCTATACTGGGATTCAATGTACAATTAAAATCCCCTGCTATTATATGTTGCCCTGTAAGTGATGATAAGATAAGAAATAAATTGGCAAAGAACTTTTGATCATCTATATTGGGACCATATAAGTTCACCAAATTTATGTTTTCTAATAGCAAAGATCCTTGAATGATTACATATCTTCCAAATTTGTCTCCAATTACATTTTTCACTTGAAATGGGACTGATTTATGTATGAGAGTCATAACTCCCCTGGCTCGGGATGAAAATGATGAGGTGAAAACATTTCCTTGCCATCTACTCCTAATTCTTTTTACATCTTGCTCTATTAGATGAGTTTCTTGTAAAAACACAATTTTTGAACCCATGTCTTTTATTTTATTCATAACTTGTTTAAGTTTTTTTAAATTTTGTAGACCTCTGCAATTCCATGAAGTTAAATTAAGATTAACGCTTTGATTTATAATCAATAGGGAGTTTGGGATTACCTTGCAGTGTAAACATGCTCAAACAGAAAAGCAAAAAAATGAGTGGTTGAACATTCACCCTACAAACTACACACAAACAAATTCCCCCTTCCCACATTTGTGGCAATCCCCCCAAAAGCAAAAGAAAAATTCTGTCTCCCGATATAGCCATCGACCGTTCCACACCCACGAGGAACAGCCAAAGCCACTCCTTCTTCATCCTCCCAATCACCCTAACTCTACTGCTTTTAATAACGTAACATTAACTCTCTTCTGTAATTTTCCAATTTAACTCCAAATTTTTTTTTTAGCAATTTTGTGCTTTTTTTTTTTTAATATGTAATACATTCTATATTTTGTAATCTTGTTATATGCTTCTAATCAGTTAAATGCTCAAATATTCTACCCTATATTCTGTTCATGCTTAGCTCCCACCAGTCTCTTCCTGGATCTTCTTGATGAGCTCCTGCGCCTCCTCGGGGGTCTTGAAGATGCGTGTTCTGCCCTCATATGTGACCAGAAGTCTTGCAGGGTGAATCACTCCATGACGAATCTCAAGGTTGCGCAGTTCTTTGCGGATGGGGTCAAACTGCTTCCTTAATTGTTGGATTCCTGAGGCCAGATCTGGGTAGAACCGCACCTGCTGATCTTGGTATTTAATTTCTCCTTTGGCCCGCACCGCGTTGGAGATCGTCATCCTGTCTCTGTAGCTGAGAAACTTCATAATTAGCGTCCTCGGTGCTGCCTTGTTACCTCTCGGTGGGCCAATTCGGTGGGAGCTTTCCAAGACGACTGATGATTTTAGCTCCGCGTTGTTCAGCGCCTCCGGGATCCACCCCTCCAAAAAGGAGCATGAATCACGACCTTCGGCTCCCTCCGGTAAACCCACCAGCCTCAGGTTGTTCCTTCTGGACCGAGATTCCAAGTCCAGAACGCTATTTTCCAGATCTTTATTTTTTTTTTTCCAAAGTGCGCACCTTTATTTGAAGTCCGCTGATTTCATCCTCCGCACTTGAAACACGAAGCTCCGCCTGCGTCACTCGCTCCACGCAGTCACCCAACTCCTTTCTCATTGCATCCAACGCTGCCATAATCCCATCAAGTTTAGCGGAAAAGTCTGCTCTCATTGAGCTAATGGCAGCCAGCACTGCACCTGTGCCGCCATCGTCAGCAGCAGCAGTTACCGCACCACCGCTAGTTTCATCCGCCATATCCGCAGCTTTTTCTACTGCGCCACAAACTTTAAAGTCCGTTAATTTGGACTGCTTCGGCGATTCAATTTTTCCCCCTCCTGATTTCCCAGCCTTAGTCTTCACCGGCATATCCTCACCCAAACGCTGGGAAAAGTTCTGTTCCAAATGAGAGAGTTATTTGCCGAATTTTTATTTCCAAGGGTAGAGCAGAGTGATACGTGTCCTTCTAGGCGGCCGCCATAACCGGAAGAGACATGTGATTTCTTAGTTTTTTATTTTTAATAAATTTGCAAAAATCTCAAAAAAACCTTTTTCATGTTGTCATTATGGGGTATTCTGTGTAGAGTTTTGAGGAAAAAAAAATAATTTAATCCATTTTGGAACAAGGCTGTAACATAACAAAATGTGGAAAAAGTGAAGCACTGTGAATACTTTCCGGATGCACTGTAGGAGTCTTTTGCTCTGAAGATGACACAAGAGCTTCTGGCTTTGGAGATAATACAGACGTTTTTAATTCAGGAGATAATGGCAACATAGAAACTTTGAACTCAGGAAATGATGGTAAGGATGCCTTAAATTCAGGAAATGTGAAGAAGGAAACTTTAAACTCAGGAGATGATAATATGGAAACTTTAAACTCAGGGGATAGCAACATAGGAACTGCAAACTCAGAAGGTGACAACATAGGAAGTGTAAAGTCAAAAGATGACCACATGGGCACTTTGAACTCAGGAGCTAATGATAACATAGGCACTTTAACTTCAGGAGATAATGATGACATAAGCATCTTGACCTCAGGAGGTAATGACAACATGGGAGTTCTAAACTCTGGAGCGAACAACATGGGAACTCCCTTCAGTGGCTCCTGCTGTCTAGACAGATAATAGATGCGCTTGGTTGAGGTCTCAGTTGGTTGTGGAGCGTCGGCTGTGACTGAGCAGGCCAATCCTGGAATGGCAGTCCTTGGCACAGTTGCTGCACACGAATGCTGACGGTGGCGGCTGGGGAGCTGCTGCTACTGCTTTTCTAATCTCTCTCCTGTCTGACCACAGACAGGAGCTCCCTGCCCTGGTGAAAACAATTTAGGAGCCTCTTGCTTGGAAGTAAACAAAGTAAGAGCCTTTTGCTCTGAGGAAATCAAAGTAGGAGCCCTTAGCTCTGGGGAAGATAACATAGCAGCTCTAAACTCAGGAATGCACCCGGGAGCTCTTTGTTCTGGGGAAACCAATATGGGAGCTCTTTGCTCTGGGAAAAATAATATAGGAGCTCTTTGCTCTGAGGGAAACAATGTAGGAGCTTTTTGCTCTGGTGAAACCAATACAGGAGCTCTTTGGTCTGGGAAAAATAATATAGGAGCTCTAAACTCTGGAGAAAACACTGCAGTGTTTTTGCTCAGAAGAAAACCCTTTTAACGCAGGAGGTAATAACATAAAACTTTTAAACTCGGGAGGTGACAACATAAAACCTTTAAACTCAGGAGATGACAGCAAGGAACTGGTAACCTCAGGAGGTGAAAACATAAAGCTTTTAAACTCGGGAGGTGACAGAGAATCTCAAACTTAGGGGGTGATGACACAAAACCCTCAAACTCAGGAGGCGACAACATGGAACCTTCAACCTCAGGAGGAGTCAACATGGAATCCTTAACCACAGAAGGTGATAACATGGACACTTTAAACTCAGGAGGTGTCACCATGGACACTTTAACCTCAGGAGGTGAGAGTAAAGTATCCTTAAACTCAGAAAATAGTAACAACAGCGGTATTTTAACTAGGGGTGGGCGATATGGCCCAAAAATGATATCACAATATTTCTGTGGTTTTTCACGATAACAATATTCTTCACGATATCACAGAATACAGTTCTTTCTTTTAAATTTATAAAGTACAATTTCACAGGCCCATGTTAATTATGTTCAACATATTCAGTAAAAACATAAACTCTTATTTCTCCAGTTTATAAAGAGCAGTGATATTACCAGAAAATATTATAAACCACCGCATCTTAAGCGCACTGAGGGGTGGACTGGGACAAAAATTCAGGCCGGGAAGTTGACTTCATCCTAGGCCACCCTGTTGCTGGAAACCAGAAACCACCACAGTTTTAGTTGGCCAACATTTTAAAATAATAGGTATCAAACTATATAAATGTAATTATAACCTTCAGCTGGGAGGGAAATTATAAATTTCAATTTTAATATCAACTGATCTATTGATAATTAAAACAACTGATTATCTAATCTTAATTTTAATCTGGTGTTGCTTCTGATTTGTTCACCTTTTCCAAATAAAAACACAAGGTAAGAGGCTTTAGGTAAAAAGTTACAATTCTGCATGAAAAAGGTCACAAATTTAGATTTTTTTTTTAGATTTAGTATACTTTATTGATCCCCAGAGGGGAAATTGAGGGCATCCACCACCTGGATGGATGAAGCAGCCACGATACGGCGCTATCCCTTAACCATTCACACACACACATTCACACCTAGGGCCACTTTAGAGTCTCCAATTAACCTAACCTGCATGCTTTTGGCATGTGGGAGGAAACCGGAGAAATCCCGGAGTAAACCCACGCAAACACGGGGAGAACATGCAAACTCCACACAGATCACTGTTGGTCGGGGGCTGGGATCGAACCCATGATCCCACGATCCCCACGATCCCCCGGCCAAGGGTAAACTGTGCTACCGCAGTGCTACTAACCACTGCGCCACCGTGCAGCCCAAAATTTGTCACCAAAAATGTTCATATTTTTAAAAAAAGTACCTTTATGAAAAGATGTTTAAAAAATGAGAAAATAAAACAAATTTAGGAGAGAACGGTAACAAGCAGATGAGAATAAAGCTGGTACAGCAGACTACATATAGCCCATAGTTTTGAAAATTATAAAGGTTTTTCTGAAAACATCTGAATAGTCCTGAAAACACTGCCTAAATGTAAGAGCAACTGAGCTATGGTTAATGCAACGTACTTATTACATTTAAAAACGTAAACCCTAAACTACAGCAGTATAATATAACCACGACACTCATTCACCACATTACTTCTGTCTTCATCTCATTTCGATGCTCTGGGGCATGAGGGGATTTTGGTCATTTTAACATATTAAATTAATTTAGTATTGTGGAGAAAGGAATAGGCGAGGCAACGAGCTGAACAACACAAGGCTTTATTCTTTCGCCAACAACATACAGTAACAGCAAAATAGTGAAGCAGTGCTACAGCGCTGAGGCTACCGCTCTCACGTCTCTCTGCACTCCCCTTTTATATCCTTATTTCTCTGCATGGAGACCTGGAGTTTCCGACCATCATACACTGTTGTTTCACAAAGGAATGTGTGGCACATTAACATTACATACACCAGCGCCACTTTCACACCTTTCTTCTCTGAGCGGCCACAGCGGCTCTTACTCTCCCTGGGTGGTGCATAGCCCTAACAGCCCCGTCTGATACCCCTCGGTGACACCTCCTCATTCGGTCCATTGTCCTCCTATTACCCCCTGCCTTTCTGGGTGGAGACAACCCCCACACCGTGCCCCCACACAGTCCCACCCCCACCCTAACACCCAGAAGGGGCTCGAACCCCCCCGTCCTTTGGGCTCGAGCCAGCACCCATAGCGGCTGTAGCGGGGGGTTGCCGATCCAGTAGAACCGTCCTGCTGGTGAAGTGTACTGGAGGGCACGTCAGTCTGTGGAGGGAAAGGGGGAGGGGGGGAACACATCAGGTCACCAGTGAGCGCAGGTCCCTGCCGAGGGATCGCCAACTTGCAAAGCCAACAACGGTGGGTGTCCGCGCCGGGGTCCAGTGCGCATCGTGCCTGCCAAAAACAAAACTGGCCTTCTGCAAGCTTCTTGGGACGAATGTGCGGGGCAAACATGGTGGGCCGTGCTGGGTCACTCCCAGCCTCCGTCTGTGTAAAAATTATGTGGGCGGATCAGCCTAGGCACGGGATTTTCTGGTAGAAACTCTCCGGAGATCAGCAGCGGCTGAGAAACAAACGAGTTCTGCTGGGGGAGGCTGCCAAATCCTCCTTAGGAGCGAAGCGCAGCCCTAAAAGAACCCAGAGCCGGTGGTCGACCCAATTTGCATCTGTGAGTGTACTGTCTCCCCAAATGTGTGTCTGTGACATACAGCAGCTTGTTTCTGTCTCCAGCAGTCGTAACTGCTACTGACTGCTGGCCATGCCATTTCCCAACTTCTTGCATTGGCATGGCGGCACGTATTGCTGGGTGTTTGAGCCAAAATGGCGATGACAGAAGCAGACTGCCCCATTCCTGCGTCTCCTTGCGTCTGCTCCAGCTACCACCACTGGCTCCTCGACCTTGCTGCTATCCCTCCAGGATGCCGGCAGCTCCTGGAGCAGGCTTGTCGCCTGTTGCGTGGTGCGCACATCCGGCAGCGTGACCACGTAGTAGTATTTTGTGTCATCCATAGTTATTAAGCGGAGTGAAAACTGGGCTTCTATGTGCGAAGACCATGCTGCCGGGTCGTGAAGTCAGAAGTCCGGGAGCTTGACTGAAACAGGTAGTCTCTGGGGCGGTGCTCGGCTCACTTTCCATGACACGTCTTGAAGTCACCAGTGTGGCTCGCTCTCCATGGCACATCAGGGTCACCAGTGTGGAGAAAGGAATGGGCAAGGCAACGAGCTGAACAACATGAGGCTTTATTCTTTCTCCAACAACATAACAGCAAAACAGCGAAGCAGCGCTACAGCGCTGAGGCTACCACTCTCAGGTCTCTCTGCACTCACCTTTTATATCTTTATTTCTCTGCATGGAGACCTGGAGCTTCCGACCATCATACATTGTTGTTTCACAAAGGAATGTGTGGCACATTAACATTACATACACCGTCGCCGCTTTCACACCTTTCTTCTCTGAGCGGTCACAGAAGCTCTTACTCTCCCCGGGGGGTGCATAGCCCTAACAGCCCCATCTGATATCCCCCCCCCCCGGTGACACCTCCTCATTAGGTCCATTGTCTTCCTGTTTCCCCCTGCCTTTCTGGGTGGAGAAAACCCCCACACCGTGCCCCCACAGTATGTTATTTCACCAGGTCAAGAAGGGGGTCTAAATAAAACAGGAATGGAGTGGGCTTATTTAAAAGTATTATTTCATCATTTGGCCTATCTGTCTGCCATTTTGCCAAACAAGACCTCCTTTCTCTCTCTCTTTCTCTCAGTTTACCAGCATTAGAAATCTCCGTTGCACAGACAACTCCTGGGGGCTGTTAACAGATTTTTTTTCTTTCAGTTGGTTGAATAAATCAAGCTGGAACAGCCACAAGGGAATGACAATAAACCTCTGGACACTTCGGAATTCAGACGTCAACAGCACTGCTTCGGGGTGAAGTAAAACTTTTCACTGAAGCAGTGTTATTGATATGCAGGAAAAAATGCGGGCAGATTATCCACATCGCTGCACCATTTTTTAAAAATTTTTATTTTTTAAAGAAGGCAGCAGTCTGAAACAGCCTTAAAACTAAGTTACTTCCTCACATCTAGACGCAGATGATCCAAGCACAGAGCATCACTTCTAACGCCATGTTGTTGTTTTTTTGTCAGTTCTATGGTAATGCTGTGGCAGATGGTAAAATAAGGCACGGCGAACTGAAGTTTAAAAGGGTGTTTATTCCATCCTCCATCACGAGGGCCGCCCAACGCGGTGGCAGTGCGCTGGAGCGAGCCCTGTGTATCTAGTCAGCAAAAGAGTAAAAGACAGAAAGAGCAAGCGATATGGTTGACTTTATATACCCAGCTAGACAATGCATGCATGGCACATTAGCATTACAGTAAACGGCAGGAAGGCAAGGACATTTGCATTAGAGACACACAAATCAATAGCAGGATTATTGGCCGGAATTCCTCTCCACCTATTGATAACAGTCCATAGATCTCACTGTTCTGCTAATTGCTCCAGCTGAGCACTCTGCTTGTCTGTAGGGGTGACCCACACACTCCCCCCCAGAGGGCTCAGCAGGAAGCTGAGGCCTCGATAGTCCGGCTTTGGAAGCGAGCTGCGGGGAAAGCTCTGTGCCGAGGAGGTGGAGGGAGGGGGTGGGGGTAGCAAGTGCTGGCCCGGGACGGCGAAGTTGTCTGGGCCGCGCAAAAATTGCATGTGGATCCACGATGTTGAGGGGCTGTCCCATTGAACGTGGCGGAGATCCACAGCGGCTGTGAGAAGAACCTTTGTCTCTGACTCACTCGCGATTCAGTCCGGCCATGAAGAAAAAACAAAAGCTGAAGCTGTGTGAAGGGCTTGGCGGTTCGGCTTTAGGTGCGGGTGCAGCCCTAAAACCTTCGGAGACAGCAGGCGGCTGAATTCCCATCGTGCGCCGTGGGTGAGACCCATACAAAATCCTGTGTGCGGGCTGCGTGTGTGCTTCAGGTGTGTGAGCAGCCCTGAAGAGCCGTGTGCGCAGCAGTGGGGGATGATGTATAAGTCCGTAGAGCCAGCTTGTCTCTGGTGCGCGGCGCGCGCTGCGGCCACGTACCTTCCAGCTGCGCTGTTCTGATGCAGGGCTTCTGTGCATGGCAGGTCCACTGTCGCGAGGCAAATCAGGGTCAGGGAGCTTGATGGAGATCAACGTCGTCGGCACCGATGGTCCTCCCTGTTTGGGCTGTTGCTGTCGTTCGCTCGTGCCGGATCATGGTGCGTTTTGGTCCACGCGCTGCGTTCTCCGTTCGGCCCTGGAGGTCGCCGTCGTGAAGAGAGGACGAGGCGCGTGCGCGCTCGTGTGGGTGTGGAGGAGCGGTGACAGGGAGGAGACGATCTTTGTCCCTCGGCCGGTCCCAGCGTGGAAATCAGCGTGTTCTTGTCTTCGGACGGGGTCACCAGTGTGGCGAGCGTGAAAGGATGAGGCTGAGTTTATTTCTCAAATCAGGTTTATTCACGTATCTCCAACATGCTCCAAATAGAAAAAGAGAGAGAGAGCAAGCGATATGGTTGACTTTATATACCCAGCTAGACAATGCATGCATGGCACATTAGCATCACAGCAAACGGCAGGAAGGCAAGGACATTTGCATTAGAGACACACAAATTAATAGCAGGATTATTGGCCGGAATTCCTCTCCACCTATTGATAACAGTCCATAGATCTCACTGTTCTGCTAATTGCTCCAGCTGAGCGCTCTGCTTGTCTGTAGGCTGTGGGGGTGACCCACAATGCGTAACTTCCTTTGGCAGCATAACAGACCCCAAATATCACGATATTCATTTTCACACTGGTATCAAAAATTATACCAGTATTATTGTGAACGATACGGTATGGCACACCCCTAATTTTAACCTCAGGAGAAAACAACATGAGATTTTGCTCTAGAGATAACATAGAAGTTTTAAACTCAGGAGATAACATAGGTACCCCTTGCTCAAAAGAAAACAACATGGGGGTTTTAAACTCAGGAAATGACATTGGGGCTCTTTGCTCTGGAGACCACAAAGGAGCCTTTTGCTCTGGGGACAACAACATAGGAGTCTTTAGCCCTGGATATACCAACACAGGACTTCTTAACTCCAGAGACCCCAACATAGGAACTCTTAGCTCAGGGGGCACCAATACAGGAGATTCTAGCTCTGGAGGTACCAATATAGGGGTCAATAACACAGGAGTTTTAGGTTCAGAAGATATCAATACAAGGGTTTCTAGTTCAGAGGATATCAACACATGAATTTCTAGTCCAGAAGATAGTACCTGAGGGGCCTTCAGCACAGAGGCTAACAGCAGCTGAGAAGCGGCAACCCCAGGTGGTGAAGGTGGAGTGGATTGCTCGACCTCTTGGATGACGGGTGGAGCGGAATGCTCACCCTCTGGAATTGCAACGGGTGGAACGGACTGCTCGCCCTCTGGAACTGCAACAGGTGGCAGTCTCCTGACCTCTTGGACAATGGGTGGAGGTCTCCTGACCTCTTGGACAATGGCCAGAGCATGGTCCTCCTGTGGCTCCATCCTCGACACAGTCACCTTGGCTGATGGAGGAAAAGAGGAGGTCAGGGAGGTGACACCGCAGTCATGAGCAGCAGAGACTGGTGGGGAGGACACAGCAGCTGGTGGAATGTGCGCTTGCGTGCCCCCACCAGGAGTCAGGCAGGACCTTTCAAAAATAGTGGTAGTACATAAAAGAAAAGGTACTTGCCTTAACTCCTGGTCTCCTGCTGCTGGGGTTACAACCTCATGATGGATAGCTGGAACCGGAGCGCACAGTTCAGGCTGAGCAGGAAAAGAAGCGTGCACCTCAGGATCAGCTGGAGCTGTGGTGTGCACCTCGGAGTCAGCTGGAGCTGTGGTGTGCACCTCGGAGTCAGCCGGACCTGTGGCGTGCACCTCGGAGTCAGCCGGACCTGTGGCGTGCACCTCAGAGTCAGCTGGAGCTGTGGCGTGCACCTCGGAGTCAGCCGGACCTGTGGCGTGCACCTCAGAGTCAGCTGGAGCTGTGGCGTGCACCCCGGAGTCAGCTGGGGGTGTGCCATGCACCCTGGAGTCAGCTGGGGCTATGGCATGCACCCCGGAGTCATCTGTGGCTGTGGCGTACACCTCAGGGAGGGCTGGAGCTGGGCGGTGCCTTGGGGCAGGCACTGGAGCTGGGAGGCACTGAAGAGCAGGCATCAGAGCTGGGATGTGCGCCTCGGGGTCAGCTGGAACAGGTTCATGCTCTTCGGAGACTGCTGGAGCTGTGAAGTGCACCTCGGAGACAGTTAGAGTTGAAGTGTCCTCCTCCATCCCTGCCGCAACCACCTCAGACAGGAAGGAAGAAGCATAGGATGGGTCACCACAAATGCCAGTAACAGACATCGGTGGAGAAGACTCGGAGGCAGATGGAAACTGAACTTTGTTCCCCTCACCAGCAGCAGGGCAAGTCTATTCTAAAATAGATGTTAAACCAAAAGCACTTGCCTTAACTCCTGAGCCACTGCTGCTGGGAGAACGGTCTCTGGCAAAGCTGCTGGGGGCATGACGGCCTTGGGAGATATTGGAGGAGTAGCGGTGGAATGCCGGGAGGAGTTGTGCTTCCTCAGAGCTTGCATCCTCGCTGGGACCATTGAAGTGTGTTGGTCCCCACAAGGTGGAAAAACAAGTTCTGGTGTGAGCCAGGGCTTATATTCCAGTAAAAGTTCAGTCTGTGACAGCAGAACCTGCCGGTACTCCTCCAGCTCCTCATTGTTGACGACACAGGAGGATACAGACGTGGGAACAGTGGAAACCAGGGGACGTTTCACCGTCAGCTCAGGCTTCCATGATGCCGAAACCAGGGGAAGCTCTGTCTTCAGCATAGATTTCAGTGTACTGGGAATGCTCTCTCCCATCCGGAATGGGGCTGCGGAGGTGGGGAGAGGTAGGCTTGAGCTGGTGGGTGAGGAGAGGCTGAAGACATCGGGGCCAGGGGACGCCGTCTCGTTGGCAAAGTCTCCGGCATCTCAGGCAAACCCCTCTCTCTTCCGTGGTGTGGCGGCAAGACTGGTGAGTGGCGAGGAGAAGGGGACAATGTCAGAGTCAGGGGATGCTGTCTCATCAGCACAGACTCCGGGCTTTTCACCAGTCCATGGAGCGAATGTTGCAGATTGGGCACAGAGATTAATAGTCCAGTCGGACCGGGGTACTACCGCAAACTGGGATAATCCTCAATCATTTTGGCCATGTGGCATGACCGGGCATCAGAAATTAGCTCTTCAACCAGCTGAGCCACCCAGCACTCATTCTACATCTAGACCAAATACGCTGCTATATACCTGCTGAAATCAGACAACACCACAACAGACAGACACTGAACACACATATATACTGAAACAGATAATCGCAAATGAGAGACAGCTGGGGAAACAATCAGGGAAAGCAGGGAAATGGCTGCAGATGAGGAGCACAGAAAGGGTGCAGCTGTGCAGACAAATAGACAGGGGATGCACATGAAACAGGACAAAAATACAGGAGTAATACAGAGAGGGCAGTGGCTATGGGTACGGAAAACATGAGGAGCTGGAACAATAGGTGAACAGGTACACACAATGCCTCAGGACCAGACCGGGGATGGCACAGAAGAAAATGACAGAGGACTCAGGGGTACACAGAGGGCAATAAATGCAAATAATGATGATAAATGATCACAGAAAAAACAGTAAATGAACTTAAAATGTGGGCTTGATCCTGTGATCAAGCCGAGACTATGACACGTTTACTACGCACCATAGTGATATGATACCGCACTGTTGTGTAATACTGCTTAACCACTTGCGCTCCGTTGTTCCGCGGGCGGGCAAGTCTCTGCGTCCTATGACGCACGAGGGCGCGCGAGAGCGCCCTCGTGCGCGCGTGGACGCATGACGCATGATGGTGGTGATGGTGATGTAGTAGCGTCCAAGCGCCACTCAAAAAAAAACTGCAGAGACAGCCACGAACAGATTAGTTCATCTGATTGACCTCTCATTCGACTAATAAGAGCCTTGAATTGGGTTTCTGAAACCTTGAGGAGCCAATGAATGAAAATCTAGGAAGGAGGACCCGCCTACTGTGAACGCAGGAGCCAATTGAAGCACAGGAATTCAGGCAGGGTGAAGCAATATTTACTGTTGCAACAGATGAAAACAAAGGACGCTGGACACAGACCCAGCAGCATGGAGAACACCCACAAGTAGGACCTGCACTCATTCCAGCAGAATAGACGGAGGCCGACGACAAAAGTCGTAAATCATTCGCCAAAACGGCAATAATGGAATTATGTTGATCGGGATCCACGAGCGGAGCAGCGTCGCGTTCATCTGACGCGTGGGAAGAGATGTTCGCCACGACTCTGCTGCTTTGAAGAGGTAAGGTGTTATAAGCTAAATTATTATTTATCCCTGAAAACTGTAATCCAAAAATGACTTTTGACCGATCGGTAAATTACAACTGTACTGCGCACGAATTACGAAGTGCGTGCGCCGCGATAAATGGTTCATTTGCCGTGTTCGGACCGTGAACGCCCGCCCCCCCCCCCCCCCCCCCCCGCTGCAGAAGAGGAGCGGAGGGGGGGGGGCGTTCACGGTCCGAATGCCCCCCGGTCTGCGGGGGGGAAGCATATCAGTCTATTCCATCGTGTCGCGATGGCCCTCTTCTGTAGGGAGGGGGGGGGGGGGCGTTCACGGTCCGTTCACGGTTCCCCCCCCCCCCCACACACACACAGTAGTGGGGGGGGGGAGCCGCTGTGAAAACATGCAAGGAGTGTAATCCGTCTGTAGCGAGGGCCGAAGTCGGTCCTTGGTAGCGGGGGGGGGACGACCCCCCGCCCACACACACACACACACAGACACAGCCCTGAGTGTGACCTTTCATTAGAGCCTAAAATGAAGATTCTACATTGAATTATTCAAAAGTTACAGACGTTTTTCCAAACTGTGCCATTTGGCACAATTTGGCACAGTTCCAAAACGCCTGGGAACAGCCTGAGAACAAAGCTGTGTAAAATATTCATTTTTTGTGGTATTGTTACCAAATTTGGACCTCAGCTGGATAACACTTGGATCTACATTTCTGTTGCATTTTCCAGCCGGATCGGACAGCTGTGTGTTATTTGCAAGCATTTGTATCCAAAAAAACACCGTGTCCAAATTTTTTTTCTTCAAGTTCAGTATGTTTAGATGACTGTAACTCAGTGGCCGGAGCACGTAGAGAGATTATGTTTTTTTTTGCCAAAAAATTCAAAGTGTTTTCTTTTAAATGAGACCAACCCCATGAAGATGCTGCAAAGGGTTGAATAACAGCTTTCGATTTACTTTGGGCACGTTTTTTTTTGGCATTTTTAGGAAAATTGCCCGGAGTGCAAGTGGTTAATAATTATGAACCTTGTCAGCAAACTGTAAAGCCTGTTTCATGCTACACCTCTGCTGTCCGCGTACGTGTAACTGGAAACCTTGTGTGACAAAATTTACGTCATCATCTCCACTCCGCTAATGTCCGCAGTGCTCGACCACGAACAACCACGTGCAGCCCAAATTTTGTGACCACACCGCCTGCCCACGACCTGAATGCGTTGAAAAGCGCATGCGCAAGACTGAACGTCCCATTCACAAGGTGGCGATATTGACACAGCATACATCAGTAGACGAAGAAGACAACGAGAATAAAAACATACATGAATCATACATACATACATACTTTCTTTCACAGTGGCAGCAGCATCTTTGTGAAAAAGGAGTGAAAACTGGGAAGTCAAACAACAGAAATGGACTCTATATTTGAAGAGAAACTTTGTGAAGAAGTCTGCTGTTTCTTTGTTGGTAAAAATTCTGGCGCATCAGTGCCTTGGCGCTACCTATTGGGCGAGAGTGAAACTACAAATGATGGTTGTGCGCATACGTCAACCGCTTGGCCTGGGTAGATGAAAAAAAGTGAGCATGAGCAGCGCCATGTACGTGCCAGGCTCGTCCAAAGTGTACGTGGACCACAGCGGACTAGAGGGAAATGGACTATGAAGCAGGCTTAAGGGAGAAGAGAGGAAGAAAAAAAATGAAAACTGACCTGAAAGATTCAATAAACCATGATGCTGATTTAAAGTGTATCTGTGGTGGTCGTGAAAAAAAAGATATTATATTGAGCCCCTGTCTCACGTTCTAGTTCAAGTTTAAGTTGAAATTCACGTTCAAAGCAATTTGATATAAATCCATTGCTGATGTACTGGTTCAGCTATGTCAGCAAAACATGGGTACAGCCATACTAGCGGCTACATGGACTTCCAGGACCCTTCCTGTGACGTAATTTCGTGGCTACCGTGATCTGGATCAGTATTGGCTGAGCCTCGAGTACCCGGATGTGCAGCGGCTTTGGGGATATTCAAATTCAAATTCAAACGTTTATTTCAAACTCAGGGTTCATATTAAATGCTGAACTGAAACGAGTAGAAAATAAATAAATAAATGCTTAAATTCGGCGGGTCCTATTGTCTGATCTGAGGTTGTTAACAGCCGCAAAACGGCAGATTAATTTGGCTCCTCCCTCGCCGCTATAAAGAGCGGCAGACAGCGCGTTGCGTTGTGTGAGGACCAAAATTCAAACGTTTATTTCAAACTCAGGGTTCATATTAAATGCTGAACTGAAACAAGTAGAAAATAAATAAATGCTTAAATTCAGCTGCTTGTCTCATCTGATCTCATAACTGCCGCAACACGGAAGATGATTCTACAACTATATACAGAGCAGCAGACACTCGGTGCTCTTGTAAAAACAAAAACATACAATGCGATATGGATATCGCAACATGGCGGAATGTAAAGCCTTTGGATGTCTGAATAATAAGTGAAAAAAACAAAGAAACACTTTTTTGGTGTACCCAAACCCAGCTCACCTTGTCAGAAGATCGGAGCGGAAACAGGGCACAGACGAATAATTTCAGACGAAATTGCGTTGTGTGTGAGGACCACTTCGTCACTTTAACCCTCAGAAGACCTTTCTGGCTCAAACCTGTAGCCATGTTGGACAAATTCTTCCTCAGAGTCCGACAATTCAGCCATAATAGAATAAAAACACTCACAACAGCACCCTAGTCTCTCATACAGGCGGAGCATTGACTGTAGAGTATCAACGAAGTGACGTCACATCCGCATGTGTCATGGCTGCGCCCACAGTTTTCATTGGCTGCCCATGGCCAAGGTCCTATTTGAATATATGTCTGGTGGTATATGGCTGGCAAAAATTATTTACCAAAATAAGAAATACTTTTTCATAATGTTTTCAAGTCAAATGCGTCTTCACGACCACCACAGGTACGCTTTAAGGTAGAATTGCCCAGCTCCAAAGTATGGTCAATACAATTATGACAGCCTTGTTATTATAATGTAGTCATATAAATTTCTCTGTCTGTTAGCAGGATCACGCAGAAACTCATAGATGGATTTGGATGACATTTTCACTAGAGGTGCCCTTGGCCCAAAGATGAACTCATTAGATATCGGAGGTGATCTGTGAGTGCATACTGCCACCAAGATCCTATCTCGCAATGTACAGATGGATGGCGATATGGATGGACAAAGGGATGGAGGGGAGGACAAAGGGAGGGACGGAGCCTTGGCGGAGGTATGTGCTCTCTTAGTGCCCTCAAGTTAATTTTGTTATTTGCAGAATTTAGATGTGAGTTATGAGTTACGACAGTTTTGAACCCCCTTATAAATGCTTGTCCCATTTTCAAGGGTAAACTTGCATCAAAGTTCTTCTTCTTCTTTTAGATTTGACTGGCGGTTGGCAACCAGCTTACAGGTGCATTACCACCACTGACTTGATTATCGTCACTCTACATCCCTGCACGAGGGAGTAACAGGAATATAGACATAAATGGCACAGTAATTAAGGATTTTTTAGAGGATAGGGACTTAATATGCATGAATGATGGGAAAGGTACTAGATTTAGCAGTAATCCAGTCACAGAAAGTGTGTTAAACCTAACTTTGGTTTCAAATGCGATTGCAGGAATCACATCTTGGGAAGTCCGTCAGCTAATGGGAGTGATCATTATCCCCAATAAGAGTTAAAATTGGTCTACAAGTGGGAGAAGAAGAGATGCAATCTGGCACAAGATGGAAATTGGATAAGGCAGATTGGGATAAATTTAAATATCTGTGTAAGACTAGATGTGAGCAGCTAAATAGTGAGGACATTTTTGATGGGGAGGAATTAAGTAAAACTGTCAGTGCGATTATAATCGAGTCGGCAAATCAAACAATACTAAAAAGTACAGATTATAGACAACGAAAGAATCTTCCTTGGTGGGATGATAATTGTAATAAAGCTATTAAAAATAGAAATAGGGCATTCAGACAAGTGAAAAAGCATCATACTTTGGAAGCAGTGATTGAGTACAAACTGTGTCAGGCAATTGTCAGGAAAACAAAACAGCTAAGCGTTTATTTTGGAGACAGTATTGTAATAATATAGGAAGAGAAACACAGCTATCAGATATTTGGGGAATGATTAAGAAAATGAGTGGTATTAGAAGAGAGTACAAAATACCAGTGTTGGACAGTAATGGGGAAATAGCTATTACTAATACAGACAAAGCAGAGCTTTTGGCACAAACTTCAGTGAAGATTCATAGTTCAGAAAACCTACCAAACACAATTTGACAAAGCAGGGAAAGCACTTTATCCAAACACCCACATGCGAACGTAAGGAAGAATACTTCAAGGGCCATGATAGATTTGCCATTCACTCTTTCAGAATTGAAAAGGGCTATTCTGAAATCGAAGCAGTCTTCACCAGGGAAGGATGGCGTATGTTATATGATGTTGTCGCACATGGAGGACAGTGCACTTCAATGTTAAAGCTGTTTAATAAAGTTTGGGAAACTGGAAAGATTCCTAGGGCATGGAAACAGTCAGTTATAGTACCAGTCTTAAAGCCAGGGAAAGATTCATCAGATCCCAATAATTATAGGCCAATAGCTCTTACCTCACAGTTAGGGAAAACAATGGAACGAATGGTGACTGAAAGGCTGAATTATATTTTGGAAGACAGGGAATGTCTTTCTCCTTTTCAAAGTGGGTTCGGAAAAGGGAGAAATACTATGGATTCCATTTTGCACCTTGAATCTGAAATTAGGAAGGCCCAGGTAAATAGGGAAAATGCGATAGCTGTCTTCTTTGATGTAGAAAAAGTGTATGACATACTGTGGAAGGAAGGGTTGCTGATTAAATTAAATCAATTTGGTATTGAAGGCAAGTTATACAGTTGGGTGTTAGATTTCCTGTATGATAGAATGATTGAGGTTAGAGTTAGTACAGAGTACTCCAAAATAAATCAAGTTGAAAATGGTACTCCTCAAGGCAGTGTGTGTAGCCCTGTTCTGTTTAATATTATGATTAATGATATTTTTGAGGGAATCGATAGAGGAATAGGGAAGGCCTTATATGCAGATGATGGGGCCTTATGAATAAGGGGATGTAATCTTGTGTACATTCAGAGGAAAATGCAGGCAGCAAGAGACCAAGTTGAACAATGGGCAAACCGGTGGGCTTTTAAATTATCGGTCTCAAAGACACAAGTGATTTGCTTCTCTAAAAGTCACAAAGAAATTTCTTTAAAACTTTATAGCCAAAAGTTAGAGCAAGTACAGGTAGTTCGGTATTTAAGTGTGTTATTTAATAAAAAACTAACCTGGAAGCAGCACACTGAAAAAACTAATGGAAAATGTAAGAAAATAAATATTATTTTGAGATGTCTGGCAGGATGGGACTGGGCTGCCTCTAGGGCCTCTCTGTTGAGGGTGTATCGAGGTCTAATGAGAGCGACACTAGACTATGGATGTGTTGCATTCATGTTGGCTGCTGATTGTCACCTGAACCAACTGGACATAGAGCAGGCAAAGGGCTCAGGATTTGTTGTGGTGCTTTTAAAACTTCTCCAGTATCAGTGATCCAAGTAGAGACAGGTGAAATGCCCTTAAGAATAAGAAGAACCAAATTAATGCTGGCATACTGGATCAACTTGAAGGGGCATAAGAGGTCACATCCTGCAAAAGCTATTCCTAATGACTGCTGAGAACACAATAAGGCCAAAATTAGTAGCTTTGGATGGATAAGTGATGCCATTGCTGAGCAGGCAGGATAAAAATACATAGATTTTAGCCCAACGGTCCTGTGGTCCGTTATTCCTCCATGGCGGTTTAAGATGCCACTAGTAAATTTTGAAATACAACAACTGAGGAGGCAACATAAGCAATCAGCAACAGATTATATAGTGCATAACTATATTGAACAGAACTTCAGAAACATGCTGATAGCATTTACCGATGGTTCCAAGGACCCTACAACTGGTCGTAGTGGAGCTGTGGTATACATTCATCAGTATAAAATATCTATTAATAAAAAAACCAGTAATCACTTATCAGTATACACAGTTGAGCTAGTTGCCATTATATTAGCTCTACAGTGGTTGGAGATAAATTATAGGAACAATGCTGATATTACTTCAGATAGTTGGGCAGCTCTCAAGAGTGTTCAGTCACTGCAGTCGTGTAGGCAGGACCTAATTGTAGAAATCCACTCCTTAATTTACAACCTCTACACTGCAGGGGTCTCAAACTCATTCCATGGAGGGCCAAGACCCTGCAGGTTTTACCTCCACCCAGTATCTTCAACAGGTGATTTCACTGAATTTCTTCCCACTGATTGCTAATCAATGAAAACACCTGCTGAAGACACTGGGTGGAGGTAAAACCTGCAGGGTCTTGGCCCTCCATGGAATGAGTTTGAGACCCCTGGTAAAGGTCAGTCAGCACACTTTCTTTGGGTTCCAGCCCATGTTGGAATAGAGGGTAATGAAGATGTGGACTTACTAGCGAAACAATCATTGAAGTTCGAGGCAGTGAATCTGCAGATCTCACTCAGTAAGGCAGAAGGCAAATCAATAATTAAAAAGTATATAGTGGAAAAATGGCAAGAATATTGGGACTCAATAGATACAGGAAGATATCTTTATGACATTCAAAAGCGGGTGGACTCTGGAATGGGAGTTGGCAGAAACAAGAATGAGGAGATACTCATCACCCGATTAAGAATAGGACACACTACTTTGAACCAGACGCTACACAGAATAGGTGAACACCCAACTGGCAGCTGTGCACATTGTGGTTCTCCGGAAACTGTTCAGCACATTTTGTTGGAATGTCAAGGATACCAGGAACAAAGGAAACATCTGATTGCAGTAATGGAGAGGGCTAATTTGGGTTTTGCTTTGGAAACCATGTTAGGAACTTCAGTCAAAGAAATACATGTAACTCTTATTTAGATATTTAAAAGAATTTTTTTGTTTTTTTTCCCTGCCATTCTCTTGTCCACACTCCAACCCGGTGGGTGGCAATGGTGCAACTGCGGGCTGGTTGCCAGCCAGCAATCAGATCTAGAAGAAGAAGAAAAAGAAGAGTGATATAAACAGTGACGCGGGTGACGACAAAACCTGGAATGCTGCTGACTGTTATGACGTGAACTGTGAAGTCAAAACGTCACAAAGCTATGAGGAAAACGTCATAAAGCTAAAGGAAAAGGTCACAAAGCGATGTCACAAGGCTATGAGGATTACGTCATAAAGCTATGAGGAAAACGTCACAAAGCCATGAGGACAACGTCACAAGTGATAAGAGGAAAACGTCACGGAAAACATAATCAAGTCTGTGGCGGTACCACCAATCAAATCTAAAAGAAGAACAGAAGATGAAGCATTAACAATCTTGGCCACGGCCAAGATGTGTAGGGTGGGCTGGTTGCCAACCGCCAATCAGGTCTAAGAAGAAGAAGAAATAGTTCAGAATTCCTTATACAAAGATAAAGAGTGATGATAATCAAATCAGTGGCGGTAATGCACCTGCAAGCTGGTTGCCAACCGCCAATCAAATCTAAAAGAAGAAGAATGCACCTTTGAGCTGGTTGCCAACCACCAATCAAATCTAAGAGAAGGAGCTCCGAACAACTCCCCATGTGTGAAAAAAACATTCGTCCCTGGTCAGGAGCTGTCTCTGAATTAAACAAAACAAAGTAATTTAAAGGGTTTATGTTCTGAAATTTTTTTTGATGACTTCAACAGCAGAATTCAAATAATATACAAGGCACTGGCAGATCATAAAAGCATTATTACACCGAGTAAAATTGAATAAAATGAATACAGTATTTACAGAACAGAATAAGTCCATTTTAACCATAATACAGCTTTTAGATTAAGAATATTTAACCCTGTGGTACGGGGTCTGTAACTGATGGCTCTGGAGCCACATGTGGCTCTTTTTCTCATTACCAGTAGCTCCATCTTTCACAGACAAAAAATAAAACAACAGGGAAAAATTAGCACAAGACAGTTTATGGTTTATACTTACACATACTACATAACAGTTACACATTTAAGAGAATAAAGCCACAAGTTTATGAGAAAAGTCAAATACACTCCTGAACAAATTAAAAAAAAGTAGAAGGTAGGCAGTTTATTGAAAACTGCATTTAAACTCGAAAACAGGTTGTTCATCAGCTGGTGAAAAGTTTTAAGACCATAGCGCGCCCCCCCCCCCCAAAAAAAACTAAACTAAACCAAACTAAAAGTTTCAAAAAAGGACTCAGTAGCCCCACCGTTTGTTGATCACTTCAAAAATTTGTTTAGGCATGCTTGTTTCCAGGAGGCTGGTGGGAACATTGCTCTATGTAAATAAATAAAATGGCGAATGGCGTTCACTTACCACAGTGCTTTTTTCTCATCAATGGATGACCAACGTTTTACAGATTCAGCTACCTACCCATTCCCACACAGATTCACACACTGATGGTGGCGGAGCCACCATACAAGGCCTGACTCACTAGGGGTTCAGTATCTTGCTCAAGGACATTTCGACATGCAGACCGCAGAGACAGCAGGGATCGAACCACCGACTGTCCAGTCAGCAATCAACCGCACTCTACACCTACACCACAGCCATGGAGATGAAGAAGTGGTGAAGATGGCTTTACGAAAGGCATCCATGTTCTGGAACTGATGTTCATTTTAGTAAACTTCCCTTGCCCTCCATCCCCAAATGTTCTCAGTGGGATTTAGATCAGAGGAACATGCAAGATGGTCCAAAAGAGTGACGTTTTTCTCCTGGAAGAAGTCCTTTGTCAGGAGGGTGTTGTGAACTGCAGAGTTGTCCTGTTGAAATACCCATTACAGATGAAGGGCCCTCAGTCAGAAGGGATGCCCGCTGCAACATTTCCACATAGCCAGCCGCCGTTTGACAACCATGCACAATTTGCCACGCCGTTGTTCCATTGAAGGAAAAAGCACGCCAGATCATGATGGAGCCTCCTCCACTGTGCCACTGAGAAAACATCTCCAGTGGGATCTCCTTGTCATGCCAGTAACATTGAGAATCCATCAGAACCATCCAGGTTAAATTTTTTTCTCGTCAGAATAAAACCTTCTTCCTCCTTTCAGAGTCCCATGTTTGGTGTGCCCTTGAGCAAGTTTGTGGCATGGGAGGAGATGAGGCCTTTGAAGATGTTTTTTGTTCTTTAAGCACTTCTTTTGTAGATGCCATCTTATGGTTATTGGGCTGCAGTCAGCATCAGTAATGGTCTAAATTATCCAAGGATTGGCCTGTGTCTTCACAGACAGCCTGTCTGATCCCCCAGCTCAGCTCTATTGGACCATCCTGTGTGCTCCCCTGATCTAAATCCCACTGAGAGCATTTGGAGGTGATGGCAAGGAAGTTTACAAAAATGGACGTCAATTCAAGACCATAGATGCCCTTCCTGAAGCCATCTTCACCACATGGAGCAATGTTCCCACCAGCCACCTGAAAATACTCGCATCAAGCATACCTAAATGAATTTTTAAAGTGATCAACAATGGTGGAGCTAATCACTACTGAGTCCTTTTTTGACACTTTCAATTCCGTTTTGTTTTTTGGGGGGGGCTACAGTCTTAAACTTTTGATCAGCTACTGAACAGCCTATTTGTTTAAATGCAGTTTTCAATAAATTTCCTACTCTCAATTTTTTGTCTCTTGTTCCTTTTTCTTCTTTCTGCATTTTGAAACTCTACTTACAACTTGGTTACAATCCACCAATGTGAAACGTGAATACTTGTAATTTTCCCCCAGTCTTAAGATTTTGTTCAGGAGTGGAAATGAGGGAAAACTTGCATAACTAAGAGGAGAAAACTTGCTTATTACTAATGCTGACGTAGTTCACAGTTTGGCTGTTTTACCTCAATGTTTTAGCCCAAAAATTGTTCAAAATTGCTCTTTTAATAGGAAAGGTTACAAATTCCTCTTGTAATGCAAGCAGAAACATTGGAAGACCAAAATATCAGAAACTGCATTATTATGTCACTAATATACTGCAAATACTGCAAAGAGGAGGCTAATGTGGACAGATCTGAGAAGGAATAAAAGTCAAAACAAAATGAACAGAATGTAATGCATGTGCACAGGCTCATTTTACATTGTGAATTCCTGCAATTCATAATTTGAGGATAACGTTTGTAATCTCAGTCTGGTTTTACACTAAATTAACAGACATTTTTTAGTGACAACCACACAAACTAGTGAATACAGTAACACGTGCAGCTCCACTATCCTCCCCTCTCCTTCAGGATACACCAAATCTCCGTCTGCTGCCCATCCCCCCCGTTCTCTACACTCCTGAACCTCAACTTTATCAGGCCAGCCGCCACCCTCTCAACCCCAACACCCAGCCCCCCAGTGCAGCATGGGGGGGGGGCAGCATGTCCTGGATATTAGAGGTGGAATGTGTATGCTGAGAGGAGTTGTTGGAGAAAAAGAGGAGGGGGGATGTCGATGATAAGTCTGGTGGGTGGAGAGAAAGTGGGGTGGATGCAGGGAGCGCAGGAGGAGGGAAGAGGCAGTGCTCTGGTGTCACATGGGGGGTACAAAAAAAAGAGGAGGGCAGACGCAAGTTTGACATACTTAAGACAAAAGGCACAGCAAAAGTAAGTTAAAACTGAAGGAGGACCACCTCTGCTTTATCAATAAGAGAAGTAAACAGGCAATCAAGGACTCTTAATCAGCTCTACCTCCACCTCTGGATACTGGGGAGAAGAAAAAACAGAAGAGCTAAAAGAAACCAACACACCACCACCACTACTATAGATACAATACAACAGAAGGCATCAGGAGGGCTGACTGCTCAGAACTGAGGGGAAAAAACAGCAACAGTCTGGAGGAGGAACAGCAAGAGGTCCTCCGGGCCCCACAGCACAGCGTGAGTACAAGTGCAGTTTTATTACCCAAATAAAATCCTATTAGTGCGAGTTAACACCTGATATCATCCAGCAACTAATTACAGAAAAAAGTGGCTATTTGTGATCACTTCCAGAAATAATATAGAACATGATATATTTACAGAAAGCAACATGTCTATGAGAAGTAAGAAAAGAACATTAATCCAGCTCATTTGTTCCGGACAATAGGTTAAGAACAAGAAAAAGCAAGAGAGAAGCACTGAAGCATGACAACCCGATGTGCCCTAGCTTGTCCTATACATGATGTTACTGACACGTAACAGCAAACTAACCAAAAATTGCAGTGCTGTCCTCGTTCACCATTTCAGCAGTACAGTTACTTAGTGCCACCCAGACAGTAAGGAGAACTGGGAGTAAAACGGGTGGAACGCCTGAATGTATTTTCAGTAAACGTCACACACCTTTTCCTGCCAGTCCTTCCTGTGTGACCTTCCACCTTGGGACAACAATGAGATTGACGAGCAAAATCTAACTCAGAGCAGCCAGGCCTTCGTCAGAAATCTGCAGGTCTGTTGCACAGTACGTCTGATCACACCATCATCTCCAGAACACACAGTCCTCTGTTGGCCTTAATGCTACGGCATCCTGTTGCTGTACAGACACAGTAAGCAAAACATGGTACTTCAAAACCAAGCGACTCTCAGTGCTAAAGCTGGAGCCAAATATTCGATCATCTGAATATTTGTTTATTATATTGCTATTTGGTATTCAGACGTTTGCTTTTGCATCCCTTAATGCTTGATCTTTATACAAGGTAAATTACAAATTTACCTTTATCAAAATTACAAAAAAATTAGGAGAAAAACCTCACAAATTCACAAATATAGGAGAGAATTGATGATAAAGTTACAAAATTGTATGACTAAACCTGCAAATATGCAGCGGGGAAAATAAGTATTGAACATGTCAACATTTTTCTGATGGAGCCACTGACCTGAGATTTTCATCAGATATCAGTAACAACCCAAGTAATCCATACATACAAAGAAATCAAGGCAACTGTGTTCACAAAACAAGTTATATTTAATAAAGTGGAATGTCACACAGGGAGTAAGTATTGAACACATGAGGAAAAAGAGGTGCAAAAAGGCATAGAAAGCCAAGAAACCAGCTGAAATCCATCAGAATTTAGGAAGCCATCCCATCCCCTATCAGTGCAAATTAATTTCAGCTGGTTAAGTCCTGACTGATAGCCTTTAAAAAGGTCTGTGAATATCAGATTGTCACACCACAAAGAACTCATGATGCATAGAAGCAAAGAGTTCTCTCTAGACGTTTGCAACCTTATTGTTGCAAAACATAATGATGGCATTGGTTACAGGCACATTTCTAAACTGCTGAACGTTACATGGATCATTGTTAGAGACATCATTCAGAAGTGGAAAGAGCATCATTTTACCACAAACCGGCCACAACCAGGAGCTTCTCGCAAGATTTCTAACAGTGGAGTCAAAAGAATTATCAGAGTTATCCAAGAGCCAAAGACCACTCACGGACAGCTCCAGAAAGACCTGGAGTTAGCAGATATTGCTGTTTCAAAGAAAACTAGAGGGCAGTCAGAGAGTGCATACCTCCGCCAAGGCTCAGTCTCTCCCTTCCTTTACCCCCCCCCCCCCCCGCCCAGTCCCTTTGTCTGTCTATATCACCATCCATCTGTACATTGCAAGATATGGCCTTAGCAGAGGTATGCACTCACGGATCACCTCCAACATCTAATGATTTCATCTTTGGGCCAAGGGCCACCTCTGGTGAAAATTTCATCCAAATCCATCCAGTAGTTTTGGAGTATTGTTGCTAACACTCTGTGAGAAGATAAGAGCCTTGGCGGAAGTATGCATTTTGAGATCATTACCAAAATCTAATCATCTGTTCAGTGTGCCATTACACACCTTTCCTGAAAATTTGAATGAAAGGCACTATATAAATGCAATCCATTATTATTATTATCATTATTATTATTATTATTAACAGACAGAAATGGCAGCAAAAACATGACTACATTATATGACTACATTATAATAACAAAAACACTGTCATAATTGTATTGACCATACACTGGGGCTTAAATCAAATCATGACAAAGGCACAAACGCTCACCTGGCATGCCGACAGATGCGGACATGTTTTTCCAAGAGTTTGCTTTCAAATTTTGATCATTTTAGTGTCAGATCAAACAGTACTGGGTTGTTTGATGCAGCAAAGTTCATCCTCTCCACCGTCCTTCACCTACTGTCGTCGTCTTCCTGTACCGGTGTCCTATGTCCCGCCCTTCCTTAATTTTGATTGGCTGCTTAGAAAGATCTGACATTGATGAGCGCACCTGTACAGCAGTCTGACAAATTGAACTTTTTTCAGCCCTGAATGTCGCGACAAAATGCAGCCACTGGTCAAAGTGTTTCTTTTTTTCCCCCCCTTGCCCTGTCAGGCAGCTAGGTAAGCAGAACAGAGATCTGTCAGTCTTATTGTGCCAAAACAGATTTACTTTGCCAAGAGGAGCTTATACAGTACCTAACTATGTACTGTATATTGTTGTAAACTCCTCCTGTAATAACTTTTAATACTTTATTTTAATTATTTTACCCATGGACGACCCAACAGGATAGAAAATAGGGAAAAGAAGTGTGTGGAGGGGGAAAGAAAAGGGAGAGGAACAGACAAAAAGACAAACAAACCAACAACTAAAACAAACAGAAGACAAACTGCTTCTTCCACCGAAGATGTCTCAACACGAGTCTGGTTTCTGCACCTGTTAAAGGAGACACTTATGCGTGTGCGTGTGTGTGCGTATATATGAGAGCACGCGCAAAATAAGTGTGTGCATGTGAGTAGTTTGTCTGGAAACATACGAAGAGGGGGGCCGGTCGCAGCAGCTCTCCCCCCGGGAACCCCGAGCAGGCAAGGCAGCGCCACCAACCCCCACAAGGCACAAATGTCCAAGGTAAGCAAGCCCCAGGAAAGCCAGGCATCTGCCCCCGGAGGGATGATTGAGGGAGGCCAGGCCACCAGGTGGCCAGCGCAGTGGGCCCACCCCCCCAACCCGCCAGCCCCCCTAGTGGGGCCAACACCCGCCCCCAGACCTCAGGTGCCAGGAGGCCAGCGACCCCCCCCCCCCCAGCGCCACCGCCGTACACCCCAGGGACACCCATGCCCAAAGAAGTCCCCCCCCTGCCCAGGGGAGCCCACATAGCCGAGAGCCCCCCCCCCCCCAATCCAGCACCTCCCGACTCGCAGACACACCCATCCCAACACCTTCGCACCTACATGCTCCCATACGCACCCACACGCACTCCCTCACTCTCACTCACCCGGACCCACCCATTCTCTCTCACTCCTGTACCCATTCAATCTCACCCCTCATTCACCCTTAGTTCTTAAGGCGGCTGCGAAGCAGATGCAGCGAGCCTGAACGCGCACCAGCACCCTGCAGCAGCCCGGGAGACCACCGGCACAGGCCAGCGGCCACCCCCCCCGGCCGACCCACCCTAGGGCAGCTGCGGCCACAGAAGCAGACCCCCACCCCAGTGCCCACCTGAGCAACTGATCAGCAGACCACCGCAGGTGCTCCGAGATTCCACCCAACACGCAAAGCACTGCACAAAACCGACCCACCATCACCACCTCCATTCATCACCCCCTCACTCTCACTTACTCTCATATTCAGTCCCGCGCTCACTCCCTTGGTTGTATCTATACATTCAGCAGCACCCAGAGATTTTGACAACATGATGCATCCCAGGCTTCCCACCAGGCCCCCACACCCCCAGCCAGAGGTGGATAACAGGGGTGGGGTGCGCTCAAAGTGTTTCAGCGCTGAGTAAATGCTGGACAACATAGAGAATGAATAGAAAACAGTCGCCCACAGCAGAAAAAAACGAGTTTGGTGGACACGCCCCCTAATACTTTTTCTGCAGTGTTTGGCTTCCAGGTTGCCAAGGCGCGTGGGCCCTATGGCGTGGCCATGCATGTAACTCAGTGGACACGTCTTAAAGGGGCAGTATATGAAAAGCACCAGATTAATATATAAAGTAATATTCAAAAAATTCCTGCATCCACATCGTGATCCAAATCGCCACCAAAATCTAATCATCTGTTCCCTGTGCCATTACACACCGTTCCTGAAAATTTCATCAAAGTCCTTTCATAACTTTTTGACTTATTTTGCAAACAGTCAAACCAACTAACCAACAGGCAAATCAACGCCACTAAAAACATTACCTCCATCCTCCCTTGGCGGAGGTAACAATAAGTAATGCACTCAACTGACAGGGTCTCTATGCCCGCTTACTTCGCAAGACTCCATTGTTGAAGAAAAAGCATGCTGAAGCTCATTTAAAGTTTGCTGGACAACATTTGGGCAAGCCAGTAAAATACTAGGAGAATACTGTCTGGTCAGATGAGACCAAAATTGAACTTTTTGGATGCCACAACACACAGCATGTTTGGATAAGAAATGGCACTGCACATCAGCCCAAAGACACCATACCAACAGTGAAGTTTGAAGGTGGGAGCATCATGGTGTGCTGGTGTTTTTCAGCACACGGTACAAGCAGACTTCATATAACTGAAGGAAAGATAACTGGACAAATGTACAGAGATATCATTGAGAAGAACCTGTTGCGATCTGCCAAGATGCTGAAGATGAAATGAGGGTGGACCTTTCAGCAAGGCAATGATCCCAAACACAAAGCCAAGGAAACTCTCAACTGGCTCCAGAGAAGGAAAATAAAGCTGCTAGAATGGCCGAGTTAGTCACCTGACCTGAATCCTTCTTCTTCTTCTTTTAGATTTGATTGGTGGTTGGCAACCAGCTTACAGGTGCATTACTGTCACTGACTTGATTATCATCACTCTATAGCTTTGTATAAGGAGTTCTTATAAGGAGTTCTGAATCCAATTGAAAATCTATGGAACAAACTGAAGATCAGAGTTCTTAGAAGACACCTACGGAATCTTCAAGATTTGAAGACAGTTTGTGTGGAAGAATGGGCTAAAATCCCTTCTGAGCAATATTGGTGCCTAGTTTCTCCATACAGGAGGCTTCTGGAAGCTGTTATTACCAACAAAGGCTTTTCTATTAAATATTAAATGAATTTCACTGTGCATGTTCAATACTTATTCCCTGTGTCATTCCACTTTATTAAATATAACTTGTTTTGTGAACATAGTTGCCTTGATTTCATTGTATGTATGGATTACTTGGATTGTTACTGATATCTGGTGAAAATCTCAGGTCAATGGCCCCATCAGAAATATGTTTAAAGAGAAAAATGTTGAATCTTATTTTCCCCACTGTACGTTCATACAGTATAAGAAAAGACTCAAAGTAACATGACAAAAAAATGCTAGTTTATTAGAAAAAAAAAGTCACATTAATGAGAAAAGTAGGGTTTTTTTGGGGTGGGGGGGTTAACATCAACATTATTAAAGCAACCTCACATACCACACACATCTGCATGTCAGTGGCCCCTAAAGAGAACTGTGATCAACATAGTCCAGACTGCAATAAAATAAGTCCCCCTCCCCAAAAATGGAATCGCTCATTTCAGTCATAGTTATATGTAGTATAAATAGGAAGTCAATCCGATCAGAAATGTAGACGCTATAGTGGCGATCCCTCCCCAAAATACACAAAACCCTTCATTACATGTGCGTGAAACACGAATGCATCCAAGGTATTGATGAGTTAGAGCATATGTAAACTTGAAGTGAATCCAATCAGAAATGTAGATGCTCAAGTGGCGACAACATAAAAAGACTCCTCCTCAAAATACATGGACCCCCCCATTAGATGTCTCTGAAAGTCAAATGCGTCTGCCAAAAGTGTCTATAAATTTGAAAATCCAATCAGAAATGTAGAAGCTAGAGTGGCGACAACATCAAAGGACCCTCCCAAAAATACATGGAAGCCCTCATTAGATGTGTGTGAAAATCAAATGAGTAAGGTATTGGTGAGTTAAAGCTTCTGTATAAATGTGAAGTCAAGCCAATCAAAAATGTAGACGCTAAAGTGGGGACAACATGTTGTCAAATGAACGGATGAATGGATGAGGGAGTCAAAAACATTATACTCTACACATAGGCCTACAGTAAAAAAAAAAATACATATATTCATAAGAAAAAGTACAGTTAGGCCCAGAAATATTTGGACAGTGACACAATCTTCATGATTTGGGCTCTGCATGCCACCACATTGGATTTAAAATGAAACAACTACAACGGAATTGAAGTGCAGACTTTAAGGTTTAATTCAAGGGGTTGAACAAAAATATATGATTAAACACGTAGGAATTGTAGCTATTTTTATACAAACGCTCCTCATTTCAGGGGCTCAAAAGTAATTGGACAAATAAACATAACCCTAAGTAAAATGTTACTTTTCAATATTTTGTTGAGAATCCTTTGCAGGCAATGACTGCCTGAAGTCTGGAACCCATGGACATCACCAAACGCTGGGTTCCCTCCTTTGTGATGCTTTGCCAGGCCTTTACTGCAGCTGTCTTCAGTTGTTGCTTGTTTGTGGGTCTTTCTGCCTTAAGTTTTGTCTTGAGCAAGTGAAATGCATGCTCGATTGGGTTGAGATCTGGTGATTGACTCGGCCATTGCAGAATATTCCACTTCTTTGCTTTAAAAAACTCCTGGGTTGCTTTTGCAGTATGTTTTGGACCATTGTCCATCTGTATTGTGAAGCGCCGTCCAATCAACTTTGCTGCATTTGGCTGAATCTGAGCAGAAAGTATATCCCTATACACCTCAGAATTCAGCCGGCAGCTTCTGTCTTTTGTCACATCATCAATAAACACAAGTGACCCAGTGCCATTGGAAGCCATGCATGCCCATGCCATCACACTGCCTCCACCATGTTTTACAGAAGATGAGGTGTGCTTTGGATCATGAGCTGTTCCAATTCTTCTCCAAACTTTCTTCTTCCCATCATTCTGGTACAGGTTGATCTTAGTCTCATCTGTCCAAAGAATGCTGTTCCAGAACTGGGCTGGCTTCTTCAGGTGTTTTTTGGCAAAGTCAATTCTGGCCTTTCTATTTTTGAGGCTGATTAATGGTTTGCACCTTGTGGTGAATCCTTTGTATTTACTCTCATGAAGTCTTCTCTTTATGGTAGACTTAGATACTGATACACCTACTTCCTGGAGAGTGTTCTTCACTTGAGTGGATGTTGTGAAGGGATTCTGCGATTATCCACCACTGTTGTCTTCCGTGGACGTCCAGGCCTTTTTGAGTTCCCAAGCTCACCAGTGCACTCTTTTTTTCTCAGAATGTACCAAACTGTTGATTTGGCCACTCCTAACATGTCTGCTATCTCTCTGATGGATTTCTTCTTTTTTTTCAGCCTCAGGATGGTCTGTTTCACCTCCATTGAGAGCTCCTTTGACCGCATGTTGTGTGTTCACAGCAACAGCTTCCAAATGCAAACGCCACACCTGGAATCAACTCCATACCTTTAAACTGCTTAATTGATGACAGGTTAATGAGGGAAGAGCCCATGCAGCCTTGTTATTTTTTTTTTTACAGCCTTCTGAGTCAATTGTCCAATTACTTTTGGTCCCTTGAAAAAGAGGCGGCTACGTATTAAAGAGCTGTAATTCCTAAACCCTTGCTCCAATTTGGATGTGAATACTCTCAAATTACAGCTGAGAGTCTGCACTTTAAGCCCATATTGATTATGTAATTGTATCCTGAATATGTTTTCGTAAACAGCTAAAATAACAAAACTTGTGTCACTGTCCAAATATTTCTGGGCCTAACTGTATATCCATCCATCCATCTTCTTCCGCTTAATCCTTTTCAGGTTGTGGGGGGGCTGGAGCCTATCCCAGCATCTCTGGGTGAGAAGCAGGGTACACCCTGGACAGATCGCCAGTCCATCGCAGGGTCAACACACAGAAAGCACACCTAAGGACAATTTAGAATCCCCAGTTTGATACCAATTAACCTAACTTGCATGTTTCTGGCATGTGGGAGGAAACCGGAGAAATCCCCGAGTAAATCCACGCAGACATGGGGAGAACATGCACATTCCACACAGATCACTGTTGGTCGGGAGCTGGGATCGAACCCAGGACCCCCCGGCCAAGGGTGAGTTGTTGTGCTGCCGCAGTGCTAACCACGCAGTGGTTATAATACAATATGATAATATCTCATACAAACTGATTTTTATTTCTATGCAGTAATTCATGCAAAAGAAAAAGTCCATTTACAAGAAAAAAGGTCTCAAATTTAAAAGATGCAATGCAGCCCACTGAGGGAGAAGAAAAAACCCACAGAGTACTCAGATGTTCACTCTGGTTGCTCCCAAAATATTCAGAGTTTCAAAATGGGTGTTCAGGATGGTCCAATAAAATACTCAAGACATTTTTACTAATTCATTCATGCATCCAGAGAAGCCATGCTGGCTAATAAGAATGACTGATGGCTTTAGAGGTCTTCCCCAGTGGTGCAGCTTGCTTTTTTTCATGGCACTGTTGATGGCATTGCTGTCTCCTGACCTCGGAGCAGTGAGGATATCCTGTACCAGACACAGCTGTGCACCACACAAAATTCTGTCCCAACACAGAATGTGCACAAACTAAAGGGCTTGGATGAAAGCAGACCTCACAGGCTAAGGAATGGCCTCAGATGTTGAAACAGGCTTATTTCCCTCTTCTCTTTGGTTTAAAACTCATATTTCCAGAAGAAGAAAAAAAGAGGGAAATCTTTTCACCACAGGCATGCTCACTTGATGATAACTGATTTATGAATAATCCATAATTGCCATTACGTATTCTGATGGATTTCAAATTTACTCTTGTTTAGCAGAAAGGTTTTTTTAAATTAAACACTGCTTTAATGCAGCTATTGAAGCCTTCCCGGCTGCACATGGCTGGGGGATGTGTGCAGAAATATCAAGATGTTTAAAACTTGATGGAAGTACTGCCACTTATAATTGATGTTTGCACTTTGAATAATAAAAAAAGGAAAATTAATCAGCTAAAGTTCTGCCACTGTCATATTTTAACATCTTTCTGCTTCACCATAACACTCACAAAACTACATCTGCTCTAATCACACAAGGCACAGAGCATTGATTCTATCCGAACTTCACACAATAATAGCATCTGTGGCACAAGCAGAGCAACATCACGTGCAGACAACACCCACTTGTGAAAACTCTGATCCCAGTTAGCCTTCATCTCTCTGGAAGACTACATACAGCATAACAATTTCAGTGTGGGCCCCTTTCCTTTTGGCCAGTCAGCTCAGTGATAATCATCACCTCACAGACAGCATCAAAGACCACTTCCTTATATATGCAAATCTTTTAACATGTTAATAAAACCAAAACAACAAAGGCTTTTGAGGCGTAGATTTTGTGTAACACTGGCACTAGACTCCATGTACAATTCAGTTTAATATGAAATATTTTGTTCCGTCATTCCTTGATTCTGTAAATGTTTACATTTGCACGTCTCAATAAATTGTTTCATCTATTTCCTGGTTTCCAAGCAAAATATACAGAAGTAAGGGTTGTCTGAAGACTTTTGCTTTACTTTCTTTTTTCTCGTTGCTCAGTTCACTATGAGTATGACCAGTACTCTAGAGAAGGGGACCCACCACCAAGCCTTGGACTTATCTGAGGAGCTGTCATCTCATCACCACCATCACCATACCAGCCACCACCAGCAGCAGCCACAGCATCATCTCCACCACTCCAATTCTCTGGCTTCCACCACCGCTGTGGGCGGAGGCAGAGAAACGCCTTCACGCGTAGTCGTACCTCCTCCTTATTCTGCAGCTGAGAGTGGAGGTGGAGGCAGCGAGTCTCCCCTGGAGCTTCGAGGGTCCCTCGACTGCTGGGCTTGCTCAGTCTTGGTGACGGCTCAGAACCTTTTGATCGCTGCAATCAACGCCTGCCTCGCTGGACTGGTGTTTGGGATCATTCTGACACCATCCACTGTCATGGTTGTGTTTGGATTCATCTGTCACTCTACGGTAAGACGGTTCAACACTGTTAGCAGACTGATGAACAACAGGAGAAGCAAGCTGGTAAAGGAGCTACAGTCATGTGAAAAAATTGGGACACCTTATGAAAGCCTATGTGTTTTTTAACATATGTGGACATATGGATATTTAATATCAATTTTAACAATACTGTGAGATTCAAGTAACATAACTAAACAATTAAAACTGAAGAAAAGACTTAAAATTTTCTGTAAAAATGTAATTCTAAAAACATGCAATTTCCTGGTGAGGAATAAATTAGGACACTGCCACATTTATTCTCACTTAAATGGCAAATGGCATTCACTTATTTTGCGCTTTTTATTCATCTCTGGATGACCAAAGTGCATTACAGATCCTGCTAGCCACCTATTCACACTAACATTCACACACTGACACCTTGTTGGACTTAATGGAACTTTGTTGCAGTAGTTTAAATCTTATTTATCTGATAGTTTCCAGTTTTTTCATGTCAATAATGAGTTTTCTTCCAACTCAAAGCTCAGTCACGGAGTTCTACAGGGATCTGTGCTAGGCCCCATTCTTTTTAGTTTTATACAGTATATGCTTCCGCTAGGCAATATTATTAAAAAGGACTGCATACATTTTCATTGCAATGCAGATGACACACAATTATACTTGTCAGTGAAGCCAGAGGACAGTAATCAATCAGACAAATTAGAGGCTTGTCTTAAGGAAATCAAAGCTTGGATGACTTGTAATTTCGTACTACTAGTGCATGCCTGTAGAACGCAAGTATTCCTGTCCGAAACAGGTATTACAATCAGGCTTTATAGGCCCAAATGTAGGCTGTGTTTGAAAGTGGAATGCAAAGAGGTGTAGCCTATATGTAGGCAATCACATGTTAGCCTTTGACAAATATAAAAGGGACTAAATGGCACGAAGATTTATTTGATTGTGTGAATATTAATTACAGAATTCCTAATTTTTGAAAATGAATGGGACATCCAATATTAGTGACTGTTTCAATCCCTTGTTTATTTGTTTGTCAGATCACTTATTTGTCTGATCCTTTATCACTTATATTCATAATAGTGTATCTTGCACTTTGGGGAATGAGAGTTGTTCAGTCACCATTATAATTATTTTAGTTTACATCATTGTTTAGTGATGGAGTTCAGGGTAATATTTAATTTTTTTCTGTGTATCATCAATAGACCCATGCAGTGCTATAACAGGACACATTTACACATATTTGAGACGCATTGTAGTGCATCATTTTATATTTTAGCAATATTTTGTTATTAAAAGTTTTTTTTAAAACAGGGGTGTTGGGTGTTTTTGTGTCCTGTATTTGGTCATTAAGTCATTCCGGCCATTCTGCTCCACAATCACAGGACACATTTACAAATATATGAGACCCACTGCAGTGTATCATTTTATATTTTAGCAATATTTTGTTATTAAAAGTTTTTTGAAAACTGTAATCAACCGAATTTGATTACAATTTTAAATTTTAGCAATATTTTGTTATTCAAAGTTTTTTAAAACTGTAATCAACCAAATTAACTACAAAACACCCAACATCAATAAAGTACATCTATCTATCATTATTCACAGCAGAAGGACTTGTTTGACTGCAACCGTTGTATCAGTGTTGCCCATTTGTCAGTAAATATTTAACTAAAAATTATTTATTTCACTATTTGGGTGTTTTTGTGTCCTGCGTTTGGTCGTTAAGTCATTCCAGCCATCCCGCTCCACAATCATGGCGGTATTAAGTTTTTAATTTTTAGATATTCGCGTGGGAGGGGGGACTCGCAGTCCTGCAAAGTACAGTGGCACCACACAGGTGAAGGAGAAGCAGGTACTCCCGTCTACTACTGACTGGGCAGGCTGGGTGTGCCTCCCTGCAAAGAACCATGGTCCGCCCAGTTAGGCTGCTGCTTCTCCCGGCATGTTCTGTGTTGACACGCCGGTATTCTTTGTCAGACCCGGGTCCCCACTGACGCGCCGCCCAGTCTGCTCGCGCACTTCATGTTCTCCAGACACGCCAAATTATCCTTTAGATCTATGCAATCATGGCAGCTTCATAGTATAATTTTTTTTAAGCATTAAATCTTCAGTATTATCTTTTTCTAGTCAAATTTGTCATTTTCACTTCCTTGTTTTGTCCAGGGAACAGTGTGGTGACTGACAGGTTTGTGGCACCACAGGTCCCCAGCAGTACCCCCCCCCCCCCCCGGCACCTTGTGTTCTCTATGCCAAATATATCCATTAGACCTACGCAATCACAGCAACTTCATGGTATATATTTTGACTGAGCGGCTCCAGCCTCGTGGATGCACACCTAAGCAGTATTGGATAATTATCCAATCAGCATGGCCGTGATGGGGCATATTCTCCAATGAGCACAAAGTCAATCCGAAACCCCGCCCATACTTCTTGAAGCCAGGGGATGAAGACGTAGAGCAGTCACACAGCAGTGGCTAAACTTTTATTGATAAAAATAACATATTTTGACTGAATGACTCCATATTCGGGGATGCACACCCTCGTAGCTTCAGCAAAGTACATTTAAAATCTTAGGTCAGTGTCGACTTCCGGTCTGGACGCCATGGCGACTGCAGCTTAACACTGAAGCTCTCAGACCCAATCCAGGATAACACCTTGAAAATCAAACTTAACGGATTTTTGGAGGAGTGAAAATCAAAAGACAAAATCATCATGTCTAAAGGAAAACAGAAGAAACTGAAATTCTCCAGGCCAGGACACGTATCGGCCGGAGAATCTGAACTGGAAGATCTCCGTTCAGAAGACGAGGAACTGGTGATAGCTAACAAAAGGGTTAGCCTGAAATCACTATTTGAGGAGCTACGACGATTTCGCCGAGATGTTACGGCCGAATTTCGGGAATTCAGAGAAGAATTGAAAAGGACAAACAGCAGAGTGGACCAGGCCGAGAACCGAATCTTGGAAACAGAGGATCGAATAAAAGTGCTCGAAGATTCTGTGCTAGACCTACGCAAAAGACAAGCAGCTATAGAGGCTAAGCTAACCGACCAAGAAGGAAAACAAAGAAGAGACAACATAAGAATTCATGGTCTGATAGAAGGAACCGAAAATGGTTTTAACTCAATGGCAGAATGCGTGGAATCCTTACTAAGAGAGAAATTGGATATTCCACAAACCACCGACTTGAAGATAGAAAAGGCACATCGTTCATTAGCCGCTAGGCCGGCGGCGGAAGCGCCCCCACGTTCGGTGTTGGTAAGATTTTCCAATTTCAAAATAAAACAAGAGGTTGTAAGACTGGCCTGGCAGAAAAAAGGATTTATGCACCAGGAGAGAAAAGTCTACGTGGAACACGATTACGCCCCGGAGGTCCTTAAAAAGCGCAGGGAATACAATGACGCGAAAAAGGTGTTAAGAGAGAAGAAATTGCGCTTTCAGACACCATTTCCTGCGAAGTTAAGGGTCTTCTACGGCGATGAAACGTGTCTCTATAATTCAGCGGAAGAAGCAACAGCTGACATGGCGAAAAGAGGGCTCCCGGTAACGGTATTTAAACCCGCAGCAGACCCGAGTGAGAAGATCAAAGCGCAAACATGGACAACACAAAGACCCTCAAAATCCACGGACCAGCAGCGGGAAACCCAGCACCAGAGCGTCGCGGATAAACTATCCGTTTTCAGGTTGGAATAGCGACCTTTTTTTTTTTTTTTTTTTTTTTCTTTTCTCTTGAATCAATCCGCACATCCAACCCCCCTCATACAAGGTAACAAACATTAAAGGAGATGCATATTCAGCATGTGGTAAAACATTTCATGGAACAATCATATTATTTGAAACAAATAAGTCTTTGTAATAAAAAAAAAAAAAAAAACTTGTTAAAATAGAAATGTGACAATAATCCACATGTTCTCCTCATACTAACAAATACTGTTTTTGCGTGAATGTTTGATGTGATGGGGGTGGGAGGGTGCACACAATTTCACAGGGTTTAGGCATAAAAGGAAAAAAAAAAAAATCATTACAAGTTTGGATTGGGTTCTGAAACTCACGTTAAAAGCATGGGACTACTTTCAGTGGTAAGAGAGGGCCCTCAACACGTAACAGAGTTTGAGGAATTTCCCTCAGAGCCTTCACTCCATCAAGGCTCTTACAGGGTCTTTAAAAAGACCTCAGCTCAGGAAGTTCTTATGACAGCTTTTTGTTTTAAAGTTTTTTACACTATGTTCTTAATGTTTTTCTTGTTTTTAATGTTCTTTCAGTTTCTGAGTAGCACAAAAGAGGGCCACCACACAGTTATACTAAACAAAACAACACAATGGAGAAACAGGGTGTAACCAAAATAATTTCATATAATGTAAAAGGAATCCTGAATCCAGTTAAAAGATCCAAGATTCTAGGCAAAATGAAAAAAGACAAAGCAGGAATAATACTTTTACAAGAAACCCACCTAACAGACGTGGAACACAATAAACTCAGTAGACAAGGGTTTAAAATGATCTCTTCATCTTCATATAAATCAGGGAGGAGGAGGGGAGTAGCGACATTGATATCAACCAAAATTACATTTGAAAAAAAATCAGAACACAAAGATAAATGCTCTGCACTGTGTGTGTTTATATATTTACATATTTATTCCATCTAGCTACAATGCTCTGCACTGGGTGTGTTTATATTTATATATCTATATATTTATTCCATCTAGCTACAATGCTCAGCACTGGGTGTGTTTATATTTATATATCTATATATTTATTCCATCTAGCTACAATGCTCCGCACTGTGTTTTTATATATCTACATATTATTCCATCTAGCTACATTGCTCCGCACTGTGTGTGTTTATATACTTGCATATTTATTCCACCTAGCTGCAATGCTCCGTACTGTGGGTGTTTATATATTTACATATTTATTCCATCTAGCTACAATGCTCTGCACTGTGTGTTCATATATTCATATATTTATTCCATCCAGCTACAATGCTCTGCACTGTGTGTCTGTGTGTGTGTGTGTGTATATATATATTTTATAGTAATATGTACATATGTATATTAGCTGCTCTTGCTTGCTTGTTTTTTTTTTCTTGCCTTCTGATTGTTGCTCTGAGTGTTGCTATCCCTGTGCTGTTGCAATCCTGGAATTTCCCCGTTGTGGGACTAATAAAGGCTTATCTTATCTTATAAAGAAGGGAGATACAGTTTGGTAACTGGGCGGCTAGAGGGAGAAGATATCACCCTGCTGAATGTGTATGCTCCCCCAGGGGCTAACTGGAAATTTTATAAAAATGTATTCGACTTAATGATAACTAAAGCTCAAGGTTTAGTGATATGTGGTGGGGACTTCAATCTTAGACTGAATCCATACTGGGATGCTTCTGGTAATTCCCCACATCAAAATAACACCCAAAACAGGAAGACTCGGATGCTACTAAAAGAATTGGGAATCTGTGACGTGTGGAGGGAACTCAACCCCAGTGTAAAAGACTATACATTTTACTCAACTCCACATTCATCTTACTCAAGGATTGACTATTTTTTTATGTTTAATAGAGACATTGGAAGAGTAAAAACATGTAAAATAGGACTGATGGATCTCTCCGACCACAGTCCGATCTACATGGACTTAAATATCCAAAAATACACAAATAATACATTTTCTTGGAGGTTAAATTCAAATGTCCTGAAAGGACCATTGAAAGATGAATTGGAATCAGATATTCTCAGATATTTGGAAGATAACGATAATGGAGAAGTATCCCCTTTAATACTGTGGGATGCATGTAAAGCTGTAATAAGAGGAAAGATTATTGCAAAACTGGCAACCCAAAAGAAACTAAGACAAGAAAAACTATCCACATTAGAGTCAGAACTTAGGAACCTAGAAAAAGAACACAAAGGCAACACTCATTCTACTGACTCGCTCAAGATTAAGGAAATTAAAAACCAAATAAATGAGATCTACACAATATAAATCCAGAAGAAACTTACATTTCTGAAACAAAAATACTATGAAGCAGGCAGTAAATCGGCAAAATTGCTAGCCTATAAATTGAGGAAACATCAAACAGAAAGAGCAATCTACAAAATCAGAGACCCAGTATCAAAGGAAATAAAATTCAGAATTCAGGATATTCTTAAAAACTTCGAGAATTACTATAAGAACTTATACTCCCACAAAAAACATAAAAACGCATCCGAGGCATTCCTAAACACATTAAACCTTCCCCAACTTACGGAGTCACAAAATAAAACACTACTGTCAGAAATACATCCTAAAGAATTGGAAAAAGCAATTATGAAACTTAAAGCTAACAAATCCCCAGGAGCTGATGGCTATACAGCAGAGTGGTACAAAACCTTTAAACAGCAACTATCTCCTCTCCTCCTGAAAACATTTAATTATGTCCTCCACACAGGGGAAATCCCCCCCTCCTGGAGAGAAGGGGTCATTGCAGTTATACCTAAACCTGAAAAGGATAAACTAGAGTGCTCCAACTACAGACCAATCAGTGTACTAAATCAGGACTATAAGCTTTTTACCATTATCCTTGCCAAAAGGTTAGAAAATATACTGACAGACCTAATTCATTTAGACCAAACAGGTTTTATAAGACAAAGACAGACACAAGACAACATTCGACGCACTTTACACATAATTCATCATATAAAAAAATATAACTTAAATGCAGTCATATTGGGATTAGATGCTGAAAAAGCATTCGATTCGGTTGACTGGTCTTTTCTATATAGAATCTTATCCAGTTTCAATTTTCATAACAACTTCATTAGAACTATACAGGCATTATATAAAAAACCAACAGCTAAAATAAGGATTAACGGTAATTTATCATCATCTTTTGAACTGGAAAGAGGATGTCGTCAGGGCTGCCCCCTGTCTCCACTGCTCTTTGCAATCTTCATAGAACCTCTGAGCCAATGGATAAGACAAAACCAAAAAATTCAAGGTATTACACTTGGTCAGAAGGAACATAAAATAGCACTCTTTGCTGATGACATTTTAATATACCTAGGGCAGCCGGACACTTCTTTACCAGAACTAACCTCAGTTTTTTCAGAGTATGGAGATTTATCGGGGTACAAATTAAATATGCATAAAACCCAAGTTTTAACATTCAACTATGACCCAAATCATTATTCACTAAGCAAACTCAAAACTAACTGGGAGTCGGAATCTATGAAATATCTGGGGGTCAATATCCCGAAACAACTCAACAAAATTATATCACTAAACTATGATCCACTGGTGACAAAAATAAAATCTGACCTAGCAAGATGGAATATGATACCATTCTTGGGTACTGCACAAAGAATTGAAGCAGTCAAAATGAATATACTTCCACGTCTTCTATACCTTTTCCAAACAATACCGGTAGAACCTCCCAAAAAAACATGGCAGGAGCTGGACAGAAGGATCTCAAGATTCATATGGCAGGGCAAGAGACCTAGAATCAGATATAGAACCCTACAGCTAAACAAAGACAAAGGTGGGCTCGCGCTGCCAAATATCTGGGACTACTTTAAAGCCGCACAAATTAAAACTTTAGTAGAGATATGTAACCCAGTCTACACTGCACAATGGAAGGAGATCGAATGCCAAATAACAAGTGACATCCCCCTACAGGCGATAATAGGGAACAATGCCTTACCTAAGCTTTTGAATAACACTAACCCGTGGATAGAGACCCCGCTAAAAATTTGGTTTAAGATAGTCAGAGAGAATCAAACTAAAGAGCCCTATCGACTTCTGCAATGGATCGCCTATGATCAGGACTTTACTCCTAATAAAACAGACACCAGATTTAAAAAGTGGAAGGAGAAAGGGCTGATAAAATATTACGATTTTTTTAAAGGGCAAATCTTAAGAAGTTTTGAAGATTTGAAAAAACAAGGCCTAATAAATCAAGACCTTTACAGGTTCTTCCAGCTTAGACACCACATAAACAATATACTTAAAAAGGAGGTTTTGGAAAGGGCCCAGTCAGGTGTTCTGAAGGTCTTCTTAATGGCATATAAAGGGATCCCAGGGATCAGATACATTTCTAAAATATACCAAGGTCTTCAAGACTTAAAAGGAGACAACACATCTTATATAAAAGAGAGATGGGAAAAAGAGGGGAATTTCACTTTACAACTGGAAATATGGGAAAAGCTAAATAAACAGCAATGGAAAAGTACCTCATCCCTGCAGTGGAGAGAATTTGGATGGAAAAACTTGGCAAGATTTTTCAGAACACCTGCACAAAACAAATTTACCCATAAGGGATTGAACTGTTGGCGCTTGTGTGGTGAAAAGACTGCAAATCATTTTCATGTGTTTTGGTCATGCCCAGTTATCCACCAATATTGGACCAAGGTACAGACAATATTGGGGAAAATATTCAAAATTACAGTTCCCTTTTCTTTTGTAACTTTGTATTTGGGTTTACTACCGGACTCACTGGAAAGACGAGGAGAAAAATACTTATTCAATGTTTTAATATTGGCAAGCAAAAAAGCTCTAACTAAAAAATGGATGTTGAAGGACTGTCCTACACCTGAAGATTGGACTAACGTGATCCAAGACATTTACTCGATGGAAAAGTTGACATTCGCACTGAGACAGGACATGGATGGGTTCATGAACTTTTGGCAACCCTGGACCGCATATGTGTCTTCCATTAGATCTAATCTTTGACAAATACCATTTCAATAATGGTTCCGCTCTTTGTTCCAATGCTACTCAGATGCTCTTTTATCTTTATTTACTTACTTTTTCTTTTTGTTTGTTTTTTACTGTTTTTTTTTTTTTTTTGTTATTTGTTTTTTTTTCTCTTTAATTTCACTTTTTCTTTCACTTTAAAAAAAAAAAAAGGGGTGTTGTAAGAATTAATCTTCCAATGTTGTCAGATATCAGAAAATAAGGGAACATTTGATGAAAATGTAAACACTGCATTGCTGTAACGACCTGTATACCCTTTACAAAAACTTAAATAAAAAAAAAAAAAAAAAAATCTTAGGTCAGTGTGACGAACGGTTTGATAGATATCTGAGGAACACACACACACACACAGACACACAAACAGACAGAGATGTCTTGAATTTAGATTAAATTCAGATAAGACTGAAGTCATTCTAGTTGGTCCAAAAACCTTAGAAATACCTTTCCAAATCAAACTCTTAGTTTGAATGTGGTTACTCTTTCTCTTAATAGTTCTGTGAGGAACCTTGGAGTTATTTTCGATCAAGATCCGTTCTTTAATTCACATATTAAATTTGTTTCTAAGACTGCCTTCTATCATTTGCGCAATATTGCCAAGATTAGGAGCATCTTGTCTCAGAGTGATGCTGAGAAACTAATTCATGCTTTTGTTAGCTCTAGATTAGATTACTGTAACTCTTTATTATCAGGTTGTCCTAAAACATCTTTAAAAAGTCTTCAGCTGATCCAAAATGCTGCAGCAAGAGTTTTAACAGATACTAGAAAGAGAGATCATATCTCTCTGGTTCTGGCCTCCCTTCATTGGCTTCCCATAGAATTTAGAATTAAGTTTAAAATCCTTCTTCTCACTTACAAAGCTCTAAATAATCAGCCCCCTTTTTATTTAAAAGATCTGATACTACCCTATTATCCTAACAGAGTACTACGCTCCCAAAATGCAGGATTACTTGTAATAACTAGAATCTCCAAAAGTACAATGGGAGGTAGAGCTTTCAGTTATCAAGCTCCTCTCCTTTGGAACCAGCTGCCAATCTGGATTCTGGAGTCAGAATTGAGCTCTGTTTTTAAGAATAGGGTTAAAACCTTCCTTTTCAACATAGCCTATAGTTAGGGTGGGATCAGGTGCCTCTGAACCCTCCCTTAGTTATGCTGCTAATAGGTTTAGACAGCTGGGGGACCTCCAACAATGCACTGGGCTTCACTCCTTTCTTCTCTCTCAATTAAATATTTTTGCTGGTCATTAACATCTGTTTGTTCTCTCCCATAGATTGAGTCCCCATCGTGCTGTTTGCTCTCTACATGTCTGTTCTTTTCTTCCTCTCCTCTATCCCCTCACCACCCAGCCAGTCGCAGCAGATAACTGCCCCTCCCTGAGCCTGGTTTTGCTGGAGGTTTTTTCCTGTTAAAAGGGAGTTTTTCCCTCTCCGCCAACGCCAAGTGCTTGCTCACAGGGGATTGCCTGATTGCTGGGGTCTTTCTGTAATTGTGGGGTTTTCCCCTACAGTTGAAAGTGCTATGAGATGACTGTTGTTGTGAAATGGCACTATATAAATAAAGTTGAACTGAACTGAAATGAGTTGATGGCGGGAGAACTGCCATGCACTGGCGCTGACCTAACCCACCAGGAGCAACTGGGTGTTGAGTGTCTTGCTTAAGAACACTTCGACATGCAGACTGCAGACAGAGTGGGAATCGAACCCCTGACCCTCCGATCAGTAGTCAGCCACACTACACCTGCGCCACAGCAGGTGGAGGTGAAGGCAGCGAGGCTCCCCTGATGTGATACACATAGGTGTATCATATCAGGTGCACATGATTAGAACATCGTTACTCAGCATTTTGAAGGAGGCTTGTCCTATTTAAACCTCAGACATTTAGTTTGGCATGCACCTGACTTGAAGTGAAGGTGAACACCATGGTGAGATCGAAACAGCTGTCTGAGGCCTTCAGAAAAAAGATTGTAGCAGCTTATAAGTCTAAGGGATTTAAAAAGATCTCAAAAGCAGGGATGGCAACAGGAAATTTTGATTTCAGCTGAAATCTAATTTAGTCGATTGACTTATGGGGGGGCTGGGGGGGCACAGCCCCCCCTGAAGCTGGGAGGTTTTCAGTAAAACAGAAGTAATTTAGACTGAAAAAAATGATAAAAAAAAAATGAAATACTAGACTTAGATAAACCATTAAATTTAATGAAAAGTTAACTTACTTTTTCTTCAATGTTGTCTCACTGTCTTTAGTCCAACATATTTAACAGTTCTATAAGAGTTTATTACACTATTTACACTGGTCACCAAGTCACTTCTAATGTGAAACTTTCTTCCTTTTGGCAGCAAGCTGTGTCAGTCTCTGAACTTTGAACTTCATCTCCTTTTCTGGTTTCTTCAGAAATTGTCCGAGTGTTTCCGTTACCTCGTCGAACTTTGAGCCAATTTTCACCTTTACCGTCACTTTTCTCTCAAGCCAATTCCATCGGAACTTATTTTTGACACTTTTGTCTATTTCTAGCACTGATGACTCCTGATCCTTCGATAAAAATCTCACAATTCCGCTGAAAACAATACCGAAAGCTCAAAATTCCAACACGAACCAGGGATGTGATTTGGGGTTGGGGAAATTATCTGAAAATTCAGCAGGGGGTCTGGGGAAGCCCCCCAAAGCTCCTGGGGTTTTATGATTTTTAAGTACCAGAACTGTGCTTAAATGACATAAAACAAACAGCTGAATGCCACTTATTACTGTATAATATTGACTTATGTTCCAAGAAGATAGCATTCCTAAAATATTCCAACAAGCATTATCCATCACATGCTTTAACACTTGATCAAATCAAAATCAGTTAATTTTATCTATTCCATAATAGAAATAAAATTCCAACATACCATTACTTTTTATAATTTCAGCATTCATTTCAGATCACCAGTTTCAATCTCCATTGAGACTTGAGCAGTTCATTTTGCACAATCACTGATGCAGCCAAGTCTTAGAAATATTCAAAAGTTATGAGTCAATGTCCACTGTGCACTGTCAATTTCAAACTGTTTGGAATCATAAAAGGGGATGGTTAACTTTTATTACCGTTTCCTCCCCCGCGCAGCCCAGCTCATACAGCCGTTGTACGCCGCCAGTAACAGAGAGTTAATGGCTCTCCACCTGGCCATACACCACTTCCAGTCCTGCCTGAAAGGGCGCACCTTCACTGCGTTCGTGGACCACAAGCCGCTAACGTACTTAATGTACTTTATCTTCCTGGAAGATAAAATAAAGCGGAATTTGGCGAATTAGCAGAAAATCACATCCCTGAGAACACGCCGCCATGAATTTTTGAAAAAGCATACAACGAGCCATTTGATTGGTCCAATCGTTTGCAACTATCCAATTGCAGGGCTGTTTACAATACAGCAGTAGCTTGAACACAACACATCCGGGTTATCGCGGGAGACGATTTCCGGGGAAGCGCCGAGCGCTTATGTAATCGTGTTGATTTTCGCTAAAATCGGTAACAATAAGGTACCTTACCCCCCCTAAAATTTTCTCAACGGATTTAGACGATTCACAGAAATGATCAATTTGAAAATAAATCGGCGGAAATCCGCGGATCGGCGGAAAATTGCCATCCCTGCAAAAGAACTTGAAATCAGCCATTCCACTGCCCGGAAAATAGTCTACAAGTGGAGGGCATTCAAAACGACTGCCAACATGCCCAGGTCTGGCCGTCCAAGCACATTCACCCCCAGAGCAGACCACAAGATGCTAAATGAAGTCTCCAAAAACCCTAAAATGTCATCACGGGACCTACAGCAGGCTCTTGCTACTGTTGATGTGAAAGTGCATTTCTCTACAATCAGAAAGAGACTGCACAAGTTTAACTTGCATGAGAGGCATGCAAGGAGGAAACCTTTGCACTCTAAGAAAAACATGAAGGCCAGACTGAAGATTGCCAGAGAGAATGTAGACAAAGACCAAGACTTCTGGAATAATGTTCTTTGGACAGATGAGTCTAAAATTGAATTATTTGGACACCAGAACAGACGCCGTGTTTGGCGTAGACCAAATACAGCATTCCAGGAAAAGAACCTCATACCAACTGTGAAGCATGGAAGTGGAAGTGTCATGGTTTGGGGATGCTCTGCTGCAGCAGGACCTGGCCAGCTCACTATCAAAGAATCCACCATGAATTCTGCCGTATATCAGAGGGTACTTGAGGACCACGTGAGACCATCTGTAAAAAATTACAAGCTGACGCAGAACTGGACCCTGCAACATGACAATGACCCAAAACATACCAGTAAATCTACCAAGGACTAGCTAAAAACTAAGAAATGGAGAGTCCTGGAATGGCCAAGCCAAAGCCCAGATCTTAATCCCACTGCAATGCTGTGGGGTGACTTGAAACGGGCTGTACATGCAAGAAACCCCTCAAACATCTCACAGCTGAAAGAATTCTGTGTTGAGGAGTGGGGCAAACTTTCTTCAGACTGATGTCACAGACTGGTAGATGACTACAAGAAGCATCTCACTGAAGTTATTTCAGCCAAAGGGAGCAACACTAGCTATTAGATGGCAGGGTGTCCTAACTTTTTCCTCAGTTAAAATATGCATTTTTGTTGATATCTTTTGTTTAATGAGTAAAACAAGCTTAATTTTTATTTACATGCAATTAAATCACCTTCTTTTCCAGAGATAAATAAAAACAAGATTAAACATCAATAAGTGAACATTTCTTACTAAAAAACTGAATATTTAATGGGGTGTCCTAATTTTTTCCACATGACTGTATGTGTAGTTTTTCTTCAATTCCAACTAGCAACACCGGGTGGCAGCACTGTGCAAAAAAGGGCCTGGGCACATCACTAAAGGCGCTTTTCCACTAGGATCACGGTTCGGTACGGGACGGGAAGGTACAGTTCAGCCCGCTTTGTGTTTCCACTGCACTAGGTCCCACTTGAAGTGGGTGGGAATAGCTACAGGGGAGACGGTGCAATCCTCTCCCTCCCGTTACGTAAAACAAGCGTAACTGGCGTAAAACAAGCATAACGTTACGCAAAACACAAGCTGGCAGGGTACGAGGCGTCTGCGTTCTCTGGCCTTTTTTTGCCAGAATAAAGGTAAAAAGGGAGAACAGAAGGCAAAGGCGGTGATACAACACACTCTGGAAAAGTACTGGAGCGTTTAGAAAACCATAGAGCAGTATAAAGGGGAAGACATGAGGATACAAACTCCATCACATATGACGGTAAGCTAATGATTGCTAATGTTGCTAATGCTACTTTGCTTTTAAGTCCGCCGTACAACATTGTAATGTCGGCAAGTTATCAGTATTAGGTACTAAAATATGTATTCTCTGTGTACGTGTTTCAGATGGCTCTCTTGTGGCAAAAATATTGCTTCAAACCATCGGTCTGAACATTCAACACAGTGATGTCACCCCAGCTTCAGGAACACGAAGTGGTTACAGAACTGCAGAATGTCTGTAGAAATGTTTAGCTTCCTGTGCAACAAATTGCTCTGATCTGTGTCAAAATCATGGAGAGACTGTTGAGACGTCATGGGATTCACCTGCTCCAGCCAGTGGTGTCGTGGCAAAACATGGATCAGCTAGGTGCCATATTGTAGTATATGAGCCATAAAATATACATTTCAACAGGTAAACAGTGCTGAGTTAGGCATAAGATATATTTAACAATTATGATGCATTTTAAGCCAAAACAAATGGATCTAGGATTAAAAGTAATTAAAATAATGCAGTCACAAGGTTACATGGAGAAATACATGGATTAACTGGAAATATATCATATTGAGTATTGCTGACTACATGTAGATACGGTATAAATATATATCCTCTGCATCAACAGAGAACTATACATATAGCGATACGTTTACATTCACAAATATATGGAATTAAAGTTGGACCAACAGAACATAAAATCTCCCTGTACGCCGATGACATAATTTTGTTTATGTCGAATCTAAAAAAATCAATTCCAACCTTGTTGAATTTAATAAAGAATTTTGGGGAAATATTAGGATATAAAATAAATAAAACTAAATCTTCAATATTAATGCTAAATGAGACCCAGAGAAATTACCCAGCCCCTGAGGTAAATCAATTCAATGTTGTAAATCAGTTTAAATATTTAGGAATCCAAATTGTGCCTAAGCTAGAATCAGTCGCCAGTGTCAACTATGAAGCCTTAATGTCAGATATCAATGAGTTAACTCAGAGATGGATGTCACTACCAATGTCGATGATCGGGAGAATCAATATACTTAAAAGTAATATTTTACCTAAAATACTTTATTTATTTCAATACATTCCCTTATCACCACCTTTAGATTTATTCTCAAGAATAAAAAAAAAGTTAGTGGAATTTATATGGAACAACAGGAGGGCTAGATTACGTTTGTCTTTATTATATTTACCATTTGATCGTGGAGGTCTGAAATGTCCAAATTTTATGTTGTATTATTGGTCGGCACAACTGAGGTCTATGACATATTATTTTTCATCAAATGATCTCCCTCACTGGACTGAAATGGAATCATACAATTTACCTTTACCTCTTCCCATATTCATATACTCAGATTCGGCAAAAAAATTACAAAAACAAGTTAAAAATCCATTTGTAAAGCATATGATCAAAATATGGTGTGAAGCTAAAAACTATTTAAAAGAACCACAGTTATTGTCACAATTTAGTCCAATATGGGGTAATCAATATTTTAAACCAGGGAGAGCGGACACTGTATTTAAAGTATGGAATTTAAAAGGGATACAAAAGATTCAGGATTTATATTTGCCATGTGCAGATAACATAATGTCTTTTGAAGAGCTGAGGATCAAATTTAATCTCAATAGAACACATTTTTTTAAATATCTTCAACTTAGAAACTTTATTCGATCAAATCAAAATAAAGCTCTCACTCGACCTATTTATTCATCCTTGGAAAAAATGATGATGAAAGATAGTAAAAGAAAGGGTATTATTTCAGAGTTTTATAACTCATTGACACTATTTTCAAGTGAAAATTCACTGAAAAGATTAAACTACTGGAAAGAAGATCTGCAAACTGAAATTTCAGAGGAACAATGGGAATTGGCTTGTACAGAAGCTCAAACCAAATCAATAAATGTACGCCTTAAATTGATACATTTCAAATGGTTAATGCGGATGTATGTTACACCGGAGGAGTTAAATAGATATAACAAAAATATACCAGATACATGCACAAAATGCATGGAAAGTAAAGGAACCCTATTTCATTGTGTATGGGAATGTAGATTAATAAGAATGTTTTGGGAAGAGGTGAGGGTAACAATTGAAAAAATAATCTCAAAACAAATCATATTGAATCCTAAACTGTTTTTGTTGGGTCTGTACCCAGAAAAGCATAATTTTAATAAAAGTGAAAGAACATTCATAGACCTCAGTTTGCTTAATGCCAAAAAATGTATTGCACTATTATGGAAAAAGACTCATAGACCAGATGTGACTCAGTGGTTAAGACAGATGTTAACAAACCTTCCATTAGAAAGAATAACATATATACTGAAATCAAAGGAAATTGTGTTTGAGAATATATGGAGACCTTTTATTGATTATGTAAAAAATTTAAACATAACTCTTGAAGAAGGTGAATGATGTGTGTGGACCTTGTAAATTCCAAACTGGTGAACATAATATGTATACTTATGTATTGGATTGTCTAGACTAAACAGAGGAGCATTGTTGAAGATTTGATTTTGTTGGTGGTTGTTGGTGTTTTTAGTGCATTTTTTTTTTGTAGTACTTTAGTGTTAGTGTTTGATTGTTTGTATCATGTTTGTTAAAAAAAAAAAAGTTCAATAAAGGTATTGTGGAAAAAAAAACAAAACACAGAACTATACATGCATTCATGTAGTATTGCCCTGGGAATTTTGACAGTAAACCTTTGTACTTTTGCAGATGTGTCTCTACTTTTGTTTTATGTATGAAGGTTACCACCAAGTGACATAAATACTGAAAGATTGGAAAAAGCTGTCTAAGAACAATCCAGCAGTTTGAGAAATCACTTTTGGTTTGGTGTAAGTCTGCCAACAGAATTATGAACCATAAAGCAGTTTGTGTTAAAATGTTAAATCCCATTAAACCCTAACTCAGGGGTGTCCAATCATGTGCCATGGAGGGCCAAGACCCTGCAGGTTCTCTCTTCTAACCCATTATTAGGAAATACAGATACTAATATGGCCCAGAATTCCTCCATATACTGGGACTATCACTAAAGTGTGCAGTGTCTTCTGCACTGGCACATCCAACAATACAGTCTTCAGCAAATAATTGTTTTGGTTACTTTTCTTAAAAATGAGCCATTATTTTCAAAGTCACTGATAAATGGTTTGTACTGTTGACTCTTTTCCCACCGGTGTCTTAACAGACAAAATAGAAAATCATGATGCAAACATATAAATCACTAAATTGTTTATTACAATCAGTAGCAAATTCCAGATTATTTAGAATGTGCAAAATTCAAACTGTAAAAAAAAAAAAAATAAATAAAAAAAAAATTGGAATGGGTCACACATGCCGACCACGCTGTCTCACTGAGAAGCAACTGGATCGGCCCCTCGTACTGGTCCTGGTTCAGCAGATCTTCAGCCTGCATCTCTGTAAATAGTGAGGCAAGGTCTGGTTTGGGTAGATCGTTTTCTTCTTGCCTAGATGAAAGACAGAAATGGGTGGTGGATAATTAAAGCATATTTAAAACATATTTAAGAAATGAATGAATCTTTATTTCGGATAGATTAGATTAAAAGAAAGGAACAGAATAATATAACGGGGAAAAAAATCCAACAAGGTCAAATTAAACTGTAACTCCTCAGATTATACAATTCAACATAAGTTATCTGAAATGGGTGATGGCTGAAGCCGCAGCTTATATTGCCCACCCATGTTCCATCTAAGAATTCAAAAGGAAAATAAAATAAAAGTGATTACAAATCAGAACAAAGCCAAGACAAAACGTGACAAAAAACTAAGCAACAGCACAACACAGACTGGATATGATAATCCTTATGTGAGTTTACATGTCGTCTTGTAAATATGTTTGGAGTATTTCTTCCTTTAGTTTTTGTTTAAATTGTCCAAGCGTTGTACATGATTTTAATTCAGGTCCAAAATCGTTCCACAGTCTGACTCCCTGCACTGAGACACAGTGTTGCTTGGTGGTAGTTCTCACTGAAGGTTTTTGAAATATACATGTTCCTCTGAAATGATACTGTTTCTCCTTTATTTGGAACAACTTTTGGATATTTGCGGGCAGTGATAGATTCTTCACTTTAAACATTATTACTGCAGTTTTAAAATCAACCAGATCTTTCAACTTGAGAGCTTTTAATTTAAGAAAAAGTGGGTTTGTTGGTTCCCTGTAAGCAGCTTTGTTTATTATTCTAATAGTTCTCTTCTGAAGCATAAAGACTAGATATATGTTTGTTTTATATGTATTTCCCCATACTTCAGTACAATATGTCATGTATGGGAGTATTAATGAATGATACAAAGTACAGTGGGGCAAAAAAGTATTTAGTCAGCCACCAATTGTGCAAGTTCTCCCACTTAAAAGATGAGAGAGGTCTCCAATTTTCATCATAGGTATACCTCAACTATGAGAGACAAAATGAGAAAAAAAAATCCAGAAAATCACAGTGAAGGATTTTTAATGAATTAATTGGTAAATTCCTCGGTAAAACAAATATTTGGTCAATAACAAAAGTTCATCTCAGTACTTTGTTATATACCCTTTGTTGGCAATGACAGAGGTCAAATGTTTTCTATAAGTCTTCACAAGGTTTTCACACACTATTGCTGGTATTTTGGCCCATTCCTCCATGCAGATCTCCTCTAGAGCAGTGATGTTTTGGGGATATCGCTGGGCAACACAGACTTTCAACTCCCTCCAAAGATTTTCTATGGGGTTGAGATCTGGAGACTGGCTAGGCCACTCCAGGACCTTGAAATGCTTCTTACGAAGCCACTCCTTCATTGCCCGGGCGGTGTGTTTGGGATCATTGTCATGCTGAAAGACCCAGCCACGTTTCATCTTCAATGCCCTTGCTGATGGAAGGAGGTTTTCATTCAAAATCTCACGATACATGGCCCCATTCATTCTTTCCTTTACACGGATCAGTCGTCCTGGTCCCTTTGCAGAAAAACAGCCACAAAGTATGATGTTTCCACTCCCATGCTTCACAGTAGGTATGGTGTTCTTTCTCCTCCAAACACGACAAGTTGAGTTTTTACCAGAAAGTTCTATTTTGGTTTCATCTGACCATATGACATTCTCCCAATCCTCTTCTGGATCATCCAAATGCTCTCTAGCAAACTTCAGACGGGCCTGGACATGTACTGGCTTAAGCAGGGGGACACGTCTGGCACTGCAGGATTTGAGTCCCTGGTGGCGTAGTATGTTACTGATGGTAGCCTTTGTTACTTTGGTCCCAGCTCTCTGCAGGTCATTCACTAGGTCCCCCCGTGTGGTTCTGGGATTTTTGCTCACCGTTCTAGTGATCATTTTGACCCTACAAGGTGAGATTTTGCGTGGAGCCCCAGGTCGAGGGAGATTATCAGTGGTCTTGTATGTCTTCCATTTTCTAATAATTGCTTCCACAGTTGATTTCTTCACACCAAGTTGCTTACCTATTGCAGATTCAGTCTTCCCAGCCTGGTGCAGGTCTACAATTTTGTTTCTGGTGTCCTTTGACGGCTCTTTGGTCTTGGCCATAATGGAGTTTGGAGTCTGACTGTTTGAGGTTGTGGACAGGTGTCTTTTATACTGATAATGAGTTCAAACAGGTGCCATTAATACAGGTAACGAGTGGAGGACAGAGGAGCCTCTTAAAGAAGAAGTTACATGTCTGTGAGAGCCAGAAATCTTGCTTGTTTGTAGGTGACCAAATACTTATTTTACCAAGGAATTTACCAATTAATTCATTAAAAATCCTTCAATGTGATTTTCTGGATTTTTTTTCTTCTCATTTTGTCTCTCATAGTTGAGGTATACCTATGATGAAAATTGGAGACCTCTCTCATCTTTTAAGTGGGAGAACTTGCACAATTGGTGGCTGACTAAATACTTTTTTGCCCAACTGTATATAGTGTGGGTTGATTCAGCAAATATTTCACTCTGTGTAGTATTGTGATTGATTTGCATATTTTACATTTAATATAATTAATATGTGACTTCCAACACAGTTTATTATCAATTATTACACCAAGGAATTTCATTTCGGATACCCTTTCAAGCTCTACACCATTTACACTGAGTTTAGATACTGAGTTGTTGTGATGGTGTGAAATAACGTTATCAATAAAAGTTTAGCCACCGCTGTGTCGCCCTGGTTTCAAGTGTGGGTGGTGTTTTGTGCTTGTATTGCTAAAATATAAAAGGAAGCACTACAATGGGTCTCAAATATTTGTAATGTGTTCTTTTACTGGATGAGTTTAAAGATGAAATACTATAAACTACACATATAAACTAAATTCTAATGGTGACTGAACAACTCCCATTCCCCAAAGTACAAGATACACTATTATGACTATAACTCATAAAGGATCACAGAAATTATCTGATAAAAAAAAATAAATAAGTGGTTTATTTTACGGTGGCTATTATTGGATGTGCCATTCATTTTCAATTACTCTATAATTAATATTCACACAATCAAATAAATCTCAGTTCAGTCCCTTTCATATTAAGTGGAAATTGTGCTACTTTAAATCTGGCACTTTACCTATACTTTAACTTAAAAAGCAAAAGATTTGACTATAAATAACAAGATGTGTAGCTTACCTGTCAGAATACATTGCTGTCAAAACGTAGCCATTCAGAGCAGATCCTGTTTGGACTCTACAACGAAAATACACACAACTTAAAAATATGCACAGCATGAAAGTGCAACATGTAAAAAAACCCCACCTTTTTAACCAGGATTACAACGAGCTTATTCCATCAGATATTGTCAACACAAGCGCAAAATACAAGGACGGATGTAGCATTGACGGCTAACAAGCTAGGTCATCGTTTAAACATGAGCAAGTTTTCGTCTGTCCAAAGTGAACTTTCCACTGCTGGGATAAATAACATAAAATATGCATATCACATCACTCACCGTCCTCTATATTCCAATATCACGGCTTCAACTGCTAAGTTGGGTGCTCCCGCGGCTGTACATTCAATTCAGTTCGGGCGGCTCTGTCTACTTCCCAGTGCGGCTCCATCTGCTTCCCTCTGGATTCTCTCATCAGCCGAAATGCACAGAAAACTCTGCTGGACCGCGGTGTTGATTTCTGCTGATTTCTGTGAAGCCATTCTATCGTTGTTGTTTATAATATCACTTGTTGGCTGGCTCACGGACCAATCATTGCAAATGGCGGCTCGCCAGCAATTCTGGAAAGTCAGCGTTACGCCCACTCTCATGACATTACGCCCGGACCAATCAGTGGCCTCCAGCGTTTTTACGTAACCGGGATGGTACCCTTGGAACCTCAATCGAGGGGTTCTGAAAAAATAGGAATTCCAAAAAAACAGAACTGAAAGCAGTTACAGTCCCTAATGGAAAAGCAGACGTACCGAACCGAACCGTACCGACCCTAGCGGAAAAGCGCCTTAAGAGTCCAGTCACACTATTGGGTCTGTTCTGCACTGATAAGGCCTGACCCCCAAAGTCTGTAATGCTTGATAAGTGTGATCACTCTCTTCTGTTCTACTGAACGGAACATCTCCCCAGCAATGGAACAGTTGGTAGAGGTTGTTATGATCCACTTTCTGGGCCAAGGCCAAAATCGCCTACTAATCCTGGGATTGCCAAGTCCGTTTTGACCCTCAGTCAAGGTGGACAGACCTAAGTCACTTTCACCTCTCAGACAAGGCAGACTAGCACCCAGTAAGTCTTTTACACACTTACGCAAGGTAGACTTAACACCTAAAAGTCATTTTCACCCCTCGGGCAAGGTAGACTAACACCTAGAATCCCAGGCATAGATTCAAACCCGTGACACGTGATCTGAAATCTCCTACTTTACCGCCGAGGCAAAGAGGTGTTCCTCACTCGCACTCAGCTAGTAGCGGAGGTGTACTCTAAGGTGTCAGGGTCTGCACCACTGGCTAATTCCCTATGGAGGGGTGCGTAACACCTTCCCCCTTAAGGAAGTGGTGCAGGTGTCATATCTCGGACGATCCCCCACTTTTCTGTTATGACCCACTTTCTGGGCCAAGGCCAGAATTGCCTACTAATCCTGAGATGGCCAAGCTCATTTTGACCCTCAGTCAAGGTGGATGGACCTAAGCCATTTTCACTCCCAGGCAAGGTAGACTAGCACCTAGTAAGTCTTTTCCGCACTTGCGCAAGGTAGACTTAACCCCTACAAAGTCCTTTTCACCCCTCAGGCAAGGTAGACTAACACCTAGTATCCCAGGCCAAGATTCAAACCCATGGCACCGTGATCTGAAAACCTCTTACTTTACCACCAAGCCAAAGAGGAATTCCTCTCTAGCACTTGGCTAGTAGCGGAGGTGTACCCTAAGGTGTCAGGGACTGCAACCACTGACTAATTACCTATGGAGGGGTGCGTAACACCTTCCCCCTTAAGGAAGTGGTGCAGGTGTCATATCTCGGACGATCCCCCACTTTTCTGTTATGACCCACTTTCTGGGCCAAGGCCAGAATTGCCTACTAATCCTGAGATGGCCAAGCTCATTTTGACCCTCAGTCAAGGTGGATGGACCTAAGCCATTTTCACTCCCAGGCAAGGTAGACTAGCACCTAGTAAGTCTTTTCCGCACTTGCGCAAGGTAGACTTAACCCCTACAAAGTCCTTTTCACCCCTCAGGCAAGGTAGACTAACACCTAGTATCCCAGGCCAAGATTCAAACCCATGGCACCGTGATCTGAAAACCTCTTACTTTACCACCAAGCCAAAGAGGAATTCCTCTCTAGCACTTGGCTAGTAGCGGAGGTGTACCCTAAGGTGTCAGGGACTGCAACCACTGACTAATTACCTATGGAGGGGTGCATAACAAGGTAGTGTGAGGAATGGAACAAATGCAAATGTTGTTGAGGTAAGATTAAGAAGTTGCGCTTCTACGGGCAGGAACTCCTTGAGGAAGTCTGGAAAGTGTGTTAAACAAAAACAATGTGAGACACCCTGGCCTTTGTAGCATTTTGATGTTTTTAGCATTGAAATGCTGTTGTTGCGCTTACATGCTAGCAGCTGTCCACTTTAGCTTTGGGTATCACTTTGCACCAGTGCACAAAGTCCAGGGCTGGTGTTTCCTTTCGTAATGTCTCCCACCAGTACTCTCCTTCATGACTGGAACAGATTCCTTGAAAAATAAACTGGACATAATTCCCTTTAACTTCTGAGGAAAAAAAATAGGCCTATTAATTTAACCACCTTTACTGAAAATATCACTGATGATGAAACTAGCGAGTTCATCATACATAAAGTCCAGCCTATTGTCATGGGTCATACATTCCATTTTATTTATGTGGGCCGCTGAAAAATTTCCCTCTGGTCAGTTACCCCCCGGGCGGGCCATACTTTGGACACCCCTTCTGTAAATGCTGCTGAGGCCTGTGAGATTCACAAGTTACCATGCAGGTTAAACAATGATGTTACAGGATGTTCAGACCTTTCCTAACTGCAAACTCGGTACAGCTCTCTATAATATATGCTGGCATATTTGATGTTGTCATTGCTGTTGTTTCTTCTGATCTCTTATTAATTATAGATAATTTCTGAATATCTTGCAGAAGAATGATTACAAATTGCTCCTTTGCAAGATTAATTAATTTGCTTGTTTGAAAACTCAATATCCTTATAATCATCTTTTTACTCCTTGTAAAAGGAAAAACAGACCTCAACATATAGAAATTTTGTGCTAACTTCTTTGTGTGTGTGTGTGTGTGTGTGTGTGTGTGTGTGTGTGTGTGTGTGTCAACTTCATGATTGTACTGTATCGGCTGATATGAAGAATAAATATGTATCACCACTGCAGCATAAATCTGAAATCAGGGCAGGAAAACCTCTCTAGGAAATATCTCAAAAGTCTAATCTCATAACTTTGATCCAAAAGTTTAAAATGGCTGTGCTCGGGGCTTTAGTGTGGGGTTTGGCTCCTTTACTGATGAGAGGTTTCATAATCAGATGAATCAGAAGTTTCCTGAGAAACAAAGGTGCATGTGACCGGAGAGAGCGAGGGGGGTCAGGAGTCTAAGGAGTCAGGAGTTAAAACCAAAAAGCTCAGTCACTATCTGTGGTGTGGGATTAAAGTACACATTCCACAAATTATATGGATTACAATTAATATGGAAATATTTTAGACCTTTTCCTTGTTGGAAGCCCTTTAATCATTTGGAATTGAATCATTCAGTGAATATCTTTCACTAAATAAATCGTCACCATGGATAAGACACTTTAATACATACCAACAATGAATGAATGAATGAATGAATTTATTTATTTCGGATAGTACATTACAGGTTAAAAGAAACTGTATAATATAACAACAAGGTCAAATTAGACAAAGACTCCTTCTACTATACAATTCCACGTGAGTTATCCGAAATGGGTGATGGCTGAAGCCGCAGCTTATATTGCCCACCCATATTCCATCCAAGAATTCAAAGGAGAAAAAGGAGAAAACAAGACAAGAGCGATTACAATTTAAAACAAGGCTAAGACAAAATATGACTGAGAGAAAAGAAAACTGAGCTAGTCTAAGTTAAGCGGTTACTATTCAAAAACAAATCTAAGACATAGTGTCACAGAGAAAAAAGAAAAACTAAGCTATAACACAACACAGGCTGGAAATGTCAATCCTTATGTGAGTTTACATGTCGTCTTGTAAATATGTTTGGAGTATTTCTTCCTTTAGTTTTTGTTTAAATTGTCCAAGCTTTGTACATGATTTTAATTCAGGTCCAAAATCGTTCCATAATCTGACACCTTGCACTGAAATACAGTGTTGCTTGGTAGTTGTTCTCACTGTAGGCTTTTGAAATATACATGTTCCTCTGAAGTGATATCGTTTCTCCCTTGTTTGGAACAACTTTTGGATATTTGCGGGCAGTGATAGATTCTTCACTTTGAACATTATTATTGCGGTTTTAAAGTCGATCAGATCTTTCAACTTGAGAGTTTTTTGTTTAAGAAAAAGTGGGTTTGTTGGTTCCCTGTAAGCTGCTTTGTTGATTATTCTAATAGCTCTCTTTTGAAGCATAAAGAGTGGATATATGTTTGTTTTATATGTATTTCCCCATACTTCATTACAATATGTCATGTATGGGAGTATTAATGAATGATACAAGGTGTATAGTGTGGGTTGATTCAGCAAATTTTTCACTCTGTGTAATATTGCAATTGATTTGGATACTTTACCTTTTATATAATTAATATGTGGCTTCCAACACAGTTTGTTATCAATTATTACTCCAAGGAATTTAGTTTTGGATACCCTTTCAATCTCTACACCATTTACACTGAGTTTGGGTACTGGGTAGTTGTGATGGTTGTTAAAGACTATAAATTTTGTCTTGCTTAAATTGAGCGTTAATTTGTTTGAATCAAACCACAGTTTCAGCTTTCCTAATTCCTTTCCGAGTGTATCCAGAAGTTGTTCCAAATTGTTTCCACTGCATAGCAGGTTAGTGTCATCAGCAAACAATATTAAGTCCATTTTTTCTGAAACTTTACATATATCATTTATATACATATTGAATAATAATGGTCCCAAAACTGAACCCTGTGGGACTCCACAGGTGACCTTCAGTAGCTCTGAGTTTTTGTTGTTAACACATACAAACTGATATCTATTCTTTAAGTAACTTCTTAACCAGGACAGTGCTACCCCTCTGATACCACAATTTTGTAGTTTCTTTAATAATAGATTGTGATCTACTGTATCAAATGCTTTTTTAAGATCCAGGAATACTCCAACTGAATACTCTTTATTTTCAATGGCTGTTGATATTTTTTCTGTAAATTCCATTAAGGCATATGCTGTTGTCCTTTTGTGTCTGAACCCATATTGCTGCTCACACAATAAATCATTCTTCAGTATGAAGTTGTCAATTCTCTCATAGAATATTTTTTCAAGTATCTTGGAAAATTGCGGTAATAGTGAAATTGGTCTGTAGTTGGAGAGTTCCCCTCTGTCGCCTGTCTTGTAAATCGGAATTACTTTAGCTATTTTCATTGCATTGGGAAATATACCTGATTGGAGAGACAGGTTACAGATATACGTCAGTGGTTTCACTATGCATTCGATAACAGTTTTGACTAGTAGCATATCAATACCATCGCAGTCAGTAGATGTTTTACTTTTGAACGATTTAACAATTTCAATGACCTCTCTTTCGTCTGTGTTCTTTATGAAGATGGTGTCTTTTACAGCAGTGTTATTGCATATTGAATCACCTGTTGGCACCGTTGTTTATATGGGCTGGTGGCCTCTTCAGTGACCAGAGGGAGCAGGATTCTCCTTTCTCATAATCTTTCACAGTTAGATTTCATGTGACTGCAGATTAAAGATGGATTAACCAGACTGAGGAGGGATGAGAAAGGTAAGAAGGAAAAAAAATCTGAAAAAAGAGAGTACAAAATGCCAGTATAATCTAGAGGAACCAGAATTTAGTAATCTTAATGACCACTTTAAGCACCTTCTATAAATGTCAAAGAGACAAACAGAACCCAGTACTTTACAAAGAAACGAGCACATTCCTTCCTCAGTAAAACCTGGCCCAGATTTTTCAGGAGCCCTCAGTCTGTTAAAACAAACATGGGCATAGCTGGGTGAGTCTTATCTGGTGCAACTCCTACCCTCAAATCCCCTCTGCAGCCTCCCTTTGATATCTCTCTTGACAGATTGAGATATAGTTACCTTCAGAATTATTCAACCCCCACTGCAAATTATGTTAACTGTCAAAGTTTACAAGCTTTCAGCTGTTTGCAAAAAATCAGACTAAACAAGGAAGATTTAAAAAGTTCAGCAGCAGAATTCTTATTCCTGTTATACTATCTTTGGTTAATTTTCACATATTCTGTATTGTTTCAGAGTATGATTTATTTTCCTGTTTACGTTCATTGTAGCTTTGTTATTTATATGTTTGGGTTTACTTGTCTTTATTTGTTCTCTCATTATATTCATATTTTGTTGTGTTTTCTGTCTTCCCGGGGCTGCAGAGCTGTCAGTGGCACTTCTGGGTTTTTTGCTCTGTTGTGGGCAGTGCTCCTGTCAGCTGTCAGTCCCGTCTTCTCCCTCTCATTGCTCCCAGCTGATCCGAGTTTGTAATCATTGTTTCCTCCAGCCCGCTCATGGTATCCACACCTGCCAGCATTTGTTTCATTTGTTTCTAGCTCTATTTAAAGACTGTTATTTCACTCCCTCTTTCCCACAGTCTTATAGATTACTCTTCTCCACCAGAACCTTTCCCCTGTTCTGGTGAACATTGTTTCCTCACTTCGTAAGTTTGCTTTGTTTTCAGTTTGGACTTTTGTGTTGTGCACTGTTTTGGACTTTTGTATTTTGGTCAATAAAATATCACAACTAGCAGTTCAACGTCTGGGTCTCTCCTCACTGCTGTTCGGGCAATTCTTGACAGAAAGTTTGTAAAATTAGCAAAAAAACAAAAACTGCAGTGAGAAAAGAAACATTTCAGTTCAACTGTATTAGTCTTATTTTAGTTTGCATTAGTCTTACTTGTTCTTAATAAAACAACAAATCAATTTAAAACCTTTAAATAAAAATATTTTCTATTACAGACTTAATTAGAGAAAAAACAGCCCAAAAATGCTGTGCATTTTAATATTTTATGCTACATTACGAATTAATTAATGTCCAGAAAGGATTAACCCTTTAATGGCAAAAAACCCAAAAACATTTGGTAACTTCAGTGTGCAGGGCATCTTATAAAAATAACAGTAATAATGTTCAATGAAGCAATTTTCTGATATCCTACATCGTTGTTTTTCAACCATTTTTGAGCCTCAGCAACCTTTTAACACTGAAAAAAGGGTGCTGAGCACCCCACCAACCACACTGTTATAAAATGACAAATTGTAGCCTCATACAGCACATGTAAAGATGATTTAGTTTTGTAATTTGTTTATACTTGATGTGAAACGTGGCACGATTGCATACAAAGTCAATGGAAAGATGTAAACACATGCTTATTTGCTCCAGGCGAAGCAAATACACATGAATTTGCATCCATGCAAGCTGGATTTTGTTGGGTTCATGCTAAAAACTCACTTGATACTTGGTCGCAACAGCCAATCAGTGTTGATATTCAGCTGTTACTGGGAGAATAAATTAGTCTGAAAATAACAATGATAATAATAACAATAGACTGCATTTATACAGCACTTTTCATGACACCCAAAGCACTTTACAATGAGTCTTTTATTCATTTACTTCACAGACAATAGTAGTGGTAAGCTACCTCTGTAGCCACAGCTGCCCTGGGACAGACTGACAGAAACGTGGCTGCCAATCCTCGCCAATGACCTTTCCGACCACTACCAAACATTTTTTAATTCACATTTATACACTGGTGTCATCAACACTGGAGACAAGGTGGGAAACATGTCTTGCCCAAAGACACAACGACAGGGTGAGGGGGGGGGGGGGGCTGGATTCAAACTGCCAACTCTTTGGTTATTAGATGATCTGCTTTACCTCCGGAGCCACTACCACCCCAAAATGAGACCGCCACTTAGCAGACAGATGGACCGGCAGACCTCCATGACAGTTTATGTCCACAGCCAACAGCCAACATCAAGATGCAGTTTCTGGAGGAGATAGTGACATTTTCCCAGCTGTATTCCCCTCTGGATAATATTGTGAACTCAAACATGATGCAGTTTTTTGGAATTTCCATGGCAAAGTGGCTACAGAAGCTATGAAGGTAACTCTGCCTCTCCACAGGGTGAATTTTCCAGAAAAACAAAGACTGCGTTCATACTGCCACCAACTGACATGGAGGAGCCACTACAGGCACCCATCCATTCATCCATCTTCTACCACTTTTCCGGAGGTCTGGGTCGCGGAAGCAGCAGTTCAAGTAGAGAAGCCCAGACTCCCTCTCCCCAGCCACCTGCTCCAGCTCTTCAGAGAGGATACCATGGCGTTCCCAGACCAGCTGGGAGACATAGTCTCTCCAGCGAGTCCTGGGTCTGCCCTGGGGTCTCCTCCCAGAGGGATGTGCCCAAAACACCTCAAGTGGGAGGCATCCAGGAGGCATCCTGATCAGATGGCCATACCATGTCAACTGGCTCCTTTCAATGTGGAAGACAAACCATAGTTTGTCCATAACGAACACCATGTTCAAGCACAAGGGTGTCCATATGTGCATCTGGCACCAGGACACCCTAGGTCACAGGTCGATGATCAATTTTGTTATCATGTCATCACACCTGCTACCGTATGTCTTGGACACTCCGGTAAAGAGAGGTGCAGAGCTGTCAACTGATCACCACCTGGTGGACAGTTGGATCCGATGGCAGGGGAGGATGCCATTCAGACCTGGTAGACCCAAACGTATAGTGTGGGTGTGCTGGGAACGTCTGGCTGAGGCCCCTATCCAGGAGGTCTTCAACTCCCACCTCTGCAAGAACTTCAACCACATTCCGAGGGAGTCTGGAGACATGGAGTCTGAATGGGGTCTGCAGACATGGAGTCTGAATGGGCCATGTTCTCCACCTCCATTGTTGAAGCAGCTGCCCAGAGCAGCGGCCGCAAGGTCGTTGAGGCATCTCGTGGTGGCGACCCCCGAACCAAGTAATGGACACCAGTGGTGAGGGGGGCCATTAAGCTGAAGGAGTCCTATCAAGCTTGGCTGGCTTGTGGGACTCCCAAAGCAGCTGAGGTGTACCAGCAGGCCAAGCGGAGTACAGCTCGGGTGGTTGCTGAAGTAAAAACTCGGGTGTGGGAGGAGTTCGGTAAGGCCATGGAACAAGACGTTCGGTCGGCCTCGAAAAGATTCTGGCAAACTGTCCGGCGGTTCAGGAGGGGGAAGCAGCTCCCTGTCTACACTGTGTATGGTGCGGATGGAGCACTGCTGACTTCGACTGGGGATATCGTCGGGCGGTGGAAGGAATACTTCGAGGATCTCCTCAATCCCACTTACATGATTCCACAGAGGAAGTAGGGCTTGTGGATGAAGGGGACGACTTGCCTATCACAGGGGCTGAGGTCGCCAAGGTGATTAAAAATCTCTTTGGTGGCCAGGCCCCGGGGGTAAACGAGATTCACCCTGAGTACCTCAAGGCCCTGGATGTTGTAGGGTTGTCATGGTTGACACTCCTCTGCAACAATGTGTGGAGGTCGGAGGCAGTGCCTTTGGCATGGCAAACCGGGGTGGTGGTTCCTCTCTTCAAAAAAGGGGATCGGAGGGCGTGCTCCAACTTTAGAGGGATCACACTCCTCAGCCTCCCTGGGAAGGTCTATACCAAAGTACTGGAGAGGACAGTCTGGCCATTGGTCGAACCTCGGATTCAGGAGGAGCAATGTGGTTTTCGTCTTGGCCGTGGCACATCGGACAAGCTCTTTACCCTCTTGAGAATCCTCAAGGGCTCGTGGGAGTTTGCATAACCAGTTTACATGTGTTTTGTGGACTTGGAGAATGCATTCAACCATGTCCCTCATGGTTTTTTGTGGGAGCTACTTCGGGAGTATGGGGTATCAGGCTTGCTGTTATGAGCTATTTGGTCTCTGCACAACCATTGTGAGAGTTTGGTTTGTATTGCCAACACTTGGTCGGACTCATTCCCAGTGACAATTGGACTCCGCCAGGGCTGCCCTTTGTCACCGATCCTGTTCATAATTTTTATGGACAGGATTTCTAGGCGCAGCCAGGGAATGGAGGGTGTCATGCTTGGTGACCATAGGATCTCATCTCAGTTGTTTGCAGATGATGTTGTCCTGCTGGCGTCATCCAGTAATGACATACAGGTCTGACTGGGATGGTTTGAGTGGGAAGTGGCTGGGATGAGAATCAGTACCTCCAAGTCCAAGTCCATGGTCATCAACCGGAAAAAGGTGGATTGTCCTATCCAGGTTGGGTACAAGCCCCTGCCTCAAGTGGAGGAGTTTAAGTATCTTGGAGTCTTATTCATGAGTGAGGGGAGAATGGAGCGAGAGACTGACAGACCGATCGGAGGAGCATCTACAGTGATGCGGACGTTGTACCGGTTTGTTGTGGTGAAGAGCGAGCTAAGCTCTAAGGCAAAGCTGTTGATTTACCAGTCAATCTACGTTCCTACCCTCACCTATTGTCATGAGCTTTGGGTAATGACCGAAAGAATGAGATCGTGGATACAAGCGACTGAAATTAGTTTTCTTTGTAGGATTGCTGGACTCATCCTCAGAGATAGGGTGAGGAGCTCAGTCATCCAGGAGAGGCTCAGAGTAGAACCGCTGCTCCTCCTCCACTACAGGCACCGACAGACAAAAATTATTATTAACCCCTTGCACTCTGGTCAATTTCCCTAAAAACGCCAAAAATTAACATGCCCAAATTAAATCAAAAGCTGTTCTTCAACCCTTTGCAGCATCTTCATGGGGTTGGTCTCATTTAAAAGAAAACACTTTGAATTTTTTGGCAAAAAAACCCATGATCTCTCTAAGTGCTCCGGCCACTGAGTTACAGTCATCTAAACATAGTGAACTTGAAGAAAATAAATTTGGCCTGGGTGTTTTTTTGGATACAAATGCTTGCAAATAACACACAGCTTCAGATCCGGGCTGGAAAATGCAACAGAAATGTAGAACCAAGTGTTATCCAGATGAGGTCCAAATTTTGTAACAATACCACAAAAAATGAATATATTACACAGCTTTTTACTCAGGTAGTTCCCAGGTGTTTTGGAACTGTGCCAAATTGTGCCAAATGGCACAGTTTGGAAAAACGTCTGTAATTTTTGAATGCTTCAATGTAGAAGCTTCATTTTGGGCTCTAATGAAAGGTCACACTCAGGGCTGTCTGTGTGTATGTGTGGGGGGGTTTGTCCCCCCCCCTCGCTACAGAGGATGGACATCGGCCATCGCTACACAACGGATTAGCCTCATGTGGCGATGTGGGACAACAGCGCAGTCACCGCGGCTTCCCCCCCCCTCGCTACGGAAGAATAGCGGGGGTGGGGTGGGGGCAGCGTTCACGGTCTGGACGCGGCGAAAAACCCTTGTACCGCGGCGCACGAACTTCAGACTTCGTGCGCCGCACAGTTGTAATTTACCGATCGGTCAAAAGTCATTTTGGATTACAATTTTCAGGGATAAATAATAATTTAGCTTATAACACCTTACCTCTTCACAGCAGCAGAGTCCTGGCGAACTTCTCTTCCTCACTGTCAGACGAACGCGACGCTGGTCCGCTCGTGGTTCTGGTCTCGCGACCCGATCAAAACATAATTCCATTATCGCGGTTTTGTGCTTCCATGATTGCGGTTTTTGGCGAACGATTTTTCAAAACAAATAACAGTAGTAATTAAAAAAAGACTGGCGAAGGCGTGTGTGTCACTCAGCCTTCGTCGTCAGCCTCCGTCGGTCTATGACCATGGAAGAAATCATAACGTCTACTCTGCTGGAACCAAAACAAAATAAGCACCGCCTGTGGCCGAACATGCCGATGCGCGAATGGCACTCCCTGTCACACAGGCTGCATTTGTGGATGGTCTCCGTGCTGCTGGGTCTGTGGGGTTCTTCCTGCGGGTCCTTTTTTGATCCGCTGCAGCAGTCAGTCTTCACCCAGCCTTAAAAAAAACAGCTCGCGAACTTCTCTGCTTCAATTGGCTCACTGCATTCACAGCGTTGGGAGGCGGGTCCTTCTGGCTAGGTTTTCAGTCATTGGTTCTTCAAGGTTTCAGAAACCCAATTCAAGGCTCTTATTAGTCGAATGAGAGGTCAATCAGAGGAACTAATCTGTTCGCGGCTGTGTCTGCAGCTTTTATTTTCAGTGCGCGCTTGGACGCCATACACCACCTACATCACCATCTCCATCATGCGTACGAGGGCGCTCTCGTGCGCTCTAGGACGCAGAGACTTGCCCGTCCACGGTACAACGGAGCGCAAGAGGTTAACTATTATTAGCAATTTTTTTTATGATTAAGTGAAATTAGAGTTTCTCGCAGCACCCACGACTCCGGACGAAAATTCACTGTCCTACAATAATAGCTGAAACACAATAGCTGAAATAATAGCTGAAATACAATAATAGCTGAAACTTTGAATTTGCAAGTATTTTAATGAGTTCCCTACACAGGATGTCAGTTTCTAAGAATTGGAATGAAAAAGTGGAGAAAAAAACCCCCAATATTATCAATATCAAAATGTTAAATAAAAATAGTAACATAGTTCCCAACTTTGAGTATTATGCATTTTACCCATCAACATAATTAAAACAATGCCCTAATCTTGCCCTAGCAGCAGTTTGTTCTTCTCATCTTGAGCTCCTAAAAGCCCTCCTGCTCTCGGTAATTCTTTTGTGCACACAAATGTTCACTTCAGCCTTCATGGGGTGATAAGGATGATCCAAGCTTGCCGTCTTCCCACTCTCCTCCCACATTCACATCCCGATCCTTTCACCTCCTCTCCCTCTTGTGCAATTGCTCAGCAACAAGTGCACACGGTCTGACACCCAGCTTGTAGTGTTCACCATTTATCAAGTCTAGACACAGACATGGTCGTAACAGTTTGGTTGTTTCTGCTAGGCTCAGTTCTCAAGACTTCCACTGCATTGCATATGTGAGTGTTATATTTCTGACACCTGATCTCTCCTAATACACAAATACCACACAGAGTATGTCATCTCCTGTTCTTATCTGTACTTTAGTGAACTTAAATAAATCCACAGTGATGCTGGCCAACTAGAAACTGCTGTTGGGGCACAATGCTTAAAAGGCATTTCAGTAAGGCCAATATTCTCAGAAGAGGATTTACTTTCTTTCAACACCAGTGCCTCTCATTTAAACATGTCCCTTCACACAATCTTCATGGCTCTAACTCCAGTATCACACCTCTTTTCTCCAAAGGTACGCCCCCATGGGACGCCATACTGCGCCGAAATGTTGACCGACGGAGGGTGTGTGGCTTTGCTGGTGGTGGGTTTCCTCTTGATGACCCCTCTGCTGGTTCTGGCTCTGGCTGCATACTGCCGCCTGGCCCGGCACCTCCAGCTGGGCCTGTGCTTCATCCCGTACAGCCGGGCCGTGTACAAGAACCTGCCAGCCGCCCAGCATCGGAGCTTGGGCACCGGTTGCTGCAGTGGCCGGGATGGAGCTGATGGTGGTGGGAAGGGAAAGGTGTGGGTGTGAGGTAAAAATGGGGCCATGATGACGGACAGAGAGAGAGAGAAATATGCAAAAGAGGCGATGTTGAGTAAATAACGGGATGACTAAACTTAGATGGCAGTGGTTCCACCAGACAAACATTATTAAAGGCGACTATGACACCGCTAAACTGTATCAGGTGTGCAGAACACTATAAACTAGAAAATGCTCAGAGAGCGCATATCTCCATCAAGACTTACAGTCCCGGACCCAGATTCTAGTTTGGATCCACACATTATTCTGCACACTCATAGATCCACACCTCCTCTATACACTTTTTGTTGCCATAAAGATCGATTCATAATAGTCTGAGAAATTCAAGAGAATCTCAGTGTTAAAGCATCTGGATCTCACATCACATAAATCCACTCCAAAATGAATTCTTCTGTGACCCAGTAGCAGCCACTCTACCAGTGTTCATTGAAATCAGGACTGCAGTTTTTCCATTATCCTGTTAAAAGGCAGACAGAAAATGAATTTGTGCCTTAATGACTTAAATCATGTTAACAGGTTGATTTTTCTTTCTTTTTGTATGTCTCCAATGCAGGTGCTGGTTGTTGTTTTGCTTTTTTTCTGGTCATTTTCCAATTAAAAAAGTGTATTTCTGAACTGCAGCAAAACAGTACAGATAGATAGATAGATGTACTTTATTGATCCCAAACTGGGAAATTACAGACCATGTTTTTTATTTAAAAAAAAGAAAAAAATCAGTTATCAAAAATATTTTGATGATACATAATAATACTGAAATAACAGAAAGGAGTAAAACTGAAGAATTACAGTGAACAAGAAGCCTGAACACAAAACAACAATGCTGTATTGGCAGTAGAGTAATTGTATTCTATCGCATGCATGTAATAATTTTTTTATCTAGACAAGTTCTCTACTTAGCTGTTGCAAACTGTGACTGAAATCTCTTGTATTATTTCTTATTATAAATAAAGCTGTAGAATTTTGCTGAGTTGTGTGTTGACTGATGGGCTGTGGGTGGATGGAGCCTACAGCTACAGTAGAAAAAGGAGGGCTGGTATAACGGGTAACGTTTCAGATTGTGAATCAGCAACATGCCTTAGTGACATGTGAATCTGTTTTCCTGAAAAAGTTTGCTTTCTTTGAAATCTGTTCTATAAGGAAAGCTTTGATATACAGTGGCAAGAAAAAGTATGTGAACCCTTTGGAATTTTCTGGTTTTCTGCATTAATTGGTCATAAAATGTGATCTTGATCTACATTTATGTAAGTCCCAAGTATAGACAAACACAATGTACTTAACCTAATACCACTCAAACAATTATAATACCTCGTGTCTTTACTGGACACATCCATTAAACATTCACAGTGCTGGCGGAAAAAGTAAATGAACCCTTAGATTTAATAACTGGACAAACCTCCTTTGGCAGCAATAAACTCCAACAAACGCTTCCAGTAATTGCTGATCAGACCTGCACAACGTTCAGGAGGAATTCTGGACCATTCCTCCTTACAGAACGGCTTCAGCTCAGCCATATTCTTAGCATGTCTGGTGTGAATGGCTCTCCTGAGGTCATTCCAGAGCATCTTTATTGAAGTCAGGTCTGGACTCTGACTGAGCCCCTCTAGAAGGTGGATTTTCTTCTTTTGAAGCCATTCTGCAGTAGATTTACTTCGATGTTAAGGGTCATTGTCCTGCTGCAACACCCAACTTCAACTGAGCTTCAACTGGTGGACAGCCACCCTGACATTAAACTTGAGAATTCCTTTTCCCCCTCAATGATGGTAAATGGTCCAGGCCTCGAGGCAGCAAAGCAGCCCAAATGATGATGCTCCCTCCACTGTATTTCAACATTGAGATGATGTTTTCATGTTGATATGTGACATGCTTTTTATACCATACATAGTGCTGCATGTTTTTCCCGAACAGTTCATCCTTAGTTTCATCTGTCCACAAAACATTTTCTCAGTAGCGATGTGGAATAACATGGCGCTCTTTGGCAAATTTCAGGTGTGTAGTGATGTTTTTGGGAAACCCACGGCTTCCTCTGTGGTGTCCTACCATGGACACTATGGTGCATCCAGAAAGTATTCACAGCGCTTCATTTTTGCCACATTTTGCTATGTTACAGCCTTATTCCAAAATAGATTAAATTCATTTTTTTCCTCAAAATTATACACACAATACCCCATAATGACAATGTGAAAAAAGTTTTTGAGATTTTTGCAAATTTATTAAAATAAAAAACTAAAAAAATCACAAGTACATAAGTATTCACAGCCTTTGCCATGAAGCTCAAAATTGAGCTCAGGTGCATCCTGTTTCCACTGATCGCCCTTGAGATGTTTCTACAGCTTAATTGGAGTACACCTGTGGTAAATTCAGTTGATTGGACATAATTTGGAAAGGCACACACCTGTCTATATAAGGTCCCACAGTTGCCAGTGCATGTCAGAGCACAAATCAAGCATGAAGTCAAAGGAATTGTCTGTAGACCTCCGAGACAGGATTGTCTCGAGGCACAAATCTGGGGAAGGGTACAGAAAAATTTCTGCTGCTTTGAAGGTCTCAGTGAGCACAGTGGCCTCCATCATCTGTAAAAGGAAGAAGTTCAGAACCACCAGGACTCTTCCCAGAGCTGGACGGCCGTTTAAACTGAGCAATCAGGGCAGAAGGGCCTTAGTCAGGGAGATGACCAAGAACCTGATGGTCACTCTGTCAGAGCTCCAGCGTTCCTCTGTGGAGAGAGGAGAACCATCCAGAAGGACAACCACCTCTGCAGTAATCCAACAATCAGGCCAGTATGGTAGAGTGGCCACACGGAAGCCACTCCTTAGTAAAAGGCACATGGCAAAAATGGCAAATATGAAATCAGGAAAAAGTGCAGGACCAGATGGTCTTCCAGTTGACCTTTATAAAAAATTTAAGAATAAATTAATAAAACCTTTTTTGGAAATGGTTTTAGAAGCATTTCAAAATAATAATTTACCATCATACATAAATAATGCCTTAATTATACTGCTGCCAAAACCAGGTAAGCCCTCTAATAAATGTGAAAATATGAGACCAATAAGCCTATTAAACGCCGACCTTAAGATAATCTGTAAAATTTTAGCAAGACGAATACAAGAAATTTTACCAAATATTATTAATCGAGATTAGAATGGCTTTATAAAGGGTAGACAAGGCTTCCATAATGTAAGAAGACTATTTAATATTATTTATTTTAATAAAGAAGCACCGGACTTCCGGTTATGGCTGCCACGTAGGACGGACGTGTCTCGCTCTGCTCTGCTCCTGGAGAAAAAAAATCGGCAAATAACTCTCTCATTTGGGACAGAACGTATCCCAGCGTTTGGGCGAGGATATGTCGGCGAAGCCTAAGGCTGGAAAACCAGGAAAAGGAAAAAGCGAGCCGCCGAAACAGTCCAAATTAACGGACTTTCAGGTCTGTGACGCAGCAAACAGGGCTCCATATATGGCGGAGGAGGCTGGCAACGCTGCGATTTCTGCGGGGAATGGCGCAGATGCGCTGATGGCTGCCATGAGTTCAATGAGAGCGGACTTTTCCTCTAGATTTGATGGGATTATGACAGCGTTGGAAGGAATAAGAAAGGAATTGGGTGACTGTGTAGAACGAACGGCGCAGATGGAGCTCCGTCTCGCTAGTGCTGAAGATGACGTCACCCGTCTTCAATTAAAGGTGCGCACTTTGGAAAAAAAAAATAAATCTCTGGAAGATAATATTTTGGATTTGGAATCTCGGTCGAGACAGAATAATTTGAGGCTGGTGGGTCTTCCAGAGGAATCAGAAGGTCGGGACGTATGTTCCTTTCTGGAAAAGTGGATTCCGGAGGTGCTGGGCAGCGAGGAGTTGCAATCAGCAGTGGTTCTGGAAAAAGCACATCGCATTGGCCCACGGAGAGATAAGGGACCGCCGAGGACCTTAATTATGAAGTTTCTTAACAACAGAGACAGGATGAAGATCTTCAACGCTGCACGAGCTAAAAAAGGAGAGATTAAACACCAGGACCAGCAGGTGCGGTTCTACCCAGATTTGGCCACAGGAATCCAGCAATTGAGGAAGCAGTTTGATCCCGTACGTAAGGAGCTGCGCAACCTTGGGATTCGTCATGGTGTAATCTATCCTGCGAGACTGCTGACCACGTATGAGGGCAGAACCCACATCTTCAAGACCCCAGAGGAGGCGCAGGAGTTCATCAAGAAGATCAAAGAAGAAGAAGAGACTGGTGGGAGCTAAGGATGAACAAAATATAAGGTAGAATAATTAAGCATTTGCACAGGCATCTGACTGACTTGAAGTAAATAGTAAGTTTACAAAATATAGATTGTATTATATATTAAAAAAAAAACAAAACAAAAACAAAACAAACAAAAAAAAAAAAAACTATGATGTACAAAGTTGTTAAAAATTTTGGAGTTAAGTTGGAAAACTACAGAGGAGAGTTAATGTTACGTCATTAAAAGCAGTAGAGTTAGGGTGATTGGGAGGATGAAGAAGGAGTGGCTTAGGCTGTTCCCCGTGGGTGTGGAACGGTCGATGGCTATATCGGGAGACAGAATTTTTCTTTTGATTTTGGGGGGTTTGCCACAAGTGTGGGAAGGGGAAATTTGTTTGTGTGTAGTTTGTAGGATGAATGTTCAACCACTCATGTTTTTGCTTCTCTGTATGAGCATGTTTACACTGCAAGGTAATCCCAAACTCTCTATTGATCATGGACCAAAGTGTTAATCTTAATTTAACTTCATGGAATTGCAGAGGTCTACAAAATTTAAAAAAACTTAAACAAGTTATGAATAAAATAAAGGACATGGGTTCAAGAATTGTGTTTTTACAAGAAACTCATCTGATAGAGGAGGATGTTAAAAGAATTAGGAGTAGATGGCAGGGAAGTGTATTCACCTCTTCATTTTCATCCCGAGCCAGGGGAGTTATGACTCTCATACATAAATCAGTTCCTTTTCAAGTGAAAAATGTAATTGGAGACAAATTTGGAAGATATGTAATCATTCAAGGTTCTTTGCTATTAGAAAATATAAATCTTGTGAACTTATATGGTCCCAATATAGATGATCAGAAGTTCTTTGCTAATTTATTTCTCATCTTATCATCACTTACAGGGCAACATATAATAGCAGGGGATTTTAATTGTACATTGAATCCAGGTGTGGATAGATCAACAGGACTGGATTGTACGCACATTGGATGTAGGATGACTATTAATCATTTTATGAAAGAATTGAGATTGTTAGATATATGGAGAGAAATGAAACCACAAGTTAAAGCCTATTCTTGTTATTCCAGTACCTACAAGACATTCTCACGTATTGATTATTTTTTGATTTCCACAGAATTAAGGTCCAAGATTCAAAACTGCTTTTATGATAACATCGTGATCTCTGATCATGCACCCTGTTGTCTAATATATGTAGATAAAAAATTGACAAAGGAATCAGGTAGATGGCAATTTCAGCATAAATGGCTTCAGGATGAGGAATGTGTCAAGTATATAGAAAAACAGATAGACGAGTTCTTTGACATCAATACTACACAAACATCAGCATGTGTAAAGTGGGAGGCTTTCAAAGCTTTTATTAGGGGGCATATTATTAGTTATACAGGATCAAAATCTAAGAAGACTCGAGAGGAGAGAGCTAAATTGGAACATAAAATAAAAAATCTTCAGGAAAAAGTGTATGCAGGAAGTGACCCAAGGTTGGAGAATGAATTACTGATTTTGAGAGCTGAATACGACAAAAAATCAGCGAATAGAGCTGCCTCGAGTCTTCTAAGATTGAAACAATCTTTTTATGAACAAGGTGAAAAATCAGGAAAATTATTAGCATGGCAGATTAAACAATTGGAAATTAAAACACCAATTACCAGTATTATAAGTAACGGACAGGTAGTTATAGATCCTTTAGAAATTAATAGAGCCTTTAGAGATTACTATGAAAAATTATATGATACCAAAAATGAACCTGATTTAACAAAACTAAATGGGTTTTTGAACGAACTATCTATACCGTGTATTCCAAATGAAAACAGGGAGATATTGGAGTCTAAAATTAGTCAAGAAGAAGTTGGGCTAGCCATTGATAATATGAAATCAGGAAAAAGTGCAGGACCAGATGGTCTTCCAGTTGACCTTTATAAAAAATTTAAGAATAAATTAATAAAACCTTTTTTGGAAATGGTTTTAGAAGCATTTCAAAATAATAATTTACCATCATACATAAATAATGCCTTAATTATACTGCTGCCAAAACCAGGTAAGCCCTCTAATAAATGTGAAAATATGAGACCAATAAGCCTATTAAACGCCGACCTTAAGATAATCTGTAAAATTTTAGCAAGACGAATACAAGAAATTTTATCAAATATTATTAATCGAGATCAGAATGGCTTTATAAAGGGTAGACAAGGCTTCCATAATGTAAGAAGACTATTTAATATTATCTATTTTAATAAAGAAGCACCGGATACAGCTCTCCTATCATTGGACGCCGAAAAGGCCTTTGATAGAGTTGAATGGCCCTTTCTTTTTGAAGTCCTACAAAGGTTTGGACTTGGAAATAATTTCATAAAATGGGTTCAAATAATATACAATAATGCTACAGCAGAAATCCTAACAAATAACAATATTTCAAAACCAATAAAAATCAATAGAGGATGTCGACAAGGCTGTCCACTCTCACCTTTACTGTTTACTATGGCAATTGAACCTTTAGCGATAGCGATACGTTTACATTCACAAATATATGGAATTAAAGTTGGACCAACAGAACATAAAATCTCCCTGTACGCCGATGATATAATTTTGTTTATGTCGAATCTAAAAAAATCAATTCCAACCTTGTTGAATTTAATAAAGAATTTTGGGGAAATATCAGGATATAAAATAAATAAAACTAAATCTTCAATATTAATGCTAAATGAGACCCAGAGAAATTACCCAGCCCCTGAGGTAAATCAATTCAATGTTGTAAATCAGTTTAAATATTTAGGAATCCAAATTATGCCTAAGCTAGAATCAGTCGCCAGTGTCAACTATGAAGCCTTAATGTCAGATATCAGTGAGTTAACTCAGAGATGGATGTCACTACCAATGTCGATGATCGGGAGAATCAATATACTTAAAAGTAATATTTTACCTAAAATACTTTATTTATTTCAATACATTCCCTTATCACCACCTTTAGATCTATTCTCAAGAATAAAAAAAAAGTTAGTGGAATTTATATGGAACAACAGGAGGGCTAGATTACGTCTGTCTTTATTATATTTACCATTTGATCGTGGAGGTCTGAAATGTCCAAATTTTATGTTGTATTATTGGTCGGCACAACTGAGGTCTATGACATATTATTTTTCATCAAATGATCTCCCTCACTGGACTGAAATGGAATCATACAATTTACCTTTACCTCTTCCCATATTCATATACTCAGATTCGGCAAAAAAATTACAAAAACAAGTTAAAAATCCATTTGTAAAGCATATGATCAAAATATGGTGTGAAGCTAAAAACTATTTAAAAGAACCACAGTTATTGTCACAATTTAGTCCAATATGGGGTAATCAATATTTTAAACCAGGGAGAGCGGACGCTGTATTTAAAGTATGGAATTTAAAAGGGATACAAAAGATTCAGGATTTATATTTGCCATGTGCAGACAACATAATGTCTTTTGAAGAGCTGAGGATCAAATTTAATCTCAATAGAACACATTTTTTTTAAATATCTTCAACTTAGAAACTTTATTCGATCAAATCAAAATAAAGCTCTCACTCGACCTATTTATTCATCCTTGGAAAAAATGATGATGAAAGATAGTAAAAGAAAGGGTATTATTTCAGAGTTTTATAACTCATTGACACTATCTTCAAGTGAAAATTCACTGAAAAGATTAAACTACTGGAAAGAAGATCTGCAAATTGAAATTTCAGAGGAACAATGGGAATTGGCTTGTACAGAAGCTCAAACCAAATCAATAAATGCACGCCTTAAATTGATACATTTCAAATGGTTAATGCGGATGTATGTTACACCGGAGGAGTTAAATAGATATAACAAAAATATACCAGATACATGCACAAAATGCATGGAAAGTAAAGGAACCCTATTTCATTGTTTATGGGAATGTAGATTAATAAGAATGTTTTGGGAAGAGGTGAGGGTAACAATTGAAAAAATAATATCAAAACAAATCATATTGAATCCTAAACTGGTTTTGTTGGGTCTGTACCCAGAAAAGCATAATTTCAATAAAAGTGAAAGAACATTCATAGACCTCAGTTTGCTTAATGCCAAAAAATGTATTGCACTATTATGGAAAAAGACTCATAGACCAGATGTGACTCAGTGGTTAAGACAGATGTTAACAAACCTTCCATTAGAAAGAATAACATATATACTGAAATCAAAGGAAATTGTGTTTGAGAATATATGGAGACCTTTTATTGATTATGTAAAAAATTTAAACATAACTCTTGAAGAAGAAGGTGAATGATGTGTGTGGACCTTGTAAATTCCAAACTGGTGAACATAATATGTATACTTATGTATTGGATTGTCTAGACTAAACAGAGGAGCATTGTTGAAGACTTGATTTTGTTGGTGGTTGTTGGTGTTTTTAGTGCATTTTTTTTTTTTTTTGTAGTACTTTAGTGTTAGTGTTTGATTGTTTGTATCATGTTTGTTAAAATAAAAAAAAAAAAAAAAAAAAAAAGGTTCAATAAAGATATTGTCCATCCATCCATCCATCCATCTTCTACCGCTTTTCCGGAGGTCCGGGTCGCGGAGGCAGCAGTTCAAGCAGAGAAGCCCAGACTTCCCTCTCCCCAGCCACCTGCTCCAGCTCTTCAGAGGGGATACCAAGGCGTTCCCAGACTAGCTGGGAGACATAGTCTCTCCACCGAGTCCTGGGTCTGCCCCGGGGTCTCCTCCCAGTGGGACGTGCCTGAAACACCTCAAGTGGGAGGCGTCCAGGAGGCATCCTAATCAGATGCCCATACCACCTCAACTGACTCCTTTCAATGTGGAGGAGCAGCGGTTCTACTCTGAGCCTCTCCCGGATGACTGAGCTCCTCACCCTATCTCTGAGGGTGAGTCCAGCAATCCTACGGAGAAAGCTCATTTCAGCCGCTTGTATCCGCGATCTCGTTCTTTCGGTCATTACCCAAAGCTCGTGACCATAGGTGAGAGTAGGAACGTAGATTGACTGGTAAATCGACAGCTTTGCCTTAGAACTAAGCTCCCTCTTCACCACAACAGACCGGTACAACGTCCGCATCACTGCAGATGCTGCTCCAATCCGTCTGTCGATCTCTCGCTCCATTTTCCCCTCACTCGTGAACAAGACCCCAAGATACTTAAACTCCTCCACTTGGGGCAGGAGCCTGTCCCCAACCCGGAGAGGACAATCCACCTTTTTCCGGCTGAGGACCATGGACTCGGACTTGGAGGTGCTGATTCTCATCCCAGCCGCTTCACACTCAGCGGCAAACCGTCCCAGCAAGAGCTGTAGGTCATTGCTGGATGAAGCCAACAGGACAACATCATCTGCAAACAACAGAGATGAGATCCTGTGGTCACCAAGCATGACACCCTCCATTCCCTGGCTGCGCCTAGAAATCCTGTCCATAAAAATTATGAACAGGACCGGTGACAAAGGGCAGCCCTGGCGGAGTCCAACTCTCACTGGGAATGACTCCGACCGAGTGTTGGCAATGCGAACTAAACTCTCACAACGGTCGTACAGAGACCGAATAGCTCGTAACAACAAGCCCGATACCCCATACTCCCGAAGCACCCCCCACAAAAATCCACGAGGGACGCGGTCAAATGCCTTCTCCAAGTCCACAAAACACATGTAAACTGGTTGGGCAAACTCCCACGAACCCTCAAGAATTCTCGAGAGGGTAAAGAGCTGGTCCGATGTGCCACGGCCAGGACGAAAACCACATTGCTCCTCCTGAATCCGAGGTTCGACCAACGGCCGGACTCTCCTCTCCAGTACCTTGGCATAGACCTTCCCAGGGAGGCTGAGGAGTGTGATCCCTCTAAAGTTGGAGCACACCCTCCGGTCCCCTTTTTTGAAGAGAGGAACCACCACCCTGGTTTGCCATGCCAAGGGCACTGCCCCCGACCTCCACGCAATGTTGCAGAGGCGTGTCAACCATGACAACCCAACAACATCCAGGGCCTTGAGGTACTCGGGGCGAATCTCGTCCACCCCCGGGGCCCGGCCACCAAGGAGATTTTTAACCACCTTGGCGACCTCAGCCCCTGTGATAGGCGAGTCATCCCCCTTGTCCCCAAACCCTGCTTCCTCTGTGGAAGGCGTATCAGTGGGATTGAGGAGATCCTCAAAGTATTCCTTCCACCGCCCGACGATATCCCCAGTTGAAGTCAACAGTGTCCCATCCGCACCATACACAGTGTGGACGGGGAGCTGCTTTCCCCTCCTGAGCCGCCGAACAGTTTGCCAGAATCTCTTTGAAGCCGACCGAAAGTCTTGTTCCATGGCCTCACCGAACTCCTCCCATACCCGGGTTTTTGCTTCAGCAACCACCCGAGCTGCACTCCGCTTGGCCTGCCGGTACACCTCAGCTGCTTCGGGAGTCCCACAAGCCAACCAAGCTTGATAGGACTCCTTCTTCAGCTTAATGGCCCCCCTCACCACTGGTGTCCACCACTTGGTTCGGGGGTTGCCACCACGAGATGCACCGACCACCTTGCGGCCGCAGCTCTGGGCTGCCGCTTCGAGCCCCTCCCCCAGGCCTGGCTCCAGGGTGGGGCCCCGGTAACCCCATACCGGGCGGGGTACACTGAATCCTTGATATACAATTTATCATGAGAGTCTGTTGGATCGTTCTTCGTCTGGCCCTTCACCCAGGACCAGTTTGTCTTGGGAGACCCTATCAGAGGCAAATTGCCCCGGACAACATAGCTCCTGGGATCACTGGGGCACGCAAACCCCCCCACCACGATAAGGTGACGATCCATGAGGGGGTAAAGATATTGTGGAAAAAAAAAATAAAGAAGCACCGGATACAGCTCTCCTATCATTGGACGCCGAAAAGGCCTTTGATAGAGTTGAATGGCCCTTTCTTTTTGAAGTCCTACAAAGGTTTGGACTTGGAAATAATTTCATAAAATGGGTTCAAATAATATACAATAATGCTACAGCAGAAATCCTAACAAATAACAATATTTCAAAACCAATAAAAATCAATAGAGGATGTCGACAAGGCTGTCCACTTTCACCTTTACTGTTTACTATGGCAATTGAACCTTTAGCGATAGCGATACGTTTACATTCACAAATATATGGAATTAAAGTTGGACCAACAGAACATAAAATCTCCCTGTACGCCGATGATATAATTTTGTTTATGTCGAATCTAAAAAAATCAATTCCAACCTTGTTGAATTTAATAAAGAATTTTGGGGAAATATCAGGATATAAAATAAATAAAACTAAATCTTCAATATTAATGCTAAATGAGACCCAGAGAAATTACCCAGCCCCTGAGGCAAATCAATTCAATGTTGTAAATCAGTTTAAATATTTAGGAATCCAAATTATGCCTAAGCTAGAATCAGTCGCCAGCGTCAACTATGAAGCCTTAATGTCAGATATCAATGAGTTAACTCAGAGATGGATGTCACTACCAATGTCGATGATCGGGAGAATCAATATACTTAAAAGTAATATTTTACCTAAAATACTTTATTTATTTCAATACATTCCCTTATCACCACCTTTAGATCTATTCTCAAGAATAAAAAAAAGTTAGTGGAATTTATATGGAACAACAGGAGGGCTAGATTACGTCTGTCTTTATTATATTTACCATTTGATCGTGGAGGTCTGAAATGTCCAAATTTTATGTTGTATTATTGGTCGGCACAACTGAGGTCTATGACATATTATTTTTCATCAAATGATCTCCCTCACTGGACTGAAATGGAATCATACAATTTACCTTTACCTCTTCCCATATTCATATACTCAGATTCGGCAAAAAAATTACAAAAACAAGTTAAAAATCCATTTGTAAAGCATATGATCAAAATATGGTGTGAAGCTAAAAACTATTTAAAAGAACCACAGTTATTGTCACAATTTAGTCCAATATGGGGTAATCAATATTTTAAACCAGGGAGAGCGGACGCTGTATTTAAAGTATGGAATTTAAAAGGGATACAAAAGATTCAGGATTTATATTTGCCATGTGCAGACAACATAATGTCTTTTGAAGAGCTGAGGATCAAATTTAATCTCAATAGAACACATTTTTTTAAATATCTTCAACTTAGAAACTTTATTCGATCAAATCAAAATAAAGCTCTCACTCGACCTATTTATTCATCCTTGGAAAAAATGATGATGAAAGATAGTAAAAGAAAGGGTATTATTTCAGAGTTTTATAACTCATTGACACTATCTTCAAGTGAAAATTCACTGAAAAGATTAAACTACTGGAAAGAAGATCTGCAAATTGAAATTTCGGAGGAACAATGGGAATTGGCTTGTACAGAAGCTCAAACCAAATCAATAAATGTACGCCTTAAATTGATACATTTCAAATGGTTAATGCAGATGTATGTTACACCGGAGGAGTTAAATAGATATAACAAAAATATACCAGATACATGCACAAAATGCATGGAAAGTAAAGGAACCCTATTTCATTGTTTATGGGAATGTAGATTAATAAGAATGTTTTGGGAAGAGGTGAGGGTAACAATTGAAAAAATAATCTCAAAACAAATCATACTGAATCCTAAACTGTTTTTGTTGGGTCTGTACCCAGAAAAGCATAATTTTAATAAAAGTGAAAGAACATTCATAGACCTCAGTTTGCTTAATGCCAAAAAATGTATTGCACTATTATGGAAAAAGACTCATAGACCAGATGTGACTCAGTGGTTAAGACAGATGTTAACAAACCTTCCATTAGAAAGAATAACATATATACTGAAATCAAAGGAAATTGTGTTTGAGAATATATGGAGACCTTTTATTGATTATGTAAAAAATTTAAACATAACTCTTGAAGAAGAAGGTGAATGATGTGTGTGGACCTTGTAAATTCCAAACTGGTGAACATAATATGTATACTTATGTATTGGATTGTCTAGACTAAACAGAGGAGCATTGTTGAAGACTTGGTTTTGTTGGTGGTTGTTGGTGTTTTTAGTGCATTTTTTTTTTTTTTGTAGTACTTTAGCGTTAGTGTTTGATTGTTTGTATCATGTTTGTTAAAAAAAAAAAAAGGTTCAATAAAGATATTGTGGAAAAAAAAAAGGCACATGGCAGCCCGCCTGGAGTTTGCCAAAACGTACATGAAGGACTCTCAGACCATGAGAAACAAAATTCTCTGGTTTGATAAGACAAAGATTGAACTCTTTGGCATGAATGTCAGGCGTCATGTTTGGAGGAAACCAGGCACTGCTCATCACCAGGCCAATACCATCCCTACAGTGAAGCATGGTGGTGGCAGCATGATGCTGCCACCACCATTTTTTTCCGGTTCCGGTTCCGCCGGACCGGTGGCGCCACACGAGTAGGCTGCCCGTTGCAACAGCCTTTTTTTTTTTTTTTTTTTTTATCTTCCTTCTTCTTTCTACACCTTTCACTCTGTATATATATCACGGACGCACGGATCGCCCCGGGGGTCTCCCGGGTCGGCGGACGGAGCCACGGTTTGCAGCGAGAGACGCTACAGCGGGGAGGAGCTAGTGCTAGCTAGCACTTGGCCGCCGCCCGGTGCTAATGGGAAACTCGACATACCGGGAGCTGTAGTGAAAACGACGCGGGTGCCGGGCTGGAGTTTAGGCGGCGTGCAAGAAATATAAGACAGAATAATAAAGAGTGATGGCAAGAACCAAGCAGACCGCCCGTAAAATCTACTGGAGGAAGAAGCCCCCCGGGAGACAGCTAGCCACCAGGGCTGCTCGGAGAGGCGCTCCGGCCACCGGCAGAGTGAAGAGGCCTCGCCGTCACAGGCCCGTGGCTCTGAGAGAAATCCGTCGCTGCCAGAAATCCACGGAGCTGCTCATCCGTAAGCTGCCCGTCCAGCGCCTGGTGAGGGAGATCGCTCAGGACTTCAAGACCGTCCTGCATTTCCTGAGCTTCGCCGTCATGGCTCTGCAGGAGACCAGCGAGGCACACCTGGTGGGAAGTCCTCTTCACTTCCGCCCTCCCAAGAGAGTAGACGCTTTTTTCTTCTCTCCTGCTCTGACTTTTTCCTCCCCTCCTAACTACTGGATCCCAGCTTGCTGTTGTCTGTCTGCGTCTAACTGCGACCGCCGAAAAGAAACTATGGAGTTAATAAGCTGGGCTTTGAACACAATTGACACTATTTTTTCAACAAGGAAAAGTGCTCCGGGGGAAGCTGTCTGCCCCGCTGGAACGGCTCCAGCGGGCTATTTACGTGGCACAGGTAATTGGAGAATGCTGTGTCTCACTAATCTCTCTATCGAAGATATTGAAGATTTGTTTATCTTCGTAATATTGGTGATCGGGATCTTTCTGATTGGGACTGGAATTGTCCTGGTTTACTGCAAATTGCTGAAGATGGATTCAACCTATCAAAATGCTGGCCAGGCGAGGTGCATCTATCAAATTGAAAAACTGGAGAAGACCCTGATAGCGACTACTGGAGAACTGTCTCGTAAGGTGGATTACATCATGATTTCGCTTAGGTCTTTCCACGACGGATTTAAAGCCCCGCAATGAAGGATTAAGTACTGAATCTACAGAAGAAATATAAGCCTTCTCTGTGATCAGTCCTATTTGGCTCATTCCCCATGAAAATTCCTCCTGGCTGTCTGCAAACTGTGTTTTCAAAATCATCGAGCACAAGGCCTTGGACAGTCAGCTGCACAGCGCCAGATAAGGACTGGGCGCCAGCCAAACAAAACATCTTCTGCCAAGAGTCCTTGGTGTCTCTCTTATTATCATTAACACTGCTCAACACCGCACACACACTGATCCATGAACTGAATAAAGATATACACTGCTCTCTTGTGTCTCGTGAATCCTGTGTAGCGAATGTATGTGCAATGAGAGCTTTTTTTTCCTTGAACTCTTAATATTGATTAATTATGTAACCAGTATTTTGAATCAATGATTTTTTTGCTCCTTCCTATTGTATTATCCTTATGCTACCTGTACCCTCCTGCTGATAGGCGCGTTTCAGATGCGCCGCGGCACGGAAATGCAGGTTCATTACTGTGTCAAGTCAAATTCTCTTGTATGTTATCAGTGATCTGTTAATGTACTTGGCAATAAATCTTTTCTGATTCTGATTCTGGTGGGTCTCTTCTTCGCTAAGAGGGTCACCATCATGCCCAAAGACTTCCAGCTGGCCCGCCGCATCCGCGGAGAGAGAGCTTAGACTTTCTGCTGCACATTCACCAACCAACCATAATGCTCTGCACTGTGTGTCTATATATATACATTTATAGTAATATGGACATATGTTTACTAGATGTTGTTTTTTCTTGCCTTCTGATTGTTGCTCTGAGTGTTGCTATCCCTGTGCTGTTGCAATCCTGGAATTTCCCCATTGTGGGACTAATAAAGGCTTATCTTATGCTGTGGAGATGTTTTTCAGTGGCAGGAACTAGGAGACTAGTCAGGATAGAGAGAAAGATTAATGCAGCAACGTATAGAGACATCCTAGATGAAAACCTGCTCCAGAGCACTCTTGAACTCAGACTGAGGCGACAGTTCATCTTTCAGCAGGACATCAACCCTAAGTACACAGCCAAGATATCAAAGGAGTGGCTTCAGGACAACTCTGTGAATGTCCTTGAATGGCCCAGCCAGAGCCCAGACTTGAATCCAACTGAACATCTCTAGCGAGATCTGAAAATGGCTGTGCACCGACGATTCCCATCCAACCTGATGGAGTTTGAGAGGTGCTGCAACGAGGAATGGGCAAAACTGGCCAAAGACAGGTGTGCCAAGCTTGTGGCATCATAGTCAAAAACACTTGAAACTGTAATTGCTGCCAAAGGTGCATCAACAAAGTACTGAGCAAAGGCTGTGAATACTTATGTCCATGTGATTTCTTAATTTTTTATTTTTAATAAATATGCAAAAATCTAAAAAAAAAAAAAAAAAAAACTTTTTCCCGTTGTCATTATGGGGTATTGTGTGTAGAATTTTGAGGAAAAAATGAATTTAATCCATTCTGGAATAAGGCTGTAACATAACAAAATGTGGAAAAGGTGAAGTGCTGTGAATACTTTCCAGATGCACTATATGCCTGTTCAGTGATTTGCATATGGTAGATTCATGAACAGAGATGCTAACCAGTTCCAGTGATTCCTTCAAGCCTTTAGCTGTTACTCTAGGGTTCATTTTTACCTCATTGTACATTCTGCGTTATGCCTTTGGAGTCAACTTGGCTGGGCACCCACTTCTCAGGAGCATAGTCACTGTACTAAATTGTCTCCATTTGTCAAACTGTGGACTGATGAATACCTAAGGTGGTGGAGATTACTTCGTAACTCTTTCGAGTTTTATGCAAATCAACAATTCTTGATCATAGTTCTTCAGAGATCTCTTTTTTTTTGCGAGGCACGGTGCACATCAGCAGATGCTTCTTGTAGATGGATGGATGGATAAACTTTAATTAATCCCAAACAGGGAAATTGCAGTGTAACAGCAGCATGACACAGACAACCCAACCAACAGAAATACACACAGCATAATAGAAAAGGAGTTACCTAGGGAAGTAACTTAAAAATGCTTAGATAACTTTATATACAACATAGGCTACTACTAGGATAAATAGATGATGATCCTTATGAGTCTATGGATAGTACTGACTGTACAGAGAAGGATTATAAGGCACGGGGTGAAATATGAGCTACCAATTATATTGTAATGTGCAGTATGGCAGCATTGTTATGGCCAAAATTCAACATTAGAGTAAGTTATTGTACAGTGAAATGGCATGTGGCAGGAAAGATTTCCTGTATCTGACCGTTCGTCAGCAAAGCTGGAGCAGCCTGCAGGAGAAAGTGCTCCGCTGTCTGCCCAGTGTGGACAATCCAGGCCCTACTCCAGAAGAAGTGGAGCCGTAGCACTGGTCAAACCTCCTTTGGCAGCAGGAACCTCTAACAAACGCTTCCAGCAACGGCTGATCAGACCTGCACAACGTTCAGGAGGAATTTTGGTCCATTCTTCCTTGTCGAGTCTGCTATTCCTCCCCCACTGTCCACCGTGTGCGGTGGAGGGGGTGATCAGGATTGTCTATGATGGATCGCAATCCTGATCACCCCCTCCATATGTTGCCACAGCACCGAGGTCTTTGAGCCAGAGGAAACGCTCAATTCTATTTTCCTTACACAAACAAGAGTAACGTATAAGATTTAAAAAAAGCTAGAAATTTGAGTGGAAAAAAATCAAATTCATGACAAGAAAAAATACGTTTAAAAATATTTTGAAAGACAAAATGTTTTAAAATTTGGAGCAAAAACTTCCAGACTGACAACACTGACTTGCTCATCACAGAAGTAACTTTTTAATAGATAAAATTACTAAAAATGATTAAAGTTAGTCATTTTTGATATAAAAGTCATTATGATGTTAACAAGCTATTTTAAAAAGCTTTCAAATCACTTAAATCAAGTCTGAGAATACACCAAATGTACTTGAGTAAAAAACTACATCTTTCTGCTTCATAAATGTACTCAAGTAAGAGTAAAATGTATTCTGCAATAAAAGTTTGAGAACATGTACCAGAGTAAATGTAACTAATTAATACTCACTTTGATAAATGACTATGCAAGCTTACCTTGCTTAATTACAGACATAACTTTTTTCTGTGATGTCCCCAGTTCGTGCTCCGATTACTTGTACCATTCACCAGCTGTAAACTTTAAACTCGGGTCAGCAAAATGTAAAACTTTTCACAATGACCAAAAAGTGAAAACACAGTCCAACATGTTCAATTAATTGCCACTTACTTTAATTTTAAATCAATCGTGTAACTTCTCATTAAAAAATAGTTGATAGTGGATTAATCTTAACCTCCGTGGCTCACCACTCATTCTTTCGGTCTACCTACCATTTATCACGGATGTAACAAGGTATTTACTGACGAAGCGTTGCAATACCACCGGGGGGCAGTGTCGGGCGGTGTAACCAACGTGTCAGCAAAACACAACGAAGAAGAATAAAACCATGCCGATTTTTTTTTTGATGTTTTACGAGTTGATAACGGAACTGCATGATGTTACCTGGCCGATGTGTTGATTCTCCGCCCTCGTGTCTTGATGTATTTAATGGCCTTACACATCACCGCCGTCTGCGACCCCATTCCCATCGTTCTTTTATCTCCTCCAGTGCCGCCATGTTTGTTGTGAGAAACGTTTGGTTCTTCTTCGTCTTTGTGGTAATGTTTGACTCTGTGAGGCGCCCTCTAGTGGATGTAGTTGCTTAAAGCGTTCTATGACCGCGAGAACAGCGAAAACGAGACCAGTGTCAGTAAGCTTTTATTTGCATACTCAAGGTCCATAAAAATACATGTAAATATACAGTTGTTTTAGCCAATAAATTATTATTATTATTATTATTATTACAAGAAGCTGTGCTGCGGGAAACCCTTTGTAATTGTTCTGATTATTCTTATGATTCTTTTTCTTATTCGTCTTCTTATTTTTTTTCCTGCTAAAAGTGCACAGGGAGCAAAAAGGGTAATATGTAGAAACATAAAATTTTACAGTCTGATCAAAAATTCTCCCCACTGCTCAGAGACCAAAATCAAGGCACTGCATACATAGGTGGCGCTTGAATACACAGTTTTACCTTTTTGCAAATATCTGGAGGATGGCTGGGCCTAGATTCAAAATTCTTTCATCATTCTATTCTCTGAACTCTTGTGCAACTTTTCCCACTGGTTTTATGTTCTAAAAATGAAGTGTTCTGCACCATCCATCTATTTTCTACCACTTAATCCTTTTTGGGTTGCAGAGGGCTGGAGCCTATCCCAGTGAAGAGGATGATAAAATAAAGGCAGCGTTGGATTTTTAAATAGCTTTATTATCACCCGCCTTCATCAGAACTCGGCTGCAGCCCATGCTCCAGCTCTCAAAGAGAGGAGACACGTGTGTGTCTACCAGTTGCAGAATCAGAAAGAGAGGCAGATTTACAGCACAGTGCAGCATACAGTATATACTCAACTCAGACAATACATCAAAGACATTCACAGCAGTCAATCTGGGCATTTGCATATCAGAGGTACAGACAGGATGCATGAACACAATGCATGGATGACACTTTAACCTCACAGCTGTAAACGCAGCATGCAGCGGAAAAAACCCAGGAGTGCGAGCTGACTGTCTCTGTGTTCTGTCTCTGTGTTGTGGGGGTTGAATCAAACCGCTACACCAGCATGTTTGGACAGATTGCAAGTCCATTGCAGGACCAACACAGACAGACAGACAACCATTCACTCTCACATTCATGCCTAAGGACAATTTAGAATCCCCACTTGATGCCAGTTAACCTAATCTGCATGTCTTTGGCCTGTGGGAGGAAACCAGAGTACCTGGAGAAAACCCACACAGACATGGGGAGAACATGCAAACTCCACACAGAAGGGTCACTGATGGTCAGGGGTGGGATCGATCCCATGACCTTCTTTCTGTGCTGCCACAGTGCTAACCACTGCACCACCGAGCTGCTGTTTGAAAGAGTTTTCTGCACCATATTTTCAAAAATGTGCAAGTGAAGTCAAAATGAGTCCATTCACCCAAATTGCTTGAAATTAAGCAGAAATGTCCATTCACTTTGATTTTACAGGCTAATCAAGTTTTTCAGTTTCTACTAACTTCTGATGTAGTGATCCAAACTTGATTAAATGTCACTCACAATCGCAACTGTATTACTCAGCAAATCACCAAATTTCATGCAGTTCTTTTTTTTTCCCACAATATCTTTATTGAACCTTTTTTTTTAAACAAACATGATACACACAATCAAACACTAACACTAAAGTACTACAAAAAAAAAATGCACTAAAAACACCAACAACCACCAACAAAATCAAGTCTTCAACAATGCTCCTCTGTTTAGTCTAGACAATCCAATACATAAGTATACATATTATGTTCACCAGTTTGGAATTTACAAGGTCCGCACATATCATTCACCTTCTTCTTCAAGAGTTATGTTTAAATTTTTTACATAATCAATAAAAGGTCTCCATATATTCTCAAACACAATTTCCTTTGATTTCAGTATATATGTTATTCTTTCTAATGGAAGGTTTGTTAACATCTGTCTTAACCACTGAGTCACATCTGGTCTATAAGTCTTTTTCCATAATAGTGCAATATATTTTTTGGCATTAAGCAAACTGAGGTCTATGAATGTTCTTTCACTTTTATTAAAATTATGCTTTTCTGGGTACAGACCCAACAAAAACAGTTTAGGATTCAATATGATTTGTTTTGAGATTATTTTTTCAATTGTTACCCTCACCTCTTCCCAAAACATTCTTATTAATCTACATTCCCATAAACAATGAAATAGAGTTCCTTTACTTTCCATGCATTTTGTGCATGTATCTGGTATATTTTTGTTATATCTATTTAACTCCTCCGGTGTAACATACATCCGCATTAACCATTTGAAATGTATCAATTTAAGGCGTGCATTTATTGATTTGGTTTGAGCTTCTGTACAAGCCAATTCCCATTGTTCCTCTGAAATTTCAATTTGCAGATCTTCTTTCCAGTAGTTTAATCTTTTCAGTGAATTTTCACTTGAAGATAGTGTCAATGAGTTATAAAACTCTGAAATAATACCCTTTCTTTTACTATCTTTCATCATCATTTTTTCCAAGGATGAATAGATAGGTCGAGTGAGAGCTTTATTTTGATTTGATCGAATAAAGTTTCTAAGTTGAAGATATTTTAAAAAATGTGTTCTATTGAGATTAAATTTGATCCTCAACTCTTCAAAAGACATTATGTTATCTACACATGGCAAATATAAATCCTGAATCTTTTGTATCCCTTTTAAATTCCATACTTTAAATACAGCGTCCGCTCTCCCTGGTTTAAAATATTGATTACCCCAAATTGGACTAAATTGTGACAATAACTGTGGTTCTTTTAAATAGTTTTTAGCTTCACACCATATTTTGATCATATGCTTTACAAATGGATTTTTAACTTGTTTTTGTAATTTTTTTGCCGAATCTGAGTATATGAATATGGGAAGAGGTAAAGGTAAATTGTATGATTCCATTTCAGTCCAGTGAGGGAGATCATTTGATGAAAAATAATATGTCATAGACCTCAGTTGTGCCGACCAATAATACAACATAAAATTTGGACATTTCAGACCTCCACGATCAAATGGTAAATATAATAAAGACAGACGTAATCTAGCCCTCCTGTTGTTCCATATAAATTCCACTAACTTTTTTTTAATTCTTGAGAATAAATCTAAAGGTGGTGGTAAAGGAATGTATTGAAATAAATAAAGTATTTTAGGTAAAATATTACTTTTAAGTATATTAATTCTCCCGATCATCGACATTGGTAGTGACATCCATCTCTGAAGTAACTCATCAATATCTGTCATTAAGGCTTCATAATTGACACTGGCGACTGATTCTAGCTTAGGCACAATTTGGATTCCTAAATATTTAAACTGATTTACAACATTGAATTGATTTGCCTCAGGGGCTGGGTAATTTCTCTGGGTCTCATTTAGCATTAATATTGAAGATTTAGTTTTATTTATTTTATATCCTGATATTTCCCCGAAATTCTTTATTAAATTCAACAAGGTCGGAATTGATTTTTTAAGATTCGACATAAACAAAATTATGTCATCGGCATACAGGGAGATTTTATGTTCTGTTGGTCCAACTTTAATTCCATATATTTGTGAATGTAAACGTATCGCCATCGCTAAAGGTTCAATTGCCATAGTAAACAGTAAAGGTGAAAGTGGACAGCCTTATCGACATCCTCTATTGATTTTTATTGATTTTGAAATATTGTTATTTGTTAGAATTTCTGCAGTAGCATTATTATATATTATCTGAACCCATTTTATGAAATTATTTCCAAGTCCAAACCTTTGTAAGACTTCAAAAAGAAAGGGCCATTCAACTCTATCAAAGGCTTTTTCGGCGTCCAGTGATAGGAGAGCTGTATCCGGTGCTTCTTTATTAGAATAAATAATATTAAATAGTCTTCTTGAGGGTTCGTGGGAGTTTGCCCAACCAGTTTACATGTGTTTTGTGGACTTGGAGAAGGCATTTGACCGCGTCCCTCGTGGATTTTTGTGGGGGGTGCTTCGGGAGTATGGGGTATCGGGCTTGTTGTTACGAGCTATTCGGTCTCTGTACGACCGTTGTGAGAGTTTAGTTCGTATTGCCAACACTCGGTCGGAGTCATTCCCAGTGAGAGTTGGACTCCGCCAGGGCTGCCCTTTGTCACCGGTCCTGTTCATAATTTTTATGGACAGGATTTCTAGGCGCAGCCAGGGAATGGAGGGTGTCATGCTTGGTGACCACAGGATCTCATCTCTGTTGTTTGCAGATGATGTTGTCCTGTTGGCTTCATCCAGCAATGACCTACAGCTCTTGCTGGGACGGTTTGCCGCTGAGTGTGAAGCGGCTGGGATGAGAATCAGCACCTCCAAGTCCGAGTCCATGGTCCTCAGCCGGAAAAAGGTGGATTGTCCTCTCCGGGTTGGGGACAGGCTCCTGCCCCAAGTGGAGGAGTTTAAGTATCTTGGGGTTTTGTTCACGAGTGAGGGGAAAATGGAGTGAGAGATCGACAGACGGATTGGAGCAGCATCTGCAGTGATGCGGACGTTGTACCGGTCTGTTGTGGTGAAGAGGGAGCTTAGTTCTAAGGCAAAGCTGTCGATTTACCAGTCAATCTACGTTCCTACTCTCACCTATAGTCACGAGCTTTGGGTAATGACCGAAAGAACGAGATCGCGGATACAAGCGGCTGAAATGAGCTTTCTCCGTAGGATTGCTGGACTCACCCTCAGAGATAGGGTGAGGAGCTCAGTCATCCGGGAGAGGCTCAGAGTAGAACCGCTGCTCCTCCACATTGAAAGGAGTCAGTTGAGGTGGTATGGGCATCTGATTAGGATGCCTCCTGGACGCCTCCCACTTGAGGTGTTTCAGGCACGTCCCACTGGGAGGAGACCCCGGGGCAGACCCAGGACTCGGTGGAGAGACTATGTCTCCCAGCTGGTCTGGGAACGCCTTGGTATCCCCTCTGAAGAGCTGGAGCAGGTGGCTGGGGAGAGGGAAGTCTGGGCTTCTCTGCTTGAACTGCTGCCTCCGCAACCCGGACCTCCGGAAAAGCGGTAGAAGATGGATGGATGGATGGATAGTCTTCTTACATTATGGAAGCCTTGTCTTCCCTTTATAAAGCCATTCTGATCTCGATTAATAATATTTGGTAAAATTTCTTGTATTCGTCTTGCTAAAATTTTACAGATTATCTTAAGGTCGGCATTTAATAGGCTTATTGGTCTCATATTTTCACATTTATTAGAGGGCTTACCTGGTTTTGGCAACAGTATAATTAAGGCATTATTCATGTATGGTGGTAAATTACTATTTTGAAATGCTTCTAAAACCATTTCCAAAAAATGTTTTAATTTATTCTTAAATTTTTTATAAAGGTCAACTGGAAGACCATCTGGTCCTGCACTTTTTCCTGATTTCATATTATCAATGGCTAGCCCAACTTCTTCTTGACTAATTTTAGACTCCAGTATCTCCCTATTTTCATTTGGAATACACGGTATAAATAGTTCATTCAAAAACCCATGTAGTTTTGTTAAGTCAGATTCATTTTTGGTATCATATAATTTTTCATAGTAATCTCTAAAGGCTCTATTAATTTCTGAAGGATCTATAACTACCTGTCCGTTACTTATAATACTGGTAATTGGTGTTTTAGATTCTAATTGTTTAATCTGCCATGCCAATAACTTTCCTGATTTTTCACCTTGTTCATAAAAAGATTGTTTCAATCTTAGAAGACTCGAGGCAGCTCTATTCGCTGATTTTTTGTCATATTCAGCTCTCAAAATCAGTAATTCGTTCTCCAACCTTGGATCTCTTCCTGCATATACTCTTTCTTGAAGAATTTTTATTTTATGTTCCAATTGGACTCTCTCCTCTCGAGTCTTCTTAGATTTTGAACCTGTATAACTAATAATATGTCCCCTAATAAAAGCTTTGAAAGCCTCCCACTTTACACATGCTGATGTTTGTGTAGTATTGATATCAAAGAACTCATCTATCTGTTTTTCTATATACTTAACAAATTCCTCATCCTGAAGCCATTTATGCTGAAATTGCCATCTACCTGATTCCTTTGTCAATTTCTTATCTACATATATTAGACAGCAGGGTGCATGATCAGAGATCACGATGTTATCATAAAAACAGTTTTGAATCTTGGACCTTAATTCTGTGGAGATCAAAAAATAATCTATACGTGAGAATGTCTTGTAGGTACTGGAATAACAAGAGTATGCTTTAACTTGTGGTTTCATTTCTCTCCATATATCTATCAATTTCAATTCTTTCATAAAATGATTAATGATCATCCTACATCCATCCCTACATTGGCTGCACGGTGGCGCAGTGGTTTAGCACTGTGGCAGCACAGTTTTACCCTCGGCCGGGGGATCGCGGGGATCATGAGATCGTGGGTTCGATCCCAGCCCCCGACCAACAGTGAGCTGTGTGGAGTTTGCATGTTCTCCCCGTGTTGCGCGGGTTTACTCCGGGATTTCTCCGGTTTCCTCCCGCATACCAAAAACATGTAGGTTTAGGGCGCTCGCGCACGCAGCGACCAGCAGCGGTGGCTTGTCACCAGACTGCAAACCAAGTCTACCTACGGGTACAAATAAGTAACAAAAAAAACAAAAACAAAAAAAAAAATCCATTGTGCGTACAGTCCAGTCCTGTTGATCTATCTATACTGGGATTCAATGTACAATTAAAATCCCCTGCTATTATATGTCGCCCTGTAAGTGATGATAAGATAAGAAATAAATTGGCAAAGAACTTTTGATCATCTATATTGGGACCATATAAGTCCACCAAATTTATGTTTTCTAATAGCAAAGATCCTTGAATGATTACATATCTTCCAAATTTGTCTCCAATTACATTTTTCACTTGAAATGGGACTGATTTATGTATGAGAGTCATAACTCCCCTGGCTCGGGATGAAAATGATGAGTTGAAAACATTTCCTTGCCATCTACTCCTAATTCTTTTTACATCTTCCTCTATTAGATGAGTTTCTTGTAAAAACACAATTTTTGAACCCATGTCTTTTATTTTATTCATAACTTGTTTAAGTTTTTTTAAATTTTGTAGACCTCTGCAATTCCATGAAGTTAAATTAAGATTAACGCTTTGATTTATAATCAATAGGGAGTTTGGGATTACCTTGCAGTGTAAACATGCTCAAACAGAAAAGCAAAAAAATGAGTGGTTGAACATTCACCCTACAAACTACACACAAACAAATTCCCCCTTCCCACATTTGTGGCAATCCCCCCAAAAACAAAAGAAAAATTCCGTCTCCCGATATAGCCATCGACCGTTCCACACCCACGAGGAACAGCCAAAGCCACTCCTTCTTCATCCTCCCAATCACCCTAACTCTACTGCTTTTAATAATGTAACATTAACTCTCTTCTGTAATTTTCCAATTTAACTCCAAAATTTTTTAGCAATTTTGTACTTTTTTTTTTTTTAATATGTAATACATTCTATATTTTGTAATCTTGTTATATGCTTCTAATCAGTTAAATGCTCAAATATTCTACCCTATATTCTGTTCATGCTTAGCTCCCACCAGTCTCTTCCTGGATCTTCTTGATGAGCTCCTGCGCCTCCTCGGGGGTCTTGAAGATGTGTGTTCTGCCCTCATATGTGACCAGAAGTCTTGCAGGGTGAATCACTCCATGACGAATCTCAAGGTTGCGCAGTTCTTTGCGGATGGGGTCAAACTGCTTCCTTAATTGTTGGATTCCTGAGGCCAAATCTGGGTAGAACCGCACCTGCTGATCTTGGTATTTAATTTCTCCTTTGGCCCGCACCGCGTTGGAGATCGTCATCCTGTCTCTGTAGCTGAGAAACTTCATAATTAGCGTCCTCGGTGCTGCCTTGTTACCTCTCGGTGGGCCAATTCGGTGGGAGCTTTCCAAGACGACTGATGATTTTAGCTCCGCGTTGTTCAGCGCCTCCAGGATCCACCCCTCCAAAAAGGAGCATGAATCACGACCTTCGGCTCCCTCCGGTAAACCCACCAGCCTCAGGTTGTTCCTTCTGGACCGAGATTCCAAGTCCAGAACGCTATTTTCCAGATCTTTATTTTTTTTTTCCAAAGTGCGCACCTTTATTTGAAGTCCGCTGATTTCATCCTCCGCACTTGAAACACGAAGCTCCGCCTGCGTCACTCGCTCCACGCAGTCACCCAACTCCTTTCTCATTGCATCCAACGCTGCCATAATCCCATCAAGTTTAGCGGAAAAGTCTGCTCTCATTGAGCTAATGGCAGCCAGCACTGCACCTGTGCCGCCATCGTCAGCAGCAGCAGTTACCGCACCACCGCTAGTTTCATCCGCCATATCCACAGCTTTTTCTACTGCGCCACAAACTTTAAAGTCCGTTAATTTGGACTGCTTCGGCGATTCAGTTTTTCCCCATCCTGATTTCCCAGCCTTAGTCTTCACCGGCATATCCTCACCCAAACGCTGGGAAAAGTTCTGTTCCAAATGAGAGAGTTATTTGCCGAATTTTTATTTCCAGGAGCAGAGCAGAGTGATACGTGTCCTTCTAGGCGGCCGCCATAACCGGAAGTGATCATGCAGTTCTTTTAATGTTCCAAAAATTGTGTTAATGAAATATCTATTAGACTTTGTCTTGACGATGGAGCAGTTAGTTAGTGTGTGAAAAAGTCAGTGTGTGACCTCAAGCAGTCGTGTGGTTAAAATGCCCATCCACCATGCTGGAGGCTCTGGTTCAAATCCTCCTTGCAAAATGTCATTCTTCTGTGCATTTGAAAACAATGTGTAGCACACGTTATGTTTTAAATATTGTTCTGCTACTGCTGGAAATCACTTCCATTTGAACATTTATTATTTGAGAAAGTTAGAGCGTGCGCTGAAGGCGTGGTTAAGGTGAAAGCTTGCTATGCTGGTGGTTCCAGGTTTAAATCTTGCCAAAGAAGTCTTATTCTTCTGAAATAGAGTATGTCTCTCCTTTGCATTTTAAAGCAACACTAAGTAAAATTGTACCTCAAAATAATAGAAGAAGAAGCTATCTTTATTGTCATTCAATCCATACTGTTTGGGAGGGTTTTTCAGCTGTGCTGACTCTTTAAAGGTTTTAGCAGTATAAAGGATGGCGTATCGGTCAGGATACAAGGATGGAAAAGAGACTTGGGATTTTATAACTAGACTGTAATGAATTCCAGCATCTGTTACAAGTAATGTACTTGGCAGTCTGCAAACACAGAAAACAAACTAAATCAGAAACGGACAATTCTCAAAATAAAACATGTATAAATACACAAATAAAATACATTGTGTATTGTTCAGGCTTATCCAAACATAATACATAAATAAACAAACAAAGCTGCCCTCAACTAACGCCATCAAACCACCTTCCAGGTGATAAACCCTCCATTTGTGAAGAAAAATGCAAGCAGCAAGGATTCAATCAATATTCTAGTGGGGAAATGGCGACACTGCAAGGTGAAACCCGGTCACTGCATGTGGCAGCCACATTGACGGCAACCACACTAGAACGTGCACTGCCTGGCCCATTTGGGCTGCAGAACTCCCTCTGTACAACTACAACTCACTACTGCCTCAGCCACAGGTGAACTCAACCTCACAGATCAAACTGCTCATACCAAAGAACAAATGGCTGCATTGGAGAATTGCAACTCAACCAACAGGTAACTTATTAAACAAAGACATGCAACAGCAGTTACTGTTATGTCTGTATTATATATATATTATTTGTTATTTATTATGCATTATAATTATGTTTCTCCCATCCACATTGTTAATCACATGTAGGATCAGAGGGGTCGCTGCCATGCAAGGCGCCGCCACAAACAACTTACAAAATTAATTTGTAAACTGGTACAGCCAGGTGCACCAATATTTGACAGAGGAAAGATCACTTCTCCCATAGTCTTCTAAGTGGGCCCACATTGCCCGCAACAGCTCTTTTTTAGTGGAATCACTGGGGGGACAACAGCTGTGACCTTGGTCCCAGCAGTGAATCGCCTGGTGCAACTTTAGCCATCAACAACAAAACGCCCTTTGGTTGTCTGTTGGGACTGGGGTCATGGTCGCCGTGGTTGTGGCCTTTTCAGTGTTCCAACAAAGAACAAGAAAGTTACATAATGTTGCTTTTTTTGGGGTGGGTTTGGGGGTTTCAGCTCTCTTGTGTGTTAACTTTTCTTTCCTCATTCTATTAAGAACCAAGCTAGAAGGCAAAAAGTAGCATTTTTATCTGGTCTTTGGTGTGAATGTACAACCTCCCTGCTGTGGGACGGATGCTCTACCACTAGTCCACCACTCCAGTCTGTCAAATTATAAACAACATGAAAAAAAGAAAACATTATGTGCTTTCATAATTCAGATCAGACATTATTCTGTGTTGCCAACTCTCTCTTTGAGAGTGAGTCTCACTCTTTTGCCCTCTTTCACACTCTCACACCACAAACTCTATTTCTCACTCCAAAAGGAGGAAGATGCTGCTAATATCATGCTGACTTCCTCAGATTTTTACACAATAAGAACTCTCAAAGTAGTGTTAGACTGTCACGGCTGATTGCCATGGCTTTTACTTTTTAAGCAAATCAAAACAAGTTGTGGTGTGTGCAACATGTGGTGTCATCACACTCACTGATTAGTCGTTATATTATTTTTCTTTCCATCCTTTTTTTCAGTTGTCTTTCATGTGACCTGCTCATTAAAACTGTTGTCACTCTGAAAAACTTTCCAAGGACAAAAAAGGTGCCAAGAGACTGTGGGCCTGCAGGAATCAGACCTGTAAGCTCACGTCAGTCACGCTGCTGCTGCATGTTTTGCCCTCTGATTGTTGGCTGCAGGTTTAGCCAGGTAATTATCCACTAAGCCCCCTTGACGTTGGGAGGTCAGGCCAAGAGCAGGATGAGCAACAGAGCAAGCGGAATACTCTGCCATTCACAACTCAAGTGAAGCACAGTAAGAGAAGGAGAAGCGTGTCTTCCTGCTTGTTGCTTGGCCTCTTTTTCTCACAAATAAGGATCAAAACTTAAGGTAAGTGAATTGCAGTGGAAATGTTGGAGATAAAGGGCAACGCGGTGGCAGAGTGGTTAGCACTGCGGCAGCACAGCAACTCACCCTTGGCTGGGGGATCCTGGGTTCGATCCCAGCCCCTGACCAACAGTGATCTGTGTGGAGTTTGCATGTTCTCCCCGTGTCTGCGTGGGTTTACTCCGGGATTTCTCCGGTTTCCTCCCACATGCCAAAAACATGCAAGCTGGGTTAATTGGCATCAAACTGGGGATTCTAAATTGTCCTTAGGTATGACTGTGAGAGAGAATGGTTGTGTGTCTCTCTGTACTGGCCCTGCGATGGACTGGCGATCTGTCCAGGGTGTACCCTGCCTCTGGGAAAGGCTTCAGCCCCCCCCCCCCCCCACCACCACCACCGTAACCCGAAAAGGATTAAGCAGAAGAAGATGGATGGATGGATGCTGGAGATAAAACATTCAGATGTTGCTGAAATATCAAAAAAGAACCAGAGCTTTAAAATAAATAAGTAAATGCAGCAATGATTTTACTGCTCTAAAAAGATTAATTATTTGAAGACATGGGTCTTTAATAAAGTTTTTAGCAGAGGTGGGTAGAGAAGCCAGGAATTCTACTTAAGTAAAAGTAGAGTTACCTTGTGACATTAATTACTCAAGTACAAGTAACTGTAGTCACCAGATGATTACTGAGTAAGAGTAAGAAAATTACTCAAGTTATGAGTAATTTTGATGAAGTTTATTCTGCTGAATAATAAACATAGAACTATATATAAAGTGTTCATCTGAGGAAAATAAAATACAAACTCTAAACAATCTAATCTAATCCAAATTATATCTGTGATATAGGGAAATATGGCACTTTATTGTGAAGTGCAATGTGGTGGCGTGGACTTCCTGTCACGTCACTGCACTGCCCTATATAGTGGGTGGACCACCATCTTATGACCTTTTTTGACCAGTGCCCACGCCAGGTGCCTGCCGTGTTACCGCTGTATCCTATACCAAAAATAAAGCTGTGTTCGCCAACTTCATCTTGCCTCATTCATCACCCAGGTATTTCCATTCATAACATTTGGCGATTGAGGATTAACTCATGGGGGCTTGTATCACACCACTTCGTCCCTTTCTCGAGCTTCCGGGTGAACTGCCGGTGCCTTGGCCATGCTGGTTTGAGGCTTATCAGACCTACATCATCGTGCTGGACCTCGGACAGCTCGACAAGCTATGGGCACGTGCGCTCCTCGTCCATAACCTGAGTCTTGACGGCCAGCGAGTCCTGTGGACGCTCAGCGCATCAGACTCATTTGAGGACCTCGTGGAGCTGCTAGCCAACCATTTCCTTACCCCGGATAGCATGACTGTCCGGAGGATTAATTTTCGGCAGCGACATCAGCAGGCAGGTGAGCCTATCCATCAGTTTGTTGCTGACTTGAGGCAGCTAGCTAGCGAGTGCCGCTTTCAAAGATGAAACAGTACTTAACCAGCTTGCGGAGCACACTTGCAGCGCTGCATTGCGGGCGAAGCTACTTACAGCACCCAATGACTTAACATTAGCCAGAACTGTCGAACTAGTTCTCCAGCTGGAGGCCGCAGACAAGCTAGCTTTGGAGCTAACCTGGCGTCAGTCACGAAGGCCGCCAGAGCCACCCACCGCGACAAATGTTGCAGACATGGAAAGCAAGGATAGATTGAATGACAACGTTACGGAAATCACTGCTGCCAGCCGAAGGTCTGCCCTGGGAAAACCCCTGTGCAAGGGTTGTGGGTCTGCAATGCACCGAATTAAGGCGATGGATGGCCCGGCTAGGGAAAAGTGTTGTAGCAGATGTGGACGCTTGAACCATTATGCTAGAGTGTGCCGTGTGTCTGAACCAGAGAGCACACGGAAGAAATCACTCCGCCCGCCCCCGACAACCATCCATACGGTGTTCCCCAGCACAAACAGGTACACTTATTGCGCAGTGGAGTTGGATGGTGTGGAGGTGCCACTGCGTCTCAACATGGCGGCAGAGGGATCATTGCTGAACTGGGCCATGGTGAGGAAGTTCTTTCCCCACTACAGGATTAAAGGCAACCCGGCACCGTTGTATGGTTATGGAGGTGGCAGGCTGTGCACGGTTGGGACTTTGGAGTTAACGGTCCGGTACAAGTCTGCGAAGATGGTTGACTTCATGTTCCATATGATAGCGTGAGGCACTAACATCATGGGCTGTGATTTGTTTTATGGATTGCCTTTCACCATTAAAGACGGTGCCGGGAACAAATGGTCAGGTTGTGGCCGCTGGACCTCCCAGTTCCGGTGATTGAAGAGAAGGTTGTGTGGGATGAGGAGCTAACGGACACCATGGCGGTCAAGCAGGAACAGTTTCACTCAGGTTCAGCACAGAAAAGTCTCAATGCCGGCGTTCGGGACACGGTAGAGGGGGGTACCGAGCATGGTGGCAGGGCACCTGCGTCAGCGAGTGACACCATGCTAGCCCCAGATGCCTCCGGAGCTTGGCCGCAGGAGGATGGAGGGTCTGCAGCTACGATGGTGACCGCTACAATGGTTTTAGAAGAGGACAGGGCCAGACCGACGAGCATGGAGTTACTGCATGCTCAGCAGCACCACGTCAGGCTGGGCTGGGCCCCGCTGAGGGCTTTGGACTTGGTTCGGGTTCGGGGTGATGAACGTCCACAGTGAAGATGGGCCAAACGACAGCCATCGAGGATGCCTGCTCATAGTGGCAAAGTTGGGCACAGCATACTTCCAGTTGTCTGACAGCTCATTGAGCCACGCGAATCAACTTCGACATGTCCAGGAGGATGCTCTGGGTGACAAGGCTGGACGGGAGTCAGTGTTGGTGGTGAAGTTGTCGGGCTCCACTGTCCAGAAGATCAGCCATCGTCCCGGGGGATTGCTGCTTCCAGGGGCGCGCTTGCTGAGGGGCTGCCCTGGAACCCCCCCCCCCCCCCCCCATGCTGGTTCTACCTCTCCCGCCCAAATGACTGTGCTGTGAAATGTTGTTTATAGTTCTGTGTGTTTTGCATGTCATGTTTTGAGGTTGTGTATATACAGTATGTGTGTTTTAGTGTAGGAGCACAGCTGTGATTTTAGTTTATTAAAGGACTTTTTTTTAGTTATTTGGTGGCAGAATAATCCACCATGCCGTGCGGGCTGTGCGGCAGTCCACCCGCCAGCCCTATTCTAGGTTGTTTTGAGTGTGTGTGTTAGGCCAGTTTAGTACTTTAAGTTTTCATTACTTTAGAGCGTGATTTGGGTTCCAAATTGGGGTGGGTTTCAATTGTGTGTGTGGTTTTGGACTTTTCTAAGGGGGGGAGGAAATGTGGTATAGGGAAATATGGCACTTTATTGTGAAGTACAGTGTGGTGACATGGACTTCCTGTCACGTCACCGCACTGCCCTATATAGTGGGCGGACCACCATCTTACGGCCTTTTTTGACTGGTGCCCTTGCCAGGTGCCTGCCATGTTACCGCTGTATCCTATACCAACAGTAGAGCTGTGTTCGCCAACTTCATCTTGCCTCATTCATCACCTAGGTATTTCCATACATAACAATATTGTATAAAGAAAGGGTAAACAGTAAAAAAGTAAATATTTGCATAGTCAGAACAGAAAAAATGATTCTAACACTGATTTCAATTAAATAAAATTATAAACTCACAAAACAACTAAAGGTGCAGTCCTTAAAGTGACACTCTGTCAAAAATTACTTTTTTTTGTTATTAACATGTCTGTAACATGGTTTTTTTGTGATTTTCAAGACATACGAAGAGTGAAATCAGACCCAAGTCCCAAGTCTGTGTTTTTCTGCTGTGAATGCCCAGTTAAGCTCCACCCCCCCCAAACGGGCAACTTGGGACAGAGCTTTTCTAGCTACGTAAGCATCTCTGCTTAGCCTGATTGGTTAATATTATAACCAATCAGGCTAAGCACTGGGCATGGCTACAGACCTGAGTTCACTCCCCCAGGGGAAGAGGGAAGAGCCAGCGTGGCTCCGCGCATGGAGGCAAAGAGAGTGGATCAGAGGCAGAGAGGATGGAGTGAGGGGAGAGAGGGGTCCCGGCTTGAATGGGGCCCTCAGTGAGCCGGCAAGATAATGAGCTGAGCGGACCGGTTCAAACTCTCACCGAGGGTCCTGCAGTGAGGAACAACTCTTTGGCCAATACTCCTCTTTCTACCACTGACCATGCTGACAGTCAGCGTCCCTTCCCGGGAATGGCGTGAAACTGACCACAATCGCCCATAGTTTTCCACTGCTGGGGCTATCATATTCTGGAACCCCATAGTGCACGTGGGGCGTGGTCAGCTTGAAGACCTGAGTCCAGCAGCTGCCGCACCACACATACGGGATCCCGGAAGATTGGAGGCACACAGTCGGAAGGTTGAACTAGAGAGAGACATCTGCTCTCAGGGAATGAAGGCACCAAGACCACCACCCATCTGTTTTACATTCACTTGACTTAGTTCGATGAAGGGGTTTTCAGGGGGGGACACAAAACCCCCTGGGCGCACCCTTCCGTCCCCACCAAGGAGAACGGTGGAAGAGACATTAAACCCCCCTACTCCCTACGGAGGAGGGAGGTGAGCTGGCCATTGTTTAGCGAAGCAGTCTTTGGTGTTTCTCAGGTCAGAGGGGAGCTGATAGGACAGGAGAGGGCTTGTCTTGCAGCATACACTACTGGTGGGTGGGGTATAGGAGGAGCTAATTAGAATATTCATAGATCTGCACATACTTAAGTAGGTGGAAGATGTAAAACCTCTTTCCAAGCAATTCTAAGGCAATGCAAGTTTTTTGTGGGTAAAAAGCCACAATATACTATTTTGTGTTACGACCCAAGCGCTGGGTTCTGATCGCGCTCGGGCTAAGCTCAACTTGCTGCCGGCCTTGACAGCTGTGGGTTGTATTCTGGCCTCACCGGGCTCTTATTGTGAAGGTGCTCGGTGGGGCTTCCGCCTGTCAAGGCTGGTCAGCTGTGTGTCATTACTGCTCGTTAGTGTTCGCCTTCATAAAGCGGGCACTAGCGGCAGTAAGGTTGCAGGAGTATTGTCAACATCTTGTCAACACTTTGTCAACGTATTGTCAACTATCCTTGTCAGAGCGTCGTTTTGACCTTCATGTCAGGTTCGTTATCTCATGCTTTGTCACAGTTTAGCTCGTAGTGGCTGGGGTCAGCCCTGCGAGCCCATGTATTGATTTATGTGTGTTTTTGCCGAGAGCGGCTCACAGTCTTGTCCTGTCTCGTCGTGTTAATAAATCACCATCTTCGCAAAACTCACTGGTGGACTCTTGGCATCTCACGGTGATCCGCGAGGGTCACCGCATGACAGTATACTCCTGCCAGGACATCTAAACGGAGACGCCACACCGAGACACCTTTCACCGTGAGTTTTTGCAGTAATTGGACAATTGTTCTTCCCTGTCTGGGTGTCAACGTCTGGGAGAATGCCGTCACCCAGGGGCCGCGGTCGGCGCCTGGGCAAAGAGCTAGCGAGCGCGCTGGAGTATGTCGACGGGACACTCCTCGCCGCTACCTTCGACGTCAACTCCAGCTATATGCGCTGGCACCTAGACTGCGCTGAGGATCTCCTGGATAAACCTCCTCTCCATTATGACGATCACCCGGAGGTGATTATGAGGACAGAAGAACTCGCTACGCAGCGCGAGATACTTCGTGGGCTGGAGGAGGAAGAAAGCTGGAGGCAGAGGAGGAGGCATCCTTTCTCACCGCGTTGGAGTCCCGTTCCTGTCCCGGAACTGGTCCAGGAGTGCGCGCCATCTGGGGGCCGACGACAACGTCGGCGCAACGGCCCAGGTCACCCTCAGCAGAATCCCCGGCTGGACCTGCTGCCGGCGAAGCCCGTCAGCGAATCGCTGAGAGCGGCCCCACCTCGTCCTTCCAGGGGGCCCTCTGTCGCCATCAAGTGGGCAGAAGGAGGAACAACGTCCCCTACAGCAGGAACCATCTCTTCCCTAGGAGAAAGGCAAGTGCATGATAATTTGATGACTCTGTTAGCATCAGCACCGGATCACCCCAGGGCTGTGTACTTTCCCCCCTACTCTTCTCCCTTTATACCAACTCCTGCACCTCCAGCCACCAGTCTGTCAAGCTGATCAAGTTTGCGGATGACACCACCCTCATCGGGCTCATCTCCAATGGCGACGAGTCCGCCTACAGGAGAGAGGTGGCCCAGCTGGCGTCCTGGTGCAACAACAACAACCTGCAGCTGAACGCTCTGAAGACAGTGGAGATGATTGTGGACTTCAGGAAAGTCACAACCCCTCTGCCCCCCCTCACCCTCACAGGCTCTCCCATCACCACTGCAGATTCCTTCCGCTTCCTAGGCACCACCATCACCAGGGACCTCAAGTGGGAGCCGACCATCAGCTCCCTCATCAAAAAGGCCCAGCAGAGGATGTTCTTCCTGCGGCAGCTGAGGAAGCTCAAGCTACCCACCAAGATGTTAGTGCAGTTCTACACAGCCATCATCGAGTCCATCCTCACCACCTCCATAACAGTGTGGTACGCAGGAGCCACTGCCAGAGACAGACTAAGGCTGCAGCGCGTCGTGCGCACTGCTGAGAAGGTGATCGGCTGCAAGCTCCCATCTAACTAACTAACTAACCTGCACTTATATAGCGCTTTTCTAGTCACAAAGACCACTCAAAGCGCTTTCATTAATACTAACCCTCTATTCTAAGGGCCTATAGGAAACAGATATCTAGGGACAATTTAGAACAGCCAATTAACCTAACATGCATGTTTTTGGCATGTGGGAGGAAACCGGAGAAATCCCGGAGTAAACCCACGCAACACGGGGAGAACATGCAAACTCCACACAGATCACTGTTGGTCGGGGGCTGGGATCGAACCCACGATCCCACGATCCCCACAATCCCCCGGCCAAGGGTAAACTGTGCTGCCGCAGTGCTAATCTCTCCAGGATCTGTACATCTCCAGGACCCGGAGGCGTGCTGGCCGGATCATAGCCGATCCTTCACACCCTGGTCACGTACTGTTTGCCCCTCTCCCCTCAGGTAGAAGACTTCGGTCCATTCAGACTAAAACCTCCTGTCACATGAACAGCTTCTTCCCCTCTGCCATCAGACTGCTGAACACTAAGTGACTTATTGACTCTCGTGCACTATGTACAGCAGCTCAACCAGACTCATGTCAATCATCACTGCTTTCTTTTTGCACTACCGACTGCACCACGTGGTACTCCACAATATCTGCTGCTCGCTAATATATTTAAAACTGCTGACTAGTATTACTCATTCTTATTCTACACTTTATTGCATGTATAGTTTTTTTTTAAAATTTATTTTATTTTATCATGTTTAATGTTGCAGCATTGCACCGAGACAAATTCCTAGTTTGTGTACTACATGAACAATGGCAATAAATCTGATTCTGATTCTGATTCTGAATTTATTACATCTTGATTATAACCTGCCTTGTCTGACTCCTGGGGGCGGAGTTCGGGGTTCGCAGCCCCCCGAGCTCCTTCCACCTGCTGTAGCGATAACAACTAAACCTGCTGCCTCTGTGTTCCCCCCTGTTGAGTGGTCCGCGACGCCAGGCCAACGTCGTCGGATGAAGAAGGGGCCTGCAGTGCTGAAAAGCCTGGATCCGGCCCTGCAGCCACGTCGTGGACTGAGGAGAAGAGCGGACTGCGGCCCGGAGCCTGAGCCGACGATGAAGCGTCCCCGGGTCTCCTCGCCGGAGCGGTCCGAGCCAGTGGGTCGAGGGTCCCCTGCCCCCACGCCATTCGGGTCATCGGCGTGGACAGCAGTGCGGGAGGAACCTCAGGCTGCAAATGACATCCTGCCAGCTGTGGAGCCCGATGCAGCTGAGTTCGAGCCTGCTGACGAGAGTCGCCGCCCTGAACCTGGATCGTCGGAGTCCTGGGTGGCAACAGAACCCGAGTGCAGGCAAGTGCTCCTTCTTTTGTCTCTGTCCCCTGTGTTGGAGCATTTTTGCCTGCCTCTCGGGGAGGCGAGTGAGGAGCAGCCGCCTGCTGTGCCCGAGCTCGTCTCGCTGGGTTCTGTTGCTAATGGTGATTCTGATCCCAGTTTTCTTGTTTCTGAGCCTTGTTGTAGTGTCGCCGGCGTGGAACGAGTCGGAGTCACTGGGTTGGAGGTCCCAGGTTCGGGGGTGGAGATCATCAGTGGAGCTGCACCGACCCAGTCGGGGTCCATCGTGGAGGCTGCTGTGGCCCAATTGGGGTCCGACGTGGGTGTACCGGAGGCCCATTCGGGGTCCACCGCGGGTGAGGTTCTGGCCCAATCGGGGTCCAACGTGGGTGCACCGGAGGCCCAATCGGGGTCCACCGCAGGTGCGGATCTGGCCCAATCGGGGTCCGACGTGGGTGCACCAGAGGCCCAATCGGGGTGCGGTTCCGGCCCAATCGGGGCCCGACGTGGGTGCAGCTGGGACCCAATCGGGGTCCAACGGAGGTGCAGTGCCAGCGTGGTCCGCGGACAGGGGAGGAGCTGCAGACCCTTCGCCGTCGAACGGATTACAGGCTCATCCTGGCCATCTGTCCCCTCTACTGAGTCACCGCCCCTGTGCATCATCGCCGGGGGCCGTGGGGGTTCCTGTTCGCTCGCCCCGGCTCTCCCGAGTTTTGTCCTCATCAGGGAGGCCGCCGCGGGCTGTTTTTCCCCAGGACTGGTGGCTGAGGGACACGGGTCGGCTGCTTGAGGGACTGTTTTGCCGGTTCGGCGCCTCGGGTCGGTCACCCGACGTATTGTGTGTGTCTTCGGGCGACCTGGTTCGACCACCAGAGGAGCGGACGTGCTGGGCGTTTGACTGTGGTGAGCCGCCTGGTCATGGTCCGTATCCTATGACCACCCGCTGGCTGTTGGATGCGGGGAGACCACTTGGACTGTTCCTGTGGCGCTTGGTCTCCGCCGGTCAGCATAAATTGTCGGGGGGAGTAGTGGTTTTTCTGGGTTGATTCGTCACAGTGATTGTTCTGGTTTTTTTTTTTCTTGTCCTTGCTGTCCTGTGTATTTTGTGTTATGGCTATGTCTTGCAGTTGCCCTAGTATGTATTATGTTCTACTGTTGCCTTGTTTTTCTCTGTGTATTTTGTCTGATTTTGAATATTTGGTATTTTGTCATAGTCTCATGGTTAGTATTTCTGACCCAGTAGTTCTGGTTTTTTGTTCTCTCCATGTGCATTTTTTTATTTATTCTGAGTAGTGGTCTTGTCATTGTCCTGTATGTAGTTGTTCTTGTCCCTGTTTTGTTTCTAGGTTTGATCTCTCTCCCTCCGCACCTACCCCCAGCCACCCACCCTGGGGGGTGGGGGGCGGGCAGGGTGGTCCTTGGGGCGTTCTGAGCCCGCCCTCGGAGGGAGGGTATTGTTACGACCCGAGCGCTGGGTTCTGATCGCGCTCGGGCTAAGCTCAACTCGCTGCCGGCCTTGACAGCTGTGGGTTGTATTCTGGCCTCACCGGGCTCTTATTGTGAAGGTGCTCGGTGGGGCTTCCGCCTGTCAAGGCTGGTCAGCTGTGTGTCATTACTGCTCGTTAGTGTTCGCCTTCATAAAGCGGGCACTAGCGGCAGTAAGGTTGCAGGAGTATTGTCAACATCTTGTCAACACTTTGTCAACGTATTGTCAACTATCCTTGTCAGAGCGTCGTTTTGACCTTCATGTCAGGTTCGTTATCTCATGCTTTGTCACAGTTTAGCTCGTAGTGGCTGGGGTCAGCCCTGCGAGCCCATGTATTGATTTATGTGTTTTTGCCGAGAGCGGCTCACAGTCTTGTCCTGTCTTGTCTTGTTAATAAATCACCATCTTCGCAAAACTCACTGGTGGACTTTTGGCATCTTATGGTGATCCACGAGGGTCACCGCATGACATTTTGGGCAATACACATTTGTTTTTGAGGTGGTTTTAGAGCCACCAGAGTGCATCTTTAAAGCAGGTTATTACATTATAGACTAGAAGATGTATTACCAGTTTTGTCTGTGCACCATACACATGGATAACCATAAGGGTTTCTATTTACTGGACAAAATTACATTCATTATTACACAGAACTATCAAAGAAAGGAAAGTAAACATTTTTGTAGTACAGTATGAAGACAGTATTTTGATTCTATGTCACAATTCTGCTGATGTTTTAATATACAGTGCTGTGAAAAAGTATTTGCCCCCTTCCTGATTTCTTAAATTTTTGCATATTTGTCACATTTAAGTATTTCAGATCATCACACAAATTTTAATATTAGATAAGGATAACCTGAGTAAATACAAAATGCAGTTTTTAAATAATGATTTCATTTATTAAGGGGAAAAAAAAGCTATCCAAACCTACCTGACCCTATGTGAAAAAGTAATTTCTCCCCCTTGTTATCATGAATTAACTGTGATTAACCACATGTTTTGGAAAGTCGAGTTCAATTTCACTAGCCACACCCAGGCTACAGCCAGACCTGCTGAATCAAGAAATCATTTAAATAGAACCTGTCTGACAAAGTGAAGTAGGCTAAAAGATCTCGAAAAGCAACGCATCATGCTACACGCTAAAGAAATTCAAGAACGGATGACAAACAAAAACCCAGAACAATATCTAAACACCTGCAGGCCTCAATACGGTGCGGTGCGGTGGCGCAGTGGTTAGCTCTGCACCAGCACAGCAACTCACCCTTGGCCATGGGATCCCTGGTTCGATCCCAGCCCCTGACCAACAGTGATCTGTGCGGAGTTTGCATGTTCTCCCCGTATCTGCGTGGGTTTACTCCGGTATTTCTCCGGTTTCCTCCCACAGGCCAAAAACATGCAGGTTAGGTTAACTGAAGACTCTAAAAGTGGTCCTAGGTGTGAATGTGTGTGCGAATGGTTAAGGGATAGCGCCGTACTGTGGCTGCTTCATCCATCCAGGTGGATGCCCTCAATTTCCCCTCTGGGGATCAATAAAGTATACAAATACAAAAAATTTCCTCAGTTTGGACACTGGTCCATGATTCAACAATAAGAAAGAGACTGGGAAAAAATGGCATTCATGGGAGCGTTCCAAGGCAAAAACCAAAAAGAACACAAAGGCTCATCTCACATTTGCCAAAAAACAAACAAACAAACAAACAAAAAAAACCATCTTGATGATCCCCAAGACTTTTGGGAAAATATTCTATGCACTGACAAGACAAAAGTTGAACTTTTTTGGAAGGTGTGTGTCCCGTTACATCTGGCATAAAACTAAAAGCACCATTTCATTAAAAAAACATCTTTCCAACAGTCAAACATGGTGGTGGTAGTCTGATGTCTCCTGCTGCTTTGCTGCCTCAGGACCTGGATGACTCATTGTATTTTGGTGGAACCATGAATTCTGCTCTATACCAGAAAATCCTGAAGGAGAATGTCTGGCCATCAATCCATGACCTCAAGCTCAAGCCCTCCAATAAAAACTGCATTTTGCATTTACTCAGGTTATCTTTGTCTAATATTCAGATTTGTTTAAAACATTTAAGTCTGACAAACATGCAAAAACATAAGAAATCAGGAAGAAAGCAAATACTTTTTCACAGCACTGTAACTGCACAAGCTTAAAAAAATGGATGTACTTGCGCAGAACCATCCTACAATCAAACTACAGAAGTATAGTTTTGTGTAAGTTTCTTAGTACATGTAGTTTATTACTGAGCTGTTTAAAGTCTATTGGGGAAAAAAATTAAATGTTTGATATGTTGTTTCACAAGGCTTCCCAGTTTCCTTTTTGCAAATTTATGAGATGGGACTGGTGAAAATTCACAAATTTAAAGAAAAAACTGCAAATTTGTAAGACTTGGTGGGAAAAGTTGCACATTTATGAGAAGGGCGTAAAGTTGCAAATTTTGGAAAGAAATAGCAATTTTCTGCTAAGACTGAAAAGTCACAAATTGAGAGAAAAAGTCACAAATTTACAAGTTTATGAGAGGAGGAAAAGTCACAAAGTTATGGTAAAATATAGCCTGTTAGAGTGCTGTATCTGGCCCCTGGGCCTTGATATTGACAACTGTGGTCTAGGTGGTAAATCGAGGTTTAATGGTGAAAGTGAATAAATGTCCAGCTAGTGTATGTTACAAATACTAGTAAATGAGATTTTGCAACAGATAAAATTCACAGTTTAGAATGTATTTTTTCACCCACAGCATGTCCAAAGAAGGAGAGAGGACCCCTTCTACAACATCTGTGGAGTCAGCATCAACAGACGGCGGGTACATTAAACTCTTTCTTGTATATTCTTGTGGCAGATGCAATCCCACCTTTTTTTTTTCCAATAAATGGAAGCATTACTTCTGTTTGAGCTTTACTTCATGCAAAATGATCTACTTCATGGTTTGCTTTTCCCTGTTTCAGGAAGGATGGTGCCCCAAAGGCTAGCGACGACTCCCCATCGAGCTCAGTGTCTGAAAAACCCAAAAAATCTTCAAGGAAATCCAAGAAAACCTCAGAGAGCAAGAACAAAATCTACATCTCTGTGCTAGAAAGTGTTTTTGGGTCGGTAAGTGGTGTTGCTGGTGAATTTAACACAGACAGGGAGTGTACAGAAATCTCTGCAATAAAACTATAGAAGTAAAATCACAGGAGTCACAAATGCCAGAAGTGAAGTGGGAATCAGGCAGTGTAAGTAGTTAAGAGTTTAGTTGATCTCCTATTACTAAGCCTGACATGTCGGTGGAATTAGTCACTCATTAGCGGAGGCTGAATGTCACAATGAATTAAGGTTATCCAAATGAGGAGCCGTGTCAAAACACATGAAAATATTCCCTTCCATTATATATTCATATCGCTGCCTTCAATCACAAGAGAAAAATTGATATATAAATCACGTGCACAGCTAAGTATTGTTCTCTGTGTTTTGTCACAATTTTTTTTTTCATTCAGAACCTTTGCTGTTATGAGTATTGCACCAAATATTAAAAGCTGTCTGCTGTTGTGTTTGATTTGTGTTGCTGCAGGACAGAGAACTGGCTCAGGCTGAATTAGATGGTGAGTCTGACTGCAACGACTCAGCAAATCAACATGACAACCAACACGCTGTAGTATAGGCATCAGTGCAGTGCAGGTTTACATGGCTGACTTCAACATTTTGAAGAATTTATGAATCAGATTTTACTAAACTCCCCTTAAATAAAATAAACTTTAGATACAGATTAGAATTCTAGAATGCACTCAAGGTCTATTTGTCTGTGTGTTATCAGGATTACGCAAAAACTACTAGAAAGATTTTTAAAGAAATTTTCAGCTGAGGTGACCCTTGAGCTATGGATGACCCCATTAGATTTTGGAGGCGATCAGGATCCTGATTCTGGACCACTTTTTCACTTTTGCTAAAATTGAAAGATAGGGCCTTAGTGGAGGTATGTGCTCTCAGATCCCCTCCAAAATATAATGGACCCATCCTTAGTACAAGGGCCAACGCTGGTATAAAAATTTCATCAAAATCTATCCAGTAGTTTTTGTATAATCCTACACCAAACAAACAGACAGACAAACAACCGCTGCGATCACATTACCTCCTTGGCGGAGGTAATAATTATATATTTAGGAAGGTCAAAAATACAGAAAATCAATCAGTATTTTTTGTTTCAATCACCTTTTCACTTCCAAAGCAGCACGATTATCTCAGCAAGTGTTTTTCTTTAAAACTGTCATGTTGGTTTGGTTTAGTGTTCAGTGAAGTTTGAAATTATTATCAAAATGTTGCACATTAAGTTGACATTAACAGTAAGTTCAATAAATTCCCCATCATTGGAGGCTCAATACTTTTGACCAGAAGCTAACTAAAAATACTAAGGATGTACAAAATAACTAAATACGATAAAAATTAAGACAGCATGTACTGACTTAAGGCACATATCAGGGCACACAGAGGGTGAAAGTGGCATGTTGTCATGAATCCGGGTTTGGAGGCCAAACCCGATTCTGACTCATGGCTATGCTCTGACTTAGTTTCCTCCTGACAGCTTGGGCACGCCCCCTCCTCCTGTCAAACTCTGTCAGCTGCACTGTCTGGTGTTCACACACCCACACGCACACACACATGCACTCGAGCCATTCATTCTCATTTCACACACTCGCACATACCTGGTGTTAATCAATTCGGCCCAGGCATTCGCACACCGGCAATCTCTTTCCTCATTAGCTCATGGAGTATTTGTTGAGTGCATCAGAGGAAGGAGATTGTCGGGGCATTCGCCTCTGTACGTGGCGGTTTGTACTCCCCGTATATTGCCTCACTCCCTGCATTAAACTCCAGCCCGTCACGTCTCACCTGTTTGTCTCGTGTGTGTTCGGCTGGCTCTGCATCTCAACCCCATCCTCCAGACTGCACGGTTTGCTCCGAATAGCTCCAGTCCTGCAAGTGTTTTCGCCTTTCTCTTGTGCTAGTAACCTGCAGCACTTGGCTGTTTGCCTTCCTGTTTTGTGCAGCACCCGAGGCTCTGTATTCACCAGGCTGTCGAGCATTTGGTTGGCGCCCTGTATTTTTGGCGGCCAGTCCTATCATTGCATTATTCTGTATTGAGTGGGACTGAACTCAGAAAGTAGGAAATTCTACCCATTACCTTCACCATACATTGGACCTTGTTCTGACATATGGCATAGAAATAGAAAATCTGGTAGTGTCTCCTCATAACCCTGTACTGTCAGACCATTGTCTGTTAACCTTTGATTTTACTATTTCTGACTATTTGGCTCCTAAGGAAAAATATTACTACAGTAGATGCCTCTCAGATGATGTTGTTACTAAATTTATGCATTGTTTCCTCTATGCCATGTGTCAACACAACGGAAATAAGCTATAGACAGCTTGCTCCTTCTGTAATTGATAGCATGGTAGATAATGTTACAGCTTCTCTGCATCAGACTCTAGACATAGTGGCCCCTTTAAAAAAGAAAAAGTCTAATCAGAGATTTCTAACTCCTTGGTCCAACACAGAAACTCGTAGCTTAAAACAGAAGACTCGTCAATTAGAAAGAAAATGGCGCTCCACTAATTTACAAGAATATTTTTTAACTTGGAGAAATCATCTTTGAATTTATAAAAAATCTCTGAGAAAAGCTAGAACGAGTCATTATTCTGCATTAATAGAAGAGAACAAGAATAATCCTAGGTTTCTTTTCAGCACTGTAGCCAGGCTGACAAAGAGTCAGGACTCTGTCAATTCTAGCATTCCCTTAGAGTTTACTAGTCAGGACTTTATGAACTTTTTCGATAATAAAATTTCATCTATCAGAGATAAAATCCATCAGATTCTTCCCACCGTTAACTTAAATACAATAACTACTACAACTCCTTCAATTGACATCTGTTTGGATCAGTTTACTCCAACTGACCTTTTAGAGTTAGACAAAAGTTTCCTCATCCAAGCCTTCAACTTGTCTTTTAGACCCTATTCCTACCAGGTTATTTAAAGAAGTCTTCCCATTTATTGGTAGCTTTATTCTTCAAATAATCAATTCTTCATTAACTTTAGGCCATGTACCGCAGGCTTTTAAAACTGCTGTAATTAAACCCTTACTCAAAAAGCCAACGCTGGATCCAGGAGTTTTAGCTAACTATAGACCAATCTCTAATCTCCCTTTCATTTCAAAAATCTTAGAGTTGTTGCTACGCAATTATTTGACCACTTGCAAGGAAATGGTTTATTTGAAGAGTTTCAATCTGGGTTTAGAATCCATCATAGTACTGAAACAGCCTTAGTGAAGGTCACTAATGACCTCCTGATCGCATCTGATAATGGACTTGTTTCTGCACTTGTCCTTTTGGACCTTAGTGCAGCTTTTGAAACTATTGATCATAATATTTTACTTGATAGATTAGAACACTATGTTGGACTTAATGGAACTTCGTTGCAGTGGTTTAGATCTTATTTATCTGATAGGCTCCAGTTTGCTCATGTCAATAATGAGTTTTCTTTCAACTCAAAGCTCAGTCATGGAGTTCCACAGGGATCTGTGCTAGGCCCTACTCTTTTTAGTTTATATATGCTTCCGTTAGGCAACATTATTAGGAAGCACTGTATACATTTTAATTGTTATGCAGATGACACACAATTATACCTGTCAATGAAGCCAGATGATAATAATCAATTAGCCAAGTTAGAAGCCTGTCTTAAGGAAATCAAAGCTTGGATGACTTGTAATTTCCTGCTATTAAATTCAGATAAGACTGAAGTAATTCCTGTTGATCCAAAAAACCTTAGAAATACCTTTCCAAATCAAACTTTTAGTTTGGATGCAGTTACTCTTTCTCTTAATAGCTCTGTGAGGAACCTTGGAGTTATTTTTGATCAAGATCTGTTTTTCAATTCACATATTAAATTCGTTTCTAAGACTGCCTTCTGTCATTTGCGTAATATTGCCAAGATTAGGAGCATCTTGTCTCAGAGTGATGCTGAGAAACTGATCCACACTTTTGTTAGCTCTAGATTAGATTATTGTAACTCTTTATTATCAGGTTGTCCTAAAACATCTCTAAAAAGTCTTCAGTTGATCCAAAATGCTGCAGCAAGAGTTTTAACAGGTACTAGAAAGAGAGATCATATCTCTCTGGTTCTGGCCTCCCTTCATTGGCTTCCCATAGAGTTTAGAATTAAGTTTAAAATCGTTCTTCTCACTTTCAAAGCTCTTAACAATCAGGCCCATTTTTATTTAAAAGATCTGATATTACCCTATTATCCTAACAGAGCACTACACTCCCAAAATGCTGGATTACTTGTAATCCCAGAATCTCAAAATGTACAATGGGGGCAGAGTCTTTAGTTATCAAGCTCCTCTCTTGTGGAACCTGCTGCCAATCTGGATTCGGGAGTCAGACTCGATCTCTGTTTTTAAAAACAGGGTTAAAACCTTCCTTTTTGATATAGCCTACAATTAGGGAGGGATCATGTGTCTCTGAACCCTCCCTTAGTTATGCTGCTATTAGGTTTAGACAGCCGGGGGACCTCCAATAATTGCACTGGGCTTCACTCAGCCAGTGAATCCCAGCTGCGCTGGGATTATCTGATCACGTGATGGTTCACCTCATTCCCACATACAGACAGAGATTGAAGCTCACTAAACCTGTTGTGAGCACTACGAAGATACGGACCAGTGATGCTGAGGAGAAGCTGGAAACGTGCATGGAAATATCTGACTGGGGCATGCTTAAAGGAGCCACGCATGATCTGGATGAGTACACGGACACTGTGAACTCATATATCCACTTTTGTGAAGAGAACATTCTTCCATCACGCACCAGGGTGAGTTACTCTAATGACAAACCCTGGTTCACAGCTAAGCTCAGACAGATCAGGAAGGAGAAGGAAGCAGCGCTGAAAAGTGGAGACAGGGACTGCTACAGGGAGGTTAAATACCAGTTTAACAGAGAGCTGAAGAGAGCTAAATCTGTGTACTCAGAGAGACTCCAGCAGCAGTTCACTGCTAATGATTCGGCTTCCGTGTGGAGAGGACTGAGGCAAATCACCAACTATCGACCTAAGGCTCCTAAAGGTCAGGATGACAAAGCCCTTTGTCAGAGACTGTCCCAACACTATGCCCGTTTTGACACCTCGTCATCTGTGTCCAACTCCCCCCCTCCCTCCAGCTCCACAGCCTCCACATTCCCTACTTCATTTAAGGCACCCCCCCCTCCTCCCCCCCTCCCCTTATCATCAGTGAGCAGGATGTGCTCAAACAGTTCTCCAGACTGAACCCGCGCAAGGCCCCCGGTCCCAACGGCGTGTCTCCCTCCACCCTGAGACTCTGTGCGAAACAGCTGGCTCCTGTATTCACAGACATTTTTAACACCTCCCTTAAGTTATGCCACGTGCCATCCTGCCTCAAATCCTCCACCATCATCCCTGTCCCCAAGAAGCCACGGATCACTGGACTTAATGACTACAGACCTGTAGCGCTCACCTCTGTAGTCATGAAGTCCTTTGAGCGCCTGGTCCTGTCCCACCTCAAGTCCATCACCACCCCTCTCCTGGACCCGCTGCAGTTTGCCTACCGAGCCAACAGGTCTGTAGACGATGCAGTCAACCTGGCCCTCCACTCCATCCTGCAGCACCTGGACTCCCCGGGAAGCTACGCCAGGATCCTGTTTGTGGACTTCAGCTCCGCATTCAACACCATCCGCCCCGCTCTGCTCCGGGACAAGCTGTCCCTGCTCAACGTGCCTGACTCCCTCTGCAGGTGGATCATCGACTTCCTGACGGACCGGAGGCAGCATGTGCGGCTGGGAAAGACTGTCTCAGACTATACTAGCATCAGCACCGGATCACCCCAGGGCTGTGTACTTTCCCCCCTACTCTTCTCCCTTTACACCAACTCCTGCACCTCCAGCCACCAGTCTGTCAAGTTGATCAAGTTTGCGGACGACACCACCCTCATCGGGCTCATCTCCAACGGCGACGAGTCCGCCTACAGGAGAGAGGTGGCCCAGCTGGCGTCCTGGTGCAGCAATAACAACCTGCAGCTGAACGCTCTGAAGACAGTGGAGATGATTGTAGACTTCAGGAAAGTCACTACTCCTCTGCCCCCCCTCACCCTCTCAGGCTCTCCCATCACCACTGCTGATTCCTTCCGCTTCCTAGGCACTACCATCACCAGGGACCTCAAATGGGAGCTGACCATCAGCTCACTCATCAAAAAAGCCCAGCAGAGGATGTTCTTCCTGCGGCAGCTGAGGAAGCTCAAGCTACCCACCAAGATGTTAGTGCAGTTCTACACAGCCATCATCGAGTCCATCCTCACCACCTCCATAACCGTGTGGTACGCAGGAGCCACTGCCAGGGACAGACTAAGGCTGCAGTGCGTCGTGCGCACTGCTGAGAAGGTGATCGGCTGCAAGCTCCCATCTCTCCAGGATCTGTACATCTCCAGGACCCGGAGGCGTGCTGGCCGGATCATAGCCGATCCCTCACACCCTGGTCACGTACTGTTTGCCCCCCTCCCCTCTGGTAGAAGACTTCGGTCCATCCAGACTAAAACCTCCCGTCACATGAACAGCTTCTTCCCCTCTGCCATTAGACTGCTGAACACTAAGTGACTCTCGTGCACCATGTACAGCAGCTCAACCAGACTCATGTCAATCATCACTGTTTTCTTCCTGCATTACCGACTGCACTATATAGTTCTCCACAGTATCTGCTGCTGGCTAATATATATTTTAACTGTTGACCAGTATCACTTAATCTTATCCTACACTTTATTACATGTATAGTTTATTTCTCTTATCATGTTTAATGTTGCAGCATTGTACCGAGACAAATTCCTAGTTTGTGTACTACATGAACAATGGCAATAAACCTGATTCTGCTTCTGCTTCTGCTTCTGCTTCTACTCCATTCTTCACTCTCAATTAAATATTTTTTTTTGCTGGTCATTAACATCTGTTTGTTCTCTCCCATAGATTGAGTCCCCATCGTGCTGTTTGCTCTCTACATGTCTGTTCTTTTCATCTTCTCTATCCCCTCACTCCCCAGCCAGTCACAGCAGATGACTGCCCCTCCCTGAGCCTGGTTCTGCTGGAGGTTTCTTCCTGTTAAAAGGGAGTTTTTCCACTTTCGGTTATGGCTGCCACGTAGGACGGACGTGTCTCGCTCTGCTCTGCTCCTGGAAAAAAAAAATCGGCAAATAACTCTCTCATTTGGGACAGAACGTATCCCAGCATTTGGGCGAGGATATGTCGGCGAAGCCTAAGGCTGGAAAACCAGGAAAAGGAAAAAGCGAGCCGCCGAAACAGTCCAAATTAACGGACTTTCAGGTCTGTGACGCAGCAAACAAAACTCCATATATGGCGGAGGAGGCTGGCAACGGTGCGATATCTGCGGGGTATGGCGCAGATGCGCTGATGGCTGCCATGAGTTCAATGAGAGCGGACTTTTCCTCTAGATTTGATGGGATTATGACAGCGTTGGAAGGAATAAGAAAGGAATTGGGTGACTGTGTAGAACGAACGGCGCAGATGGAGCTCCGTCTCGCTAGTGCTGAAGATGACGTCACCCGTCTTCAATTAAAGGTGCGCACTTTGGAAAAAAAAAATAAATCTCTGGAAGATAATATTTTGGATTTGGAATCTCGGTCGAGACAGAATAATTTGAGGCTGGTGGGTCTTCCAGAGGAATCAGAAGGTCGGGACGTATGTTCCTTTCTGGAAAAGTGGATTCCGGAGGTGCTGGGCAGCGAGGAGTTGCAATCAGCAGTGATTCTGGAAAAAGCACATCGTATTGGCCCACGGAGAGATAAGGGACCGCCGAGGACCTTAATTATGAAGTTTCTTAGCAACAGAGACAGGATGAAGATCTTCAACGCTGCACGAGCTAAAAAAGGAGAGATTAAACACCAGGACCAGCAGGTGCTGTTCTACCCAGATTTGGCCACAGGAATCCAGCAATTGAGGAAGCAGTTTGATCCCGTACGTAAGGAGCTGCGCAACCTTGGGATTCGTCATGGTGTAATCTATCCTGCGAGACTGCTGACCACGTATGAGGGCAGAACCCACATCTTCAAGACCCCAGAGGAGGCGCAGGAGTTCATCAAGAAGATCAAAGAAGAAGAAGAGACTGGTGGGAGCTAAGCATGAACAAAATATAAGGTAGAATAATTAAGCATTTGCACAGGCATCTGACTGACTTGAAGTAAATAGTAAGTTTACAAAATATAGATTGTATTATATATTAAAAAAACAAAACAAAAACAAAACAAACAAAAAAAAAACTATGATGTACAAAGTTGTTAAAAATTTTGGAGTTAAGTTAGAAAACTACAGAGGAGAGTTAATGTTACGTCATTAAAAGCAGTAGAGTTAGGGTGATTGGGAGGATGAAGAAGGAGTGGCTTAGGCTGTTCCCCGTGGGTGTGGAACGGTCGATGGCTATATCGGGAGACAGAATTTTTCTTTTGATTTTGGGGGGTTTGCCACAAGTGTGGGAAGGGGAAATTTGTTTGTGTGTAGTTTGTAGGATGAATGTTCAACCACTCATGTTTTTGCTTCTCTGTATGAGCATGTTTACACTGCAAGGTAATCCCAAACTCTCTATTGATCATGGACCAAAGTGTTAATCTTAATTTAACTTCATGGAATTGCAGAGGTCTACAAAATTTAAAAAAACTTAAAACAAGTTATGAATAAAATAAAGGACATGGATTCAAGAATTGTGTTTTTACAAGAAACTCATCTGATAGAGGAGGATGTTAAAAGAATTAGGAGTAGATGGCAGGGAAGTGTATTCACCTCTTCATTTTCATCCCGAGCCAGGGGAGTTATGACTCTCATACATAAATCAGTTCCTTTTCAAGTGAAAAATGTAATTGGAGACAAATTTGGAAGATATGTAATCATTCAAGGTTCTTTGCTATTAGAAAATATAAATCTTGTGAACTTATATGGTCCCAATATAGATGATCAGAAGTTCTTTGCTAATTTATTTCTCATCTTATCATCACTTACAGGGCAACATATAATAGCAGGGGATTTTAATTGTACATTGAATCCAGGTGTGGATAGATCAACAGGACTGGATTGTACGCACATTGGATGTAGGATGACTATTAATCATTTTATGAAAGAATTGAGATTGTTAGATATATGGAGAGAAATGAAACCACAAGTTAAAGCCTATTCTTGTTATTCCAGTACCTACAAGACATTCTCACGTATTGATTATTTTTTGATTTCCACAGAATTAAGGTCCAAGATTCAAAACTGCTTTTATGATAACATCGTGATCTCTGATCATGCACCCTGTTGTCTAATATATGTAGATAAAAAATTGACAAAGGAATCAGGTAGATGGCAATTTCAGCATAAATGGCTTCAGGATGAGGAATTTGTCAAGTATATAGAAAAACAGATAGACGAGTTCTTTGACATCAATACTACACAAACATCAGCATGTGTAAAGTGGGAGGCTTTCAAAGCTTTTATTAGGGGACATATTATTAGTTATACAGGATCAAAATCTAAGAAGACTTGAGAGGAGAGAGCTAAATTGGAACATAAAATAAAAAGTCTTCAGGAAAAAGTGTATGCAGGAAGTGACCCAAGGTTGGAGAATGAATTACTGATTTTGAGAGCTGAATACGACAAAAAATCAGCGAATAGAGCTGCCTCGAGTCTTCTAAGATTGAAACAATCTTTTTATGAACAAGGTGAAAAATCAGGAAAATTATTAGCATGGCAGATTAAACAATTGGAAATTAAAACACCAATTACCAGTATTATAAGTAACGGACAGGTAGTTATAGATCCTTTAGAAATTAATAGAGCCTTTAGAGATTACTATGAAAAATTATATGATACCAAAAATGAACCTGATTTAACAAAACTAAATGGGTTTTTGAACGAACTATCTATACCGTGTATACCAAATGAAAACAGGGAGATATTGGAGTCTAAAATTAGTCAAGAAGAAGTTGGGCTAGCCATTGATAATATGAAATCAGGAAAAAGTGCAGGACCAGATGGTCTTCCAGTTGACCTTTATAAAAAATTTAAGAATAAATTAATAAAACCTTTTTTGGAAATGGTTTTAGAAGCATTTCAAAATAATAATTTACCATCATACATAAATAATGCCTTAATTATACTGCTGCCAAAACCAGGTAAGCCCTCTAATAAATGTGAAAATATGAGACCAATAAGCCTATTAAACGCCGACCTTAAGATAATCTGTAAAATTTTAGCAAGACGAATACAAGAAATTTTACCAAATATTATTAATCGAGATCAGAATGGCTTTATAAAGGGTAGACAAGGCTTCCATAATGTAAGAAGACTATTTAATATTATTTATTTTAATAAAGAAGCACCGGATACAGCTCTCCTATCATTGGACGCCGAAAAGGCCTTTGATAGAGTTGAATGGCCCTTTCTTTTTGAAGTCCTACAAAGGTTTGGACTTGGAAATAATTTCATAAAATGGGTTCAAATAATATACAATAATGCTACAGCAGAAATCCTAACAAATAACAATATTTCAAAACCAATCAAAATCAATAGAGGATGTCGACAAGGCTGTCCACTTTCACCTTTACTGTTTACTATGGCAATTGAACCTTTAGCGATAGCGATACGTTTACATTCACAAATATATGGAATTAAAGTTGGACCAACAGAACATAAAATCTCCCTGTACGCCGATGATATAGTTTTATTTATGTCGAATCTAAAAAAATCAATTCCAACCTTGTTGAATTTAATAAAGAATTTTGGGGAAATATCAGGATATAAAATAAATAAAACTAAATCTTCAATATTAATGCTAAATGAGACCCAGAGAAATTACCCAGCCCCTGAGGTAAATCAATTCAATGTTGTAAATCAGTTTAAATATTTAGGAATCCAAATTATGCCTAAGCTAGAATCAGTCGCCAGCGTCAACTATGAAGCCTTAATGTCAGATATCAATGAGTTAACTCAGAGATGGATGTCACTACCAATGTCGATGATCGGGAGAATCAATATACTTAAAAGTAATATTTTACCTAAAATACTTTATTTATTTCAATACATTCCCTTATCACCACCTTTAGATCTATTCTCAAGAATAAAAAAAAAGTTAGTGGAATTTATATGGAACAACAGGAGGGCTAGATTACGTTTGTCTTTATTATATTTACCATTTGATCGTGGAGGTCTGAAATGTCCAAATTTTATGTTGTATTATTGGTCGGCACAACTGAGGTCTATGACATATTATTTTTCATCAAATGATCTCCCTCACTGGACTGAAATGGAATCATACAATTTACCTTTACCTCTTCCCATATTCATATACTCAGATTCGGCAAAAAAATTACAAAAACAAGTTAAAAATCCATTTGTAAAGCATATGATCAAAATATGGTGTGAAGCTAAAAACTATTTAAAAGAACCACAGTTATTGTCACAGTTTAGTCCAATATGGGGTAATCAATATTTTAAACCAGGGAGAGCGGACGCTGTATTTAAAGTATGGAATTTAAAAGGGATACAAAAGATTCAGGATTTATATTTGCCATGTGCAGACAACATAATGTCTTTTGAAGAGCTGAGGATCAAATTTAATCTCAATAGAACACATTTTTTTAAATATCTTCAACTTAGAAACTTTATTCGATCAAATCAAAATAAAGCTCTCACTCGACCTATTTATTCATCCTTGGAAAAAATGATGATGAAAGATAGTAAAAGAAAGGGTATTATTTCAGAGTTTTATAACTCATTGACACTATCTTCAAGTGAAAATTCACTGAAAAGATTAAACTACTGGAAAGAAGATCTGCAAATTGAAATTTCAGAGGAACAATGGGAATTGGCTTGTACAGAAGCTCAAACCAAATCAATAAATGCACGCCTTAAATTGATACATTTCAAATGGTTAATGCGGATGTATGTTACACCGGAGGAGTTAAATAGATATAACAAAAATATACCAGATACATGCACAAAATGCATGGAAAGTAAAGGAACCCTATTTCATTGTTTATGGGAATGTAGATTAATAAGAATGTTTTGGGAAGAGGTGAGGGTAACAATTGAAAAAATAATCTCAAAACAAATCATATTGAATCCTAAACTGTTTTTGTTGGGTCTGTACCCAGAAAAGCATAATTTTAATAAAAGTGAAAGAACATTCATAGACCTCAGTTTGCTTAATGCCAAAAAATGTATTGCACTATTATGGAAAAAGACTCATAGACCAGATGTGACTCAGTGGTTAAGACAGATGTTAACAAACCTTCCATTAGAAAGAATAACATATATACTGAAATCAAAGGAAATTGTGTTTGAGAATATATGGAGACCTTTTATTGATTATGTAAAAAATTTAAACATAACTCTTGAAGAAGAAGGTGAATGATGTGTGTGGACCTTGTAAATTCCAAACTGGTGAACATAATATGTATACTTATGTATTGGACTGTCTAGACTAAACAGAGGAGCATTGTTGAAGACTTGATTTTGTTGGTGGTTGTTGGTGTTTTTAGTGCATTTTTTTTTTTTTTTGTAGTACTTTAGTGTTAGTGTTTGATTGTTTGTATCATGTTTGTTAAAAAAAAAAAAAAAAAAAGGTTCAATAAAGATATTGTGGAAAAAAAAGGGAGTTTTTCCTCTCCACCGTCGCCAAGCACTTGCTCATAGGGGATCGCCTGATTGCTGGGGTCTTTCTGCAATTGTGGGGGTTTCCCCTACAGTTGAAAGTGCTATATGACTCTTGTTGTGAAATGGCACTATATAAATAAAGTTGAATTGAATTGAACTGCATTCTGTGTTCATTGGACTTGTTATTTTGGGTGAACTAAAATAAACTTGTCACTCTCTACTCCTGCTATTGGGTTTCATTTTCTCTCTCGTGCCCCGTGTTATGGCGCACGTGTGGCGGTTCAGTTAACCCCCACAACAGATTAAGGACACTCAGCTCTCTTCTCTTGGTTTTTTCTGCTGCACTACTGATATGTAGATGTGCTTTGGTGTAACCCCCACAAACAGACTGGTCAAACACAGCGCTCGGCTAGAGCAAATAACAGAACAGTGAAATGTGTATTAATGTCTACAGGCAGACTCGTTTCGTCTGGCTCACTTCTGTGATGTTAATGTTGCCTTTCATGCATTGTGCTCATGCGTCCTGTCCTCACTGTGACCTAGGGACTGAGATCAATATGTCTCTCAAATGCAAATGTCTTATGCCTGTTCTGTTATCTCTTTGATCATACCAACTGCTGGGGTATGCCCTTGATGTATTGTTGTAGTCGAGTATATATGCTGCAACTCTGTAACGCAAACCCTCTCATTCTCTCACTCTGATTCTGCATCTGCTGCGAGACACACACACTGTCTCCTCTTTGAGAGCCTGAGGAATTCGGCTTCAGCCTGCCCACACTATGGGCTGGAGCCGAGTTCTGATGAAGGCGGATGATAATAAAGCTATTAAAAATCCAACGCTGCCTTTATTTTATCATCCTCTTCACTGGTGACCCCGGAATGCACACGTTTTGTGCAAACGCAACCTTCTGATCTGGACAGCTGCACTGGTGACCCGTTCTTCAGGATGAGATCTGCACGTCTGAGATCTGCTCATCCACGCTGGACCAGCCGCGCTCGCCGCTCCTCCACACGTGAGCGCAGGCGTCCTCCATGGCCGGCGGAGAACGCAACACGTGGACCTGAACGCACCACGGCCGAGCGGTGGCAAAGATCGTCTATTTCCTCTCACCGCTCCAACGCACCATGGCCAATCTGCAGCCACAGCTCAATCTGGATTTTATCGGCGCCGTCTGCGCCGATCCCCACCAAGATCCTGCACCCTGGTTCTCCTCTCCAGCTGGCCCACCCACGCATGATCCCCGGCGCAAGCACCGGGGAGTTACGAGGACAGCGCATCATGCACGGGACAAATAACGGCTCCAGAGACCGCCATCGTCCTCCGCCGCTGCTCACAGAACCCTCAGGGCTGCTCGTTCACCTGAAGCAGGCACGCAGCTCGCCACTGGATTTTTTTAATGGTCTCAGCCACGGCACATAAGGTATTTCAGCCGTCAGCTGTTCCCGGGGGGTTTTAGGGTTGCTCCTGCACCTAAAGTCAACAAGCCGAGTCCCTCTGCTTCTTTTTTTCTTACAGCCACTACGCAGCCTCGCCGCTCCTGTTTTCTTCATGGCCACGAGAGGAGCCAGAGACTAATTTTTCTTCTGGTGGACCTCTGCACGTTCAACGGGACAGCCCTTCGACATCGCAGACCCACAAGCAATTTTTGCGCGGCTCGGACGAGTTCACCGTCCCCCTGCCGGCACTTACCCCCCTCCTCCCTCCCCCTCCACCTGCAGTGAGCTTCTCCCACAGCTTGCTCCCATAGAGGGATTATCGAGGTCTCGGCCCCCTGCCGTGCCCTCTGGGGGGGAGCGTGTGTGGCGGTTCGGTTAACCCCCACAACAGATTAAGGACACTCAGCTCTCTTCTCTTGGTTTTTTCTGCTGCACTACTGATATGTAGATGTGCTTTGGTGTAACCCCCACAAACAGACTGGTCAAACACAGCGCTCGGCTAGAGCAAATAACAGAACAGTGAAATGTGTATTAATGTCTACAGGCAGACTCGTTTCGTCTGGCTCACTTCTGTGATGTTAATGTTGCCTTTCATGCATTGTGCTCATGTGTCCTGTCCTCACTGTGACCTAGGGACTGAGATCAATATGTCTCTCAAATGCAAATGTCTTATGCCTGTTCTGTTATCTCTTTGATCATACCAACTGCTGGGGTATGCCCTTGATGTACTGTTGTAGTCGAGTATATATGCTGCAACTCTGTAACGCAAACCCTCTCATTCTCTTACTCTGATTCTGCATCTGCTGCGAGACACACACACTGTCTCCTCTTTGAGAGCCTGAGGAATTCGGCTTCAGCCTGCTCACACTATGGGCTGGAGCCGAGTTCTGATGAAGGCGGATGATAATAAAGCTATTAAAAATCCAACGCTGCCTTTATTTTATCATCCTCTTCACACGGAGGTTTATGACACATGTAGTGCAAAGAGAGCAGTCCATTGCTGCATAAAGTGACTGGGGCAGCCCTGAGATCAGTGTGTGTGTGCGTTGGAGAGAACAGTTCCTGGATGACAGAGTTCAGTTTTTGAAGCTCCTGTTCACTCCCTTTGTGGGAGTGAACAGTACCTGGGGATGGCAGAGTTCAGATGTTGAAAGGGAGGGCAGGGGTTTAGAGTCCAGGATTCATGTGGGGGGGGCAGAAGGGGGAGAGGGGGCAGAGCAGGGAGAGAGTTTAGCTTCCTGACAGCCTGGTGGATGAAGCTGTCCTTGAGTCTGCTGATCCTGGCCCGGAGACTCCGCAGTCTCCTCCCTGATGGCAGCAGACTGAAGAAGCTGTGTGATAGGTGGGTGGGATCACCTGCAATTCAGAAGGCTTTGCAGGTGAGGCAGGTGCTGTAGATGGCCTCAAGGGAGGGAAGAGAGGCACTGCCAATCTTCTCAGCTGTTCTCACTATGTGCTGGAGGGTCTTGCGGCAGGACGCGGTGCAGGAGTCGTACCACACGGTGATGCAGCTGGTCAGGATGCTCTCGATAGTGCCTCTGTAGAAGGTACACATGATGGGGGCCGGGGCTTTGGCTCTTCTCAGTTTGTGGAGGAAATAGAGATGCTGCCGAGCTTTCTTGGCTCGTGATACAGCGTTGGTGGTTCAGGAGAGGTCCTCCGTAATATGCACACCCAGGAACTTGGTGCTGCTCACCATCTCCACAGCAGCACCATTGATGGTCAGGGGAGCGTGCTGGGTGTGCGCTCTTCTGAAGTCCACAACAAAAAAAGCACGCCAGTAATGGGGGGGGGGGGGGAAATCAATGTTTATCTCCCTGAGTTGTCGGGAATCCTTAACTTTACAAAATATTTATTTTTCTTTAGTAAATTCAAATGTAATTTATTTATATTTTCATGGTATTTGGTGTTTTATCATTAAATTTAATCTTAAACTTTAAAGGTAGATTTAACATATTTACTGTAGTTTAATCAAAGTTTTTATGCTTACTTATAATCCTCTTAATTTATTGTGTCACTGTGTCAACCCTTTTTTGAGTTTTCACAGTGTAGTATTCTACTGAGTGTCAAGATCAGTTTTGGCCTTGAGACCACATTTTCAAGGTCTCAGTCTCGTCTCAGAATCGGAGTCATTTTCACTAGGTCTTGTCTCAGTCTCTGACAAATTGGACTTGGGATTTTAAATAAAGACCATTCAAGACTGGGACTTGGTTATTTGTAAACATAATTACTTTGGCTGCAAAGAAATATTCCCCAGATCTAACAAGAAAGTCATTTGCAGGTTTAATTTTATGTCACCGCTAACAGTCGCAACCCTGACACCTTTACACAAGTGGGAGAAGATGAGAGCAAACAAAAAGGGGGGGGGTACAACCAAGCTGTTGAACCCAAGGCCATATATTCTATTTCTTTTGGTATTGGTCTCGGTACACTTTGGTCTTGGTTAGTGTGGTCTTGACCACAACGCTAATTCTAATCTCTCACAACTACATTTTAGATTTAATAGCATTGTTGAAATAAATACAAGTTGAATGTTTGAAAAATCACTGAAGAATTAAGTAGCTCTTCTCATCTGATTTTTTTTTTTTTTTTTACATGTGAAAAGATTTTTTTTAAACGCTGTAACAGACTTGAATTTGATCTTTCTTCACAATTTATTTTTGACATTTTACATTAACAAACCTGGTACTTATGATTGATTAAAATCTTTGTGACCCTCTGGCCTTTCTGACAGAACTGCAAGAGGCTTTTAAGGAGTTTGACTATGACCAGGATGGCTACCTTAACTACAAGGATGTGGCTGAGTGCATGAGGACTATGGGATACATGCCCACCGAGATGGAGCTGCTGGAGATAGTGCAGCAGATCAAGATGAGAAGTGAGTACAGTGTAAGAACATTAAAAAAGGCATATGTGAGATCTAAACTGAAGCAGGAATTGTTATGTTTGCCCCTTTAAGGGCATAAATGAGGCACCAAACGCCTGCAGTGAGTTTGCTTAGGGGCAAAACACAAACAACTATACATGCGACCTTGAAGGGTGAATAACAGGAGAAATAAAGAGAATCAATACAAACACATATAAATAGTGAGGGCGAAACCTGACGTTTAAGAATGGACTGGAGTCGGGGTTGGGGACTCCAGCCTAGGTTGGGCAAGGTTGCAGCGAGGGGTGAACTCGCTAGCGAACTTAAATAGTGCACAAAGAACAAACTACAAACAGGTGTGGAGTTAACGTAATCAATAAATACTCAGCTGTGACAGGTTGGGAGCAGGCTTGAGAGCAGTAAGTCCTGCTGCGGCACTGTCAAAATAAAAGCACCAATAATCCCCATAATAAATAGGACAGAATATAAAGATAGAAAATGGGGAAAATAATAAGTGACTCGAGCACGGGACAGACCCGCGCTTGGGATCGCTACAGTGAACCCCCTTTAAGGGATGGATTCCAGGCATCCCACTGTAACATCAAGGAAGGAAAAGGACCCCCCTCCCCCCAACCAGAAAGACTACCAAAACCAGCCTTGGGGGGGGGGGGGGGGGGGGAATCCAGGCCTGCAGGGAGAGGCACAAAAAAGGAAACAAAACCAAAAGTGCTTAGCAGAAAAACTCCCAGAACACTTCAATGTGAAAATTCATTAATGTACCAAAACACAAAAATAACATAACGAATACCACAACTATAAGAACAAATGAAAATATCTCTATAGTACCTGGAATGACAAAGTGAAAATTTATCAGTGTACAAAAACACAGTTGGGTAAAGCTAACTGAATAAAGATATTGGAAAACCTAAGAAACAAAGAGTACAGGGCTAAGCAAAGCAGGCTATGCAAAAAAACGCCCTGGTGGCCTGCCAGAGTCCCGGCTCCACCCAACTGTCACAAGGAAAAGGTCGGTTGGCCTACCAGGTCTCCAGACTCACCAGGAAGGATGAAAAAGTCCATCGGGTGGCCTGCCAGAGTCCCAAAACCACCTCAGTAACCCAGAAGGCTCCGGCAGTCTACCAGCGTCCTTGAGCCACCAGGACTGGAGGGCCCACTTTCAGGAAGCTGGGCCGGAGGAGGGGAACCCCAATGGCATCTAGTGGTGGAGAAAGGAGGGGAGCCACGACGGCATCTAGCAGTGAAGAATCTGCAGCACCCGCGTTGGTTCCAGGCTGGAGCTCAGTAGCACCCGCAGTGGACCCTAGCTAGGCTAACCTAGCACCCGCGGTGGTCCCCGGCTAGAGCTTAGCAGCACCCTCGGTGGACCCCAGCTGGGCCAACGCTGCACCCTCGGTGTACCCTGGCTGGGCCAACGCTACACCCTCGGTGGACCCAACCCGAGGAGGGACCCAAATGATGGCCTCAGGCGGGGGAAAGCGGCGCCCTGGACGACTTCCAGAGGCGAACCCGGACCCTTGGAGACATCAGGTGGAGCTGGATCATCTCCGGTGACCCTGGAAGAAGGCTCAGAAACAGCAGAGAGAAAGCAGGGATCAAGGTCACCGGCAGCGGCGGAGCCCGGCGAGGCGAGCTCAGATGCAGCGGGTGGCTGCACCCAGCTCTCCTCCCCAAGAGACAGGCAAGATTGCTCAAAAATAAAAAGACAACATAGAGCACTTGCCTGATCTCGAGCTCCACCACCGTCCAGGACTCCGACAATCCAGGCAGAGACAGTGATTCGAGCTCAGTCCTCAGGAGGCTCATCTCAGGTTCCCACTCGGCTGCAGTAGCCTCCACAGCTGGTATGATGGTCTTAGCAGTCCTTGAACCCCTTGGTGATGTAACCCACACCGATGGCTCGCTCGGCATGGATGCAGGAGATCTGTTACTTGCTGGGGCCGAACTCTGCTCCAGTGACACCCGGGGACGCGTCATCGTCAGCTCAGGCTCACAATGACAGGCAGCCCTCCTCCTCTGTCCATACTGTGGCTGTGGGGCTAGGACCAGGTTCACCAGGGCCACAGGCTCCTCCTCTGTCCGGCGGTTTGATCCTGGTACCGGCGGACACTCGGGGGGTATAGGAGGAGACACAGAGGAAGCAGGTAATATATGTTTATGGCTGCAGCAGGTGGTGAGAGCTCAGTGGACTGTAAAACCTGAGCCTCACCCCCAGGAATCAGACAAGGTAATTCACCAAATTGTGCAATAGAATGAAAAAAAAAAACTACTTGCCTGTTTTCCTGGGGTACAGTGGTGACTGCTGCAGCAGGCTCAATTCTTGCCTCTCCCGTCGTAACGGTGATGGTGGGCCCCTTGGGAAGACAAGGATGAGCCACTCCTGGAGGATCGATGATTAGGGTAGCCGGAGAATAAACCATTGGGCTCGCAGCAGCTGGAGGAAGCACCGTGGGGGAAGGAGGAGCAGCCAAGGCAGTCCGGGGTAGGGAGCTGGCGAAACAGCAGACAAAAAGGACCTGGAGGCTGAAGCTGCTGTCCTAGCTCTCTACAAAGGCAAAGAAAAAACAGCTGGCTGGGAGATGAAGGAATTTTTCTGGCGGCCCATAGCTGAATCCAAACGGGAGCCTCGCAGCGTGTTGACCCGGTGATTCCCCTCCTTTCGCTTCAAGACAGCTGTGTCACAGGGAGGAGAGGGGTTCTGCGCTGGGCGTCGTCATGTTTGGGTTGGAGACGAACCGATTGTCAAATCAGGAAAACGTCACTGCTGCACGGAGACGGTGGCTAGCAGCTCGGTGAACTCAGGATAATTATTTAGACCGGGATGAGCCTCCACAATCCTAACAGCTTCCATCACGCTCTTTAGAACCTTGTCCAGGTTGCAGGAAGAGAGCGCTTCAGCCACATGGCCCCTGATGAATTCAGCTGCACACTGTTCATCTTCACTGGGAACCCCGGCTGCCCTCCTCCTACGGCGTACTGGGAGACGGCTTTTCGGCAATGGAGACACCAGAACTGGAGCCATAGCAGAAACCTCAAGACGAACCGAGGAACGGGAGTGCTTCGCCGTCGGCCCCGGTTTAGGCTTCCTGGTCGAGTTCTTCTCCAACTCACGGTTCTTTCGCTGAAGTGACGATAACAGAGATATCCTCTCCCTTCCTTCAGCATGCTCAGAAAGGCAAGGATGATGCTTCACAGCCGCCTCCACGAAGTCCATTTACCATAAAGCATCTCTGGGTGTGGAATATTGATAGGCTATGGCCAGGAGGTCATCTATTTCCATAAGAGCCTGGCATAATTCAAAACCCAGGCTCATTGGGTACTGTCACGCCGCGCCATTCATCAGCGGCGCCACCTGCTCACGCACCTGCTACTCGTCAGCGGCGAAGGATAAAAGCCGCCTCGCCCTGAGCGTCGGCCTGAAGCCGTAGACTTCGTTTCCTTTGCATGGACTTCTACCACATTCTCTTCAGCATCCTCTTTACCGGTAAGAAGTTCACTTACCTCATCTCTCCAGTCTGCTCCCCTGTGCACAGGTGGATTCCTCGGCGGCGGACAATCCCGTCCCTCGTCTCTCCTCGCTGCTGCACCGAGCCCTGCAGGTGGCTGTCTCCCGGGCTTCCATCCTTGAAGCGCCAGTCATCTGCCCAAACAAGTAAGCTTCTCTCCCTCGCCTATTCTCCTCCCGTGTTGGTGTGTGCTCATCACCCTGTGTCTGATTTCTCCCATAGGGTTGCCGGCTGAACGGTCTCCTGCCTCTGGGTCCGAAGCAGACGCCCCCACCAACACATTAACATTCTGCAGACACGCACCCAAACATCCCTGTTGTTAATAAACAGTTTGAACTACTCTGAGCCTGTGTGTGTGCGTCTCCTGAGCCGAACGTTATGTCAGGTACCACCTGCCGAACAACGCCATAACTCCCAAAAAAATGCTGGCACCCGAAAAGAGAAAAAATAGAGCCACAAAAACAAACTCACTGTGACTGGCACCTGCTTTGGCTGTGACCTACTGTTATGTTTGCCCCTTTCAGGGCATAAATGAGGCACCAAATGCCAGCAGTGAGTTTGCTTATTTATTAATGAAAAGAGAACAAAAGAACATGCCACGAGGGGCAAAACACAAACAACTATACACACAACTGTTGTGTCCGAATAATGAGGAGGCGAGGTGACGTTTATGAAGTTTATTAATACAAGAACTATGTACACTTAGGAGTTCCTACTATGAGTACAGGAGCCACAGCGAAGAGACGGTATGTCTCCCACTGCAGGCTTATATACCCCAGGTGACGCCACCCCCAAAAGGCGGGGCATCACTCCTCCCTAGCCTAGGGCACCACCATAATAATATAATAATAATAATAACCATAATAATATAATATATATATAATATATATATATATTACTGGAGTGGTGGCTCAGTTAGTAGAACACCCGCCCCACACCTGGGAGGCAGGGGTTCAAATCCCGGCCGGGTCATGCCGAAGACCATATAAAAGTGGAACTTCCTGCCGTCCAGCTTGGTGCTCAGCAATAATGGATGGAGGAGGGAAATCTGTGGTGGCGCCTTGCATGGCAGCGGCCCTCTGATTCTACACTTGGGGTGTGTGTGATTGACACAGTAGATTGGTAAAGCACAATCTCGTTCTACTGTACATGATTGGTTGTACGGTTGAATGACAATAAGGGTGATTTAATTTAATTTAATTTAATTTAATTTAATTTAATCCGATCCTACATTCCTCCCCCACCTTGAAAAAATGCAAGCACACAAATTCACCCAACCAAACAATTTGTACCCGATTCACACTCTAATACAAAATGGTATAGGCCTACACACTCACACACCACACTGGCCCAGCGGAGCTCTCCGCTATATAACCAAACAGTCAGTGAAAAGATAAACGGCCACACACCAAACTAAATCAATCCTGATAAACTAAACACACATATATACAACAAGTAGTTACAAAAATAAAGAAAGGTGGTACCCGACCCCCACAACTCACAGGATATACACAACAAACACAGGGATTCCTAATACCACACACTAATTTCACAATATAGGGCAATGAATCCACACAACCAATCGCACCCAGGTGCTACTGCACCCCACACACACACAACATCCAGCCACCAGGCACACACACACATACACAACGGTGGTCAAGTGCATATAAACAAACAAACAGGCAATTACACAAATTCACATTACCATGTTGACAAGGCAGCGTCTCATTTTCCAAAACTACAGAACATAACATGAACCCATAACATTAACAGTAGCAGACACTATTTTTTTTTTAAACTGCACAAAGTTAGACACACCGTAAGCCCTCATACATCACTCAACCCGGGTCTCCCGAAGGCTTCCCCCCCCGGAGTGTCTGTCCCGCGGCCCACTTCCAGAGCGTCTCCATTTACTCATGACAGAAGACAGACTGCATTGACGTCCTTCTCTTCTCAAGCGCCGCAGCTCGTTGGGATGCCGTCTCGACCCATCAGTCAAACTCAGGTACCCATCGCCACCAGACTGGACCACCCGCAGATTATCCTGTCTAGTTTTCAGTTCCCTAGAACTGCACATCCGACCAAGCTGAGGCTCGACCCTAGGATGGACTTCATCACCCTCACCCAGGGGAGCGCTCACTGGCTTCCTCCATCGCCTGTGTCGCGATCTGGCACTCTTATGGCTCCTCAGCGATTCACCAAGTTGACTCGAGCCAAGTCCCTTGCTTTTGGTGTTGGCACGGCCAGGGTTCGTGCCATCTGATGGCACCCCAGTTGCTAGATCTTGATGATGATGTTGTTGCGTCGGAGCGGCACCAGCCACTGTTGACTCAGCAGCCGTATCCAGTCGGCCACCGGAGCCCTGAAGCTCACGCTCTTTGGACCTTTCCGCCACCGCGGGGGTCAAACCATGCCATTTGAGTCCACCGTCTATGGGACCACAAACACTGGCACGGGACCCTCACCTAGTCGGCATACTAAGGTGCTGGCGGTGTCCCTCTTCACTTGAAATGGGCCACCTAAAGTCCCACACTTCACCACTTCCCACGTAAAATGGCCAGTCCCATTGGCCACCACCTGACCACTCCTCCACTTCACCACAGGTGATGGTGAAACCAAGCCCGTAAAATAAGTCACAACCCATCAGGTTATTTCCATCCCGAGACACCATGAACTCGGTGGCGTACATAGAGGCCTCCTTATAACTCACCAACAGCCACACCTAGCCCACGACATCCAGGGGGTGGCTACCATAACCATAAAAAGTTACGCTGGTCTTACTCACTGTGTAGTGGGGAAAACACCGTCTAACAGTATCCAAGTTGAGGATGGAGACCGCGGACCCTGTATCCACCAACAGCGGTATCGGGGTCCCGTCCAACCAAATATCACAGATGATATGACCGTCCGTGTTGGGTGAGACCGTGTGAACCACCGTAGGTGCCTTCTTCTTAACACTGTCCTCAGCAGGCCTCCGTTCCTCCTTGCCAAAATTGTGGCAAACTCCGGCAAAATGATGGAGCAGACTGCGCTGTCCACGATGCTTGCCCCTCGCTGTGCACTCCCTGGCTCAATAGCGGTATCTGCTGGATCCGCAGCCGTAGCATCTTGGCGTCCCCGGGGCGGACCGTATTTTGATGATGACCACATACTCGTCGTCGCTTCCACTGTCCAAATCCAAGGCCAGGGTCTTCCCATGTGCATTGTTCTTCGGCAGGGCTTCGTTATCATTAAGGTGTTTTGCCAGCCGTTCCGCTGCCTTGTATTGCTGCGCTAGCTTTAAGGCCACTAGCAATGTTAGCTCACCAGCGTGAGTTAACAGGCGAGCCCTCGCCGAGGAGTAGGCCACGTGCTTGGCCAACTGTTCGCGGACCATCTCCTCCTCCTGAGCCCCAAACGTGCACTCACCCACCAGCTGCCGAAGGTCTGCCACGAACTGTTGGACCAACTCTCCGGGTCGCTGGTGCCGCTGTCTGAACTGGATGCGCCGCATAATGATGTTTTCTGGGGCGCAAAAGTAGCTGGCCATGAGCCTCGCAATGTCATCAAAGCTGTCACCTCCTCCCAGCATGCTCAGGATTTTCTGGCCCTCCATACCCAGGTTATGGACCAGAAGAGCCTTCGCTCTAAATTTGTCCAGGTCGCCGAGGTCCAACGCCAACAGATTCAGTTTTCGAAGGCCGCAAGCCACCTGGCCCAAGGGACCAGCGGCTCACCCGGAGCCTCCAAAAATGGACGAAGCGTGGTTGCAGCCCTCTCCATCTCCATATATCCTCGTCGCCCAATGTTGTGTCCGAATAATGAGGAGGCGAGGTGACATTTATGAAGTTTATTATAACAAGAACTATGTACACTTAGGAGTCCCTACTATGAGTACAGGAGCCACATCGAAGAGACAGTATGTCTCCTGCTACAGACTTATATACCCCAGGTGACACCACCCCCCCAACGCGGGGCATCACCCCTCCCTAGCCTAGGGCACCGCCATAATAATATATATATAATACGATCCTACAGCGACCTTGAAGGGTGAATGACAGGAGAAATAAAGAGAATCAATACAAGCACTTACATATAAATAGCGAGAGCGAAACCTGACACAGAAGAATGGACTGGAATCTGGGTTGGGGACTCCAGCCTAGGTTGAGCGAGGTTGCAGCGAGGAGTGAACTTGCTAGCGATCTTAAATAGAGCACAAAGAACACAAACTACAAACAGGTGTGGAGTTAACGTAATCAATAAATACACTCAGCTGTGACAGGCCGCAAGCAGGCTTGACAGCAGGAACTCCTGCTGCGGCGCTGTCAAAATAAAAGCACCAATAATCCCCATAATAACTAAGACAGAATATAAAGATAGAAAATGGGGAAAATAATAAGTAACTCGAGCACAGGACAGACCCGCACTCGGGATCACTACAGGAATACAGAGACAATGATGAATATAGAGATGTTACCAAGAAGGATTGTTCATGCGTTGTTTTGTTGTTTTTTTTTTGCCATTTTTACTTTCTTCCACAGTGGGTGGTCTGATGGACTTCGAAGACTTTATAGAACTGATGGGACCCAGAATGATGGGGGAGACTGCAGGGATGCTGGGGTTGAAAGAGCTCCAGTCAGCATTTCTACAGGTCTGTCAGGTTATATCATCTCTACATCGATACTGTTGTACTCATCAAAACTGATACCACTTATTAATTATATGAATGTAGGCTCAACTTTTTGTGACATGAAATTAACTGTTTATTTATATGTTTAAAAGTTTGACCTTGATGGAGATGGAAAGATCAACCAGGAGGAGTTGAAGGAAGCACTCAAATCCTTGCTGGGGGAGAAGTTGAAAAAAGGAGAACTGGAGGAGATCACGAAGGAGCTCGATATCAATGCTGATGGAACCATTGACTTTGAAGGTGGGAGTCAGTAAAAATTAATCAGTCAATACCAGTGATTCCTTGCCAGCTAAACTCAGAACTGACAACTGTTTTGTCTTCTCTCCTCTTATATTTCAGAGTTTGTGATGATGCTGTCTATTCACTAATTACTGAAATGACTACTGCTGTGAGCACAACTGTGACAAAATATGTGAAATATGCTTACCTGTTCTTAAAACTATTGTGCATTCCTATTCTCAGAGCAGGTTGCATTTAGGGCGAGTCTAACAAGTGTAAAAGGATGAGCCTGGGCACGACCAGCTTATGAATTAAAGATGGCTGCCCCATGTGCCACAAATCAGCAGTAGTGTAAATGCAAAATTTATTAGCACTTCTATTTTATGTCTTCCAGTCATTTGCACACAAGTTTTGCCCAGCTTCTATCTCTAAACATGCGCCTACAATGTCTTTATACATAAATTACAACCTAGCATGTTGTTGTCAATCGGCTTTGCTAGGAATCGCTAATAGCTAAGGCTGTAGAGAAGATCAATTCTCCCACCTTGTATGATGAAGCAAAATGAAAACTAATTTAAAGTTCAAAATATTACTTAAAAGACAGAGTTACTTTTTTTTTTTTTTTTTTACATTGGATAAGATCAGCCAAATGATTGTATACGTATGCTTTTAGGGAGTTATGTTATTGGATGCCGTAGACTTGGATGTGATGCATTTAATCTGATTTTTTTCCCAAATTCAGACAGAAAAGGAATGCAGTATTAAGCATAGATGTTTGCCTACCTCTGTAGTAACTGTATGATTTATGAAATTCTAATAGTGAGCTAGTAACCGTACTAAACATGTAGTATGTAATATGTAGGGTAATCCGAATTCTGAAATTTAATGCAGCATTGATAATTTTGTTTTCAATGTTAAATAATCAGTTTTAGGTAAAATTTGTTATATTTTCTGTATTGTAAGTTTAGTTTTTTTATACACAGCAAGAGGGTCCCCTTCCATGTAGGTGTCCATTTTGGATCATTATAATGTCTTTCCCAGATTATATGCCAAATCCTAATTACATAAATGACATCTGTAGGTTATCCTAAATACTTCAGAAGAGAGTAATGACCAATATAATGGAAAATATTTGCATTTTTTAAAAAAACGGCTAGATTGTACAAATTATTACACACTGCCCCTTTAAATGCATAAACCTGCCATGATCCATCATATAAACATGACTGATATATTTTGCTATTTTAATAAAGAAACCAAATCAGTTGTGCTTGTCATTGAAACACCACACATGCACACTGTGAATGTTTATCTCTCAAAGACTTTATTTCAAACCCCTTATTTTCTTCTCCCAGAGTCATTGTTAAACAACGGTAATGACATTGCATCTTTCATTATCCATAGGTTAAATATAAATAAAATAATATTACCTTTGCTTTGCTAATACGAGTGTGGCTTTGAGCTTTGTCAGATCCACTGTCTTCATAGAAGCATTTGCTCATACAGGATGTGAAAAAAAGTCATTTTAGAAGAAAATACAACATTAGCCCAACATTTTATCTCGGCAATGAACTTCTGTTGTAAATAATCTGAATTTTATTGACTAGAAGAACTATTCATTTTTAGATTTTTATGTTCACACAGCTCAGGAAGACCTGCAACATGCAGAATAAGTAATTTTGCAGAAATGAACGCTGTCCCATTGTCAGGCAAGAAATTGAACAAGGAGGAAATATTCTGTCCCTTCAAAATAAAAGTCCTGTTGGAATCAGTGTTTCACACATGGAGAAGAGATGGATGAGAAGAGGATATCACAGCATTCATGACCTAGGTTCATACATGCATTTTCATAAAATTAGCATATTGTTTAAAACGTTTACAGCTGGCCACAATGTCAGTTTAATGCAGTTATTCACATTCAGTTCAAGTCTAAACAAAATGTCAAACCCACACTATTCCCATAGAGCTGGGATATCTGAATTTAAAAAAGAAAAACGCGATACATGTCCACATACTAATGAGGGCAATATGTTCCTCATTATGAATCTCTTGTGGATTCTGTCTGGTTTGTCCAATAAATTCTGCAGACATAGAGAGCTGAATAACTGAGTTACATTCTGCACTCAGTCTTTGCGTTTTAATAAATTTGTAGGAAAATAAAAAGTAAAAATTACCATTCGTCCTCTCTCTTGCTCTCTCTCTCTCTTTCCTTTCATTACCCACAGCACACACGCTCGCCCATTTCTCCTCCTCTCAGGGGAATGTTTACTCTGACTCTTGTGAACTAATAAACTTTGTGACAATGGGAAACACAATCCAAAAAAGCAAATTTGTAAACAAATGCATATAGAGTCTTCCCAGTGTGTGAGAGTGTGCTCACATTAACAGGGTTTGGGGGTTTAAAACCCAAACTAAATAGTTTAAAGATGATTTCACAGTGCCATGACACTATTATGGATCAGTTTTAACTTTTTTTTTTCACTGTGTAGCAAGTACTGACTTAACACAGCTTCATGAATCTATATACTGTCAGAAATGCAGTAACTCTGATCACATCACAACACCATTCAATTCACGGCCCATAACACAAGAGGCTAAAATGCCTTCCTTCGCCTTTAAGTTTTTGTCTCTGCTAGTCTCTACATGCTGTCAAACCTTCTCATATTTCTCTCCTCCTCTAACGTCCTAAGTCTTTTTCCCTCAGTCCCACTAGATTGCAGACAGATACAGTTACACAGACTTCTTCTATATCTTTATGATCTCACTGTAATATTATGGTAAGACTTGCCTGCAACCTTCTACAGTCTACAGCTCATTGGTTAACTCATCTGCAAACTCGGCCATGAGGTCATGCACCCAAACGTCCTTGTCTTCCTGTGAGGTGTCCACCAAGAAGACAGTCAGCTTCCTGTCCCACGGGTTGGAGCCTTCCTGTACAGCCTCCACCTGGGCCACCATAGGCTTCTTCTCCACGTGGTTCCTGAAAACGATGGCTGCCTCCTCTGACCACTGCCTCGGCCTCACACCTGCAGGTGGAGATGGGGAAAGACCAGTAAACTTCACTTCAAATGTGTTATTCGTGACATAATATGACAGCACGAAACACTGGGCACATGGTTTTCTACACCGCGGTGATTTTCAACCTTTGTGTGTGGTGTGCTGTGAAGAACTGTCTGGACCAGGAGGGTTGTCTGGTTTCACTCAATTGGTCCCCCAATTTATTTTTTTTTTTAAAAGGCTAATTTTCTTGCACCAATCAGGTGAAGTCGGACAGTTTTCTTGAATTAGACATTTTTTTGGCACTTGGGATCCCTAATAACCCTGGTTGAAATTCACTCTACAGTGACACAGAAAGCACTGTTTTGCAGCTGCCGTTACAGTTACTGTGCAGCCAAGAAGAAGGTTCTTATTTTGAAGAAAATGACTATATAGAAAGAGATTGTGTATTATGCATGATTGTGAAAATCTGTGATTAAGTATGAAAATGAAATAATGGGATTCTTTAATTAAAAATCATACTGTATGTGGGTACACAGTACCCCCAATGCCCCAAAGGCCTGTGCTGACCCTCTGGTACTTAGGGACCATCTACACCATTGTTTTTCAACCAGGGCTCCCCAGAACATTAAGGGTTCTGTGGTAAATTATTTAATTTCACTTCTTAATTGGTCCATAAATGGTAAATAATTTGCCGTTGTTGTCATGGGTGTTCAATTTTTTATTTTTTTGCAATTTTTTGGACCAATTAAGAAGTGAAATTAGACAATTTCCCACAGAACCCTGAATGTTCCGGGGGACCCTGGTTGAAAAACACTGGCTACACAACAATGACTTTAGTAAAATAATAATATAAAAAATTACTTATGTCCATATGTAGATGTCACAAAAAAAAAAAAATCGCATGGACCCAAAAAAGCTGTACAAGTCCTGTATTATACACTACTCACAAAAAGTTCGGGATATTCAGCTTTCGGGTGAAATTTCAGGATGAACCTAAAATGCACTGTTGTGGAGGAACAAATATGTTCAGGCGAGACGCGACGAGCTGGAAGGTTTCAGAGTTTTATTTCCTCCATTATCATGAGACACACTGTAGCGCTGTGTGCTGTGTTGTGCTGTGTGTGTTGTGTGTGTATGTGTATGTTCTCTTGAGGCACGTATAGCAAGCTCTTTTATACATGCTACACAAAGAGAGAATGCATGGCACATTTGCATATTGCTATACATATCAGTTAATACATATCAATCACGTGCCCACTGGCGCCCGGACTTCCTCTCCTTAATCCAGGGATGTATAACAATAGTCCATTGTTCTGGTTGTCCCCCCAGGGGTTCTCTGTCCGTATGCAATCCCTGTTGAGTGTGAATAGTATCAGTCTGCATTGTGCTGGGTGCCCACACGGCTCCCCCCAGAATGCTCAAAAGGGGCTGTGACCCCCCCCCCCAGTCGTTTGGCTCCAGCTCCGGTAGAACTGTCGGAGGGCATGTCAGTCCATGGGGGGGATGGGGGAGGGGTGGAAAGGGCAGTGTGCTCCGCTCCGAGTTCCAGCACGTTGAACGGCCATGGATCGTGGGCGCACGGGCCGGTGCGTTTCATGCATAATGGAACAAGACAGCGATCGGACAGCTTTAGGGAGTGAGGTGTGGGAAAAGTGCTGTGCAGGATGAGTGGGAGGGGGGTGGGAGTAAGCGAGTGCCGGCCCGGGACGTCAAAAGGTATCTGGGCCGCACAAAAATTGCGTGTGGATCCACGATGGTGAGGGACTTTCCTGTTAAACCTGGCAATGATCCACAGTGGCTGTGAAAGAGAGAAAGAAAAAAAAATATTAAGTTAAGTCACTGACTTCTCGTGCGGGTCCAGTCCAACGAGGATCTGGGGAAGGCGATCGGCCCAATTCCCCAAGGATGCGCGGTGGCTGTGACAAACTGAAGCTGTGTCAGGGACTCGGCAATTTGGCTTTAGGTGCGGGAAGCAGCCCTAAAGTCATCGGGGAAAGCAATCGGCTAAATTCCCTTTGTGTGCCGTGGCTGATAAACCCATACAAAGTCCTGTGTGTGGGCTGCACGTGTGCTCCAGGTGCGTGAGCAGCCCTGAAGGTTCCGAGGGCGATCGGCCGTTTTTCTCGGGCATGTGCAGCGGCGGAGGACAATCTATCAGTCTGTGGAGCCGGTTTGTCCCTGGTGCGTGGCACGCGCCTGGCGCAGTGACCACATAGCTGGCAGTTGCGCTGCCCTCGTAATCTTGCGGTGTGCATGTGGGGCTTCTGTGCACGGGAGGTCCGCTGTCCGGAGTTTAGTCAGAGTCAAGGAGCTTGGTGGAAATCAACGCAGTCGGCGTCGATGATTGTCCCCGTTCAGGCTGCTTCCTTCGTTCGCTCGTGTCGTTCATGGTGCGTTTTGGTCCCAGCGCTGCGCTTCGGTGAGGATGAAGAGGTTGCAGGCATTCTCTGGTCCTCTGGGATCCGCAGCGCAGTGAGAGGGAGTAGACAGTCATTCTCCTTCGTCAGGTCACCAGTGTGGAGGTAAAAGATCAGGCGAGGGGCACACCATGACGCGTGCTGGGGCTTCCCGTCCGGGTGATCTCCAGGGTGTTCGCCTCGTGTTCCATTCTTCGTCCAGGGTCACCAGGGTGGAGGAACAAAGAAGTTCAAGCGAGATGCAACGAGCTGGAAGGTTTCAGAGTTTTATTTCCTCCATCATCATGAGACACACTAGCACTGTGCGCTGTGTTATGCTGTGTGTGTGTGCGTATGTTCTCTTGAGGCATGTATAGCAAGCTCTTTTATACATGTTACAAAGACAGAATGCATGGTACATTTACATATTGCTATACATATCAGTCAATACATATCAATCGCGTGACCAACTGGTGCCCGGACTTCCTCTCCTTAATCCAGGGATGTATAACAATAGCCCATTGTCCTGGTTGTCCCCCCAGGGGTTCTCTGTCCATATGCAATCCCTGTTGAGCGTGAATAGTATCAGTCTGCATTGTGCTGGGTGCCCACACTGTAACCTTTACAGGTGAACTTAATTTGACCCTCTCTAACCTATTGAATGCACATGTCCAACTCTTCAATGTTTCAGTACTTTTTTCATAACTTGCTGTTCTCTAACATTGTACTTAATGGCAAAATTCACAACAGGTGCTTGATCCATGAATCGACCAATAAATTTTCTGATTCAATCAGAATTGGTATTTAAACAGTCCTCTTCATCATGCTGTTCACATTTTGACATCACGACGACGCCTCACAATTGATCAGCAGTATTTTGCCATTGTGAGGCTTCAAACAGGATATTCTCAGAGGGAAGTGGCCACTGAGCTTAGCATGTCAGTGCCATCTACAGGTTGCAACAGAGATACAGAGAGACTGGAAGAGTCACAGAAGGCATAGAAGTGGACGTCCTTTGACCACATCCCATGCTGATAACCGCTTCATTGTGAACAGTGCCCTGTGGAACCTGATGATGAATGCTACTTAACTCCAGGCACATTTAAGGGAGGTGAGAGGCACCCAAGGGTCATATCAGACTATTCGAAACATTTACATCAGCATGGTCTGTGTGCTAGATGACCTGCAAGGGTACCTGACCACACCACCTGGCATTATCGTTTGCATGGACCAGGAAGCATTTACGCTGGACAAAGGACCAGTGGGCTTCAGTGCTGTTCTCTCATGAAAGTCGATTCCCATTGAGCAGAAATGATGGCCGCCAACGATGTTGAAGACGTCAAGGAGACGGCTATGCATCAGCCACTGTTGTCACCAGACGAGCCTTTGGTGGTGGTGTTACAGTCTGGGCAGGTGTGTCAAGTCAACACAGAACTGCCCTACACCTTGTGAATGGTACAGTGACAAGCCAATACTACCTGAATAACACCATTAATCCAGTCATTGTACCCCTGCATGAACAATACAGGCCTAATTTCATCTTCATGGATGACAATGCTCCAGCTCATCGAGGTCGCATCATTATGGAACAGCTGCTGGAGGCTGGGGTACCTCAAATGGAGTGGCCTGCACTTTCTCCAGACCTGAATCCCATAGAAAACCTATGGGATCAGCTGAGTCGCCATGTAGAGGCTTGTAACCCTGCACCCCACAACCTCAGTGACCTGAGAGCCGCCCTTCAAGAAAAGTGTAATGCTACACCTCAGCAGACAATAAGTCGACATGTGAACAGCATGAGACATCGTTGTCAAGCTGTAATTGATGCTCAAGGGCACATGACAAGTTATTGAGACTAGGGATGGGCATTCGGTGAAATTTTCTTCACCGATCGTCGGGAGAATTAATGATTAATAATCGGTTAATCATTAACATTTTTAGGTACGTAACAAGGCAGGTAGACTACATTATAACATCAGGTGCACGGAGAGCCCTCTCTCTGTTCTCGTGTTGGCTCGGCTCGGGAATCTCGCAAGCTGATTGGCCGAGACGTTTCACCCCGCAAGCTGATTGGCCGAGACGTTTTACCCACCTTGTCTCCCTGCCGAGCGGCCACCCAACAAACGAAGACCGCATTCATTGCTCTATCGCTCGTGTTACTTAGTCTAGCCGCGCAGAACTTTTTGCTGTTCTCTTGTGCCATTTTGTGCGAAATAGTCTTCCCGTCGAGCTACTACGCCGCCTCCTGCAGCTTCCCTCGACGTGTGTACACCGAATCTTCATGACCTTCTCAATAAAGTTTCTGAAAAAAAAAAAAGAATCTTCACGACCGCCATTACTCAGCGCGCAACCACTGTTGGCGGTTTCTTTGCGTAATAAGGGTGTTCCATGGACCCTGTCGATGAGGTATATTTGTATGCTGCATTGCAGTGATTGCAGTACACCTGGTCATTTTTTAAATTGAAATGGTCCCACGCAACACTTCGCCGTAACCGCTTAATGATTTGGCGATTGCCCTACGGAAGCCCGCGTGTATCAACTGAGGCACGCCAGGGTACGGCGATGGTGTAATGTTGCCCCCTGGTGCCCAAATTTTGCCATTGCATTGTTTGAGGACGGCCGTACACTAGGCCTCGGATTGTTTAAAAAAAAAAAAAACGGTTTGTCGACGAAAATGAACTTCCTCAGTGAAATTCTTAATGATCAATTATCGGTTAATCGGTAAATTATGCCCATCCCTAATTGAGACACTGACATTTTTTTGTTGCGGTATACCCACCACTGTTGTTGGCTTTTGTTTCAATAAATTGTTTGAGATGAGGAAATCACCATTGCATGCTTCTACTTAAATGCCCTACTTTTGTGATATAATATTACTGTAGCGTGAATGTTTTACATTTTCTATAAATTTCACCCAAAAGCCAAATATCCCTAACTTTTTGTGAGTAGTGTATATGTATGCCATTACAGTGGGTGAAGGTGCTTTTTTTTTTTTTTTTTTTAAAGAGTAACGCTGTATGCCTGCAGGGATTCCCCTTTGGAAGAAATAAAGCTATTTTTAAATTAAATAACATTTTTAAATTGAACAAGAATGAGCGAGTAAAAACTAAGTTAATAAATCAATGAAATGATTAGGAAACCACATGTCCATCTGAGCCAGAAAGGGGTGAGAAAAAAAGAAAATCTGTTTGATACGTTTGATAGGTTTGACAAGTCTTGTTCAGTTTTATAACATATAAGAGAAGAACTCCACATAAGGAACTACAAAGAAAAAAATATGACAGGCATGCTGTTGGAACAGATGGGGTGAAGCTGGATTTGAAACCATCGTCTTTATGAGGGTCTGTCTGAAAAACTGACTTTTACATCATCCAGCAAGGGTAAGCCTCCTCCCAGTGGTGTTTAGGGGTATGTAAAATCTGTTTGTTTACAGTTTCACACTACAGTGTTGTCTAGACGAAGGTCCAATTTACAGGTATATACAGTAGAATTTATTTATTTTACTCAGTCTGAGGCTGGATTTAATTTAAAGTCACTATACACACACATTACAAGAGAGTCAGGACACAATGGCGTTCTATTCTGTGTGAAACACCGTGATACTCACCAGCGAGCTGAGCAGTGATTCCCTGGAATGGCAGCTGTCTGAACTCGTTGATGAGAGGTCTGAGCTGAGTGCAGCTGACCAGCTCATGCTTACCATAGTCTAGCTCATACACTGACACGAAACCATTAGACAGGATGCCCTTCACGAACACACGATGCCAACTGAAGAACAGAGGAAGGAACAGCGGATGCTCAGAAGTTGGAACACAAACTGGTTCTATTTAGATGGTATTCTTACTGAAACTGAAAAAAAATATATTTAATTTTCTCTATTTTATAGTTTCGAGTTCTAGCTAGCTGTAAATGCTATTTTCAGAGCCATTTCTGGCTATAGACCAGAGTATGCAAATGCTATGGGCTCCCTCACCCACTAGGTGCCCCCAAGCTACATATTCGTCTCATATCTTTGGGAGAGAATTAAAATGACCTTCAGCTTTTTTTCTTGTAAAATTGCAGCTTTTCCATTCTTTAACTGTTTAATGTTTCTGTTGAGACCATTTCCTTTTTGAAGGGTTTGAACTCTTCCCCATTACAGAACAGGGGTCCCCAAACACAATCTTGCAAAAAGATAGAAACAGCCCTGGCCAGTTTACTTTGCCCATAATTGAAAGATGTGAAATGAAGCTTACTTATGTACTCACTGCTTACTTACTTGTTCTCGACTTTAGCAGCATATATCTGATTCTTCTCTACGCTGAGTAGTTTCTCCTCAGTTTTACTGTAGTAGAGTATCATCTCTCCCATTAATAGGACCAGTCTATACATGTCTTTCCATGGCTGCAGGACAAAGTGGCCTGGATGGCATGCCAATGACACGTACACATCCATGTTGTTTCCTGAAAAGTCCAAAATCGAATTTTGAGTCAAATGAGACTTTCTTAAAGTGACAATCTGGCAAAACCCTTTTTTTTCCCTGTTATTAACATGTCTGTAACATGGTTTTTGTGAGTTATAAGACATATTACTTTGGGGGAAGAGAGGGGAGCCAAGGAGCAGCAGGACTGAGGGGGCTGAAAGCGTCCATTTTGCATAGGTAGCAAAGCAGTGGAGGAGTGGAGGGGGGACCCGGCTTGGATGTGGCTTGGTGAGACCGCTGCTGTCAGCTCACTTCGCCGGTGGACGGGGCACCGAGCTGCGGAATGTCAGCCACCCAGTGGGCCACTTTTGGGAAACAGAACTGGTGCCGGCTCGCCTCTGCGCTCGAAGAGAGCACTTTCAGAAAAATGTTTCGCTTTTTACATTTGAAGGCAAAACTTTCATGTCCAGAAGCGTCGTGAACAGACTAGCAGCCCGCCCAGCGGGAGTCGCAGCAACCAATCATGCGCAAGCTCTGCAGGTCGCCAATTAGAATATTCAAAGATCTGTGCATACCTAAGTAGGTGCAAGATTTAAACGCTCTTTCCAAGCAATTCTAAGACAACGAAAGTTTTTTTGTGATTAAAAATGTCACGAACCGAGCCGGTGTTGTCCTGTAGGCTTGGTTCTGACCATTCTCTGTGGCTCAGGTATCAGGTGATTTATGTATTGTGTTATCTTTTGAATTCTTGTTGTGTTTATGCCTTTGTTCTTTTCTTTTCCATGTCTGTTGCCACTGCTCTGGCCGGCGGCTGTTAGGCAGCCTCTTTGACCTACATTTGTGTGGGCGTTGTCTAACACTCACTGGTCCAACCACGTCCCCCCTCTCTTGACCGCCAACTGATTCCGGTAATTGTCATTCCTGCGCCTCACCCAGGTGTACCCAATTTGTGGAGCCAGCAATGTTTGTACTTAGGTGGCCTTTGCCAGTCAAGCATTGTTGGACCATTGTACATAGTCACATGTGTGCAAGTCATATGGACGTTAATCGCCGTATGGACGTTTATGTCTATGAAGAAGTGTGTTCCACACCGTCACAGCTCCCCTCGGTGTATGTAGTGCTCCCAGGATCCTCAGATTTCTCTGACTGCAACGGTTCTGTCAGTTTCAAACTGTTTGCATTTTTTCCCTCAGCCGTGCCAGGTCAACTGCTACGCCTCTGTTCCTTTGCCCAGTTTCTTTCACCTGAATTGTTGAGCACCCTGGAGGACTCCTTGTTCCCCAAGCATTTATGCTGTTTTGAACTGTTTGTGTTTTCCTTTTGTTCAATAAATGTGTGTGTGGTTTAACCTGCGCATAAATCCATTCTTCCTTCCCCTCCTCCGTGCGCTGCGTAAAAGCACACGAGGAGGCTCATGACAGAATGGTCCAGCTAGCCAGGATTTAGCGGGTTACACCCACGCATTATTTTTCTCTTTTTGGAACATTTTTCTTCACCCACCTGTGTTGTCTGACGATACCTTTGACGCACCGTTCCCGTACCGGCCGAGGCAGAGGATCGGCGGGGCGTCCCACAGTGGAGGGGGAATGGGCGGCATTCTTCATTCGGGACTTTATGGAGGAGGCCCACAAAGCCCCGCGGTCCGAAGGAAAAGTGGAGCAGTCTGGACGCAGCGGAGGGAATTCTGGAGGCGCATCTGGCACTCTGGAATTACCCTCAGTACGCAGACTTGATTGCTTTGGACTACGCACTCCAGCAGGAGTTCTCTGGCGTAGGGAGAGCGGCGCTCCTTGTGGAGCCTAAGCGGGAACGCGCTCCACAGTCTGCAGCCGTTCCCTCTCCCGCTTCACCAGCGTCGGGCCGTGCCTCTCCAGCATCCCGAAGACGGTGTCATCCTGCAAGGAAACGCTGGGAGAGTCCCTCGTTGTCTCTGGCAGCCTTCATCCCTCTAGCTGCCGTGAGGCCTGCCAGGGCCACCCCGGGAATGCCCACCTCCATCGTCGTGACGGCTCTTCTGCAAGCCTTCGAAGGGGCCTACGTCACCGCTGACATGGAGAGGGATGACTGTCTGCCACCTGCAGCTGGGAACATCAAAGACCGGGATGACAGGCAAGTGTTTTTTCATTCTATACTATCTAATAACACTGAACCTTGCCTGTCTCCCGAGGGAGAAGCCCAGTTTCAGCAGTCCGCTGGGTCCTCTCCTCCAGCTGCAAACACTAATTCTTTTTTTCCACTCTCTGTGTCTCCTCCAATTTTTCCTGAGTGCCCGTTGGCCCAAGGTCAGGGCCATCAAACGGTGGAGGAGCCGGTGGTTTTGGAGGATTCCGCCCCGGAGCCAGCATGGAGACGTTCCTCTGCAGCCACGTCGGAGGAATCCCTAGCATTGCAGGAGGATTATGGGACTGCTTACATCATCTTGCCAGCTGTGGAGACAGTTGCAGCGGAATGGGAGCCGGAGCTGGACCTCCTAGAGGCCGGGCCCGGGTCTTCATCGTCTGGATCGACGGAGTCCTGGATGGCGGTGGAGCTCGAGCTCAGGCAAGTTTTCTCTCTTGTATTTCTAATGTCAGTATTGGAGAGAGCTTGTCTGGCTCTAGGTGAGAAGAGTAAGGTGCAGCATGCAGCTGCATCTGAACTCCCTTCACTGGGCTCCGCTGCTGCTGGCGACCCTAATAACTCTGTTCCTTCTCCCGCTCCTGAGTTTTCCTCTAGGGTCACCAGAGAGGAACCAGCATCACCAGGGGTCTCTTCGGAACCGGGCTCGCTGCCTGACGATGTTGTGGTCCCCTGCTGCATGAGGCCATCATGTGGGTCCCTCCACAGGCTGAGTCTCCGTGGGTGTGGCGCACTAGCTTAGGACCCTCGTGGGGGCTGCGCCCCAGGATCAGCCCGTCATGGGTGCTGTGCTCCTGTCCGGACTCGTCAAGGACACCACGCTCCAGCGCAGGGTCCACCGAGGGTGCAACGCTGGCCTGGTCAGGGTCCACCATGGGTGCTGCAGAGCTCCAGCTGGAGTCCACCGCGGGTGCTGCAGAGCTCCAATTGGGAGCCACCGCAGGTGCTGCAGAGCTCCAGCTGGGAGCCACCGTGGGTGCTGCAGAGCTCCAGCCGGAGCCCACTGCGGGTGCTGCAGAGCTCCAGCCAGGAGCCACTGCGGGTGCTGCAGAGCTCCAGCCGGGAGTCACCATCGGTGCAGTGTTGGCCCGGTTAGGGTCCACCGCATGTGCAGCGTTGGCCCAGTTGGGGTCCACCACGGCTGCAGCTGTGTCCCAAGCCGGGACCACCAAGAGTGCTGCGGGTCAGCCTGAGGATGCCGTGGCCCCCTTCTCCTCCCTGTCTGACACCGTGGGGGTTCCCTTCCTATGGACCGGTCACCCACCAGTGAGCTTCCTGGTGGGCAGGCTGCCTCCTGCTTCACCCCGCCGGCCCTGGTGGCTTAACAGCGCTGGCCGACCGCCGGAGGGACTCAGTCTCTGGGCCAGATGGCCCGTGTTTTCCGGCAGGCCACCAGACTCTGTTCGCCGGACTACCTGCTGGGCCTGGGACTCTGGGCGGCCTCCCGAGCCTCCACGCCTTTGGACTTGGGGGCTTAATTGTGGCCCTGGGCGGGGTGTATTGTGTTCCCTCCTCGCCTGTTCCCCCTACCTCCCACCTGGGTTCGTGGTTGTTCTTCCTGCTGGGGGGAGGAGGGGGTTTCTCCTTCCTGCTGATGTTGCCATGGGTGTCTGGATTCCACCCCTAGAAGGGGGGGCTCTGTCATGAACCCAGCCGGTGTTGACCTGTAGGCTTGGTTCTGACCATTCTCTGTGGCTCAGGTATCAGGTGATTTATGTATTGTGTTATCTTTTGAGTTCTTGTTGTTTTTATGTCTTTGTTTCTTTTCTTTTCTTTTCCATGACTGTAGCCACCGTTCTGGCTGGCGGCTGTTAGGCAGCCTCTTTGACCTACATTCGTGTGGCCATTGTCTAACACTTGCCGGTCCGACCACGCGACCACGCCCCCTCTCTCTTGACAGCCAGCTGATTCCTCTCCAGTAATTGTCATTCCTGCACTTCGCCCAGGTGTACCCAATTTGTGGTGCCAGCAATGTTTGTACTTAGGCGGCCTTTGCCAGTCAAGCATTGCTGGGCCATTGTACATAGTCACATGTGTGCAAGTCATACGGATGTTAATCGCCGTATGGACGTTTATGTCTACAAAGGAGTGCGTGTTCCGCACCGTCGCAGCTCCCCTTGGTGTGTGTAGTGCTCCCAGGATCCTCGGATTTCTCTGACTGCTCCGGTTCTGTCAGTTTCAAACTGTTTGCATTTTTTCTCCCAGCCGTGCTAGGTCAGCTACCACGCCTCGGTTCCCTTGTGCAGTTTCTTTCACCTGAACTGTTAAGCGCCCTGGAGGACTCCTTGTTCCCCAAGCATTTATGTTGTTTTGAACTGTTTGTGTTTTCCTTTTGTGCAATAAATGTGTGTGTGGTGTAACCTGCGCATAAATCCATTCTTCCTTCCCCTCCTCCATGTGCTGCGTAAAAGCACATGAGGAGGCTCATGACAAAAAAGCCATAATATACTATTTTGGACAATACATATTTGTTTTTGAGGTGGTTTTAGAGCCGCCGGAGTGCATCTTTAAGTATTTACGTCATAAATAAAAAGATGCATGATTTTGTGGGGACAGGAAATGGAGTACAGGGACCTGGTTGATGCCTTCATTGTTTGGAGTGAGAAGAATGGCCTGCTTTTGAACATCACTAAGACCAAGGAGATGGTCCTGGATTTTCGTAAGTCCAAGCCTCCCCTGCAGCCTCTTACTATTCAGGATGAACCAATTGAGATAGTACATGCCTATAAATATCTGGGCGTGTACCTGGACAGTAACTTGGAGTGGTATGCTAACACGAAGGCACGCTACAGGAAGGGACAAAGTAGATTGGTTTTTTTTTGAGGAGACTCAGGTCTTTTGATGTCTGCAGCGAGATGACGACTATGTTTTATCAGACTGTGGTGGCGATGTCATCTTTTATGCGGCTATTTGTTGGGGAGGTAACATAACAGCAAAGGACACCACACGACTGGATAGGCTGGTCAAGAAGGCTGGCTTGGTGGTGGGGAGGAAATTCGACCCACTGAGGGTTGTGGTGGATAGGCGGATGAGGGACAAGTTGCGGGTTATAATGAACAATGCCAACCACCCCCCTTCTTTACATCTTGGTAGGACAGAGAAGCGGCCGTAGTGAGCGGTTGATCTTGCTGCGCTCATGAACTGAACAGTATAGGAGGCCCTTTGTTCCAACAGCCATCAGGATGTTTAACAGTATCCTGGAAGGCAGAGATCCTTGAGACCCCCCCCCCCACTCATCACCACTACCTTCAGCATGTACACACATGCATGTGGATGCACATGCTTTTGTGTGAGTGCATATAGAATGCCTGCCAGGTTGTCTGGAATGGACTAAATGTAATATATGCTGTTACACATAATTTTTATTTTCTTTATTGAGATATTTTAAGTGATATATTTTTAATGATGTTTTGTTGTAACATGTACTGGGTGCCATGAGATATCAGAATTTCTCCATGGGGATTAATAAAAGTATGTACGTATGTACAGTATGTACGTACGTACGTTAAGCACGTATCTCTCTCTCTCTCTCTCTCTCTCTCTCTCTCTCTCTCTCTCTCTCTCTCTCTCTCTCTCTCTCTCTCTCTATCTATCTATCTATCTATCTATCTATCGGCCCTTTTGCCCATAAGAAGTGGCTTTAACAATACAACAAAAACATAAATACATTTTAATAAGTTGCAAATTTATGTGGAAAAGGTCAAAAATTCATGAGAAAAGCTGCATAAAATTCATGAGATAAATATTTTACAAGAAAATATTTCATGTGAGAAAAGTGCTACAATTGTGTATTTATTATTTTTGCTTATTCATTATATTTGTTTATTATTTTTGCTCAATTCAATTTATGAAATAAAAAGTAAATATGTATTAATGTTTGCTGGTAAAATTGTCACATTTTCCATATCTGACAGATACTGTTTGCATCTTTTCCATAAAAAATGTGCTATTTGTCAAGTGATGTCCAAATTTATGCATATCACTGTATTACTAACAGTTTATATATTATGCTGAGCTGTTTTACCTTAGTTTCAGGCTCAGATATCTTTAGTGGCTTCACACACTTTTTCTGGACAAACACTGCACAAAATAGCTATTTTATAGTAGAGGCTGGTGATCCCTGTTCTACAGGATATATTTTTCATTATTACCAGGTGGTGGCAGATCGAGCGGTGGTGGGAACCGGAGCGAGGGTGATGGGTGTGGGTTTGTAGTGGTGCTTCCTTCTCCTTCACCCTCTTTGCGTCCTGATAAAGCCCTCCTGGGGTGAACCTTGGCAGGAACAGAAGTTGATGCTGGACTGCCGTCAGTGGAGTCACTGCTGCTGCAGGTGCTGGTAGATGAAGCAGGTGTGGAAATCTTGGCAGGGCTGTAAAATCAATTTAAACTTTAATTTTTAGATCCAGACAAACCAAAACAAAAATATAAATGTGGATTAATTCCACTATTCCATACTGTTTAAGAGGCAAGTCAAATAGATATGAGAAAATACGCTAAACACAGATAAGCATCACAGACCTGTGGCTTGTCAGGAAGACGTCTGGCTGTTGCTTGAATAGGTTGGACTGGGCCATCTGATGGTTGAGGCTATAGACAGGGTCATGGAAGTTCTTGTCGGTGAACAAGTAGACATAGATGCAGCGTTTACTTTCATCTACCTTGGCCACCTTGGGAGTGATGAGATGGCAAATATGTGTATACAGAAAAACAAGAAGATGCAACCGTTAATACAGTCACAAAAGGCATTACAGGTTAGTATTTTCTACACAAATATTCACAAACTAAATCTTCCGAGCTGGCACTGACACATTTATGCTTTGACATTACAATACATTGGTTAGAATATTTGATAACACGTCACATGTGGGTACCCATATTAACAAATAACTGGCTGTATAGAAGGTCTATTATTAGCTCTTTATTACACTAGACTAGTAGACACTTATTAACCCACACATGTTAATGTTAAACTGACTCCAAGGGTAATCACTTCTAAAACACTGGTGTATTCTCGGGGCCTCTCTGCCCTGTCAAACTCAAATAAATAGTAATATTAGTTTAATTATTATTAATTATGGGCAGCTCGGTGGAACAGCGGCTAGCACTGTGGCAACACAGCAAGAAGATCACGGGATCGATCCCACCCCCCGACCGTCGGTGACCCTTCTGTGTGGAGTTTGCATGTTCTCCCCGTGTCTGCGCGGATTTACCCCGGGTACTCCAGTTTCCTCCCACAGGCCAAAGACATGCAGGTTACGTTAATTGGCATCAACTGGGGATTCTAAATTGTCCTCAGGTATGGATGTGCGAGTGAATGGTTGTCTGTCTCTCTGTGCTGGCCCTGCGATGGACTGGTGATCTGTCCAGGATGTACCCTGCCTCTCGCCCAAAGATGCTAGGATAGGCTCCAGCCCCTCTGCGACCCGAAAAGGATTAAGCAGTAGAAGATGGATGGATGGATTTGTTTAATCATGTAAAATAGGGAAGGTTGTGTCAGGAACAGCTCCCTATTCGGCAACCCTGAATAGAGAATGGGCATGTGATGTCACCTGATGGAAAAACCGCAACGAATTGTGGGAATTGTGTCTTCATGATTCTACATTAACACATGAAGACTGATGCATATATGTAGTACATGACATGACACACAAGGTATTCAGACACCATTTACATGCCTGTCTTTGTTTACTGAGTGACAACAGGCCAGATATGGGACATGAAAATGAGTGGAGTCTGAAGGTGGAAAGAAATATATCTGAAAAAACTACAAACCCCCCCCCCCCCCCCCCAAAAAAAAACCTGGACACAAACCACTACATGCAGCGCTGGGATTCCCCTTCTGTGCGCACTGGAAGGGAATTCCCAGAGTGCACGTTGCTGCCTTCATTACCATGGATTTAAAATCAGCTGGGGGCTGAAGTCCATAGAATGTTTGGTATCGTTAGATTCAGCAGCTTCTCCTCTTTCAGGAGACCATAAAACCGTCTGGGTCAAGGCATTATTCACTCCTTGTTTTTCATCTTATCCTACATCCCGTTTAAATCCCTTAACAAGTTAAAAAAATCATTTCTAAACATTAACATTTGTGCTAAAATACACTTTTGCTCTTTTTTTGTAAACATTGTGATCTAAACTTTGAGCAACAATTGAAGAAAAAAAATCACCGTCCTGATTTAGTATGTTTTTATAGTGGCTAATTATACCAGTAATTTTTTCAGTGCACCAGTGGAAGCGTCAGGCTAATTAAATCACATTACTTGATTAGTATTTCATGTCCAGTTGTGTAATAATGTGTATATACTTATCAAGCATCATATGACAAATTTGAACATAAATCCAACATTTCACCTCTGGGACTTAGAAATGCCTGTAGCTGCAGAGACACATGCTAGTGCAGAAAACTGTGTAGAAACAATGACTGCTTACCTCTGTGCAAACGACAGTTTTCTGTTCACCCAGAAGATTTGAGGCGGCTGGACCATTCATTGGTGAATTGAACATGAGTCTCTAATGATTTATAGTCCTTAAATTGCTCATGGGTTTATGCGCTCACCCCACAAACCAGGTAGGTAAACACATCTGACAGCATGACTCAAGGAAGTTGGTCGAGATCAGTGGTCCATTTCTTGTGCTCATACGGATCGATCCTTTTGATTTTTTTAATTTTTTGGAGGTAGCGCTCCTTTGCTTTCTTATTCAGCTTTTCTGAATAAGGAATTTTAATTTTCTGTTTGCTGCATTCCATCGAAAATACTGTATGTCTGTTCACGTTAGCAGCTGCCGCAGACTACAGGTAAACAAAGAAGCCAGACCACAGCAATGGCAATGACAACCCACAATGCAGCGTGGCATGACATCAACGCCCATTCTCTATAGGGAGCAGCCGTGTGTGTGTGTGTGTGTGTGTGTGTGTGTGTGTGTGTGTGTGTGTGTGTGTGTGTGTGTGTAAAATGTATTTTTGTATGCATACCTTCATGCAACAGTCAGTGGTGTTTAACACTTTCTCTCGTAACCACTGGACCGCCTCTGGAGTCCAAGATCCGACACTCACAGCCAGATCTGCTAGATAGCACTTCACAGCCTAAACACAAGATTGTTGGTATGTCATTTTGTTGCATGACCACCAGCATGATTCTACATTAACACATGAAGACTGATGCATATATGTAGTACATGACATGACACACAAGGTATTCAGACACCATTTACATGACAACAGGTTTCCTGAAAAATGGAAAAGCCATTTCTCTGTGTTTTACACAGATCCACTAATGTTATAGAAAACACTGTAGTGGGCATGCTGGGCCAGTTGGAGATGGATGCGAGTAGTAAAGTGGTTAGCACTGTTGCCTCACAGCTTAAGGTTCCAGGTTCAAATCCCCAGCCTGACAAGGGTGGGAATCTTTCTGTGTGGAATCTGCATGTTCTTCCTGTGCTGTGTGGGTTTACTCCTGGGGGTCTTGTTTCCTCCCACAAACCAAAGACACGCATGTTAGATTAATTGTCGCTAGGTGTCTGTCTCTGATAGGTCCTTGGAATAGAGGGTTAGTTTACTTACTAATTTGAGTGGTCTTTGTAAATAGAAAAGAGCTAAGGTCCTTATGCCCCCTTTTTACAGCAACACTAACTACCTGATTGAATTGCCCTAGAGACAAAGTTTTTGGTTTCATTGTCATCACAGACAGCAGACATGACTATATTGTCTTCTGTGGTCACTGACCTTAACAAACACATCCAGTCACCAAAAATGTAACTGCTCCCAAACACAGCTGCCATTTGGGTATCTGACCAAAGACACCAAAGACTGTTCAAGACATGATCTGTAAAATGTGCAGCTTTGCTCCATACAAGAGGCAAGCCATGCTCAAAGTGTCCAAGGACAAAAGGAAAAAAAAAAAGATTCTTGAATTGTGTACAACTACCTTTTTCTACAGTGCAGTGATTGTAAATAAACAAGACACCATCTTCCATGGATGGAAGATGAAGTGGGATTTTTACTGTTTTTTGTTGGTCTTATTTTCCTCTTACATGCATATTCGCCTGAAGGTGTAATAGCCATGATCAAAGTGGGGCTGTTATATAACAGTTTTCATATCTTCAGTTTACACGGTGATAGTATGCATTGCATTTCACCATTTTCAAACAGTTTACAGTTCCAGGGTACCAAAACAGGCCACCCCCGAACGGCAACAGAAGGTTGCTGTTTTATGCAAAATCTGTTGCCATGTGCACAGGGCCTGATCCTGCATAATGCTAGTACAGCTGCTGACCTGTGGTGGGATAGTTATAAGGTCTCGAAGGAACGGCGGTGGGAACTCTCTCAGCTCGAACACCTCTACAGAAGCCTGGACACCCACATCAATGAAGAGGATGTCCAACACTCGGCTCCCATGCAGGTTGGTGATCTAAAAACAGGGACATTGACAAGAGAATCTCATAATTTTGACATTTTTTTCTGATAGAGCAACCTCAAAAATATGATTAATTTAGACCTGCTAGGATTTACCACACAGTAACTGAGGGAAGCAGAAGGAAGTGTTGGAATACTATCACTGTGGGTGTTGTCATGTTGTCAGACACTAACTAGAGCACTATAAAATTTGCTATTGTGTAATAGTGACTATTTTCTTTATTAGCTATTGTTAACCACGCGTGGATTGGGTTAATAATTCACATTTACTAATCTTTACTGGAGGGAAATACCACTCTTACCTCCACCCGGGACCATTTGCCTTTGTAGCGAGCCAGACATCCTTTCCCACAGAAGGGTCTGGACACTAGGAACTCTGAGGTCACCTGGAAGAAAGTGCATTTTTGTGAATGCTGTTATGCATACATACAATTGTTATTTGAGTCTGCCATTTTTGTTTTTCTATATAATTTTGGTCACTCTCTCCTTGTGCCTACTGTATACTAAACACTTCAATCTAGTATAAGTTTGTTCAGCTTTTTAAGGATATTTATGTTTCAATTTTTCTACCTTCACATTTTTTAATAATATTTATATTGTGACGTATAAAGGGGTTCACACAAATAACGAACGAGGATTGTGACACAACAGGCACTTATTTCTCACTCACTCACTATACAAAACGGAGGGGAGGCCATTCACACAGACGCTCCCCTCACTCATGGTGACACAGACACATGATCTATCACATACTGGGAAAACAACACTATTGCAACTGGTCTTATAACACAGTTAAAATGGCACAACAATAATACTTAGAACACACGGATAATAACAGTCTTTGAATCCTCCACGATGCAAAGCATGCCGGGAGAATCCCCGCCCCTGATCACAGCCCGGACGTTACACTGTCCCCCCCGGACTGGTTTCTGTCTTTAGAATAATAAGTCCAGCTCAGAAGTCCAACACGAATCCGTCCAGGTATTGGGGCGGCTGCTGTTGTTGGCGACCAGCGTGCATGGTCCTGACCAATGGCTCGCCAGCTTTGGTGACAGTCCCTCTTTCCACTCCAGGCAGAAAAAGTACAGTAAAGCCCCTTCCCTGGCAGCTGGAGTCGTACGCTCACTTCTGACGGCTCCCCGCCGCTACCAAGGTCTCCCGAACCAGTTCATGTACAGGGTGCAGATGTTCTCTTGAGCGAAACAAATAACCTCACCCCGGCTTGCCGTCCATCTCACACTGCTGCAAGGGGGCGTGGGATTGCTGCGTCTGTCCTCTCTGAGCTGTGCAGGTGTCACAGTGGTGAACATGGAGCTTCATGTCCCAACGACACCCCGGCCAGTAAAACCAAGCCCAAAGCTGCTGCAGAGTCTCCCTCACACCGAAGTGGCCCGCCCCACTGACCCGTGGACCAACTGAAGCACCTTGGGGCTGAGCCGTCGGGGGACCAGCAGCTTCCAGACGTGATGCTGCCAAGCTGGAAACGGGCACTGCAGATAAACAACACCCTCACGACAGCAGAGGTTGGACCACTGGGAATACAGGGCCTTGGTTTCTGGGTCCAGCACAGACACAGCCTTCTGGGTGGGCCGCTGGTCTGTGTCCAGCCACTGCTGGACCCGGGAGATTATAGGATCTCCATCCTGCTCGCTCCAAAGCTGCTGCACACCGAGGGCCTCTGTGATGTCATCGCTGGGTAGAGCTACCCGACGATCTGAAGAAGCGCTGTGAGCCGCTGTGCTATCCTGGGCTGTAGCTGTCTGGAGGGCCCGTGAGACTGCTGGGTCATGATCCTTGGCCTGCGCTGACGGCACTGGCCCTTTGATCGTGTGGGCCCACTATTTCCTCATCTGGCTGTTGCCACGGAGCATGACCGTCTGAGCGCCCAGAAGGAGAGAAGAGCTATCGTGTCGATCTTCGTGCCCCATACTGTGAGCAGATCTAGTCCAATGATACACAGGTCCTGGATGTCAGCCAGCCAGAACGGGTGGTTTGTGATCTGACCGGCCACTCCCACCTCAAGGACTCGTCGCCCTCCCAGCCTATCACACTCACTGGTGGCTGTGAGGACGCAGCGCCTGGTGGGTTCCCACCCTTGCAGTCCGAGTCCATTTGTACCGGGCAGCGCCCCAGGTTGGACCAGGGAGATGGTGGAACCGGTATCAATCAGGGCCCAGATTGGTGTGTTGTCCAGGCTGCACTGCAGGTACAGCCCTGGTGATTGTCCAAGTCGGCCCAGCCGTCCATCGGAGAAAATGTCTGTGGGGGGTGGCAGGTCCCCCCGTCTGTGCCACCTCACTCTAGGGTTAAAGCCGGTGAGGAGGCTGGTTGTCATGGGGTGGGTGCAGGCATGTAATGTGCGATGTGTCCTAGTTCCCCGCAGTGGAAACATCCCTCCTCGTGCTGCCGTATTCTTACCCTCACCGGCTGTGCAGCTGTGGTCTGGCACAATTCCTCCTCATCCTCGCTCTCAGCTGTAGCCTGGAAAGCTCTCTGCCTTGGTGATGACACGTCAGCTGCATAATCCATCATCGGTCCCACCCGCTCCGCTTCTGCCACGGCCATCTCCCAGCTCCTCCTTGTGTGAATCCAGATGTATGGCTGGAGCTGGGCCGGGCGGAGCCCATGGATGAAGTTCTGTAGAGCAAGCTTCTCCACTGTCTCCAGCTCGAAATCCGGGTAGCCACACTGTGTCAGCAGCCGCACGTCTGCTGCATAGGCTCCCAGGCTCTCCTGGTTGTCCCGCCAGTGGCTGGCCAGCTGTTCCCGGGCGTGATCAGCATGGGTCGCTCTCCCGAACCGCCTCCGCAGCGCTCCTTGTAGCGCTGGCCAGCTGTGATGTTCCTCAGGCCGGAGATCAGACAGCGTGCAGAGAACTCTGCCCTCCAGAGCTAGCATGGCCTGCACAGCTGTCTCTTCAGGTGTCCAGCCATTCAGCGCAGTGGCCAGTTCAACCTAGACAAGGCTAAATTGCCAGGTCCAGCAGGGTTTCGCCACCAAAGTGGGGAAGTTTCGCCGGTTGGTGGGTCGGTGGGACAGTCACCTCCCTGTCGATCACTGCCCTTGGTCGCAGTGGGATCGCCGGCTCGTAGTTCCCCAATTGGCACTCCCCGCCCTGCCTTGAAAAAGGTAGAAAATGGAACATGCTTGCTCTTTCTGATCCACTCTGCCTTGAGAAAGGCAGAAAGCGGGGTACGATTTCTCCTTCTGGTCCGCTTCCCCATTCGTCACGGTGAGAATCTCTAGGGGTTGGCGTGTCTGCTTCGTAGTTCATCTCTGTCTCCATCTGGGCGATGATCCACTCGAGCCACCAAATCTCTGCCTTGATCCTTGCTTCCATCTTTCAGTAATCCCCTTCCTGACACCAATGTGACGTATCAAGGGGTTCACACAAATAATGAGAGATGATTGTGACGCAACAGGCATTTATTTCTCACTCACTCACTACACAGAACAGAGGGAAGGTCATTCACACAGACGCTCCTCTCACTCATGACTCACAGACACATGATCTACGTATATCACATACAGGGAAAACAACACTATCACAACAGGTCTTATAACACAGTTATAATGGCACAGAATCCCCACCCCTTCCTCACAGCCCCAACATTACAATACATTTTAGCTAAAAATTACAGTGGAAATGAACGGAGAACTTCTCCAAACTTTCTTTAGGCTCCATCAGCTTTTAAGGCTAAAAACCATTTAACTTTCAATATGCTAAACAATTTCAGCTTTTATGCCTACACTGTTCAGCTTTAAGCCGTTTAAGCTTTTAAACAAGCATTTTTAAGCTTTAAGTTTTTATTTGGCAATAAAAGGATTTTTTTCAAGCTATTTCACTTTTATGTCACTTTTGGTTGTGGCAGCACCTTGCCAAGCAGCAGCCCCTTTGATAGGAGAAATGTAATTTCGTTCTACTGTACATTCTTGGCTGTGTGGATTGAATGACAATACATAAATTGGATTTCTTCTTCTTCTGCTTTCTTTTACGCAAAGTCATTTTAGCTTTTAAGGCCTGGTGCACATGACAACATTTTTGTTTAGACCCAGAGAGAAACATTTGTGTGCACATGACGTGTCACAGAAGCAACCACATGTGCACACGGATCCACCGAAAGTGTGAAAACTGCTGTTGGAACTAACGGATGACAAGTAGAAGTTTTACAAGGGACTTTGGATTATAACTATAAATGCCAGATTCCATCTGCAAGCAATATTTATATTCATTTCTTTAAGATGAAAGAATGAGGGAGTAATAAATAAATAAATGGGGCACTGAGATGACTTTTGTTGTGATTAGGTGCTACACAAATAAAGCTGAATTGAATTAAATAAATAGCCATATAATTGCAGGCAATAAAAAAAATGACTTACTGACAGCTGGCTTGAATATTTGATAAGGAGTCTTCTTCAGTCATAACTTTCACAAAAGCATTACAGGTAAGAAAAAAAAGCAAAATAATGAGATGTCAGGCTACAGCCACATCTCATCATTTGCGCAGCAGCACAACACTGGATTTGAAACATCATCAGCGGCACAGCGATTTGTTCATCATTCAACAAAGTTAGGCATCCTCCTTTGTTATAATTCTGATGATTATTTTTCTATATAAGGCTGCATCTATTGTGTAAAAAAGCAGTTTTACAGATAACAGCCAACTTTTAACCTGATCCTAACTATAAACACATCTGGCTTAAAGTTTAATCATGGAGCTTGTATTTCTGTGAGAAATACAGAAATACAAGCTCCGTATTTGTATTTCTCTGTGAGAAATAAATGCTCCTTGGTGTGTGGACTGGCTGAAATCTGTTGTAAACTGGGGCTCTTTCATGCCATAGGTCTTTTTTTCTGTGCATACGGATGTGCAAAATCAACGCTGTGAAAACCTCTCTACTCTGGAGACTGGTTTCAAATCTCTACACTTTCACACCTCCAAATATCCGGTATAGTATGCATGGACAGCTAAACTGTAGACAAACTTCCACGATTTGGGGTAAAAATGTGTGCCCGTCTCCTAAGAGAGTATTTTTAAGCTTACTTCCCTTTAAGCTGTTTCCACTTTTATTCCAATGTTACACAAATTTATGCTGTTTTAGTTTTTAAGCTAGCATTTATCAGTGACCCTGTTTACATGGTCACGAGTAAACTGATTACTGGAGTAAACCGATAAAGGTAATCAGATTACTCTGTTTACATGACAGTTTGAATAATCAGGTAACTCCAGAAAGCTGACTGTAATCGGTTTACTCGTGACCATGTAAACAAGGTCAGTGTTAACTTAAAAATGACAAATTTATTACTTTCTTCAGTTTTAAGTTAATAGTGTTCAACTTTTAGGTATTTTAACTTTTAAGTTATCTTTGGTCAATTTTCAGCAATTTCCTCTTTAAAATAACTTAGATCATCTTTTTTTGTAACTTAGATTTTTATTCATTTTTCATCATATATAATGCATTCAGATCACATTCTACATTTAAAAAACAAAGGGGTTAGGGTAGGGAAAAATAAAAAAAAAATAAACAAAATAAAAATAAAAAATAAAAAATAAAAGGGGGGGGGACAAATGTTGGAGCATCAAGTTTTTAGTTTCCATCTCTTAATTCTTCTGGTTTTTTCAGTGTCTTTGGTTATTCTTTCAATTTCTGCCTCGTTGTTGCACTTTGTAGTGTGTCCATTTCCGCCATTTTTTCTCCCATATTCCTTCTTGCATTCTTCGTCGATATGTTAGTTTTTCCATCATACGTATGTCCTCAACAATGTCAGCCCATTGTTCTTGGTCAGGAAGAACTTCTGATCGCCATTTTTTTGTGATAGTTTTTTTACATGCAATCAACAAGATTTTAACTAGATATCTGTCCTCAGCCTGTATAACACTGTCTTTTTTAAGATCACATAAGTACATCAGGTTACAGTTCATTGGTATATTATATCCTAATATCCTCTGTATTGTCACATGCATAGATTTCCAAAATGATGATATTTTGTAGCATTTCCAAAACATATGTGAGTGGTCTGCATTTTGAGCCCCACATCCCCTCCAGCATAAAGATTGGGTATTTGTATATTTTCCTTGAATCTGTGGTGTAATGAAAAAGCGAATCAGGTTTTTCCATCCAAATTCCCTCCATGCCCTTGAATTTGTTGATGTGTGTTGTGTTTTCCATATTTCCTGCCAGCTTTCTTCTGTTATGTTTAAATTGAGCTCTTTCTCCCATTTCTCCTTTATATAGTTACTTGTATGATTGTTTGTCATAAGTTTCTGATATAGTTTTGAAATAATTCTTATTTTATTTCCTGCATATGAGCTTAAAATAAGTTGTATAATCTCGTTCACATCTGTTTGGAGGTTATGCCTAATCTTCTTCATATAGTAATCTCTCATCTGCAGATATCTGAAAAATTCCGATCTTTCTAATTTAAATTTTCTCCTGATATTTACAAAGCTCCCGAGATCTTTTTTTCCGATATTGCCCCATGCTGTGATTCCCTTGTTCACCAGATTTTTGTATCCCCTATCTTGTTTTGCCGGTTCAAACTGACTGTCAAATGCTACCCATTTCAATAGTTTTATGTCTTCCCTTATATTATATTTTTGTACTATTTTATACCACAGTTCTAAAGTAAATTTAGTGATTGGGTCTATTTGTTTGATTTGCTTATATGCATCTTTATCCCCTATTATGCTTTGTACTGGGAGTCCCTCAATTTCCTTTTCCATTTCTTTCCATTTTGCCTCATATCCCTCGTCGCACCAACATATGATATATCTTATTTGTGCTGAGTAGTAATATTCCTTTAGACTCGGTAGGCCCATGCCTCCTTTCTCTTTTGGTAATTGGAGGGTTTTATATTTCACTCTTGGTTTTTTACCTCCCCAAACAAATCTCGATATCATCCTGTCCCACTTTGAGAATTGGGCATCTGGAATCTCTGTTGGTATAGCCTGGAAGAGGTAAAGTAATCTAGGTTGTATGCTGATTTTGACTGTCTCAATTTTTGAATTCAGATCCATATTTAAGATTGACCATCTATCAATATCTTTTTTTATTTCTTGTTCCAACCTATCATAGTTTGCTTTATATATTTTGCTTAGGTCTTTAGGTATGTTCACTCCAAGGTATTTTATTTCTTTTTGCTTCCAGTTTAGTTTGATCTTATCAGTTATCTGGTTTAGAGGGTTATAGTGGAATGTCAGTATTTGTGTTTTTGTTATGTTTATCTTGTATCCTGATAATTTTCCAAAATTTTCTATCAAGTTCATCATTTCCATTATTGATTTATCTGGTTGTTCAAGGTAAACTATAATATCGTCTGCAAATAGCCCAATCTTGTGTTCCGCCCCCTTTATTGTTACACCTTTTAATTTCTTATTTTGTCGTATCGCTTGAGCCAATGGTTCTATGAACAGAGCAAACAAGGTGGGCAATAAGCAGCATCCCTGCCTAGTTGATCTTTGTATATTTACTTTGTCTGTTAAGCTACCGTTTATCTTGATTCTTGCCACAGGTTCTTGATATAGCATCCTTATGCATTGTACTGATTTTTCGTTAAATCCAAAGCGCTCCAGTACACTATATAGGAATTTCCAGTTAACCCTGTCAAATGCTTTTTCTGCGTCTAAACTCATTATTACTGCGCTTTTCTTTTCTTTATGTATTTGGTTAATTATATGTATTGTTCTCCTGATATTGTCATGTGTTTGGCGTCCCTCTATGAATCCAGTTTGATCATCTTCTATCAATTCCGTCAAGAATGTCTTTATTCGTTTACATATAATTGTTGTGTATATTTTATAATCTACATTTAATAAAGAGATTGGTCTATAGTTTCCGCATTGTTCTTTATCTTTCCCTGGTTTTAAAATAACTGAAATGATTGCTTCGTTCCATGTTGGAGGTATTTTGTTGTTGTTCAGCGTCCAATTAAATGACTTTAGGAGTTGTGGCGTGAGTTCTTCTATAAACAGTTTATAAAACTCAGAGGGGTATCCATCACTACCTGGTGATTTACCATTTTTAAGTGACTTAATCACATCTCTGATCTCTTGTGTTGTTATTTCTGCTGTTAGTTTTTCATTTTGTTGATTTCCTATTGATGGCAAGTCCAATGTGTCTAGAAATTTTTTGATATCTTTAGTATTTGTTTCTTCAGGTTGCGAGTATAGTTCTTGGTAGAAATTATGGAAAATTTCTTCGATGTTTTCTGGGTTAACTGTGGTTTTATTTGTGGTGGGGTCTTTAATCTTGTATACATTATTCATTGTTTGTTGTTTTCTTAACCGTTTTGCCAGCAGTTTTGTGGCTTTTGGCCCCGTTTCATAATATTTTTGCTTTAGATATCTATTTTTCCTTTCAATTTCATCCATTTGTGTTTCTTTTATCTTTGTTTTTTCTTCTTTAATTTCTTGATATATTTTTGGATCATTTGTGCTTTGATGTTTACGTTCTAATTCCCTCAGTCTCTCACATCTTTGTTCATACGCTTCCAGTTTAGTCTTATTTGCTTTTCCTGTTTCAACAATTAATTTACCCCTTAACACGGCTTTTAGTGCGTCCCATAGTATTGTTGGGTCCACTTCTTCATTGTCATTCTCTTGGATATATTCGTTTATGTTTATTTTTATTCTTTCTTTCATTTTCTCATCATTTAACAGTCCTACGTTAAGTTTCCATGTTGTTTGTCGTTTTCTATTGTTTAAATATATTTCCATGTATATAGGATTATGATCTGATATTTCTGCCCCTCCAATCCAACAATTTCTCACCCTGTGTCTGTCACCTTCATTCATAAGGAAGTAATCTATTCTAGAGTGTACTTTATGGGCTGCTGAATAATGTGTATAGTCTTTTTCGAGTGGGTGTAGGTCCCTCCATATGTCTACCATACCCATTTCTGCCAGTGAGGTTCTTATGAACTTTGTTACATGTTTTTTTGTCTTCTTAACACTTGTTGTGTCAACTTCATGATCCAACTTAGATCATCTTTAAGCTATCGAAGATTTTAAGCTAATTATTCAGTTTTCAGCTAAGTGCCTCACAGCAAGAAGGTCATGGGTTTGATCACATCCCTGGTTAATGGTGACCTTTCTGTGTGGAATTTGTAATGTGTCAGTGTGGGTTTTTTGCTGGGATTCCAGTTTCCTCCGACAGCCCAAAGACATATGCACGTTAGGTTAATTGACATCACCTGGGGATAAACTGTTCATTAGGTACAGTGGGGCAAAGAAGTATTTAGTCAGCCACCAATTGTGCAAGTTCTCCCACTTAAAAGATGAGAGGTCTCCAATTTTCATCATAGGTATACCTCAACTATGAGAGACAAAATGAGAAAAAAAAAAATCCAGAAAATCACATTGAAGGATTTTTAATGAATTAATTGGTAAATTCCTCCGTAAAATAAGTATTTGGTCACCTACAAACAAGCAAGATTTCTGGCTCTCACAGACCTGTAACTTCTTCTTTGAGAGGCTCCTCTGTCCTCCACTCGTTACCTGTATTAATGGCACCTGTTTGAACTCTTTATCAGTATAAAAGACACCTGTCCACAACCTCAAACAGTCAGACTCCAAACTCCACTATGGCCAAGACCAAAGAGCTGTCAAAGGACACCAGAAACAAAATTGTAGACCTGCACCAGGCTGGGAAGACTGAATCTGCAATAGGTAAGCAGCTTGGTGTGAAGAAATCAACTGTGGGAGCAATTATTAGAAAATGGAAGACATACAAGACCACTGATAATCTCCCTCCATCTGGGGCTCCATGCAAGATCTCACCCCGTGGGGTCAAAGTGATCACGAGAACGGTGAGCAAAAATCCCAGAACCACACGGGGGGACCTAGTGAATGACCTGCAGAGAGCTGGGACCAAAGTAACAAAGGCTACATCAGTAATACACTATGCCGCCAGGGACTCAAATCCTGCAGTTCCAGACGTGTCCCCCGCTTAAGCCAGTACATGTCCAGGCCCGTCTGAAGTTTGCTAGAGAGCATTTGGATGATCCAGAAGAGGATTGGGAGAATGTCATATGGTCAGATGAAACCAAAATAGAACTTTTTGATGAAAACTCAACTTGTCGTGGTTGGAGGAGAAAGAACACCATACCTACTGTGAAGCATGGGGGTGGAAACATCATACTTTGGGGCTGTTTTTCTGCAAAGGGACCAGGACGACTGATCCGTGTAAAGGAAAGAATGAATGGGGCCATGTATCGTGAGATTTTGAGTGAAAACCTCCTTCCATCAGCAAGGGCATTGAAGATGAAACGCGGCTGGGTCTTTCAGCATGACAATGATCCCAAACACACCACCCGGGCAATGAAGGAGTGGCTTCGTAAGAAGCATTTCAAGGTCCTGGAGTGGCCTAGCCAGTCTCCAGATCTCAACCCCATAGAAAATCTTTGGAGGGAGTTGAAAGTCCGTGTTGCCCAGCGACAGCCCCAAAACATCACTGCTCTAGAGGAGATATGCATGAAGGAATGGGCCAAAATACCACCAACAGTGTGTGAAAACCTTGTGAAGACTTACAGAAAACATTTGACCTCTGTCATTGCCAACAAAGGGTATATAACAAAGTATTGAGATGAACTTTTGGGAATGACCAAATACTTATTTTACAGAGGAATTTACCAATTAATTCATTAAAAATCCTTCAATGTGATTTTCTGGATTTTTTTTTCTCCTTTTGTCTCTCATAGTTGAGGTAAACCTATGATGAAAATTGGAGACCTCTCTCATCTTTTAAGTGGGAGAACTTGCACAACTGGTGGCTGACTAAATACTTTTTTGCCCCACTGTATGAATGTGAGAGTGAATGGTTGTCTGTCTCTCTGTGTTGGCCCTGCGATGGACTAGTGATCTGTCCAGGGTGTACCCTGCCTCTCGCCTAAAGATGCTGGGACAGGCTCCAGCCCCCTGCAACCTGAAAACAACTAAGCGGTTAAGAAGATAAATATTCAGCTTTTAGCTACTGTGGTGACCGGCTCTGCGTGCCTGCTGCCCTAATTGCCTCCACAGCTGCGCGCACACCTGTTCACCTCATTAGACAGCCTTCTTAAGCCGTGCTGCCCTGTGGTCTGCACAGAGACGTAAACGCTCCTCTGGTCTGGAAGGACCTCCTCGACTACTCTGTCATCCTGCTCCGGAGAATCTTCTTCTTCGCCAATCCTGCTCCGTCAGGTCTTCTGAGGGCCAAAACTCTCCAACGACAAGTAAGCCTTTGGGATTCCATCCCTTCCACGCTTCACCTTTTCTCCCCTGTGCACAGGTGGAAGCCTCCTGGCGACAGACCTGTGCTTCTTCCCGCACATTGCATTGCACCGTGTACTCACCTGCTAATCCTCCCCTCGCTCCTCGGCGACAACACGGTCATGGAACGGACTGCAGCTGGTTCGGAGTCTCTGGGAGACCTTCAGTGCCTCAGCCTTTCATCCACTCCGGTTGCCAGTTCGTCCATGCTCTGCTCGCCCAGCTGCCCACTTCAGCACACACGCACGCATTCACATTCACTCTCACTGCAAATAAAAGATAACTGTATTTATTCCGAGTCTTGAGTCTGCTTCTGGGTTTTACCAAACATGTCAGTACGTCTCTGTCAGACTAACCCAGCAGACAGTGCTCTCGCACAAAGACTTAACACTGTCGAGGCTCAGGTAGATCAGTTATCTCACCAGCAGCAGGTCATACTAACACAACTCATGCTGATTAACACTAGCCTGGATCAACTCACACCTACACAGCCCTTTCCACCTGCTCCCGGGGGAGCAGCCGGGCCAGCTAGTCCCACCCCTCCTCACTCCCAACAGTCCTGGCTGACGCCAGTCCCCACACCAATGCGATTCAGTGGTAAGCTAGGGGAGGCACAGGGATTCCTGCTTCAGTGTGGTATTGTGTTCCAGCGTGTGCCGGGGAATTTCCCCACCAATCATAGCCGCATTGGGTATGTGGTCAGTCTCTTTGAGGGGCGGGCCTTAGCCTGGGCTTACACCGTAATGGCTTGGTCCGATTACGCTAGTTTGACCTACAATTAGTTTGTGAGTGAGTTTAATGAGGTTTTCGACCACTCTGACCGAGATAGTGTCCTCAACACCCGGTTACTTAATCTCAAGCAGGGCAGTAAATCTGTGGCTGATTATTCTGTAGACTTCTGGGTGGTGGCTGCGGAGGTAGGGTGGGAGGATTCCTCTCTCTGCAGTATTTTCACTCACAGCCTTAGGCCTAGCCTGTGGGACGAATTGGCCCGCGTAGAGAGCCCTAGCAAACTGAACGAGCTAATCTCCTTCGTCATTAGCATTGATAACCGGCTTGAGGGAGCAAGCCAGCGAGCGCTGACCTTAGGGTTGTCCAGGCTTGCAGTTTCGCTGCTCCCCGCAGCCTCTCCTGTTAGACCCCCCCCCCCGATCCTTTAGAGTCTGAGGAGCCCATGGTGATGGGCCAATCCAAGCTGCCTCCGGCTGAAAAGCAATGCCACCGGGAGCTTGGATTGTGTTTGTATTGTGCTAGTGAGGAGCACGAGCTGGCTTCTTGTCCCATTCGGCCAAAAGGGGGGGTCCGTGTGTTACAGTAGGTGGACTCACGGACTCACCTCGGGACAATTCCCTTATGAAATTTCTGCTTCTCATTCGTTTTTTCCATCATCACAATGAAATATCCACCCATGCACTCATTGATTCCACGGCCGAGCAGAGCTTCATTTCGGACAATCTGGCAACCCGGCTGGGGCTCCCGTGCCATCAGCTGAAGACTCCACTGAAATTAATTGCTCTGTCTAAGGCTCCACTGGCAATCGTCACGAAGCAATCTGCCCCGGTCTCTATGTTGGTATCAGGTAATCACCGGGAGCAGATTAGATTCTTTGTGCTTCCCATCTCTGCCTCCCCGGTGATTCTGGGTTATCCTTGGCTTCGGCTACACAATCCTGTTATTGATTGGCGATCGGGAAGCATTGTGTCCTGGAGCTCTTTCTGCCTGAGCGCCTGTCTGCAGTCTGCTGTTTGCTCTCCCTCCGTTTCCCTCTGTTCTCCTGACGCACGCACACCTGCCTGACCTTTCGCGGGTACCCCCTGAATACCATGACCTGGGCACTGTGTTCAGCAAGTCTCAAGCACTATCACCCCCCACCACCACCACCACCACCGCCGCCCCTATGATTGTGTCATTAACCTCTTGCCTGGGGCTCCTTTGCCATCCAGCCAGCTTTATAGCCTCTCTGCCCCGGAGCGGGAGGTGATGGACAAATACATTAAGGAATCCCTAAGCTCGGGTATTATCAGGCCATCATCCTCAGCAGTGGGGGCGGGATTTTTCTTTGTGGGGAAGAAGGACGGTTCGCTGAGGCCATGTATTGATTTTAGGGAGCTGAACAACATCACAGTCAAGGACAAGTACACTTTCCCTCATTAACACCGCTTTTGATTCCCTCCAGGGGGCCTCGGTGTTCACTAAACTGGATCTCTGCAATGCCTATCACCTGGTGAGGATCAGGGAGGGGATTGAGTGGAAGACGGGGTTCCGCACTCCTAGTGGCCCTTTGGTTTGACTAATGCCCCCGCTGTATTTCAACGGCTGATCAATGACGTGTTGAGAGATTTTTTTTGACTCTTTTGTGTTTGTTTATCTGGATGACATTCTTATTTTTTCCCAGTCCCTGGATGAGCATCGGGTACACGTCAGGTGAGTCCTTCAGTGTTTATTGGAGAACAAACTGTTTGTCAAGGCTGAGAAATGTGACTTTCACGCCCCACGCACCCCATTTCTGGGATTCGTCATCTCCCACAATCAGATCGTCGCAGACCCAGACAAGGTAAAGGCGGTGGTAGAGTGGCCCATTCCATCTTCCCACAAGCAGCTGCAGCAGTTTCTGGGCTTTGCCAATTTCTATCGTCGCCTCATTAAAGACTATAGCACCATTGCCCTACCCCTCACTCGCCTCACCTCCACCAAGGTGCCATTCCGGTGGACAAAGGAGGCGGAGGCGGCTTTTCTGCAGTTAAAAATCATTGTTCTCTCCTCCTATTCTGGCCCAGGTGGATCCTGCACTACAACGTGTGGTGGAGGTGGATGCCTCTGACTCCGGCGTGGGAGTGGTGTTGTCCCAACGTTCTCCTGCTGACAACAAGATCCGCCCCTGCGCGTTCTTCTCTCGCCGTCTATCCCCTGCAGAGAGGAATTATGACATCGGGGACAGGGAGCTGCTGGCGGTCAAGTTGGCCCTGGAGGAGTGGCGCCACTGGTTGGAGGGGGCCTCCCAGCCTTTTGGCGTTTGGACGGCCCTTTAGAATCTGGAGTACCTCAGGCCAGCCAAATGACTCAACTCTCGCCAAGCCCGCTGGTCCCTGTTTTTCGGCAGGTTTAACTTCACCATCACCTAAAGCCCGAGGTCTAAGAACATCAAGCCAGATGCCCTCTCCAGGCAGTTCTGCTCGGGTGCTGCTGAGATGCCACCATCTCCCGTTGTGTCTCCTTCATGTATTGTGGGCGCCCTCTCATGGGGCATCAAGGAGAGGGTCAGGAGAGCCCAGGAGACCGAGGCTGACCCGGGCGGGGGGCCAGCGGGAAGGATGTATGTGCCCTCTGCTGTCCGGGGGGAGGTCATTAATTGGGTACACTCCTCCAAACTGCTGTGCCACCCTGGGATGGTGCGTACTGTGGCCCAACTCCAGAGAACTTTCTGGCGGCCGTCGCTACAGAGGGACGTCGGGGAGTACATCCAAGCCTGCCCCCAGTGCGCCCCTTGCAAGACATCCTCCTCTCCACCGGCGGGCCTGCTTCATCCCCTCCCCATCCCCAGCAGACCCTGGTCCCATGTGGCTCTTGATTTTGTGACCGGTCTTCCCCCCTCTGCAGGCAACACCATCGTTCTCACCATAATAGACAGATTCTCCAAGGCGGCCCACTTCACCCCCCTACAGGGGCTCCCTACGGCCAAGGAGACAGCGGACCTGCTCACCCTAAATGTGGTTTGGCTCCATGGCATCCCAACGGACATCGTGTCGGACCGTGGGCCCCAGTTCGTCTCGCAGGTGTGGCGAGCCTTCTGCAAAGATATCGGGGCCACGGTAAGTTTGTCCTCGGGGTACCACCCCCAGAGTAATGGTCCGTGTGAGCGCATCAACCAGGAGCTGGAGGCGGCACTGCAATGCGTTACTGCCTCCAACCCGGCATCCTGGAGTGCCCACCTGCCTTGGGTTGAATACGCACATAATACTGTGGTCTCCTCTGCTACAGGTCTTTCTCCATTCAAGGCCTCCCTTGGGTACAACCCCCCACTGTTCCCGGAGGAGGAGGGAGACATCACTGTGCCCTCCATGCAGGCCCACATGAAGTGCTGTTGCCGGCTGTGGAAGGCTACCCGGGCTGCGCTTTGGCGCATGGCGGACCGCAACTCAGACATCGCCAACCGCTGCAGGACACCGGCTCTGTCCTACCGGGACAGGCAGCAGGTATGGTTGTCCACAAAGAACATTAATCTTAAGACTGAGTCCAGGAAACTATCCCAGTGCTTTATTGGTCCTTTCTCCATCACCCACATTGTGAATCCTGTCGCTGTACGCCTGGCTTTCCGCCCCTCCCTCCGCATCTGTCCCACCTTCCACGTCTCTCAGGTTAAGCCATTCGTTTCCAGCCCTCTGTGCCCCCCTCCCAAGTTACCACCTCCACTGGTGATGATTGATGGTGACCTCGACTGGAAGGTCAACTCCATCCTGGACGTCCAACGCAGGGGTCGTGGCCTTCAGTACCTGGTGGACTGGGAGAGTTACGGTCCAGAATGGAAATCCTGGGTGCGTCTCTCCTTCGTGATGGATCCTCAGCTCATCAGGGACTTCCACCGGACGCACCTGGGGGTACATTGGATCGGCCGCCGAGAGGCGTCCCGTGGGGTGGGGGGGAGTACTGTGGTGACCGGCTCTGCGTGCCTGCTGCCCTAATTGCCTCCACAGCTGCACGCACACCTGTTCACCTCATTAGACAGCCTTCTTAAGCTGTGCTGCCCTGTGGTCTGCATGGAGACATCAACACTCCTCTGGTCTGGAAGGACCTCCTCGACTACTCTGTCATCCTGCTCCGGAGAATCTTCTTCTTCGTCAATCCTGCTCCGTCAGGTCTTCTGAGGGCCAAAGCTCTCGAACGACAAGTAAGCCTTTGGGATTCCATCCCTTCCATGCTTCACCTTTTCTCCCCTGTGCACAGGTGGAAGCCTCCTGGCGGTGGACCTGTGCTTCTTCCCGCACATTGCATTGCACTGTGTACTCACCTGCTAATCCTCACCTTGCTCCTCGGCGACAGCACGGTCATGGAACGGACTGCAGCTGGTTCGGAGTCTTTCATCCACTCCGGTTACCAGTTCGTCCATGCTCTGCTCGCCCAGCTGCCCACTTCAGCACACACGCACGCATTCACATTCACTCTCACTGCAAATAAAAGATAATTGTATTTATTCCGAGTCTGAGTCTGCTTCTGGGTTTTACCAAACATGTCAGCTACATTGCTTCTAATCTACAACTTTTAGCTGCTTCTTCTTTTTTTTTTTTAGCATTTCAGGAAAGCAGTTTCAGTTTACAACATTCAGACTCTGTTTTCTTCAGGAAATGCACATTTTCTACTTACCTCCAACGAGGAGGTAATGTTTTCTTGTTGGTTTGTTTGTCTCTTTGAGCATGATTACGTAAAACCTACTGGATGGATTTTAATGAAATTTTCAACAGAGGTGGCCCTTGGGCTAGGGATGAACCCAGTAGATTTTGGCAGTGATGTGGGTCAGGAAATGGATTCTGCATCACTTTTCCACTTTCTTTAACATTACAAGATAGGGTCTTGGTCTCGCAGGTATGTGCTTGCAGAGTGCCCTCTAGTTACCACATGTACAGTATTTAAAAATATCTGCTTGGGGTGTCTGGTGGCCTAATGTTTATGATGCATACCACTAGAGCATGTTGGTTAACTGAAGTGGTTTGAATCCCACACAGAACAACCCCTCCTGCATGTCTCTCTCCTGCTCTTCTGCAAATTTCCTGATCCTCTCCTAACTCTGGCTGCAAAAAACGCGAGGAAAACTAAGGAGCTGGTGGTGGACTGCCACAGGCAAGGACAACCCCTCACAGCACCAGTAAATATACAGGGAACAGACATCGAGATGGTGACATCCTACAAGTACCTGGGTGTTCATCTGAACAATAAACTAGACTGGTCACACAATACTGACGTACTCTACAAGAAGGGACAGCGCAGGCTGTTCCTACTGAGGAGACTCAGGTCTTTTGGTGTACAAGGGGCACTGCTGAAGACATTCTACGACACGGTGGTGGCATCAGCCATCACTTTTGGAGTGGTGTGCTGGGGCAGTGGCGTTACAGCAGCCGATAGGAAGAGACTGAACAAACTGATCAAGAAAGCTAGCTCTGTCCTGGGGCAACGCCTTGACCCAGTGGAGGAGATGGGAGAGAGAAGGATGGTGGCTAAACTGTCATTTCTGCTGGAGTCTGAGTCCCACCCTATGCAGGACATACTGAACGCACTGAGGAGCTCATTTAGCAGCAGACTACATCATCCTAGGTGTGCAACCGAGAGGTTTCGCAGGTCCTTCCTATCTATGGCTGTCAGACTGTATAACCTAAGCAGGGCTGCTCGCAGAGATAGCAAAAAAACGTGACAACCTAATAGTATTGAATGCAAAAGACGCAATAGACTTACACAATGGTCCCCTCCGGTATACAACTAGGAAAATACCGGTCGTTACGGAGGGTGACAATATGTATGGGTACATAATCATACCATGTAGGATAACTAAGTAGACGGTTATGCTGTTCATTCCATCTAGCTACAATGCTCCGCACTGTGTGTTTATATATTTATATATTTATTCCATCTAGCTACAATGCTCCGCACTGTGTGTTTATATATTTATATATTTATATGTACATATGTATATTCGGTGCTCTTGTTTTTTCTTGTCTTCTGATTGTTGCTCTGAGTGTTGCTACCCCTGTGCTGTTGCAATCCTGGAATTTCCCCATTGTGGGACTAATAAAGGCTTATCTTATCTTATCTTAAAATATTCTCTTTGGTGGCCCAGAGAACTTGTTGTACCCAGGAGTAAAACCAAAAGTCATGAACTCGCTTTTATTCCCTGTGCTTTTACACTGTACTATAAGTAATTTTATCTTTGGATTGATGAGTTTCAGATTTAACTTAGTGATAACAATCATGGTTGTTATTGTACGTTTGTCTCAATTCAGGATCCATGGTTTTTAACAAGGTGTTTTTATGCTGTGTTTTCCTGCCATGACAGACTTCTAATAAAATGAAAATAAAGGCAAAATGCCCCCAAAAGCAAGTCTCTGAAAGAATCTTTGTTGCCATCATTGCTGAATTCTAAATGAAGTTTGTGCTGACTGGTTGTGTTAATGTGTATTAGTAAGTGGTGCTTTATGGCTGCCACTGAATGAAACTTTTGAAGACTCTTGAGATTTTAGTGGTTGACAGAGTTTGCAGAAGGATTACTCTGCAGTTGCATTAAAAGGTTACATTATCGGTTGGTGATTATTTAAGAACAAGAATATGTAAGAAGGGTGGAATGTTTATTTGAGCCCAGTTTACCCTGAAGTTATTCTGAAGGGTTTCATTTTACCTGTCCAAAAGTGGAATGCTTCAGGGATAAAAATGATAATTTTCAGTATGTAATCGCTATCATGAACCAAGCCGGGTTGTTCTTCGGGCTCGGTTCTGACCCACTGTGGCTCAGGTTTATCTGTGGAGCTATGTATTATGTTATCTTTTGAGCTTCTTGTTGTTTCTAGTTTTCCCTTTGTTTATTTTTCTACCTGTAGCCACTGCGTTCTGGCCGGCAGCTGTGAGGCAGCCTCCTTTGGCCTACACTCGTGTGGGCACTGTCTGACACTTGCCTGTCCGACCACGCCCCCTCTCTCATGACAGGGTCTGGTAATTGCCTTTCCCGCGCTTTGCCCAGGTGTTCCCAATCTGTCTAGCCAGCAATGCTTGTACTTAAGCAGCCCTTTGCCAGTCAGGCATTGCTGGACTATTGTATTGTCTAATGTTTGTTCCATGCCACTGTTCACTGTCGTCTGCCCGCTGCACGTCCCGTCGTGTGAGTCTAGAAGTGAACCTTATCATCTTTTTGTAAGTCTGCCTTGTTTTGGTACTGTTTGTCTTGTGGCAAAGGTACACTGTGGTCTGTCCACTCCATGCTCATCGTGTAGCCATTTAGTGTACCCTGTACCATTTTTGTATGTCTATATTTTGGAACTGTTTGCCCTTTTTGTTAATAAACGTGCTTGTGGTGTAAACCTGCGCCTAAATCCGTCCTTCCCCCTCACTCCTCGGTGCACTGCGTAAAAGCGCATGAGGAGGGTCTTGACAAATCTCTGCATGCACACTACCTGAAATTAAAAATTATATCCAGTGGTTAGCACTGTGGCAGCACAGCAACTCAGCTTTGGCTGTGGGAACCAGGGTTTGATCCCAGTCCCTGACCAACAGTGATCTGTGTGGAGTTTGGATGTTCTCTCCGTGTCTGCGTGGGTTTACTCCGGGATTTCTCCGGTTCCCTCCCACATGCCAAAAACATGCAAGTTAGGTTAACTGGCATTAACTGGGGGTTCTAAATTGTCCTTAGGTATGAATGTGAGAGTGAATGGTTGTCTGTCTCTCTGTGTTGGCCCTGCGATGGACTGGCGATCTGTCCATGGTGTACCCTGCTTCTCGCCCAAAGATGCTGAGATAGGCCCCAGCCCCCCCATGACCCGAAAAGGATTAAGCAGAAGAAGATGGATGGATGGATCCAATCTTGCAGGAATTCTCAAGCCTTATTAAAACAGTTTTGCCTGAATACTGACATGTTGGTGTGAGCGGACACGGAACTAAAGAAAGCATCTGTTCTACTGCACTGCTAATGAGTTAAGTGACTTGGCAATGTCTTAACTCCAGATTATCAACCTAATCTCAATCTGTCCACGACATTCACAAACGGCTTCCAGATGAATGTGCGGGTTCTCATCCACCCCACAGGCTACTTGTTATGAGAGAAACTAGAAATCCTCAAACATTGCTTTAAAGATTGGTTATGATCTTCTGAAGAAGCAGTACTCTAGAACAGGAAATTCAAAATGTTAATCTCTCTCTGACCTAAGCAAGCTTCAATGACAATCAAAACAGGTGGAGAGATGGTGAGGTTTCTTTTATCTGGCTTTCAAGACTTAACATTAGTTATCAAAGTTCTGCACACGTTCATTGCTTAATATTCATTTTTTTCTTTCAGAGTGGGAATCCTGATTTCTGATCATATTGTATTTATTTATTAATATCTATATTCAGCTTAGTTTGGTTGGAGTTTTAGCTTTGCCTTTTTAAATCAATGTAAATCTATTTGTGAGAGGCTTAATAGTACTTCTCTACACCCCCAGTCCACCCAGTGAATGTACCAAAAACTTCTACATTATGATTCCCATATATGACTCATAATCACAATGCCAATGCCAATTTTGATAAGCATATGGGCAATAAAAAGACTACAAGTGAAGACATTTTATTTACAGTATATTTGATGTTATTGTACTTTAGTTTTCTAAGTATATTATTATTACTTCCATGAGTTTTAGTGTTTTCTATAGTCTAATTTATTTTCTCTCCTGTTTTGGCTGTAAAAACTAGAAAAATACATCAATAATAACAAGTACAACAACACTGTATGTAAATTATGTGTGAGTTGTTATTACCACTTTACAATACTTCTACCCCAATAAACTGGAGTGGTGGCCTAGTTGGTAGAGCATTTGCCCTGGTTCAAATCCCGGCCGGGTCATCCCGAAGACCATATAAAAGTGGAACTTCCTGCCGTCCAGCTTGGTGCTCAGCAATAATGGAACGGAGGAGAGAAATGTGGCTGGGCCTTGCATGGCAGTGACCTCTCTGATTCTATATATGTGATTAACATTGTAGACACGAGAAACATAATTTCTTTCTACTGTACATGATTGGCTGTATGGACTGAATGACAATAAAGTTGGCTTATCCTTGTCCTTAAAGGATTTGTAAATGGTCAATAAGTAGATTGTTAATCAGGTTATAAATGCTTCATAATACTTCTGTGTGGAGAACACCGTACCCACCAAGACTATACGGTGTTTTCAAACAACAAACCCTGGATCAACTCTGAAATAAAGACCCTGCTGAAAGAGAAGAAAAGGATCTTCAGGTCAGGGAACAAGAAGGAGCTGAAGTCAGCACAGAATTCACATTCGGCACAGTCCTCCGAACTGCCTCCAGATCAACACAGGGAAGACCAAGGAACTGGTGGCAGACTCCGACAGGTGTGGATACCTTCCACAGCACTGGTGAACATCCAGGTAACAGACATTGAGATGGCGACATCTTACAAGTACCTGGGTGTTCACCTGAACAATAAACTGTAGTGGTCACACAACATTAACATGTTCTACAAGAAGGGGCAGTGCAGGCTGTTCCTTCTGAGGAGACTCTGGTCTTTTGGAGTGCAGCAGCATCATGGCAGGCGATAGGAAGAGACTGAACAGGCTAATCAAGAAGGCCAGATTTATTCTGGGGTGCTGACTTGGCCCAATGGAGGCGATTGGAGCAAGAAGGATGATGGCTTGGCTGTCATCTCTGCTGGAGTTTGAATCTCACACCCCATGTGGGACATGCTGAATGCACTGCAAAGCTCATTCAGCGGCAGGCTGCACCATCCTAAGTGCTCGAGGGAGAAGTGCTGCAGGCCCTTCCTACCTATTGTTGTCAGACTTTATAATCTGCACTGCTCATAGAGACCATACATAACACTACTGCTTTGTACAGTAGGGATCGTTCCCTTCCAATACACTACTAATAGAATTACAACTATTATTGAAGGTGGCAACAACACTGTTCATTCATCTGTGAAAGATATTGGGCACACGCATGTGCACACACACACACACACACACACACACACACACACACACACACAAAAAGTAAGGAATATTTGGCTTCCGGGTAAAATTTCAGGATGCACCTAAAATGCACTATAACAAGCCTATTCAATTAGTGGCCCACGGGCCCCATGTGGCCCAGAACCAACCTCTGAGTGGTCCAGAGGCCCAGGCCACACCAAGGAAATATAAATTTAAGAAAAAAATATGAAGGAATGATGGTTCGCAAGCGGGCACGTGAACAACGCGCGTGACCGTCATCCGTGCGGAGTTGAGAAGCGCCCCACCCACGTGAGCGTTCAGCTGGATTCCAGTTGCCAGGCCAGGCAGAGCATCTCGCTAGCGTTGCTGTCCGAGAGAAGTATGAGCTTATTAAAGTACTTTAAACACGGGAAAAAGCATAAGAGGTATGAAAGCAGTGGAGACATTTATTGTGGTTTTAACCTGCTGGTAACGGGAGCAATCTTTTCTTTTTTTTGGGGGGGGGGGGTGTGCACTGAAGTGTTTGACAGTTCATTTTTTTATTCAGCTAAATGCACTTTGTGATGTGCCAAGGTCAGTTATGACCAGGATGTAGTATATTTTATTTCAAAGGGGAAACAAATGTTAATGCTACTAACAGCGCACATTTGAGTTTTTATGCACTTTGAGATATGCCTGAGTAAGATGTGACCAAAATGGTTATTTACAATTTTAATAATAAAAAGTAATTTTATTTTTTCCATTCTATTTATTTAATTGTTGTTCAAGAGGAAAAATATTTCTACTACTTCAAGTTCTGCTCAACCCCAGCACTGTTATTGAGTTTTTACGCTCTTTTGATGCGCCTTTGTCATGTGCCAAGCACACATTTAAAACCAAGACAATGAATAAAAAGTGCATATTTTTTGTCATACCGATCTGTGTTGGTTTGAAATTTGTCATATTCAACAGATCACGGAACATGTGTGGCCCAGTTATGTGTCTTGACCTCAAATTGTGGCCCAACTGATTTTGTAATTGAATAGCCCTGCACTATAACATTTATAGGTGAACTTAATTTGACCTTCTCAAACCTTTGAATGCACATGTCCCAACTGTTCAATGTTCAGTACTTTTTGTATAACTTGCTGTTCTCTAACAAGGTGCTTAATGGCAAAATTCACAACAGGTGTTGGATCCATGAATCGACCAATAAATTTTCCGTTTCAATTAGAATTGGTATTTAAACAGTCCTCTTCATCATGCTGTTCATATTTTGACATCATGAGACCAAGATGACGCCTAACAATTGATCAACAGTACCTTGCCATTGGGAGGCTTCAAACAGGATGTTCTCAGAGGGAAGTGGCCACTGAGCTTAGAGAAGGGGCAGGCAAACTTTTTAGCCCAGGGGCCACATTGAGTTTAAAATTTGACAAAAGGGCAAGACCACTGTGCCCCTGCATGAACAGCACAGGCCTAATTTCATCTTCATGGATGACAATGCTCCAAGAGTCACAGAAAGGCATAGAAGTAGACGTCCTTTGGCCACATCCCACGCTGATGACAGCTTCATTGTGAACAGTGCCCTGCAGAACCGGATGATGAATGCCACTCAACACCAGGCACATTTAAGGGAGGTGAGAGACACCCAACTGTCACGTCAGACCATTCAAAACCATTTACATCAGCGTGGTCTGATGTAAATGGTTGGCTTTCAGGGGAAACTTATGGAAAATGTAAAAAGTTCTTTGCTAAAATGATATTATATCATGAAAGTAGGGTATTTAAGTAGAAGCATGCAATGGTGATCTCCACATCGCAAACAAATTAGGGCATGGGCAGCCCCTCACAGCCCCAGGCATGGGCAGCCCCTCACAGCACCAGTAAATATACAGGGAACAGACATCGAGATGGTGACATCCTACAAGTACCTGGGTATTCATCTGAACAATAAACTAGACTGGTCACACAATACTGACGCACTCTACAAGAAGGGACAGCGCAGGCTGTTCCTGCTGAGGAGACTCAGGTCTTTTGGTGTACAAGGGGCGCTGCTGAAGTCATTCTATGACACGGTGGTGGCATCAGCCATCACTTTTGGAGTGGTCTGCTGGGGCAGTGGCATTACTGCAGCCGATAGGAAGAGACTGAACAAACTGATTAAGAAAGCTAGCTCTGTCCTGGGGCAACGCCTTGATCCGATGGAGGAGATAGGAGAGAGAAGGACGGTGGCTAAACTGTCATCTCTGCTGGAGTCCGAGTTCCACCCTATGCAGGACATACTGGATGCACTGAGGAGCTCATTTAGCAGCAGACTACATCATCCCAGGTGCACAACCGAGAGGTTTCGTAGGTCCTTCCTACCAACGGCTGTCAGACTGTACAACCTAAGCAGGGCTGCTCGCAGAGATAGCAAAAAGACGTAACAAACTAATAGTTTTTTGAATGCAAAAGATGCAATAGACTTACACAATGGTCCTCTCCGGCATACAACTAGGAACATACCGGTCGCTATGGAGGGTGAGAATATGTATGGGCACATAATCATACCATGTAGGATAACTAAATAGACGGTTATGCTGTTTCATCCCACCTAGCAACAATGCTCTGCACTGTGTGTGTTTATATATTTACATATTTATTCCATCTAGCTACAATGCTCTGCACTGGGTGTGTTTATATTTATATATCTATATATTTATTCCATCTAGCTACAATGCTCCGCACTGTGTTTTTATATATCTACATATTATTCCATCTAGCTACATTGCTCCGCACTGTGTGTGTTTATATACTTGCATATTTATTCCACCTAGCTGCAATGCTCCATACTGTGGGTGTTTATATATTTACATATTTATTCCATCTAGCTACAATGCTCTGCACTGTGTGTTCATATATTCATATATTTATTCCATCCAGCTACAATGCTCTGCACTGTGTGTCTGTGTGTGTGTGTGTGTGTATATATATATTTTATAGTAATATGTACATATGTATATTAGCTGCTCTTGCTTGCTTGTTTTTTCTTGCCTTCTGATTGTTGCTCTGAGTGTTGCTATCCCTGTGCTGTTGCAATCCTGGAATTTCCCCGTTGTGGGACTAATAAAGGCTTATCTTATCTTATCTTATCTTAAATTATTGAACAAAATGTCAGTGTCTCAATAACTTGTCATGTACCCTTAGGCATCAATTACAGCTTGACAACAATGTCTCATGCTGTTCATAAGTCAACTTATTGTCTGCTGAGGCATGGCATTGCACTCTTCTTGAAGGGTAGCTCTCAGGTCATTGAGGTTGTGGGGTGCAGGGTTACAAGCCTCTACACGGTGACTCAGCTGATCCCATAGATTTTCTATGGGATTCAGATCTGGAGAAAGTGCAGGCCACTCCATTTGAGGTACCCCAGCGTCCAGCAGCCGTTCCGTAATGATGCAACCTTGACTGGAGCATTGTCATCCATGAAGATGAAATTAGACCTGTGTTGTTCATGCAGGGGCACAATGACTGGATTAATGATGTTATTCAGGTAGAATCAGCTTGTCACTGTACCATTCACAAGGTGCAGGGCAGTTCTGTATTGACTAGACACACCCGCCCAGACTGTAACACCACCACCACCAAAGGCTCGTCTAGTGACAACAGTGGCTGATGCATAGCGCTCTCCTTGACGTCTCCAACATTGTTGGCAGCCATCATTTCTGCTCAACGTGAATCGACTTTCATCAGAGAACAGAATTGAGGCCCACTGGCCCCTTGTTCAGTGTAAATGCTCCCTGGCCCATGCAAGACGATGATGCCTGTGCCTGGCGGTGTGGTTAGGTACCATTGCAAGTCATCTAGCACGCAAATCATGCTGATGTAAATGGTTTTGAATGGTCTCATGTGACACTTGGGTGCCTCTCACCTCCCTTAAATGTGCCTGGAGTTGAGTGGCATTCATCAACCAGTTCCGCAGGGCACTGTTCACAATGAAGTGGACATCAGCGTGGGATGCGGCCAAAAGACGTCCACTTCTATGTCTTTCTGTGACTCTTACAGTCTCTCTGTAAATCTGTTGCAACCTGCTGATGACACTCTTGACACTCTAAGCTCAGTGGCCACTTCCCTCTGAGAACATCCTGTTTGAAGCCTCGCAATGGCGAGGTACTTTTGATCAATTGTTAGGTGTCGTCTTGGTCTCATGATGTCAAAATGTGAACAGCATGATGAAGAGGACTGCTTAAATACCAATTCTAATTGACCCAGAAAATTTATTGGTCGATTCATGGATCCAACACCTGTTGTGAATTTTGCTGTTAAGCACCTTGTTAGAGAACAGCAAGTTATGCAAAAAGTACTGAAACATTGAACAGCTGGACATGTGCATTCAAAATGTTAGAGAACGTCAACTTAAGTTCACCTGTAAAGGTTATAGTGCATTTTAGGTGCATCCTGAAATTTCACCCAAATGCCGAATATTCCTAACTTTTTATGTGTGTGTGTGTGTGTCGGGGGTTATTTAACTGTAATGCCGTAAATACTATTTAACTGCAATGCTCTTGCACTGTTTTTTACCCATTTTTTTTTTATCTTATTCCTCTGAGTACTACTATCCCTTTGCTGCTGCAATATTGCAATTTCTCCATTGTGGGACAAATAATAGACTATCTTATCTTATTACTCATGAGGTCAACTACTGTATCATTTATGCTTGTACACACGAGTTATAAATAAAGATGTGTTCACTTCCGGTTATGGCTGCCACGTAAGACGGACGTGTCTCACTCTGCTCTGCTCCTGGAGAAAAAAAATCGGCAAATAACTCTCTCATTTGGGACAGAACGTATCCCAGCATTTGGGCGAGGATATGTCGGCGAAGCCTAAGGCTGGAAAACCAGGTAGAGGAAAAAGCGAGCCGCCGAAACAGTCCAAATTAACGGACTTTCAGGTCTGTGACGCAGCAAATAAAACTCCATATATGGCGGAGGAGGCTGGCAACGGTGCGATGTCTGCGGGGAGCGGCGTAGATGCGCTGATGGCTGCCATGAGTTCAATGAGAGCGGACTTTTCCTCTAGATTTGATGGGATTATGGCAGCGTTGGAAGGAATAAGAAAGGAATTGGGTGACTGTGTAGAACGAATGGCGCAGATGGAGCTCCGTCTCTCTAGTGCTGAAGATGACGTCACCCGTCTTCAATTAAAGGTGCGCACTTTGGAAAAAAAAAAATAAATGTCAGGAAGATAATATTTTGGATTTGGAATCTCGGTCGAGACGGAACAACTTGAGGCTGGTGGGTCTTCCAGAGGAATCAGAAGGTTGGGACGCATGTTCCTTTCTGGAAAAGTGGATTCCGGAGGTGCTGGGCAGCGCAGAGTTGCAATCAGCAGTGGTTCTGGAAAATGCACACCGTATTGGCCCACGGAGAGATAAGGGACCGCCGAGGACCTTAATTATGAAGTTTCTCAGCAACAGAGACAGGATGAAGATCTTAAACGCTGCACGAGCTAAAGGAGAGATTAAACACCAGGACCAGCAGGTGCGGTTCTACCCAGATTTGGCCACAGGAATCCAACAATTGAGGAAGCAGTTTGATCCCATACGTAAGGAGCTGCGCAACCTTGGGATTCGTCATGGTGTAATCTATCCTGCGAGACTGTTGACCACGTATGAGGGCAGAACCCACATCTTCAAGACCCCAGAGGAAGCGCAGGAGTTCATCAAGAAGATCAAAGAAGAAGAAGAGACTGGTGGGAGCTAAGCATGAACAAAATATAAGGTAGAATAATTAAGCATTTGCACAGGCATCTGATTGACTTGAACTAAATAGCAAGTTTACAAAATATAGATTGTATTATATATTAAAAAACAAAACAAAACAAACAAAAAAACTATGATGTACAAAGTTGCTAAAAATTTTGGAGTTAAGTTGGAAAACTACAGAGGAGAGTTAATGTTACGTCATTAAAAGCAGTAGAGTTAGGGTGATTGGGAGGATGAAGAAGGAGTGGCTTAGGCTGTTCCCCGTGTATGTGGAGCGGTCGATGGCTATATCGGGAGACGGAATTTTTCTTTTGATTTTGGGGGGTTTGCCACAAGTGTGGGAAGGGGGAATTTGTTTGTGTGTAGTTTGTAGGATGAATGTTCAACCACTCATGTTTTTGCTTCTCTGTATGAGCATGTTTACACTGCAAGGTAATCCCAAACTCTCTATTGATCATAAACCAAAGCATTAATCTTAATTTAACTTCATGGAATTGCAGAGGTCTACAAAATTTAAAAAAACTTAAACAAGTTATGAATAAAATAAAAGACATGGGTTCAAAAATTGTGTTTTTACAAGAAACTCATTTAATAGAGGAGGATATAAAAAGAATTAGGAGTAGATGGCAAGGAAGTGTCTTCACCTCATCATTTTCATCCCGGGCCAGGGGAGTTATGACTCTCATACATAAAGCAGTCCCTTTTCAAGTGAAAAATGTAATTGGAGACAAATTTGGAAGATATGTAATCATTCAAGGTTCTTTGCTATTAGAAAATATAAACCTTGTGAACTTATATGGTCCCAATATAGATGATCAAAAGTTCTTTGCTAATTTATTTCTTATCTTATCATCACTTACAGGGCAACATATAATAGCAGGGGATTTTAATTGTACATTGAATCCAGGTATAGATAGATCAACAGGACTGGATTGTACGCACAATGGATGTAGGATGACTATTAATCATTTTATGAAAGAATTGAGAATGTTAGATATATGGAGAGAAATGAAACCACAAGTTAAAGCCTATTCTTGTTATTCCAGTACCTACAAGACATTATCACGTATTGATTATTTTTTGATTTCCACAGAATTAAGGTCCAAGATTCAAAACTGCTTTTATGATAACATCGTGATCTCTGATCATGCACCCTGTTGTCTAATATATGTAGATAAAAAATTGACAAAGGAATCAGGTAGATGGCAATTTCAGCATAAATGGCTTCAGGATGAGGAATTTGTCAAGTATATAGAAAAACAGATAGATGAGTTCTTTGACATCAATACTACACAAACATCAGCATGTGTAAAGTGGGAGGCTTTCAAAGCTTTTATTAGGGGACATATTATTAGTTATACAGGATCAAAATCTAAGAAGACTCGAGAGGAGAGAGCCAAATTGGAACATAAAATAAAAAGTCTTCAGGAAAAAGTGTATGCAGGAAGTGATCCAAGGCTGGAGAATGAATTACTGATTTTGAGAGCTGAATACGACAAAAAATCAGCGAATAGAGCTGCCTCAAGTCTTCTAAGATTGAAACAATCTTTTTATGAACAAGGTGAAAAATCAGGAAAATTATTGGCATGGCAGATTAAACAATTAGAAATTAAAACACCAATTACCAGTATTATAAGTAACGGACAGGTAGTTATAGATCCTTTAGAAATTAACAGAGCCTTTAGAGATTACTATGAAAAATTATATGATACCAAAAATGAATCTGATTTAACAAAACTAAATGGGTTTTTGAACGAACTATCTATACCGTGTATTCCAAATGAAAACAGGGAGATATTGGAGTCTAAAATTAGTCAAGAAGAAGCTGGGCTAGCCATTGATAATATGAAATCAGGAAAAAGTGCAGGACCAGATGGTCTTCCAGTTGACCTTTATAAAAAATTTAAGAATAAATTAATAAAACCTTTTTTGGAAATGGTTTTAGAAGCATTTCAAAATAATAATTTACCATCATACATGAATAATGCCTTAATTATACTGCTGCCAAAACCAGGTAAGCCCTCTAATAAATGTGAAAATATGAGACCAATAAGCCTATTAAATGCCGACCTTAAGATAATCTGTAAAATTTTAGCAAGACAAATACAAGAAATTTTACCAAATATTATTAATCGAGATAAGAATGGCTTTATAAAGGGAAGACAAGGCTTCCATAATGTAAGAAGACTATTTAATATTATTTATTTTAATAAAGAAGCACCGGATACAGCTCTCCTATCACTGGACGCCGAAAAGGCCTTTGATAGAGTTGAATGGCCCTTTCTTTTTGAAGTCTTACAAAGGTTTGGACTTGGAAATAATTTCATAAAATGGGTTCAGATAATATACAATAATGCTACAGCAGAAATCCTAACAAATAACAATATTTCAAAATCAATAAAAATCAATAGAGGATGTCGACAAGGCTGTCCACTTTCACCTTTACTGTTTACTATGGCAATTGAACCTTTAGCGATAGCGATACGTTTACATTCACAAATATATGGAATTAAAGTTGGACCAACAGAACATAAAATCTCCCTGTACGCCGATGACATAATTTTGTTTATGTCGAATCTAAAAAAATCAATTCCAACCTTGTTGAATTTAATAAAGAATTTTGGGGAAATATCAGGATATAAAATAAATAAAACTAAATCTTCAATATTAATGCTAAATGAGACCCAGAGAAATTACCCAGACCCTGAGGTAAATCAATTCAAAGTTGTAAATCAGTTTAAATATTTAGGAATCCAAATTGTGCCTAAGCTAGATTCAGTCGCCAGTGTCAACTATGAAGCCTTAATGTCAGATATCAATGAGTTAACTCAGAGATGGATGTCACTACCAATGTCGATGATCGGGAGAATCAATATACTTAAAAGTAATATTTTACCTAAAATACTTTATTTATTTCAATACATTCCCTTATCACCACCTTTAGATTTATTCTCAAGAATTAAAAAAAAGTTAGTGGAATTTATATGGAACAACAGGAGGGCTAGATTACGTCTGTCTTTATTATATTTACCATTTGATCGTGGAGGTCTGAAATGTCCAAATTTTATGTTGTATTATTGGTCGGCACAACTGAGGTCTATGACATATTATTTTTCATCAAATGATCTCCCTCACTGGACTGAAATGGAATCATACAATTTACCTTTACCTCTTCCCTTATTCATATACTCAGATTCGGCAAAAAAATTACAAAAACAAGTTAAAAATCCATTTGTAAAGCATATGATCAAAATATGGTGTGAAGCTAAAAACTATTTAAAAGAACCACAGTTATTGTCACAATTTAGTCCAATTTGGGGTAATCAATATTTTAAACCAGGGAGAGCGGACGCTGTATTTAAAGTATGGAATTTAAAAGGGATACAAAAGATTCAGGATTTATATTTGCCATGTGCAGATAACATAATGTCTTTTGAAGAGCTGAGGATCAAATTTAATCTCAATAGAACACATTTTTTTAAATATCTTCAACTTAGAAACTTTATTCGATCAAATCAAAATAAAGCTCTCACTCGACCTATTTATTCATCCTTGGAAAAAATGTTGATGAAAGATAGTAAAAGAAAGGGTATTATTTCAGAGTTTTATAACTCATTGACACTATCTTCAAGTGAAAATTCACTGAAAAGATTAAACTACTGGAAAGAAGATCTGCAAACTGAAATTTCAGAGGAACAATGGGAATTGGCTTGTACAGAAGCTCAAACTAAATCAATAAATGTACATCTTAAATTGATACATTTCAAATGGTTAATGCGGATGTATGTTACACCGGAGGAGTTAAATAGATATAACAAAAATATACCAGATACGTGCACAAAATGCATGGAAAGTAAAGGAACCCTATTTCATTGTGTATGGGAATGTAGATTAATAAGAATGTTTTGGGAAGAGGTGAGGGTAACAATTGAAAAAATAATCTCAAAACAAATCATATTAAATCCTAAACTGTTTTTGTTGGGTCTGTACCCAGAAAAGCATAATTTTAATAAAAGTGAAAGAACATTCATAGACCTCAGTTTGCTTAATGCCAAAAAATGTATTGCACTATTATGGAAAAAGACTCATAGACCAGATGTGACTCAGTGGTTAAGACAGATGTTAACAAACCTTCCATTAGAAAGAATAACATATATACTGAAATCAAAGGAAATTGTGTTTGAGAATATATGGAGACCTTTTATTGATTATGTAAAAAATTTAAACATAACTCTTGAAGAAGAAGGTGAATGATGTGTGTGGACCTTGTAAATTCCAAACTGGTGAACATAATATGTATACTTATGTATTGGATTGTCTAGACTAAACAGAGGAGCATTGTTGAAGACTTGATTTTGTTGGTGGTTGTTGGTGTTTTTAGTGCATTTTTTTTTGTAGTACTTTAGTGTTGGTGTTTGATTGTTTGTGTCATGTTTGTTAAAAAAAAAAAAGGTTCAATAAAGATATTGTGGGAAAAAAAAGATGTGTTTATATCATTCTTAAAACTACTTCCAAATTAACACAATTTTTTAATTGTCCAAAATCTGAGCCTGATAAGAGCTTTTCTGGATTTTTTTTTAACTGAGAGCTCACATGATGACAGTTGTTTACCTGTGAGTGGAAGTATGCTTCTATCTTCTCCAGTATCTCATTCAGTTTGGCTAGACCTTTGGAGGGAAGCTGGCAGTAGACGGTCCCATCTGAGCAGACACTGCTGACAGTCACATTCATATAAGCACTGTTCACCTGAGGAGAGTCACAGATACAAGTTTAGCCTGTTGAACACTGAACAACCCTCATGTACACACATACAAACTTTACCTGTAATGTGCTTGCTAGAGTCTTATCCTGCAGGGCTTTCATGCAGGCAGCATTGATGTTCACATCATCATCTTGTGATGTGTCATAAAGGACAACAAGAGGGGGCTGCCCTCTCTCTAGGATCTCAGCCAACAGGATCTTTCCACTTGCCATCGTCTCAAACTTTTTCAATACTGTCATGTCTTGACAGAAATCTTCCAGGCCTAGAAACATGTGGAAATGTTACCAATAGGTGTGTTCTGAATTAGTCACACGTATTGAGTGGGATAAAGTGGTTTGTTTACAGCTGCAGTTTTTCCATAGATAAGATGGAAGTGTGAATGGGGAAACAAGGAAAACAGAGGAGTGGTAGACTTTTTCAGATTTTTTTTATTGTTGCTTTCATATTTTTGAAACGGAGATAGCTGCCACCCTATACACCATATGGTGTCCCACATGCTGTGGAAGGGATTAACTTAATTTACTTAACTTTCAGAATTTAGTTTATCTGCACACAAACAGATTAGAACATTACAAGGCAAGAAATGTCTAACTGAGGTTGTAAAAAAGATCCTAGTAAGAGGGAAAAAATGTCATGATCCCTGGTTTTCGTTAGTATCATGGTTTTATTTTTCTTGGTTTGGCTTTCATTGAATCTGGGATAATCTCATGTTTGGTTAGTGTTTCTTATTTGAGCTTTGAATTGATTTGTATTTCTTCTGATACTAGACAAACATAGTTTTCATTGAGTATTACATTGTACGAGATTCGGTTTTCTCGCGTGCTCTAGTCTCCCTGGTTCTAGTTAAGTCCATTACGATCACCTGTGGCATGTTCCTTCTTGTCTCTGATTAACCTTTACCCTCACCCCTGATTGCCACTGGGTGTGGATGTGGTGTGTAACAGGTGCATTATAATTACCAGATCTATATTCTAGTCTATACTTGTATTTCCACCAGATACAACGCATTGTGAGATCTGGCTCACTGCAATGGATTGTTAAAAATTTGTAATGAGTCTATTTATGATTATTTCCAGCATGCAGGGAGGTGAAATTGTGTGATCTTGTCCTCATACAAACCGTGTTGGGATCTGTGCTCCTTCACAGCAGAAAGCATTAGTGGGGGCTGTGGCAAGGCTCAAACTGCATAGATCCATAATCACAGTATTATCTTCGTATTTGTAAATTTATTTCCACTGTATAATGCTTATACATTTTTTATAAGCATTAGTATATCTGACAGTGAGGATGGCGTGTGGAAAAGAGAAAGCGGGTTATTGTTCACACTCTAGTACAGAGAGGAAACTGTAAACCTGTCAAGATATAAACGGCTAGCCTCAGCTAGCCACCTTGGTGGTGCTAACAGTTTGATGTAGCATAATGGTAAAAATACAACAAAACAAGCCAGAACGACATGAGATATATATTATCACCAGTGGATTAGTGAACTAGGTAGAAATAGCGATGTTTATCAGGGCAACTGAAATCCAAAGAAAATAACAATATAAATGTGAGCTTCCTAGTACCACTGTTAGCTCTAAAGCTAACACCTTTGGCTCCCTGCCAATCTACATGACAGGCAGCCAGGCTGGCCAATAATAGAGCAGCAGACAGGTATCAAGGCTAGTGTTGTTTACCTTTTAGTGACAATTCCCATTTCCCAATGTACTGAAAATACCCGGAAGAGTTAAAACGGCTTCTTGGAGAGAAAAATGACATAGGCTGTGTGTTGTTTTTTAAAGAGAAGTGAATGTTTTGATTTTTTTTTTTCAGAATCACGTGACCAACAGACGCATTTCAGAAGGTTAACAAAAACAATTTTTCAGTCAATGACCCCTTTAAATTGACAGTTTATTGTGAGACAATGGAAGATGTAAAATGTTTCTGCATTGCATCTATTGAGTTACAGTTGTGTAGTGAATCATTAAAGCAATTTTTTTTTAAAACTTACCTGCAAGTTTACATTTGGTTGCCTGGAAAGGCAGTTTGAAAAACTTTTCATTTAGCTCAAACACCTTATTTCTGCTGATCACCTCTGAGAAACCATGATCCACATAGCAGACCTATGGAACAAAAAAAAAAACAAGAGAAAAAAAGATCACATGGAATACTATAATCCCCAGTCATTCCCTCACATTGCTTTTTTTTTTAAACTCTCACCTTGAGTTTGTCGATCAAAACCTCACAGATTTGCGCCCTCAATATATCCTCCTCCTCCTCAGCCCTGACAGCAACAAGTTGTCCTGAAGATGGAGATGACACGGGAATCTGGCCACTTTGTCCAGAACCATAAAACTCCCTCATTTCATCCTCCATGGACTCCTGGGCCTGGGAGTAATCTTCACCAATGTACCTGGGAGAGTAGGAGACTGTGAGTGAAAGAATTACCACCTACCCCAACAGCACATTCACAGAGACATTTCTCTGACCTGAGTATAACTCCACTGGTGTTGGTGGCCTCCACCACCAGCACAGATGGGTACTCCTCTTTGGGGATCTGCAGAGCTGGAACTGCCTGGATGTTGAGCCTCCTCCCCACCTCTTTCCTCATTCTCAGCTCCTCCTCAATGGTCAAGGAATTTCTCCTGTTACGGTTCTCATCCTCTCCTCCCCCTCCCCCAGTACTGCTTCTCCTGTACAGGATGGCTTTCTTGGGGTTGTCAGGTATGGGGTAGTCGACAGTGCAGAAGTCAGAAAGGAGGTCAAGGTTCTCCAGGACATGTGTGGGTAGTTTGGTCTAGAAACATGCACAAATCAGTGACAAATAAAATGCAAATCCATAACAACACAACATGAAACTGCAAACATATGGCAAGACTTAACATAAGGAATAAATTTAAAAAGCAATAACTATGTAAGGAAAAAACTTAAAAGGCACCAAATAAAGAAGTCAATATATGCAACACAGCAAATGTTAAATGATAAAGCTCAGTAAGTGGAACTGAAGTGGTACTGACTTTGTAGGTGTCCTTAAAGAGTTTGGGCAGTGCATGGGCCCACAAGCCATTGCAGTATTTCACCAGCAGCTCCTCGAGTTTCTGCTTCAGGTCAGGGCTGAGCGTTGCAGGGGAGGAGGGAGGGCTTGGTGAGGAGGAAGACGATGGAGGAGACTGAGGAGACTGAGAACCAGAGCGGTTCAGGTGGCTGCTGGGAGGTCTTCGTTGGGCTGGGGAGTGCAAAGGTTTGTTTGTGAGGTTGTTTGAAGTCGGGACAGGGGATGTGGGTTTGGGGTTAGAGATGGGTAAAGGGGAGGATGTGGAGGTCAGTTCCTTTGCAGGGTAAAGAATCAGCTCTGTAGAGTTGCTGCTGCAGATTTTCTCCACCTAGAAGAAAAAGATGGAACAGCTGAATTGTAAAACAATCTTTTTTAAATAAACAATGAAAATGGCAAGAAACTTCAGATTTTTTTGTTTAGTCTTCATAATATGAAGCTACATCTACACTGTTAACTTAAAATAATTTAATTTTCCCATGCTATAAACATATCTTATCTGTGCATTAAAAAGATAACGATAGCCTGCTGGTGTTTAGCAGAATAATAAGTACATACGCTGCATATGTGTGTCCAGGTCTCCAGGTCTTTGATGGCCTCGGCGGGCAGTTCCTGCTTGTACAGCTCCCTGTAGATCTGAGGCAGCTTCGACACCCAGAACCCATTGCTGTACCTCCCCAAAATCTCTTTGATGCGACCTTGGACCTGCTGTGGGTTGTAGGGCCTTCCCTTCCCAGATTCAAAAGTCTCATTTATATTCAAGGGTGCTAGAAGAAAGGACAAAACAAGTGAGATTAGAAAAAAAATCCAGGGTACAAATTCTATGCCATTATTCCTCACATGATTCAGTTAGAGTGACAAGATGTGAATGAATTGTGGGAAATGGTAACATCAGTGCATTTTAGTGCAATATAAACATAGAATTTTTTTTTCTTCATCAAAAACTGCCAGAGTTTCAAAGACCCCCCTCAAAAAGATTAAAATACCTAATAAAATTAAACTATACATAGTATAATGTTTTATAGTTTAATAACATTAAACTATAAAATGTTTAAGCAAAAGTATCTAATACATAAATCACTAAGGTAGTGAGGCAATCACCTTGTGCTGGTTTATAGGACAAAAGTTACACAGAATGTATTTTCAGTGTGATGAAAAATAGCTCGTCCTACTTACAACCAGTTGGTTGGAAGTTTCTGGAAAGGTGAGCGTGGACCTCCTTCTGAAACCGTGTTGGAACGGTCATCCTCTTATCTGATCTGCTCAAAAAAAGAGCAAAAAGGAGAAGAAATGTTAAGCTGTCAAAGGACACCGCTGAAGACAGGCTGAGGACTAACCTTTCTCTTATGTCAATCCCAACTGAGACAAATCATAATGAGATCTCCAACAACTGACTCCATTACCAACTTAATCTAATCAGATCACTGGTCAAAGTTCAAAAATCTTTGGTTTATCCTATCATTAATATATAATATACATTCTATAAAACTACATACAGTAAATGCACATTACATAATTAGATTACTGCAATGTGAACAATCCCATCTCTTTTCTGTGTATTTTTTGCTGAATTTTAGTTTCAGTGATTATGGGGCTGATTTACTAACGTGCTGCGCCATTGTAAAACCCTGTTTTGGCATTAAAAAACTACTGTCAAGATTTACTAAAGGGCGCAGAACAAAATTAGTGTTGGAAAGGCGTGGACTATGTTAGTTTTGCGCCTGGCCTCATTGCATATGTATTTGTGGGAGTTGTCATGTCAAAACACAAATTTGAGTAAGAGGAGTATTTAAATGACTGGCGAAAGGTGATTTACTAAGGTTTGCGGTTGTCAATCTCCTGCTAAATGCGCCAGGATTTAATGTACAAAAAAAAGCATATCTTAATTTGTCTGCGCCTGACATGGCAGCGATTGTTGCCAGGAGGAGATAACAGCGAGAACCAAGGGCAGGTGACTGAAAAGACAGAAGCTTCTCTCTGCGTGTGACTTTATTTGGCATGACAGAACAGATTATACAAATATCAATGGTCTGACAGAGATAAGCAAAATCTTCCATTGTCAGTTTTCTTTGTTTTTTTTTTCTCTATCCATATTTCTCTATTTATTTCTTTTTACTGTGCATAAAATGGTAATTCAGTTCCCTCGTCTCTCCATTTCTCTCTCCCAGTTCAGGATACACAAAAAACGAGATTAACAAAAACAACACAGATCCATAGAAACGTCCCCCGAAATTGCAACACTAACTCAATGACAGCAGTCTGTGGTCCGAGAAAAAAGTGAAATTATGTGCATTTAATTTTATTACTGTTCCAGAAGTTCAGAAAAGATAAACTGCATATATTTATTAAACGTAATGGATTGGGAGACCTGCAGATTTTGTTAAAACAAAGTTATTTACATAATAAACCCCCAGTGTCCTTCAGTCCACCTTGATGGTTCTTGTGTGTAAAACTAGTGCATACCTGTGCATGCCCATAGAAACCAAGTATTCTGCATGCCCATAGAATGCAAGTGTAAGCAAGCACGCCACCACTCATTCAGTAATTCTTCTTCTTTTAGATTTGATTGGCAGTTGGCAGCCAGCTTACAGGTGCATTACCGCCACATACTTCACTCTATATAGTCACTACGTGGTCAGGAGCTGTAGTCCTTCTATCATCACGGCTGTGTCCAATAGAACCTCAACTCTATTTTCAGACATTACTCTTCTTCGTCTCCTCGTACTTCACTCTATATCATCACTCTATCTGGTCAGGAGCTGTAGTCCTTCTATCATCATTGCTGTGTCCAATCGAATCTCAACTCTATCTTCAGACATCACTCTTCTTCGTCTCCTCGTACTTCACTCTATATCATCACTTGACTCTATATCATCACTCTACACATCTTGGCCATGGCAATTGCCACGGCCCTACAGGTGCATTCCCCTGTCTTTGATCACTCTATACTTTGGCATCTATATGATGTCATATAGACATCATGTAGACATCACAGGAACATCATAGGCGATCCTATGATCTTTTAGCGAGTCCTATGGTCTACATGATGTCATATACATCTTGTAGACATCATAGGAACATCATAGGACATCATGTAGACATCATAGAAACAACATAGGCGGTCCTATGATCATTTTAGTGAGTTCTATGATTGTGACAGACAGGCAGACAGACACACAGACACGCAGAGATTTCTTGAATTATATATACAGTGACAGTGATAAACACGTTGGTCAAACAGAAGGATAGAGTGATGATGTCTGGTACAGGTATGAGCTGACGACGCCACCGAGGACAGAAGAAGAAGAGCAGGAACCCATGGGGCCGGAGACACCTCACTGAGGTGGGAGGACATCTTGGCCGTGATGTGTAGTGATGATATAGAGTGAAGTGATGATATAGAGTGAACTACGAGGAGACAAAGAAGAGTGATGTCTGAAGATAAGAGTTGAGTTTCGATTGGACACAGCAATAATGATAGGACTTACAGCTCCTGACCAGATAGAGTGATGATGTAGAGTGAAGTGCGTGGCTGTAATGCACCTGCAAGCTGGTTGCCAACCACCATCCATCCATCCATCCATCCATCTTCTTCCGCTTAATCCTTTTCGGGTCGCGGGGGGGCTGGAGCCTATCCCAGCATCTTTGGGCAAGAGGTAGGGTACATGCTACCAATCAAATCTAAAAGAAGAAGAAGCGAGGAGACAAAGAAGAGTGATGTCAGAAGATAGAGTTGAGGTTCAACTGGACACAGCAATGATGATAGAAGGACTACAGCTCCTGACCAGACACAGTGATGATATAGAGTGAAGTACGTGCGTCTGTAGGCTGGTTGCCAACCGCCAATCAAATCTAAAAGAAGAAGAAGAAGAAGACACAGTCCCAGGACGGATAATTTTTTCACACATAAGGAGTTGTTCAGAACTCCTTATACAAAGATATAGAGTGATGACAATCAAGTTAGTGGCAGTAATGCACCTGTAAGCTGGTTGCCAACCGCCAATCAAATCTAAAAGAAGAAGAGTGAAGTATGAGGAGACAAAGAAGAGCAATGGCTGAAGATAGAGTTGAGGTTCGACTGGACACAGCAATGATGATAAAAAAAACTACAGCTCCTGACCAGATAAGAGTGATATAGATGGAGTGAAGTACGTGGGAGTGGTGCACCTGTGGGCTGGTTGCCAGCCGCCAATCAAATCTAAACGAAGAAGAAGATGTTCTGATGACGATAGAGTGATGAGAGATGGAAAATTCAGCATCTAGAGTGGAGTGATGTTGGCAGCAGTTGCCACGGCCAAGATATATAGAGTGATGATACAGAGTGAAGTGATAGAGTTGAAGAAGATTAAGGCAATGAGACAGGACAGAGTGATGCTGGATGTACAGAGTGATGAATTTGTAAGGACTAAAGCTCCTGACCAGATAGAGTGATGATTTTGAGTGAAGTACATGGCGGTGGTGCCCCTGTGGGCTGGTTGCCAGCTGCCAATCAAATCTAAAAGAAGAAATTATCCTCGGACGGATAATTTTTTCACACATAAGGAGTTATTCAGAATTCCTTATACAAAGCAGGGTTTCCTCTGGTAACATTTCTCGGTGGCGGCCCACCTCACCAGAACATTTACAAACCATGCCAAGAAAGCGATATGAATTTAAGAAAAATATATGAAGCAATGACTTTCTGCAAGCACGCCCACGAACAACGCGCGTGGCCGTCATCCGCGCGGAGTTTAGAAGCGCCTCGCCCACGCAAGCTTTCCAGTCAGTCAGCAGGCAGTGCCTCGCTAGCGGCAGCAGCATCTTCGTGGAAAAGGAGTGAAAACCGGGAAAAACAGCAGAAATGGACTCTATTTGAAGAGAAACTTTGTATAGAAGTCTGCCATTTCTTCGGTGGTGAAAATCCTGGCTCGTCAGTGCCTTGGCACTACCTATCGGGCGGGAGTGAAACTACAAATGATGGTTGTGTGCATGTGTCAACTGCTTGGCCTGGGTAGATGAAAAAAGTCAGCATGTACAGTTCCGCGTGCGTGCCGGGCTCGTCCAAAGCGTACGCGGACCAAGGTGGACTAGAGGGGAAATGCAGCATGAATAAGGCTTGACTGTCCGACAGAAACATGAGTTTATTAAAGTACTTTAAATGTGAAAAAAAAAAATCGGAACAGGTATGTAAGCACTGGAGGCATTTATCATGGTTTTAACCTGCTGGAAACGGGAGCAATAACGGAAGAGTTGCTTAGCTAAGAGATGTGGTTAGAATTCAAATGCAGCCGGCTTCATATAAAGGGAAAGGCAAGGAAGAATACTGAATTGCTGAGGATATATTTCACCAGCCACTACAATATTAAGTTATGTTCCCAATTATGTACCTGGCAAGCTAAGATGACCGAAATTCACGAAGTCAATGACTTTAATCCGTCAGCAGCCTTCAGACAAACTAAACGTGCCAGCATCTGGATTTCAAAGTAAGGGAGATTTTTCTTGGTGGTGAGATTTCTAAAAAAACTATAAATATATAGAAATATTATAACAGAAATAATGGCATCCTTGGTCATTTAAGTTAATTTAAATCATTAAATACAATTTTATTAATATTTTTTTCTTTGTAATGTGAGTTAAATTATTGTTCTGTTCTGACTGCAAAGTTATGGTCAAAAATATAAATTGTTATAAGGAAAAAGTAAAAAAAAAATACCATAGTCTGTTTCAAATTTATTGAAAAAACAGTAATTTTATTTAAAAAAACCAGACAAAAATAAGCCATAAAATAATCCACAAATTTATAATGAAGTTTCAAATGTACAAGAAAAGTCAATTTTACAAAAGGGAATTACAAATTTTAGGAAAATGGGTTTCAACTTTAGATAAATTTACAGAGAAAAGTAGAAAACTATAAGAAAATTGTTTGAAGCCTCAAACCTTCAAGACTGAAGTCATTACTCAAGTTTTAAGTGGGTGCTCTTTGTACCCTTAACTAGCAATTTTTGGTTGTCTCCTTTAATTTACATGGCAACCTGTTTGTATACCACCATAGACAGAGAAGAAAAATTTAAAAAATGAAATAAAATTGTATAAAATTAACATATTCATACATACAGTATGTGTTTTCTGCCCCTGCCCCCGGAAAAATATGTTGCCACTGCGCCAAGGTCTTTAAGCCAGAGGAAACACTGCAAAGATATACGTAGAGTGATGATAGTCAAGTCAGTGGCGGTAATGCACCTGTGGGCTGGTTGCCAACTGCCAATCAAATCTAAAAGAAGAAGAAGGAGAAGACCTGTGAAGGCGGACGGATAATTTTTTTTCACACATAAGGAGTTGTTCGGAACTCCTTATGGGAACTCATTGTATGGAGATGTAGAGTGATGATAATCAAGTAAGTGGCAGTAATGTACCTGTAAGCTGGTTGCCAACCACCAATCAAATATAAAAGAAGAAGGAGCTGTAGTCCTTCTATCATCATTGCTGTGTTCAATCAAACCTCAACTCTATCTTCAGACATCACTCTTCTTCATCTCCTCGTACTTCACTCTATATCATCACTTCACTCTACATCATCACTCTACACGTCTTGGCCGTGGCAACTGCCACAGCTCGGCAGGAGTACATCGAAGAAGATATACAGTGGAGAGTGAAGTACGTGGCAGTAATGCACCTGTAAGCTGGTTGCCAACCGCCAATCAAATCTAAAAGAAGAAGAAGAATCAATTTATTCGTGAGTAGTCCTTTTTAAAATTATATACATATACTTAATTTATATATAAAACAAAGGAGTTTGCCATGTGAAATGAAAATGAAAACTTTGTAAAATGACGAAGAAAAATAAACTATTTTACTGGGGTTTGTACTTAAACAAAAGCTTAAAAAAACTCCTTATTATGCTCCTCTGAACTGGCTGTGCCTTTGTTGATGACCCGTTCCCTCAGGTGTGCCTGTGTGCAATTTTGCTGTGCTCTTGGTGGATGGGTGGTCATTACTGAAATGAACTGATTGTGTCTGTGTTCTTCTTCTTTTTTTAGATTTGATTGGCAGTTGGCAACCAGCTTACAGGTACATTACTGCCACTGACTTGATTATCATCACTCTATAGCAGGGGTCACCAACCTTTTTGAAACCAAGAGCTACTTCATGGGTATCGAGTCATGTGAAGGGCACCAGCTTGACACACTCCTCTAAAATAACAAATTGTGTGTGTGTGTGTGTGTGTGTGTGTATATATATATATGTACAGTATATACTGTATATACACACATAAATAAATAATTATCAATAACTTAGAGTGGGTAACAGACAAGATCAATATTCAACACTTTATTTTTATTAATCTCAGCAATTGTTCAGATGATCCCTTCTACATTTCATAAAAAAATGTCCAGTTTTCACCAGTCCCTTTTAACCATAAAAAACTAAACCCTTTTAATTCATGAACTATGTTGAACCATGTTTGAAAAAGTTATGCAACATTTAAGAAAAATCAACTTTCATATTAACTAAATCTTATCACATTTTTAACTGAACAAATCTGCTGCAATTCTGCTCAAAATGTTACATTTAATAAACACACTTTTGTGTGTTCTTCTTCACTGGAATTATATCCATACAGTTCTTGCCAAGAATCATGCTGGAGTAATAACCTGCACTGTCCTTTCATGAGAAGACGCTAAACAAGCACTGAGAGTGCTTATATGCACGGTGGTGCAGTGGTTAGCACCGCGGCAGCAGTTTACCCTCGGCCGGGGGATCGCGGGTTCGATCCCGGCCAACAGTGATCTGTGTGGAGTTTGCATGTTCTCATTTTTCATGCAAAAACATGCAGGTTAAGGGGCACTTGCGCACGCAGCGGCTGGTGGCTTGTTACCGGACTGCAGAACAAATCTACCTACGGGTACAAGTTAAGTCCAAAAAAAAAAAAAAAAAAAAAAGATTGGGTAGTGAAGTGGCGCTTCGCCATCCCCGCAAATGAAATACACGCAGCTTCCTTTCACGGTAGTAAAAAAGAACTCTTCCTCCCACTCACTTTGAAAATGATAAATTTTCTGTCTTTTTTTTGCCATGTTTTTGGGCTTGGAAACCGCACTGCGCGCACCATCTTAACTACCCGCTAGCTAAGCTTACGCTCCACAAGCGCGAAGGTTTTGTCATGCTGACCTTTGAACTAGGTCAGAGTTCACCTTAACTTTACGTATAATAAACATATTTTCATTTTTTTTATTTTTAAGACATTGTCATTTTAAAATCTATATAAATGCAAGTGTGATTTTAAAAAAATATAAAAAATATAAAATAAAAAATAGCGGCAGAAAAAATTACATCTGCAGCTCACTTGCGAGTTGTGCTATTTTTTAGAACAGGCCTGCGGGCGACACATGTGGTCCCTGTGGGCGACATGGTGCCCGCGGGCACCACGTTGGTGACCTCTGCTCTATAGCTTTGTATAAGGAGTTCTTCTTCTTCGTCTTCTTTTAGATTTGATTGGCAGTTGGCAATCAGTCTACAGGTACATTCTTATTCTTCTTCTTCTCTCGGTTACTGGCAGATAGCAAACAACTGAAAGGTGCATACCGCCACCTACTGTACAAGAGTGTGCAACATTATGTCATCTGAGCCCGACCCCTAAATTCTATGACTTAATCCTGTGTTATTTAAAAAAGAGAAAACAGCCTTTCTCATGATTCTTATTGCCTCTCCATCTCCATCTGTTCCCAGAATCCCAGTTAAATCCCATTCCCTACCGGCCTCTTGAACTTCATTTTTCATTATCTGTCTGGTATTTTCATACTTGTGACAGTGTAATAAGATGTGCTCGACATTTTCTTTTTCTCCACATTCTCTACATTTGTCACTTTCGCTTTTCCCCATGGTGAATAAAGTGCCGTTTAAACCTGTATGACCCAGTCTGAGTCTTGCCATAATGATGTCTTCCCTCCTTTTGGTTGTTATGTAATTCTTTATTGCAATATATTTTTGTATTTTGTAATACGATCTACCTTTATGATCTTCATCCCATCTTTTTGCCATAGCTCAATTCCTTTTTTCTTGATTACTGCTTTCCCTTCACCTTTTCCAAGAGACAATGGTATAGTTATTCCGTGCGCAATGGCAGAGCGCACGGAGAGTTTATAACAATTAAACCCTCTAACGTAAATGTACAGCCTATGACCCCAATGTGGACGCTGGGGCCGTGTGTCTGGCAAAGCCTGAAGACAGTAAGCCTTCCCCCTAGTTTCTCTGCGTTCTCTTATATAGCTTTATTGACCTGCGCATAGGAACTGGGGGCTGGCGCATATTACATGGGGTTACATACAAAGGCAGTGTGTGGCACGATTATCATAACGCATGTTACCTGCATAACAATACATTCGCCTCCCTGCACTGGAGCTTAGAGCAGCAGGAGGCGAAGGCGCCTTACAGTCTGGTCTAATTACCCCTGTGGGGGGCTACCCCTCGCAGTCCATTGTTCAGCCCCTCTGTCTGCTTCTGGGTGTGAGATAATGTCCACCCGCAGTGTCTAGTGTCACCACACAGACCCCTCCCGAACACCCAGAAGGGGCTGTGACCCCCTTGTCGTTTGGGCTCAAGTCGACGCCCGTGGAGGCTGCAGCGGGGGGTTGCCACACTGTTCGAACTGTCCTGCTGGTGAGGAGTGTCGGAGGGCATGTAAGTCCGTGGGGGGAAAGGGGGAGGGGTGAAAAACACTGTCTGCTCCACTCCAAGTTCCAACATGTGATGGCCGTGGTTTGTGGGCGCACAGGGTCCAGTGCGTGTCGTGCGTAATGGAACAAAGCTGGCAATCGGCAGGCTTTTGGGATGGAGGTGCGAGCGTAGCGATGTGAAGGGCAAGGGGGAGGGTGGTGGGAATCAATGGAGCGCCGGCCCGGGACGTCAAAAGTGTCTTGGCCACACAAAATTTGCGTGCAGATCAGCCTAGGATGAGGGACTTTCCCGGTAAACCTTACGGTGATCCGCAATGGCTGTGAAAAAAAAAATTGAAGTCTTTGACTCCTCCTTGTGTGGGCCTGGTCCATCGAAGATCTGGGGAAGGCGATCGGCCCAATTCCCCAAGGATGCATAGCGGCTGTGAAAAAAACTGAAGGTGTGTCAGGGAACATGGCAATCTTGCTTTAGGTATGGGAGCAGCCCTAAAGGCATCGAGGAAAGCAATCAGCTAAATTCCCGTTGTGCACAGCGGCTGAGAAACAAACACATGGCCTGTGTGCGAGGCTGCATGTCTGCTTTAGGTGCGAGGGCATGTCTATGGAAGAAGTGAAAAACGAGATCCAAGGAGGAAAGGTGAAGGATGTGAAAAGGCTAAAGAGTAAAAGAGAAGGTTCACTGAAGGACACACTGTCTGTCATGATTCAGTTTGAGGAAACACTCCCTAAATCAGTCCTAACAGGATACATGTATTACAGTGTCAGAGAATATGTCCCAAAGCCACTCAGGTGCTACACATGTCAAAGGATGGATCACACTGCTCAGCAATGTAAGGGAAAGTTAAGATGTGCTAGATGTGGAGGGGAGCACAAATATGGTAAATGTGGCAAGGACACCAAAGTAAAGTGTTGCAACTGCGGGGGTGAGCACAGTGCTGCATATGGAGGATGTGTTGTGCAAAGGGAAGCTAGACAAGCCCAGGAAATCAGAATAACTAAGAAAATCCAGTATGTGGAAGATCTAAAGACAGAGAGGCAGGAATAGTCAGAAACACAGCAGGCCTTCCTCAAAGAAGTTCAGTTCAAATGCAAGCCCAGCCATCAACAAATCCCACACAAGCACAAGATTATGCTGCTGCAGGGAATGTTTGTGTTCACAAATGCAAAATGGATGATGACACATTGATAGTTAAGAGGACAAACTTTATAGCTTTTATCTGCCACACCATGAATGTTGCTGCACAGCTAGAGAAGAAAAGTGACAGAATCAAAACCGTTGTGAAAGCAGCAGGAAGCTTCCTAGATGTGAACAATATCGCAGCCGACCAGATTCATGCTTTATTGAAAGCTGAAACTGGGAAGACTGCACATGTTGAAACAAGACCTTAATTATGGTACTACACATACTACAGTAGAATGAAAGGAGTCTTATAGCAAACGGACAAGAACTCAAGAAGTATCTTTACAAACTAGAAGTTGTTCCAGAGGCAGTGTGTGTACAGGAGACATGGCTTCAACTTCACTTAGATTTTGCTATTCCAGGATACAGTTCAGACAGGATAAAATTAACACTGTAAATGGAGAAGGATGTGCCATTTTCATTAAAGATGGCCTGGCGTATCGGGTGATTCCCTCCCCTGAGGATATAGAGTATAATATTATTGAAATATGCATGCCAAATGGACAAGGAAATATTAAGCTGATTAATTATTACAACCCATGTAGGAAGTAAACAGCAGAAATTTTCAGTGTTATGGCAGGGGAAGGGCATATGAAAGAGGTATGGTGTGGAGACTTTAATGCCCATAATAGCTTGTGGGGAAGCACACATACAGATAACAATAGAAATATTGTGGAAGAGATGTTAGATGAAAGATCGTTAATTTGTCCAAACAGTGGGGAAGGTACCAGGGTGGATGTGCATAGGGGCACATTATCATGTATTGACCTGACTCTGGTATCTGATTCTTTAGTGAGCACCTGTGAATGGATGGTTATGAACAGGACAACTATGGGAAGTGATCACTTCCCAATACTTACAGTCATTAAAACTGAAGTATGTATACAAGAGGGAAGATGTTTTACAAGATGGTGTTTTGACAAGGCAGATTTTTGGAAAATTTAGGCAATACTGTGTTCAATCGTGTCATTTGGTAACATTAGAAGGCGGCATAGAAGAGTGTTCAAGTCAGGTAACCAATCATATTCTGAATGCTGCAATAGCAACTTTACCTAAGAAAACAACACAGGGTAGGAAGAAAGTTGTACCCTGGTGGAATGAGGAATGTAGTATTGCAGTAAAAGAGCAAAACAAGGCATTCAGAGAGCTGAGGAAGAATATGAATAGTGAAAACTTAACAGAGTACAAAAAGAAAAGGACAGTAGCTCGAAGGATTATTAAAAATAGGAAAAGTTCAACATGGAAAGAATTTTGTTCCAACCTTGGTAGGAAAACAGAACTAGGTGATGTCTGGGGTATGTTTAAAATGAGTGGGAAAAGGGTATCAGTTAAAATTCCAGCTCTAGAGGATGGGGACAAGACGGCTGTATCAGACAAAGAAAAGGCAGTGCATAGAGACCATCTTGGAGAGAGTCATAGACAGCAATGGGAGTATAAACTCAGACAAAATGGAAACTTAAAAAATGAAGTGAAAGAAGACGTGACTGCGTTAGACCTCGAGCTCATAATGTCAGAGCTTAAGAGAGCTTTGCAAGATAGTGGATACACAGTTCCAGGATTTGATCAGTTAAGCTATGCTATATTCCGGCAGCTGCCTATGCAATCAATGCAACTGGTGCTGAAATTGTTTAACAGAATATTGACGGAGGGGGTTATCCCAAGTGGGTTGAAAAAGGCTGTAATTTTACCATTTAATATGCCAGGGAAAGATCCAGCTCATCCAGGTAACTACAGGCCAATAGCATTAATGTCACACTTAGGAAAATGGATGGAGAAGGTGTTAAGTTTACAGACTCATATGTACTAGAGCAAAAATGATTAATAAACGATTATCAGAATTGTTTTAGAAGGGGAAGATCCACAGTGGATGCTCTAGTTAGGGTAAGTAAGGATATTGAAAAGACTCAAAATGAAAGAAGTAATGGTAATAGTTTATCTGGATATTGAAAAGGCTTATGACGTACAGGTGCATTACCGCCACATACTTTATACAGTGATCCCTCACTTATCGCGGTTAATGGGTTCCAGAACCGACCGCGAAAAGTGAAAAACCGCGAAAAGTGAAAAACCGCGAAGTAGCGTCACCCCTAATGACGTCATCCATAAATAATACGTACGTTCATTCTCTCACTCTCTCTCATATGATACGTGTGTGTGTGTGTACGTGTACATACATACGTAGATGTAAACAAAGTGTACATAAATATGTTTTTAGAACTCTTTTATTCTTGTAACAAGATACGTAACTCAAGATGAAAATGATTTACTGCACAGGTTAATGAGAGCTTTACTGCTCCTCAGGTGACGCCTCATCGTGAGATGCTGGAGGCGCAGGATCATCGAGGGCAGCTTCCGATAGAGCTGAAGCTGCAGGAGGCGGCGTAGTGCCTCGACGGGAAGACTATTTCGCACAAAATGGCACAAGAGAACAGCAAAAAGTTCCACGCGACGAGACTAAGTAACACGAGCGATAAAAAGCAATGAATGCGGTCTTCCTTCCCTTCGTGGGTGCTCGGCAGGGAGAGGAGGTGGGTGAAACGTCTCGGCCAATCAGCTTGCGGGGTGAAACGTCTCGGCCAATCAGCTTGCGGGGTGAAACGTCTCGGCCAATCAGCTTGCGAGATTTCCGAGCCGAGCCAACACGACAACAGCGAACAGAGAGTTGTGCAGCTCTCCGTGTTGACACCTGATGGTCTAATGTAGTCTCCCTGCCTTCTGCTAGCGCCCGCCCATTATTTCTCAATTTTGAATTTTTGATGAATATTTTTGAAAAATCCGCAATGCACTGAGGGCGCGAAAGGTGAAGCGCGAAGTAGCGAGGGATCACTGTATATGTCTTTCTGTGTGTCTGTTTTTCCTCATAACTTTATGTGTTCCCCATAGTTTTGTAAACATTTTCCACATAGCTTTGTGTCGTTTTCCTCATAGCTTTATGACATTTTCCTCATAGCTTTGTGACTTTTCCTTCTAGCTTTGTGATGTTCTTTTTCTTTACTCTTGTATCTGGGTTTCTGTAGCCTGTATCTGCGGCTCATCTCATTCTTCTTTTTCTTCCTTTACACTTGATTGGCGGTTGATCCACCAGCCCATGATGTCTTTGAACTTAATGATCCCCCACTTAACAAGTCCTCAACTGCTTCCCAATGTAGCCCCTTAGCCAAGATATTTTTCTGCTGCTTTCACAATGATTTTGATTTTTTCTGTTTTCTTGGAAGTCTGCGCAGTGCAGTTTATCACATCTACCACAAATAAGACAAAATTATTTTCCTTCAAAACCGGAATATCTTCCTTAATTCTACTGCATGCACTGCAAGTCTGCACACTTTCCCTGTTCAGTCCACTCCCACTTTTTTAGCTGGCACCTTTTTCGCAGCTTCTGCATATGTTAATCCCTGGAAGACTTTTATCTGCTGAATTTCTGCTGCTCTTTTGCTGGCTTCACAACCTCAGGTTCGATATGCAGAGCTATGCTCACCACCGCAGTTACAGCACTTTAACTTGGCTCCTCTTTCACACTTTCCATATTCATGTTCACCGGAGCATCTAGCACATCATTGTCTACCTTTGCTTATCACTGCTACATGACCAAACGTTTGACATTTGAAACATCTGAGTGGAGGAGGAACGTAAAGTCTGACTTCATAGCTCACGTAGCCAATATACACCTTACTTGGCAGGCTTGTTTCATCAAATTTTAACATTACTGACAGACTATCACATTTTTTGCCATTTCTATTAGCTTTCAATCTCCGTACCTCCGTCACTTTTGCTCCAGTTAAGTTCCTCATTATTTCATCAGTTGAGACAGCCGTTGAAATGCCTGATATAACTCCTCTCATTGCCTTACTTCCTTCCAATACTGAACACTGCACATTTTTTCCCTCCATCTTAGTGACTCTGATTGCTTTTCCTTGTTGAACACTCTTTACATGTGACCAGCAATGAACCACTACGAAGAACCCTTGCATTTAAAACCTCTCCAAGTAACCCATTAATTGCATTTGTGAGCTTAATTGGGTTCCACTCACGAAACAATGCCCCTTCCTGAGTAAGTTTAATGATTTACACTCCTGTTCATTCCGGGATCGTTCATCCTCTGATTCCTTGGCACTTGATAACGGTCTTGATTGAGTTTTTTGACGTATACGTTTGCTTCTTTAGACTCCACCGTGCTCCAGACTTCCTCTTTGCCGCTTCCCATCTCCATTCCTCCTAGTTGAATTATATCCACTTCTTCCAGATTTTCAGGAGCTGTCCTCTTTCGCATCCTACCGCCACCAATCCTGGCCTGGACTCCCTTGTTGTATCAGCTGCGTCTGTGTTCATAATTTTGTGTATTAATAGTAGATCACTGGCAAAAATTGGCCACTCCCTTAAAAGGAACTCTGATTATATTGGCATGTTAGCTCTATATGCTTTATTTTGATGTTAGTAACATAACTATAATTTAATTTTTTTGAAAATAATTCCCAGTTTTATATATTTTTAAGAAACTTTATTACGATTTTTGTTTACGTCGCAATGCATTCTGGGTAGTGACGTAGAATGGTTGCAGCCGTTTTTTCTGTCTTATTGCAGTGTTCATTGTTGGTAAACAAAGCGTAATTCTAGCGCATGCGCAGTCAGCTGGTGGGCAAGAAAACATTGCAGCGTTGCAACGCCTTTTGCGTGGACTGGACGCACCCGCTGTACTTCAGTGTATTGTTTCGCTCTTTTGACGTGATCTCCACGCCATGTTTGGTGAGCGAAACAATCCACAGAAACACTCATATTTTGTTCAATATCTTATGTTAACAAAATAAGACACTGGCATTTATTGTACAAAGATTATGAGATATCGTGGCATCGCAGAGGTTCCTTGTCAATGCCTGAGTCCTGCGGTTCACTCTCTGAAAAAGGAGGAAACTGACCTGCCTGCACGTTTCCATCTCTGGCCTGACAGTCACGCTCACTGTCACTGTGTCAGTGTCAGTGACAGTGAGTCATCTAGTCAATTCTAGTCAATTCTGTGACATAACATGGTTTCACTATTCTTGTGTTAACGTCAGGCGGAAACCAAGGGGTCACTGGGTTTGTCCAGGATGTAAAGCTTCCAGTTCTGATGATTAATTAATGGCATAAGAAATGTTCTGAGTGACTTCCTCTGTGTCACAAGCAGTTGTTACAGACACACACTGGTGTTGTCAGTGTCAGCTGTGATTTTCCTGGTCTTCTCCTTTGTGCCTTGTCTCTCAACTCAGCCAGTTTCTAAGTGTTCATGCCAGTGTTTTTGAGACCCAGGAAACCACCTCTTTGCTTTTCCACTTTAAAATAGTATCAGTCCAGATGTCTTTATCTGAGGTCCCAATCCAATCTAAACTAGGTACCCTTGAAAGTGAAACTACCCCAACAACTAGTCAGTGGACTAATCTGACATTTAAAATCTGGATATCAGAGATAAGAAAACTAAAACTCCAGGAAGAAGTTAAATTACTCAGATGGCCAGCATATGACCCTGACTTTTTGCCTGACTCACATGATTTTAGATTTAGACAATGGACATTCAGGGGCCTTACCGCAGTATGTACAATGTACGAGAAATCAAACCTAATGTCATTCGATACTCTACGAAGGAAGTACAACCTGGAGAAGCAAGAATTTTTTAGATACTTGCAGCTTCGCGATTTCATTAGTAAAAAGATACAAAGCAGGAATATCAAAGAATCTTCATTATTTCTTGATATCTTTATTAATGCATATAAGTCAACAAGTCTTAAAAATCTTATTAGTAAATTATACCGCAGTTTATTGACACCTAAAACAGACTCAACAACATATATAAAGCAAAAGTGGGAAAAGGAAATGAACATTGAAATAACAGATGATATGTGGTTAAGGGTTTGGGAGGTGCAATCCTCATCTACTAACTCCGGTACCTGGAGTGACTTTTGCTGGAAGACTCTTATCCGTTTTTTCATAACACCCAATCAGAAATCTAAGTACAGTGGAGTTCCTGCTCACTGCTGGAGAGAATGTGGGGAAACAACAACAGACCATGGGCACGTATTCTGGTCTTGCCCACACATTCGGCCTTTCTGGACAGACGTAGCAAATGTCATTTCTAAGGTACTGGACTTTAATATCAGCTGCTCTTTTATTTTGTTATTCCTTGGATGTTTCCCTGACAAACTGAATGCAGATGATATTTACCTCCTGAAAATTTTTTCAGCATCGGCCAAAAAGGCTATAACAAAGTGCTGGCTACAAAAACAGCCCCCCACACTGAACCTCTTCACCTCCATAATAGACAATATAAGGTCTATGGAACGCATGACCTATACTCTGCGACTCCAAGAGGAGCTAGGAAAAAGACGTTGGAAAAAATGGCTGGACTTCATAAGACGTGACAGTATTTATTAATGTGCGGATTCAGAATTGTATGTTTTTGCTACATCTGTTTTGTACCATATTGATCATCCCATGACCTCTTGTGTTTGTGTTTTTATAATTGAAAAATGTTCATAAATAAAAAGTTTCAAAAAAAAAATAGTATCAGTCCATTTTAAACTAGGCTGAATTAATTTAATTCAGCAGTGTATGACATTTAACTGGCTGGAGTCTAGTTCTTGCTGGATAGGCTACTGTGGCAGCATGCCCCAGACAATTGACTCTGTGCTGTGGATTTTTGAAGTAAACCTGGACACCAAGACTTTGCAACACACTTTTAATGCTATTTTGCTGGATAGTAAATTTATCTTGGATACTTAATTCCAGTTATTTATGATGTGCATGTACTTTAATTCCTAATCATAGCAGGTTTCCGTGTTCAACTGTTGCCAATACATGCAGCAAAAAAAATAATTACAGTGCACTATGTTCATGACCTCAGAATACTAAATTTATTGCTATGTGATTGGATGGATCTCGACTCAGGATGGACCTTTTTGCAAAATGGCCACCACTAACGTTTAGCATTCAAAATGCATGTACTGTTGTTCTCTAGATTAATGATTACATTTACTCTATACAGTCACAGTGGTCCCCATCTTATATGACTGATCCTGTATTTCTAGTGCTTGGTCTAGTTAAACTGTTAAATTTTGCTGCAACTTCTATTTTATAATCTGTATGTACATGTAAATGAGCACCTTACATTTTCACTGTTTTCTAGCAGAGCATGAATTTTGCACTCTTCTTAAATTTTGTTAACTACTTGCACTCCGGGCAATTTTCCTAAAAATGCCAAAAAATAACGTGCCCAAAGTAAATCGAAAGCTGTTATTCAACCCTTTGCAGCATCTTCATGGGGTTGGTATCATTTAAAAGAAAACACTTTGAATTTTTTGGCAAAAAAAACCATAATCTCTCTACGTGCTCCGGCCACTGAGTTACAGTCATCTAAACATACTGAACTTGAAGAAAAAAAAATTGGACACAGTGTTTTTTTGGATACAAATGCTTGTAAATAACACACAGCTGTCCGATCCGGCTGGAAAATGCAACAGAAATGTAGAACCAAGTGTTATCCAGCTGAGATCCAAATTTGGTAACAATACCACAAAAAATGAATATTTTACGCAGCTTTGTTCTCAGGCTGTTCCCAGGCGTTATGGAACTGTGCCAAATTGTGCCAAATGGCACAGTTTGGAAAAACGTCTGTAACTTTTGAATAATTCAATGTAGAATCTTCATTTTAGGCTCTAATGAAAGGTCACACTCAGGGCTGTGTCTGTGTGTGTGTGTGTGGGGGCGGGGGGTCGTTCCCCCCCCCCCCCCCGCTACCAAGGTCCAAATTCGGCCCTCGCTACATGACGGAATACACTCTTTTTTTTTTTTTTTTCCTTGCATGTTTTCACAGCGCCCCCCCCCCCTCGCTACTGTGTGTGTGTGTGTGGGGGGGGGGGGCCGTGAACGGACCGTGAATACCCCCCCCCCCTCGCTACAGAAGAGGGCCATCGCTACATGATGGAATAGACTGATATGCTTCCCCCCACGGACCGGGGAGCGTTTGGACCGTGCCCTCCCCCCTTCTGCAGCGGGGGGGGGGGGGCGTTCCCGGTCCGAACACGGCAAATGAACCGTTTATCGCGGCGCACGCACTTCGTACTTCGTGCGCAGTACAGTTGTAATTTACCGATCGGTCAAAAGTCATTTTTAGATTATAGTTTTCAGGGATAAATAATAATTTAGCTTATAACACCTTACCTCTTCAAAGCAGCAGAGTCGTGGCGAACAGCTCTTCCCACGCATCAGACGAACGCGACACTGCTCCGCTCGTGGATCCCGATCAACATAATTCCATTATTGCCGTTTTGGCGAATGATTTACGACTTTTGTCGTCGGCCTCCGTCTATTCTGCTGGAATGAGTGCAGGTCCCACTTGTGGGTGTTCTCCATGCTGCTGGGTGAGCCTGGGTCTGTAGTAGATTCGTACAGAGTCCTTCTGCAGCAGTAAATATCGCTTCACCCAGCCTGAATTTCTGTGCTTCAATTGGTTCCTGCGTTCACAGTAGGCGGGTCCTCCTTCCTAGATTTTCATTCATTGGCTCCTCAAGGTTTCAGAAACCCAATTCAAGGCTCTTATTAGTCGAATGAGAGGTCAATCAGATGAACTAATCTGTTCGCGGCTGTGTTTGCAGATTTTTTTTTCAGTGGCGCTTGGAGGGCACACCACCTACACCATCACCATCAATATCCTTATCATGCGTCATGCGCACGAGGGCGCACGAGCGCGCTCTCGCGCGCCCTCGTGCGTCATAGGACGCAGAGACTTGCCCGCCAGCGGAACAACGGAGCGCAAGTGGTTAATCTACACAGGCCTCGCAACATTTGTGAAATAAAGGGCAAAGAAAAGGGTTTTACAGTACACGGTGGGTTCTGTCTTACCGGTAATACTAAGTTGCTTGTATAATGTGATTGACTTTGTAAATTTGGCACTAGGTTTTTACAATCAGTGTATTTGTCACCTCAATGACAGATGACAGTCTAAATGTTATAATTCTTTGGCCCTAGTAAGATGGTGACATATAAAGAGGGTACTGTGGCGGGTTGGTGTAACCCCCACAACAGACTGGACAGACACAGCGCTCGGCTAGAGCAATTAACAGAACAGTGAAATGTGTGTATTAATGTCTACAGGCAGCCCCGCTTCTTCTGGCTCACTACTGTGATGTTAATGTGCCTTTCATGCATTGTGTTCATGCGTCCTGTCCTTACTGTAGAGACTGAGATCAATATGTAGATGTGCCTTGTAACCTCTTTGTCTTGCAGCTGGAGCAGAGGCCAGCAATCTGCCTATTGTGATGTATGTCTCTCAAATGCAAATGTCTCATACCTGTTCTGCAATCTCTTTGATCATACCAACTGCTGGGGAATGCTCTTTTATGTATTGTTGTAGTTGGGTATACAGTATATACTGCACTGTAATCCATGCTCATCCTCTCATTCACTCACTCTTCGACTGCTGCTACTGGACACACACTCTGTGTCCCCTCATCTGAGAGCCTGAGGATCCCGCTCCGGTCTGCTCACACTTGCACCGGAGCGGAGATCCTGTGAAGGCGGTATGATTCAATAAACCTGCTTAAAACTTGGCTGCACGGTGGCACAGTGGTTAGCACTGCGGCAGCACAGTTTACCCTTGGCCGGGGGATTGTGGGGATCGTGGGATCGTGGGTTCGATCCCAGCCCCCGACCAACAGTGATCTGTGTGGAGTTTGCATGTTCTCCCCGTGTTGCGTGGGTTTACTCCGGGATTTCTCCGGTTTCCTCCCACATGCCAAAAACATGCATGTTAGGTTAATTGGCTGTTCTAAATTGTCCCTAGATATCTGTTTCCTATAGGCCCTTAGAATAGAGGGTTAGTATTAATGAAAGCGCTTTGAGTGGTCTTTGTGACTAGAAAAGCGCTATATAAGTGCAGGTTAGTTAGTTAGTTAGTTAGTTAAAACTCTCAACGCTGCCTTTATTTTATCATGCCGCTTCACTGGTGACCCCAAGAATGCACACGCTTTGTGCAACGCAACCTTCTGGTCTGGACGGCCACGCTGGCGACTCGACGCTGAAAAAAACACGCTGCCAGTTGAGCACAGCAGCCTGACGCAAACGAGCTGCCCTCCCTTCTGCTTCAGGGAGACCTCGATGCGGAGCCAACACAGGCGAGCTACTCTCCGGACATCACCCACGACCGGGAAAACTGCAGAAAACGTCATGGCGCGACCCTCGCCTGAGATCGGGACGTCCACGCTGGACCGGCCGAGGGACACAGAACGTATTCTCCCTCTCACCACTACTCCTCCCTCTCAGCGATCCTACTCATCTACCCGAGCCTGAGGAACAAAGATCGTCTATCTCCCCTCAACGCTCCAACGCACCATGACTAATCTGCAGCCACAGCTCATCATAGATGTTTATCGGCGCCGTCTGCGCCGATCTCCACCAAGATTCCTGACCCTGGTTCTCCTCTCCAGCTGGCCCACCCATCACGGAGCCCCAGCACACGCACCGGGGAGTTACGAGGACGGCGCACCACGCACGGGACACATACGGCTCCACTGACCGCCTTCCTTCTGCTGCACACTGGCCCTTCAGGCTTGCTCGTACACCTGAGGCACGCAGCTTGCTCACTCTGGATTTTATGGTCTTAGCCACGGCACACAAGGGGAATTCAGCTGTCTGCGGTTCCCGAGGCTTTAGGGTTGCGCCTGCACCTAAAAGTCAAACACGCCAAGTCCCTTTGCTTCCTTTTTTTTTTTCTTACAGCCGCTCCTGTTTTTCTTCATGGCCACGAGAGGAGACAGAGACTAATTTTTCTTCTTATGATCTCCGCAAGTTCAACGGGACAGCCCCTCGACGTCGCGGACCAACAAGCAATTTTTGCGCGGCTCGGACGATTTCACCGCTCCCGGCCGGCACTTACCACCCCCACCCCCTCCGCCTGCACAGAGCTTCTCCTGCTCGCTGCCCAAGCTACATGATCGAGACCTCGGCCGCCTGCCGAGCCCTCTGGGAGGGAGCGTGTGGCAGGTTGGTGTAACCCCCACAACAGACTGGACAGACACAGCGCTCGGCTAGAGCAATTAACAGAACAGTGAAATGTGTGTATTAATGTCTACAGGCAGCCCCGCTTCTTCTGGCTCACTACTGTGATGTTAATGTGCCTTTCATGCATTGTGTTCATGCGTCCTGTCCTTACTGTGACCTAGAGACTGAGATCAATATGTAGATGTGCCTTGTAACCTCTTTGCCTTGCAGCTGGAGCAGAGGCCAGCAATCTGCCTATTGTGATGTATGTCTCTCAAATGCAAATGTCTCATGCCTGTTCTGCAATCTCTTTGATCATACCAACTGCTGGGGAATGCTCTTTTATGTATTGTTGTAGTTGGGTATATATACTGCACTGTAATCCATGCTCATCCTCTCATTCACTCACTCTTCGACTGCTGCTGCTGGACACACACTCTGTGTCCCCTCATCTGAGAGCCTGAGGATCCCGCTCCGGTCTGCTCACACTTGCACCGGAGCGGGGATCCTGTGAAGGCGGTATGATTCAATAAACCTGCTTAAAACTCTCAACGCTGCCTTTATTTTATCATGCCGCTTCACTGGTGACCCCAAGAATGCACACGCTTTGTGCAACGCAACCTTCTGGTCTGGACGGCCACGCTGGCGACTCGACGCTGAAAAAAAACACGCTGCCAGTTGAACACAGCAGCCTGACGCAAACGAGCTGCCCTCCCTTCTGCTTCAAGGAGACCTCGACGCGGAGCCAACACAGGCGAGCTACTCTCCGGACATCACCCACGACTGGGAAAACTGCAGAAAACGTCATGGCGCGACCCTCGCCTGAGATCGGGACGTCCACGCTGGACCGGCCGAGGGACACAGAACGTATTTCTCCCTCTCACCGTTACTCCTCCCTCTCAGCGATCCTACTCATCTACCCGAGCCTGAGGAACAAAGATCGTCTATCTCCCCTCAACGCTCCAACGCACCATGACTAATCTGCAGCCACAGCTCATCATAGATGTTTATCGGCACCGTCTGCGCCGATCTCCACCAAGATTCCTGACCCTGGTTCTCCTCTCCAGCTGGCCCACCCATCACGGAGCCCCGGCACACGCACCGGGGAGTTACGAGGACGGCGCACCACGCACGGGACACATACGGCTCCACTGACCGCCTTCCTTCTGCTGCACACTGGCCCTTCAGGCTTGCTCGTACACCTGAGGCGCGCAGCTTGCTCACTGGATTTTATGGTCTTAGCCACGGCACACAAGGGGAATTCAGCTGTCTGCGGTTCCCGAGGCTTTAGGGTTGCGCCTGCACCTAAAAGTCAAACACGCCAAGTCCCTTTGCTTCCTTTTTTTTCTTACAGCCGCTCCTGTTTTCTTTATGGCCACGAGAGGAGTCAGAGACTAATTTTTCTTCTTGTGATCTCCACAAGTTCAACGAGACAGCCCCTCGACGTCGCGGACCAACAAGCAATTTTTGCGCGGCTCGGACGATTTCACCGCTCTCGGCCGGCACTTACCCCCCCCCCCCCCCCCCCGCCTGCACAGAGCTTCTCCTGCTCGCTGCCCAGCCGAGCCCTCTGGGACGGAGCGTGTGGCAGGTTGGTGTAACCCCCACAACAGACTGGACAGACACAGCGCTCGGCTAGAGCAATTAACAGAACAGTGAAATGTGTGTATTAATGTCTACAGGCAGCCCCGCTTCTTCTGGCTCACTACTGTGATGTTAATGTGCCTTTCATGCATTGTGTTCATGCGTCCTGTCCTTACTGTGACCTAGAGACTGAGATCAATATGTAGATGTGCCTTGTAACCTCTTTGTCTTGCAGCTGGAGCAGAGGCCAGCAATCTGCCTATTGTGATGTATGTCTCTCAAATGCAAATGTCTCATGCCTGTTCTGCAATCTCTTTGATCATACCAACTGCTGGGGAATGCTCTTTTATGTATTGTTGTAGTTGGGTATATACTGTATACTGCACTGTAATCCATGCTCATCCTCTCATTCACTCACTCTTCGACTGCTGCTGCTGGACACACACTCTGTGTCCCCTCATCTGAGAGCCTGAGGCCCGCTCCGGTCTGCTCACACTTGCACCGGAGCGGGGATCCTGTGAAGGCGGTATGATTCAATAAACCTGCTTAAAACTCTCAACGCTGCCTTTATTTTATCATCCGCTTCAGTACCACTATAATTATGACCATAATTATCTATTATACCATAGAACTGTTGTGCAGATGAATTAGTTTATTAAAATCACACACGCAGACATCCTCCCCTGGGAACCAGTCTTTGCGGTTCAATGCTGCCAGCCACACTCGCCTGCGCTCTGGATCTGCAGGAATCCTATTCCAGGACAATTTCCCCCCCTTCTCCCACCTGTTGGTACAGTCTTTAACAACACAAGACTGTGGCATTTTGCCGCAAAACGTCTCCGAATCGGCAGAAGCATCTGCTCAACATGCAACACGTGCATGGCGTCTTGCCCACCAGCGCTGAGTTTACATCACGTGACATACTCGCGTGACGTCACGGTGAACACTCTATACAAGCCAAGAAGCGAAGCTATGAACTACTGCCATTTGTCAGTGAAAATGCCACATTGCGCGGCTTTTGGATGTAATTTCCAATCCAAGGGAAATAAAGAGAGCGGGGTAAGCCTCCATAGCTTTCCTAAAGAGGGAAAGTTGAGGAAAAAGTGGGGCGGCAGCGGCTCAGCAGGTAGTCTGATAACCCCATGGTGGGCGGTTCGCATCACGCTCTCCCCAGATATCCTGCCCTTGTGTCCCTGGGCAAGACACTTCACCCGCATTGCCTCCAGTGCCCATAACACTGGGTATGAATGTGCAAAAATGTTTAAATGCTCGGTGGTGGGCGGAGAGGCTGTTGGCGCGGATTGGCAGCCACGTTTCCGTCACTCTGTGATCACGCGCTGTAACGCATGCCTGATAAAGCTGACATATGTATTAATCACGCTGTGATAATAGCACAATATCGCTCAAAGCGCGCGCATGAGACATGTCTGTGATTGCATGCTTGTGTTGACCGTTCCTGCCTTTCGTCTCCTAACTGTGGTTTTGGGACGTTATTTCCCTTTGATTGGAAATTACATCCAAAAGCGGCGCAATGTGGCATTTTCACTGACAAATGGCAGTAGTTCGTAGCTTCGCCTCTTGGCTTGTATAAGACAGAAAAAACGGCTGCAACCATTCTACGTCACTACCCAGAATGCATTGCGACATAAACAAAAATGGTGATTTACATCGTAATAAAGTTTTTTAAAAATATATAAAACTGGGAATTATTTTCAAAAAAATTATATTATAGTGATGTTACTAACATAAAAATAAAGCATATAGAGCTAACATGCCAATATAATCAGAGTTCCTTTTAAGGTGCCTTCACACCAAACGCGAACGGGCGGCGCAAATCCATACACAGTTAATGGAAAGACACAAGCACACACAAAACCGCGCATTCACGTCCGAGGGATAACGCTTGCTTTCAGATTCTGTCATCACCGGAGTAAAAGTATTAACACTGGATAGTAGACTAGTTTGAAAATGAGACTCACCTGGAGACAGGAGGACCAGGAGCTCTTCAGATGTCTGTCTGTGTGTCACGACAAGAGGACTCGCTAAAAGATCATAGGATCACCTATGATGTTCCTATGCTCTCTACATGATGTCTATATGACGTCATATATACACTGTCACGACCATAGGACTCGCTAGAAGATCATAGGATCGCCTATGATGTGCCTATGTCTACATGATGTCGATATGACATCATGGTCTGTGTGTGATCAAAGGCAGGAATTACTCATGGTCATAGGATCATAGGACATCAAAGATCAAAGGTGGCCATCACTCACGATCATAGGGCTCACTATGACATCATCAAAGATCATAGGACTCGCTATGACATCATCAAAGATCAAATGCAGGCAACAGGACTCATTATGGTATCATCAAAGATCATAGGACTCACTATGACATCATCAAAGATCAAAGCCAGTCATCACTCACGATCATAGGACTCGCTGTGACATCATCAAAGATTATAGGACTAGCTATACCACCATCAACGATCAAAGCAGGCATTACTGAACGAGTGCTGATGTGTTTGCTTACACCCTTGCTTACACCTGCTTTCTACGGACATGCAGAAATACTTGCTTATACTTTGTTTCTACGGGCATGTGCAGGTATGCACGGGCATGCACAGTATGCACTAGTCTTATAAAGTTTTGGAGACAGGGACAACTTTTTCAGGTGAGCCTTCTGTCAGATAATGTAAACCTTTAGGTTTACATTATCCGACGTTATTTTGGGGATTTCTGTCATGGGCGGCGAGAGCACGCCCCCTCCTTCCCGTTTATCTCTCCTCAGGTCAACAACGCACCTGAGTGAGAAGACGCATCTGCTCCCTCTCATCAGCCAGCGTTTATAAGTGCTCTTCACAAGTTCTGTCCGGCCGCACCTCAGACACAGTCCAAGGACGGCTAATTTTTTCACACATAAGGAGTTGTTCAGAACTCCTTATACAAAGATATAGCATGATGATAATCAAGTCGGTGGCGGTAATGCACCTTTAAGCTGGTTGCCAACTGCCAACCAAATTTGAAAAAAAAAAAAAAAAAAAAAGCTATGAGGAAAACGTCACAAAGCTATGAGGAAAACATAATCAAGTTTGTGGCGGTAATGCACCTTTGAGCTGGTTGCCAACCACCAATCAAATCTAAGAGAAGAAGAAGACTCAACACTGGTTCATCTGGGTAGACTGCCCATCATCAGGACAAGCAAGTATTATTATTTACACAGGTGGAAACGTTACTCAGCTGTTAATTTTTTTTCTCCCTTCAGGTTGCTGCCATTGTGCGGGTGTGTCTCCGGGACTGTGTGTGCTCTCCTGCCACCTCATCGCCAATCTACAGCACTCAACCTCCACCCGGTCAGGCACCACCAGCTCCATTTCCTTCACCCTGCTGGTCCGTCTATTCCCCGCTGGGGCCCTGCCGGTTCTCCCTTGGAGCTCACGTAAGTGGTAATTTGGCCAGTCCATTTTCCCTTACTCTGTTCCTCCACTTACAGCTCTCGTCTTCTCTCCACAGGCCGTTTCCTCTGGTGAGTGACTGTTTCAGTAGCTGTGCGCCTATTTTGACATTCAAACGTGTGTTGTTTGATTGCTCTTTCTTGTTGCTGTATCGCGCACGTGAGCTGATTGTTAAAGCAAAAATCTCTGTGTGTCTGTCTGTGTGTGTGTCTGTGTCTCTGTCACGTTTATAGGACATCATAGGACGGCCTATGAACTCAGGCATAATAGGACTTGCAATGCTGTCATAAAGGTAGGATGTCTGTATGATGGCACATAGAGAAATGTGTCTGTATGATGTCATATAGACCATCACGATGCCTAGACTAATGTCTTTATGATGTCATATGGCTCATAGTCAAATGTGTCTTTATGATGTCATATAGACCATCACTCACGATGACTAATGTGTCTTTATGATGTCATATGGCTCATAGTCAAATGTGTCTTTATGATGTCATATAGACCATCACTCACTCTTTATGATGTCATATGGCTAAAAATTGGCAAGGTGAGTAAGCCAAAGGGCCAGTCTTTACAGCGCGTTTGTGTTTTCTGCACAACAGATTTCTGCAGCCATGGCCAATTCTACGTTGCCACGAGCAGATTCGTACTGTTGCTCAAGATGAAGAAACTAAGCAAAAGCATCGCTTTCTCAGCAATGTCATTTTTAAAGAGGTGCTGCCACAGTAAAAATGTAACCTTGAAGAATGTCAGTCTACCTACAAATGTGTAAAATGCCAAGCAAAGCGCTGATTTTCTCCGGGTGCTCCGCTTTCTTGGTTTCTACAGGCATGCATGGGCCTTCCTGAACAGGGTCGAAAACCACTTTTTGCTCAGATCTATTTTCATGATCCTGCCCATGAACTGGAATTACGACGCACCTACTGTATTCCTCAACCAGTGGTCTGAACGAAGAAGAAGAAGACCCACCAGATGGAGAGCAACAGAATGAGGAGAACTGCTGCACGTCAGAAAAGATGCCGTGCACATGAAACACCTCAGGTTCCAGCAGTACGCCGCAGGCATGACTGTGAACAGCACAGCCGTCTGAGACAGGAGGAGACCCTTCAGCAACGGGCATGCAGAAATACTTGCTTATACTTGGTTTCTACAGGCATGGACGGGTATGCAAGGTTATGTACTAGTTACAATCGTGACAGATTTCCACAGCAGGTGTAACACTGCTGCAGAAGTTATAAAGGCAACTTCGCCTGTCTGCATCTCACTCAGACGGCAGAGACAGAGATTTCTTGAATTATACAGAGTGTCTCAAGAGATGCTCCTGACCAGATAGAGTGATGATCTAGAGTGAAATATGGGACTTATAGAAATACGTGGAAGTAATGCACCTACCTGTAAGCTGGTTGCCAACCGCCAATCAAATCTAAAAGAAGAAGAAGAAACACAGAGTGATATTGAGTGTGAACAACACCAAGTACACGGCGGTAATGCACCTGTAAGCTGGTTGCAAACTGCCAATCAAATCTAAAAGAAGAAGAAGAATTCATGTCTATTTGTGTGTTTACATTGAGTTATAATGTAACCGTGCTGTGCAAAAAATTTGCCCATTCACATTTGGTATGAAGGCACTTTTAGGCGCTGTCAAGCTGTGCACTCGCTAATTTACCCTGCATGAGTAAATTGCCCCTAAATCTTTTTACTCCTCCCACATCTTCTTTCTTCTATAGATCACATAAAGTAAATAATTTTATTAAAAGTATCAGTACGTATCCATGGTTACTGTGGTAACGCACGGAGGAGGGAGCCGACAAGGTGTTTCAAATGGAGAAATTTTGTGAAGGGCAGTTAACTGATATTCCCTGAGAACGGAGCAGGGAGTAGGGAATACAGTTGAAGTGCAATGTGGGTCGGAACGTAGCTTAGGTCTGGACCACAGTAGCAGTATGGGAGGGGGAATAGGAAAAGGTTCCAGTAGTTACAGAATTTAACATACTGTACTGAATTGTAGTTTTTCCGGTTCCGGTTCCGCCGGACCGGTGGCGCCACACGAGTAGGCTGCCCGTTGCAACAGCCTTTTTTTTATCTTCCTTCTTCTTTCTACACCTTTCACTCTGTATATATATCACGGACGCACGGATCGCCCCGGGGGTCTCCCGGGTCGGCGGACGGAGCCACGGTTTGCAGCGGGAGACGCTACAGCGGGGAGGAGCTAGTGCTAGCTAGCACTTGGCCGCCGCCCGGTGCTAATGGGAAACTCGACATACCGGGAGCTGTAGCGAAAACGACGCGGGTGCCGGGCTGGAGTTTAGGCGGCGTGCAAGAAATATAAGACAGAATAATAAAGAGCGATGGCAAGAACCAAGCAGACCGCCGGTAAAATCTACTGGAGGAAGAAGCCCCCCAGGAGACAGCTAGCCACCAGGGCTGCTCGGAGAGGCGCTCCGGCCACCGGCAGAGTGAAGGGGCCTCGCCGTCACAGGCCCGTGGCTCTGAGAGAGATCCGTCGCTGCCAGAAATCCACGGAGCTGCTCATCCGTAAGCTGCCCGTCCAGCGCCTGGTGAGGGAGATCGCTCAGGACTTCAAGACCGTCCTGCGTTTCCTCAGCTTCGCCGTCATGGCTCTGCAGGAGACCAGCGAGGCCCACCTGGTGGTCTCTTCTTCGCTAAGGGGGTCACCATCATGCCCAAAGACTTCCAGCTGGCCCGCCGCATCCGCGGAGAGAGAGCTTAGACTTTCTGCTGCACATTCACCAACCAACCATAATGCTCTGCACTGTGTGTCTATATATATACATTTATAGTAATATGGACATATGTTTACTAGATGTTGTTTTTTCTTGCCTTCTGATTGTTGCTCTGAGTGTTGCTATCCCTGTGCTGTTGCAATCCTGGAATTTCCCCATTGTGGGACTAATAAAGGCTTATCTTATCTTATATAGTACAAGTGTTCATATTTAGGCTATTGATTAGCAGGAGCCAGGTTAACCTGTTATTATGTTATTTGCTATATTTTGATAATTGGATTATGTTGACACTCCTTTTTTCCTGATTTGGTTGTGTAGTCCTCATAGATGGGAAAGAGGGTAGCTGCACATGAATGGGGTGCAGATAAACAGGCATTAATTGACATTTACAGTGCACTAATGTGATCGACAACAGACTACAGATGCATGATTAATGGAGCAGCGGCAAAGACGATTCTGGAAAAAATAGACAAAATGAAGCATAGAATGCTTTGCCTGTGCATTGGAGCAGTCAAAACAACACCAAATAATGCAGTTTTAATAGAAGCAGGAGAAATGCCAATGGATTTGAGAAGAGATAAACTCACATTATCATACTGGGTCAAGCTGAAAGGAAGTGACGATGCAAATATTTCAAAAACAACATTACAAGACTGCTGGGAATACTCTTAATTTCCAGGGACATGGGTTTGGATGGACAATTGAAAGAAGGACCAGAATGTATGGGCTGCACACTATTGATATAGCTAACACCAGTCCAGTGAGTAATGTTCCCCCTTGGCTGTTTCTGGGAATAGAAGTAGACGCTAGTCTCCTAATGAGGAAAAAGGAATGGCATATGAGTGAAGTTGGCGTTAAAACAAGCATTTACCTCAGGAACGACTACTACAACTTCTTACAGCTCTATACTGACGGTTCAAAGAATAAAAAGGACTCTGTTGGAGTTGGAGTATACAGCCCAGAATTTAAAGTGACCATCGCAAAAAGACTCTCCAACAATACATCCGTGTTTACAGCAGAGATGGTGGCAATAATTATTGCTTTGCAGTGGGTGGAGGAGGTCAGACCGGACCGGGTGGTGGTGTGCACGGACTCACTTGCAGCGCTAAAAGCCATACAGACACTAAAATCTACAAGGGAAGACCCGGTGAATGAGCTATATCACAGTTTATTTAGGGTACACAGGAGTGGTGGAGAAGTTCAGTTTTGTTGGGTTCCTGCACATGAAGGGTTGAAAGGGAATGACTGTGCAGACAAATTAGCAAAAAGTGCTCTTGGAAAATAAATAACTATACCATTGTCTCCCTGAAAAGGTGAAGGGAAAGCAGTAATCAAGAAAAAAGGAACTGAGCTATGGCAAAAAAAGATGGGATGAAGATCATAAAGGTAGATCGTATTACAAAATACAAAAATCTATTGCAATAAAGAATTTCATAACAACCAAAAGGAGGAAAGACATCATTATAGCAAGACTCAGACTGGATCACACACGTTTAAATGGCACTTTATTCACCATGGGGAAAAGCTAAAGTGACAAATGTAGAGAATGTGGAGTAAAAGAAAATGTTGAGCACATCTTATTACACTGTCACAAATACGGAAATGAAAGACAGATAATGGAAAATGAAGTTTGAGAAACCGGTAGGGAATGGGATTTAACTGGGATTCTGGGAACAGGGAGTTGGGGGAGCAGCTTGCTGTGAGGCTGCATTTTGTTTGTCATTATGTTTCGGTTTGACTCCCGAGGGTTTTTTTTCTTTTTTCCTAAGGTTTCTGTCAATAAAAGACACCTTTTGGTGCATGTATTCCTGTTTGAAGAGGTGTTTTGTTAGCATCCCATGGAAACAGCCAGTGCAAATTAACATCTTGCCTTGTAAGAGGTAGTGGCTGTGCCACCCAAAAATTTAAAAGTGGTCACCCTCTCCACAAACTCCCCGTTGATGAAGATGGACTGCAGATCGAACTTCCTCTTCCTGAAGTCAACAATCAGTTCCTTGGTTTTAGAGGTGCTAAGGACTAAGTTGTTGTCTGCACACCACAGCACCAGCCTCTGGACCTCATCCCTGTCTCGTCATCACCGGAAATGACCTGGGTTGGTACTGACGCCATCATACGTGTACAAAGTGTAGAGTAGGGGACTCAGCACACATTCTCAAGGAATGAAAAACTATGTTTTTAAGTATCTCCAACACTCACTGTGAACAATATTTTACACTTGCAAATATTACAAGCACAAAGGTAGTAAAACAATTTACCTTTCCCCAGATTTGTGCCTCGAGACAATCCTGTCTCGAGGCACAAATCTGGGGAAAGGTACAGAAAAATTTCTGCTGCTTTTAAGGTGTCAATGAGCACAGTGGCCTCCATCATCTGTAAATGAAGAAGTTCGGAACCACCAGGACTCTTCCTAGAGCTGGACGGCTGTCTAAACTGAGTGATCACGGAAGAGAGCCTTAGTCAGGGAGGTGACCAAGAACCCGGTGGTCACTCTGTCAGAGCTCCAGCATTCCTCTGTGGAGAAAGGAGAACCTTCCAGAAGGACAATCATCTCTGCAGCAATCCACCAATCAGGCCTGTATGGTAGAATGGCCTGATGGAAGCCACTCCTTAGTAAAAGACTGTCATGATTTGCCCTTCAGGGCAGGAAGATGAGACCCTCATGCTGAACTGTGAGTTTAGTAGATTTATTGGTGGAACAACAAACATAAAGACTAAACTGTGCTCAGAACACAAAAATACAAATAAGGAAGTAAACTTACTGATAGTGTACCAGAGCAGGGCAGGGCTCTGGTGGAGACGAGGAGAATACAGACAAGACTGCGGCGATGAGAAAATGAAAATACAGCCCTTAAATAGGATCAAAAACCATTTGCATAATCAGTGACAGGTATGGGTAATCTCAGCGGGCAGGAGAAAGCAATGAAACATAATTAGGACCAGCTGGGGGCAGTGAGACAGGAGTGAACAGAAGCTGACAGGGCAACGCTCACATGGAGCACCACGCCACTGACAGCTGTCAATGAGCAACAGAACAACAGTGAAGATATAAAGAATAAAATATCAACCCAAGTAGACTAAAATATAAATATAAATTAATACAAAATAAAAGTGTAACAAAACTAGAACACAAACAGGAAAATGGCAAACAGTACACAAATACAGAAACCCAAAAAGCCTAAAATACAACAAATATGTAAATATAGTGAAAAAGCCATAAGACCGATCCTGGCGGAAACCTCCAGCTCTTGGCTCATGACAGAGCCCCCCTCTCAAGGGGTGGATGCCAGACACCCCAGGGTAACATCAAAAGAAAAAGAAGGACCCCCCCCCCCCCAACAGGCACACAGCAACCCACCCCAGGAGGGTGGTGGGGGAAACAGGCTAGGATGGAATGAAACAAACCCCGCTCAGGACCCACACCAGGAAAACCCCAACCATCTAGGCCCCCTGGACCAAAGAGCTGGGCAGTTAAGGTGGCCGGCCAAAGTCCCAGGCCCAGCAGATGGCATGATGGAAAGAGTCAGGTGGCCTACCAGAGAACGTGGGCCACCCAACCCTGCAGCACAGTCTGTCGGGCGGCCTGCCAGAGTTTTTAAGCCACTTGAACAGAAAGGGTGGTCCTGGAGGTGGCTGCCCAACTGGAAGAACCAATGGTGGGCACGATAAAGAAATTGGGGAACCTGAGCCAACATCAGGATGAGGAGAGGGAACCACGACGACCTCGGGCAGAAGAGGGGGAACCACGACGGTCTCGGGCAGAGGAGGGGGAACCATGACAGTCTCAGGCAGAGGAGGGGGAACCATGATGGTGTCAGGCAGAGGAGGGGGAACCACAACGACGTCTGGCACAGGAGGGAGGACCACAACGGAGTCTGACAGAGGAGGGGGGGACCACGACAGTGTCTGGCGGAGGAGAGGGAAGAAAAACCCAGAGGGTGAACTGCTGAGGGAGGCTTCTGTCTCGGCATAGGAGAAGCTGCCAACTGAGAGGTGGGAGCTCTCTTCCGGCGGAATTTCCTAGAATGACAGTGAGGAGTGGGAGGCGGAGGCGTAGGCTCAAGGTGGAGAAGAAGAGGCTCTGGAGTCAGGGGACGCTCACTCATCGGCTCAAACTCCGGGTCCCTTGGTGAAATCTCCTCCAGCTCCTGAGCAAGATCCAAGAGGAGCCATGGCTTAACTTCCAGGAGCAGCTCAGTCTCTGCCAGTAAATCCTGCCTGCGCTCCTCCAGCTCCTCGGCCGATGGTGCGGGCCAGTGCTCGGGAGGAGGAGGTGGAGCTGCTGCCAGAGAGCAGCGAGAGGCTGGAGGCTTCCGTATGCGCGAGCGCTTGCTCTTCGTTGGTGCAAACACAGGCATCGGAGCTGATTTCCCCAGCTCATTACTCGTAGGTGGAGAAAGAAATATGGACAGGAGTAGGTCTGTGAGCTCCGGGTGATCCCACAGGCTGAGGCATGCCTCAAGTACCTGTGCCACGCCCTCCAGACACTCTCGGGCTGCCTCGGGAGTACAGGAGGCTTGAGCCTGCAACAGAATATTCTCCAGAGCGCACACAGACCACTGCTCCACTTCGTCCAGTCCCAGGGTGAACACATCTGGAGTGACAGACATGGCTAATCCTGGGTATGAAAAGAAAACCAAACGGGGAAAAATAGGGAAAACCTACGAGCTTTCACCGCCGCTGGAGTGAAAGAAACGGCCAAAAAAATCAACAAACTCACAGCAGCTGGGTCTCTACTGGTCGCAGTCTTCTGTTACGATTTGCCCTTTGGGGCAGGAAGATGAGACCCACGCACTGAACTGTAAGTTTGGCAGATTTATTGGTGGAACAACAAATAAAGACTAAACTCTGCTCAGAACACAAAAATACAAATAAGTAAACCAGTGTTTCCTCTGGCTTAAAGACCTTGGCGCGGTGGCAACATATTTTTCGGGGGGGGGGGGGCACACATACGTATGAATATGTTAATTTTATACTATTTATTTCTTTTTTAAAATTTTGCACAGTAACTTTGCATATAATAATGCATCAGATTTATATAGTGCTTTATCATAGACACTCAAAGACGCTTTTTACAGATACATTATTCATTCACTCCAGACAGACAATGGAAGTGGCAAGCTACTACTGTAGCCACAGCTGCCCTGAGGCAGGCTGACGGAAACATGGCTGCCAATCCGGGCCAACAGCCTCTCCGACCACCACTGAACATTTATACACATTCCCAGTGTTATGGACACTGGAGGCAAGGTGGGTAAAGTGTCTTACCCAGGGACACAATGGCTGAATCTGGGGAGAGCGGGATTCGAACCGCCAACTGTCCGGTTATTGGATGACCCGCTCTACCTCCTGAGCCACTGCCGTGCATATGGAACTTACAATTTGAAGTATTGTACAACCAAGGCTTGAATGTTGGAATATTGGGTCATTTGGGGCCCCACCCAGACGTCCTGTATTTGGACTTTTCACTGGTGTCATCCTTCTCTCCTTGATTAATTGATTAATGACTTCAGTCTTGAAGGTTTGAGGTTTTTCCCCCAAATTTATAACAATTTTCTTATAGTTTTCTACTTTTCTCTGTAAATTTATATAAATTTGAAACCATTTTACTCACGTTTGTAATTTCCTCTTGTAAAATTGACTTTTCTTGTACATTTTTGAAACTTTATTATAAATTTGTGGATTATTTTATGGCCTATTTTTGTCTGTTTTTAAAAAAAAATAAAATTACTGTTTTTTAAATAAATTTGAAACAGACTATGGTATTTTTTTTTTTACTTTTTCCTTATAACAATTTATATTTTTGATCATAACTTTGCAGTCAGAACAGAACAATAATTTAACTCTCATTACAAAGAAAAAAATATTAATAAAATTGTATTTAATGATTTAAATTAACTTAAATGACCAAGGATGCCGTTATTTCTGTTATAATATTTCTATAAGTTTTTTTTAGAAAGTTCCTCACCGCCAAGAAAAACCTCCATTATTTTGAAATCCAAATGCTGGCACGTTCAGTTTGTCTGAAGGCTGCTGACAGATTAAAGTCATTCACTTTGTGAATTTTGGTCATCTTTACTTGCCAGGTACATAATTGGGAACATAACTTAATATTGTAGTGGCTGGTGAAATATATCCTCAGCAATTCAGTAGTCCCCCTTGCCTTTTCCTTCATATGAAGCCGGCTGCATTTGAATTCTAACCACATCTCTTAGCTAAGCGAATCTTCCGTTATTGCTCCTGTTTCCAGCGAGTTAAAACCATGATAAATGCCTCCAGTGCTTATATACCTCTTAAGATTTTTTTTCCCCGCGTTTAAAGTAAAAAAACTCATGTTTTTTTATGTTATGTTTTTTTTTTAAAACTCATGTTTTATCATGTTTTATGTTATGTTTTTTTTTAAAACTCATGTTTCTGTCAGACAGTCAAGCCTTATTCAAGCTGCATTTCCCCTCTAGTCTGCCTTGGTCCGCATATGCTTTGGACGAGCCCGGCATGCACGCAACGCTGTACATACTGACTTTTTTCATCTACCCAGGCCAAGCAGTTGACACATGCACACAACCATCATTTGTAGTTTCACTCCCACCCGATAGGTAGCGCCAAGGCGCTGACGCCCCAGGATTTTCACCAACAAAGTAACGGCGGACTGCTTCACAAAGTTTTTCTTCAAATAGAGTCCATTTCTGCTGTTTGACTTCCTGGTTTTCACTCCTTTTCCATGAAGATGCTGCTGCTAGCGAGACACTGCCTGCTGACTGACTGGAAAGCTCGCATGGGTGGGGCGCTTCTAAACTCCACGCGGATGACGGCCACACGTGTTGTTCGTGTGCGTACTTGCAGAAAGTCATTGCTTCATATATTTTTCTTAAATTCATCTCTCCATCTTGGCAAATTTTCTGGTGAGGTGGCCCGCCACTGAGAAATGTTACCAGAGGAAACCCTGGTAAACTTACTGATAGTGTACCAGAGCAGGGCAGGGCTCTGGTGGAGACGAGGAGAATACAAACAAGACTGCGGCGATGAGAAAATTAAAGTACAGCTCTTAAATAGGATCAAAAACCATTTACACTACATAATCAATGACAGGTGTGAGTAATCTGAGCGGGCAGGAGAAAGCAATGAAACATAATTAGGATCAGCTGGGGGCAGTGAGAGAGGAGTGAACCAAAGCTGACAGCTGACAGGGCAACGCCAACATGGAGCACCACGCCACTGACAGCTGTCAACCAACAACAGAACAACAGTGAAGATATAAAGATTAAAATATCAACCCAAGTAGACTAAAATATAAATATAAATTAATACAAAATAAAAGTCTCACAAAACTAGAACACAAACAGGAAAATGGCAAAAAGTACACAAATACAGAAACCCAAAAAGCCTAAAATACAACAAATATGTAAATATAATGAAAAAGCCATGAGACCGAGCCTGGTGGAAACCTCCAGCTCTCAGCTCATGACAAAGACACATGGCAGCCTACCAGGAGTTTGTCAAAAGGCACCTAAAGGACTCTCAGACCATGAGAAGTAAAATTTTCTGGTCTGATGAGACAAAGATTGAACTCTTTGGCGTGAATGCCAGGCATTATGTTTGGAGGAAACCTAACACCGCTCATCACCAGGCCAATACCATCCCTACAGTGAAGCATGGTGGTGGCAGCATCATACTGTGGGGATATTTTTCAGTGGCAGTAACTGGGAGACTAGTCAGGATAGAGGGAAAGATGAATGCAGCAATGTACAGAGACATCCTGGATGAAAACCTGCTCCAGAGCGCTCTTGACCTTAGACTGGGGCAACGGTTCATCTTTCAGCAGGACAACAACCCTAAGCACACAGCCAAGATATCAAAGGAGTGGCTTCAGGACAACTCTGTGAATGTCCTTGAGAGGCCCCGCCAGAGCCCAGACTTGAAACCAGCTGAACATCTCTGGAGAGATCTGAAAATGGCTGTGCACCGACACTTCTCATCTAACCTAATGGAGCTTGAAAGTAACTGCAAAGAGTGAATGGGTGAAACTGCCCAAAGACAGGTGTGCCAAGCTTGTGGCATCATATTCAAAAAGACTTGAGGCTGTAATTGCTACCAAAGGTGCATCAACAAAGTACTGAGCAAAGGCTGTGAATACTTATGTACATATGATTTCTTAGTTTTTATTTTTAATAAATTTGCAAAAATCTCAAAACCTTTTTCATGTTGTCATCATGGGGTATTGTGTGTAGAATTTTGAGAAAAAATGAATTTATTCCATTTTGGAATAAAGGCTGTAACATAACAAAATGTGGAAAAAGTGATGCACTGAGAATACTTTCCGGATGCACTGTATAGGCCAAAGGGTTAGTTATAGACATTAGATATTATCTCGCAGGCTGGATATATTTGAGCAATGGCCCAGATGTGCCCTGTGGCCCTTTACTTTGACATGTACAGGTATATACTGAAGAGAGTTCCTGTGTATTGAAAACTCCATTTGTCTTGTATCGAATAGATACAAAATGTGTTTGTGTTAACATTATAAATGAGTAGTAGTAGTAGATTAGTTTATTTGACAGGGACAGTGCAATCCCTGGAAAAAAAAATCCTGCCTTTAATCTAAGCCTGATAGTAGTTTATCTTATTTAATAAACCATTGTGTAATTTACACAGTACACAGTAATACCACTGGGTAATTGGGTAACAGGGTAACACCCACTAACACCTGCGCTCGCCAGATTTTTTTGTGTGTAACCCTTACTAACACCTACTCACCATACTCACTTTAGGTGAAGTACCCTTTTTGGTTCTACCTGGGCAAAGGGATACTTGGGCCAGATCAGATCGACTCTGGGTTCGTAGGAGCCTGGGAGGTGCAACAACAGATGACACCGACACACGGAACTTGCAACTATGTATATTATTTACAAATATGTACACATAAATAAATACACAGCACAATAAAAGAAAACACAATCCATAAACTCCAAATTATATTTACAATATCCACAGTCCTTGGTATCAGTCCAGGTGACCAGTTGGGTCACTTTTACCAGTCTCTAGGGTTCAGGCTTCGGCTCGCCATCCAGATCTGGAGAATCCACAGTCTTGCGAATCCAGCACAAAAAAAAAAACCTGACCATGCTAAGTGGCTCGTGCGTCATGGGGGTTCCCGTGCTCAACGTGAGTTCACAGCCTTTGGATCCCAATCAATCTCAGGTTTTATCCGAGATAAAGGCTGCTATTAGCACGTTAGCATCGCCATATCACCAAGGACCGTCTCTCTCTCTCTGGTCTGTGTCTTTCGGCGTCTCACAGTTTTTGGGATCTCTTTTTCAGGTTCTTTTTCTTCCTCAGGTTCATCACAGGTACTTTTATCAGGTGAGTTGGTTTCACTTTCAGTTCCATTCTCATTGTTTGATTGTTCCACATTTGTTTCAGTTTCCTCCAGGTTTCCATCATTCGGTAAGTTGTCGCATCTAGGTGAAGTGACATTTTCTATTTGGATGTCATTCTCAGGTGAGTGAGTTTCAGCAGGAATGTCTCCTTTAAAGAATGTCTTTGGATGGGGAATTTCATAAACTCGAGTGAGCTTTATGGGTGTTTGGATTGGTTCTTCTCTGTACCAATAGACATCTTCATTTTCCGGTTCTGAATTCTCACATTCCTCACTTTGTTCAGGTAACTGTCTTGTCTTAGGTTTGCAGACATGTTTTGGTTGGACAGGTTTGTCTTCAACAGGGGCAAGAAAACCACAGGGAAGCAAGAGGTCGCGGTGAACAGTGCGAACTGGACCATCTTTTGTCTCAGGTTTTATAGTGTAAACAGGCAAGTCACCTGCTTGGTTCACCACAATGTGAATTTCAGCTTCCCACCTGTCTGCTAGTTTGTGCTTGCCTCTGAGGTGGACTGCACGTACCAAAGCTCTGTCGCCTGGTTCTAGTTTTGAGGGTTTCACTCGCATATCAAATCTTGTTTTGTTTCTTTCAGCCATCTTGTTAGCATTTTCTGTTGCTAGTTTGTAGCTTTCTTGTAGAGTTGTCTTCAGTTTTTCAATGTACTGGGAATGTGACTTGAAACTTTTGTTGCAAAACGGGAGCCCAAATGCAAGGTCGATGGTCAATCTCGGCTGACGACCGAACATTAACTCATACGGGGCAAAACCAGTAGTGTCATTTTTTGTACAACTGTACGCATGTACAAGTTGTTTCACATAGTTGTGCCAATGAGATTTGTTCTTTTCCTCCAGAGTACCCAGCATGCTCAATAATGTTTTATTGAAACGTTCTACCGGGTTACCTCTGGGGTGATAGGGTGTCGTCCGGATTTTGCGAATGCCCATGATTTTGCAAAGTTCTTTTATAATATGGGACTCAAAATCGGGACCCTGATCACTATGTAACCGTTCGGGTATCCCGTAGTGGACTATAAAGTTGTCCCAAAGTGCCTTTGCAACGGTCTGAGCTTTCTGATTGCTGGTAGGGATGGCTATAGCGTATTTCGTGAAATGATCAGTTAACACGAGCACATCCTTAGTGTTACTTTGATCGGGCTCAATGGACAGGAAATCCATACAGACAAGTTCAAGCGGTCGGGTGGACTTGATGTTGACAAGCGGAGCAGCTCGCTCTGAAGCAGTTTTACGTCTTACACAGCAATTACATGTCTTGATCTTCTTTTCAATATCTGCCGCCATGCGAGGCCAGTAGAACCTTGTTCTGGCGAGATCCAAAGTACGCTCTGTGCCTAAATGGCCCATGTCACAGTGGAGGCTTTGAAAGACTGAATCGCGGAGCTGTTCAGGTAAGACGAGCTGGTAAGTAACATTTCCTCCGTCTTGGCGAGTGCGGTAGAGGATGTTATTGCACATTTCAAGTCGACTGAGCTCTCGGAGTAACAAGTTGATGTCAGGAAGTTCAGTTCGTACAGTTGGTGGAACTTTTAGTCCAGTTTTAATTTGTGCAATCACTTCTCTTAAACAGGGGTCAGTTCTTTGTTCGTTTTTGATCTGTTCAGGAGTCATGTGGAGTACAACTGGAAGACCACCACAGCCATCTTCATCGGCGTAGCCATCTGGAATGGCGGCTACAGAGAGGGCTAATGAGTGAACCGAAGGGAAGGTGTTGTCTGGAGAGCTACAGACAAGGTGTTTTTCACATACGTATAGCAGACACTACCTCGGAACTTAAACTGCTTTCAGGAAGAGACAAGTGGGTTTGAGTGAACTGCTGTAAGCGGTCAAGCTCCTTTTGGGACACTGCGTCATTAAGTAACTCGCCATGTGGCCGTCTTGAGAGGCCATCTGCATCGGAGTTAAGTTTGCCTGCTCTGTATTGGAGCTTAAAGTTAAACGTCGACAGAGCAGCTAGCCACCTATAACTCATGGCATCCATCTTAGCAGTAGTCAAAATGTACGTCAGGGGGTTACTGTTTGTCACGACAGTAAAATGATTGCCATATAGATAGTCTGCGAACTTCTCCGTTACTGCCCACTTTAGAGCTAAAAATTCTAATTTATGGGTGGGGTAACGGGACTCACTTCTAGACAACCCCCGACTTGCATAAGCTATGACCCTAGTCTGGCCCTCCTGCTCTTGATAGAGGGCGGCGCCAAGCCCTGTAGTGCTGGTGTCAGTATGGAGTGTATATGGCAACTGAGGGTCAGCGAAACCCAGGACAGGTGCAGTACTGAGCTTTTCAATGATGGTTTTGAATGCAAGATCACAGGAAGAAGTCCATCGTTCGCCAAACGGTGTCTTTGGGTCGTGGTACTGGGCAGGCTTAGCTTTGGACTTTGTGCTCTTTCGCAAAGGAGGGTAGCCAGCTGTTAAGTCAGTGAGGGGCTTAACGATGCTGGAATAGTTCTTAATGAACCACCTATAGTACCATGAAAAGCCTAAGAATGAGCGGAGCTGTTTGAGATCACGGGGCACAGGCCAGGTACTTCGGGCTTTCACTTTTTCGGGGTCGGTCTCATCTCCTTTACTGGACACAATGTGACCGAGGTATCTGACAGAAGTTTGAAAAAATCTGCATTTCTCAGGGGAGAGTTTAAGCCCGTACTCTTTTAGGCGATTAAGAACTTTCATTAAGCGAGCCTCATGTTCTTCGGGCATCTTGGAGAATACAATGATGCTATCGAGGAACACAATCACCCCATGCAGATTCATGTCGCCCATGCATTTCTCCATGAGGCGCTGGAACGTGCTGGGGGCGTTTGTAATGCCTTGGGGCATTCTATTGAATTCCCAAAAGCCCATGGGACATACGAACGCCGTCTTTGGTTTGTCCAGCTCCTCTACCTCAATTTGGTAGTACCCCGACTTTAAATTGAGGACGGAGAACCACTGCGAACCAGTCAAGGTGGAAAATGTTTCCTCCAAGTTGGGGAGGGCATAAGCATCTTTTACAGTCTGCATGTTAAGCTTCCTGTAATCAATACAAAGGCGGACATCGCCATTTTTCTTTCGCACCACTACAATAGGTGAAGAAAATGGGAAAATGGACTCTCTTATCACGCCTGCTTGTTGGAGTTCTTTGAGATGCTTATGGACCGCTTCCAGGTCATTTGGATGTATGGAACGTGCTCTGTGTTTGAACGGTGTTTCATCTGATAATTTGATTGTGTGTTTCACTTGATCCGTTTTGCCAAAGTCAAGATCGTTTTGTGCAAATACTTCGGGCATTTGACTGAGTCTTTCTGTTAGGCGCTCTTTCCATTCAGCGCTAATGGGGGAAGAGTCAAAGTTGAACTTCAGAGTGGACTTTGGTTCAGTTTTGGACTTTGTAACTTTCACGGAGTGTTCTTGCAATAGGACTCGTTGATATGCACAAATTTCTCCAATGACACACTTCTGAGGGATTGTCACGTCATGTTCTGATTCATTGGTGAGTATAACTGGAACAAGGTAAGGTGCTCTTTCAGGTAAGTCTATGAGACATGGTAGGGTTTGGCTCGGACTCACAAGTGGCTACAATATGCCCATCTTCGCCACAGCGGAAGCAATACCATGGTTTGGGCCTAGTATTGGGACGGCTGGACGAAGGTAAGTTTTCAGGTTTGGCATGGTCAGGTTTTTTATTTTCAAATTTCTTAGTTGGGTCTTTCTTCAGTGGTGCTTGTTTCTTTTGTTTCACGACAGCAGCTAATTGGCTTTTTAGATCAGCGACTTGCTTTTTCAGTTCTTTCAGACTGTCCGACTCCACTTCACTATTTGTATTTGTTTCAGTGACTGTTTGTTCGTAGGAGGCTGCTTTTGGTTTTGTGGTGTCCAAGTGTTTCTTCATGCATGTGTTTTTAACTTCTTGTCTGTTTTCAACAGTGCGAAGGTGAAGCAATAACTCTGCATACTCAGGTGGATGTTTATCTTTTAGTTCCAGCTGTAGCTCTTTTAGCAGATTGTCATCCCAACAGCCTCTGTTAAACTGCTTGAGAAGCTGTTTGTCCACTTCCTGGGGCTCTAGACCGCCTCTACGCACTGTGAGATTGAGCGCCACCTGCAAACGATGCAGATATGCAGAGGGTTTTTCTCCAAAATTTTGGGAAGTGTTCATGAATCGCACAAGCAGTTCCTCACCGTCTTCAACAGTCCCAAAAGCTGAGTCCAAAAGCTTAAGATAGTTGGCAGAGGTGGCTTCAGGCCCAAGAGGGCGAATAACATCAGACACAGGAGCAAGAAGACTTTCAAAGATCTTGCAAGATTTTTCCAAGTCAGACAAAGAAGTATCTTCCATCATCAGGTCAACATGTGAACGCCATGTTTCATAATCAGCTTCAGTATACAGTCTTGGCGTTTTGCCAGAGGTGTATTGCACCATGGTACCACAATCTCCCGGAACCTGAAGTGGTCCTCCCATATAGACACTGTCCGGAAAAAGGCCCAGCAGAGGTTGTTTTTTTCTGCGTCAGCTCAAGAAGTTTGATTTGCCTCAGGAGCTGCTGGTTGTCTTCTACACCGCCATCATCCAATCTGTCCTCTGCTTTTCCATCACTGTCTGGTTTGGATCTGCCACTAAACAGGACAAGACCAGACTGCAGCGGATCATTAAGTCTGCGGAGAGGATCATTGGTACCGACCTACCCTCCACTGAGAACTTATATCGGTCCATAACCAGGAAACGGGCGGGACACATCTGTGCTGACCCGTCACACCCCGGCCACAAACTGTTTGAACTTCTATCTTCTGGTCGTCGTTACAGATCACTGAAGGTCAAAACCACCCGTCACAGGAACAGTTTCTTTCCTCAAGCCATCACTCTGATGAACTCCTAACATTCACCTAGTCCTACCTGTTGCTGTACTCATGACTTTTCATCCATTCTTACATTGCACATAACTCTCACACTGCTTTTTACTTCATTCACATTATATCACTGAATCTGAGTTCACATTGAAATACTGTGTGACTGTATATTTTTTCATATATTTCTGCAAAGTGTGGATAGTCTGAGTAAATAAGCTGCATATATTCCTGTATATATTTGCATCCTTTTATAGAAACGTGGACAGACTGTAATTTACTGTACATACTCTGTTGTCATTGAATCCTTATTTAAATCTTATTTAAATCCTCCACCTTAACAACGAGAGCAAGTTTTTAGCCAAAGTCAAATTCCTTGTATGTGTTGTGCATACTTGGCCAATAAAGCTGATTCTGATTCTGATTCTGATTAATACTGCCTTTACAGGCTGTTGGTTAAGAAAAAAGAAAACTGCCCTACCACAGAAGTCGGATGACAACGATAGACGAGAATCGTTGCCATTGTAAATGAAGGCAAACACATATTAGAGGATTCACCACCATTTTGTAATTTTGTCAATATCCTGCTAAAAAAAACAGGGAAGCTGTGACTCTGACTATTTCACATGCAGATTTAAAGAGCCGGTAGAAGAAGGAAAAAAACTGTGCATGTGGGTCCACCACATTTTACAAAAACAAAGACTGCAAGGAGAAATCAATCTGCTAAGTCAAGAACTGAGGGTGGGTTAAGGGACATTTGGAGCATATTTTACACTGTCAACAACTTAGTCTGATTAAAGCTGTGAGCCATCAAAACAGACCATCGTTAACTTCACTTCAGCTTTCCCGCTGCTGGGCAAAGTTTAGCTCTGTAGTAATGGCACACAGATGGCACACTGTGGAGCAGACTCATACACTCAGATAAATCTGTCACAAGTCAATTGAAATATTCACTCCCCTTGGTTATTATATTAAACTTTAATGGGCCAATTCATTTTGTTAGCTACATAGTCAAGTAGCCTGTCCCGCTAACACACACACACACATACAAATAAATAGTGATGATGCTGGCTTGTCCAGTGGAAGCTTTAAATGGATACAGAGAGATGTGCTGATTCACTCTGTGTCGGTTTAGAAGCGTTAATCTATCAGAGAAAAGAATGGGGATTATAAAGGCCTCTCGTCCCCTCCTCTCTGTGTTCGTGAACCCTGACAATACATCAGGATCCCACCCTGTTGCCCCATTGTGCTGCAGAGGGCTAGCAACACACCGGACACCCATAGTGACACAGCCAAGGATGTAATGTCTCTTGTTTTCACAGTGGATACAGCAAACTGTGAGCCGGATAAAAAAAATAATTCACTTAGCTTCTTTAAATTTCTCCAATAAAGAAATGATTTATTTTATCGGAATTTTTTGAGTACTGTAGCAAAAAAAAGTCCACTAATAAAAATGAAAAAGAAAGGTCTGAAGAGAAGAGAAAGGGTGATAAGCACAGACAGAGCCACAGAGAGAAACAGAATAATGCAGAGGGCTCATCATCAACTCAGTGCTGAATAAGCGGCAGCGGGGAGGCAGTTTACATCCTGAGACCAGGCTCCCATTCAGCAGCAGCCTATTTCTATTCAGCTCAGGCCACACAGGTGGAGGGAGAGGAGAAAGGGAGACAGAGAGGGAGGAAAGAAAAAAAATGGGGTCGGAGATATTAGGCCTCATGCAAGAAAATGTTAGTATTAATATGTGTGAATCCTGTGTACTTTGTTAGTAAGCCGCGTTAGTACGAATGAACCACTCCAGATTCAACAAACGCCCGTATGTCCCCCCAAAATGCGTAAACAGTATAAAAATGATGTATCTCAGTGCAGGATAAAATATGATAAAATGATAACCTAAAAAATAAGTGCAATAATAAACTAGCATTACACTAGGGTAGAAAAATAACAGTTTCAGTTAAAAAAAAATATACATAGCCATATTTCCAGAGGAACATAAGCAGTTATTCTCCAGTAAATTGTCTAATTGCTGTGGGGAAGGGGGGGGGAGAGTAGCAAACAAAAGAAAGCAGGCTTGTCCTTGATCTGATTATTCTGTATCTTTTCTCTGACTACCCCTTTCATAGGGAGAGGAAATATTTGGAAGACTTACTCCTGTTATTTGCTGTCATGCGCGCTGACACCACTGGGGCAGCAGGTATAAAAGGAAGTCTACAGAGAGTGGGCAATGACATCATGCTGCGCTGCATTCTGGGCCATCGTCGCCATTGTTGTGGTCTGGCTTCTTTGTTTACCTGTAGTCTACTGCAACTGCTAACGGGGACAGACATATGTGCGACGGAACGCAGCAAACAGAAAATTAAAATTCCTTATTCAGAGAAGCTGAATAAGCAAGCAAAGGAGTGCTACCTCCAAAAAATTAAAAAGAAATAAACAGGATCGATTGATATAAGCACAAGAAGTGGACCACTGATCTCGACCAACTGCCTCACACTGTCAGATATGTTTACCTACCTGGTTTGTGGGGTGAGCACATACACCCATGAGCAATTTAAGAACTATAAATCATTAGAGACTCATGTTCAATTCACCAATGGATGGGTCCAGCTGCCTCAAATCTTCTGGGTGAACGACCAGAAAACCATCATTTGCACAAAGGTAAGCAGTCATTGTTTCTACACAGTTTTCTGCACTAGCATGTATCTCTGCAGCTACAGGCATTTCTGAGTCTCAGCAGTGAAATGTTGGATTTACTGTATGTCCAAATTTGTCATATACACATCATTACACAACTGGACATGAAATACTAAACAAGTAATGTGATAAGCCCGATGCTGGCCAACCGAAAAAATTACCGGTATAGTTAGCCACTATAAAAACATACTAAATCAGGACAGTGACATTTTTATAGTTACCTGAAAGAAGAGAAGCTGCTGAATCTAGCGATACCAAACATTCTATGGACTTCAGCCCCAAGCTGATTTTAAATCCATATGCAATGAAGGCAACAACGTGCGCTCTGGGATTTCCCAGACAGCTTGTTAAAAGTTAGCAACAACTCCACATGCATACAAGTAACCTTTATACGTGTTTAAATCACAACTTACCTTTGTCAAAATGCCGTGAACACACAACCATGTGTACAGGAATACTGTCAAAGCTGATGTCTTTCCTGCTGACCACTGCAATCCATTCCATCCGACGCCTCTTTATTAGCTCAGAGACCCGATTCTTTCCACTTTTCTTCCGAGTCGGGATGTTAAAAAAACGAACGCCGTTATGAATCTTTTTCCCACGCCAATTGCGAGAGCGGTTGTTGCATTTGATAATGCAGCAAAACTTCCCCATTCTGATGCTGCATGGTATTCGGATGAATAATAATAACACACTGAAGCAACCCTCTCAAAAACTTCAGCTTAATCGCTTTCGTCACTCACTACTGAACAAAGACTGGCAGACCATTTTTTCCCCACAATTCCTTGTGGTTTCTCCATCAGTTGACGTCACATGCCCATTCCCTACATTGTTAATGGTACTTACTAATGTTGCTGTGAGGTACTTGGGTGCATGTGTGTGTATGCATACACAGCTCTTTACTTGTGTGGCATTTGAATGTTTTGTTTGTAGCACCTTAATTCTTGCACTTCTGCATATCCATTTTGTACAGTTTATTTCAGATGTTCTTCTCATGTGTGATTGTTTGTGTGTTTTTGTGACTCACCAGGGGACTACAGACGCAAATTAGCAGTACTGTTAAATCTGGCATACTTACATTTGTATTAATGTTCATTAGTATGTAATGTACCTTTCAAATAAACATTAAACTAAGAAACTAATAAAAATTAAAGAAAATTTACAAAATTATTACCTCCGCCAAGGAGGTTATGTTTTCATCGGCGTTGGTTTGTCTGTCTGTCTGTCTGTCTGTCTGTCTGTTTGTTTGTTAGCAACATAACTCAAAAAGTTATGGACGGATTTTCATGAAATTTTCACAGATTGTCAGAAATGGGGTATCCTACAGATGATTACATTTTGGTGGTGATCCGGATCACCGTCCAGAAGAAAACCGCCATTACGGAAAATGCCATTTTCATGAATAACTACTGAACCACTAATCCTATCATTGTCAATCCAATTGCTAGTCATATGTTTTCATGGTCAAGGAATCTGAAAACGTACACACAAACACTGTATGGGGGAAACTGTGGCGCTTGGCGGAGGTCTGCACTCTCTGAGTGCTTTTCTAGTTAAGTATGTGATCAATATCATCAGCGCAACAGACAATAATATTGGAGCTTGGGAATATTTAAAACAGTCAGTCAACTGAAGCATTCACAATGTTGGCTTCTTTTTTTTACCTTGCTTCTTTCCTTCTTTTGACTGCTGCAGCTGTTTCTTTTAGCCTGTATTACATACCGACATATTCTTCATATTTATTTAATCTAACACTTTTTTCTTCATCAGTTATGTACTCTGCTCATCCCTGTTCATTCTCCTATTGGTCATCTGCTGAGATCACCGCCCCTTCTATGTGAGTGCACACGCAGCCAGATAGATTAATCCAGGGTCCACTTACTGAGTTGATAACCGTGTTCGTAGTACAGATAATTATAATCCAGAATGTCTGGGTAAGTGAAGCCAGGTAGCTGAAAGATACCCTGGGTATGTTGAACATGCTTTGTAGTACAGGCCTCTGGTCTGGACCACTCGTAAATTTTCTTAGTACTAAATTTCAAGAGATCAACTTTTTTTCAGCATGGTGGTCAGCTGCACATTCCTGTGTTTGGATTTCACAGGAGTGAGGAAGCCTGGTTGGTGATTTTCACATAAAACATGTCACGGGGGCATGATTTGTGATCATGCCCCACCCTTTGAGTTATCATTAGTTTAGATTTATTTTTTTATTATGGGTTATTCTGTCTTTTTTATTTTTTTTTATTATGGGTTATTCTATTATGGGTTATTCTGTCTAGTTTCTGGTTTATGTTAAGAGTATTTCTTGTGGTGTTCTTGTCTAGTCTAATTCCCTGGGTCTTAGATTTATTCTGAAAGCATTCCCTGTTTTGGTTTCTCTAATGTAACTTTATTTCCTGTTTTTGTGTGAAAGGCCATTTTCTGTAATCCATGGTTATGATTTACTATTTACCTTTTGGGTTGTTATGTATCCTCTTTGTTTGATTCCTGGCACCCGTGTCCACTTCTGTTTTCCCATTTGCAATTATCAGTTTCGCTTTAAGTTCAGTCTTGTTTCTCAGCACCTTGTGGCAACAAGGTGCTCCTTCTTCTATGGAGGTTATGGATCAGTTTTGTTTCCTATGCTTGTGGCTCCTCAGTTTACTAGGTTTGTTGTTATCTATTTTATCCTGTCTTCAGTTGGTTACTGCTTCATGTTTAGTTTAGCCTTGTGTTTTGTAGCTCCCATGCTGTCATTTATTTTCCAATTTAATCAATGTTTAAGTTTACGTGTTGATTTTCGGCATTTGTGTTTCTATTAATAAAATCCTTGAACTGTTCTCTGCCTGCATCTTGGGTCCTCTCTCCATGCCTGCTGCTTATTATGAAAAAACTGTGCTATAACAACATGTGTAGAGATTGAGTCATTATTAGTAAAATCCTTCAATGTTTGCTGTGCATTATTTTAATGTTTTAATCTTTTACTGTTATTTGATAAAACACACTACTAAAATAAAGATGCATCATTCTGTTATACTTCCAGGGTTTCCTCTGGTAACATTTCTTGGTGGCAGCCCGCCTCACCAGAAATAATATTACTGCCACGGCAAGAAGGCGATATGAATTTAAGAAAAATATATGAAGTAATGACTTTCCGCAAGTGCGCACACTAACAACATGTGTGGGTGTCATCCGCGTGGAGTTTAGAAGCGCCCCGCCCACGCGAGCTTTCCAGTCAGTCAGCAGGCAGTGTCTTGCTAGCGGCAGCAGCATCTTCGTGGAAAAGGAGTGAAAACCGGGAAGTCAAACAGCAGAAATGGACTCTATTTGAAGAGAAACTTTGTGAAGAAGTTCGCTGTTTCTTTGTTGGTGAAAATCCTGGTGCGTCAGTGCCTTGGCACTACCTATCGGGCGGGAGTGAAACTACAAATGATGGTTGTGTGTATGCGTCAACTGCTTGACCTGGGTAGAGCATGTACAGCGCTGCGTGTGTGCCGGGCTCATCCAAAGCGTACGCGGACCCAGGCAGACTAGAGGGGAAATGCAGTATAATAAGGCTTGACTGTCCGACAGAAACATGAGTTTATTAAAGTACTTTAAACATGAGGAAAAAAAAAATCAAAAGAGGTATGTAAGCACTGGAGGCATTTATCATGGTTTTAACCCGCTGGAAACGGGAGCAATAATGGAAGAGTCGCTTAGCTAAGAGATGTGGTTAGAATTCAAATGCAGCCGGCTTCATACTGTATGAAGGGAAAGGCAAGGGGGACTTATGAATTGCTGAGGATATATTTCACCAGCCACTACCATATTATGTTCCCAATTATGTACCTGGCAAGTTAAGATGACCGAAATTCACTAAGTCAATGACTTTAATCCGTCAGCAGCCTTCAAACTAACTAAACGTGCCAGCATTTGGATTTCAAAATAAAGGAGGTTTTTCTTGGTGGTGAGATTTCTAAAAAAAAAACTATAAATATATAGAAATATCATAACAGAAATAACGGCATCCTTGGTCATTTAAGTTAAGTTAAATCGTTAAATACAATTTCATTAATATTTTTTTCTTTGTAATGAAAGTTAAATTATTGTTCTGTTCTGACTGCAAAGTTATGGTCAAAAATATAAATTTTTATAAGGAAGAAGTAAAAAAAAACCTACCACAGTCTGTTTCAAATTTATTTAAAAAAACAGTAATTTTATTTTAAAAAACAGACAAAAATAAGTCATAAAATAATCCACAAATTTATAATAAAGTTTCAAATGTACAAGAAAAGTTAATTTTACAAGAGGAAATTACAAATTTGAGGAAAATGGTTTCAAATTTAGATCTATTTACAGAGAAAAGTAGAAAACTACAAGAAAATTGTTATAATTTTGGAGAAAAACCTCAAACCTTCAAGACTGAAGTCATTACTCAAGTTTTAAGTGGGTGCTCTTTGTACCCTTAACTAGAAATGTTTGGTTGTCTCCTTTAATTTACATGGCACTTGATATTTTCTAACCTGTTTGTATACCACCATAGACAGAGAGAGAAGCTGAATTAGACAGAGCTCAGAGAGGGCAAGATTAGACAGAAGAGAGGAGCCAAGGAGAGGAAAGTGTTCAGGCAGAGGGTCCAGGAGAGGTGAGAGCAGAGGAAGGAGAGAAGGATGACACCAGTAAAAAGTCCAAATACAGGACGTCTGGGGTGGGACCCCAAATGGCCCAATATTCCAACAATCAAGCCTTGGTTGTACAACACCTCAAATTGTAAGTTCCATATGCACGGCAGTGGCTCAGGAGGTAGAGCGGGTTGTCCAATACCTGGACGGTTGGCGGTTCGAATCCCGCTCTCCCCAGATATCCTGCCGTTGTGCCCCTGGGCAAGACACTTTACCCACCTTGCCTCTAGTGTCTATAACACTGGGTATGAATATGTATAAATGTTCGGTGGTGGCCGGAGAGGCCGTTGGCCCGGATTGGCAGCCACGTTTCCGTCAGCCTGCCACAGGGCAGCTGTGGCTACAGTAGTAGCTTGCCACTACCATTGTCTGTCTGGAGTGAATGAATAATCTATCTGTAAAGAGTGTCTATGATAAAGCACTACATAAATCTGATGCATTATTACATGCAAAATTAAAAAAAGAAATAAATAGTATAAAATTAACATATTCATACATATGTGTTTTCTGCCCCCCCTTCCCCAGAAAAATATGTTGCCACTGCACCAAGGTCTTTAAGTCAGAGGAAACACTGACTTCCCCTTCATATTCACTTACTTCCACTCCCCTTCACTCACTTTTCTGTAGGCTGGTTTCTTTTTTTGTTGGGTGTATTCTTATACGGATGACCCCCGGTCTTTTCCTCTGATGGTCCATCTCTTATGTCTCTCGCCTGTCTGAAGTCCCCATGTCCAGCCCCCCGGCCAGCGCCACCTCTACCCCCACCTCTTCCACGGTGGTTAGGCTGCCTTAAACAGTTTTGTGGTTTGGCTGTGGAGGAATAACAAAAGACAGGAAGAAAAAAGAAAAGTAAAACTGTGGACTTGGAGTCAACACGCATATACAGTACACAGACATAGGCTGACTCAGCTAAACCTGAGGTGAGGACAGAGCAGTGTCTGTCTGGAGAGAAAAGTGTAGCAGATAGTTCAGTAGCAACAGTCAACATGGCTCCAGTCAGTAACAGCTATGACACAAAACAGCACATGAAAAGTAACACAATTACTAGAAGTCCAAGAAATTTGAGTTAAAATTCAGAAGCTGCTTTTGTAATCACTGAGGGTGAAAAAACATCTATTGGCTTGCCTGTCGTGATTTATAGGGATGGCTATAGACCACATGCATGTTAATGGTGTGAGCAGGGACATGGTTAGCTTAGCAATAGCCTACATACTGGAAGCACAGGAAAGAGAGGCAGCAAAACAGCATGTTTACTGACTATCACAATGGATGTCAATTTCCAGTGATTGAAAGGAAATGTCACTTGAATATTCAGTAAAAATGTTGACATTTTTCATGCAAATTTTTATACAAAAATTTGAACTGTTTACATGTGCATTTGCAACTCCCTTCTTGTAAATCAACAGTTTTGCACTTTGTGAGGTTTTTCTCTATGATGTGCTAGACAGAGTAAAACTAGTCACAGATGCCCTCACATACAATACTAATCATATACACAAATCAGTCAAATATTTATATATTTCTGAAGGGAGTGAGGCTAATAGTCTCCATTTGCTTCCAGTTCTTCTTCTTGTTGTTTTAGATTTGATTGGTGGTTGGCAACCAGCTTACAGGTGCATTACTGCCACCTACCTGGTTGGAGTGTGGACAAGAGAATGGCAGGGGAAAAAAAAACTAAATTCTTTTAATTAACCCAGTTGCACTTAAATATCTAAATAGACCTACATATATTTCTTTGACTGTAGTTCCTAACGTGTTTTCCAAAACAAAACTTAAATTAGCCCTTTCCATTACTGCAATCAGATGTTTCCTTTGTTCCTGGTATCCTTGACATTTCAGCAAAACGTGCTGAACTGTTTCCGGAGAACCACAATGTGCATAGCTGCCAGTTGGGTGTTTACCTATTCTATGTAGCGTCTGGTTTAAAGTAGTGTGTCCTATTCTTAATCAGGTGATGAGTATCTCTTCTTTCCTGTTTCTGCAAACTCCCATTCCAGAGTTTACCTGCTTTTGAATGCCATAAAGATGTCTTCCTGTATCTATTGAGTCCCAATATTCTTGCCACTTTTCCACTATATAATTTTTAATTATTGATTTGATTTCTGCCTTACTGAGTGATATTTCCAGATTTATTGCTTCAAATTTTAATGATTGTTTTGCTAGTAAATCCACATCCTCATTACCTTCTATTCCAAAGTGGACTGGAACCCAAAGAAAGTTTGACTGACCTTTACTGTAGAGGTTGTAAATTAAGGAGTGGATTTCTACAATTACGTCCTGCCTACATGACTGCAGTGACTGAATACTCTTGAGAGCTGCCCAACTCTCTGAAGCAATGACTGCATTATTCCTATAATTTATTTCCAACCACTGTAAAGCTAATAAAATGGCAACTAGCTCAACTGTGTATACTGATAAGTGATTACTGGTTCTTTTGTTGATAGATATTTTATAGTGAGGAATGTATACTGCAGCTCCACTACGACCAGTTGTAGGATCCTTGGAACCATTGGTAAATGCTATCAGCCTGTTTCTGAAGTTCTGTTCAATATATTTATGCACTATATAATCTGTTGCTGATTGCTTACGTTGCCTCCTCAGTTGTTGTATTTCAAAATCCATCAGTGGCATCTCAAACAGCCATGGAGGAATAACAGACCACAGGACCACTGGGCTAAAATCTATGTATTTTAATCCTGCCTGCTCAGCAATGGCATCACTTATCCATCCAAAGCTACCAATGTTGGACGCATTGTGTTCCCAGCAATCATTAGGAATAGCATTTGCAGGATGTGACCTCTTATGCCCCTTCAAGTTGATCCAGTATGCCAGCATTAATTTGGTTCTACTTAATCTTAAGGGCATTTCGCCCATCTCTACTTGGATCGCTGACGTTGGAGAAGTTTTAAATGCACTACAACATATCCTAAGAACCTTTGTCTGCTCTATGTTCAGTTGGTTCAGGTGACAATCAGCAGCCGACATGAATGCAACACATCCATAGTCTAGTGTAGCTCTCATTAGACTTCAATACACTCTCAACAGAGAGGCCCTAGAGGCCCCCCACCCAGTCCCGTCCTGCCAGACATCTCAAAATATTATTTATTTTCTTACAATTTTCATTTAGTTTTTTCAATGTGCTGCTTCCAAGTTAGTTTTTCATCAAACAACACATCTAAATACTGAACTACCTTTACTTGCTCTAACTTTTGGCCATAAAGTTTTTAAGAAATTTCTTTGTGACTTTTAGAGAAGCAAATTATTTGTTTCATTGAGACTGATAATTTAAAAGTCCACCGGTGTGCCCATTGTTCAACTTGGTCTATTGCTGCCTGCATTTTCCTCTAAATGTACACAAGATTACATCCCCTTATTCATAAGGCCCCATCATCTGCATACAAGGCCTTCCCTATTCCACTGTCGATTCCTTCAAAAATATCATTAATCATAATATTAAACAAAACAGGGCTACACACGCTGCCTTGGGGGTACCATTTTCAACTTGATATATTTTGGAGTACTCTGTACCAACTCTTACCTTAATCGTTCTATCATACAGGAACTCTAACACCCAATTGTATAATTTACCTTCAATACCAAACTGATTTAATTTAATCAGCAACCCTTCCTTCCACAGCATGTCATACACTTTTTCTACATCAAAGAAGACAGCTATCACATTTTCCCTATTTACTTGGGCCTTCCTAATTTCAGATTCTAGGTGCAAAATGGAATCCATAGAACATCTCCCTTTTCAGAACCCACTTTGAAAAGGAGAAAGTCATTCTCTCCTTTCCAAAATGTAATTCAGTCTTTCAGTCACCATTCATTCCATTGTTTTCCCTAACTGTGAGGTAAGAGCTATTGACCTATAATTATTGGAATCTGATGAATCTTTCCCTGGCTTTAAGACTGGTACTATAACTGATTATTTCCATGCCCTTGAAATCTTCCCAGTTTCCCAAAATTTATTCAATAGCTTTAATATTGTTTGAAGTGCACTCTCCTCCATGTGTGACAACATCCTATAACATATGCCATCCTTCCCTGGTGAAGACTGCTTCGATTTCAGAATAGCCCTTTTCAATTCCGATAGAGTGAATGGCAAATCTATCGTGTCCCTTGAAGTATTCTTCCTTATGTTTACATGTGGGTGTTTGAATAAAGTGCTTTCCCTGCTTTGTCTAATTGCGTTTGGTAGGTTTTCTGAACTATGAATCTTCACTAAAGTTTGTGCCAAAAGTTCTGCTTTGTCTATATTAGTAATAGCTATTTTCCCATTACTGTCCAACACTGGCATTTTGTACTCTCTTCTAATACCACTCATTTTCTTAATCATTCCCCAAATATCTGACAGCTGTTTCTCTTCCTATAGTATTACAATACTGTCTCCAAAATAAACGCTTAGCTGTTTTGTTTTCCTGACGATTGCCTGACACCGTTTGTACTCAATCACTGCTTCCAAAGTATGACACTTTTTCACTTGTCTGAATGTCCTATTTCTATTTTTAATAGCTTTATTACAATTATCATCCCACCAAGGAAGATTCTTTCATTGTCTATAACCTGTACTTTTTGATATTGTTTGATTTGCAGACTATTATAATCGCGCTGACACTTTTACTGAATTTCTCCCCATCAATAATGTCCTCACTATTTAGCTGCTCACATCTAGTCTTACACAGATATTTAAATTTATCCTAATCTGCTGTATCCAATTTCCATCTTGTGCCAGACTGCATCCCTTCTTCTCCCGTTTCTAGACCAGTTTTAACTCTTATTGGGTAATGATCACTCCCATTAGCTGACCGACTTAATACTTCCCAAGATGTGATTTCTGCAATCGCATTTGAAACCAAAGCTAGGTCTAACACACTTTCACTGTCTAGATTACTGCTAAATCTAGTATCTTTCCCATCATTCATGTATACTAAGTCCCTGTCCTCTAAAAAAAACCTCAATTACTGTGCCATTTATATCTATATTCCTGCTACCCCACAGTATGTTTGTGCATTAAAATCTCCACACCAAACACCTTACTCTGTGCTTGTCTATTTACAGTGTTCAAAGTGTCAACTCTCAATTTGTTACACAGATTATTGTCATGAACATGACGCTGTGGCTATTCTGACTCTTTTGTGTATTTGTATGCCTTATTTTCCATCAGGCGCTCTCAGGGAGCCTCTTGGGTCTGCTCGGCTCCCTGACAGCTCAGCCACGCCTCCCTCTCCTGTCAGTGGTGTCAGCTGTACCTTATTAGTGGGTTTCACTTGCACACATGCACGCACGCACGCACGCACACACACACACACACACACACATTTCCCCTCATGCACATTCTTGCACACATACACACACTCACTCATTCCCACACTCGCACTCTCATCTCACACACCGGTGATCGCTTCCCTGATTAGGTTTGGCATTATTTAAGCCCTCTCTCAGCCGGAAAAGACTGTTGGAGCATTGTCGAACTTTGCTGTGTTACACTACGGCTGATCCACGTAGTGTCTGGTTACCGTCTCCTATGTCTAGATGCCCGGCCTGCACTCTACGGTACCGCATCACACCAGGTAGTGTGATCCCTTGCAACTGGTTGGTTTTTTCGTTCATCAGGATAACCCCTTGGACTACTCAGACTGCCCCAGCTGTGTGTGAGTACGAACTGTTTTGCCCCTGTCGACCAGTCTCGTCTGATGGTTCTGTCCCGGGCACTTTCCTTGTTCCTCACTCATCAATGCTGTAGAGCGTCCTGGAGGACCTCCTTGTATTTCCTGAACTGCTAGTTTATTATTTGTACTGGTTTATCACATCTCATCATTATCCATTGTCTTGTAATAAAACGCACAACTATCTCCTGCATGTGGGCTTTTCTCCTTTCCTCAGTGCGCTGCATAAAAGTGCACGAGGAGAACGTGACAGAATGCTCCGACCAGCCCAAAACCCAGCGGAGTAGTTGTGCGTAAATTTTTTCATTTTCATGTCTATTTTTCCCCCTTACCTGGCCTGGAACATGATGTCTTCGGCGCGCCGTGCCTACACCCATCGAAGCAGCTGAACGGCGGGGCATCCTACAGTGGCGGAGGAATGGGCGGCGGCAGATATCCAGGACTTCTTGGGTGAAGTCATCGAGGCCCACGGCCCGAAGGCAAAGTGAAGTTGCCTGGACTCAGCGGTGGGTATTCTGGAGGCACATCCTGGGCTCTGGAATTACCCACAATACGCGGAGCTGATTTCCTTGGTCTACACGCTCCAACAGGCCTTCCCTGGGTTGAGGAGAGTGCCATTCCTCGCGCAGCCCAAGCGAGGACGTGCTCCACAGCCTGCAGCCAACTCCTCTCCCGCTCCATCAGCGTCAGCCTGTGTGTTTCCAGCCCACCTGAGTCAGAGCCATCCTGTGTCCAAGCGCCGGAGGAGACCCGCCGCTTTGACAGCCACTGTCCCGTCATCTGGTCAGTCTGCTCCCGCTGTCGAGCGGTCCTCCCAGCCTCCTCTGGCTATGCCCACCTCTGTTGCCACGGGCATGGATCTTCCATCCTCCTCTAGAGGGCCGGAATTCACCTTGGGCACGGAGAGAGATAACTGCCAACCTCCTGCAGCTGTTAACATCAGAGACCGGGAGTACAGGCAAGTGTTTTCTCATTCCATTCACCTTAATTATGATAAACCTTGTCTGTCTCCTGAGGAGGAGGCCCAATTTCAGAAGTCCGCTGGGTCCTCCCCTCCAGTTGCAGCAACTGACTTTGTTCCTTTCCTCTCCGTGCCTCCTTCTTTTCCCTCTGAGCGCCCACCGGCTCCAGGACTGAACCAGTGAACGATGGAGGAGCCGAAGGCCCTGGAGGATCATGCTCCGGGAGGCAGCCCTCAGTCTCCATGCTGGATGAGGCACCAGCATTGGAGTCCTCACCTGGGGGCACCGGGACTGCTACCACCATCTTGCCAGCTGCGGAGGCTACTACTGCGGAATGGGAGCCAGAGCTAGACCTCCTCGCGGCCAGGCCCAAGACTTCATCTCCAGGATCGACGGAGTAATGGACGATTATAGTAATTATGATTATAGTAATTATGATTATAGTAATTAATAATTATTTCGTCTTGTACTGCCCATATTTTTACCATTATTGATTCATGTTCTTTCCCTATGTCCATTATTTTGTAATTTGTTCCATTATGCACAAAAGTTGCTACACCCCCTCCTCTACCAGTTTCCCTGTCGTTCCTTATAGATGTGTATCTTTGAATGACAAAATCCAACTGAAGTTTTAGCCATGTTTCCTGTATACAGATTGCCTGGGGTTTGTCTTCCATATCAGATATAAACTTTTTGAATTTTTGCCCATTTGATATTAAACTCCTGGCATTCCACTGCAAAACTGTGATTACCATTATGACCCACTAGCCCATGATGTCTGTAAACTTAAAGATCCCCCACTTAACAAGTCCTCAACTACTTCAAGTTTTAGGCCATGCTTCTTCTTCTTCTTTTAGATTTGATTGGTGGATGGCAACCAGCTTACAGGTGCAGTACCACCACATACTTCACTCAGTAAACATCACTCTGTACATCTTTAGGCCATCTTCTTCTACTTCTTTTAGATTTGAATGGCAGTTGGCAACCAGCTTACAGGTGCATTACTGCCACCTACTCCATCTTCAGACATCACTCTACAATACTCTATACCATCACTCTATACACTGTATATCTTTGTATATCTTACAGGAACAGGACAACTATGGGAAGTGGTCACTTCCCAATACTTACAGTCATTAAAACTGAAGTATGTATACAAGAGGGAAGATGTTTTACAAGATGGTGTTTTGACAAGGCAGATTGGGGAAAATTTAGGCAATACTGTGTTCAATCATGTCATTTGGTAACATTAGAAGGTGGCATAGAAGAGTGTTCAAGTCAGATAACCAATCATATTCTGAATGCTGCAATAGCAAGTATACCTAAGAAAACAACACAGGGTAGGAAGAAGGTTGTACCCTGGTGGAATGACAAATGTAGTATTGCAATAAAAGAGCAAAACAAGGCATTCAGAGAGCTGAGAGAGAATATGACTAGTGAAAACTTAACAGCATAAAAAGAAAAGGGCAGTAGCTCAAAGGATTCTTAAAAACAGGAAAAGGTCAACATGGAGAGAATTTTGTTCCAACCTTGGTAGGAAAAGAGAACTAGGTGATGTCTGGGGTATGTTTAAAAAAATGAGTGGGAAAAGGGTATCAGTTAAAATTCCAGCTTGAGTGGATGGAGACAAGATGGCTGTTTCAGACAAAGAAAAGGCAGAAGTCCTAGATAGAGCATTTGCAGCAGTGCATAGAGGAGACCATCTTGGTGAGAGTCATAGACAGCAAAGGGAGCATAAACTCAGACAAAATGCAAACTTAAAAAATGAAGTGAAAGAGGACATGACTGTGTTAGACCTCAAGCTCACAATGTCAGAGCTTTGCAAGATAGTAGATACACAGCTCCAGGATATGGTCAGTTAAGCTATGCTATGTTCTGGCAGTTGCCTATGCAATCAATGCAACTGGTGCTGAAATTGTTTAACTGGATATGGAAGGAGGGGGTTATCCCAAGTGGGTGGTAAAAGGCTTAAATTTCACCATTTAATAAGCCAGGGAAAGATCCAGCTCATCCAGGCAACTATAGGCCAATAGCATTAACGTCACACTTAAGGAAACGGATGGAGAAGGTGTTAGTTTACAGACTCTCATAAGTATTAGAGCAAAAATGATTAATAAACGACTATCAGAATGGTTTTAGAAGAGGAAGATCCACAGTGGATGCTCTAGTTAGGGTAAGTAATGATATTGAAAAGACTCTCAAAATGAAAGAAGTAATGGTTATAGTTTATCTGGATATTGAAAAGGCTTATGACTCACTGTGGAGGGACGGCCTTCTTATGAAATTGAATAAAATGGACATTGGTGGTAGGATGTACAGTTGGATAATGGATTTTTTAACACACAGGACAATTAGGGTTAAAGTAGGATCAGAAGTTTCGAATGACTTTGAAATAGAAAATGGTGTTCCTCAGGGGAGTGTGATAAGCTCTGTTTTATTCAATATAATGATTAATGACATGTTTGAGGATCAAGAGGGATCCATCAAAACAGCACTATATGCAAATGGTGGAGCCATATGGACGAGGGGAAGAAATGAGAAATTTGTGTTCAAAAACATCAGGAAAGCAATGGAGAAAGTGGAAAAGTGGTCGTATGACTGGGGATTTAAATTTTCAGACAGTAAAACCTGCTATATGACTTTCACAAAAAAACGTAGAACTGGTACAGAACCATTAACATTATATAATCAACCAACAGAGAAAGTCAGTGAGTTCAGATATCTAGGATTGTGGTTTGATAGTGCATACACATGGAGAGTTCATGTTGAAAATTTGGAGACAAAATGCAAAAAAAGTCATTAATCTCATAAAAGCTGTAGCTGGACACAAATGGGGTCAGATAAACAGGTATTAATTGACATTTACAGACCACTAATGCGATCGACAATAGACTACGGATGCATGATTTATGGAGCAGCAGCAAAGACGACTCTGGAAAAAATAGACAAAATGCAGCATAAAGCGCTTTGCCTGTGCATTGGAGCCATCAAAACAACACCAAACAATGCAGTTTTAATAGAAGCAGGAGAAATGCCACTGGATTTGAGAAGAGATAAACTCGCATTATCATACTGGGTCAAGCTGAAAGGAAGTGACAAAGCAAATATTTCAAAAACAACACTACAAGACTGCTGGGAATACTCTTAATTTCCAGGGACATGGGTTTGGGTGGACAAAACAGTCGTCTTTGCCGCTGCTCCATAAATCATGCATCCGTAGTCTATTGTCGATCGCATTAGTGGTCTGTAAATGTCAATTAATGCCTGTTTATCTGCACCCCATTTGTGTCCAGCTACAGCTTTTATGAGATTAATGACTTTTTTGCATTTTGTCTCCAGATTTTCAACATGAACTCTCCATGTGTATGCACTATCAAACCACAGTCCTAGATATTTGAACTCACTGACTTTCTCTATTGGTTGATTATATATATATAATGTTAATGGTTCTGTACCAGTTCTGCGTTTTTTTGTGAGTCATATAGCAGGTTTTACTGTTTGAAAATTTAAATCCCCAGTCATATGACCACTTTTTCACTTTCTCCATTGCTTTCCTGATGTTTTTGAACACAAATTTCTCATTTCTTCCCCTCGTCCATATGGCTCCATCATCTGCATATAGTGCTGTTTTGATGGATCCCTCTTGATTCTCAAACATGTCATTAATCATTATATTGAATAAAACAGGGCTTATCACACTCCCCTGAGGAACACCATTTTTTACTCCACATTCCCTTCTTCTTCTGTTAGATTTGACTGGCAGTTGGCAACCAGCTCAAAGATTAAATTACTGCCATTGACTTGATTATGTTTTCCTCATAGCTTTGTGATGTTTTCCTCTTATCGCTGCTGTGACGTTTTCCTCATAGCTTTGTGACATTTTCCTCATAGCTTGTGATGACTTCCTCATAGCTTTCTGACATAATCCTCATAGCTTTGTGGCGTTGTGACGACGTCTTCCTCATAGCTTTGTGACGTTTTGACCAAGATTCGGGATTCATCCAGGTTTTGTTGTCGTCACCGGCGTCACTGCGGAAGATCACTCTTCTTCTTCTTCTAGATCTGATTGCCGGCCAGCAACCAGCCCGCAGGTGCACCGTCGAGAATGGGAGGGGGAAAAAAAACCAACTAAATTCTTTTGATTAATCCAGTTGCACTTAAATATCAAAGTAGAGCTACATATATTTTTTTGACTGAGGTTCCTAACATGTTTTCCAAACCAAAACTTAAATTAGCCCTTTTCATTACTGCAATCAGATGTTTCCTTTGTTCGAAGTATCCCTGATATTCCAACAAAACGTCCTGAACTGTTTCCGGAGAACCACAATGTGCACAGCTGCCTGTTGGGTGTTTGCCTATTCTATGTAGTGTATAGTTCAAAGTAGTATGTCCTATTCTCAATCGGGTGATGAGTATCTCCTCTTTCCTGTTTCTGCGAAGTCCCATTCCAGAGACCACCCACTTTTGAATGTCATAAAGAGATCTTCCTGTATCTATTGAGTCCCAATATTCTTGCCACTTTTGCACTATAACACTCTATCATCACTCTATACACTACCGTTCAAAAGTCTGGGGTCACCTCAGGCAATTTTGTGTTTTCCATGAAAAGTCACACTTTTATTTACCACCATGAGTTGTAAAATGAATAGAAAATATAGTCAAGACATTGACAAGGTTAGAAATAATGATTTGTATTTGAAATAATAATTTTTTCCTTCAAACTTTGCTTTCGTCAAAGAATCCTCCATTTGCAGCAATTACAGCATTGCAGACCTAACATGATTGCACAAGGGTTTTCTAATCATCCATTAGCCTTCTGACGCAATGAGCAAACACACTGTACCATTAGAACACTGGAGTGATAGTTGCTGGAAATGGGCCTCTATACACCTATGTAGATATTGCACCAAAAACCAGACATTTGCAGCTAGAATAGTCATTTACCACATTAGCAATGTATAGAGTGTATTTCTGATTAGTTTAAAGTTATCTTCATTTCCTCCGCCAAGGAGGTTATGTTTTCATCGGCGTTGGTTTGTCTGTCTGTTTGTTTGTTTGTTAGCAAGATTACTCAAAAAGTTATGGACGGATTTTCATGAAATTTTCACAGATTGTCAGAAATGGGGTGTCCTACAGATGATTACATTTTGGTGGTGATCCGGAAAACCGCCATTATGCGAAATGCGATTTTCCTGAATAACTACTGAACCACTAATCCTATCCATGTGAATCCAATTGCTACTCATATGTTTTCATGGTCAAGGAATCTAAAAACGTACACACAATAAATGTAGGATTAATATTTATGATGTAAAACACTGTATGGGGGGAACTGTGGCGCTTGGCAGAGGTCTGCACTCTCCGAGTGCTTTTCTAGTTGAAAAAAAGTGCTTTTCTTTCAAAAATAAGGACATTTCTAAGTGACCTCAAACTTTTGAACGGTAGTGTAAATGCAAGAAATCGCTTGTCTGTTACGATCATAAGACGGCCTATGATGTTCGCCTGATGTCTTATGATGATCCTATGATCTCGGGCATCATAGGACTCGCGATGCCATCATCAAAGATCAAAGTCTATATGACGCCATATAGACACCATAGTATACAGTCGCCTATGATGTTCCTATGAAGTCCACATGATGTCTATATGACGTCACATAGACACCGTATAGAGGGATTCCAGAAAATCTGTTGGCATTAAGGAGATCCCGATGCTCAGCTTTAACCCAGACATACGTACACAAGGCAAAGTTTATCATTACATGGCTGCTCCTCTTCCTGAACAGGGTCAAAAGCCACTTTTTGCTCAGATCTATTTTCATGATCCTGTCCATGAACTGCAATTACAATGCACCTATCCCTCAACCAGTGGTTTGAATGAAGAAGAACAAGAAGAAGACCCACGAGATGGAGAGCAATAGAGTGAGGAGAACTGCTGCACGTCACAAAAGATGCCGTGAAGATGAAACACCTGAGGTTCAAGCAGTACGTCGCAGGCATGACTGTGAACAACACAGCCGTCATAGGACTCGCTATGACATCATCAAAGATCAAAGGCAGGCATCACTGAACGAGTGGTGATGTCAAAGATCAAAGGCAGGCATCACTGAATGGTGACGGCAAAGATCAAAGGCAGGTTTCACCATGGTTACTGTTGCCATGGTAACCATGTCAAAGATCAAAGGCAGACATGCAGAAATGCTTGCTTACACTTGGGTTTCTACGGGCATGCAGAAATACTTGCTGATACTTGGTTTCTACGGGCATGCATGGGTCAAAGCTCAAAGGTGGGCATCACTGAACGAGTGGTGATGTCAAATATCAAAGGCAGGCATCTCCATGGTTACTGTTGCCATGGTAACAGTAACTTTCTACGGGCATACAGAAATGCTTGCTTATACTTGGTCTCTACGGGCATGCACAGGTATGCACTAGTACTTGTTAAGTATCGATTTGTCTTCTGCCTTACTGAGTGCGATGTCCAGATCCACTGCCTCAAATTTCAATGATTGTTTCGCTAATACAGTAAGTCCACATCCTCATTACCCTCTATTCCAACATGGGCTGGAACCCAAAGAAAGCTTACTGACTGGCCTTTACTGTAGAGGTTGTAAATTAAAGAGTGGATTTCTACAATTAGGTCCTGCCTACATGACTGCAATGACTGAACACTCTTGAGAGCTGCCCAACTATCTGAAGCAATAACAGCATTATTCCTATAATTTATCTCCAACCACTGTAAAGCTAATATAATGGCAACTAGCTCAACTGTGTATACTGATAAGTGATTGCTGGTTCTTTTATTGATAGATATTTTATACCGAGGAATGTATACCGCAGCTCCGCTACGATCTGTTGTAGGGTCCTTGGAACCATCGATAAATGCTATCAGCATGTTTCTGAATTTCTGTTCAATATATTTATGCACTATATAATCTGTTGCTGATTGCCTATGTTGCCTACATTTGTCACTTCTTATAAGGAGTTCCGAACAATTTTCTTCTTCAGTGAGATTTTCATGTCTACATAAGGAGTTCTTTACAATCTTCTTCTTCTTCAAACAGTGAGATTTCCATGTCTACATGGTGCCATCTTCTTCTTCTTTTAGATTTGACTGGCAGTTGGTAACCAGCTTACAGGTGCATTACCGCCACGTACTTCACTCTGTATCATCACTCTATCTGGTCAGGAGCTGTAGTCCTTCTATCATCATTGCTGTGTCCAATCGAACCTCAACTCTATCTTCAGACATCACTCTTCTTCACCTCCTCATACTTCACTCTATGTCATCACTATATCATCACTCTACACATCTTGGCAATGGCTCACTCTATATATAATTCAAGAGATCTCTATGTGTCACAACTGTAGGACTTGCTAAATGATCATAGGATCACCTATGATGTTCCTATGATGTCTACATGATATCCTATGATGTTCCTATGATGTCTACATGATGTCTATATGACGTCATATAGACACTCTCACGACCATAGGACTCGCTAAAAGATCATAGGATCGCCTACAATGTTCCTATGATCTCTACATGATGTCTATGATGTCATATAGACACCATAGTATATAGAGTGATTCAAGAAAATCTGTGTATGTCTGTGTGTGGTCAAAGGCAGGCATCACTCATGATCATTCTTCTTCTTCTTCTTCTTTTAGATTTGATTGGCGGTTGGCAACCAGCTTACAGGTGCATTACCGCCACTGATTTGATTATCATCACTCTATCAAAGATCAAAGGCAGGCATCACTCACGATCATAGAACTCGCTAGGACATCATCAAAGATCAAAGGCAGGCATCACTCATGCTCACTCATGATCATAGGGCATCAAAGATCAAACGCAGGCATCACTCACGATCATAGGACTCGCTATGTCATCATCAAAGATCATAGGACTCGCCATGACAACATCACACATCACATGCAGGCATCATAGGACTCGCTATGCCATCACCCTATCGTGTCTATATGATGACATCTTCAAAGATCATAGGACTTACTATGATGGATCAAAGGCAGGCTCAAAGATCATAGGACTCCCTATGACATCACCAAAGATCATAGGACTCCCTATGACATCACCAAAGATCAAAGGCAGGCATTTCTAAACGAGTGGTGACACGCTTGCTTACACCTGCTTTCTACGGGCATGCAGAAATACGGGCATGCACAGGTATGAACGGGCACGCACAGGTATGCACTAGTACTAATTATTCTAATTACTGGGTATGCATTAGTCTTTGAGGTGCAGACTGAAGACATTTAAATAAATGTGTTGTGATGAAGTAATTATTACGAGAGATTTTTGGAATTACAGAGTGATGCAATGCCCCTTTCAAATAAATATCAAAACAAACGTAAAGTTATAGGACTTTCAAGATATACAAAGATATAGAGTGATGATAATCAAGTCAGTGGCGGTAATGCACCTGTAAGCTGGTTGCCAACCGCCAATCAAATCTAAAAGAAGAAGTAATTATTACTGTCAATAATTTAGTAGAAACACACCCTTTCCAAATTAATCTAGCTCAAGTATTCGATGATGTAGTGGTTGGAGTAACGGTTTAGTTTATGACATGCAGCATCACTGTTTGCTTGTTTGAAAAAGACACGCTACAAAAGGAATGTGGATAATTTGAAAAGAAAATCCATTAATTTTGGTTGACATCTGTCAGTCATAGAACCCTACTTCAGATAACATGACTTTGCACTAACCACACACAGCATGACATCACATTTCTGCTAGATGACGTCACTGGTATACCTTGTTGTGAATCATCTTCAACTCTATTCAGGTCCTCTTCACACTGACTGCTCTATTATTTTCCTTGTTTTCTCACTGTCGTTTATGTGAAATCTAGAGCTTTCTCCTGCTCTCTCGTCTACTCTCAACTGTTTCCACAGAGGGGGAAAAAAAGAAGTGGCTTTAACATCACATGTTGTCAAGAAGCAATATCATCGTACTGTGTGGAGGTCAGACAACCCATAAATCAGTCAATTCTCACACCCAGCAGACACACAAACAGCAGGGACATAAGCAAAAAACCACATGCGTATGTAGGGAAGGATGGAAGCTCATACACACACAGGCACACAAACTAAAAGACTGCATCACCTCACCGGCATGGACACACAGTCCCTGGTCTGTCTCTGCCTGAATATCAATAACCCAGGAAGTGAGAATGTGAGTGTGGGTGAAGTGAATCAGCTTCGCTTTGCTTGCAGCTGAATCTCAGCTGCTACAGACTGTGTTAGCCTGAAATTTGAACACCTCTCTCCTCTCTCTCTCTGTCTCTCTCTCTCTCTCTGTCTCTCTCTCTCGCTCTCTCTCTCTCTCTCTCCTTCCTTTCCTCTCATCAGTCCACCTCCTTACCATATCACTGTCGTCTCCTCCAACCACTTCAATACTACCCCTCCTCCCCTCCTTTCCCTTATTTTGTCTCTCCTCCCGGCACCACTGCCTCCTACTTCCTGCTCTGACTTGGAAGAATATTCTGCAGGATCACAGACTAGCAGAGACGCATGCAGTGCAAATATTTTTGTGTGTGTGTGTGGGTCAGTGCACATAAATGAGTCTCATTGTGCATGTCAAGTTAGAAATGATTAATCTATAATCAGAAATGACACAGTAAAGGTGTTTGTGTGTTGACATCTTTGTCACACTTGTGCAGCTCTAAACACTGTACATATATACTGTATATGAGTGATATATTTTCATAAGGAGGAACAATTAAGAGGACAGACATTTTGTCATGATCAGGTGAGAGCGTGCCCTCCTCCCTTCCTGCAAAAGAGTCCCCAGCTCCGCAGGTAATCACCACACTTGCGTGAGTGGATGCACCTGCCGTCTCTGCCTTGCCAGCGCTTATAAGAACCAATCTGTGGATGCTTAAGCGCTGGCTCGTTGTATTAAAACGTTGAGGAAACTGAATTTAACTCCTCTTTTTTTTCTCTTCTCAGGTTGCTGCCATCTGTGTGGTGCGTCTCCAGGGATTGTTGTGCGCTCACCTGCTCCATCATCCTCACCGCCGCTTCAGCTGCCTGTCTCCACCCGGTCAGACACCGTCTCCATCTCCTCTCCTTCCCTACTCCCTGCCAGCCTCATCCCGCTAGTTCATCTATTCCTGCTGGGTCTCTCTGTCGGGTTTTCTGTTCAGCTCCCGTAAGTGGCAATTTGTCTTCCACTTTTCCCGACCTCCCTCCTCCTATTAATCAGCTCTCGTCTCCTACCCACAGGCTGAGTACTCCTTTGGCGAGTGGAGTCTTTCTCTAACTGTGCTGCCTTTTTTGGATTAATAAATTGTGGTTAAACTTAGCTTCTCTGTTTCGTGTGTGTTTTCTCTGGTGTGGCACCCTGCACGTGAGCTGACCATTCTTTCAATATGACAGACCGAGCCAGCCAGAACGTGAGCTCAGCGGGGGCTGCATCAGCGGAACACTCCGCTTTACACTGCCTCAGCGTCACAGAGAGGCAGGTGGCTGTGCTCACGCAGCAGCTGCAGACAATTACGTAGCAGCTGAGCACGGTCACCGATCATTTGGCTCATATGTCTCGTTCGGGTCCTCCCTCTCCACCTGCTGCCCTGTTTTTTCCATCAACTGCCGAACAATCTCCATTCCCTCACCTGCCCCGTACACGGGAGAGGTGGGGAAATGTAAGGGATTCCTTTGTCATGTTCGGCTTTATTTGGACCAGGTGGATGGGGAGTATCCAAACGATACATCCAAAATTCATTTTATGACCCTACTGCTGCGAGATCGAGACCTAAGTTGGGCTCAGTCCATCCCTGACAGTCCGGAGGGTCCTAGTTACACATTTGATAGATTCATTGGTGAATTCTGCCGTACATTTGACCGATATGGAGAGAGAGTGCAATATCATAAGTTGTCTTATGTCTCTCCGCCAAGGGAGCCGGTCTGCCATCGACTTCTCTGTGGAGTTTCGGGTCGTTGCGGTGGACTCTGGCTGGAATGACGTTGCGTTACGCAGCATCTTCCTCCAGGGTTTAAATGCCAACCTCCACGATAACCTGGCAGTTCATGCCGTTCCCTCCTCTCTGGATGGTCTAATCGATCAGGCTGTCAGTTTGGACTACCGATACCGCGAGTGCGCGAAGGAGCGCAAACCCTCCTCTCACCCACCCGCTGTGCATGTGCCTTCCCTGGCTATGGACACAGGTGGAGCCGACTCCTCCTCTGAAGCGGTGGTACTTGGCAGGGCCCATCTGGCTCCGGAAGAGCACCAGCGACGGAGGAGAGCCGGCGCATGCATGTACTGTGGCTCTTTAGAGCACAGGCTAAACAACTGCCGCCTGAAGCCCAAAAGACATGGCCCGTCAGTAGCCGTGGGGAGTCTGATGGGCGGGACTCTTATTCATCCCCCTGCTAACTTTTCTATTTCGGCCCTAATCCAGCTGCCGGGGGTCGAGAGTTAGGATTATGGCTTTAATTGATAAAGGGGCGGAACAAAATTTCATTTCTTCACAGCTCATGCAGGAAATGGGCATTCCCATCACCAAATTATCCACTCCGCTGAATGTCACAACCTTATCTGGCAGTAACGTGGCTTCGATCACCGAATGCATGGCGCCGATCCCCATCCTTCTTTCCGGAAACCACCAGGAGGTCTTATTCGTCCTTTATTCTCCCAAATTCATCCTCCCCGGTGGTTCTGGGGTACCCTTGACTCTTCGTTCAAGCTCCTTCAGTGCGTGTGGATGTTCTCCAAATTGGTTCTACGCAACACGTACCATTTGGTCCGTATTCGCGAGGGGGACGAATAGAAGACGGCCTTTAAAACACACTTGGGCCAATTTGAATACCTAGTGATGCCTTTCGGGCTTAATTGAGTAGGAGCAGCGCCTTCACTCTTGCTAATTTGTGAAGTTTTTCTCTGAAATCTGTGGTTGTATTCATGAAGAATTACTACTATTTCCTTCTAAGTTTGAAACTTTTCCAAGTTTTCAACTCTTTTTTTTAATATAGATTAGAGACTTTATTCTTATTAATTCGTTTTTCTTTCATAAATTTGAGATAATTTTCTTGCGAATTAGCCACTTTTTTCCTACAAATCTGTCACTTTTTCATACATTTGAAATTTTCATTTGTAAATTTTCAATTTTTTTCTTGTAAATTTATGACTATACTGTCACAAATTTGGGATTTTTTTTCCTCCTAAATGTTTTACTCTGAGGAAAAAAAAACATTCCTCATTTACCCGCTTATATAATATAAATCATATTTTTAAAAAATTATAACTTTACTAAAATTACTAAATATGCAGTAATTTTTGTTATGACATTATAAACAAGTATATTCCTGACCAACCATCAAACCAGTGTAATTAGGTCACCCAAAGATTACCACCAAATGCACTTTAGTACAGGTTATTCATCAAAAATTTACACAAGTAAAAAGTATATTGCAATAAAGCAACTCCCAAAAGTATAATTTAGCAAAAAACTTACTTGAGTACACAGAGCTGAATAACTTTAACTTGTTTACCACCAACCTCTGAATAAAATATGCTGGGGGGCTCATTCCAAGACAGACTCAATCAAATTTTACAGATTCACCTATTTGAGGCTCAAACTAGTGCAGTTTTGAGGAAGGAATATTGGCATGTCTGTTATTATTTTCTTGTTTGTTTTCTGTAATTTTGTTTTCTTTCAGAGCCTCCTTCCTCATTTTCTCAGTCACTTGCCTTTCACCCACAATCTGCTCCCCAGTTCCCAGCTGTGGGTGACTGCCCAATTAGGTCACTCTGCCAGTCTCAGCTCTCACACCTGCAGCTCATTTCTGTGAGCAGTGCCGATTCACCAGGGCAGTGCGGCGGCAGCAGCTCTAGAATCGGAAAAAAGTTTGGCTCTAGTGACGGCGGCAGACGCACACTTAGCGAGCTCACAACAAAGATCGGACAACAGTGTTGAGACTTGAAATTTTTTGGTCCACAGCGTCGGATGGTTAGATCTCCGAGAGAGGGCCAGAGAAATTTGTTGGTTGGTTTGGCAAGGAGGTCGGGTGACGGGACTGGAGTTTGCGGGCATGGGAAAATGAGGAGGAGGAGCGTGGTAAAGGAAGGTGTGGCGGGTCGGCACAGCGACGTTGTGAATGGGCCAGACTGGGGAGATTCTGATTTGTGGGTTAGTGAAGACAGTATGGATACTGGGCAGGGAAGCGGGAAAGGGAGAGAGAAAAGGGAGAATAACTTTCCTGAAAATAATACAAAGAAGGCTAGAAGTGGTGGTGGTGCAGAGGGAGGAGGGCAGGAAGGAGCCGAATTCAAAATTACTGTAAGGTTCGAGGATGAAAAGGGGATATCTACAATGAGCCCAGTTAAACTGACAATATTGAAAAACCAGGTTGGAGAAATACTCATGGCAAAGGTGCTGAGGGATGGAAATCTACTGATTGTATGTAGGAATGAGGAGCAAAGGGAAAGAGTTGACAAAATGAGGGAGGTTGGGCAGTTCAAAGTGAAAAGTACAAGCTTTATTGATAATGGATCTAAGTGGAACAAGGGTGTAATTTGGGGGGTGCCAATAGGAGTCACAATGGAAGAAATTAAAGCTAATTTAAAAGGGGGGGGTAGTAAAAGCAGCTCGTAGACTACAGGCCACTCGGGAAGGACAGAGGAGAGACACTGAGGGTGCGGTTATTGAGTTTGAAGGAGAAGTGCTCCCCAAAAGTGTAAATTTGGGTTTTTTGAGGTATGGGGTTAGAGAATTTGTTCCTAATCCAGTTTGGTGTTATAATTGCCAAAGGTTTGGACACACAGCTAATACATGTAGATGGAGAAGAAGGTGTGCAAGGTGTGGGGGCAACCATCAGTATGAAGAATATGATCAAGAAACGCCAAAGTGTTGTAATTGTGGCGGGAGTCATAGTGTGGCCTATGGAGGCTGTGAAAGAATGATGAGAGAAAGGGAAATTCAGCGAGTCAGAGTGCAGAATAAAGTCTCTTATGCCAAAGCAGTGAAAAGGATGGACCAGAGAGGAGGGAATGGGCAAAGGACTGGGGGGAAGCTGCCTGTAGGGGAAAGAGAACTGGGACGGAATGGGGAAATCCAGGTTGACCTGAAGAAACTGGTTATTTTTATAGCAGGAGTTGTGAATGCCACCATGGAAGTCAAGTCTAAAACTGAAAGAATTCAAATAATAGTGAAAGCAGCAGCTAATCATCTTGGTTTCAGTGGTTTAACTTGGGAGGAGGTGAGGAATGGGCTTAGTAACCAGACAAGTCAGGACCAAGCATCGACTGGATAGGAATTGTGATAATGGTCATTTTGGTTCAATGGAATGCAAGAAGCTTGCTGGCAAATGGACAGGAATTCAAAAGGTATATTGAGGAACTTTCAGACAAACCAGATGTTATCTGTGTCCAGGAGACATGGTTGAAACCCAATCTGGATTTTAAAATAGTGGGATATGTTTCTATTCGGAATGATAGAAAGGAGGGAATGGGAGGTGGGTGTGCAACATTTGTGAGGGAGGGAATTCAGTTCAGAGAGATAGGTAAAGGGGCTGAACTGGAGTACGTGGTAGTTGAAATTTGGACAAAAGAGGGGGAATTAGTAGTTGTTAATTTGTATAATCCTTGTAAGAGGTTGATATTGAGTCAATTATTTCAGATGGAGGGGATAGATGGGAGCAGGGTGGTAATTTGTGGGGACTTTAATGCCCATAATGTGTTATGGGGAGCAAATCATACAGACATAAATGGTGAGACTATTGAAGAATTTTTGGAAGAGAAGAATCTAGTATGTTTAAACGATGGTAGAGCAACTAGAATTGATGTACATACGGGGAGTGGTTCAGTTCTTGACTTAACTTTGGTGACTAGTAATATTGCAAGTGTGTGTGAGTGGGAGGTTTTAGAGGAGTCCTCGGTGGAAGTGACCGTTTCCCAGTGTATTGTAATTTTTTCATTTCAGCGAATAGGGAGATGGGTTTTTAGCACTGCTAATTGGAAGTTATTTAAGTTTATTTGTGAGAGAGACCTTCTCCTAGTAGAGGTCAGTGAAGACATTGAGAGTATGGAGAAAAATATTAAAACTATTTTTCTTGAAGCAGCCAATCAGTCAATCTCTAAAAGTAAAGGGAAAAGGTTAAAGAAAGCAGTACCTTGGTGGACAGATGAGTGCACTAGAGCTATTAAAGAGAGGAATAAGACACTTAAGGTCTTAAGAAGAACTGGTAATTGGCAAAACTTGGTTAATTATAAGAGGGCACTAGCAAAAGTCAGGAAAACTATCCGGAGGGCCAAGAGAGAAAGCTGGCAGAGATACTGTAGCACTGTAGGTCGATCAACAGCCGTGGGGGATGTGTGGAGTATGATCAAGGCTATGAGGGGAGTTAGGAGGGAATGGCAGTACCCAATACTAAAAAGTGGGGGAGTGATCGCAATAACTGATGAGGAAAAAGCAACAATGATAGCAAAGAGCCTGACTCAAATTCATAGCTCAATTTGACTGAAGAAGGTAAAAGAGGAAGAAGTAGGATGAGTTTAGCACACCCTGGGGCTCTGGAGGAAAGGTGTGACTTTAGTAGTTCTTTGGATTCTCCTTTCACTCTAGATGAAATGGAAAGAGCAGTAAACAAATCAGGACTAACATCCCCTGGGAAAGACGATGTCTGTTACATCATGGTGAAACACTTAGGGACTTTGGCAAGGAGAAAGCTATTGGAAGTCTACAACAAAGTGTGGGAAAAGGGAAAGCTCCCAACTGCATGGAAAGAGGCAGTGATTGTTCCTGTAAGAAAACCTGGAAAGGATCCCTCAGACCCAGCGAGCTACAGGCCTATAGCTCTAACATCGCATTTGGGAAAAATAATGGAGAGAATGATTACAGACAGAATTGCTTTTTATCTTGAAAGTAGAGAAATTTTGTCACCACATCAGAGTGGATTTAGAAAAGGAAGGGGAACTATGGATCCTGTTGTGTGTTTGGAGACGGAGGTACGGAAGGCTCAAGTAAATAGAGAGCCAGTAATTGCAGTGTTCTTTGACGTGGATAAGGCATATGATATGTTGTGGAAGGAGGGGCTAATGATTAAGCTAAGTATGATAGGAATTTCTGGGAGAACATTCAACTGGATAAAAGATTTTTTGTTTAATAGGCACATTTAAGTTAGAGTGGGCAGAGCCTTGTCAGATAGGTACTTGGTGGAAAATGGCACCCCCCAGGGTAGTGTTATAAGCCCAGTACTTTTTTCTATTATGATAAATGATGTTTTTTCTGTTGTGAAGAATGACATTGGCCGTTCTTTATTTGCTGATGATGGGGCATTATGGAAAAGAGGGAGTAATTTTAATTACATAAGAGGGAAAATACAAGAAGTGATATGTGCAGTGGAGGGGTGGTCATATTCTTGGGGATTTAAATTCTCTGCTGAGAAAACAAAGGTTGTAGTATTCACAAGGAAAAGGGTAGCTGATGCCCAGTTAACAATGTACGTTCAGGAATTAGAACAAGTCAAAGTTTTCAGGTTTCTGGGTGTCTGGTTTGATGTTAATCTAACTTGGAGGGAGCATATTCAAAAGGTGTCAGTTAAGTGCAAAAAGGTACTGAATGTAATGAGGTGTTTGACAGGGACTGAGTGAGGTGCTAGTAGAGCAGCTATGAAAAACATTTATGTTGCGTTAATTAGGTCTGTATTGGACTATGGGTGTACTGTATATGGATCTGCTTCCAAAACCATGCTGAACAAGTTAGATGTCATCCAGGCCCAAGCACTGAGGATCTGCTGTGGTGCTCTTAAAACAACTCCTGTTGCTGTTTTCCAGGTGGAAATGGGGGAAATGCCATTAAATATCAGGCATAAACAGGTGATGATGAGCTATTGGGTCAATCTACAAGGGCACACTCAAGATAAACACCCTACAGTTAAGAGTGTTGATGCCTTGTTGGGAAGGGGAAAGAGTTAAAAAGGAGAGTTTTGCATTTTATGCTGGGAGAGTAGCCAGAGACATGAAACTATGTTGACAGAACATATATTCCATCAGTTCCTTTGCCAGTCACTCCTCCATGGTTTTTCTATCCAGTGTCTGTTGATTTGTATTTTTTGGAAAAGATGCGAGGGTGTAGACAATCTGGAAACACCGCAGTTTTAGTAGAGGATCGTTTGGGAACAATATATCACTCCTTTACCCCAGTATTCACGGATGGATCAAAAGACCCTGACACTGGCTGCACTGGCTTTGCTTTCCATATTCCTGCCTTGGAAATGTCTGTTAACAGAAGAACATCTTCCCATCTGTCTGTGTATACAGTCGAAATGTTGGCTTTGGTGACTGCATTGCAGAGGATTGAGGAGCTGACGATGAAGGATGTTGTCTTTTGTTCGGATTCCAGTGCAGCCTTGCTGTCAATAAAATAAGGGTCATCTGACAGCAGACAGGACTTGGTCTATGAAATATATGAGACTCTGTATAGACTCAAAAACAAAGGGGTGGCTGTGTCGTTTATGTGGATTCCAGCTCACAGGGGGGTAAAGGGCAACAAGGCCACAGATAAATTGGCTAAACAGGCTCTGGGGCACTGGGAGGTGTGGGATATTTCATTGAGTAAATCTGAGGCAAAAACACTGATTAAAGAGTATACTAGGCAGGAGTGGCAGCGTAGGTGGGACACAGGGGGAACAGGGCGACACTTGTATGCTATCCAGAGTGCAGTTGGAGTGAAGGGCAGGATGGGAACAAGAAATACAAAGGAAGAGAATATTTTATCTAGGCTAAGGATGGGGCACACTAGGTTAAACAGAACTTTGCATCTGGTAGGTAAGCACCCGACAGGGATGTGCGATTATTGAGAGAGAGGAAGAAAATGTGGAGCATGTCATTCTGCACTGCCAGAAGTATATCCAGGAGAGAAACACATTAGTGGAGGGAATTAGAGAATTAGGGGTGGGTGATGCTATTGTGGGTGCCTACCAGTTTTGGAGCACTAAGTGTTATTCTTTAACTGTCCCTCGCTCACTAGTTGGTTTGGGAGCACTACTGTAGATGTTTATTCTGTTTTAAAAATTACACTGACACTATCCTGCGTGTGGGTCTGTCCATCTGCTCTATAGGAGCATTCATGACACATTCTTCTCTAGCTGAGGAATGTTGTTTGGCTGTCAGAGTGAGTGGCTCTGTGAGGTCATATCACAATGTCTATTAAAGCAACTTTGGGGCACATTTGTCACTAGAAATATACACCCTTATGTGTTTGCTTGAGTTGTCATCAAATATAAACTGTCTTTGTTCATAATTATAAGTTTAAGATGAAAATAAATTAAGAACATTTTACCAGTCTGAAGCCAGCTTACACTTTAGCCATGAACAGGTGTACAAATGGATAAAGGCATTTTCTTTCTACAGAAGTTGCAGCTTAAAATTAAAAATGGGTACAATCCTTGTTACATACAATATTCATAAACTCATTCGTCCAAAATCCTACCATTAAGAACGAGTGGGGCAGCAGGTTTGACCCTCATCTGCGTATTGACAAGATGTGGTCGGCCTGTCTTCTTAGAACTGTGCTGACGAGCCACCACCTTGGCTAAGTGTGCTGTGTCCTTGGCTCCTGATGGAAAGCAGACCATCTGGGAAGAGAGAACACAATAGTACAAATATATGGATAATAAAACAGAGTAACAGTCTACACCACAGGTGTCAAACTCATTCCATGGAGGGCCAAGACCCTGCAGGTTTTACCTCCACCCAGTGTCTTCAACAGGTGATTTCTCTGAATTTCGTCCTACTGATTGCTGATCAGTGAAAACACCTGCTGAAGAGACTGGGTGGAAGTAAAACCTGCAGGGTCTTGGCCCTCCATGGAATGAGTTTGACACCCCTGGTCTACACTCTCCATTGGCATCAAAGAGGCTGCAAAGAGGAAGGCCATCAAATCTACCACCGAGGCTGCAGAAAGAGCCTCTCAGTGCTTATGGATTAAGAGGTTCAAATCGTGGGCCAATGCTGCTGGGACACAAGTCAGGGTCTGACCAACCCCGGCTGGGCCGCCTGAGTGAGGGTGTCTGATGCTGTGAGACCTGAAACACCCGATAACATCAGGAAACATCATTGATGTGTCCCGGTGCATCTATGGATGTTATCTATACACCTAATAATAGTGAACCTTCTACAGACTGAATGTTTCACCCAGGGATGTTTCTAACTTTTTGGAGACTCTATACAAGTTTGCATTTCAGGGGCCCTACATTTGTAAGGGGGGGAATTCAAAACTTTTAAAATGGGGGGGGGGGTGGATGGAGATCTCTCCTCTGCCAACAAAAGCATTAGGAAAAAAAAAATAAAATTGGGACATTTTCTAAATGAAGAGCAAAAAAAAAATTAAACCTCTACTTTGCATAAAAATAAAATAGCATCTACGTATATGAGGCAAATTACAAAAAAGATGCAAATTTAGAAGGAAAAAAATCACGAGAATTAAAATTTGCAAGAAAACTAGCAAATTTACAACAAAGTAAAAAAATTTACAATGAAAATATATAAAATTTGAGAGTTGCAGGTTTGAGAAAAATGTTGCAAATTTAGAAGAAAAAAATGGCAAATTAAAAAAAGTTACAATTTTATTTTGAGTTTCATGTTCACAAGAAGAAAATCACAAGCTTACAAGAAAAAAGTGAATATTTTTGAGGAAAAAAGCTGCAAAGTCATAAGAGAAAAAGCTGCAAATTACAAAAAAAAAGTTGAAGGTATTTTTAATCACCACCACCACCACCACCACCACCAACATGTTGAGGCTGTTCTTATAGCTTGGGGACTCCCTAGTGACTGAGGGGGTCCGTTAGATCAGTGTACTCTTTCATAAACTGAAACGGGTCTGTTTCTATCTTATATAAGGATACTCACAAGAGCTTTGTGGCAACAGGAAGGCAACCAAATAAACAAATCTATAAACCATATAGCTGCTATTGTTCAGATTTAAGTAACACTAGTAAATAAAAATATTAGAGTAAATAAGGAAAACTTGAGAATAAAGCTTAAACATTATTGGTTCTTTAGTCACCTCTCCAGATCGGTTACTCCTCATACAGACTGCAGAGGACATGCTGGTGATAAGAGTGTCCAGGTTGTTGTGTCCCAGCTGTTTATGTGGAATGTACTCTCCAGTCAGCTCCTTGTACTCTGACTGCAGCCGTGACAGTGACAGTCCACCACTGTTTGCCTGGAGAATGGTCTGGAGCGTCTTCTTCACCAGCTCTGCGTCAGCCATCTGAAGAACGAGAGTGTGACGAGAAAAGTGAACAAATAAAAGCATACTTTGAGAGAGACTTGTTTCTGTAGTTGGTTACTTTTCTATTGGAAAACATTATAAAGCAGCAGTTTAAATATGATCAAGCCCACTCAATCTGCTGCACTCAGACTGAGCTCACAGAACTGGTTAGACAAGATTTTAAGAGCTGCTGGTTAGATTTCTAGAGAGTATTGAGAATTACAACTGTTGCATATTTTATTCAATCTGTCATGTTCACTAACTTTTTAAGTAACAGGAACACTTTTTTTACACTAGCAAAAACACACAGAACTGTAAACGTTTATTGTTAACTGCTTAATTGTGGTTGTGTGGAAGGAAGGAGTGTGGTTGTGTGATAATTTTAGATATGTTTTACTTAGACTTTAGTTTTTTGTTGCTTTCCATGTGGTTTCAATAGCTAACGTGTATCAAAGGTTTAACGTAAAACTAGTTCCACATGCCTGAGATTCCTGAGATAAGTCCAGGTCAGTGATCAATATCCGATCTGTGTTCTGTAGAAGTCTACAAACACACAGTAAATATTTGTGTAAGTTCTCTTAATTCTCATATTGCTTAAAGTCCCCTTTTTTGCATACAGTATTATTTGCTATATGGAAAAAGGGCAGCCTTGTGGAGCAACATTTTATTTCCTATAGGCTTTGGACCACCCTATTGGTGACATTTTCTAAGCTTAGAAAAAATTATCAAAAAATTAAGTAAAGCTTAGATTTACTTTGCTGAGTTATTTCCCCATCTTATTTAATTTAAACTCCCTGGAGAGCCCCTTCTGAAGGTTACGGAACATGTCCGTTTTATTCTTCAAAATTTATCATGTTGGGTGGCAGCAAGCACATGCACAGACAGATGCCAGGTGGTCCTCCAGCACCTGCTCCTTTCCCCTCTGCTCTCTGAAATGCCCTTCTGGAAGAGCGTTTATTTTTTTAACCTTTACAGCACCCACTTTTTTTGGCCTGATTCACAATGAATGGGCATCCGTCACCAATCTGTGCCATGGGTGCTCCAAGGGTAAGTGATTATAGATTTTAATTTTGCCCATGGAGACACCAGCTGCAGATAAAACGTGTTTTAATGTCTGATAACTGCATTTTGACATCCAATCAAATAATTCACAGACTGACTGGACTTCTTTCAGTGAGGTGTGGGACTCCAGAAGTTGTGTTCATATTTTGGCGGTGAACAAGTTAAGGCGGAAATGGATATGAGGCTATTTTTCCTAGAAAGAAAACCGGCAAAAGGCAGAGGTGAGGGGAGAGGAGGCAGCAGAGGAGTGTCTTCATTTGCATCTGCTACAGCAGAGAGAGCTCATGAGATTCCCAGTACTTCAGGTTAGTGAGCTATCAGAACAACTTCTAAAATGTTTAGCTGCTGTCACACAGTTGATGCTTCTTTGTCTCAGATGTCTTTTTTCCTCACGAAAATGAAAAAAATAAATTCTTCATAATGAAGATTTTCAAATAAAGTTCTAAATTTCAAAGAAACTACATAAATCTATCGGTTAAAATAAAAATTTATTGACAAAAGCTGCAATTTTTATGGTTAAAATAATACAATAAAAAGTTCTTAATGAAAATGAAAGTATGATTTTTATGTGGAAAAAAAAATCAAATTTATGATAAATGGTGTTCCCTTACATAGCACTTTTTTAATCATCTCTGAAAGACCAAAGCACTTTACAGATCCTGCTATTCACGCACACATTCACACACCGATGGTGACAGAGCTGCCATGACTTACCAGGAGCAACTGGGGTTCAGTGTCTTGCTCAAGGGCACTTCGACAGGCAGAGTAGGAATCGAACCACTAACCTTCTGATTAGTAGTTGGCCACACTACACCTGCGCCACAGCTGCCCCCAGCTTTTTCTTTATGGAAAAAGCGGCATATTTAAAAATGCACTCCAGCGGCTCAAAACACCTAAAACAACCTCAAAAACAAATATGTATTGCCCAAAATAGCATATTATGGCTTTTTACCCACAAAAACAACTCACTGCCTTAGAACTGCTTGGAAAGAGCTTTTACATCTTCCACCTAGTTTACTTAAGTATGCGTGGATCTATGAATATTCTAATTAGCTCCACCTATAGCACCTGCCCACCAGTAGTGTATGCTGCAAGACCAGTGAAAAGAGAGGGCTCCCCGTCCTCCCTGGTGGGGGCAGAATAGAGCACCCGGGAGGGTTCTGTGTCCTCCCTGAAACCCCCATCACTGAACAGAGTCAAACGAATGCAAAACAGACGGGTGGCGGTCTTGGCACCTTCATCCCCTGAAAGCAGACGTCTCTCTCTGGTTTGGCCTTCTGACCGTGTGCCCCCCATTCCTCTGTGGGCGCCTCTGGGATCCCACACATGTGACAGTTTGAGCCAGTCCTCTCAGCTCATTATCTCACCGGCTCATGAGGGCCCCATTCAAGCTGGGTCCCCCATCCCCTCTCTCTCTGCCTCAAATCCTGCTGCTTCTTGGCGTCTCTCTTCCCCCGAGGTAGTGAACTCAGGTCTGTTGCCATGCCCAGTGCTTATTCTGATCAGTTAATGTTATAACCAATCAGGCTAAGCAGGAATCGTTACAGAGCTAGAAACACTCTGTCCAAAATCGCCCATTTTTTTTGGGGGGGGGGGGGGGGGGGTTAACTGAAAATTCACAGCAGAAAAACAGATTTTGGAATGCGGTCAGGTTTTGCTCTGAATATGTCATGAGTCTCAAAAAAACGTGACAGACATGTTAACAACAGGAAAAAAATGTGATTTTTGGCAGAGTGTCACTTTTAAGATAAATATTCCTAGTAGTTATTACTTTTTATACCTACTATCCTGATTTAACGGCTCAAATACTGTTCCATGGAGATTTTTGTTGCTACAAGTTGGTGAAAAAAATGCCACTTTCCTTAGATGTCACTGAATGAAGAAAAAAAAAATTTGTTTTCTAATATTAATAATCCCCCCCCCCCCCCGGCTGCACCTCCTCCTTCAGGTACCTGATATCCTAATTACTCACATGGAGGTTGTTCCATCCATCCATCTTCTACCGCTTTTCCGGAAGTTTGGGTCACGAAGGCAGCAGTTCAAGCAGAGAAGCCCAGACTTCCCTCTCCCCAGCCACCTGCTCCAGCTCTTCAGAGGATACCAAGGTGTTCCCAGACCAGCTGGGAGACACAGTCTCTCCACCGAGTCCTGGGTCTGCCCCGGGGTCTCCTCCCAGTGGGACGTGCCCAAAACACCTCAAGTGGGAGGCGTCCAGGAGGCATCCTAATCAGATGCCCATACCACCTCAACTGACTCCTTTCAATGTGGAGGAGCAGCGGTTCTACTCTGAGCCTCTCCTGGATGACTGAGCTCCTCACCCTATCTCTGAGGGGGAGTCCAGCAATCCTACGGAGAAAGCTCATTTCAGCCGCTTGTATCCGTGATCTCATTCTTTCAGTCATTACCCAAAGCTTGTGACCATAGGTGAGAGTAGGAACGGAGATTGACTGGTAAATCGACAGCTTTGCCTTAGAACTCAGCTCCCTCTTCACCACAACGGACCGGTACAACGTCCGCATCACTGCAGATGCTGCTCCGATCCGTCTGTCAATCTCTCGCTCCATTCTCCCCTCACTTGTGAATAAGACCCCAAGATACTTAAACTCCTCCACTTGGAGCAGGAGCCTGTCCCCAACCCGGAGAGGACAATCCACCTTTTTCTGGCTGAGGACCATGGACTCGGACTTGGAGGTGCTGATTCTCATCCCAGCCGCTTCACACTCAGCAGCAAACCGTCCCAGCAAGAACTGTAGGTCATTGCTGGATGAAGCCAACAGGACATGGAGGTTGTTCAGTCAGAAAATCAGGAGGATAAGCGGGGGGGGGGGGGGGGGGCTGAAAAGTTCAGTGGTCAAATTTGACCAAATGTGGTTTATTTTTCAACCGCAGGGATCCAAGCACTGCAACACTGATGGAAGAAGTGTGTAGACCAAAGGGGAGGCCATGTTGAAAAATAAACCATATGTGGTCAAATTTGACCACTATGAATGTTTCAGCCCCCCCCCCCCATAACCACAAATCTAAAATGCTTGCGTACTGCTCAGAGTAATGTTAGTCTAAACATATACAGTATATATATATATATATATATACATATATATTATTGCAGTAATACATAATTAAGCAATTTTACATGAGTGAGTATGGTATCATGAATATATAATTCCAGGTGTGATGCATCTTTTACTATATTCATGATACCATACTCACTCTCACGTAAAATTGCTTAATCATACAGAAACTGGAACTGGGAGGTTGTGGGTTCAAGCCCCAGCTGGGTCATAGTAAAAACTGAAAAAATGGCACTTTCCACCTTATAGTAGCTTGGTGCTCAGCATAAAAATAGAATGGGGGGGGGAGTTGGCTATCCAGCCACGGGGGAAGCACAAAACCAATGTATTCCTAGTGCTGGTCCCCAGCCCAGAAAAATGGGTGGGGCTACGTCAGGAAGGGCTTGTCATGTAAATAAATAATGACCATATTCTGTGAGTTGATAATTTCATAAATGTCTGTGGTATTAAATGGCTCCATGAGTGTATAAGATAAGATAAGATAAGATAAGATAAGCCTTTATTAGTCCCACAACGGGGAAATTCCAGGATTGCAACAGCACAGGGATAGCAACACTCAGAGCAACAATCAGAAGGCAAGAAAAAAAACAAGCAAGCAAGAGCAGCTAATAAACATATGTACGTATTACTATAAAATATATATATATACACACACACACAGACACACAGTGCAGAGCATTGTAGCTGGATGGAATAAATATATGAATATATGAACACACAGTGCAGAGCATTGTAGCTAGATGGAATAAATATGTAAATATATAAACACCCACAGTACGGAGCATTGCAGCTAGGTGGAATAAATATGCAAGTATATAAACACACACAGTGCGGAGCAATGTAGCTAGATGGAATAATATGTAGATATATAAATATATAAACACACCCAGTGCTGAGCATTGTAGCTAGATGGAATAAATATGCAAATATATAAACACACACAGTGCAGAGCATTGTTGCTAGATGGAATGAAACAGCATAACCGTCTACTTAGTTATCCTACATGGTATGATTATGTGCCCATACATATTCTCACCCTCCATAGCGACCGGTATGTTCCTAGTTGTATGCCGGAGGGGACCATTGTGTAAGTCTATTGCATCTTTTGCATTCAAAAAACTATTAGTTTGTTACGTCTTTTTGCTATCTCTGCGAGAGATATAGGTATGAAAATAAAAAACAAGTACAGTAAAATTTGCACTACTGTATGTAATTTTACTCAACTTTATTCAGTAATGTATGTGCACATCACTGGGTAGGAGTATTTTTTTTTTTGTATACTTTATTAATCCACAGAGGGAAGTTCAGGGCATCCACCTGGATGGATGAGGCAGTCATGGTAGGACACTAATCTCTTCACAATTACAGTAATATCTAGGGCCATTTTAGTCTCCAATTAACCTAACTTGCATGTTTTTGGCCTGTGGGACGAAACCGGAGTACCTGGTGTAAACCCACGCAGACATGGGGAGAACATGCAAACTCCACACAGTAGGGTCACTGATGATCAGGGGGTGGGATCAAACCCACGATGGTCAGGGTGGAATCGATCCCATGACCTTCTTACTGTGCTGACACAGTGCTAACCACTGTGCCACCGAGCTGTGGTCATTGTTCAAGAGGCTTTGGGTGTCTTAGGCACTGATAATTATGTATAAGTGAATTCAGATGGGCACTTGTTGTCATGAGCGCCCCTCCGGGGCAAAAAACAAGCTCAAATGCTTGACCACAATGAGGCAATTTATTGATAAAGATGACAGTCCAAAATAACGGTGCAACAAATCCAAAAAGCCGACAAGAAAAACTTGCACTGAGTTGAATCTAAGTCTAGTCTGAACATAGATGAGGTTGCTACAAATACAGGGTGGAAAGGCTGAGTTTAAATACATAAACAGTGATGGGCCACAGGTGCGAGAGCCGGGCTGGAGAACACTAATTGTCTAATTGCTCTCACCTGATGGGAGAGTGGCCTGAGAGCAGAGAGAGGAGAAAAAATGAGGCAGAAAAAAAACAATCTCTCACAGCTGAGGAACAGACACAGACTGCGAGTGGAAATGGCTGTCTGGAATAGAGGAGAAGGGGCTTGTATCACCAGCATAACAGAACTGACAAGAAAATAATAATGAACAGAAAAACACTCAAAACTACAAAGGAAAGTCTGAGTGCTGAGGACAGACGCTCAGACATATGACAGAGCCCCCCCCCCCTCAAGGGGTGGAACCCAGACACCCCACAATAACATAAAAAAGACACCCCCCCCAAAGGAGTACAGCAAAAAAACACCGCGGGAGGGAGGTGGGGGGGAAAAACAGCCAGGAGGGGAAAAAAAAACAAACGGCTCAAAATTCACACCTGCGCCCTGACAGACCCCTAAGCCCCCACGGTCCCAGACCTCCAGGCTTGGGGGGGCCGGCCAAAGTCCCAGGCCAAGCAAATGGCCCGATGAAGTCAGGCGGCCTGCCGGAGAAAATGGGCCACCCGACCCAGAGACTCAGTCCTTTGGGCAGCCGGCCAGCGTTGTTGAGCCACCAGGACTGGAGGGGTGAACGAGGAGGCAGCTTTCCCACCAGGAGGCTCAATGGTGGGTGGCCGGACCGGAGGAGGGGAACCCCAACGGCGTCCGGTGGTGGAGGAAAGTGGACCATGACGGCACCCAGCAGAGTAGGAAGAGGCACCCCGAAGACCTCTGGAAGAGAAGAGAAGGCCTTGGCGTCCTCAGGCTGGCCGGCAGCACCCACGGTGGGCTCCGGGCTGGGGCACTGCAGCACCCGCGGTGGGCTCAGGTGGAACTGGAACATCTCCAGTGACCCTGGGAGAGAGCTCAGAAAGAACACAAGGAGAGGAAGGGTCAGGGTCACCGGCAGCGGCGGAGCCCGGCAAGGCGAACTCGGGCGCAGTGGGAGACTGCACCCGGCTCTCCTCACCAAAAGCCAGGCAAGAGCTCTCTAGGGCAGAAAAGAGAGAAATAAGAGATCACTTGCCTGAGCTCGAGCTCCACCGCCATCTGGGACTCCGACGATCCAGGCAATGTCATCTCGGGCTCAGCCCTCTAGAGGTTCAGCTTGGGAGCTGACACTACTGCGGCAGCCTCCGCAGCAGGCGTGATGGTTATTGCAATCCTTGTACCCCCCAGGCACAGGGGACCCCACTGGTGACTCCTCCGGCGTGGCAGCTGGGGTAGAGCTCACCACTGGCACTGGAGCTGGGCTTTCCAGGGCCACAGCCTCCTCCATCGTCCGGTCTTGTTCCGGGGTCGGCGGACACTCACAGAGAACAGGAGAAGACACGGAGAGGGCTAATGAGTAAAGGGAGGCTGCAGCAGGTGGAGAGATCTCCGAGGACTGCACACCCAGAGTCTCTCTACCAGGGATCAGGCAAGATATATTATCAATATTAGAAATACAGTAAAAAGAGAGGAAACTTGCCTGTTCTCCTGGTCCACAATGTTCCCTGCTGCAGCTGGCGATGTCATCCCCCTCCGTGGCTAGGATAATTCTGGGCCCCCTGAGGATCGTGGAGGATCTGCTCCCATATTCAGAGGAAGGCATGGCCGGAGGAGAAGTAAAGGACCTCTTGACAGCGGGGGAAGACACCGCGGAACCGGAGGATGCAGCAGAAACAGAAGGAAGTTGGGTTGACGGCACAATTGAAGGAAAAGACGGAGAGTAAAGATCTGCTGTGGGAGGAGTCGGGCTCAATGTTGGAAGGGAGGCTGGTGAAGAGGCGGGGAAATTCCTTATGCGCCGTGGAAGGACAACGCTTTCGCTGAGAAGCTGCTGAGGTTCTTGCTGGAGCAGGTGGGGAGGTCAGCAAAGTGGAATGACGACAGGACATTGGTCATGATGGGTGTCTCCGCCTCCACTCGGCTGAATGCGCTCCCATCGACAACCTGGGAAATGACTGAAATGCGCAGACCGTGGACAGCAGGTCTGCATACTGTGGATAGCTCCAGAGGCTAGGATGCGCTTCTAGGATACCCATCACTCCATACAGACAACCCATGTTTCCTTGGGTCCTTGGGCTTCAAGGGCTTCGTCCACAAAATCACGAATGAACTCTGCCGCCCATTCCTCCTCCAGCGTGGGTGACCCCGCTGCCAACCCTCTAATTAGTGCGAGGCCAGCATGCTGGGGACATGATGAGCTCCAGTTGCAGGTGAGTGAAAAAACACACAAAAGGGTGAAAAAATGCCCCACTGCAGAAGCTCAGTTTTCACTGGTAGCAGCCTACTGTCATGAGCGCCCCTCCGGGGCAAAAAACAAGCTCAAGTGCTTATTGATAAATAAACATGACAGTCCAAAATAACGGTGCAACAAATTCAAAAAGCCGACAAGAAAAACTTGCACTGAGTTGAATCTCAGGAGATGAGGAGGGGGAGACTGACCGTAGAAATAAAGTCGAGTCTGAACATAGATGAGGCTGCTACAAATACAGGGTGGAAAGGCTGAGTTTAAATACATACAGTGGGGTAAAAAAGTATTTAGTCAGCCACCAATTGTGCAAGTTCTCCCACTTTAAAGATGAGAGAGGTCTCAAATTTTCATCATAGGTATACCTCAACTATGAGAGACAAAATAAGAAAAAAAAAATCCAGAAAATCACATTGAAGGATTTTTAATGAATTAATTGGTAAATTCCAAGGTAAAATAAGTATTTGGTCAATAACAAAAGTTCATCTCAATACTTTGTTATATACCCTTTGTTGGCAATGACAGAGGTCAAACGTTTTCTGTAAGTTTTCACAAGGTTTTCACACACTGTTGCTGGTATTTTGGCCCATTCCTCCATGCAGATCTCTAGAGCAGTGATGTTTTGGGGCTGTCGCTGGCCAACACAGACTTTCAACTGCCTCCAAAGATTTTCTATGGGGTTGAGATCTGGAGACTGGCTAGGCCACTCCAGGACCTTGAAATGCTTCTTACGAAGCCACTCCTTCGTTGCCCGGGCAGTGTGTTTGGGATCTTTGTCATGCTGAAAGACCCAGCCACGTTTCATCTTCAATGCCCTTGCTGGTGGAAGGAGGTTTTCACTCAAAATCTCAAGATACATGGCCCCATTCATTCTTTCCTTTACATGGATCAGTCGTCCTGGTCCCTTTGCAGAAAAACAGCCCCAAAGTATGATGTTTCCACTCCCATGTTTCACAGTAGGTATGGTGTTCTTTCTCCTCCAAACACGACAAGTTGAGTTTTTACCAAAAAGTTCTATTTTGGTTTCATCTGACCATATGACATTCTCCCAGTCCTCTTCTGGATCATCTAAATGCTCTCTAGCAAACTTCAGATGGGCCTGGACATGTACTGGCTTAAGCAGGGGGACACGTCTGGCACTGCAGGATTTGAGTCCCTGGCGGTGTAGTGTGTTTCTGATGTAGCCTTTGTTACTTTGGTCCCAGCTCTCTGCAGGTCATCCACTAGGTCCCCCCATGTGGTTCTGGGATTTTTGCTCACCGTTCTCGTTATAATTTTGACCCCACGGGGTGAGATCTTGCATGGAGCCCCAGATTGAGGGAGATTATCAGTGGTCTTGTATGTCTTCCATTTTCTAATAATTGCTCCCACAGTTGATTTCTTCACACCAAGCTGCTTACTTATTGCAGATTCAGTCTTCCCAGCGTGGTGCAGGTCTACAATTTTGTTTCTGGTGTCCTTTGACAGCTCCTTGGTCTTGGCCATAGTGGAGTTTGGAGTCTGACTGTTTGAGGTTGTGGACAGGTGTCTTTTATACTGATAACGAGTTCAAACAGGTGCCATTAATACAGGTAATGAGTGGAAGACAGAGGAGCCTCTTAAAGAAGAAGTTACAGGTCTGTGAGAGCCAGAAATCTTGCTTGTTTGTAGGTGACCAAATACTTATTTTACTGGGGAATTTACCAATTAATTCATTAAAAATCCTTCAATGTGATTTTCTGGATTTTTTTTCTCATTTTGTCTCTCATAGTTGAGGTATACCTATGATGAAAATTGGAGACCTCTCTCATCTTTTAAGTGGGAGAACTTGCACAATTGGTGGCTGACTAAATACTTTTTTGGCCCACTGTAAACAGTGATGGGCCGCAGGTGCAAGAGCCGGGCTGGGGAACACTAACTGTCTAACTGATCTCAGCCTGAGAGCAGAAAGAGGAGGAAAAAATAGCAGGAGGCAGAAAAAACCACAATCACTCGCAGCTGAGGAACAGACACAGACTGCGAGTGGAAATGGCTGTCTGGAATAGAGGAAAAGGGCTCGTATCACCAACATAACAGAACTGACAGGGAAAATAATGAACAGAAAAACACTCAAAACTACAAAGGAAAGTCTGAGCGCTGAGGACAGACAGACATATGACACTTGTACCCTGATTCAGAGTATAATAGTGAAAAAATGTGCATACCAAAATGAAAGTGGCTTCAGTACCATAGCACCACAGACAAAAAAACAATGACAACACTATTGTCACAATCTTTTCTACACATGACAATTTTTAAGCAAACTATACAAAATGTTACATTGTAATACACAGTGCACAAGAGATGCCCTCATAATCGGACAGATCTGTAGCACTTTTGCAAGGAGGAGTGGGTAAACACTGCCAAGTCAAGATGTGGCAAGGATACAGAGTTCAGGGTTTCCTCTGGTAACATTTCCGTGTGGCGGGCCACCATCCTTGGATTTATGCCACCATGCTAAGGAAATATGAATTTAAGAAAAAAAATATGTAGGAATGACACTCCACAAACAACGCACGTGACGTCATCTGCGCAAAGTTCAGAAACATGCTGCCCGCAACCGTTCCAGTCAGTAGGCAGAGTGTCTCTCTAGCGTCACTGTCCGAGAGCAGCATGAGCTTATTAAAGTACTTTAAAAATGGGGGGAAAAAAGCAGAAAAGGTATGTAAGCAGTGGAGGCATTTATGGTGGTTTTAACCCACTGGTAACGAGAACAGTAATGAAGAGTCACTTAGTTAACGGGTGTGGTTAGAATTCATATGCAGGGAAAGGCAAAAGTGACTGAATTGCTGAGGATTTACTTCACCAGCCATTACAACATTAAAATATTAACTCATTTATGTTCATTATTATGTACCTGGAAAGCTAAGATGACCGAAATTTATGAAGTCAATGACTTTAATCCTTCAGCAGCCTTCAGGCAAACAAAACGTTTCAACACTTGGATTTCAAAATAAGGGAGGTTTTTCCTGCTGTGTGGTTGGTGAGGAGAATTCTAAAAAAAAAAACAAACCTATAACTAAATAGAAGTAATATGAGAAAAATAACTGCATCTTTGGTCATTTCAGTTAATTTATTTGATTAAATACAATTTTATTAATTTTTTTCTTTGAAATCAGAGTTAAATTATTGTTCTGGCTCTGCAAAATTTTGATATAGAATGAAGTACATGGCAGTAATGCACCTGTAAGCTGGTTGCCAACCACCAATCAAATCAGGAAGAAAATTATGGTCAAAAGTGTAAATTAAGGAAAAAGTAAATAATTTTACAACAGTCTGTTTCAAATTTATTTAAAAAAAGTAATTTTACTTTAAAAAAAATAGACAAAAATTAGCCATAATATAATCCACAAATTTATAATAGTCTCAAATGTACAAGAAAAGTTCATTTTAAAAGAGGAAATCACAAATTTGAGGAAAATGGTTTCAAATTTAGATCAATTTACAGAGAAAAGAGGAAAACTATAAGAAAATTGTTATAAATTTTGGAGAAAAAACTACTATAAAAACTATAGAAGCTACTATACCCACCTCTGATCATATAACTTAAGTATGCATGAGTAAATTACTATTATGAATGTTTTTTCCCCTTCTCTTTCCTACTCTTTCTCATTGGGGGAAAAAAGAGACACTAGAATAAAAATACAAAAAAAACCCCACATTTTTGTCATTTATGTAAACCATGACAAAAAAAATCCTGCAGGACAAAACAAAACACTTGGTATTTTCTAACCTGTTTGTATACCACCATAGACAGAGAGAACCTGAATTAGACAGGGCTCAGAGAGGGCAAGATGAGACAGAAGAGAGGAGCCAAGGAGAGGAAAATGTTCAGGCAGAGGGTCCAGGAGACGGGAGAGCAGAGGAAGGAGAGAAGGATGACACCAGTAAAAAGTCCAAACACAGGATGTCTGGGTGGGACCCAATATTGGTGGCCCAATATTCCAACATTCAAGCCATGGTTGTACAATACTTTAAATGGTAAGTTCTATATACAAAGTCACTGTTCAAAATTTTTTAAAAAAGAAATAAATAGTATAAAATTAACATATTACAGTTACAATAGTGTCATGTGTTTACTGCCCCCCCCAAAAAAAAAATATGCTGCCACCCCACCGAGGTCTTTAAGCCAGAGGAAACACTGAGACTCCTATGTATTTTAACCCCGAACAGTTTTGTTTTTCAACTGAATTGTACAGGTTACACTAAAGGTGGAAAATGTACAGAAATGATTTATTGGAGTCTCATTTTTTACATCACAAAAACCCAACATTTTAACAGGGATGTGTACACTTTTCATATCTGCTGTATATTTATTGTTTTAAATAAAACAATAAAAAATTTAAAGGTGCAAGCGATAGCATTTTCATGAAAACAGATTTTGAAAAAATACATCAGTGTTTAGAAACATGCACAATGTAAGTCTTAATGTTCTTCTAAATTTTGTATCCACCTTATTCCTGGGGGTGCCGCTGTAGGAACGATTATGGGCGGAGTTTCCGGTTTTAGCTGACCTAGTGTTAAATCAGTCAGTACAAGTGGAGTGGCAGGGGCATTTAAAATTGCGTTTTTAAAAGTTTTTCAAATTCATTTTAATGTATAGTCCACATACATATTTTGCACTCAAGTGGGAGCTAATTTCAGCACTTGTAAGTTTTTGTATTTTTGAATGTTTTTGTGTAGTTCTGGTAATTGCTGCTGTTCGTGGTGTGAGGCTCCTCAAAGATAAGAACAGCTAAATCTGTGGCTTCAACAGCAATGAGTAGATCATGCACTGAAAACCAAAGGACTGTTTGTGTGGTCAGTGGTACACACACACACAGCAGCAGCAGCACCAGGTACAATATGTTTTCACTTGTATGAATGTCACAGATCTGACGTTTTACCCCAAATTTAAAACACCCAAGCACGGTGTTGTGGTTCTTTGTGGCTCTGACTAGACTCTGTCTGCTCTGAGGTAAATTTGATTATGTCCAACATATTTTAACAAAATGCAGCTGACTTTATTGCAGTGGAAACACTGATATATCTCAGAGCTTTTTATTTGTTTACAGCGTTAGCATGTTAGCAGCGGAGCTAACTAACGGAGCTACTGTCCATGGAGCCACTGACCACTTTTTAAGGTCATCTTCTCATCCCTCCCTAGTCGTGGTATGACTATATCACTGTTTTTGAGGTGCAAAAGGCCGTGTTCCCGCATTTTTGATGCCAAAGTCATTGTTTTTTAACAAGGAAAAGTGTCTCGTTTCAGTGACAATACGTTCTAAACTAGTACTGGAAGTTGGTACCATAATTCACGCAAGGCATCATGGGGCCTAGGAATAAGGTGGATATTGATGAAAAAAAAATATTTTTTTATGGGTAGAAAATAATATAAATATTTACATCCAGCAGCTGGAGGAAGACAAACACGGAAGTCCAGTGAGGATGTTACAGCCACTAGCATCACTAGCTTCATGTTACCTGCCATCGTCTCGTTTTTTGGTTGTTAGGTTCCAGGTAGTGAATTATTCAGCTAAACACCTGAGTCTGAAGGCAGACATCAGTTTCCCAATCATTCTCAAATATGGCGCAGGATAAATATCTGTTCTGCTTTTGATGGCTGATGTCTGTTGAAGCGTCTCAAAGGGCTGAAAAGTCATGCAGAGATCACCACTTTTCTTCTGAAAAGTAAAGTAACCAGTGTTAGCTATGATGGATGTATGCTGATGATAGCGCTAGCTACAGTATGTCACAGAAGTGAGTACACCCCTCACATTTTTGTTAATATTGTATATCTTTTTCATGGGACAACACTGAAAATATGACACTTTGATACAATGTAGTCAGTGTAGAGCTTGTATAACAGTGTAAATTTGCTGTCCCCTCAAAATAACTCAACACACAGCCATTAATGTCTAAACCGCTGGCAAAAAAAGTGAGTACACCCCTCAGTGAAAATGCCCAAATTGTGCCCAATTAGCCATTTTCCCTCCCCGATGTCATGTGACTCGTTAGTGTTACAAGGTCTCAGGTGTGAATGGGGAGCAGGCATGTCAAATCTGGTGTTATTGCTCTCACTCTCATACTGGTCACTGGAAATTCAACATGGCACCTCATGGCAAAGAACTCTCTGAGGATCTGAAAAAAAAGAATGGCTGCTCTACATAAAGGTGGCCTAGGCTGTAAGAATGCCAGCACCCTGAAACTGAGCTGCAGCATGGTGGCCAAGACCATACAGTGGTTTAACAGAACAGGCTCTACTCAGAACAGGCCTTGCCATGGTCGACCAAAGAAGTTGAGTGCACGTGCTCGGCATCATATCCAGAGGTTGGTTGTCTTTTGAAAATAGACGAATGAGTGCTGCCAGCATTGCTGCAGAGGTTGAAGGGGTGGGGACTCAGCCTGTCAGTGCTCAGACCATACGCCGCACACGGCATCAAATTGGTCTGCATGGCTGTCATCCCAGAAGGAAGCCCCTTTTAAAGATGATGCACAAGAAAGCCCGCAAACAGTTTGCTGAAGACAAGCAGACTAAGGACATGGATTACTGGAACCATGTCCTGTGGTCTGATGAGACCAAGATAAACTTATTTGGTTCAGATGGTGTCAAGTGTGTGTGGCAGCAACCAGGTGAGGAGTACAAAGACAAGTGTCTTGCCTACAGTCAAGCATGGTGGTGGGAGTGTCATGATTTGGGGCTGTATGAGTGCTGCCGGCACTGGGGAGCTACAGTTCATTGAGGAAACCATGAATGCCAACATGTACTATGACATGCTGAAGTAGAGCATGAGCCCCTCCCTTCAGAAACTGAGTCGCAGGGCAGTATTCCAACATAACAACACCAAACACACCTTCAAGACGACCACTACCTTGCTAAAGAATCTGAGGGTAAAGGTGATGGAGTGGCCAAGCATGTCTCAGACCTAAACCCTATTGCGTATCTGTGGGGCCTCCTCAAATGGAAGGTGGAGGAGTGCAAGGTCTCTAACATCCACCAGCTCCGTGATGTCATCATGGAGGAGTGGAAGAGGATTCCAGTAGCAACCTGTGAAGCTCTAGTGAACTCCATGCCCAAGAGAGTTAAGGCAGTGCTGGAAAATAATGGTGGCCACACAAAATATTGACACTTTGGGCACAATTTGGACATTTTCACTTAGGGGTGTACTCGCTTTTGTTGCCAGCGGTTTAGACATTAATGGCTGTGTGAGTTATTCTGAGAGGATAGCAAATTTACATTGTTATACAAGCTGTGCACTGACTACCTTACATTGTATCAAAGTGTCATATCTTCAGTGTTGTCCCATGAAAAGATATAGTAAAATACTTACAAAAATGTGAGGGGTGTACTCACTTTTGTGAGATACTGTAGCTCCATTCATCTTCTGCTGTTAATGTGGTGGTTAGGGTCGTGGGGGGGGGGGGGGGGGCAGCAGTCTAAACTCTATGTAACCAATCAAATTTTATTTCTGACATGTTCATATTACAATTATGGGTGTATGATAATATCAGCCAATATATGGCGTGGAATAGACCCCACTAACTTCTCCTTACCAAGCTGACGCGTATGACAGGTTCACATGATCAACATTTGCATCTATTAATGTAACAGCACATACTAATTGTGCAGCAGTCATGTTTTACATAGTTGTTTTTTTTAATTATCAACTTGGATGTGCATCTGCTCAGTCTTGTAATTTGGTGTACAGTGAAAAAAAGTTAGTTGTTTGTTGTTACAGTTTAAGATAATAATGTAAAACTTTATTGATCACCATGGTGGAAATTGGGGTTAAAAATAGTTTAAGTTCTAATAGTAGAATCAACAGGTCTTAATTTATTTTCTTACTAACTGTTACTGACAGCATTAGCCATGGGATTTCTTGAGTACTTGAAGTAGCTGTAATTATGTATGTAGAAATTTGTCAGATTTTTGACTATCCAAGTAATAAACAAAAACATTTTTCACCCTCTGTAAGGACTTCATCATGAGGTGAATAAGCACAGATGGGTGTTTGGACAATGCCATCATGATGCAGCGGAGAAGAGCTCCACCAAACAGTGACTGGAGAAAGGGTCAACAGCTTCTGAAGCCCTCACTGATGGGATGGACCAGTGGGAGTTAAGGACAGAACATCAATATCTGACCTTTAGGTGAGTATGATGCAAAGTTTTACATGTAAAAAGTCACAGGACTATTATTATGACAGTGTTCTCATAGAGCAACATTTAAAAACCACATTCTGATGACTTCCGGTCTGGACACCATGGTGATAGCAGCTTAACGCCGAAGCTCCCAGACCCGATCCATGAAAATACCTTGAAAATCAGATTTAACGGATTTTTGGAAGAGTGAAAATCAAAAGACAAAGTCATTATGCCTAAAGGAAAACAGAAGAGATCGACATTTACCAGGCCAAGACACGCATCGGCCGGAGAATCTGACCCGGAGGACATCCCCTCAGAAGCAGAGGAGCTGAATGAAGCTAGCAACAAGGTTAGCTTAAAAACGGTACTTCAAGAATTAAGACAATTTCGCCGAGAGTTTTGGGCCGAATTTCGTGAAATTAAAGACGAAATAAAAAGGACAAACAGCAGAGTGGACCAGGCTGAGGACCGAATCATGGAAGCAGAGGAAAGAATAAAAGGGCTGGAAGAAACCGTGCTGGATTTACTTAAACGACAGTCAAGACTGGAGGCTAAGCTAACCAACCAAGAAGGAAGACTAAGAAGAGACAACATAAAAATTCATGGTCTGAAAGAAGGAGTCGAGGACGGTTTCACCACAATGGCTGCATGCATGGAATCCATACTGAGAGAGAAGTTGGAAATTCCCCAATCCACCGACTTGAAGATAGAAAGGGCGCACCGTACATTAGCCCCAAGGCTGTCGGCAGAAGCGCCACCAAGATTGGTGGTGGTGAAGTTCTCCAACTCCAGAATAAAAGAAGAGGTTGTAAGACTGGCTTGGCAGAAAAAAGGATTTATGCACCAAGAGAGAAATGTTTTTGTGGAGCACGACTACGCCCCAGAGGTCCTTAAAAAGTGTCAGGAATACAACGATGCTAAAAAGGTACTACGAGAAGAAACTGCGCTTTCAAACTCCATTTCCAGCGAAGCTGCGGGTTTTTTATGGGGCTGAGATGTGTCTCTACAACTCGGCGGAAGAAGCAACCACGGATATGGCGAGAAGAGGGTTCCCGGTAACGGTGTATAAACCCGCAGCAGACCCGATCGAAAGAATCAAGGCTCAAATGTGGTCCACACAGAGACCCTCAAAATCCACGAGCCAGCAGCGGGAAACCCAGCACCAGAGCTATAAGGAAAAACTGAGTGTTTTCAGGAGGGAATAATGATGTTTTTAGTCAATCTGCACATCCAACCCTCCTCCTACAAGGTAACAAACATTAAAGGAGATGCAGAATCAGCAAGTATCAAGTGGTAAAACATTTCATGGAACAGACATAATATTAGAAACAAATAAGTACTTAAAAAAAAACAAAAACCTTTTAATATACCTGGGGCAGCCGGACACCTCTTTTCCAGAACTAATCTCAGTTTTTTCAGTGTATGGAGATTTATCGGGGTACGAACTAAACATGCATAAAACCCAAGTTTTAACATTCAACTATGACCCAAATCAATATTTACTAAGCAAACTCAAAACTAACTGGGAGATGGGATCTATGAAATATCTGGGGGTCAATATCCCAAAACAACTCAACAAAATTATAACACTAAACTATGATCCACTGGTGGCAAAAATAAAATCTGATCTAGCAAGATGGAATATGATACCATTCTTGGGTACTGCACAAAGAATTGAAGCAGTCAAAATGAATATACTTCCACGTCTTCTATACCTTTTCCAAACAATACCGGTAGAACCTCCCAAAAAAACATGGCAAGAACTGGACAGAAGGATCTCAAGATTCATATGGCAGGGCAAGAGACCTAGAATCAGATACAGAACCCTACGGCTAAACAAAGACAAAAGTGGGCTCGCGCTGCCAAATATCAGGGACTATTTTAAAGCTGCACAAATTAAAACTTTAGTAGAGATATGTAACCCAGTCTACACTGCACAATGGAAGGAGATGGAATGCCAAATAACAAGTGACATCCCCCTACAGGCAATAATAGGGAACAATGCCTTACCTAAGCTTTTGAATAACACTAACCCGTGGATAGAGACCCCGCTAAAAATTTGGTTTAAGATAGTCAGAGAGAATCAAACTAAAGAGCCCTATCGATTACTGCAATGGATTGCCTATGATCAAGACTTTACTCCTAATAAAACAGACACTAGATTTAAAAAGTGGAAAGAGAACGGACTGATAAAATATTACGATTTTTTTTAAAGGGCAAATTTTAAGAAGTTTTGAAGATTTGAAAAAACAAGGTCTAATAAATCAAGACCTTTACAGGTTCTTTCAGCTTTGACACCACATAAACAATATACTTAAAAAGGAGGATTTGGAAAGGGCCCAGTCAGGTGTTCTGAAGGTCTTCTTAATGGCATATAAAGGGATCCCAGGGATCAGATACATCTCTAAAATATACCAAGGTCTTCAAGACTTAAAAGGAGATAACACATCATATATAAAAGAGAGATGGGAAAAAGAGGGGAATTTCACTTTACAACTGGAAATATGGGAAAAGCTAAATAAACAGCAATGGAAAAGTACCTCATCCCTGCAGTGGAGAGAATTTGGATGGAAAAATTTGGTAAGATTTTTCAGAACACCTGGACAAAACAAATTTACTCATAAGGGGTTGAATTGTTGGCGCTTGTGTGGGGAAGAGACTGCAAATCATTTTCATGTGTTTTGGTCATGCCCAGTTATCCACCAATATTGGACCAATGTACAGACAATATTGGGGAAAATATTCAAAATAACAGTCCCCTTTTCTTTTGTAGCTTTGTATTTGGGTTTACTACCGGATTCACTGAAAAGACGAGGAGAAAAATACTTATTCACTGTTTTAATATTGGCAAGTAAAAAAGCCCTAACTAAAAAATGGATGCTGAAGGACTGTCCTGCACCTGAAGATTGGATTAACATGATCCAAGGCATTTACTCGATGGAAAAGTTGACATTCGCACTGAGACAAGACATGGATGGGTTCTTGAACTTTTGGCAACCCTGGATCGCATATGTGTCTTCCATTAGATCTAATCTTTGACAAATACCATTTCAATAATGGCACCGCTCTTTGTTCCAACACTACTCAGATGCTCTTTTATTTTTATTTATTTATTTTTATTTTTATTATTTTTTAAAATTATTTTATTTATTTATTTTTTGTTTTTTGCTCTTTTGTTTTGTTTTTGTTTTTTTTTGTTCTTTCTTTAATTTCACTTTATCTTTCACTTAAAAAAAGGGGGTGTTGTAATAATTATTCTTCCAATGTTGTCAAATAACAAAAAAAAAAAGGAACATGTGATGAAAATGTAAGCAATGCAATGCTGTAATGACGTGTATACCCTTTACAAAAACTTAAATAAAAAAAAAAAAAAACAAAAACAAAAAAACTTGTTAAAATAGAAATGTGACAATGAACCACATGATCTCTCCACACGAACAAATACTGTATTAACGTGACTGTTTGCTGTGATGATGGTGGAAGGTTGCACACAATTTCATAGGGTATAGGCATAAAAAAAAAAATAAAATAAAATAAAATAAAATAAAATCATTACAAGTTCGGATTGGGATCTGAAATTCATGTTAAAAACATGGGACAACTTACAGGGGTAAGAGAGGGCCCTCAGCACATAAGAGTTTGAGGAATTTCCCTCAGAGCCAACGCACCAGCAAGGCTCTTCTAAGGTCACTAAAAAGACCTCAGCTCAGGAAGATCTTTTGTCAGTTTTTTGTTTTAAAGTTTTATATACTATGTTCTTAATGTTTTTTATGTTCTTAATGTTCTTTCAGTTTCTGAGTAGCATAAAAGAGGGCCGCCACACTGTCATACTAAATAAGACAACACAATGGAGAAACAGGGTGTAACCAAAATAATCTCATATAATATAAAAGGGATCCTGAATCAAGTTAAAAGATCCAAGATTCTAGGCAAAATGAAAAAAGACAAAGCAGGAATAATATTTTTACAGGAAACCCACCTAACAGACATGGAGCACACTAAACTTAATAGACAAGGGTTTAAAATGATCTCTTCATCTTCACATAAGTCAGGGAGGAGGAGGGGGGTAGCGACATTGATCTCAACCAAAATTATATTTGAAAAAAAATCAGAACACAAAGATAAAGAAGGGAGATTCAGCATGGTACTTGGTCGGCTAGAGGGAGAAGATATCACCCTGCTGAAAGTATATGCACCTCCAGGGGCTAACTGGAAATTTTATAAAAATGTATTTGACCTAATGACAACTAAAGCCCCAGGTTTAGTGATATGTGGTGGAGACTTCAATCTAAGACTGAATCCATACTGGGATGCATCAGGTAATTCTCCACATCAAAATAACACTCAAAGTAGAAAAACTCGGATGCTACTAAAAGAAATGGGAATCTGTGACGTGTGGAGGGAATTCAACCCCAGTGTAAAAGATTATACATTTTACTCAGCACCACATTCATCATACTCAAGGATTGACTATTTTTTTATGTTTAATAGAGACATTGGAAGAGTAAAAACATGTAAAATAGGACTGATGGATCTCTCTGACCACAGTCCAATCTATATGGACTTAAGTATCCAAAAATACACAAATAATACACTTTCTTGGAAGTTAAATTCAAATGTGCTGAAAGGACCACTGAAAGATGAATTGGAATCAGATATTCTCAGATATTTGGAAGAAAATGATAATGGAGAAGTATCCCCTTTAATACTGTGGGGCACAAGCAAAGCTGTAATAAGGGGAAAGATTATCGCAAAACTGGCAATCCAAAAGAAACTGAGACAAGAAAAACTAATCACATTAGAGTCAGAACTTAAGAAACTAGAAAAAGAGCACAAAGACAACACTCATTCTAATGACTCGCTCAAAATTAAGGAAATTAAAAAACAAATAAATGAGATCTACACAATAGAAATCCAGAAGAAACTTACATTTCTGAAACAAAAATACAATGAAACAGGTAGCAAATCGGCAAAATTACTAGCCTATAAATTGAGGAAACAACAAACGGAGACAGCAATCTACAAAATCAGAGACCCAGTATCAAAGGAAATAAAATTTAGAATTCAGGAAATTCTTAAAAGCTTTGAGAACTACTACAAGAACTTGTACTCCCTCAAAAAACATAAAAACGCATCCGAAGCCTTCCTAAACACATTAAACCTTCCCCAACTTACTGAGTCACAAAATAAAACACTATTGTCAGAAATACAACCTAAAGAATTAGAAAAAGCAATTATGAAACTTAAAGCTAACAAATCCCCAGGAGCAGATGGCTTTACAGCAGAGTGGTACAAAACCTTTAAACAGCAACTATCTCCTCTCCTGAAAACATTTAACTATGTCCTCTACACAGGGGAAATCCCCCCCTCCTGGAGAGAAGGGGTCATTGCAGTCATTCAATTCAATTCAAGTCAACTTTATTTATATAGCGCCATTTCACAACAACAGTCATCTCATAGCACTATCAACTGTAGGGAGAACCCCCACAGTTGCAGAAAGACCCCAGCAATCAGGTGATCCCCTGTGAGCAAGCACTTGACGACGGTGGAGAGGAAAAACTCCCTTTTAACAGGAAGAAACCTCCAGCAGAACCAGGCTCAGGGAGGGGCAGTCATCTGCTGCGACTGGCTGGGGGGTGAGGGGATAGAGAAGAAGAAAAGAACAGACATGTAGAGAGCAAACAGCACGATGGGGACTCAATCTATGGGAGAGAACAAACAAATGTTAATGACCAGCAAAAAAAAAATATTTCATTGAGAGTGAGAAAAGGAGTGAGGCCCAGTGCATTACTGGAGGTCCCCCAGCTGACTACACTTATTAGCAGCATAACTAAGGGAGGGTTCAGAAACACATGATCCCTCCCTAATTGTAGGCTATATCAAAAAGGTAGGTTTTAGCCCTATTCATAAAAACAGAGATCGAGTCTGACTCCCGAATCCAGATTGGCAGCTGATTCCACAGGAGAGGAGCTTGATAACTGAAGGCTCGGCCTCCCATTGCCTCAGGTCATACCTAAACCTGAAAAGGATAAACTAGACTGCTCCAACTACAGACCAATCAGTGTGTTAAATCAGGACTATAAGCTTTTTACCACTATCCTTGCCAAAAGGTTAAAAAAATATACTGACAGACTTAATTCATTTAGACCAAACAGGTTTTATAAGACAAAGACAGACACAAGATAACATTAGACGCACTTTACACATAATTCGTCACATAAAAAAAATAATTTAAATGCAGCCATATTGGGATTAGATGCTGAAAAAGCATTTGATTCGGTTGACTGGTCTTTCCTATATGTAATCTTATCCAGTTTCAATTTTCATAACAACTTCATTAGAACTATCCAGGCATTATATAAAAAACCAACAGCTAAAATAAGGATTAACGGTAAATTATCATCATCTTTTGAACTGGAAAGAGGATGTCGTCAGGGCTGCCCCTTGACTCCACTGCTCTTTGCAATCTTCATAGAACCTCTGAGCCAATGGATAAGACAGAATCAAAAAATTCAAGGTATTACACTTGGTCAGAAGGAACATAAAATAGCACTCTTTGCTGATGACATTTTTTTTTCCACAATATTTTTTATTGAACCTTTTTTTTTTTTTACAAACATGGCACAAACAATCAAACACTAACACTAAAGTAATTTAAAATTAAAAAAAAAACAAAAAACACTAACTACAGAAAAAAAGTACTAAAAACATCAACAACCATTAACAAAGGCAAATCAACAACAATGCTCCTCTGTTTAGTCTAGGTAATCTATTACATAAGAATACATGTTATACATTCACCAATTTGGAATTTGCAAGGTCCACACATATCATTCACCTTCTTCTTCAGAAGTTATGTTTAATTTCTTTACATAATCAATGAAAGGTCTCCATATATTCTCAAACACATTTTCCTTTGATTTCAGTTTGTATGTTATTCTTTCTAGTGGAAGGTTTGTTAACATCTGTCTTAACCACTGAGTCACATCTGGTCTATGAGTCTTTTTCCACAATAGTGCAATACATTTTTTGGCATTAAGCAAACCGAGGTCTATGAATGCTCTTTCACTCTTATTAAAGTTATGTTTTTCTGGATACAGACCCAACAAAAACAGTTTAGGGTTCAATGTGAATTGTTTTGAAATTATTTTTTCAACTGTTACCCTCACCTCTTCCCAAAACATTCTGATTTCTCTACATTCCCATAAACAGTGAAATAGGGTTCCTTTACTTTCCATACATTTTGTGCATGTATCTGGTATGTTTTTGTTGTATCTATTTAACTCCACTGGTGTAACATACATCCGCATTAACCATTTAAAATGTATCAGTTTAAGACGTACATTTATTGATTTGGTTTGAGCTTCTGCACAAGCCATTTCCCATTGTTCCTCTGAAATTTCAATTTGCAGGTCTTCTTTCCAATAATTCAGTCTTTTCTGTGAGTTTTCACTTGAGAATAGTGTCAATGAGTTATAAAACTCTGAAATAATACCCTTTCTCTTACTATCTTTCGTCAAAATTTTTTCCAAGGATGAATAAGTAGGTCGGGTGAGAGCATTATTTTGATTTGATCGAATAAAATTTCTAAGCTGAAGATATTTAAAAAAATGTGTTCTATTAAGATTGAATTTAATCCTCAGTTCTTCAAAAGACATTATGTTATCTGAACGTGACAAATATAAGTCTTGAATCTTTTGAATCCCTTTTAAATTCGATACTTTAAATACAGCATCCGCTCTCCCTGGTGTAAAATATTGATTACCCCATATTGGGCTAAATTGTGACAATAAGTGTGGTTCTTTTAAATATTTTTTGGTTTTACACCATATTTTGATCATGTGCTTTACAATTGGATTTTTAACTTGTTTCTGTAATTTTTTAGCTGAGCCTGAGTATATGAATAAGGGAAGAGGTAAAGGTAAATTGTATGATTCCATTTCAGTCCAGTGAGGGAGATCATTTGATGAAAAATAAAACGTCATAGACCTCAGTTGTGCTGACCAGTAATACAACATAAAGTTTGGACATTTCAGACCTCCACGATCAAATGGTAAATATAGTAAGGACAAACGTAATCTAGCCTTCCTATTGTTCCATATAAATTCCACTTTTTTTTAATTCTTGAGAATAGATCTGAAGGTGGTGGTAAATGAATATATTGAAATAAATAAAGTATTTTTGGTAAGATATTACTTTTAAGTATATTAATTCTCCCGATCATCGACATTGGTAGTGACATCCATCTCTGAAGTAACTCATTAATATCTGTCATTAAGGCTTCATAGTTTGCACTGGCGACTGATTCTAGCTTAGGCAAAATTTGAATTCCTAAATATTTTAACTGATTTACAACATTGAATTGATTTACCTCAGGAGCTGGGTGATTTCTCTGGGTCTCATTTAGCATTAATACTGAAGATTTTGTTTTATTTATTTTATATCCTGATATTTCCCCAAAGTTCTTTATTAAATTTAACAAGGTCGGAATTGATTTTTTTAAAATTCGACATAAACAAAATTATGTCATCGGCATACAGGGAGATTTTATGTTCTGTTGGTCCTACTTTAATTCCATATATTTGTGGATGTAAACGTACTGCCATCGCTAAAGGTTCAATTGCCATAGTAAACAATAAGGGTGAAAGTGGACAGCCTTGTCGACATCCTCTATTGATTTTTATTGATTTTGAGATATTGCTGTTTGTTAGGATTTCTGCTGTAGCATTATTGTATATTATCTGGACCCATTTTATGAAATTATTTCCAAGTCCAAACCTTTGTAGGACTTCAAAAAGATAGGGCCATTCGACCCTATCAAAGGCTTTTTCGGCGTCCAATGATAGGAGAGCTGTATCCGGTGCTTCTTTATTGGAATAAATAATATTAAATAGTCTTCTTACATTATGGAAGCCTTGTCTTCCCATTATAAAGCCATTCTGATCTCGGTTAATAATATTTGGTAATATTTCTTGTAGTCATCTTGCTAAAATTTTACAGATTATCTTAAGATCAGCATTTAATGGGCTTATTGGTCTCATGTTTTCACATTTATTAGGGGGTTTACCTGGTTTTGGCAACAGTATAATTAAGGCATTATTCATGTATGGTGGTAAATTACCATTTTGAAATGCTTCTAAAACCATTTCCAAAAGTGGTTTTATTAATTTATTCTTAAATTTTTTATAGAGGTCAACTGGAAGACCATCTGGTCCTGCTCTTTTTCCTGATTTCATATTATTATCAATGGCTAGCCCAACTTCTCCTTGACTAATTTTAGACTCCAGTATCTCCCTGTTTTCATTTGGAATACACGGTATAGATAATCCACCCAAAAACCCATTTAGTTTTGTTAAGTCAGTTTCATTTTTTGTATCATATACAGTGGGGCAAAAAAGTATTTAGTCAGCCACCAAATGTGCAAGTTCTCTCACTTAAAAGATGAGGTCTCCAATTTTCATCATAGGTATACCTCAACTATAAGAGACAAAATGAGAAAAAAAATATCCAGAAAATCACATTGAAGGATTTTTAATAAATTAATTGGTAAATTCCTCAGTAAAATAAGTATTTGGTCACCTATAAACAAGCAAGATTTCTGGCTCTCACAGACCTGTAACTTCTTCTTTAAGAGGCTCCTCTGTCCTCCACTCGTTACTTGTATTAATGGCACCTGTTTGAACTCGTTATCAGTATAAAAGACACCTGTCCACAACCTCAAACAGTCAGACTCCAAACTCCACTATGGCCAAGACCAAAGAGCTGTCAAAGGACACCAGAAACAAAATTGTAGACCTGCACCACGCTGGGAAGACTGAATCTGCAATAAGTAAGCAGCTTGGTGTGAAGAAATCAACTGTGGGAGCAATTATTAGAAAATGGAAGACATACAAGACCACTGATAATCTCCCTCGATCTGGGGCTCCACGCAAGATCTCACCCCGTGGGGTCAAAATTATCATGAGAACGGTGAGCAAAAATCCCAGAACCACATGGGGGGACCTAGTGATTGACCTGCAGAGAGCTGGGACCAAAGTAACAAAGGCTACATCAGAAACACACTACGCCGCCAGGGACTCAAATCCTGCAGTGCCAGACGTGTCCCCCTGCTTAAGCCAGTACATGTCCAGGCCCATCTGAAGTTTGCTAGAGAGCATTTGGATGATCCAGAAGAGGATTGGGAGAATGTCATATGGTCAGATGAAACCAAAATAGAACTTTTTGGTAAAAACTCAACTTGTCGTGTTTGGAGGAGAAAGAACACCATACCTACTGTGAAGCATGGGAGTGGAAACATCATACTTTGGGGCTGTTTTTCTGCAAAGGGACCAGGACGACTGATCCGTGTAAAGGAAAGAATGAATGGGGCCATGTATCATGAAATTTTGAGTGAAAACCTCCTTCCACCAGCAAGGGCATTGAAGATGAAACGTGGCTGGGTCTTTCAGCATGACAATGATCCCAAACACACTGCCCGGGCAACGAAGGAGTGGCTTCTTAAGAAGCATTTCAAGGTCCTGGAGTGGCCTAGCCAGTCTCCAGATCTCAACCCCATAGAAAATCTTTGGAGGGAGTTGAAAGTCCATGTTGCCCAGCGACAGCCCCAAAGCATCACTGCTCTAAAGGAGATCTGCATGGAGGAATGAGCCAAAATACCAGCAACAGTGTGTGAAAACCTTGTGAAAACTTACAGAAAACGTTTGACCTCTGTCATTGCCAACAAAGGGTATATAACAAAGTATTGAGATGAACTTTTGTTATTGACCAAATACTTATTTTACCAAGGAATTTACCAGTTAATTCATTAAAAATCCTTCAATGTGATTTTCTGTATTTTTTTTTTCTTATTTTGTCTCTCATAGTTGAGGTATACCTATGATGAAAATTGGAGACCTCTGTCATCTTTTAAGTGGGAGAACTTGCACAATTGGTGGCTGACTAAATACTTTTTTGCCCCACTGTAGTTTTTCATAATAATCTCTCAAGGCACTATTAATTTCTAAAGGATCTATAACTACCTGTCCGTTACTTATAATACTGGTAATTGGTGTTTTAAATTCTAATTGTTTAATCTGCCATGCTAATAATTTTCTGGATTTTTCACCTTGTTCATAAAAAGTTTGCTTCAATCTTAGAAGACTCGAGACAGCTCTATTCGCTGATTTTTTGTCATATTCAGCTCTCAGAATCAGGAATTCGTTCTCTAGCTGTGGGTTACTTCCTGCATACACCTTTTCTTGAAGAATTTTTATTTTACGTTCCAATTGGATTCTCTCCTCTCGAGTCTTCTTAGATTTTGAACCTGTATAACTAATAATATGCCCCCTAATAAAAGCTTTGAAAGCCTCCCACTTTATACATGCCGTTGTTTGTGTAGTATTAATATCAAAGAACTCATCTATCTGTTTTTCAATGTACTTAACAAATTCCTCATCCTGAAGCCATTTATGCTGAAAATGCCACCTACCTGGATCCTTTGTCAATTTCTTATCTACATATATTAGACAGCAGGGTGCATGATCAGAGATCACAATGTTATCACAGAAACAGTTTTGAATCTTGGACCTTAATTCTGTAGAGATCAAAAAGTAGTCAATACGTGAGAATGTCTTATAGGTATTAGAATAACAAGAATAGGCTTTGACTTGTGGTTTCATTTCTCTCCATATATCTAGCAATCTCAATTCTTTCATAAAATGATTAATGGTCATCCTGCATCCATTGTGCGTACAGTCCAGTCCTGTTGACCTATCTATACTGGGATTCAATGTACAATTAAAATCCCCTGCTATTATATGTTGCCCTGTAAGTGATGATAAAGTAAGGCATAAATTGACAAAGAAGTTTTGATCATCAGTATTGGGGCCGTATAAGTTCACCAGATTTATATTTTCTAATAACAAAGATCCTTGGATAATTAGATATCTTCCAAATTTGTCTCCAATTACATTTTTCACTTGAAATGGGACTGTTTTGTGTATGAGAATCATAACTCCCCTAGCTCGGGATGAAAATGATGAGGTGAACACATTTCCTTGCCATCTTCTCCTAATTCTTTTTACATCCTCCTCTATTAGATGAGTTTCTTGTAAAAATACAATTTTTGAATCTATGTCTTTTATTTTATTCATAACTTGTTTAATTTTTTTTAGATTTTGTAGACCTCTGCAATTCCATGAAGTTAAATTAAGATTAACGCTTTGATCTATGATCAATAAGGAGTTTGAGATTACCTTGCAATATGAACATACTCATACAGAGAAGCAAAAACATGGATGTGTTATGACCCGAGCGCCAGTTCTGATAGCGCTCGGGCTAAGTTATGTCTCGCTGCCGGCCTTGACAGCTGCGGGCTGTATTCTGGCCTCACCGGGCTCTTATTGTGACAGTGCTCGGTGGGGCTTCCGCCTGTCAACGGCCGGTCAGCTGATTGTCATTACCGTCGTTAGTGCTTCGCCCTTTTAAGCCCGGCACTGGCGACGGTAAGACGCAGGAGTATCGGTCGACATTGGTCAACGTTACATTGGAGTGGCTTCGTCCTGCCAAGCCCTGGGTCTGCGCCTCGTCATACCTGTGAGTGCCGCAGACCTTCATGTCAGGTCTGTCATCGTTATGGCACAGTTAGCTCGTAGCGGCTGGGTTAGCCCTACGAGCCCAAGTCTCGTCATGTGCGTGTTTAGCCCTAAGGGGTTCATAGTTGTTCATCATAGTCATGTCACAGTTAGCTCGTAGTGGCTGGGTTAGCCCTACGAGCCCAAGTCTCGTCATGTGTGTGTTTAGCCCTTACGGGTTCATAGTTGTGTTTTGTCACGTCTGGAAATAAATAACATCTTGCCAAACTCTCTGGTGAACTCTGTGGCGTCTCTTGGTGATCCGCGAGGATCACGACATGACAGGATGGTTGAACATTCATCCTACAAACTACACAAAAACAAATTCCCTTTCCCCACATTCGTGGTAATCCCCCCAAAATCAAAAAAATTCCATCTCCCGTTATAGCTAGTGACTGTTCCACACCTGCGAGGATCAGTCAAACCACTCTCTCTTTCTCCTCTCAATCACCCTGACTCTACTACCATTTTTAATGACATTAACTCTCTTCTGTAGTTTTTTCAACATAACTTCAAAGTTTTATAGCAAACTTTTATAGCAACTCTCTTCTGTAGTTTTTTCAACATAACTTCAAAGTTTTATAGCAACTTTGTACATCATAGCTTTTTTTTATATATATAACAGCACATACTAATTGTGCAGCAGTCATGTTTTACATAGTTTTTTTTTTTAATTATCAACTTGGATGTGCATCTGCTCAGTCTTGTAATTTGGTGTACAGTGAAAAAAAGTTAGTTGTTTGTTGTTACAGTTTAAGATAATAATGTAAAACTTTATTGATCACCATGGTGGAAATTGGGGTTAAAAATAGTTTAAGTTCTAATAGTAGAATCAACAGGTCTTAATTTATTTTCTTACTAACTGTTACTGACAGCATTAGCCATGGGATTTCTTGAGTACTTGAAGTAGCTGTAATTATGTATGTAGAAATTTGTCAGATTTTTGACTATCCAAGTAATAAACAAAAACATTTTTCACCCTCTGTAAGGACTTCATCATGAGGTGAATAAGCACAGATGGGTGTTTGGACAATGCCATCATGATGCAGCGGAGAAGAGCTCCACCAAACAGTGACTGGAGAAAGGGTCAACAGCTTCTGAAGCCCTCACTGATGGGATGGACCAGTGGGAGTTAAGGACAGAACATCAATATCTGACCTTTAGGTGAGTATGATGCAAAGTTTTACATGTAAAAAGTCACAGGACTATTATTATGACAGTGTTCTCATAGAGCAACATTTAAAAACCACATTCTGATGACTTCCGGTCTGGACACCATGGTGATAGCAGCTTAACGCCGAAGCTCCCAGACCCGATCCATGAAAATACCTTGAAAATCAGATTTAACGGATTTTTGGAAGAGTGAAAATCAAAAGACAAAGTCATTATGCCTAAAGGAAAACAGAAGAGATCGACATTTACCAGGCCAAGACACGCATCGGCCGGAGAATCTGACCCGGAGGACATCCCCTCAGAAGCAGAGGAGCTGAATGAAGCTAGCAACAAGGTTAGCTTAAAAACGGTACTTCAAGAATTAAGACAATTTCGCCGAGAGTTTTGGGCCGAATTTCGTGAAATTAAAGACGAAATAAAAAGGACAAACAGCAGAGTAGACCAGGCTGAGGACCGAATCATGGAAGCAGAGGAAAGAATAAAAGGGCTGGAAGAAACCGTGCTGGATTTACTTAAACGACAGTCAAGACTGGAGGCTAAGCTAACCGACCAAGAAGGAAGACTAAGAAGAGACAACATAAAAATTCATGGTCTGAAAGAAGGAGTCGAGGACGGTTTCACCACAATGGCTGCATGCATGGAATCCATACTGAGAGAGAAGTTGGAAATTCCCCAATCCACCGACTTGAAGATAGAAAGGGCGCACAGTACATTAGCCCCAAGGCTGTCGGCGGAAGCGCCACCAAGATTGGTGGTGGTGAAGTTCTCCAACTCCAGAATAAAAGAAGAGGTTGTAAGACTGGCTTGGCAGAAAAAAGGATTTATGCACCAAGAGAGAAATGTTTTTGTGGAGCACGACTACGCCCCAGAGGTCCTTAAAAAGTGTCAGGAATACAACGATGCTAAAAAGGTACTACGAGAAGAAACTGCGCTTTCAAACTCCATTTCCAGCGAAGCTGCGGGTTTTTTATGGGGCTGAGATGTGTCTCTACAACTCGGCGGAAGAAGCAACCACGGATATGGCGAGAAGAGGGCTCCCGGTAACGGTGTATAAACCCGCAGCAGACCCGATCGAAAGAATCAAGGCTCAAATGTGGTCCACACAGAGACCCTCAAAATCCACGAGCCAGCAGCGGGAAACCCAGCGCCAGAGCTATAAGGAAAAACTGAGTGTTTTCAGGAGGGAATAATGATGTTTTTAGTCAATCTGCACATCCAACCCTCCTCCTACAAGGTAACAAACATTAAAGGAGATGCAGAATCAGCAAGTATCAAGTGGTAAAACATTTCATGGAACAGACATAATATTAGAAACAAATAAGTATTTAAAAAAAAAAAAAAAAAACCTTTTAATATACCTGGGGCAGCCGGACACCTCTTTTCCAGAACTAATCTCAGTTTTTTCAGTGTATGGAGATTTATCGGGGTACGAACTAAACATGCATAAAACCCAAGTTTTAACATTCAACTATGACCCAAATCAATATTTACTAAGCAAACTCAAAACTAACTGGGAGATGGGATCTATGAAATATCTGGGGGTCAATATCCCAAAACAACTCAACAAAATTATAACACTAAACTATGATCCACTGGTGGCAAAAATAAAATCTGATCTAGCAAGATGGAATATGATACCATTCTTGGGTACTGCACAAAGAATTGAAGCAGTCAAAATGAATATACTTCCACGTCTTCTATACCTTTTCCAAACAATACCGGTAGAACCTCCCAAAAAAACATGGCAAGAACTGGACAGAAGGATCTCAAGATTCATATGGCAGGGCAAGAGACCTAGAATCAGATACAGAACCCTACGGCTAAACAAAGACAAAAGTGGGCTCGCGCTGCCAAATATCAGGGACTATTTTAAAGCTGCACAAATTAAAACTTTAGTAGAGATATGTAACCCAGTCTACACTGCACAATGGAAGGAGATGGAATGCCAAATAACAAGTGACATCCCCCTACAGGCAATAATAGGGAACAATGCCTTACCTAAGCTTTTGAATAACACTAACCCGTGGATAGAGACCCCGCTAAAAATTTGGTTTAAGATAGTCAGAGAGAATCAAACTAAAGAGCCCTATCGATTACTGCAATGGATTGCCTATGATCAAGACTTTACTCCTAATAAAACAGACACTAGATTTAAAAAGTGGAAAGAGAACGGACTGATAAAATATTACGATTTTTTTTTTTTGTAACTTAGATTTTTATTCATTTTTCATCATATATAATGCATTCAGATCACATTCTACATTTAAAAAACAAAGGGGTTAGGGTAGGGAAAAATAAAAAAAAATAAACAAAATAAAAATAAAAAATAAAAAAAAATAAAAAATAAAAGGGGGGGGGACAAATGTTGGAGCATCAAGTTTTTAGTTTCCATCTCTTAATTCTTCTGGTTTTTTCAGTGTCTTTGGTTATTCTTTCAATTTCTGCCTCGTTGTTGCACTTTGTAGTGTGTCCATTTCCGCCATTTTTTCTCCCATATTCCTTCTTGCATTCTTCGTCGATATGTTAGTTTTTCCATCATACGTATGTCCTCAACAATGTCAGTCCATTGTTCTTGGTCAGGAAGAACTTCTGATCGCCATTTTTTTGTGATAGTTTTTTTACATGCAATCAACAAGATTTTAACTAGATATCTGTCCTCAGCCTGTATAACACTGTCTTTTTTAAGATCACATAAGTACATCAGGTTACAGTTCATTGGTATATTATATCCTAATATCCTCTGTATTGTCACATGCATAGATTTCCAAAATGATGATATTTTGTAGCATTTCCAAAACATATGTGAGTGGTCTGCATTTTGAGCCCCACATCCCCTCCAGCATAAAGATTGGGTATTTGTATATTTTCCTTGAATCTGTGGTGTAATGAAAAAGCGAATCAGGTTTTTCCATCCAAATTCCCTCCATGCCCTTGAATTTGTTGATGTGTGTTGTGTTTTCCATATTTCCTGCCAGCTTTCTTCTGTTATGTTTAAATTGAGCTCTTTCTCCCATTTCTCCTTTATATAGTTACTTGTATGATTGTTTGTCATAAGTTTCTGATATAGTTTTGAAATAATTCTTATTTTATTTCCTGCATATGAGCTTAAAATAAGTTGTATAATCTCGTTCACATCTGTTTGGAGGTTATGCCTAATCTTCTTCATATAGTAATCTCTCATCTGCAGATATCTGAAAAATTCCGATCTTTCTAATTTAAATTTTCTCCTGATATTTACAAAGCTCCCGAGATCTTTTTTTCCGATATTGCCCCATGCTGTGATTCCCTTGTTCACCAGATTTTTGTATCCCCTATCTTGTTTTGCCGGTTCAAACTGACTGTCAAATGCTACCCATTTCAATAGTTTTATGTCTTCCCTTATATTATATTTTTGTACTATTTTATACCACAGTTCTAAAGTAAATTTAGTGATTGGGTCTATTTGTTTGATTTGCTTATATGCATCTTTATCCCCTATTATGCTTTGTACTGGGAGTCCCTCAATTTCCTTTTCCATTTCTTTCCATTTTGCCTCATATCCCTCGTCGCACCAACATATGATATATCTTATTTGTGCTGAGTAGTAATATTCCTTTAGACTCGGTAGGCCCATGCCTCCTTTCTCTTTTGGTAATTGGAGGGTTTTATATTTCACTCTTGGTTTTTTACCTCCCCAAACAAATCTCGATATCATCCTGTCCCACTTTGAGAATTGGGCATCTGGAATCTCTGTTGGTATAGCCTGGAAGAGGTAAAGTAATCTAGGTTGTATGCTGATTTTGACTGTCTCAATTTTTGAATTCAGATCCATATTTAAGATTGACCATCTATCAATATCTTTTTTTATTTCTTGTTCCAACCTATCATAGTTTGCTTTATATATTTTGCTTAGGTCTTTAGGTATGTTCACTCCAAGGTATTTTATTTCTTTTTGCTTCCAGTTTAGTTTGATCTTATCAGTTATCTGGTTTAGAGGGTTATAGTGGAATGTCAGTACTTGTGTTTTTGTTATGTTTATCTTGTATCCTGATAATTTTCCAAAATTTTCTATCAAGTTCATCATTTCCATTATTGATTTATCTGGTTGTTCAAGGTAAACTATAATATCGTCTGCAAATAGCCCAATCTTGTGTTCCGCCCCCTTTATTGTTACTCCTTTTAATTTCTTATTTTGTCTTATGGCTTGAGCCAATGGTTCTATGAACAGAGCAAACAAGGTGGGTGATAAGCAGCATCCCTGCCTAGTTGATCTTTGTATATTTACTTTGTCTGTTAAGCTACCGTTTATCTTGATTCTTGCCACAGGTTCTTGATATAGCGTCCTTATGCATTGTACTGATTTTTCGTTAAATCCAAAGCGCTCCAGTACACTATATAGGAATTTCCAGTTAACCCTGTCAAATGCTTTTTCTGCGTCTAAACTCATTATTACTGCGCTTTTCTTTTCTTTATGTATTTGGTTAATTATATGTATTGTTCTCCTGATATTGTCATGTGTTTGGCGTCCCTCTATGAATCCAGTTTGATCATCTTCTATCAATTCCGTCAAGAATGTCTTTATTCGTTTACATATAATTGTTGTGTATATTTTATAATCTACATTTAATAAAGAGATTGGTCTATAGTTTCCGCATTGTTCTTTATCTTTCCCTGGTTTTAAAATAACTGAAATGATTGCTTCGTTCCATGTTGGAGGTATTTTGTTGTTGTTCAGCGTCCAATTAAATGACTTTAGGAGTTGTGGCATGAGTTCTTCTATAAACAGTTTATAAAACTCAGATGGGTACCCATCACTACCTGGTGATTTACCGTTTTTAAGTGACTTAATCACATCTCTGATCTCTTGTGTTGTTATTTCTGCTGTTAGTTTTTCATTTTGTTGATTTCCTATTGATGGCAAGTCCAATGTGTCTAGAAATTTTTTGATATCTTTAGTATTTGTTTCTTCAGGTTGCGAGTATAGTTCTTGGTAGAAATTATGGAAAATTTCTTCGATGTTTTCTGGGTTAACTGTGGTTTTATTTGTGGTGGGGTCTTTAATCTTGTATACATTATTCATTGTTTGTTGTTTTCTTAACCGTTTTGCCAGCAGTTTTGTGGCTTTTGGCCCCGTTTCATAATATTTTTGCTTTAGATATCTATTTTTCCTTTCAATTTCATCCATTTGTGTTTCTTTTATCTTTGTTTTTTCTTCTTTAATTTCTTGATATATTTTTGGATCATTTGTGCTTTGATGTTTACGTTCTAATTCCCTTAGTCTCTCACATCTTTGTTCATACGCTTCCAGCTTAGTCTTATTTGCTTTTCCTGTTTCAACAATTAATTTACCCCTTAACACGGCTTTTAGTGCGTCCCATAGTATTGTTGGGTCCACTTCTTCATTGTCATTCTCTTGGATATATTCGTTTATGTTTATTTTTATTCTTTCTTTCATTTTCTCATCATTTAACAGTCCTATGTTAAGTTTCCATGTTGTTTGTCGTTTTCTATTGTTTAAATATATTTCCATGTATATAGGATTATGATCTGATATTTCTGCCCCTCCAATCCAACAATTTCTCACCCTGTGTCTGTCACCTTCATTCATAAGGAAGTAATCTATTCTAGAGTGTACTTTATGGGCTGCTGAATAATGTGTATAGTCTTTTTCGAGTGGGTGTAGGTCCCTCCATATGTCTACCATACCCATTTCTGCCAGTGAGGTTCTTATGAACTTTGTTACATGTTTTTTTGTCTTCTTAACACTTGTTGTGTCAACTTCATGATCCATGACAGCATTTAAGTCTCCTCCACAAATTAGGACTCCTTCACTGTGTGTTGCTATGAGATCAAACAGATGTTGAAAAAAACCCTTGTCACTTTCTGGTGGGGCATAGATGTTCACTAATGTGATCTGCATACCATCTATTCTTCCCTTTATTATTACATACCTGCCTTCTTTATCCTGGATTTCCTGTTCACTTTCAAATTGTATTTTGTTTGAGATTAGTATCATAACCCCCCTTTTTGCTCCTCCCTTAAATGAACTGTAGTAGGAGTTCTTATAGCCAAATCTCTTTAGTTTCACATGTTCTGCCTTGCTCAAATGTGTCTCTTGCATAAATATAATTTCAGCTTTTTCCTTCTTGAATTTTCTTATTATTCTTTCCCTTTTAACAGGTGAGTTCAGACCATTCACGTTTAGTGTCATTATCTTAAGATTTTTACCCATATTCATGTTTTTCCATTTTTTTAACTTGTGCTCCTAGCCCCTTTAACAACAAAAATAACACATATATATATAAAAACACATTAAAAAAACTCGACCTCCGTACTTTGGGCCTTTCTTCTGCCCACTGGTCCCTGTTGGTGGGTGGGGGGTTTGTCTTCACAGAGTGAAGGGCCCTCCCTAGACTTCTAATTACTATCAAAGTAATAGTCATAAGTCTAGAAATGTCCAACAAATATCACTTAAACCTCTCCTAGCCGTCTGTTTCTCTTTTACCTTGTCTTCTTGGCCTTCATTTCTTCTGTGCCTTTCTTAATCTTTGTTATGATCTAGGCTTTCAGTTGAAAGCCTTGTAGCTTGTCCTGGGCCCGCTGCTCTACGTCTCTCCCCCTTCTTCCGCCGTTCACTCGTCTCCACTCCGTCTGTCGTGGTGCGTTCAGGGCCGCCGCTGCTCCAGCCGTCTCCTTCGGCACGCTCACCTCAAGGCCCCGCTCCATCATATCCCGCGCTGCCTCTTCGGCCGTGTTGTAGGTTCTTGTGCCTTCCTCCCAATGAATCCTCATTTTTGTTAGCGGCGTTTGGAATCTAATTTTTTTCTCTTTCAGCGTTTTTTTAATATTGGCATATTTCTTCCGCTGCTGCACGATTTCTGTCGGGTAGTCATGGTCAAAAAATACCTGTTTGTCGCCGATTCGTATCTTTTTTTTCCATGCTTGCGTCAGGATTCTTTCCTTTATGTCATATTTCACAAAGTTTACCACAACTGACCTGGGTGGAGAGTTTGTTTTCGGGTTCTGTGCGCCCGTTGAATCTGCAGATCCGTTTCTCCGGGTATTTCCAGTTCTTTTTTTAAGAACTGATCCATGAATTTTGTCATCGAGTTGCCTTCAATGCCCTCCGGAATTCCAAAGATGCGCATATTGCTTCGTCGGGATCTGCTCTCCAAGTCGTTTATTTTCTCCTGCATCCTCTGCGTTTGCGTCGTCAGGGTCTGTAGTTGTTCGTTTGCCTCGCGTTTCCAATCTTCTAGTTCCGAAATTCGGGTCTGCGCTTCTGTCATACACGCCCGCTGGGAGCGCAGCTCCTCCATGTTTTCCGTTAATTTACGCTCCATTTCTCTTCGGAGGTCCATGATTTCCTCCTTAATTTCTTTTTTCAGTTCCTCCTTAAGAGCCGCTAAATCCTGTTGTAGCTGTCGCTTGAATTCTCTCAACTCTTCACCCAAACTGGCGATGCCAGTGTTCATGTTGTCGAGTCTGGCGTCCTCCATTTTCACTGCTGTGGACATCTCGTTTTTTTGGGCTTTGCGTACAGCGGTTTTTCCTGCGTTGTTGGAGAGGAATTCTTCAATTTTACCCTGTTTTTGTCCTTGTGCCCGGTTCCTTCGTGTTTTCATCCCTTAGTTTATTGATTCGTTTATGTCGAGTTGGCCATTTACCGATGATTTTTAATCCGGCTAGGGAGAGCTCTTTGTTTAAGTGTTATGTCTCTCCGCCATCTTCCCGGAAGTCATTACGATTTTTTTTAAAGGGCAAATTTTAAGAAGTTTTGAAGATTTGAAAAAACAAGGTCTAATAAATCAAGACCTTTACAGGTTCTTTCAGCTTTGACACCACATAAACAATATACTTAAAAAGGAGGATTTGGAAAGGGCCCAGTCAGGTGTTCTGAAGGTCTTCTTAATGGCATATAAAGGGATCCCAGGGATCAGATACATCTCTAAAATATACCAAGGTCTTCAAGACTTAAAAGGAGATAACACATCATATATAAAAGAGAGATGGGAAAAAGAGGGGAATTTCACTTTACAACTGGAAATATGGGAAAAGCTAAATAAACAGCAATGGAAAAGTACCTCATCCCTGCAGTGGAGAGAATTTGGATGGAAAAATTTGGTAAGATTTTTCAGAACACCTGGACAAAACAAATTTACTCATAAGGGGTTGAATTGTTGGCGCTTGTGTGGGGAAGAGACTGCAAATCATTTTCATGTGTTTTGGTCATGCCCAGTTATCCACCAATATTGGACCAATGTACAGACAATATTGGGGAAAATATTCAAAATAACAGTCCCCTTTTCTTTTGTAGCTTTGTATTTGGGTTTACTACCGGATTCACTGGAAAGACGAGGAGAAAAATACTTATTCACTGTTTTAATATTGGCAAGTAAAAAAGCCCTAACTAAAAAATGGATGCTGAAGGACTGTCCTGCACCTGAAGATTGGATTAACATGATCCAAGGCATTTACTCGATGGAAAAGTTGACATTCGCACTGAGACAAGACATGGATGGGTTCTTGAACTTTTGGCAACCCTGGATCGCATATGTGTCTTCCATTAGATCTAATCTTTGACAAATACCATTTCAATAATGGCACCGCTCTTTGTTCCAACACTACTCAGATGATCTTTTATTTTTATTTATTTATTTTTATTTTTATTATTTTTTTAAATTATTTTATTTATTTATTTTTTGTTTTTTGCTCTTTTGTTTTGTTTTTTTTGTTCTTTCTTTAATTTCACTTTATCTTTCACTTAAAAAAAGGGGGTGTTGTAATAATTATTCTTCCAATGTTGTCAAATAACAAAAAAAAAAGGAACATGTGATGAAAATGTAAGCAATGCAATGCTGTAATGACGTGTATACCCTTTACAAAAACTTAAATAAAAACAAAACAAAAACAAAAACAAAAAAACTTGTTAAAATAGAAATGTGACAATGAACCACATGATCTCTCCACACGAACAAATACTGTATTAACGTAACTGTTTGCTGTGATGATGGTGGAAGGTTGCACACAATTTCATAGGGTATAGGCATTAAAAAAAAAAAATAAATAAAATAAAATAAAATCATTACAAGTTCGGATTGGGATCTGAAATTCATGTTAAAAACATGGGACAACTTACAGGGGTAAGAGAGGGCCCTCAGCACATAAGAGTTTGAGGAATTTCCCTCAGAGCCAACGCACCAGCAAGGCTCTTCTAAGGTCACTAAAAAGACCTCAGCTCAGGAAGATCTTTTGTCAGTTTTTTGTTTTAAAGTTTTATATACTATGTTCTTAATGTTTTTTATGTTCTTAATGTTCTTTCAGTTTCTGAGTAGCATAAAAGAGGGCCGCCACACTGTCATACTAAATAAGACAACACAATGGAGAAACAGGGAATGGGGCCATGTATCATGAAATTTTGAGTGAAAACCTCCTTCCATCAGCAAGGGCATTGAAGATGAAACGTGGCTGGGTCTTTTAGCATGACAATGATCCCAAACACACTGCCCGGGCAACGAAGGAGTGGCTTCGTAAGAAGCATTTCAAGGTCCTGGAGTGGCCTAGCCAGTCTCCAGATCTCAACCCCATAGAAAATCTTTGGAGGGAGTTGAAAGTCCATGTTGCCCAGCGACAGCCCCAAAGCATCACTGCTCTAAAGGAGATCTGCATGGAGGAATGAGCCAAAATACCAGCAACAGTGTGTGAAAACCTTGTGAAAACTTACAGAAAACGTTTGACCTCTGTCATTGCCAACAAAGGGTATATAACAAAGTATTGAGATGAACTTTTGTTATTGACCAAATACTTATTTTACCAAGGAATTTACCAGTTAATTCATTAAAAATCCTTCAATGTGATTTTCTGTATTTTTTTTTCTTATTTTGTCTCTCATAGTTGAGGTATACCTATGATGAAAATTGGAGACCTCTGTCATCTTTTAAGTGGGAGAACTTGCACAATTGGTGGCTGACTAAATACTTTTTTGCCCCACTGTAGTTTTTCATAATAATCTCTCAAGGCACTATTAATTTCTAAAGGATCTATAACTACCTGTCCATTACTTATAATACTGGTAATTGGTGTTTTAAATTCTAATTGTTTAATCTGCCATGCTAATAATTTTCTGGATTTTTCACCTTGTTCATAAAAAGTTTGCTTCAATCTTAGAAGACTCGAGGCAGCTCTATTCGCTGATTTTTTGTCATATTCAGCTCTCAGAATCAGGAATTCGTTCTCTAGCTGTGGGTTACTTCCTGCATACACCTTTTCTTGAAGAATTTTTATTTTACGTTCCAATTGGATTCTCTCCTCTCGAGTCTTCTTAGATTTTGAACCTGTATAACTAATAATATGCCCCCTAATAAAAGCTTTGAAAGCCTCCCACTTTATACATGCCGTTGTTTGTGTAGTATTAATATCAAAGAACTCATCTATCTGTTTTTCTATGTACTTAACAAATTCCTCATCCTGAAGCCATTTATGCTGAAAATGCCACCTACCTGGATCCTTTGTCAATTTCTTATCTACATATATTAGACAGCAGGGTGCATGATCAGAGATCACAATGTTATCACAGAAACAGTTTTGAATCTTGGACCTTAATTCTGTAGAGATCAAAAAGTAGTCAATACGTGAGAATGTCTTATAGGTATTAGAATAACAAGAATAGGCTTTGACTTGTGGTTTCATTTCTCTCCATATATCTAGCAATCTCAATTCTTTCATAAAATGATTAATGGTCATCCTGCATCCATTGTGCGTACAGTCCAGCCCTGTTGACCTATCTATACTGGGATTCAATGTACAATTAAAATCCCCTGCTATTATATGTTGCCCTGTAAGTGATGATAAAGTAAGGAATAAATTGACAAAGAAGTTTTGATCATCAGTATTGGGGCCGTATAAGTTCACCAGATTTATATTTTCTAATAACAAAGATCCTTGGATAATTAGATATCTTCCAAATTTGTCTCCAATTACATTTTTCACTTGAAATGGGACTGTTTTGTGTATGTTTTGTGTATTTTGTGTATGGCCTCATGCTAACATGCTGTTAGCATGAGGCCTACATATCTCCCGAGAGAACACTCACACGTGATCTGCATTGTTGTTTATGCAAATCCGACGGCGAACGCTGGGACAGCACGTGACGTCATCCATTCAGTAACCAGCAGGCTGCAGACAGAACACCCAGATGCTCTTCTCCTCATCTCAGGCGATTTCAACCATGTTTCACTGTCTCCCATTCTACCCACGTTCACCCAGTATGTCACATGCCACACTAGAGACAATAAAACACTGGATTTATTCTACGCAAACACTAAGGAGGCGTACACCTCATCACAACTCCCCCCACTCGGGAGATCGGATCACAACTTGGTTCATCTCCGGCCGGTGTACAAACCCCTAGTGCACAGACAACCTCCGGCCATGCACACTGTGGAGTTATGGTCTGAGGAGACAATGGACACCCTATAGGGCTGTTTTGAAGCCACCGCCTGGAAGCAGCTCTGCGATCCACATGGTGAGGACATCGATGGCCTCATTCACACCTTCACGGGCTACCTCAGCTTCTGTGTGGACAAATCCGTTCCCACCAAGACCATACGGCGTCACTCAAACAACAAACCCTGGATCAACCCTGAGATAAAAACACTTCTGAGAGAGAAGAAGAGGATCTTCAGGTCAGGGAACAGGGAGATGCTGAAGTCCGTACAGAGGGAGCTGAGGAGAAAGATCAGAGAAGGCAAGGACAGCTTCAGGAAGAAGATGGAGGACAAGCTGCAACAGAGCGACATCAGCGGGGTCTGGAGAAACCTCAAAACCATCTCGGGGCTCCAGAATACCTCCCCCCAGGCCACAGGGGGCAGGGAGTGGGCGAACAACCTGAATCTGTTTTTCAATAGATTTGACCAACCGCCCTCCCCCCTGACTGCACAACAACCACTGCTGCCTCTAAAGAAATCAAGTCCTGCTGCCCACTCCCCACTCCACCAACACCCCCCCACTCCCAACACACAGCCCCCCATCCTGACCCTGACCAGGACCCAGGTGAGGACGGAGCTGAGGAAGATCAAGGCGAGGAAGGCGCCGGGACCGGACGGCATCAGCGCAAAGCTCCTCAAGTCCTGTGCAGACCAGCTGTGTGGGATTGTGACGTATATCTTCAACATGAGCCTGAAACTGGGGAGGGTACCACAGCTGTGGAAAACATCATGTGTGGTACCTGTACCAAAAACTTCCCACCCCAAAGACCTGAACAGCTACAGACCGGTGGCCTTGACGTCCCACTTGATGAAGACCCTGGAGAGACTGCTCCTTGCTCACCTCCGCCCCCTGGTGGAACCAGCGATGGATCCACTCCAGTTCGCCTACCAGCATGGCATTGGGGTGGAGGATGCGGTGATCTTCCTCCTTCACCGTTCTCTGTCCCACCTGGAGAAGCCCGGGAATATGGTGAGGATCATGTTCTTTGACTTCTCCAGTGCTTTCAACACCATCCAACCGATGATCCTGAAGGACAAGCTGCTGCGCGCAGGGGTGGACCAGCACCTGTCATCATGGATCCTGGACTACCTCACGAACCGGCCTCAGTTTGTGAGAACCCGGGACTGTGTGTCCGACACGATCATCAGTAGCACGGGGGCCCCCCAGGGAACGGTGCTGGCTCCCTTCCTGTTCACTCTTTATACTGCGGACTTCTCACACAACACAACACACTGCCATCTACAGAAGTTCTCTGATGACTCTGCGATCGTTGGCCTCATCTCCAATGGAGATGAAGCTGAGTACAGAGGGCTTATCCAGGACTTCGTGGACTGGTGCCATCGGAACTGCCTCCAGATCAACGCGAGGAAAACTAAGGAGCTGGTGGTGGACTGCCGCAGGCATGGGCAGCCCCTCACAGTACCAGTAAATATACAGGGAACAGACATCGAGATGGTGACATCCTATAAGTACCTGGGTATTCATCTGAACAATAAACTAGACTGGTCACACAATACTGATGCACTCTACAAGAAGGGACAGCGCAGGCTGTTCCTGCTGAGGAGACTCAGGTCTTTTGGTGTACAAGGGGCGCTGCTGAAGTCATTCTATGACACGGTGGTGGCATCAGCCATCACTTTTGGAGTGGTCTGCTGGGGCAGTGGCATTACTGCAGCCGATAGGAAGAGACTGAACAAACTGATTAAGAAAGCTAGCTCTGTCCTGGGGCAGCGTCTTGATCCGATGGAGGAGATAGGAGAGAGAAGGACGGTGGCTAAACTGTCATCTCTGCTGGAGTCCGAGTTCCACCCTATGCAGGACATACTGAATGCACTGAGGAGCTCATTTAGCAGCAGACTACATCATCCCAGGTGCACAACCGAGAGGTTTCGTAGGTCCTTCCTACCAACGGCTGTCAGACTGTACAACCTAAGCAGGGCTGCTCGCAGAGATAGCAAAAAGACGTAACAAACTAATAGTTTTTTGAATGCAAAAGATGCAATAGACTTACACAATGGTCCCCTCCGGCATACAACTAGGAACTTACCGGTCGCTATGGAGGGTGAGAATATGTATGGGCACATAATCATACCATGTAGGATAACTAAGTAGACGGTTATGCTGTTTCATTCCATCTAGCAACAATGCTCTGCACTGTGTGTGTTTATATATTTACATATTTATTCCATCTAGCTACAATGCTCAGCACTGGGTGTGTTTATATATTTATATATCTACATATCATTCCATCTAGCTACATTGCTCCGCACTGTGTGTGTTTATATACTTGCATATTTATTCCACCTAGCTGCAATGCTCCGTACTGTGGGTGTTTATATATTTACATATTTATTCCATCTAGCTACAATGCTCTGCACTGTGTGTTCATATATTCATATATTTATTCCATCCAGCTACAATGCTCTGCACTGTGTGTCTGTGTGTGTGTGTGTATATATATATATTTTATAGTAATACGTACATATGTATATTAGCTGCTCTTGCTTGCTTGTTTTTTTTTTTTTTCTTGCCTTCTGATTGTTGCTCTGAGTGTTGCTATCCCTGTGCTGTTGCAATCCTGGAATTTCCCCGTTGTGGGACTAATAAAGGCTTATCTTATCTTATCTTATCTTAACTCCCCTAGCTCGGGATGAAAATGATGAGGTGAACACATTTCCTTGCCATCTTCTCCTAATTCTTTTTACATCCTCCTCTATTAGATGAGTTTCTTGTAAAAATACAATTTTTGAATCTATGTCTTTTATTTTATTCATAACTTGTTTAATTTTTTTTAGATTTTGTAGACCTCTGCAATTCCATGAAGTTAAATTAAGATTAACGCTTTGATTTATGATCAATAAGGAGTTTGAGATTACCTTGCAATATGAACATACTCATACAGAGAAGCAAAAACATGGATGTGTTATGACCCGAGCGCCAGTTCTGATTGCGCTCAGGCTAAGTTATGTCTCGCTGCCGGCCTTGACAGCTGCGGGCTGTATTCTGGCCTCACCGGGCTCTTATTGTGACAGTGCTCGGTGGGGCTTCCGCCTGTCAACGGCCGGTCAGCTGATTGTCATTACCGTCGTTAGTGCTTCGCCCTTTTAAGCCCGGCACTGGCGACGGTAAGACGCAGGAGTATCGGTCGACATTGGTCAACGTTACATTGGAGTGGCTTCGTCCTGCCAAGCCCTGGGTCTGCGCCTCGTCATACCTGTGAGTGCCGCAGACCTTCATGTCAGGTCTGTCATCGTTATGGCACAGTTAGCTCGTAGCGGCTGGGTTAGCCCTACGAGCCCAAGTCTCGTCATGTGCGTGTTTAGCCCTAAGGGGTTCATAGTTGTTCATCATAGTCATGTCACAGTTAGCTCGTAGTGGCTGGGTTAGCCCTACGAGCCCAAGTCTCGTCATGTGTGTGTTTAGCCCTTACGGGTTCATAGTTGTGTTTTGTCACGTCTGGAAATAAATAACATCTTGCCAAACTCTCTGGTGAACTCTGTGGCGTCTCTTGGTGATCCGCGAGGATCACGACATGACAGGATGGTTGAACATTCATCCTACAAACTACACAAAAACAAATTCCCTTTCCCCACATTCGTGGTAATCCCCCCAAAATCAAAAAAATTCCATCTCCCGTTATAGCTAGTGACTGTTCCACACCTGCGAAGATCAGTCAAACCACTCTCTCTTTCTCCTCTCAATCACCCTGACTCTACTACCATTTTTAATGACATTAACTCTCTTCTGTAGTTTTTTCAACATAACTTCAAAGTTTTATAGCAAACTTTTATAGCAACTCTCTTCTGTAGTTTTTTCAACATAACTTCAAAGTTTTATAGCAACTTTGTACATCATAGCTTTTATATATATATATATATATATATATATATATATATATATATATATATATATATATATATATATATATATATAATACAGTCTGTATTTTGTAGACATGTTAAATGTTTCAGATCAATCAGATGCCTGTACAAATGCTTAAATGTTCTACCTTTATCATGTTCATGCTTAGCTCCCACCAGTCTCCTCTTGGATCTGCTTAATGAGCTCCTGCGCCTCTTGAGGGGTCTTGAAGATGTGGGTTCTGCCCTTATATGTGACCAGCAGTCTTGCCGGATGAATCACTCCGTGACGAATCCCAAGGTTGCGCAGCTCTTTGCGGGCGGGGTCGAACTGCCTCCTTAATTGTTGAATTCCTGTGGCCAAATCTGGGTAGAACCGCACCTGTTGATCCTGGTATTTAATTTCCCCTTTAGCTCGCGCCGCGTTGGTGACCGTCATCTTGTCTCTATAGTTGAGGAACTTCATCATCAGTGTCCTCGGTGGTGTCTTATTATCTCTCGGTGGGCCGATTCGGTGAGCTCTCTCTAAAACGACCGATGACTGCAGATCCGTGTTGTTCAGCGCTTCTGGAATCCACTTTTCCAAAAAGGAACATGGGTCCCGTCCCTCCGCTCCCTCTGGGAGACCCACCAGCCTCAAATTATTCCATCGCAAGCGGGATTCCAAATCTAGAACGTTATCTTCCAGATGTTTCCATTTTAATTCCAATGTTTGCAACTTTGATTGTAGGCTGGTGACGTCATCTTCAGCGCTTGAAATTCGGAGCTCCACCTGCGATACTCGTTCCATGCAGTTGCTTATTTCCTGTCTCATTCCTTCTATCGCTGCTATAATCCCATCAAATTTAGACGAAAAGTCTGCTCTCATGGAGCTGATGGCAGCGAGTACCGTGCTTGTCCCCTCCTCAGCAGTTCCCGCTCCGCCGCTGGCTACATCCTCCGCCATAGTCTCTGGATTTTTTTCTGCTTCGTCACGAGCGTGGAAGTCTGTTAGTTTGGATTGTTTTGTCGAATTACTTTTTCCTCCGCCTAATTTCCCAGCCTTAGTCTTTACCATATCCGCGCCTAAACGCTGGGATGGGTTTTTGTTCCAAATAAGAGAGTTTTAGCCAACTTTTTATTTTTAGGAGCAGAGCAGTGTGAAACACGTCTTCCTACGTGGCCGCCATAACCGGAAGTTCGCTGATGACATTTTAATATACCTGGGGCAGCTGGACACCTCTTTTCCAGAACTAATCTCAGTTTTTTCAGAGTATGGAGATTTATCGGGGTACGAATTAAACATGCATAAAACCCAAATTTTAACATTCAACTATGACCCAAAGCAATATTTACTAAGCAAACTCAAAACTAACTGGGAGATGGAATCTATGAAATATCTGGGGGTCAATATCCCAAAACAACTCAACAAAATTATAACACTAAACTATGATTCACTGATGGCAAAAATAAAATCTGATCTAGCAAGATGGAATATGATACCATTCTTGGGTACTGCACAAAGAACTGAAGCAGTCAAAATGAATATACTTCCACGTCTTCTATACCTTTTCCAAACAATACCGGTAGAACCTCCCAAAAAAAACATGGCAAGAACTGGACAGAAGGATCTCAAGATTCATATGGCAGGGCAAGAGACCTAGAATCAGATATAGAACCCTACAGCTAAACAAAGACAAAGGTGGGCTTGCGCTGCCAAATATCAGGGACTATTTTAAAGCCGCACAAATTAAAACTTTAGTAGAGATATGTAACCCAGTCTAGTTTTTTTTTTTTTTTCAAGATGGCGACCGGGATGGTCACACTTTTTCAACGCTGAGACAAAGTCGCTGATTTCTTCCCATTAAAAGAACCTAATCAACAGCGATCGGCGCTCGTGACGGACCCCACGGGCTGAATTTCCACCCCCGTCAGAATCCCGTCGGAATGCCCCTTTAATCGGGTAGAACCGCTGCGCTCTATCTGAAGCTTCTGCCAAGCTAATACTGGTTAGCTTAACACTAGCCCCTGTGCGTCACCTAACTCCGACACGAAGCGGCTCAGTCCCCGGTGAGGGCTTACCGGAGGAACCAACCGAGGCGGCTCAGTCCCCGGTGAGGGCTTACCGGACGAACCAACCGAGGCGGCGATTGGGAGCTCGGGCGCGGCGTTGGTGAGAGACGGGGGCCACCTGGATTCAGCAGGACAGTGGCCTGAATCGGAGCCCAATTTGCGAGGCCCAGCCGAGGAACTACCAGACTGACGGCGGTCGGTGACGGGGCCTTGCGGAAGAGCCACCCAGCCAGACGACAGCGAGCGACGGTGATCGGCCACCGATCGGCGGAGGTGATCGGTGGATTAGAGCTACGCCGGCGGAGTGCGACATAACTGGCGGTGACGGGGCCCAGCGGAGGAGCCACCCAGCCAGACGGCGACGAGTGGCTGTGATCGGTGGATTCCGGCTGCGCCGGCGGTGTGCGACATAACTGGCCAGGTAGACGGAGGCAGGCGCCGGCGATAGCCTAGCCGGATTCTCTGTTTATTTCTATCCACAGGTCAGTAAAATGCCACCCAAAAAAGAGGAAATGGAAGAAATTAAAAAATCTCTGAACTTTGTGTTAGAAGAATTGGCCAAAATGACTAACCAACAGGCCAAAATAATAAACCCAATAGAAGAGGTACAAGCCCTACATTCAATAATAAAAGAAAAAGACAAAAAAATTATGGACCTGGAGCAACACGGGCGTCTTTTGGAGCAACGCGTCGAGGATCTTGAACAAGGTTCTCGCATTGATGACCTAGTTATAAGTGGACTAGACATCAGATATCAGTCCTACGCCCATGCCGCAACAGGACTGAGTGGTGAACATGCTTCCATAAGTGAATCAATGTCCCTAGAAAACCAAGTGCTTCAGTTCCTTAATGATAAAGACATTAAGGTAGAAGCCAATGCGATCTCAGCCTGTTATGCTTTACCGAAGAAAGATAACAAAACAAAGAAATCAATTGTGATGCGCTTTGTGAACAGGAGGGTGAAAAATGACATACTGAGGCAGGCCAAAAAACTAAAGGAAACTCAAGTTTACCTAAATGAACACCTGACAAAAAAAAACGCTGAATTAGCACGGCAGGCACGGATGCTAAAAAAACAAAATAAGATACAGTCAACCTGGACAAGAAATTGTAGAATTTGGATTAAACTAAATGGAACACCTGAGCAAGCAAAAAGTATAATGATCAGAGATGCTACTGACTTAGATAAATACAAATGAACACTGACTATGAAACACAGAGTGAGGAAACTCAAACTCTAAAAATATGCCACTATGCTGAACATAAACCACAAGAGATGGAGAATGATATTGATCCTGATAACCACTTTTTCAATAATATTCATAACCACTGTGAATATTACACTGAAAAGCAATTCAAAAGTCAAGTGCAATTAGATGGTAAAATGTCAATAATACACTTCAATAGCAGAAGTCTTAACAAAAACTTCTCACAGATTCAGGACTATTTAAAACAGCTAAACAGAAAATTCACAGCCATTGTAGTCTCGGAAACCTGGCTTAATGAAGACCAGGCTCCCCTGATGGCAATAGAGGGATATCAGATGTTTAACATTAACAGATCTCAAAAAAAGGGTGGTGGTGTTGCACTGTATATTGATGACCTATATACAGTAGATGTAAGCTTGTAAATGAAATGTCCTCAGCGCTACCAGGGATTTTGGAATGTGTTACTGTTGAGATTGACCTAGACAAAACAAAAAATCTAATCATAAGCTGCATATACAGAACGCCGGGAACTTGCATTGAGACATTCAGAGATAAATTAGTCGAGCTGTACAATAATATTACTAGTAAGAAAATGGTAGCAATTTGTGGAGATTTCAATATTGACCTACTTGATCCACATCAACAAAATGTAGTTACAGAGTTCATGAACTCTATGTACAGCATGAGTCTATATCCCACAATAACACATCCCAGTAGAATCACAGTTCACTCTGCTACACTTATTGACAACCTGTTTGTCAATGTTCTTGATAAGAAAATAGAAAGTGGATTATTGATAAATGATATAAGCGACCACTTGCCAATCTTTGCACTTATCCATGGTCACACGGGGCCCAACCCAGAAAAAATCTCAAAATCGTTCAGACACAAATCACCAAACGCAATCAGTTCTTTTAAAGAGGACTTGCTGAAGCAAGACTGGACAGAAGTCTATGTATCAGATGTAAATGAAGCCTATGACACATTTATAAACATTGTAACCACTCTTTATGAAAAAAACTGCCCATTAGTTAAAAAAAAGCTTAAACACAAATTTGCTGACAAACCATGGTTAACCAAAGGACTACAAAAGGCGTGTAAAAAGAAAAATTTATTATATAAAGCTTTCATAAAGAAAAGGACAAAAGAAGCAGAGCAACGGTATAAAACATACAAAAATAAGTTAACATATATAATAAGATGCAGTAAAAGAGACTATTACAGTAAAGAACTGGAAAAAAACAAAGACAATATTAAAAATACATGGACAATAATCAACAGTATCCTTGGAAATAAAAACAGAAATGCTAGCTACCCAACTAATATTCCAAAAAATAATAAATCGACTCCGAATGTGAATATAGCTTCACCTGCAGATGAATTTAATAATTTTTTTGTTAACATTGGACCTAAACTGGCCCGAGAAATACCCACTACGGCGCCTACAGGTGATACAATATGCAATAACACTGCTGTAAAAGACACCATCTTCATAAAGAACACAGACGAAAGAGAGGTCATTGAAATTGTTAAATCGTTCAAAAGTAAAACATCTACTGACTGCGATGGTATTGACATGCTACTAGTCAAAACTGTTATCGAATGCATAGTGAAACCACTGACGTATATCTGTAACCTGTCTCTCCAATCAGGTATATTTCCCAATGCAATGAAAATAGCTAAAGTAATTCCGATTTACAAGACAGGCGACAGAGGGGAACTCTCCAACTACAGACCAATTTCACTATTACCGCAATTTTCCAAGATACTTGAAAAAATATTCTATGAGAGAATTGACAACTTCATACTGAAGAATGATTTATTGTGTGAGCAGCAATATGAGTTCAGACACAAAAGGACAACAGCATATGCTTTAATGGAATTTACAGAAAAAATATCAACAGCCATTGAAAATAAAGAGTATTCAGTTGGAGTATTCCTGGATCTTAAAAAAGCATTTGATACAGTAGATCACAATCTATTATTAAAGAAACTACAAAATTGTGGTATTAGAGGGGTAGCACTGTCCTGGTTAAGTAGTTACTTAAAGAATAGATATCAGTTTGCATGTGTTAACAGCAAAAACTCAGAGTTACTGAAGGTCACCTGTGGAGTCCCACAGGGTTCAGTTTTGGGACCATTATTATTCAATATGTATATAAATGATATATGTAAAGTTTCAGAAAAAATGGACTTAATATTGTTTGCTGATGACACTAATCTGCTATGCAGTGGAAACAATTTGGAACAACTTCTGGATACACTCGGAAAGGAATCAGGAAAGCTGAAACTGTGGTTTGATTCAAACAAATTAACGCTCAATTTAAGCAAGACAAAATGTATAGTCTTTAACAACCATCACAACTACCCAGTACCCAAACTCAGTGTAAATGGTGTAGAGATTGGAAGGGTATCCGAAACTAAATTCCTTGGAGTAATAATTGATAACAAACTGTGTTGGAAGCCACATATTAATTATATAAAAGGTAAAGTATCCAAATCAATTGCAATATTACACAGAGTGAAAAATTTGCTGAATCAACCCACACTACACACCTTGTACCATTCATTAATACTCCCATACATGACATATTGTAATGAAGTATGGGGAAATACATATAAAACAAACATATATCCACTCTTTATGCTTCAAAAGAGAGCTATTAGAATAATAAACAAAGCAGCTTACAGGGAACCAATAAACCCACTTTTTCTTAAACAAAAAACTCTCAAGTTGAAAGATCTGATTGACTTTAAAACCGCAATAATAATGTTCAAAGTGAAGAATCTATCACTGCCCGCAAATATCCAAAAGTTGTTCCAAACAAGGGAGAAACGATATCACTTCAGAGGAACATGTATATTTCAAAAGCCTACAGTGAGAACAACCACCAAGCAACACTGTATTTCAGTGCAAGGAGTCAGATTATGGAACGATTTTGGACCTGAATTAAAATCATGTACAAAGCTTGGACAATTTAAACAAAAACTAAAGGAAGAAATACTCCAAACATATTTACAAGACGACATGTAAACTCACATAAGGATTGACATTTCCAGCCTGTGTTGTGTTGTAGCTTAGTTTTTTCTTTTTTTCTTTTTTTCTCTGTGACACTACAGTATGTCTTAGATTTGTTTTTGAATAGTAACCGCTTAACTTAGACTAGCTCAGTTTTCTTTTTCTCTCAGTCACATTTTGTCTTAGCCTTGTTTTAAATTGTAATCGCTCTTGTCTTGTTTTCTCTTTTTTCTCCTTTGAATTCTTGGATGGAATATGGGTGGGCAATATAAGCTGCAGCTTCAGCCATCACCCATTTCGGATAACTCACGTGGAATTGTATAGTAGAAGGAGTCTTTGTCTAATTTGACCTTGTTGTTATATTATACAGTTTCTTTTAACCTGTAATGTACTATCCGAAATAAATAAAATTCATTCATTCATTCAAATTCATTCATTCATTCAATTCATTCATTCACACTGCACAATGGAAGGAGATGGAATGCCAAATAACAAGTGACATTCCCCTGCAGGCAATAATAGGGAACAATGCCTTACCTAAACTTTTGAATAACACTAACCCGTGGATAGAGACCCCGCTAAAAATTTGGTTTAAGACAGTCAGAGAGAATCAAACTAAAGAACCCTATCGATTACTGCAATGGATTGCCTATGATCAAGACTTTACTCCTAATAAAACAGACACTAGATTTAAAAAGTGGAATAAGAACGGACTTATAAAATATTACGATTTTTTTAAACAGCAAACTTTAAAAAGTTTTGAAGATTTGAAAAAGCAAGGTCTAATAAATCAAGACCTTTACAGGTTCTTTCAGCTTAGACACCACATAAACAAAATACTTAAAAAGGAGGATTTGGAAAGGGCCCAGTCAGGTGTTCTGAAGGTCTTCTTAATGACATATAAAGGGATCCCAGGGATCAGATACATTTCTAAAATATACCATGGTCTTCAAGACTTAAAAGGAGATAACACATCATATATAAAAGTGAAATGGGAAAAAGAGGGGAATTTCACTTTACAACTGGAAATATGGGGAAAAACTAAACAAGCAACAGTGGAAAAGTACCTCATCCCTGCTGTGGAGAGAATTTGGATGGAAAAATTTGGTAAGATTTTTCAGAAAACCTGCACAAAACAAATTTACTCATAAAGGGTTGAATTGCTGGCGCTTGTGTGGTGAAAAGACTGCAAATCATTTTCATGTGTTTTGGTCATGCCCAGTAATCCAATATTGGACTAATGTACAGACAATATTGGGGAAAATATTCAAAGTAACAGTTCCCTTTTCTTTTGTAACTTTGTATTTGGGTTGGGAATCACTGGAAGGACGAGGAGAAAAATACTTATTCAATGTTTTAATATTGGCAAGTAAAAAAGAACTAACAAAAAAATGGATGTCGAGAGACTGTCCTGCACCTGAAGATTGGATTAACGTGATTCAGGATATTTATTTGATGGAAAAGTTGACATTTGCACTGAGACAGGACATGGATGGGTTCTTGAACTTTTGGCAACCCTGGAACGCATATGTGTCTTCTATCAGATCTAATCTTTGACAAACACCATTTCAATAATGGCTCCTCTCTTTGTTCCAATGCTACTCAGATGTTCCTTTATTTTTCTTCTCCTTTTTAGAAATTTTTCTTTTCTTTCACTTAAAAAAAGGGTGTTGTAATAATTTTTGTTTTTCAATTTTGTCAAAAAACAAAAAAAAGGGAATGTGATGAAAATGTGATGAAACAATGCAATGCTGTAATGACATGTACAGTGGGGCAAAAAAAGGATTTAGTCAGCCACCAATTGTGCAAGTTCTCCCACTTAAAAGATGAGAGAGGTCTCCAATTTTCATCATAGGTATACCTCAACTATGAGAGACAAAATGAGAAAAAAAAAATCCAGAAAATCACATTGAAGGATTTTTAATGAATTAATTGGTAAATTCCTCGGTAAAATAAGTATTTGGTCAATAACAAAAGTTCATCTCAATACTTTGTTATGTACCCTTCGTTGGCAATGACAGAGGTCAAACGTTTTCTGTAAGTCTTCACAAGGTTTTCACACACTGTTGCTGGTATTTTGGCCCATTCCTCCATGCAGATCTCCTCTAGAGCAGTGATGTTTTGGGGCTGTCGCTGGGCAACACGGACTTTCAACTCCCTCCAAAGATTTTCTATGGGTTTGAGATCTGGAGACTGGCTAGGCCACTCCAGGACCTTGAAATGCTTCTTACGAAGCCACTCCTTCGTTGCCCGGGCAGTGTGTTTGGGATCATTGTCATGCTGAAAGATCCAGCCACGTTTCATCTTCAATGCCCTTGCTGATGGAAGGAGGTTTTCACTCAAAATCTCATGATACATGGCCCCATTCATTCTTTCCTTTACACGGATCAGTCGTCCTGGTCCCTTTGCAGAAAAACAGCACCAAAGCATGATGTTTCCACCCCCATGCTTCACAGTAGGTATGGTGTTCTTTCTCCTCCAAACACGACAAGTTGAGTTTTTACCAAAAAGTTCTATTTTGATTTCATCTGACCATATGACATTCTCCCAATCCTCTTCTGGATCATCCAAATGCTCTCTAGCAAACTTCAGATGGGCCTGGACATGTACTGGCTTAAGCAGGGGGACACGTCTGGCACTGCAGGATTTGAGTCCCTGGCGGCGTAGTGTGTTACTGATGTAGCCTTTGTTACTTTGGTCCCAGCTCTCTGCAGGTCATTCACTAGGTCCCCCCATGTGGTTCTGGGATTTTTGCTCACCGTTCTCGTGATCATTTTGACCCCACGGGGTGAGATCTTGCATGGAGCCCCAGTTCAAGGGAGATTATCAGTGGTCTTGTATGTCTTCCATTTTCTAATAATTGCTCCCACAGTTGATTTCTTCACACCAAGCTGCTTACCTATTGCAGATTCAGTCTTCCCAGCGTGGTGCAGGTCTACAATTTTGTTTCTGGTGTCCTTTGACAGCTCTTTGGTCTTGGCCATAGTGGAGTTTGGAGTCTGACTGTTTGAGGTTGTGGACAGGTGTCTTTTATACTGATAACGAGTTCAAACAGGTGCCATTAATACAGGTAACGAGTGGAGGACAGAGGAGCCTCTTAAAGATGAAGTTACAGGTCTGTGAGAGCCAGAAATCTTGCTTGTTTGTAGGTGACCAAATACTTGTTTTACCGAGGAATTTACCAATTAATTCAATAAAAATCCTCAATGTGATTTTCTGGATTTTTTTTTCCTCATTTTGTCTCTCATAGTTGAGGTATACTGTACCTATGATGAAAATTGGAGACCTCTCTCATCTTTTAAGTGGGAGAACTTGCACAATTGGTGGCTGACTAAATACTTTTTTGCCCCACTGTATACCCTTTACAAAAACTTAAATTAAAAAAAAAAATGTACCAAACGTAACAACTTTGCACAATAGAGATTGTCCCCTCCAATACACAACTAGGACAAAAACAATCATTAGAGGGTGGCAACAACACTGTTGATTCAAATGCAAAATATACTGTCTGGGTACATATTCATATTCTGCAGGGCAACGTAACAAACCGTAATGCTGTTGATTCCATCTAGTTGCAATGCTCCCGCACTGTGTATATACTGTATGTATATTCATCTACTGCTTTGGCTAACCAGTTCTTATTATCTTGACTATTGCTCTGAGTGCTGCTATCCCTTAGCTGCTGTTATCCTGGAATTTCCCCATTGTGGGACTAATAAAGGCTCATCTTTATCCTGATTTAATTCATTTCTCTATTGGTGTCTCAGATCTGCCCCATGGACCCTGCATCTGGACTGTTTATTTTTTAGTAAATATTTTCCCCCAGATAAATTCCTGTTTGTTTTTTGCTGACTCACTTGATTTTGAGGTTGATTTTAAGATAAGATAAGATAAGATAAGCCTTTATTAGTCCCACAACGGGGAAATTCCAGGATTGCAACAGCACAGGGATAGCAACACTCAGAGCAACAATCAGAAGGCAAGAAAAAAAAAAAAAAAAAAAAAAAAAAAAAAAAAACCCAAGCAAGCAAGAGCAGCTAATATACATATGTACATATTACTATAAAATATATATATACACACACACACACAGACACACAGTGCAGAACATTGTAGCTGGATGGAATAAATATATGAATATATGAACACACAGTGCAGAGCATTGTAGCTAGATGGAATAAATATGTAAATATATAAACACCCACAGTACGGAGCATTGCAGCTAGGTGGAATAAATATGCAAGTATATAAACACACACAGTGCGGAGCAATGTAGCTAGATGGAATAATATGTAGATATATAAAAACACAGTGCGGAGCATTGTAGCTAGATGGAATAAATATATAGATATATAAATATAAACACACCCAGTGCTGAGCATTGTAGCTAGATGGAATAAATATATAAATATATAAACACACACAGTGCAGAGCATTGTTGCTAGATGGGATGAAACAGCATAACCGTCTACTTAGTTATCCTACATGGTATGATTATGTGCCCATACATATTCTCACCCTCCATAGCGACCGGTATGTTCCTAGTTGTATGCCGGAGAGGACCATTGTGTAAGTCTATTGCATCTTTTGCATTCAAAAAAACTATTAGTTTGCTACGTCTTTTTGCTATCTCTGCGAGCAGCCCTGCTTAGGTTGTACAGTCTGACAACCGTTGGTAGGAAGGACCTACGAAACCTCTCGGTTGTGCACCTGGGATAATGTAGTCTGCTGCTAAATGAGCTCCTCAGTGCATCCAGTATGTCCTGCATAGGGTGGAACTCGGACTCCAGCAGAGATGACAGTTTAGCCACCGTCCTTCTCTCTCCTATCTCCTCCATCGGATCAAGGCACTGCCCCAGGACAGAGCTAGCTTTCTTAATCAGTTTGTTCAGTCTCTTCCTATCGGCTGCAGTAATGCCACTGCCCCAGCAGACCACTCCAAAAGTGATGGCTGATGCCACCACCGTGTCATAGAATGACTTCAGCAGCGCCCCTTGTACACCAAAAGACCTGAGTCTCCTCAGCAGGAACAGCCTGCGCTGTCCCTTCTTGTAGAGTGCGTCAGTATTGTGTGACCAGTCTAGTTTATTGTTCAGATGAACACCCAGGTACTTATAGGATGTCACCATCTCGATGTCTGTTCCCTGTATATTTACTGGTGCTGTGAGGGGCTGCCCATGCCTGCGGCAGTCCACCACCAGCTCCTTAGTTTTCCTCGCGTTGATCTGGAGGCAGTTCCGATGGCACCAGTCCACGAAGTCCTGGATAAGCCCTCTGTACTCAGCTTCATCTCCATTGGAGATGAGACCAACGATCGCAGAGTCATCAGAGAACTTCTGTAGATGGCAGTGTGTTGTGTTGTGTGAGAAGTCCGCAGTATAAAGAGTGAACAGGAAGGGAGCCAGCACCGTTCCCTGGGGGGCCCCCGTGCTACTGATGATCGTGTCAGAAACACAGTCCCGGGTTCTCACAAACTGAGGCCGGTTCGTGAGGTAGTCCAGGATCCATGATGACAGGTGCTGGTCCACCCCTGCGCGCAGCAGCTTGTCCTTCAGGATCATTGGTTGGATGGTGTTGAAAGCACTGGAGAAGTCAAAGAACATGATCCTCACCATATTCCCGGGCTTCTCCAGGTGGGACAGAGAACGGTGAAGGAGGAAGATCACCGCATCCTCCACCCCAATGCCATGCTGGTAGGTGAACTGGAGTGGATCCATCGCTGGTTCCACCAGGGGGCGGAGATGAGCAAGGAGCAGTCTCTCCAGGGTCTTCATCAAGTGGGACGTCAAGGCCACCGGTCTGTAGCTGTTCAGGTCTTTGGGGTGGGAAGTTTTTGGTACAGGTACCACACAAGATGTTTTCCACAGCTGTGGTACCCTCCCCAGTTTCAGGCTCATGTTGAAGATATACGTCACAATCCCACACAGCTGGTCTGCACAGGACTTTTTCCTGTGAATTTTTAGATTTTTTGTTTGAAATTTGGACGAATATGTCTGAGCTATTTGATATAGATCTGAATGGTGATGTGCTAATTTTTGGAGATACAGTACTGTTTTTACAAAATATTATTTGAAAAAAAGATTATTCCACCATAAATTATTTCCGACTTCACTAAGGATTATTGATTACAATGTTTTGTATATGTCTAATACAGTATATTTTAGACTCTTTATCACTACGTTATACAAAGGTTGAAAATACTTTAGTTTTGCAGAGGTGAGGCAAACCATTACTTTGTGAGTCTGTCACACTGAATAAACAACAGATTGCATCTTCTACAAATAACTGAAAGGGTACAAATGAATTCAGGCATCCAACGTTTCCCAACATTTATTTATTTTAAAACAAAAGCAAAACACATTTACAACCTAAAATGAACTGGAACTGACATAAATGACTGCTGGAGCCTAATGGCAACAATCTTTTTAAGTAAGTGTAGCTAAAATGGATGAACATAAACAGACAAAAGTGTGAGTCAGCGTATTTACAGAAACCACACAACAACTAACAGCAGTCAAAGTCCTTACAATCTGATCTAAAGTGTTGTCATAATTACGCTGTCAAAATTAGAGAGCTATCCGGTTCGATCACTGCTGTGCTACATTAGCATTGCTGTCAATAACACTAAATTAGGGGTGGGTTCAAAAGATTGATACGATCTGGATTGATCAACGTTTGACTGAGCCGATACCAATCCACAAAATCCGCAGATCGATCTTTTAATATAATGCTTTTACGTCTGTGAATGTCTGCTAAGTCTGATCAGGTCAAAATCGGGTCAGCGAGCCAGAAACAGCGATGAAGAACCAGAAACACCCAGAGCGCTAACGGAGCTAACAAGCTAACGGAGATGCTGGTCCTTCTTCTGTGGTGTTAAAATGGTTCTCATCAGGCAAGAGTTCCCTGCGGCGCATGCGTACGTCTTTATTTCCGTGTTTACATGAGCGGAGTTATTAACGTGCGTGTCTCTTAATTTATCAACAAAAGTCACCGTAAAGACAATTCTCAACAGCTTCCGAATATTTTTCATAAAGCGGGGATAAACGGTTTTGTACTACGTGCAGCGCCGTGTTGGAAGATAAAGTCGACGACTGATAAACACTTCAAACGGAAAACACACAGAGACTGGCTGAAACTTGTGAACAGAGAGGGAGACTTGGAGCTGCTGAGATTGGAAGTTAAATATCATTTGTTTGTTTTAACATTTGCGTCGTAACTCAATAATTTATCCGGCATGATGGTGTTTTCTTTTACAAACTATGGATACAGTAGTTAACTGTTAAGCGCTGTGAATAAATGCAGAATAAAAGTATATTTTATGAGATTATGGACTTCTAGCACTTAAGTGAGAGATTTGAAGATCATAATAAATCACATCTCCTTCTCCGTAGGATTGCTGGACTCACCCTCAGAGATAGGGTGAGGAGCTCAGTTATCCGGGAGAGGCTCAGAGTAGAACCGCTGCTCCTCCACATTGAAAGGAGTCAGTTGAGGTGGTATGGGCATCTGATTAGGATGCCTCCTGGACACCTCCCACTTGAGGTGTTTTGGGCACGTCCCACTGGGAGGAGACCCCAGGGCAGACCCAGGACTCGCTGGAGAGACTATGTCTCCCAGCTGGTCTGGGAACGCCTTGGTATCCTCTCTGAAGAGCTGGAGCAGGTGGCTGGGGAGAGGGAAGTCTGGGCTTCTCTGCTTGAACTGCTGCCTCCGCGACCCGGACCTCCAGAAAAGCGGTAGAAGATGGATGGAATAAATCACAATAAAATGAAAATGGCAGAATTAATAAAGGCTGCAGTACAAGCCATTTTTACTCAATAGAAGTAAATTGAAATGAACAAATCTTTCCAGGAAATGAATTGAAACTCTTTCCAAAAATTGAAAGTTAATTTGTAGTTAAAATATAAACAACAAAAAATAAAAGAAACTAAATTATTAAACCCTACTGTGGTCTGGGAATTTAAAGATATGATTATTAATTTTAATCTGAAATCTATTCTTTTCACCTCCCCTTCACATATATGAAGATTGGGTTTCCACTCCAAGATCTATCCTGCACTGAGATGTTCTGAAGGGAAGAGGTTGTCAGTGGACGAGCCATCCCTTCTTCATTGTGGATTTCAGCACAGAAGACCTCAAATTTTTTCAGGGGTCTTAGTTTTCAAATTCAACATTCAAGAAGGTGCTGCCATAATTTTCTCCATACTCTAACATGCATTCAGTGCAATTTAGTTGTTGTAATGACTAATTCTTTTATTTCTTTTTTTTTTCATTTAAGTTCTCAGCAAGAATGCAACGTTGGTCATTTTTTGACAACTTTACTGAGCATTTAATTCTACATAAATCATTGTTTGACAGGAAATTTCTGGCAATCGTGCTTTTCTTGTGGTGCAACATAGAATAGCATCACTGTAAACTATGGAAAAAGCAGCTAATTTAAAATCTGTACTTCCTCACACAACTTTCAGTGCAAAAAAACTCTAAAAATGTTACAACTTTTTGGAAAAGCTCCCACAATTCAAGCTTTTTTGGCCATAACAATCACAAAAAAAGCCAATGAAATCCTTGAGGGACTGAAATAGAGTGAGATTATGTCTACATGCTTCATGCATTGAATTTGTTTAAAAGGGTGTGTAGTGTTAACTTGACACTACACACCCTTTGCACTAAACAAAGCACTTGTGAGCACTTTATGAAATCACAAGTTAAATAATAAAAAAGTGCAATATTGTAACTGATTTGGGGTCAGTTCTTTGCGTGATAATTAATGTATTAACAAAGTTAGAGTATTCTTGGTACAATTTGCAGCATTAGGTCTCGAAGGTTTTTTCCCCAGCAAGTAAAATGGCTATTAAAATGGTAATTTCCCAGATCGAATTGGGATCGGATCAAATTGCAATTGAATCGATTCACAATCTCAAGAATCATAATCGAATCAATTCTGGAAATTAGGGGTTGTTCCCAGCCCTACACTATACGATATAGTTATTTTTAAAAAATGTTTACCGGAGACGCACATAGAATTCATGATTCTATACCACAAGAGTCCTCGCTTGACATGCTGTCTGGCTCAAAATAACCAAAGGTCTGAGATTTAGCAGTCTGCAGTATATTGATGTTAGCCTCCAGGAAGTGTTGTTTATCTCCCTATCTGGCAACCAGTATGAGATTATAATGAGCCAACAGTGAATGCGACATCTACTGGCCAGGAGGGCAGAATATTCTCTCTTGCACCTTTAAAAATTTATCTGAAGAAAAAATGGTAACATCAGTGGCTATAGCTTGTAATATTATTAGCATATAATAACAACAATAATAATAACAAAAATCAATGAAACAATCTTCTAACAACCTCCAATAATGGATTCGATTTTAGATTTTTAACTTCCAAGTGTTTATTATGAGTGTCCTATAAAAAGCTACACTTATAAACGAGCAAGGATGAAAAGCAATTTTCATTATTCCTTTCACAAATGATCAAACAAGGTTTTTCCAAATCCACCAAGTGTCACTGTAGCCACGTAGATTCATGCTGGAGAGAGGCTCTTAACATTCGTTTTCTCAGTAGAGACAATAGTTTCGATTTCCTGATATGCAGCCCAACAAAACAGCCACCCTACAGAATGTTTTCTAAAGGTCTCCACTCAGTACCAATCCAGTCCCTTATTTACAGTTACAAAAGGTGCCAGGGCGATACAAAGATTGAATATGACTGCAAAATATCGATCGTGCCGGACGAGGACACACCCTGTGTCTGACCAGCGTACCAATGCAGTTTCAATAAAAATGGAAAGCACAGACTTTTCAATGAAAATGTGACAATGCTTTCAATTGTATTATGTACATTTTGGTGCAACATGAGACATTATCTCCATTGGGAAGTCTTTACCGTGTCAGAGGAGTCATTGAATAAAATGGCTCATTGTAGGTGCATATTTTCCATTCTGGGATCATGGCGATGAAGAAGATTTTTTACTAAAGCGATACCGGTGAAAAGTCATATTTAGCTGTCAGATTCTAGAAACTATTTAAGAGAATTTGGGGTCGTCGTGTTGATATAGCAACTTTCTGGATAGTGACGTAACGCGTCACACACCCTCCTCCGGGATCAAACTATTTACTAAAGGTTCCCTTATTTTCCTTTTCTATTAATAAACAAAGTTACCCATAAACTGTTCAGAGGAACTGAAGATTTAATCCAAACAGCTTTACAGACTGCTTAGACAACAAAATTGCGCGTGACACCGAGTTAAATCCTAAGGCTATCCAAAAGACCGAGGGTCATGAAGTTAGCTAAAAATGCTATAAAACAACCGTAAACACGCATACGAAACCATTCAAAATAAAATTCAAACGACACGTCAAACCGCGCTATGTAATTAAATCAGTAACACATAGTTTTATTTTGAAAGTCAACGACGGAACTAAAAATTAGCACCCAACCTAGCTTGGACGTTTAAGAACTATCAAGGCAGGGAATATTTCAATAGGCAAAAACAAATACGGGAAAAGTTTATCTTGATAAGCTTTAAAACTCAAATTAAGCTACAAAACCAGCCTACCTTGCTTTAAACTGGGAGAGGCGGCGAAGTCGCGGTACTTGTCAGTCCTGTCACCGACTGGGGGCTGAGTAGTGTCCTGGAGTGTCTGCTAACCGGTCCGCCGAACAGCCTCTCCGCTTCCTGATTGGTCCGCTCAGCACGGGGCTCTAGGATAATTACCATGGACTACAGCACGAGTCAGAGGAAGCATCTAACATAATAATAATAATAATAATAATAATACAAATATTTCTTGCAAAGCCCAACATTTAAACTTCCAGTGTATGTAGGTCAATTTAATTTAGGTCAGACACACAAATAAGTTTCTGCGATTTTTTCGTCAGTCATTCATATTTGGATTGGAAATATCCATAAAGCCAACGAATCCGTAAGCGTAATAGGCTATTACAGAAGAACCATCACCTATATATATATATGTATGTATGTATTGTAACGTGCTGCTCGACATGGCGACGTCCCACCGGGAGATTCGAACTCACGCCTCCCGCTCCGGAGTCCCGCACCCTACCTGTGTCGCCAATAGGGTCAACCCACTTGGCAAGCCAAGTAGGGTGCTCATATTGAGTTCGCTACACTACTCCCCTCTGGTTCTCGACATCGTCCCGATGTCAGCGCCCCATTACTGCTTTGGACAGGAGATCCCACTTCTGACACCAATGTAACGTGCTGCTCAACATGGCGACGTCCCACTGGGAGATTCGAACTCACGCCTCCCGCTCCGGAGTCCCGCACCCTACCTGTGTCGCCAATAGGGTCAACCCACTTGGCAAGCCAAGTAGGGTGCTCATATTGAGTTCGCTACACTACTCCCCTCTGGTTCTCGACATCGTCCCAATGTCAGCGCCCCATTACTGCTTTGGACAGGAGATCCCACTCCTGACACCAATCTAATGTGCTGCTCGACATGGCGACGTCCCACCGGGAGATTCGAACTCACGCCTCCCGCTCCGGAGTCCCGCACCCTACCTGTGTCGCCAATAGGGTCAACCCACTTGGCAAGCCAAGTAGGGTGCTCATATTGAGTTCGCTACACTATGTATGTATGTCATGGCGGCCTCTGGGCCGTCATTGGCGTAATCAACTCCAGCTGCGCACAGACCAACAGGTGCCAATCAACGGCTGTTAAAACCCAGCGTCGCTGACAGCCCGTCACGGAGTCGTCTGTCCTCCTTGTTGGAGTATGAGCCTGAACTCCACTCTCTGGTCTCGTCAGGAACCTCTCTTGCCTCGTCAAGAACCTCTCGTCAGTTTCAACCAAGTAAGAGAACAATTTGTTACTCAACCCCTTGTCTATACCCCTGTGCACAGGTGGACCTCCTAGGCGGCGGACCTGCATCCCCAGCTGACGGGGCAACGCCATCTCGCCCACGTAGCGCTTCGCTACCACCGCGACTACCGGTACGTCTTGCTCCTCAGCTTCAGGAACTACTGTTATCTCAGTTGCAGGAGTATTCACCACCACTATCAGTGGAGTCCCTGTCTTCGTTATCAGCTGTATCATCATCACCACGTTCAGTGGAATCACTAACCTTGTCATCGTCTGGATCATCGTCATCCCGGTCTGTGAAGTCACGGCCGGTGTTATCACAAGGATTTCCCTCGTCACAGCCACGGGTGGTATCTCCAGCACGTTCACGGACACCTTCACCTCCTCGCTGCACGGCCGCTGGAACTCAGCAGGGCGAAACCTGTGCTTCACTCAAGTAAGCCTCTCCACCTGCAGCTCTTCACGAGTGTGGAGCAAAAGTAATTATTTTCTGCTTGTATGTTCCAGGGTTGCCGGGTCTCCGTCCAGGCTGCTCAGCTCCAGTGACCAGAACACGATCCATGCACTCACTCACGCACTACACTCTCTCACTATTAAATAAAAGATTATTGTCACTATCTGCCCGTGTCAGTGTCTGTCTCCTGGGTCCTAAACCATGTCAATGTATACAATAAAGTTAATGCAGCTATGAAATCTGAGTTGTTCATTTATTATAACAGATGAAGAGGATGATAAAATAAAGGCAGCGTTGGATTTTTAATAGCTTTATTATCATCCGCCTTCATCAGAACTCGGCTCCAGCCCATAGTGTGAGCAGGCTGAAGCCGAATTCCTCAGGCTCTCAAAGAGGAGACAGTGTGTGTGTCTCGCAGCAGATGCAGAATCAGAGTGAGAGAATGAGAGGGTTTGCGTTACAGAGTTGCAGCATATATACTCGACTACAACAATACATCAAGGGCATACCCCAGCAGTTGGTATGATCAAAGAGATAACAGAACAAGCATAAGACATTTGCATTTGAGAGACATATTGATCTCAGTCCCTAGGTCACAGTGAGGACAGGACGCATGAGCACAATGCATGAAAGGCAACATTAACATCACAGAAGTGAGCCAGACGAAACGAGTCTGCCTGTAGACATTAATACACATTTCACTGTTCTGTTATTTGCTCTAGCCGAGCGCTGTGTTTGACCAGTCTGTTTGTGGGGGTTACACCAAAGCACATCTACATATCAGTAGTGCAGCAGAAAAAACCAAGAGAAGAGAGCTGAGTGTCCTTAATCTGTTGTGGGGGTTAACCGAACCGCCACACACGCTCCCCCCCAGAGGGCACGGCAGGGGGCCGAGACCTCGATAATCCCTCTATGGGAGCGAGCTGTGGGAGAAGCTCACTGCAGGCGGAGGGGGAGGGAGGAGGGGGGCAAGTGCCGGCAGGGGGACGGTGAACTCGTCCGAGCCGCGCAAAAATTGCTTGTGGGTCCGTGATGTCAAAGGGCTGTCCCGTTGAACGTGCAGAGGTCCACAAGAAGAAAAATTAGTCTCTGGCTCCTCTCGTGGCCATGAAGAAAACAGGAGCGGCGAGGCTGCGTAGTGGCTGTAAGAAAAAAAGAAGCAGAGGGACTCGGCTTGTTGGCTTTAGGTGCAGGAGCAACCCTAAAACCCCCCGGGAACAGCTGACGGCTGAAATCCCTTATGTGCCGTGGCTGAGACCATTAAAAAAAATCCAGTGGCAAGCTGCGTGCCTGCTTCAGGTGAACGAGCAGCCCTGAGGGTTCTGTGAGCAGCGGCGGAGGACGATGGCGGTCTCTGGAGCCATTATTTGTCCCGTGCGTGATGCGCCGTCCTCGTAACTCCCCGGTGCCTGCGCCGGGGCTCGTGCGTGGGTGGGCCAGCTGGAGAGGAGAACCAGGGTGCAGGATCTTGGTGGGGATCGGCGCAGACGGCGCCGATAAAATTCGGATTGAGCTGTGGCTGCAGATTGGCCATGGTGCGTTGGAGCGGTGAGAGGAAATAGACGATCTTTTGTCCCTCAGGCTCGTGCAGATGTGTTGGAGCGGTGGGAGGGAATAGACGATCTTTGCCACCGCTCGGCCGTGGTGCGTTCAGGTCCACGTGTTGCGTTCTCCGCCGGCCATGGAAGACGCCTGCGCTCACGTGTGGAGGAGCTGCGAGCGCGGCTGGTCCAGTGTGGATGAGCAGATCTCAGACGTGCAGATCTCATCCTGAAGAACGGGTCACCAGTGCAGCTGTCCAGATCAGAAGGTTGCGTTTGCACAAAACGTGTGCATTCCGGGGTCACCAGTGAAGAGGATGAAAAAATAAAGGCAGCGTTGGATTTTTAATAGCTTTATTATCATCCGCCTTCATCAGAACTCGGCTCCAGCCCATAGTGTGAGCAGGATGAAGCCGAATTCCTCAGGCTCTCAAAGAGGAGACAGTGTGTGTGTCTCGCAGCAGATGCAGAATCAGAGTGAGAGAATGAGAGAGTTTGCGTTACAGAGTTGCAGCACATATACTCAACTACAACAATACATCAAGGGCATACCCCAGCAGTTGGTATGATCAAAGAGATAACAGAACAGGCATAAGACATTTGCATTTGAGAGACATATTGATCTCAGTCCCTAGGTCACAGTGAGGACAGGATGCATGAGCATAATGCATGAAAGACAACATTAACATCACAGAAGTGAGCCAGACGAAACGAGTCTGCCTGTAGACATTAATACACATTTCACTGTTCTGTTATTTGCTCTAGCCGAGCGCTGTGTTTGACCAGTCTGTTTGTGGGGGTTACACCAAAGCACATCTACATATCAGTAGTGCAGCAGAAAAAAACCAAGAGAAGAGAGCTGAGTGTCCTTAATCTGTTGTGGGGGTTAACCGAACCGCCACACAGAGTTCATTTACTCAATTATTTTTGTAAAGAACAGTCTTGTGGTCTATATTAATCATATATTCCATAACCTACATATGTTGAAGCATGTGGAAATGTTTGGTGACTACATATGTAAAGGACTTCACACCTCTGAAAGGACAAAGGGCTCTCACCCGCCGAGTGAAGAACAAAGACGTTCCCAGACGCGGCGGAGGAGACCGGAGGAGCCACCCTCACCCCCTAAGGCGAGGAGAGGAAATACCAAGACAATGGGGGGATTAAGATAATGAGGGATGTCAGCCTTTGTTATGCATGTCTTTTGTTGTGTGCCAGTACAAAGTCAGTGAGCTGGAGACTTTCTGTCTCTTTTCCCTTCTGCCACTCTCTGCACCAGATGAGACTTGTTAGAAGAGCTGAATATTAAAGCTTTGCTTATAAACCAAATCGCCTCTTCATTTCCCAGCTCCTCTACACTGGTGACCTTGACGCGAGTATGGACCGGAGGCGTTCCCCCGCAATCGACTCATCCGTGGCGGCCCAGGCAGACGCCAGCGGCCACGCAGACGGGGGAACAGATGGACAACTGTTCCCCCCGGCAGAAGAGATTGAGAGGGCTCAACCGAGCACCAGCACCGCCGTGAGAGCCGAGGAAGGGCACTCTCACCCAGCGGGCACAGCAGTGATGGTGTGCACGAATGCCGTCGCTGTCCAGCTGCCAGACTTCTGGCAAGAAGACCCCGCCTCTTGGTTTCAGCAGGCTGAAGCCCAGTTCACACTGGCGCGCATCACGGCTGATGATACCAAATTTTATCATATCGTCTCCAAACTCGACGCCGCCACTTCGAAGTGTGTGCGGAGCATGATCCGGCGACCACCGGCCCGGGACAAATACGAGACGCTCAAAGCAACCATCGTGGCGAACTATGTCCCATCAGCGGAAGAGAGAGCCGAGAAGATCCTGGCGGTCTACGGCCACAGAGGGTGCAAACCGAAGGCCCTCGTGGAGGATTTGCTACAGCTCAAAGAAGAGGACAATGACAACTTCCTCTTCCAGTTTATTTTCCTCAGCACGCTGCCGCCACACATGAGAGGGACACTCGCCAGCATGAAGTGCAACAACCACCAAGACTTCCGCGTGCTGGCCAATGAAGCTCATCGGCTCGTCAGCGCCTGCAAGGAGCGGACACCCACAGCAGCATCCGCAGACCTCAAAGCTGACGCCCCGAGCCACGAGGAACCGCAACCCACGGAGCAGACCCAGCCCACGGTGACAACGACACGGCCAAGACGTAACAGACAGAGCGACGTCTGTTATTATCACCACCGCTTCGCTGAGAAGGCCCACAAATGCGTTCCCCCCTGCAAATTTGCGATTTCGGGAAAACGCCAAAGCCGAGAGCCGTTAACGGCAGCGGTTCTCGGCGAGAAAAACAAGCTGTTGTACGTGACGGATGGACACACAGGCAAGCGGTTCCTCATCGACACAGGAGCCCAGCTGAGTTTCGTCATGCCCTCCCACGCAGAACGAGCCACGGGCACCCGGGGCAACGGAGCCGTGGCAGCCAACGGCTCTAGCATCGACACGTTCGGCGAAAAGAGCCTGCACCTCCTCATCCACGGCCGCAGCTACAGATGGACATTTGTTGTAGCGGCGGTGAGTTTTAACTTGTTAGGCGCAGATTTTTTGTGTGCACATGGGTTATTAGTGGATCTAGCAAATAGGCGCCTGGTTAATGCACTGTCCTTTGCTTCTATTCCATGCTCAGCCCGAGTTTCTCCACCACCTATGCAGGCCAACGTCACCACGGCAGGAGGTAAGTTTGAGCAACTCCTCACCCAATTTCCAGCACTCACAATTCCCAAATTCTCAGCCACTGTGGCTAAACACGGGGTTGAACACTTCATTCCCACAATGGGACCTCCCGTTTTTGCCAAAGCTTGCCGCTTAGACGCGGCCAAGCTCAACATAGCACGGGACGAATTTACAACTCTTGAAAAATTGGGCATTGTTAGACGCTCGAAGAGCCCCTGGGCCTCACCACTTCACATGGTTCCGAAATCCGACGGTTCTTGGAGACCGTGCGGAGATTACCGCAGATTAAACAACGCTACAGCGCATGACCGTTACCCAATTCCTCACATTCAAGATTTTTCACTACATCTGGCGGGTGCGCGCATTTTTTCAAAAATAGACTTAGTCCGCGGTTATCACCAAGTCCCAGTCCGAGCAGAAGACGTTCCTAAAACAGCGGTAATAACCCCTTTCGGCCTTTTTGAATTCCTGCGAATGCCTTTCGGCCTCAAAGGCGCTGCTCAAACTTTTCAACGAATGATGGACGTGGTCCTACGCGACCTTCCTTTTGTCTTCGTCTACCTCGACGACATGCTGGTAGCCAGCTCGTCTGAGGAGGAACACGAGCAGCACCTCACTACGGTTTTTCAGAGGCTAGAAGAGCACGGGCTGATTATCAATCCAGCCAAATGCAAATTCGGCGTGTCACAAATTGATTTTTTAGGACACAAAGTCTCTCCGAAGGGGGCAGTTCCACTTCCAGACAAAGTTCACGCGATAGAAAGTTTCCCACGGCCACAAACGGTCAAATCGCTACAGGAATTTTTAGGGATGGTTAATTTTTACAACCGCTTCCTCCCCCACGCAGCTCAGCTCATGCAGCCCCTATATGACGCGCTCAAAAAAAAGAAAGCTTCCAACGCGGTCGAATGGACCCCGGAGCGCGAACGCGCTTTTGCGGAAGTAAAAAGCGCCCTAGCTAACGCCACATTGTTAGTTCACCCAGATCCCTCGGCCCGCATCGCACTAACCACAGATGCTTCAGACCTAGCTATAGGGGCAGTTGTAGAACAACTTGTCAGCGGGGTCTGGCAGCCTTTAGCATTCTTTAGCAAATCGCTAAACCAAACTGAACGTAAATACAGCACTTTTGACAGAGAGCTGCTGGCGCTTCATTTATCCATCCGCCACTTCCAGTTCTGGTTAGAAGGGTGGAGTTTCACGGCTTTTGTAGACCATAAACCGCTCACCTTTGCTATGGCTAAAATTTCAGAACCATGGTCAGGCAGGCAACAAAGACAGCTAGCTGCGATTTCAGAGTTCACCACAGACATTCGACACGTAGCAGGCAAACTTAACGTAGTAGCGGACTGTCTCTCTCGCGCTGTGACACCACCAGAGCGCGGGGAGACAGATTATACTGCCTCAGCAGCAGAACTCTTCACTAACGCAGACACATACGCAGCACCTATCCATGCAGGGATAGATTATACAGCCATGGCAGAGGAACAGAGCAGTGACGCGGACGTGCGCGCACTCCTGTCTGGACCAACAGGGTTAAGGCTGGAGAAAAAGGGTTTACGCGACGGCGTGCCCCCCCTAATATGCGATGTTTCAACCGGCCGACCTCGCCCGTTAGTACCAGCTACATGGCGCCGCCGTATTTTCGACGCAATTCACTCCCTCGCGCACCAAGGTGTGCGCGCCTCGGTTAAAATGGTCGCTGAAAAGTTTGTGTGGCCAGGCCTGCGCAAAAACGTAAAAGAATGGGCAAAAACTTGCATTTCTTGTCAACGCGCCAAAATACACAGACACACAAAAGCCCCTCTGGAGCCTTTTCCAATCCCTGCTAGAAGGTTCGACCACGTTCATGTCGACCTCGTGGGGCCACTACCTTCCTCCCAAGGTTTCACACACCTGTTAACAATGATAGACCGCACCACACGCTGGCCAGAGGCAGTCCCTCTAGCGGCAACCACAGCGGAGGAAGTCGCTCGCGTTTTTTTGACAAACTGGGTGGCACGTTTCGGTGTCCCATCGGACATCACGTCCGATAGGGGGCCTCAATTTGTCTCAGAGCTCTGGTCAGCCATGTCCAACAGCTTAGGGGCAACAATTCACCGCACCACCGCTTATCACCCTCAGGCTAATGGGTTATGCGAGCGTTTTCACAGGTCTTTAAAGGCTGCCCTCAGAGCCTCACTAACGGACACAAATTGGGTAAATAAACTTCCCTGGGTTTTATTGGGGTTGCGTGCTGCACCTAAAGAGGATCTAGACGCCTCTCCCGCAGAATTAGTTTTTGCACAACCTCTGAGGCTCCCAGGTGAATTTTTACCAGAGAACCCAGAGCCAGGGCACCTTCCAGTCCCAAGGTTTTTAGGCAGCAACGGACCGACCTCTCTCCCTGGTCCAGCTCATCACTCCTTCCCACAGGTTTTTGTCCCTCAGGCTTTAAAAAACGCTGAGTTTGTTTTTGTTAAGCATGAAACTTTAAAACCTACCTTTCGCCCAGCATTCGATGGGCCATTCAGAGTGCTGGAACATGGTGATAAACACTTTGTGCTTGATTTTGGGGACAGAAAAGAAACAGTCAGCATTGACAGACTTAAACCTGCCTTCTTGTTGAAAGACGAGCCTGCACAGTTGGCAAGAGCACCTCGATGGGGCAGACCCCCCGAGAGAAAAGACTCAGCCCCCCAGCAGGGAACAGTTAACCTCTCTCCTTCCCACACTGCAGATTCCTCTCAAGAAGGTCCCAGCAGGGCGCCTAAACCAACCTCCAGCAGTTTTGGGAGAAGATTAAAACCCAGACAGCACAGGGACTGATACAAACCACTCCACAATTTTTCACTAATTGTGCTGCAACAGTTTAGGACTGACTTATGATTTTACTATGCTGTTATAATTACCACTGAACTCTCTTAGGAGCATGGCTGCTAGAAAGTTTCTTCCGTGGCAACAGATGTAACACTTAGTATGTCATAATAACTATCTTAGACTGTGAACCTTCCTGTTGTCTTTTCTTAGTTGTTTGGGGGGCCTGTGGTCTATATTAATCATATATTCCATAACCTACATATGTTGAAGCATGTGGAAATGTTTGGTAATTACATATGTAAAGGACTTCACACCTCTGAAAGGACAAAGGGCTCTCACCCGCCGAGTGAAGAACAAAGACGTTCCCAGACGCGGCGGAGGAGACCGGAGGAGCCACCCTCACCCCCTAAGGCAAGGAGAGGAAATACCAAGACAATGGGGGGATTAAGATAATGAGGGATGTCAGCCTTTGTTATGCATGTCTTTTGTTGTGTGCCAGTACAAAGTCAGTGAGCTGGAGACTTTATGTCTCTTTTCCCTTCTGCCACTCTCTGCACCAGATGAGACTTGTTAGAAGAGCTGAATATTAAAGCTTTGCTTATAAACCAAATCGCCTCTTCATTTCCCAGCTCCTCTACAAGTCTAAACTTATTAAATGTCCCGGGTTAGTTAGTGGTAAATGGCGTTCACTTATGTAGCACTTTCTCTCATCTCTAGATGACCAAAGCGCTTTACAGATCCTGCTAGTCACCCATTCACACATTGATGGTGGCAGAGCTGCTATTCACAGGTTCTGGCCTGACCCACCAGGAGCAGCTAGGGGTTCAGTGTCTTGCTAAAGGACACTTCGACATGCAGACTGCAGACAGAGTGGGAATCAAACCCCTGACCCTCCGATCAGTACTTGGAGGGTCAGGGGTTTGACCCTGTATTAAATCCAAAGTATTCATTACAGAAGTCCTTTGAAAATGTTAAAGTGACAATGGTGAAAATCAATTTTTTTTTCTGTTGTTAACATGTCTGGAACATGTTTCTGGTGATTTACAAGACGTATCAAGAGCAAAATCATTCCAAACTCCCAAGTATGTGTTTTTCTGCTGTGAATGTCTGCTTAAGCTCCACCCCCCACCCCCCAAAAAAGGCAGATTGGACAGACTCTGTGTTCCGATCACCCAATAGCATACTCCGAAGTGGACTGCACAAGGTATTCCGTCATATTAAGTGAGATTCCAAACTGAAGTGAGCAAACAGCGTTCAGTTCAAAGGGAACTGAGAACTGAGCAGGGAAGAAGTGAACAACTGGACATCACTTTACTGGAAGTTGATGAGATTACCCATAAGTCACTGCACCTTAAATATGAGTAAAACAAACATTGTTGCTAACGTTATTAGCAAGCTAAATTGATGTTATTTATTGTTTATATCAACTGATAGTAATACAAAAATATTTGTATTAATATTTTATTAAAGAAATCCACTTTATTCCTAGCCCCCATGATGCCTTGCGCAAATTATGGGTGCAACTTCCAGTACTAGTTTAGAACGTGTGGTTGTCACTGAAACAGGACGCTTCTCCTTGTTAAACAAAACAATGACTTTGGCATCAAAAATGTGGGAACATGGCCTTTTGCACCTCAAAAAGAGTAATATAATCATACCACTTCCCACGACTATGGGAGGATGGGAAGATGACCTTAAAAAAATGGCCTCGTAGACAGTAGCTCCATTAGTTAGCACTGCTGCTAAGATGCTAACGCTGTAAACAAATAAAAACTCAGATATATCAATTGTCTCCACCACAATAAAGTCAGATGCATTTTGTTAAAAGATGTTGGACATAATCAAATTTACCTCATAGCAGATGTAGAATCTAGTCAGAGCCACAAAGAACCACTACACTGTGCTTGGGTGTTTTAATGTCAGGGTAAAACAGACAGCTGTAGCTGTAGCTGCTCTCTGATGGCTTGGTGTGGCACGCGAACCGGCTTCAGCGTGTCCGGGAAGAGGCTCCGGGAGACGAGGCTGGACGTGGGACGAGGTCGATGGAGAGGAGAAGCAGCTTCAGTGTCCAGAGAGTCAGCCATCACCCCGAAGACCGGCTGTTTCCAGGGGCGCATCTACTGAGCGGGTGCCCTGGGCCCCCCATGCCAGTTATGTCTATTACCTGAAGACTTGGGTTGTGCATAGTATATGTTGATGTTCTGTCGTTGTTGGTGTTGTAAATAAAAAAAAAGAATGTTATATATTGAATGTTAATGTTATTAAGAATGTTATATAAGATAAGATAAGCCTTTATTAGTCCCACAATGGGGAAATTCCAGGATTGCAACAGCACAGGGATAGCAACACTCAGAGCAATAATTCAAAAGATAAGATAAGAGCAGTGAATATACATATGTACACAGAACTATACACAGTGCGGAGCATTGTAGCTAGGTGGAATAAACAACATAATGGTCCATTCAGTTACCCCGCATAGTATGAATATGTACCCATACAGTATATTTCGTATTTGAATCAGCCTAGTTGTCACCCTCTGTAGCGATTGATATTGTCCTAGCTGTATAATGGAGGGGACCATTATTGTGCAAGTTTGTTATGTTTTGTGCATTCAATACGACCTCTACGAGCAGCCCTGGTTAGGTTATCAAGTCTGACAGTCATAGGTAGGAAGAATCTGCGAACCCTCTCGTTTGTGCATCTCCAGCAGAGATGACAGCTTAGCCACCACCCTCCTCTCTCCTATCTCCTCCACTGGGTCAAGGTGCCGCCCCAGAACAAAGCTAGTTTTTTTGATCAGTCTACTCAGTCTCTTTCTGTCAGCTGCCGTGATGCCGTTGTCCCAGCAGACCACCCCAAATGTGATGGCTGATGCCACCGACGCATCGTAGAAGGTCTTCAGGAGCGCCTCTTGTACACCAAAAGACCTGAGCCTTCTCAGGAGGAACAGCCTGCGCTGTCCCTTCTTGTAGAGCGCGTCGGTATTGTGTGACCAGTCCAGTTTATTGTTCAGGTGAACACCCAGGTACCTGTAGCATGTCACCATCTCAATGTCTGTTCCCTGTATGTTTACTGGTGCTGTGGGGGGTTGTCCTCGCCTTCGGCAGTCCACCACCAGTCCCTTAGTTTTCCTCACATTGACCTGGAGGTAGTTCCGATGGCACCAGTACACAAAGTCCTCGATAAGTCCTCTGTACTCCGCATCATCTCCATCAGAGATGAGGCCAACAATCACAGAGCTGTCAGAGAGCTTCTGCAGATGGCAATGTGGTGTGTTGTGTGAAAAGTCAGTAGTATAAAGGGTGAACAGGAAATAAGGTTAATTGGCCTCAAACTGGGGATTCTAAATTGTCCTTAGGTATGAATGTGAGAGTGAATGGTTGTCTGTCTCTCTGTGTTGGCCCTGTGATGGACTGGTGATCTGTCCAGGGTGTACCCTGCCTCTCGCCCAAAGATGCTGGGATAGGCTCCAGCCCCCCCCGCGACCCGAAAAAAAGGATTAAGTGGAAGAAGATGGATGGATATATATATATAAGAGATTATTTTAGTTTTTTTTCTGTTTTAGTTTAGGAACACGACGTACAATTTTAGTTATTAATGGTCTTTAATTTACCCTAGCAGGTGGCAGAATAATCCACCTTGCCGTGTGGGCAGGACAGCAGTCCATCCATCCGCCCTATTTTAGGTTCTGTTGTGTGAATGTGTTAGGCCATTTGGGAATATTAGTTGTCATTTGTTAGTGCGTGATTCGGATCCCAAATTGGGGAGGGTCGTAAGTGAGTGAGTGGTTTTGGACATTTTTTAAAGGGGGGACAAATGTTATATAGTTATATTAATATGAAAGTGTAAGATGGACATGCACCTCCAGGTGGCACCTCTGCCCTATCCTATACAAGGCCGGGTTGACCATCTTATGACTCTCTTTTCTTGTCTGGAGCTTAGCCACCCATCTGTCAGTAGCTGTGAAAGCAAGTAAGTAATAAAGCTGTGTTCCAAGCCACTGTGCCTCATTTGTGAACCATAAATAATTACAGACATAACATGTTCAAAATTTTATTGATCTAAATTTTGTGATAATTTAAAAATTTAAAATTTTTAAATTTTTACAGGCATTAATTTAAAAATTAATGCCTGTAAAATTAATTGTAAATTAATTTTACTTCATGCAGCCTTGCATCTGGCGACATACTGTATATGATATATAAACACCAGATCTGTGACATTCATACAAGTGAAAAGATACCTGGTGCTCTTACGTCTGTACCACCGATCACACCAACACTCCTCTTTAGTTTTCAGTGCATGATCTATGCATCGCTGGTGAGAAGCCTCCATTTATCCAGTCTATGGCACAACCACGAACACCAGCAACAAGTACCAGAACTACGCCAAAACATTCAAAAAATACAAAAACCACAAGTGCTGAAAATAGCTGGCACTCGAGTGCAAAACACAAATGTGGACTATACATTAAAATGAATTTGAAAAACTTTTAAAAATGCTATTTTAAATGCCCCCCCCACTTCACTCTTGCTGACTGATATAACACTACTTCAGCTGAAACCGGAAGTTCTGCCCATAATTGTTCCTACAGCGGCACCCCCAGAAGTAAGGTAGATATAAATTATCCGCAGTAGCATCAGTACGTGTGATGTGACTATGACCTATTGAAACTGCCTGTTAAACTCTCCGAATTTCATCAACAGGTTCTGCTTTACTGGAATTTAATCTACTGTGGAGGATGAAAGTAGACGAGACATGAGCTGACAACACAGAACTTTATTTCTCCTCCAACACAGAACAGACTAACTTTAAGTGCCAAAGCGAACTGCTTTATACATTTTCTTCCCTCAGAGTGAACACATTAACATACCAGTTACAAAGTGTGAACACACATCAACATACACATTGACATACACGTCACAGAGCAAAGCTTAGTACAATACATTCGCACCTCTGCATCCTCAGGTGTGAGCCTGGCACAACAGGGGCGAAAGACACATCTTTATTTATTTCATACCCCCCAGCGCTCTGGCATCCCTGGCTGGCCATGTGTCAAATCATGTGTCTGTGTCACCATGAGTGAAATGAGGGTCTGTGTAAATGACCTTGCCTCCGTTCTGTGTTGTGTGTGCATAAATAAAGCCTGTTTCATCACAGTCATCTCTCCTTATTGTGTGAACCTTCGCAACGTCACAATACTTTTACATTTGGAAAAGTTTCAAGCCAAAGTTGCAATACAAAAATAAAATTAAAATACGATATTTATGTACAAATACTAAATTTCTCAAGAACACGAAACATCTTTATAGCCCCCGCGACCTGAAAAGGATTAAACGGAAGAAGATGGATGGATGGATGGATAGTTGTGTCATATTGTTTCAGTTCAAAATAAAAATGTTCAGTTTGGTTTCATTTTGGAGTCTGTCCACTTCTTCTTATGTATGTAAAACTTTTCTTCAAGCAATGACAGCTGTATGAAATAAACAACATCCTTGTCCATTGATTTTTGTCCAAATCCAAAAAAATGATGTCTCTTTCTTTAAACAGAATTCTTTGTCCAGTCCTCTACAAAATAAAATGTTCAGCACTTGCCCAAAACATCTTTGTGTAAATCTATCTTCACTCTATAAAAATATTCAAGAAATCTCTGTGTGTCTGTGTGTGTGTCTGTGTGTCTGTCACATTTATAGAACATCATAGGACAGCCTATGATCTCAGGCATCATAGGACTTGCGATGCCATCATAAAGATATTCACGATGCCATCATAAAGATATGATGTCTATATGATGGCACATAGACAGATAGGCATCATAAGACTGTCTATATGACGGCACATAGACAGGCATCATAGGACTTGCGATGCCGTCATAAAGATATGATGTCTATATGACGGCACATAGAGCACATCATAGGATGGCCTATGATGACTGCATGATGTCCTATGATGCATGATGTCCTACAATGACCATAAAAGATATGATGTCTATATGACGTCATATAGACATAGCACATCATACAATGCCCTATGACGTCTGCATGATGTCCTGTGATGATCCGATGATATCAGGCAGCATAGGACTTGCAATTGTCATGATGGCTGCTAGGCCGTCATCAGCATTATCATCATCAGCTGCGCTCAACCCAGCAGGTGGTAATCAGCGGGCTTTAAAAGCTCAACGCGCTGACTCCTCAGCATGGAGTCGTCTGTCTTCCTTGCCAAGCAATGCGCCAAGATCTCGACCACAGATCAAGAAGCAAACGTCAAGCCAAGCCAGGCCACGTAAGCAAACCCAGCACTCTCTTCCTGCAAGTTTTTTCCCCTGTGCACAGGTGGACCTCCCAGGCGGCGGACCTTCCTCCTCAGCTGACGAGGCACAGCCTCCTCCTCCTCGGAGTTCCTCCTCACCCCCGCAACGCCGGGCACCTCGAGCACCACATCACTCGGACACCGGGAGCCAGCCAGACTTACACTGCGGAACCTGCCAGTAAGCACCTGCAGCACGTTTACACCGTTATTGACAGTGAACAGCAGTAACCTTTGTGCTTGTGTGTTTCCAGGGTTGCCGGGTCACCACAAGTCAGGCTCAGCTCCAGTGACCAGACAAACACACATACATCCACTCACGCACTACACCCTCACTTTAACAAATAAAAGATTATTGTCTGTAATCACTCGTGTCAGCGTCTGTCTCGTGGGTCGTAAATCATGTCAGCAATGCCGTCATATAGACCATCACTCACAATGCCTAGACTAATGTGTCTTTATGATGTCATATGGCTCAAAACTGGCAAGGTGAATAAGTCAAAGGGCCAGTCTTTACACCACGTTCGTGTTTTCTGCACAACAGATTTCTGCAGCCATGGCCAATTCTACGTTGCCGCAAGCAGATTTGTCAGATCAAGCAGTCTTCGTATTGCTGCTCAAGATGAAGAAACTAAGAAAAAGTGCTGCTTTCTCAGCAATGTCATTTTTAAAGAGGTGCTAACAGTAAAAATGTGTAACCTTGAAGAATGCCAGTCTACACTACAGATGTGTAAAATGCCAAGCAAAGCGCTGATTTTCTCTGGGTGCTCCGGTTTCTTGGTTTCTACGGGCATGCACGGGCCTTCCTGAACAGAGTCGAAAGCCACTTTTTGCTCAGATCTATTTTCATGATCCTGCCCATGAACTGGAATTACGACGCACCTATCCCTCAACCAGTGGTCTGAACGAAGAAGAAGAAGACCCACCAGATGGAGAGCAATAGAATGCGGAGAACTGCTGCATGTCAGAAAAGATGCCGTGAACATGAAACACCTCAGGTTCCACCAGTACGCCGCAGGCATGACTGTAAACAACACAGCCATCTGAGACAGGAGGAGACCCTTCAGCAATGGGCATGCAGAAATACTTGCTTATACTTGGGTTCTACGGGCATGGACGGGTATGCACGGGTATAGGATGGCTTATGATGTCTGCATGGTGTCCTATGGTGATCCTATGATGTCAGGCTACATAGGACTCGCGATGCCGTCATATAGGCAATGCCATCATATAGACAATAGGACTGCCTACCTATGATGTAGTGTCCTATGATGCCTGCCGTGACGTCTTTATGATGTCATATAGACCATCACTCACAATGCCTGCCTTGAGGTATTTTCCGACTGGCTACCTATGATATACTGTCCTATGATGCCTGCCTTGATGTCTTTATGATGTCATATAGAATGCCAAGCAAAGCGCTGATTTTCTCCAGGTACTCCGCTTTCTGGGTTTCCACGGGCATGTACGGGTCTTCCTGAACAGGGTCGAAAGCCACTTTTTGCTCAGATCAACTTTCATGATCCTGTCCATGAACTGAAATTACAATGCACCTATCCCTCAACCAGTGGTCTGAACAAAGAAGAAGAACAAGAAGACCCACCAGAACGTCAGAAAAGATGCCGTGAAGATGAAACACCTCAGGTTCGAGCAGTATGCTGCAGGCATGACTGTGAACAACACAGCCATCTCAGACAGGAGGAGACCCTTCAGCAACAGGTAACAAGAAGACCCACCAGATGGAGAGCAATAGAGTGAGGAGAACGGCTGCATGTCAGAAAAGATGCCGTGAAGATGAAACACCTCAGGTTCGAGCAGTATGCCAGAGGCATGACTGTGAACAACACAGCTGTCTCAGACAGGAGGAGACCCTTCAGCAACGGGCATGCCGAAATACTTGCTTATACTTGGTTTCTACGGGCATGGACAGGTATGCACGGGTATGTACTAGTACAATTAACAAAGAGATGAGAGATCGACTCTCTCTCCAGTCTACAAAAAACACAAGAATAATCTATTTCAAGTCCAAAGTTTTCAAATAAATCTTTAACAGGGTATATATGATGCAAAATTTTATAAGAAAAACTTCCTTTTCCTTGTTATTAACAAAAAAATTATCACTAACTGATCAAATGTGTTGCCAATTTAACCCTTTATACTGAGTTGCCCAAAAACATTGACCTGTATGTGGTGTTGGTGTTTGGGCGCCTTATTGTGAAATGTGGTGTAGTGGTGAGCACTTCCTGTACCACCACTGCCCCGCCCTGTAAAGGCAGAGGACATTCATAGTTGGATACCTCTGCTGGTGCCTGCTATGTGAAACTGCTGTGTGCATATAGTTTAATAAAGCTGTGTTCGCTAACCACCATCGTGCCTCATCCTTCACCCAGGTATTTCCATACATAACATTTGGCGATCGAGGATTAACTCATGGAGGTGTGCGTCACTCCGCTTTGTCCCTTTCTCGAGCTCCCGGGCAAACCCAGCGGTTTTATGGCCACATTGGTGGGAGGCCTATCAGACGTATGTTACGGCGCTGGGCCATGGGGAGCTACATGGGGCAAGAGCGCGGACACTTCTTGTTCACAACCTGGGTATGGAAGACCGGAGGGTCCTGCAGACGCTCGGCAAGGTGGACTCATGTGAGGACATTGTGAAGCTGCTAGCTAAATGTTTCTCTATCCCCGACAACGTGACTGTCCAGAGGATTCATTTTCGGCAACGATATCAGTGGGTAGGTGAGCCTATCCTCCAATATGTCATTGACTTGAAGCAACTAGCCAGCAAGTGCTGTTTTGGTCCGCTTGAAGATGAAATGGTTCGTGATCAACTAGCAGGGCACGTGTGTAACACTGAGCTGCTTACCCTATTAATGGTGCCTAATGGCTTAATGTTAGCTAAAGCTGTGGATCTAGCTCTCTGGTGGGAAGCCGTTGCTAAGCTAGCTGTGGAGTTAAATTGCCACAAAAGAAGCCGGAGCTGCTTGCCTCAGCTAATGTTGCGGACCCTGATAGCTCGGATAGCTCGGACTGTGGAATGTGTAAATGACGAGACAGATTTGTCTTAGGCAGTTTATTACACATGTTCAACATGAGCATCGTAGCAAGAGGACATCTCAGAAAAAACTCGACCCTTAAATATTCAGGTCTTCCTACAGCTCACAAGTCACACTGCATTCACATCAAAGGACACAATACATTCACTTCCTTAATCCCCTGACATCCCCCTCGCAGTCTCTGCACACAAAGGAGCCTCCTAGCAGTCTCCGACGCACAAAAGATCACACTTTCACAGCTTCCTGTTATCTCCAAGGAAACTCTGCACTTTGTTCTTATCTAAGATGCTAGACATTATGTTCTCCCCATGTGCGGCCCATGTGCGGCCCATGTGCGGCCACACGACCCCCCCGAGCATGTTGGATAGAACAAAAGAATAATAGTCCGTATGTTGTGACAGAACCATTAAACATCAGTCCACATGCTGCTTGGGCTTCAGTCTTCTCCCGTATCTGCTGTAACCAGGGTTCACCGCCTCCGCGGCGCTGTCATGCTGGGGAGCTGATGTTTGGGGGTGAAAATCGTTTGACTGTCCCTGTGGGTGTTCTGGGGAAACTTTACTCTGGGAAGCTCCCCGTGGGGGTCTTCCACGCCGAGGGGCCCTCGCCAACAGCACTTGCTCGTCCGTCACCACAAAAGCAGGTTTGAGTCTGTTTATGCCAATCTTTTCCCTCCTACCCCCCAAGTCTAGCAAAAAATGCTTGTCCCCTGTTTCCAGCACTCTGAACGGTCCATCATAAGGTGGGCGCAGTGGGGGTCGGTGTGCATCGTGTCTGACAAAAACAAACTCCGCGTTTTTCAAAGTTTTAGGCACAAAAACGCGCGGAAAACTGTGGTGAACGGGGCCCGGCAGCATGCTTGTGTCTATGTTACTCTGCAACAGCTGAGACGGGGAGCTGCCCGGCGCAGGATTATCTGGGAGAAACTCCCCGGGCAGCCGAAACGGCTGTGCAAAAACGAGTTCAGCCGGGGAAGCTTCCAGATCCTCTTTAGGTGCAGAACGTAGCCCCAATAAAACCCACGGTAGCTTGTCTACCCAATTTGCATCCGTCAGTGACGCCCTGAGAGCCGCTTTCAATGACCTATGAAAACGTTCGCATAACCCATTAGCCTGTGGATTGTACGCGGTTGTGCCGTGAATTGTGACACCCAGGCTGCGGGCCATTGTTGACCAAAGTTCGGAAACAAATTGAGGGCCTCTGTCTGACGTAATGTCCGACTGGACTCCAAAACATGCCACCCATGCTGTTAAAAAAGCACGTGCCACCTCTTCGGCTGTGGTTGACGCCAGTGGAACCACTTCTGGCCAGCGCGTGGTGCGGTCCACCATTGTCAGAAGGTGCGTGCACCCCTGTGATGGCGGGAGGGGGCCCATGAGGTCCACGTGAACATGGTCGAACCTCTTAGCCGGGATGTGAAATGGCTCCAAAGGAGCTCTCGTGTGTCTGTGTACTTTGGCTCGTTGGCACGCCATGCAGGCTGCTGCCCACTCTTTCACTTGTTTGCGAAGGCTCGACCACACAAATTTCTCTCCTACCATTTTGACCGACGTGCGCACTCCCGGGTGTGCCAAAGAATGAATCGAGTCAAAAACGCGGCGGCGCCAAGCGGCCGGTACCACGGGACGCGGTCGCCCAGTGGAGACATCGCAGATTAGGGGGGGCATACTGTCTTGCAGCACCCTGCTCTCCAGCCTTAACCCTGTTGGTCCAGACTGGAGCGCGCGCACCTCCGCGTCACTAACCTGCTCCGCGGCCATGGCTGTGTAATCTATCCCCACGCGGACCGGGGCCTCCACGGCGCGCGAGAGACAGTCTGCCACTACATTCAATTTGCCCGACACATGCCGAATATCAGTGGTAAACTCTGAGATGGCGGGCAGCTGTCTCTGCTGCCGGCCCGACCATGGTTCTGAAACCTTGGCCATCGTGCATGTTAGTGGCTTGTGGTCAACGAACGCGGTGAAACAGCGCCCTTCCAGCCAGAGCTGGAAGTGGCAAATGGCCAAGTGGAGAGCCAGCAACTCCCTGTCGAACGCGCTGTATTTATGTTCACTATCGCGCAAAGTCCTGCTGAAAAAGGCGAGCGGCTGCCAAGCCCCGGCTACATGCTGCTCCACGACCGCCCCATGGCCACATCTGATGCGTCAGTAGTGAGTGCTATGTGGGCTGTTGGGACTGGATGCGCCAACAACGCAGCATTTGCCAGGGCTGCTTTGACCTCCGAGAATACTCGCTCTCGCTCCGGGGACCATTCGATCTTATTCGCGGGTTTCTGTTTTTTGAGCACAGCGTACAGCGGTTGCATGAGCTGCGCTGCGCGGGGGAGGAAACGGTTATAAAAATTCACCATTCCCAAAAACTCCTGTAACGCCCTGACCGTTTGCGGCCGGGGAAAATCTGCTACCGCGCACACTTTGTCAGGCAGCGGAACCGCTCCTTCGGGAGAGACGCGGTGCCCCAAAAAATCAATCTGCATCACCCCGAACTGACACTTCGCTGGGTTGATTATTAAACCGTGCTCTCCCAACCTCCGGAAAACCGCTGTGAGGTGGGTTTCGTGTTCGTCTTCGGACGCACTGGCTACCAAGATATCGTCCAGGTAGACGAATACGAAAGGGAGATCGCGCAGCACTGCATCCATCATGCGTTGGAACGTCTGTGCAGCCCCTTTAAGCCCGAATGGCATGCGCAAAAACTCGAATAGGCCAAACGGAGTTATCACCGCTGTTTTGGGTATGTCCTCAGCGCGCACTGGGACTTGGTGGTAACCGCGGACCAAGTCTATTTTAGAAAAAACGCGCGCTCCTGCCAAGTGAACGGAAAAATCCTGGATGTGGGGAATTGGGTAGCGGTCGTGCGCTGTGGCGTTGTTCAACCTGCGGAAATCCCCGCAAGGTTGCCACGAACCGTCAGCTTTAGGGACCATGTGCAGCGGGGAAGCCCATGGGCTGTTTGAACGCCTGATGATGCCCAACCTCTCCAGGTTGGCGAACTCCTCGCGCGCTATGGCCAGTTTAGCTGCATCCAAGCGCCGAGGTTTTGCAAAAACAGGCGGCCCGGTGGTGGTAATAAAATGTTCCACCCCGTGTTTAGCGACGGCTGCTGAAAATGTCGGGACTGTGAGTGCTGGGAACTGAGTGAGCAGTGTGTGGAACTTACCGCTTGCAGCTGTGACGTTGGCTTGTGCTGTTGGCCGGGACGCTCGAGCTGTACAGGGGATAGAATCAAAAGATAGTGCATTAACCAGGCGCCTGTTAGCGACATCAACCAACAAACCATGTGAGCACAAAAAATCAGCCCCCAGTATATTGAAATTCAATGCTGCTATGACAAAAGTCCACTCAAATGCACGGCCATGAAACGACAGAAGTAGAGTCCTCTCACCAAAGGTTTTAATCTCCGAGCCATTTGCTGCTGCCATCTGGGGGCCGCTGGAACCTGCCAGCCGGTCGGCGTAGGACGGCATGATGAAACTCAGCTGGGTGTTGGTGTCCACGAGGAAATGTCTCCCGGAGCGTGCGTCCGTCAAGTAGAGCAGCTTGTTCTCCTCCCCGAGGGTTGCAGCTGCTACCGACCCCCGGTCTTGGCGTTTTCCCGAGCGCTTGAACTGGCACGGTGGTATACATTTGCGTGCCTTCTCTGCAAAGCGGTGGTGATAGAAACAAAGGATGTCTCCTCCGCGTTTCTTGGCGCCCACCGCCGCTGTTGTCGGTGGTTCTGCTACCGCCGTCAATGGCTCCTCGCCCTCTCCAGCCGTCGCGCCGAGCTCCGTCGCTGCTGCCGTGGTCGTGAGCTCTCTGCTGGCCATGATGATCCGGAGTGCTTCTCGGGCCAGCGCGCGGTAGTCCCGCTTGTCCAGCCACGGCGAATTGGCCAGGGCCGCTCTTGTCGCTGACGGAAGGTTCCGGAGGAAGAGGTGGGTAAAAATGAAGTGGTCGTCGTCCGAGCCCTTCAATCTCAGCATCCTCTCCATCAGGTCAATAGCTGTGCAATCTCCTAACCCGGTCCACGTCAGGAGTCCCTCTGCTCTCTCCTCAACCGAGAGTGTGTAGTGCTGGATGAGTGCGGCTTTCAACGCGCCATATTTGTCGCTGGTTGGTGGCTGATCCAGCAGGCTTTCCACATGCTGAGCCATGTGGGTGTCGAGCTTTGCGACCACATGGTAGAATTTTGTGTCATCCACCAAAATCCCCCGGAGGACGAACTGCACCTCAATCAAGTGGAACCAGGAGCGTGGGTTGTGCTGCCAAAAATCCGGTAGCTGGATGGCGGTGGCATACGCTTGGCTGGGGGCTCCCAACGAGGCTGGCTCCGGGGAACTCCTTTCGTGTTGCATGCTTCGTCTTGGGTCTCCAGTGTGGAATGTGTAAATGACGAGACAGATTTGTCTTAGGCAGTTTATTACACATGCTCAACATGAGCATCGTAGCAAGAGGACATCTCAGAAAAAACTCGACCCTTAAATACTCAGGTCTTCCTACAGCTCACAAGTCACATTGCATTCACATCAAAGGACTCAATACATTCACTTCCTTAATCCCCTGACATCCCCCTCGCAGTCTCTGCACACGAAGGAGCCTCCTAGCAGTCTCCGACGCACAAAAGATCACACTTTCACAACTTCCTGTTATCTCCAAGGAAACTCTGCACTTTGTTCTTATCTAAGATGCTAGACATTATGTTCTCCCCATGTGCGGCCCATGTGCGGCCACAGGACAAAGATTTTTGAGAAGTCAGTGCTGCCAACCAAAGGTCTGCCCCAGGAAAACCCCTTTTGCAAGGATTGTGGGTCCGCGAAACACTGACATAAAGCTAAGAAATGCTCAGCTAGAGGAAAACGTTGTGGTAAATGTGGATGCTGGAATCATTACGCCAGGGTGTGCTGTTTGTTTTGCCTGGGGAACCCACAGGAGAAATCACCCTGCTCGCCCCTGAAGGACACTGGGAGCGAACAATATGAAGAGCTAATGGACGCCACGGCAGTCAAGTCGACCAGTTTTTGCCCAGGGTTGGTACCTATGCCGATGAGCGACATCATGCTAGCCCCAGATGCCTCCGGTACTTGGCTACGGTTGACTGGGGGGTCTGCAGCTACAACAGTGAACACTACAGTATTTATAGAAGAGGACGGGGCCAGAGTTACATCTGTGGAAGGAGCTGAAACATGCCGTCTGGAGAAGGCACCCTTCAAACCTGAGACAACTGGAGCAGTTTGCTCATGAAGAGTGGGCCAAAATACCTGCTGAGAGGTGCAGAAGTCTCATTGACAGTTACAGAAATCGTTTGATTGCAGTGATTGCCTCAAAAGATTGTGCAACAAAATATCAAGTTAAGGGTACCATCATTTTTGTCCAGGCCTGTTTCATGAGTTTGTTTTTTTAAAATAATTCTGTTTAACCACAATTCAAAAGAATTGTCTGATTTTCATTGATTAATTTTCATAGAATTTTTATTTATTACCACTTTTGTCAGATTCAAGTTATTTCTGTGACCATTGTGGGTTTTTCTTTCATTAACAGAGGGGTACCAACAATTTTGTCCACGTCTGTACGTTGTAAAATGGGATTCATTTGTATGTGAAGAGTTTGTTTGCAAAAGCAGATAAGTCCAATTGTTTCAGTAATGAGAAAAACAACTTTTCATCTGTTGGTTTATATGTGTTAGTATTTCCAATTCAGCTTCTAAGACATGGTCGCTTTAAATATGAGTATCTCAGAGATAATAAAGCCAAAAATTGAACATCAACTCATTTTTATTTCTATCCACAGGTCAGTAAAATGCCACCCAAAAAAGAGGAAATGGAAGAAATTAAAAAATCTCTGAACTTTGTGTTAGAAGAATTGGCCAAAATGACTAACCAACAGGCCAAAATAATAAACCTAATAGAAGAGGTACAAGCCCTACATTCAATAATAAAAGAAAAAGACAAAAAAATTATGGACCTGGAGCAACACGGGCGTCTTTTGGAGCAACGCGTCGAGGATCTTGAACAAGGTTCTCGCATTGATGACCTAGTTATAAGTGGACTAGACATCAGATATCAGTCCTACGCCCATGCCACAACAGGACTGAGTGGTGAACATGCTTCCATAAGTGAATCAATGTCCTTAGAAAACCAAGTGCTTCAGTTCCTTAATGATAAAGACATTAAGGTAGAAGCCAATGCGATCTCAGCCTGTTATGCTTTACCGAAAAAAGATAACAAAACAAAGAAATCAATTGTGATGCGCTTTGTGAACAGGAGGGTGAAAAATGACATACTGAAGCAGGCCAGAAAACTAAAGGAAACTCAAGTTTACCAAAATGAACACCTGACAAAAAACCCCGCTGAATTAGCACGGCAGGCACGGATGCTAAAAAAACAAAATAAGATACAGTCAACCTGGACAAGAAATTGTAGAATTTGGATTAAACTAAATGGAACACCTGAGCAAGCAAAAAGTATAATGATCAGAGATGCTACTGACTTAGATAAATACAAATGAACACTGACTATGAAACACAGAGTGAGAAAACTCAAACTCTAAAAATATGCCACTATGCTGAACATAAACCACAAGAGATGGAGAATGATATTGATTCCGATAACCACTTTTTCAATAATATTCATAACCACTGTGAATATTACACTGAAAAGCAATTCAAAAGTCAAGTGCAACTAGATGGTAAACTGTCAATAATACACTTCAATAGCAGAAGTCTTAACAAAAACTTCTCACAGATTCAGGATTATTTAAAACAGCTAAACAGAAAATTCACAGCCATTGCAGTCTCTGAAACTTGGCTTAACGAAGAGCAGGCTCCCCTGATGGCAATAGAGGGATATCAGATGTTTAACATTAACAGATCTCAAAAAAAGGGTGGTGGTGTTGCACTGTATATTGATGACCTGTATAGGTGTAAGCTTGTAAATGAAATGTCCTCAGCACTACCAGGGATTTTGGAATGTGTTACTGTTGAGATTGACCTAGACAAAACAAAAAATCTAATCATAAGCTGCATATACAGAACGCCGGGAACTTGCATTGAGACATTCAGAGATAAATTAATCGAGCTGTACAATAATATTACTAGTAAGAAAATGGTAGCAATTTGTGGAGATTTCAATATTGACCTACTTAATCCACATCAACAAAATGTAGTTACAGAGTTCATGAACTCTATGTACAGCATGAGTCTATATCCCACAATAACACATCCCAGTAGAATCACAGTTCACTCTGCTACACTTATTGACAACCTGTTTGTCAATGTTCTCGATAAGAAAATAGAAAGTGGAATATTGATAAATGATATAAGCGACCACTTGCCAATCTTTGCACTTATCCATGGCCACACGGGGCCCAACCCAGAAAAAATCTCAAAATCGTTCAGACACAAATCACCAAACGCAATCAGTTCTTTTAAAGAGGACTTGCTGAAGCAAGACTGGACAGAAGTCTGTGTATCAGATGTAAATGAAGCCTATGACACATTTATAAACATTGTAACCACTCTTTATGAAAAAAACTGCCCATTAGTTAAAAAAAAAGCTTAAACACAAATTTGCTGACAAACCATGGTTAACCAAAGGACTACAAAAGGCGTGTAAAAAGAAAAATTTATTATATAAAGCTTTCATAAAGAAAAGGACAAAAGAAGCAGAGCAACAGTATAAAACATACAAAAATAAGTTAACATATATAATAAGATGCAGTAAAAGAGACTATTACAGTAAAGAACTGGAAAAAAACAAAAACAATATTAAAAATACATGGACAATAATCAACAGTATCCTTGGAAATAAAAGCAGAAATACTAGCTACCCAACTAATATTCCAAAAAATAATAAATCAACTCCGAATGTGAATATAGCTTCACCTGCAGATGAATTTAATAATTTTTTTGTTAACATTGGACCTAAACTGGCCCGAGAAATACCCACTACGGCGCCTACAGGTGATACAATATGCAATAACACTGCTGTAAAAGACACCATCTTCATAAAGAACACAGACGAAAGAGAGGTCATTGAAATTGTTAAATCGTTCAAAAGTAAAACATCTACTGACTGCGATGGTATTGACATGCTACTAGTCAAAACTGTTATCGAATGCATAGTGAAACCACTGACGTATATCTGTAACCTGTCTCTCCAATCAGGTATATTTCCCAATGCAATGAAAATAGCTAAAGTAATTCCGATTTACAAGACAGGCGACAGAGGGGAACTCTCCAACTACAGACCAATTTCACTATTACCGCAATTTTCCAAGATACTTGAAAAAATATTCTATGAGAGAATTGACAACTTCATACTGAAGAATGATTTATTGTGTGAGCAGCAATATGGGTTCAGACACAAAAGGACAACAGCATATGCCTTATTGGAATTTACAGAAAAAATATCAACAGCCATTGAAAATAAAGAGTATTCAGTTGGAGTATTCTTGGATCTTAAAAAAGCATTTGATACAGTAGATCACAATCTATTATTAAAGAAACTACAAAATTGTGGTATTAGAGGGGTAGCACTGTCCTGGTTAAGTAGTTACTTAAAGAATAGATATCAGTTTGCATGTGTTAACAGCAAAAACTCAGAGTTACTGAAGGTCACCTGTGGAGTCCCACAGGGTTCAGTTTTGGGACCATTATTATTCAATATGTATATAAATGATATATGTAAAGTTTCAGAAAAAATGGACTTAATATTGTTTGCTGATGACACTAATCTGCTATGCAGTGGAAACAATTTGGAACAACTTCTGGATACACTCAGAAAGGAATTAGGAAAGCTGAAACTGTGGTTTGATTCAAACAAATTAACGCTCAATTTAAGCAAGACAAAATTTATAGTCTTTAACAACCATCACAACTACCCAGTACCCAAACTCAGTGTAAATGGTGTAGAGATTGAAAGGGTATCCGAAACTAAATTCCTTGGAGTAATAATTGATAACAAACTGTGTTGGAAGCCACATATTAATTATATAAAAGGTAAAGTATCCAAATCAATTGCAATATTACACAGAGTGAAAAATTTGCTGAATCAACCCACACTATACACCTTGTACCATTCATTAATACTCCCATACATGACATATTGTAATGAAGTATGGGGAAATACATATAAAACAAACATATATCCACTCTTTATGCTTCAAAAGAGAGCTATTAGAATAATCAACAAAGCAGCTTACAGGGAACCAACAAACCCACTTTTTCTTAAACAAAAAACTCTCAAGTTGAAAGATCTGATTGACTTTAAAACCGTAATAATAATGTTCAAAGTGAAGAATCTATCACTGCCCGCAAATATCCAAAAGTTGTTCCAAACAAGGGAGAAACGATATCACTTCAGAGGAACATGTATATTTCAAAAGCCTACTGTGAGAACAACCACCAAGCAACACTGTATTTCAGTGCAAGGAGTCAGATTATGGAACGATTTTGGACCTGAATTAAAATCATGTACAAAGCTTGGACAATTTAAACAAAAACTAAAGGAAGAAATACTCCAAACATATTTACAAGACGACATGTAAACTCACATAAGGATTGACATTTCCAGCCTGTGTTGTGTTGTAGCTTAGTTTTTCTTTTTTTCTTTTTTCTCTGTGACACTATGTCTTAGATTTGTTTTTGAATAGTAACCGCTTAACTTAGACTAGCTCAGTTTTCTTTTTTCTCTCAGTCACATTTTGTCTTAGCCTTGTTTTAAATTGTAATCGCTCTTGTCTTGTTTTCTCTTTTTTCTCCTTTGAATTCTTGGATGGAATATGGGTGGGCAATATAAGCTGCGGCTTCAGCCATCACCCATTTCGGATAACTCACGTGGAATTATATAGTAGAAGGAGTCTTTGTCTAATTTGACCTTGTTGTTATATTATACAGTTTCTTTTAACCTGTAATGTACTACCCGAAATAAATAAATTCATTCATTCATTCATTCATTCATTTTTTTTGGGGGGGGGGGGGGATTTTTGAGCACTTCTTGCTGCAAAAACACATAAGTCCATAACACATCCATCCATCCATCCATCCATCCATCCATCCATCTTCTACCGCTTTTCCGGAGGTCCTGGTCGCGGAGGCAGCAGTTCAAGCAGAGAAGCCCAGACTTCCCTCTCCCCAGCCACCTGCTCCAACTCTTCAGAGAGGATACCAAGGCGTTCCCAGACCAACTGGGAGACATAGTCTCTACAGCAAGTCCTGGGTCTGCCCCGGGGTCTCCTCCCAGTGGGACGTGCCCGAAACACCTCAAATGGGAGGCGTGGAGGGACGCCTCCATAACACATACTTTTGCAAAAACAGACATGTCCCGAAAACCATGCTAGTTTACCTGGTGAATGCATCACTGGTTCATCTGCTTTATCAAAATTATCCATATTTGACATAAAATGCAACAAAATTGTAAAAAAAAAAAAGGGCAGGGAAATCATGCAAAGCAAGCAAACCCAAGTAGGGGTCTCTGCAGAATGCTGCCGCAGCAAATAGGCACATGGTTGGCTGGTCTCAGCATCTAGACACGTGATTAGCTGATCCTTGCTGCACCATTGAGTCACATCACCCAAATACCAAGTGCTGATTTGCCGTGTGTGGAGTTATCTGGTTTTGTAAAACCAGGGTCCTGGCGTTTTATCGGCTTTTGAAAAAAAACATGAACTTCGTAGTGTCACGCCGCGCCGCTCATCAGCGGTGCCACCTGCACGCACACCTGCACATCATCAACGGCGAGGAATATAAGCCGCCTCGCCCTGAGCTTCGGCCTGAAGCCGTCAGACTTCGTCACTCATCATTGTGAGTCAACCTTTTCTTCAGCACTACGTTTTTGGTAAGAAGCCCTTACCTCCTTTCTTTCCAGTCTGCTCCCCTGTGCACAGGTGGATTCCTCGGCGGCGGACAACGCCTCTCCCTCGCCATTCCTCGCTGCTGCACCGAGCCCTGCAGGTGGCTGTCTACCGGGTCCCGTCCTTGTGGTGCCAGTCATCTGTCTCTTACAAGTAAACTCCTCTCTCGCTCATTTTCCTCCTGTGTTGGTGTGTGCCCGTCACCCTGTGTCCTTGTGCTCTTTCCCATAGGGTTGCCGGCTGTACGGTCTCCTGCCTCTGTGCCCGAAGCAGACGCCGCCACCAATACATTTACATCCCGCAGACACACATCCATTCACCCCTGTTGCTAATAAACTATTTGAACTTCTCTGAGCCTGTGTGTGTGCGTCTCCTGAGCCGTGCGTTATGTCAGTACGGCTTCAGCAGAGCGGCTCGGCAGACGGCGGGCTCGCACACCGGTTTTCCACTCTCGAGGCTCGAGTGGATCAATTAGCCTATCAGCAACAGGTGATTTTTAATCAATTGTTAAATTTGACTAACCGGTTGGGCCGCTTGGACCCCCAACAGTCGTTCCCCCCGGCTCGTCAGGGTGGCGCGGCTCCTGCTGCTCCAGTGGCCGTCCAGCAGGCTCCGAGTGCACCGGTTCGGCTCACACCCATTCCAACCCCCGCCCGCTTTAGCGGTAAGCTCGGCGGAGCGCGGGGGTTTATTATGCAGTGTGAGTCCGTTTTCCACCGTGTGCCCGGAGACTTTCCCTCAGATCATAGCCGAATTGGTTATATCGGGAATCTCCTGGAGGGGCGAGCTTTAACGTGGACCTACGCCGTAATGGCGAGGCCCAGTTATGCCGCCCTCACATATGACCAATTCGTGAGGCGCTTCCTGGAGGTCTTTGACCATACTCCTACCGAGACGGTCCAGGTCGATCGGCTTCTCGCCCTCCAGCAGGGAAGCCAGTTGGTAGCGGACTACGCGGTCGACTTCCGGGTCGTGGCGGAGGAATTAGGCTGGGAGGAACGCTCCCTCTGCGGCCTTTTTCTCCGCAGCCTCAATGATGATCTGAGGGATGAACTGGCTGGGCGGGATATTCCTGAGACGCTAGCGGAGCTGACATCCTTAGCGATTAGTTTGGATAACAGGCTGCGCGAGCGCTCCTCGGGGTGGAAGTCGTCTTCTTCTCGCCCTCGTGGAGTCTCGCCGTGCCTGTTCCAAGCTCACCCCCTGGCGGCGCCGCCACCATCGTGCCCCGTGGAGTCGGAGCCGATGGTGACGGGCTGGACAAAGCTTTCACCTGCGGAGAGACAACGCCGCCGTGAGTTGGATCTCTGCATGTATTGCGGAGATGACCAACACACGGTGAAGCTTTGCCCACGGAAAGCCAGTCGGCGGGGTCCGCGAGTCACTGTAGGGGGCCTTGCGGATCTCAATCGGTTAAACTCTCACACACAATTGAAGCTGCCCGTCCGTTTCTGCCACAATCCCACTGGGCATCTCACCCACGCACTGGTGGATTCGGGCGCAGAAGGCAGCTTTATTTTACAAAGCCTGGCAACCCAATTGGGCATCCGCTGCCAGGCACTGAGAGACCCAATCTCCTTGGTCAACCTCTCTTGTGCCTCCCTTGGGAGAGTGATGCACCAGACTGTTCCTGTCCCGGTGACTATCTCAGGAAACCACCGGGAGGAGATGACCTTTTACGTCCTGCCCAACTCTGTGTCGCCCGTTATCCTGGGGTATCCCTGGCTGCGCCTCCACAACCCTGTCCTGGATTGGAAGTCAGCCGGGGTGTCGGCATGGAGCACGTTCTGCATGGGCACCTGCCTTCAGTCCGCTGCCTGCTCTCCGTCCGTTTCTCTCCCTCCTATGGACGCTGCACCCCCGGACCTGTCTCTGGTGCCCCTGGAATTTCACGACCTGGGTATGGTATTCAGTAAGACCAAGGCCATGTCTCTCCCTCCTCATCGGCCCTATGACTGCGCCATCAACCTCCGCCAGGGGGCACCCTTACCTTCTGGTCGGCTCTACAGTCTGTCGGCGCCGGAGAAGGAGACGATGAACGCCTACCTAAAAGAGTCGCTGAGTGCTGGGATAATCCGCCCATCATCATCACCCGTGGGGGCAGGGTTCTTCTTCGTTGGAAAGAAGGACGGATCCCTCCGCCCTTGCATTGACTATCGGGCCCTAAATGACATCACGGAGAGGGATCGTTACACCCTGCCCCTCATGGACACCGCTTTCCACTCCCTCCAGGGGGCGACCTGGTTCACCAAGCTGGATCTACGCAGCGCATACCACCTCATCCGGATCCGGGAGGGAGATGAGTGGAAGACAGCCTTCCGTACCCCGAACGGCCACTTTGAATACCTGGTAATGCCGTTTGGGTTGACCAACGCTCCTGCCGTCTTTCAGCGCCTCATCAACGATGTCCTCCGGGACTTCATCGGCCTCTTTGTGTTCGTCTACCTGGACGATATACTCATCTTCTCCAAGTCCAGGGACGAGCACCAGGTCGATGTGAGGCGGGTCCTCCAAAGGCTACTGGAGAACCGGCTATACGTGAAGGCTGAGAAGTGCGAATTTTATGCTAGAACAACATCCTTCCTGGGATTCGTCATCGCTCACGACCAGGTGCGTCCAGACCCAGAGAAGGTGAAGGCGGTGGTAGAGTGGCCTACACCTGCGTCGAGGAAACAGGTGCAACAGTTCGTGGGGTTCGCGAACTTCTACCGCCGCTTTGTCCCAAACTTCAGCACCATCGTCGGACCGCTGACCCGCCTCACGTCCCCTAAGGTGCGGTTCCGGTGGACCAAAGAGGCCGCAGCTGCTTTTCAGGCGCTGAAGGCGGAGTTCTCCTCCTCCCGGGTCCTTCGCCAGGTCGACCCCGCGCTGCAGTGCATCGTGGAGGTGGACGCCTCGGACACGGGAGTGGGGGCGGTGCTATCTCAGCGGTCGCCTGACGACGGCGCCAAACGGCCCTGCGCCTTCTTCTCCCGGCGCTTGTCCCCGGCGGAGAGAAACTACGACGTGGAGGACAGAGAGCTCCTGGCCATCAAGCTCGCGCTGCAAGAATGGCGCCACTGGCTAGAGGGGGCGGACCTGCCGTTCGTGGTCCTGACGGACCACAAGAACTTGGAATACCTACGATCTGCCAAGCGCCTGAACGCCCGCCAGGCGCGCTGGTCCTTGTTCTTCGCCAGGTTCCAGTTCTCCATCACCTTCAGGCCTGGCTCCAAGAACGGCCTGCCCGACGCCCTCTCTAGGCAATTCGCCCCCGAGGAGTCGGAGAACGTGCTCCACACCATCCTGCCCAGGTCGTGCGTCGTGGGAGCCATCTCCTGGGACATAGAGAGCAAGATCCGGAAGGCGCAGGAGGTGGAACCTGACCCTGGCGGCGGACCGGAGGGAAGACTATTTGTGCCATCTGCGGTTCGAGGAGAGGTCATCCACTGGCTACACACCTCCAGGCTCACCTGTCACCCTGGCTCCTCCCGGATGATAGACCTCCTCCAGCGGTCCTTTTGGTGGCCGGGCCTGCGGAGGGATGCTGCCCGCTACGCCCGGGCCTGTCCTATATGTGCCATCAACAAGTCAGGAAATGCCCCTCCAGCGGGCCTGCTCCAGCCCCTGCCCGTCCCTGGCAGGCCCTGGTCACACATCGCCCTGGACTTCGTCACCGGACTCCCAGTCTCCAACTCCTACGACACCATCCTGACCATCGTGGATCACTTCTCCAAGGCGGTACACTTCGTCCCCCTGCGAGGTCTCCCTACTGCCCTGGAGACGGCGGACCTCCTCATCCAACACGTGGTCAGGCTGCACGGGATTCCGGTGGACGTGGTCTCGGACCGGGGGCCCCAATTTTCCTCTGAGGTTTGGAGGTCGTTTTGTAACGCCATCGGAGCCAAGGTGAGCCTCTCCTCCGGCCATCACCCCCAATCCAACGGGCAGTGTGAGCGGACCAACCAGGAGCTGGAGGCTGCGCTCCGCTGTGTGACAGCATCCAAACCCACGTCCTGGAGTAACCATCTTGCCTGGGTTGAATACGCCCACAACACCGCTTGCTCTTCTGCTACAGGGATGTCCCCTTTCAAGGCGTCCCTGGGTTACGACCCCCCGCTGTTCCCGGCGCAGGAGAGTGAGGTAACTGTCCCTTCAGTTAGGGCGCATCTCAGGCAGTTCCGCTTCATCTGGGCATCTGCGCGTAATGCGCTTTTACGCACGGCGGACCACAACAGAACTGTGGCGGACCGGCACAGAAGACCTGCCCCGGCGTACAGAGTTGGGCAACGAGTCTACGTGTCAATCCAGGACGTAACATTGAAAGGCGAGAGGAGGAAGCTGGCACAGCGCTTTATGGGACCCTACCCCATCACCCGGATCATCAACCCGGTAGCTGTGCGTGTGGCTATTCCCCCCTCCCTCCGCATCCATCCCACCTTCCACGTGTCCAGGGTGAAGCTGGCAGTCTCCGACCCCCTTTGCCCTCCTCCTGCTGCGCAACCCGCGCCCCAGATGGTTGGTGGCCATCCGGCCTGGGCCGTCTCTTCCATCCTGGACTCCCGGCGCCGGGGTCGTGGGTTGCAGTACTTGGTGGACTGGGAGGGCTATGGGCCTGAACATCGACAGTGGGTGCCCCCGTCGTTTGTGTTAGACCCCTCGCTCATCGCTGATTTCCACCGAGCGCACCCTGAGAAGCCATCGCCAGGAGGCGCTGCTAGAGGGGGGAGTACTGTCACGCCGCGCCGCTCATCAGCGGCGCCACCTGCACACACACCTGCACATCATCAGTGGCAAGGAATATAAGCCGCCTCGCCCTGAGCTTCGGCCTGAAGCCGTCAGACTTCGTCACTCATCATTGTGAGTCAACCTTTTCTTCAGCACTACAATTTTGGTAAGAAGCCCTTGCCTCCTTTCTTTCCAGTCTGCTCCCCTGTGCACAGGTGGATTCCTCGGCGGCGGACAACGCCTCTCCCTCGCCATTCCTCGCTGCTGCACCGAGTCCTGCAGGTGGCTGTCTACCGGGTCCCGTCCTTGTGGTGCCAGTCATCTGTCTCTTACAAGTAAGCTCCTCTCTCGCTCATTTTCCTCCTGTGTTGGTGTGTGCCCGTCACCCTGTGTCCTTGTGCTCTTTCCCATAGGGTTGCCGGCTGTACGGTCTCCTGCCTCTGTGCCCGAAGCAGACGCCGCCACCAATACATTTACATCCCGCAGACACACATCCATTCACCCCTGTTGCTAATAAACTATTTGAACTTCTCTGAGCCTGTGTGTGTGCGTCTCCTGAGCCGTGCGTTATGTCACGTAGTGAACATAACAGTGGATATAGCTGATTTTTAGAAAAAAACAATTTGAACTTCTATAAGTAGGTAATGTGAACAGTTGTTTGTTGTACAGAGGGAAATTTTCTTGGAAGTGGCGTTTATCAGTTTTTGCAAACGAACTCTTCATGTTTTATTTAGTTTAGGAATACGGCGGTAACTTTTAGTTTGTTAATGGACTTTTTAGTTTATCAGGTGGCAGAATAATCCACCGTGCCGCGTGGGCATGATGGTAGTCCACCCGCCCGCCCTATTTTAAGTTTTGTTGTGTGAATGTGTTAGGCCATTTAGATATGTTAGTTTCCGTTTTGTTAGTGCGTGATTCAGGTCCCAAATTGGGGAGGGCTTTGATTGTATGTGTGGTTTTGGACTTTTCTAAGGGGGGGAGGAAATGTGGTGTTGGTGTTTGGGCACCTTATTGTGAAGTGCGGTGTAGTGGCGAGCACTTCCTGTTCCGCCACTGCACCGCCTATAAATAGCAGAGGACATCCATCTTATGGCCTCTTAGTCAGATGCCTCTGCTGGTGCCTGCCGTGTGTAACTGCTGTGTATATAGTTTAATAAAGCTGTGTTTGCCAACCACCATCGTGACTCATCCTTCACCCAGGTATTTCCGTACTGTTATGTCGTAACTTGTAGACAGAGATGACACCAGGAGTGGAGCTGAACATGCTATGACCCGAACGTCGGTTCTGATCGCGCTCGGGTTAAAGTTATGTCTCACTGCCGGCCTTGACAGCTGCGGGCGGTATTCTGGCCTCTCCGGGCTCTTATTGTGAAAGTGCTCGGTGGGGCTTCCGCCTGTCAACGGTCGGCCAGCTGTGTGTCATCATTGTCATTAGTACCTTGTCTATTTAAGCCCAGCACTGGCGTCGTTAGGACGCAGCAGTGTCTGATCGCTAACTGATCGCTAACTGATCGCTAACTGATCGCCAACCTGGTCGTTTAACTGTTCACCCACCGTCACGTTGCGAATGCCTGGACTGTATTCACACCTCGGCTGCCTTGGGCTTGACCGTCTTTCACCGGTACCAGTAAGTGTGCTACATTAGCCTTATTCCTCCCGGCGTGTATTGATTCTGTAAGTCCCTGCCGTAGCAGCCAGTGTGCTATTATTACCAAGCCTGACTGTGTGTGACTGTCTCCTGCTCTGGACCTATAGTGTGCTGTATAGCCCTATGCTTCCTGTTCCGTGAAGACTCCTGTCATTATCTCAGCAGCTTGTGTTAACACCTTTTCACCGTAAATAAACTCACTGAAAAACTCACTGGTGACTTTGTGTGCGTCTTATGCTGGCTCGTGAGGGCCAGCGCATGACAGTACACTGCTGCCCAAACAGCGTTTACGGTGACGCCAACCTGAGACGCTATTCACCAGTGAGTTTGAGTTTTGGGCGTTGCTTTTCCCTGTCTGGGTCCTGTGTATGTGAGGAATGCCATCACCGAAGAGCCACGTGCTGACAAGTGTTTTGGAAGCCATGGATGAGCTGCTCATCTCCGCTTCCCTGTTGGACTATGACCACGGCATACATTGGTACCTGGACGCCGCCGAAGATGTTCTCTGTAATCTCCCTCCCCGCTACGCCAACCACCCGGAAGTCGACGCAAGGAGGGAGGACATCGCCGCACAACGTGAATTATTCCTGATGATGGAGGAGGAACGCGGCATGAAGCAGGTGAAGAGGCACTCCTGCTCTTCGCCTATGGATCCTGATCCTGCCTTCGATCCATTTCAGGAGTTCGCACCATCTGGGGGCCAGCGAAGGCGTCGGCGTCACGGCCGGGCGCATCTTCGGCAAGCTCCTGCTCCGGATCCAGTTCCGGGCCGCCGGGATGACCCCCTCAACCAGCCAGCTGCTGAGAGTGAGCTGAGTCCTGTGCCGGTGGGCTCTGTTCTTGGATCCTTTACCATCCAGCGAGCGAGGGAAGGAGCAACGTCCGCTATAGCTGACAACATCCTCCCCCCGGGAGACAGGCAAGTCCAAGTTCACTTTCCTAGTAATAATAGTGATCTGTCTTGTCTGACTCCTGGGGGTGAAGCTCAGGGTTCGCAGCTCCCTGAGTTTCTTTCCCCAGCTGTAGCCCTTTGTATTAAACCTGCTGCCTCTGTGTCTCCTCCTGCGGAGCGGTCCTCGGCGTCAGTCCCACGCCGTCGAACGAGGGGGAGGCCTGCAGCCCTGAGAGATATCCCGGTCCTGCAGCCTTGCTTTGGACAGAGCAGAACGGACTGCAGTGAGGAGCCAGAGCCGACGAGAGAGCGTCCCCAGGGTTCCTCAGGGATGCAGCCCGAGTCAGCAGGTCCAGGGTCCTCTGTCCCCACGCCATACGGGTTATTGGCGTGGACGCCAGCGCGTGAGGATCCAGCTGCAGAGACCATCAGGCCGGCTGTGGAACCCAACACAGCCGAGTGGGAGCCCGACGACGAGCTTCTCCTTGAACCTGGATCAGCGAAGTCCTGGACGGCTCCAGAGCCCGAGTGCAGGCAAGTGCTCTTTCTTGTTTTCCTGAATGGTGTGTTAGAGCATTTTTGCCTGCCTCATGGGGAGGCGAGTGAGGGGCAGCCGGCCGCTGCACCCGAGCTCGTCTCGCTGGGCTCTGGCGCTGCCGGTGGAACTGATCCCGGTCCTCTCTTGTGTTCTGAGCACCTCCACAGCGTTACCGGTCCGGAGCCAGTCAAGGTCATGGGACCGGGGGTTCCAGGTTCGGAGATGGAGGTCGTCGCTGGAGCAGTCCTGATCCGGTCGGGGTCCGACGTGTGGGCCGAGGTGACCCGGTCGGGGTCCGACGCGTGGACCGAGGAGACCCGGTCGGGGTCCGACGCGTGGGCCGAGGAGACCCGGTCGGGGTCCGACGCGTGGACCGAGGAGACCCGGTCGGGGTCCGACGCTTGGGCCGAGGTGACCCGGTCGGGGTCCGACGCGTGGACCGAGGAGACCCGGTCGGGGTCCGACGTGTGGGCCGAGGTGACCCGGTCGGGGTCCGACGCGTGGACCGAGGAGACCCGGTCGGGGTCCGACGCTTGGGCCGAGGTGACCCGGTCGGGGTCCGACGCATGGGCCGAGGTGACCCAGTTGGGGTCCGACGCATGGGCCGAGGTGACCCAGTCGGGGTCCAACGTGGGTGCAGCGGTGACCCAATCGGGGCCCATCCTGACCCAGTTGGGGTCCGACGCATGGGCTGAGGTGACCCAGTCGGGGTCCAACGTGGGTGCAGCGGTGACCCAATCGGGACCCGTCCTGACCCAGTCGGGGTCCGACGCATGGGCTGAGGTGACCCAGTCGGGGTCCAACGTGGGTGCAGCGGTGACCCAATCTGGGCCCGTCCTGACCCAGTCGGGGTCCAATGTGGGTGCAGCGATTACCCAATCGGGGTCCGACGAGGTTCAGTCGGGTTCCGACTCAGGTGTGGCTGTAACCCAATCGGGGTCCGACGAGGTCCAGTGGGGGTCCAGCGCAGATGCGGCTGCGACCCAATCAGGATTCGAGGGGGTCCAGGTTTTTGGTTGTCCCCCTCTCAGGAGCCACCAGCTGGGGGCCGTTAGTGGGTTTTGTTTGGCAGATCGGCGCTCTCCTGTTTTGTCGTTTTCAGGTGAGCGGCTGCATGCAATCCCTCCACGGTCCTGTTGGTTGTGGGATGCGGGTCGGCCACCCGAGGAACTGCTTGGAGCGTTCGGCGTCTTGGGTTGGCCACCCAATAAACTGTGTGTGTTACGGGGTGACCTGGTTCGGCCACCAGAGGACTTATTTCTGGGGGCATGGGACTGGGGCAGGCCACCTGACTGATCATGTACTGTGGGATTTTCTGTGGGCCCATATGGTGCCAAATCATGTTTTGTACGTCTAGCAATTTTTTGTTGTTTATCAAAGTCATAGTCTTAGTCAAGTCCGAGCAGTTTTTGATTGCCTCTTGTTTCCTTGTAAGTCTTAGTCAAGTCCGAGCAATTTTTGATTGCCTCTTGTTTCCTTGTAAGTCATAGTCTTAGTCAAGTTCGAGCAATTTTTAGATTGCCTCTTGTTTTGTTTTTTTTCCTTGTAAGCCAAAGTCTTAGTCATAGTCAAGTTTGAGCAATTTCAGATTGTCTCTTGTTTCTTTTTTCTTGTGAGCCACAGTCATTGTCTTAGTCATGTTGGAGCATTTTTTTTTGATTGCCTCTTGTTTTTTTTTTGAGGGCCATAGTTTAGTTTTAGCCAAGTCAGAGCAATTTTGGATTGCCTCATGTTTTTTTTTTTTCTGGGAGAGCCACAGTCTTGTCATAGCCAAGTTGGGTCATTTTGTCCTTGTTGTTTTGTTCTCCACTCCTTCTTGAGGGGTTATAGTATGGAGGTTTTTGTTCATAGTTTCCAGGGGTTTACTTGTATTTTTGGTCTCGTGTGTTTGTTTTTTTCATGGTCGCCGTGTTTGGTGCGTATTTCTTTTGTTTCCACGGTTAGTCATGTATTTCTTTTCTTTGTTTTTTTCCCCAGAGTCATGTGTTTGTATTTATTTCTTGTATGGTTTTCTTGTCTGGTCTTTGTCTTGTTCTTGGGTTGGTTTCTCTCCCTCCGCACCTGTCCCCCAACCTCCCACCCTGGGGGGGGCGGGGGGGGCAGGGTGGTTCCTTGGGGCGTTCGGAGTCCGCCCGTGGAGGGAGGGTACTGTTATGACCCGAGCGTCGGTTCTGATCGCGCTCGGGTTAAAGTTATGTCTCGCTGCCGGCCTTGACAGCTGCGGGCGGTATTCTGGCCTCTCCGGGCTCTTATTGTGAAAGTGCTCGGTGGGGCTTCCGCCTGTCAACGGTCGGCCAGCTGTGTGTCATCATTGTCATTAGTACCTTGTCTATTTAAGCCCAGCACTGGCGTCGTTAGGACGCAGCAGTGTCTGATCGCTAACTGATCGCTAACTGATCGCTAACTGATCGCCAACCTGGTCGTTTAACTGTTCACCCACCGTCACGTTGCGGATGCCTGGACTGTATTCACACCTCGGCTGCCTTGGGCTTGACCGTCTTTCACCGGTACCAGTAAGTGTGCTACATTAGCCTTATTCCTCCCGGCGTGTATTGATTCTGTAAGTCCCTGCCGTAGCAGCCAGTGTGCTATTATTACCAAGCCTGACTGTGTGTGACTGTCTCCTGCTCTGGACCTATAGTGTGCTGTATAGCCCTATGCTTCCTGTTCCGTGAAGACTCCTGTCATTATCTCAGCAGCTTGTGTTAACACCTTTTCACCGTAAATAAACTCACTGAAAAACTCACTGGTGACTTTGTGTGCGTCTTATGCTGGCTCGTGAGGGCCAGCGCATGACAGAACACTTCTTTATTATAACGTTGATCTCAGTGCTACAGCCGTGCATGCAGCCGCTGGCAGAGGTAAGGCGGAAGAGACCATCCCTTGACTCGCAGCCCCTGATATGCCCACGGGGTTGGCGGAATCAGAAGGCAGAGCCACCACCCCGTGCAACACAAACAAGAGCTCCAACAATATATATGAACAATAACTGCATAATACACACATAACACTGTAGATATTCCCACTGTCTGCATAACGCTTCTTATACAGTGCATCCGGATAGTATTCACAGTGCTTCACTTTTTCCACATTTTATTATGTTACAGCCTTATTTCAAAGTGGATTAAATTCATTTTTTCCCTCAAAATTCTACACACAGTGCCCCATAATGACAACATGAAAAGAGGGGTTTTTTTTTTAGATTTTTGCAAATTTATTAAAAATAAAAAACTAAGAAATCACATGTACATAAGTATTCACAGCCTTTGCCATGAAGCTCAAACTTGAGCTCAGGTGCATCCTTTTTCCACTGATCATCCTTGAGATGTTTCTACAGCTTAATTGAAGTCCACCTGTGGTAAATTCAGTTGATTGGACATGATTTGGAAAGGCACACACCTGTCTATATAAGGTCCCACAGTTGACAGTGCATGTCAGAGTACAAACTAAGCATGAAGTCAAAAGAATCATCTGTAGACCTCCGAGACAGGATTGTCTCGAGGCACAAATCTGGGGAAGGGTACAGAAAAATTTCTGCTGCTTTGAAGGTCCCAGTGAGCACAGTGGCCTCCATCATCCATAAATGGAAGAAGTTCGGAACCACTAGGACTCTTCCTAGAGTTGGCTGTCCATCTAAACTGAGCGATCAGGGGAGAAGGGCCTTAGTCAGGGAGGTGACCAAAAACCTGATGGTCACTCTGTCAGAGCTCCAGCATTCCTCTGTGGCGAGAGGAGAACCTTCCAGAAGGACAACCATCTCTGCAGCAATCCACCAGTCAGGCCTGTATGGTAGAGTGGCCAGACGGAAGCCACTCCTTAGTAAAAGGCACATGACAGCCTGCCTGGAGTTTGTCAAAAGGCACCCGAAGGACTCTCAGACCATGAGAGACAAAATTCTCTGGTCTGATGAGACGAAGATTGAACTCTTTGGCATGAATGCCAGGCATCATGTTTAGAGGAAACCAGGCGCCGCTCATCACCAGGCCATTACCATCCCTACAGTGAAGCATGGTGGTGGCAGCACCATGCTGTGGGGATATTTTTCAGTGGCAGGAAGTGGGAGACTAGTCAGGATAGAGGGAAAGATGAATGCAGCAATGTACAGAGACACCCTGGATGAAAACCTGCTCCAGAGCGCTCTTGACCTCAGACTGGGGCGACGGTTCATCTTTCAGCAGGACAACGACCCTAAGCACACAGCAAAGATATAAAAGGAGTGGCTTCAGGACAACTCTGTGCATGTCCTTGAGTGGCCCAGCCAGAGCCTAGACTTGAATCCAGTTGAACATCTCTGGAGAGATCTGAAAAGGGCTGTGCACCAACGCTTCCCATCCAACCTGATGAAGCTTGAGAGGTGCTGCAAAGAGGAATGGGCAAAACTGCCCAAAGATAGGTGTGCCAAGCTTGTGGCATCATATTCAAAAAGACTTGGGGCGGTAATTGCTGCCAAAGGTGCATCAACAAAGTACTGAGCAAAGGCTGTGAATATTGATGTCCATGTGATTTCTTAGTTTTTTTATTTTTAATAAATTTGCAAAAAATCTAAAAAAAAAAAGCAAAACTTTTTTCACGTTGTCATTATGGGGTATTGTGTGTAGAATTTTGAGGAAAATTTTTTTTAATCCTTTTTGGAATAAGGCTGTAACATAACAAAATGTGGAAAAAGTGAAGCGCTGTGAATACTTTCTGGATACACTGTATATTTATTGCATATGGGACCTTAAATCAAAAAAAATTCTCCATTGAAATAAATGGCAAGTGTGAAATTATGTTTTGATCCCGATCAAATTTTGTCACGAGTTACACATATGATGTTTGTTAATTTAAAAGATAATTTTCCACATAATTAAAGTTGTCGGCTGTTGTATAATAACAGAGTATTATTTAGTTTTTGTTTAAACAACTAGCGGACAACAATCATCCCACATCACTAAACATGATTACAGTTTTTCAATTTTTTTATTGACTGTCTACTGTCAATTTGCTGTTGCTTATGCTGAATGCACATGTATTTTTCTTTAACTAGAGTTTATAAAATTCAATTATTCAATGCTTGCTGTGCTTACAGTCAATTCACTGCAAACAAAAATAAATCTATATATGTATACTGTTATCAAGCAGCCTCTGTTTTACACCGTGTGGTAGGTTGGCTGTTGGGCTTTTGTTGGGCTTGTTTCCACAGAACTGGTTGCTTGTTTCTCCATTCAAGATCTGGCAACATTGAGGCCTACTTGACTCTCTTAGGGGAAGAGGAAGGAGCCGAGGAGCAAGAAGTGTACAAGGTGGGAAAGATGGCAGATTGGGTGGGGGGGTATGTATGTTAAATGAGGGACAGGAGTCTCTTCTGTCATGCAGCAAGTCAACACTTTATTATAAGAACAGGACTATTTATATACAAGGGCTGTCCCTGCCTGACGTCACACCAGAGGCGGGTACGGCAGCACACACACCACACTCCCTACACCACAGGGGGTATGTCTGGAAATAGGACAGCGGAGGCAGGAGTTGAACCAAACACAAACTTTATTACAAACACAAAATGATGGTACACTTGCTGTGGTAATATAGCAACAAGCTAACACTGGGCTGATACAGGCTCTAGCTGTTATGAAGGCGGAGCACCAAAGACCCCGATTCCTGACGCCAGTCCTCCTAATATAGGCACGGCATGATGACGTCACCCGTGCCTGCGTCCTCACATCCGTGCTGCCTGTTGTTAATATGGGGACATATCTAACATTTATCCCCCCTCTGAAAAAGCACAAAACATTATCAACTCACAACAGCTTAACTGTTACAACAGTTTTTTGCTTTTTTTTTACAACAAGCAGAGAAATAGAACCTGGGCAATCGGGTAGTAGTGATGTTAAAACTGAGGCCTTGTGAAACAATGAGCAACTTTGAGACAATTGCTTCATGAGCGACACAGTGTTATGAAACATCTAATAAAGACTGCCATCTGGTGACTGACTGTCAGAACTGCATCAGAGTTGAAAAACCCGAAAAAATCTCAATACTTTTTTTTTTTGAGCATTTGCCCATCCCAGGTCTATTTAAAATTGGATGTCAGGAACAAACAGTACAAAGCAAACAAAAAAAACAAATTCCCTCTCAAACTTTCCGCGAGTCCTCAAGTCACGTGAAGTGACCAACATAACGAGGCCTCGCTTGCTACGGTCACGTGACTGTGGGCATGTTGACACAGTGCTCGGCACTCTGCTCACAACACTTCTGTATTATATTGCTCGAGTCAGTGTTGAGTGGGCGGTGTCGAGCATAACATCACTACTGGGTAGACTGCCGGTTAACCCTGCATGACTGTGTGGATTGCTCTGCCACTACTGAATTAGTTATGCTCTGTCTAAACATATCAAAACACAGTCTCTACTTACAGTTCAACTTCAGGGGCCTCAGTTGAACCCACGGTGGGTGCACCCCTGGAGGTGCTGGCTGCAGCGAACCTGGGTGCCGTCTCGCTGGAATCATGGCTCGCTCGTCCATAACGTCACATCCTGGGTCCCATACCAGCTGGATCAGCTCCAGCGCTGTGTCTTGATCTGAGGCAACTGCTCTTACCTTTTGCAGATGGCTGGCGTGCCATCTCGAACCATCGGCCATTTGGACAGCGGCTGGCCTCTTTAGTGCAGCGATTCTCATCTGCAATGATGGGACTGTCTGTGGTTCCAGGCGGTTGGATCATTGGACCCTAACCCAATCAAGTAGTGTGTGCAACAATTGGTTCGGCTGCACTCAGTGCTGCTGCTCTCTCATTTCCACTGCTGTTTGTTGCTGTGGCGATGTACCGTCCACGCCGGTGGAAGGACGTGCCCTCAGTCGGCGTTGCTCTGCTGGATCCTCCTGGGCCACAAACTCTCCATCCTGCTTTGCTGCAGCAGCTCCCCGAGGCTGATACTCGGTGAGGATGCGGGATAAGTTCGGCTTCTTCTCTTTCTGACCTGGTGCTGATTGTAGTTGCGTGATGTGTCGCTGTCATCGGCAACGGGACACGAGCCGGGTTGTCTTCAGTCACCGAGGTCCCCTTTCTCCGTGAATTCCCTTTCCTGCGGCTCCACGGCGGCTGCTTGAAGCTCATGCTGGGCAAGGATCAGAGGCGAGTCTGGTCTGTGCGTGCTGTGTTCTCTCTCCATGGTCTGGTCTTTGGTTGTGCCCATGTCCACGAAATCATACTGTCCCTCCTGTGATGAGGCTGCAGTTCTAGGATGCTTGTGCTGCATGGAGACCGGCTCCGGGTCCTGTGTGGCTATGGATTGGGGCTCATGGGGCTGCTTTGGTTCTGCTGGGTTCTGTTTGGTGTGCGTTGCGAGACAGGGAGTGGCTGCATACAGTATATGTCTGACTGCAATGGCTCCAGACTGTCGTTGGTCTGTGATGGAGAGACCCAGTTTACAGAACAAATCCCACCCCATGATGTTATCACCATGGTGTGTCACCTGGAACCAGAATGCTGGGACTGTTCTGTTGGCGTTTTGCACTACAAAGGTGATGTTTTTGCTGGTCTTAGAGCATCTGTCATCCAGCAGTTCCACTGCTTCAGGTTGCCGGGGAGTAAGCCTTGTAACCGTGGCCTCATTTATCAGGAACCTTGAGGCAGCCGTGGTCATCATCATTGATACACTGATGCCGTCCAGCTTCATTACACCCTGCAGTCCTGACCAGTTCTCAGGGCCCACAATATTGATGCCATCCATGTCAGACGTGGGGTTAACGGGCTCAGCAACCGGGACAACCGTCTGCACCAGTAGAGATGATTGTGGGGAGTGCGGTCCAGGGCCCGCTAACTGCAATGCTAACTGAGCAGCCTCTTTTCGCTTCAGCCGAAACGCTATCTCCAGTGCTTCAGCTAGCATCAGGCCATCCGGCACCGTGAACAATATCACCTGCAGCTTGCATTTTGTAGTGTTCTCCGCCAACTTGTCTTGCACAATCTCCTGCTCTAAGCATCCAAACTCACATACACTAGCTAAACTGCAGAGGTCGGTGACAAACTGCTGGACCGACTCACCCGCTCGCTGTCGGTGCTAGCCAAACCTGGCTTGTTTAGCCGCTAAACTCTCCGGTCAGGGTGCCTGACATGCGCCTCTCTTCAGGGAAAGCGTTGTGTTTTCCTTCAGAAGGTCAATTTTCTCCTTGTTGCCATTTGTTGTGTTTGGAAACAGCACAGCGGAGGCAGGAGTCAAACCGAACATGAACTTTATTACAAACACAAAATGATGGTACATGTGTTGTGGTAATATAGCAACAAGCTAACACTGGGCTGATACAGGCTCTAGCTGTTATGAAGGCGGAGTGCCAAAGACCCCGATTCCCACTGTCAGTCCTCCTAATATAGGCATGGCGTGATGATGTCACCTGTGTCTACGTCCTCATGTCTGTGCTACCTGTCATGTGTGGGTTTGGCCCTTGGGGCTTGCCGTAGCCGTCTGGGGGGAGTGACGTCAGGCGGGCTGCGGCCGCTGTATATATTGACTGTGGTCTGTAATAAAGTTTAGTTGGATATTCGGCATAAGACAGCTCGCGTCTCACTCATTTCCATACATAACATTGGCGACTGAGGATTAATTCATGGAGGCGTGTGGGGCACCTCTATGGCCATTTCTGCAGTATCCAGGAGAACCAGCAATTCTGTGGCCTTGCTGGTTGGCCGCGTTTGAGGGGTACATTGTGGCGTTGGGCCTGGGTAAAATCAACGGAGTGCAGAGGCAAGCGTTTCTGGTTCAAAATCTCGGCGTAGAAGGCCAGAAAATTTTCCACACGTTAGGGGAGACGGAGTCTTATGCAGATGCTGTCGGTCTGCTTGCTGACTACTTTGCCAAACACACATGGAGCACAAAGCTGTGGGTTGAAAGGCCGTTGGTGCCAAAAGACGCTAAGCTAGCTAGCTCGGGGGAGCTAGCAGCCCAGCTAGTAGCAATGGAGAAATTAGCCACGGAGCTAGGTGGGTGCCAAACACAGAAGCTAGAAGGTACAGGCTACAAGCTAGATAACACGATGGAATCGGAGCCAGAGGAGAGGGAACCCGTGTCCATTGGGAACGACAAGCCAGCCAAAGAGCACTGCACTAAGAGTGACCCCAGCATGAAGGGAGAGCACCAAACGAACTCGGCTCAGTTTATCTCACAGCCAGAGCTGGAGCAGCAGGATGGGGAGGACAAGCATGCTGACAGCCCAGAGAAGCAGTAGCGAGAGCTGGGCATAGAGACAGCACAACGGAGCACCTCGGACGACAGAGAGGAGGTACCAGACTTCTTTTGTACCCGAGACGAGCCGCAGTCGAAGATGGACACTGGGAGTGAACAGTACGAAGAGTTAATGGATGCCATGGCGGTCAAGCAGGACCAGTTTTGCTCAGGTTCGACGCAGGGGGGTCTCAGTCCTGGCGCTTGGGAAAAGGCGGAGGATGCCACCGAGTGAGACAGCGAAGTGCCTGTGCTGGCGAGTGGCACCGATGTGTTAGCCCCGGATGCCTCCAGAGTTTGGCCGCAATGGGGTCTGTGGCTACGATGGCGTACACTACAACAGCCTTAGAAGAGGTCGGGGCAGGACCGAGAAGCATGGGCGATCAGCATGTTCAACAACAACGTCTCAAGCTGAGCTGGGCCCCACTGAGGATTCTGGATTGGGTTCGAAGTTGAGGTGAGTAACGTTCGATGCTAATACAGGCCAGACAACAGCCAGCGAAACACCAGAAACACCTGCGTATCGTGGCTAAGCTGGGCACAGTGTGCTTCGGATGGTCTGATGGCTCGTTGAGGCACACCAATCAGTTTCGATGTGTCCAGGAAGACACTCCAGGTGGCAAGGCTGGACCGGAGTCGGTGATGGTGGTGTGGGATCCGGGCCCCGCCATCCAGAAGGTCAGCCATCGCTCCGGGGATCTGTGGTTTCCAGGGGCGCGCCTGCTGAGGGTCTGCCCTGGACCCCCATGCAAGTTCCAGTTTTACTTCACATAAATGACTATGCGGTAGCACTTTGGTCATAGTTTTGTGTGTTTTCTGTGCATGCTATGTGACATGAGATTATTTTGGGTATTTTGCTTTTAGTTAGGAGCACGGCTGTGATTTTAGTTTAATAAAGGACTCTTTCAGTTACCAGTGGCAGAATAATCCACTGTGTCGTGTGGGCTGCATGATAGTCCACCCGTCAGCCCTATTTTAGTTATTTTGTGTGAATGTGTTAAACAATGCAAATTTCTCTCTCTGCATTTAGAAAAAACCCGGTGAGCCATGTTTGTGACTTTTGTGAATTACTTTAATTGATGATTTTTTTCTTTCTAATAACAAGAAAAATAATTATTCTAGGCATATCCTTTGTCTGCTGTTCCTTCCTTCATTCAATCATTCCATTTTACTTGTTAAACCCACGTTGTTTGACTGTTGAATGTTTGAAAACATTGCTGTTCTTAATGAGGAAACAAAAATGCAATTCATCATCTATCACACAGTAAGTTTTGCTAATATATAAGGATAAACCTGAAGACATATTGACCTTTTGTAATTGTTTTGTAGCCACACATGTAACTTACATAATGCCTTACATAATGCCTCACATCTTAGATAAGAACAAAGTGCAGAGTTTCCTTGGAGATAACAGGAAGCTGTGAAAGTGTAATCTTTTGTGTGTCAGAAACTGCTTGGAGGATCCTTTGTGTGTCAAAGACTGTGAGGGGGATGCTAAGGGATTAAGGAGGAAGTGCAATGTTACCTTTGATGTGAATGCAATGTGACTTGTGAGCTGTGGGGAGACCTGGGTATATAAGGGACAAGTTTTTTCTGAGATGTTCTCTTTTCTACTATGCTCATATTAGAGAATGTGTAATAAACTGCCTGAGACAAACTTGCCTCGTCATTTACACACTCTACACTGGTGACCCAAGACGAAGCATGCAACACGAAGAGAATTCCCCGGAGCCAGCCTCGTTGGGAGACCCCAGCCAAGCGTATGCCGTTACAATCCAGCTACCGGATTTTTGGCAGCACAATCCGCGCTCCTGGTTCCACCTGGTTGAGGCGCAGTTCGTCCCCCGGGGGATATCGGTGGATGACACGAAATTCTACCACGTGGTCGCAAAGCTCGACACACACACGGCTCAGCATGTGGAGAGCCTGCTGGATCAGCCACCAGCCAGCGACAAATACGGCGCGATGAAGGCTCCACTTATCCAGCACTACACACTCTCGGTTGAGGAGAGAGCAGAGAGACTCCTGATGCGGACGGGGTTGGGAGATTGCATGGCTATTGACCTGATGGAGAGGATGCTGAGATTGAAGGGCTCGGACGACGACCACTTCATTTTTATCCACCTTTTCCTCCGGAACCTTCCGTCAGCGACGAGAGCGGCCCTGGCCAGTTCGCCGTTGCTGGCCAAGCGGGACTACCGTGCACTGGCCCGGGAGGCACACCGGATCATCATGGCCAGCAGAGAGCTCGCGACCACGGCGGCGGCGACGGAGCTCGGCGCGACGACCGGAGACGGCGAGGAGCCATCGACGGCGGTAACGGAACCACCGACGACGGCGGCGGCGGGGGCCAAGGAACGCGGAGGAGACACCCTTTGTTTCTACCACCGTCGTTTTGCAGAGAGGGCATGCAAATGTATACCACCGTGCCAGTTCAAGCGCTCGGGAAAACGCCAAGACCGGGGGTCGGTAGCAGCTGCGGCCCTCGGGGAGGAGAACAAGCTGCTCTACTTGATGGACGCATGCTCGGGGAGGAATTTCCTTGTGGACACCGGCGCCCAGTTGAGTTTCATCATGCCGTCCTACGCCGACTGGCTGGCAGGATCCAGCGGCCCCGAGATGGCAGCAGCAAACAGCTCGGAGATTAAGACCTTTGGTGAGAGGACTCTGCTTCTGTCTCTACACGGCCGTGCATTCGAGTGGACTTTTGTCATAGCAGCATTGAATTTCAATATATTGGGGGCTGATTTTTTGTGCTCACATGGTTTGTTGGTTGATGTCGCTAACAGCTTTTGATTCTATTCCCTGTACAGCTCGAGCGTTCCGGCCAACAGCACAAGCCAACGTCACAGCTGCAAGCGGTAAGTTCCACACACTGCTCACTCAGTTCCCAGCACTCACGGTCCCGACATTTTCAGCAGCCGTCGCTAAACACGGGGTGGAACATTTTATTACCACCACCGGGCCGCCCGTTTTTGCAAAACCTCGGCGCTTGGACGCAGCTAAACTGGCCATAGCGCGCGATGAGTTCGCCAACCTGGAGAGGTTGGGCATCATCAGGCGTTCAAACAGCCCATGGGCTTCCCGGCTACACATGGTCCCTAAAGCTGACGGTTCGTGGCGACCTTGTGGGGATTTCCGCAGGTTGAACAACGCCACAGCGCACGACCGCTACCCAATTCCTCACATCCAAGATTTTTCCGTTCATTTGGCAGGAGCGCGCGTTTTTTCTAAAATAGACTTGGTCCGCGGTTACCACCAAGTCCCAGTGCGCGCTGAGGACATACCCAAAACAGCGATGATAACTCCGTTTGGTCTATTCGAGTTTTTGCGCATGCCATTCGGGCTTAAAGGGGCTGCACAGACATTCCAACGCATGATGGATGCAGTGCTGCGCGATCTCCCTTTCGTATTCGTCTACCTGGATGATATTTTGGTAGCCAGCGCGTCCGAAGACGGACACGAAACCCACCTCACGGCGGTTTTCCGGAGGTTGGGAGAGCACGGTTTAATAATCAGTCCAGCGAAGTGTCAGTTCGGGGTGACGCAGATCAATTTTTTGGGGCACTGCGTCTCTCCCGAAGGAGCGGTTCCGCTGCCTGACAAAGTGCGCGCGGTAGCAGATTTTCCCCAACCACGAACGGTCAAGGCGTTACAGGAGTTTTTGGGAATGGTGAATTTTTATAACCATTTCCTCCCCCGCACAGCGCAGCTCATGCAACCACTGTACGCCGTGCTCAAAAAACAGAAACCCGCGAATAAGATCGAATGGTCCCCGGAGCGAGAGCGGGCGGTCTCGGAGGTCAAGGCAGCCCTGGCAAACGCTGCGTTGTTGGCACATCCAGACCCAACAGCCCGCATAGCGCTCACTACTGACGCATCAGATGTGGCCATAGGGGCGGTCGTGGAGCAGCGTGTAGCCGGGGCTTGGCAGCCGCTCGCCTTTTTCAGCAGGACTTTGCGCGATAGTGAACGTAAATACACTGCGTTTGACAGGGAGTTGCTGGCTCTCCACTTGGCTATTCACCACTTCCAGTTCTGGCTGGAAGGGCGCTGTTTCACCACGTTCGTTGACCACAAGCCACTAACATTCGCGATGGCCAAGGTTTCAGAACCGTGGTCGGGCCGGCAGCAGAGACAGCTGGCCGCGATCTCAGAGTTTACTACTGATATTCAGCATGTCTCGGGTAAACTGAATGTAGTGGCAGACTGCCTCTCACGCGCCGTGGCGGCCCCGGTCCGCGTGGGGATAGATTACACAGCCATGGCCGCGGAGCAGGTTAGTGACGCGGATGTGCGCGCGCTCCAGTCTGGACCAACAGGGTTAAGGCTGGAGAGCAGGATGCTGCAAGACGGTATGCCCCCCTAATCTGCGATGTCTCCACTGGGCGACCGCGTCCCGTGGTACCGGCCGCGTGGCGCCGCCGCGTTTTTGACTCGGTTCATTCTTTAGCGCACCCGGGAGTGCGCGCGTCAATCAAGATGGTAGGAGAAAAATCTGTGTGGCCGAGTCTTCGCAAACAGGTGAAAGAGTGGGCAGCAGCCTGCATGGCGTGCCAACGAGCCAAAGTACACAGACACACAAGGGCTCCCTTGGAGCCGTTTCACATCCCGGCTAAGAGGTTCGATCATGTTCACGTGGACCTCGTGGGCCCCCTCCTGCCATCACAGGGGTGCATGCACATTCTGACAATGGTGGACCACACCACGCGATGGCCGGAGGTGGTTCCCCTGGCGTCAACCACAGCCGAGGAGCATAGCGTGCGCATTTTTAACAGCATGGGTGGCGCGTTTTGGAGTCCCGTCGGACATTACGTCAGACAGAGGCCCTCAATTTGTTTCCGAACTTTGGTCAGCAATGGCCCGCAGCCTGGGTGTCACAATTCACCGCACAACCGCGTACAATCCTCAGGCTAATGGGTTATGCGAACGTTTTCATAGGTCATTGAAAGCGGCTCTCAGGGCATCACTGACAGATGCAAATTGGGTAGACAAGCTACCGTGGGTTTTATTAGGGTTGCTTTCTGCGCCTAAAGAAGACTTGGAAGCTTCCCCAGCTGAACTCGTTTTTGCGCAGCCACTTCGGCTGCCCGGGGAGTTTCTCCTGGATAATCCTGCGCCGGGCAGCTCCCCGTCTCAGCTGTTGCAGCGTAGCATTGACACAGGCACGCTGCTGGGCCCCGTTCATCACAGTTTTCCACGCGTTTTTGTGCCTAAAACTTTGAAAAACGCGGAGTTTGTTTTTGTCAGACATGACGCGCATTGCCCCCCACTGCGACCACCTTATGATGGACCGTTCAGAGTGCTGGAAACAGGGGACAAGCATTTTTTGCTAGATTTGGGGGGTAGGAGGGAAAAGGTTGGCATAAACAGACTCAAACCTGCTTTTGTGGTGGCGGACAAGCAAGTGCTGTTGGCGAGGGCCCCTCGGCGTGGAAGACCCCCACGGGGAGCTTCCCAGAGTAACATTTCCCCAGAACACCCGCAGGGACAGACAAAAGGTTTTCACCCCCAGACAGCAGCTCCCCAGCATGACAGCGCCGCGGGGGCGGTGAATCCTGGTTACAGCAGATACGGGAGAAGACTGAAGCCCAAGCAGCATGTGGATTGATGTGTAATGATTCTATCACAGCATGCAGACTGTTATTCTTTTGTTCGATCCAAAATGCTCGGGGGGGGGGGGGGTAACCACACATGTAACTTACATAATGCCATACATAATGCCTCACATCTTAGATAAGAACAAAGTGCAGAGTTTCCTTGGAGATAACAGGAAGCTGTGAAAGTGTAATCTTTTGTGTGTCAGAAACTGCTTGGAGGATCCTTTTTGTGTCAAAGACTGTGAGGGGGATGCTAAGGGATTAAGGAGGAAGTGCAATGTTACCTTTGATGTGAATGCAATGTGTCTTGTGAGCTGTGGGGAGACCTGGGTATATAAGGGACGAGTTTTTTCTGAGATGTTCTCTTTTCTACTATGCTCATGTTAGAGAATGTGTAATAAACTGCCCGAGACAAACTTGCCTCGTCATTTACACACTCTACAGTTTTAATTTATTTGTCACCTTTTGTGACTATATTTAGGATATGTCAATTGTTCTGACTGGAATTGGAAAGTATGTTATGTTTTTAGTTAAAAACCAAATGGGTCTTATCCCTATGGTCTTAGCTAACGCACTTGTTATAATGAAGTTCTTATAAAAAGAGGTTACTTTAACTAACGATGATATTAAACGGGCCCTCGGAGCGCACATATTCACGTTACTGCTACACGTTGATAGTGGGTTATACCAAAATCCGTAATCCGTTAGAATATGTGACTGCAGGATGTCAAGTTATTTTGATGTTTAAAAACCTCATTCCACAGATACAGTAAGGTCATGTAGTTTGATGGCTGTCAGCTATCTGAAACAATGACCTTCGTCTTTATGGTTCCACGTTGAGCTACAGATTTTAGTGGGTCCTAGAATCGGGATAACACCGGAAATGACGTAAGAGGAAAACAGGAAAAAGTACCCGGATTTACAAGCTAGGTGCTGTCACAAAAGTGTCAATATAGGATTAGAATTTTTTTGCATGCACACATCAAATAGCTGTATTTAAAGTCAGGGTTAAAGGGTTTCCCAGGTGAGTCATGGCACGAACTATATGTTTTTTTCTCTTAAAGTATAATTAATGTTAATCTCGCTCACTTTACATTTGCCTTTACATTCTGGCTGTATCAGTTACTTAGCATTAGCTTTATAAAGCCTCTGTGAATAAAGTCTTTGTGTGACAGTTGCCTTATTGTTAAATCTGTTAAGTCAAAATTAAACTTTCTACTTCATGATCACATCTTCTTAGTTACGTTTAATGGTAACTAAGATAAAAAAAAAAAGCCATTTGCTTCTATTAGCCTGTGTTGACGAGCTTTTAGCAGATCTGATAATGATTAACTGACACGCATAGGGTTAAAGTTATGAAGGTATGAAGATAACGTATAGGTAGTGGCTATGGATACGGAGACGTTGCCCTATACAAAATGTCTGTAGCTGCGGGAATTGTTGACAGTCCGGGAAAGGATTTTCAGATCAGCGTCACGCCACCTGCTGCTGTGGCTTAGGTGGAAAGTGTGGTGGGTATGTAATCAGAAGGTTGCAGGTTAGAGTCCTGCTATCAGCCTCTTTTTCAAACCTTTTTATTTGATATGAGATGAAATTTGGAATTAAAATTAAAGAGGTTAGCCTTAGGATTTGGGAGTGGGTAAGACTGAAAAGGTATTAGAATAGATATTAAAATTTTGAAACAAATAAATGCCTCAGATTCCTATACCTGTACCCTGCTGCATTAATAGAATGTACTGGCTAATCAGAAAAAATTCTTTGGCTATGTCTTGCATATTCATAGCTACTGCCTAACTTACATTACTCACAAAAAGTTAGGGATATTCAGCTTTTGGGTGAAATTTCAGGATGCATCTAAAATGCACTGTAACCGTACAGGTGAACTTAATTTGCGGCAGCACAGCAACTCACCCTTGGCCATGGGATCCCTGGTTCGATCCCAGCCCCTGACCAACAGTGATCTGTGTGAAGTTTGCATGTTCTCCCCGTATCTGCGTGGGTTTACTCCGGGATTTCTCCAGTTTCCTCCCACATGCCAAAAACATGCAGGTTAGGTTAATTGGAGACTCTAAAGTGGCCCTAGGTGTGAATGTGTGTGTGAATGGTAAAGGGATAGCGCCGTACCGTGGCTGCTTCATCCATCCAGGTGGATGCCCTCAATTTCCCCTCTGGGGATCAATAAAGTATACAAAATCAAAAAAAAAAAAAAAAGACCTTCTCTAACCTTTCGAATGCACATGTCCAACTGTTAAATGGTAAATGGCATTCACTTATATAGCGCTTTTATTCTCATCTATTGATGACCAAAGTGCTTTACAGATCCTGCTATCCACCCATTCACACACTGATGGCGGCATGCTACCTAACATGGCGCTTCCAGACCCACCAGGAGCAATTGGGGTTCAGTGTTTCAGTACTTTTTGCATAACTTGCTGTTTTCTAACAAGGTGCTTAATGGCAAAATTCACAACAGGTGTTTGATCCATGAATTGACCAATAAATTTTCTGGTTCAGTTACAGTTGGTATTTAAACAGTCCTCTTCATCATGCTGTTCACATTTTGACATCATGTGACCGAGACAACACCTAACAATTGATCAACAATACCTCGCCATTGTGAGGTATCAAACAGGATGTTCTCAGAGGGAAGTGGCCACTGAGCTTAGTGTCACAGAGTGTCATCAGCAGGTTGCAACAGAGAGACTGTAAGAGTCACAGAAAGACATAGAAGTGGGCATCCTTTGGCCACATCCCATGCTGATGACTGCTTCATTGTGAACAGTGCTCTGCGGAACCGGATGATGAACGCCACTCAACTCCAGGCACATTTAAGGGAGATGAGAGGCACCCAAGTGTCACGTCAGACCATTCAAAACCATTTACATTGGCATGGTTTGCGTGCTAGACGACCGCACAGGTGTCATCATCTTACTTATGCCAAGGAGCATTTACGCTGGACAAAAGACCAGTGGGCCTCAGTGCTGTTCTCTGATGAAAGTCGGTTCACGTTGAGCAGAAATGATGGCTGCCAACGATGTTGGGGACGTCAAGGAGAGCACTATACATCAGCGACTGTTGTCACCAGACGAGCCTTTGGTGGTGGTGTTACAGTCTGGGCAGGTGTGTCTAGTCAACACAGAGCTGCCCTACACCTTGTGAATGGTACAGTGACATGCTGATACTACCTGAATAACATCATTAATCCAGTCATTGTGGCCCTGCATGAACCACAAAAGCCTAATTTCATCTTCATGGATGACGAAGCATCATTGAGGTCGTATCAGTAGGGAACGATTGCTGGAGGCTGGGGTACCTCAAATGGAGTGGCCTGCACTTTCTCCAGACCTGAATCCCATAGAAAATCTATGGGATCAGCTGAGTCATCGTGTAGAGACTCGTAACCCTACACCCCACAACCTCAATGACCTGACGGCTGCCCTTCAAGAAGAGTGGAATGCCATGCCTCAGCAGACAATGTCAACTTGTGAACAGCATGAAATGTTGTTGTCAAGCTGTAATTGTTGCTCAAGGGCACATGACAAGTTATTGAGACACTGACATTTTTTGTTGTGGTATACCCACCACTGTTGTTGGCTTTTGTTTCAATAAATTGTTTGAGATGAGGAAATCACCATTGCATGCTTCTACTTAAATGCCCTACTTTCATGAAATAATATCACTGTAGCGAAGAACTTTTTACATTTTCCATAAATTTCACCTGAAAGCCAAATATCCCTAACTTTTTGTGAGTAGTGTATATGGCGAGTGGGATGTTCTATATCATGAGTCAATAATTAAACCCCTAAAACTATACAGTTCGAATTGTTTGAATGTACATAAAACCTTTAAATGTCCAAATGTCCATATACTTACTTGAGTTTATCATATTCCTCTCATTTTTTGTGTATTTGTATTGCAGTATTGTTCTAAGAAATAAATTAGATTTTCAACTTCAAGCTGTTTTAAATTCAGATTATTTATAGTGGATTACACCTTGCAAATATGTGCCCTTTAAACATGCAGTAGCTGTATAAGCGTGAGTCAGTGAATATACAGTATACATTCCTGATCATTGTTTTTCATTCGCTGAGTAGGCACAGCAGCTAGTTCGATATTACCCTCCTTTTCTCTGTTCAAATCAGCTGTGACGTGTTGTGATCCCTCCCTGAAACCCCACTGTGTGCTATCCTCTTTTCTCTCTGTGGTAAAGAGAGAGAAAAAAGTTTAGTTGATCTATTTTTTTACACTGGAGCTGAAACTGTTTAACTTTTAATTATGGCTTTGAACAGACGGCATTCATACACTCCCAGGGTGAGTTACACGAGCACTCAATCTCAAATGATGGCTTGTTTACTACATCATATAATATCACTATTAATGGCTTGTTTCAATTACATGACAAGAATAAAAATTTGTAGCACTCACCATACTGTGGATGCTGCTGTGGCACATCTCTGCGTACGTGGCTGGTGTAAAAATATATGTTGATATTAAAGTAAAGGTCATCCGATAAACCTTGTTTCCCATTAAACCAAAACTACAGATGATTACTGAGTGAATTAAGATATTTTTCTGTTTTAGTGAGGGATACTAAATATTACAGACTGTTAAAGAAATTATAAATTCTTCTCTCTGGATTTCTGCCCTGTGGTATATTAAAACTGAGGTAGCATGAATTCACATGTCTGTTCTGCTCTAAAAAGGGAATAGACTCTTCCCACGGTTCTAGCTGGTCGTGAATAGGATCTTTGTCAGAGAAATTCAGAGATATGACTTGTCTGTTGTGGTTTAAGGCATATGATGGCAAATGAGGGAGCGAGTGCTTTGCAGCATCAGGACTCTTGTCATTTATTGTTAAAATTACCTAAAAGTTATAGGACACCATTGTTGCATATACAACTACATTTATAAACTTTTTTTTTAATTACCACAATTGAATATAAAGAGTAATTCTACACTAATGGTCTTGTTTTTTTCTCCGATGATTTCTCATTTTCTCATATCTTGTCCCTCAATTCCCAATGCTTCTTAATCTTTCTTTATCATAATGCTTCTTAATCTTTTTTTTCTTTCTGTTTCCTCATATTTCCATTTCTTTGTCTTCATCTGTATTTCCCGAATCATTCAGCTGACCAGCCCACTGATCAGCAAAATGAGCAGTGCAGGGACAGTGGAGAGTGGTAAACCTCCAAAGGTTTGACCCTTTTCAGTATAGATACAATAAAGAAACATTTCAATTTGAGTATAATGTCTCACACTCTGTTATCTTCTTGACTGTCAGATTGGTTCTATAGTGGAGGTGACCGGTAAGGGTCAGCGTGGTACTGTTGCCTACATCGGAGCTACCCTCTTTGCCTCTGGGAAATGGGTGGGCGTAATCCTGGATGAGCCCAAAGGCAAGAACGACGGCACTGTGCAGGGGAAGCGCTACTTTACCTGTGAGGAAAACCATGGGATATTTGTCAGACAGTCCCAGGTTAGTGACATAAGTCTGTTTTTATGCCTGTTGTGTATACAGTATGTAACATTCTGATGATGGAGCAGCATGACGGTCATTTCTGTGGTTGTACATATAACAGATGACTTATTTCTCATATCTCAGTATTCACTATGCATTATACAGGGGATTTGATGCAGCATTCCAGGTACAGAACTTGAGGGTCAGAATAGATAGATGTACTTTACTGATCCCAACCTGGGAAATTACAGTGTAACAGCAGCATGACACAGACAACCCAACCATGCCCTCACTTTTACATGGACCATGTCCCAGCATGGACCATGTTCCAGCATGGACCATGTTCCAGCAGAACAAGTCAGAAAACCCTGGCTGTGTTCATATTGTCCACTCATTCAGTGTATAGTGCCTTGTATAGAGAATCATCCATTTTGTACCATTTGCAATCTTAACCGATTTACGTGGGGTATGATTTGGCTCATGACCCCTGGCTTGGAGGCCAGGGAATGAATCATGTTTGATTGCAGTTTGGTTGTCTTTGCTTGCTCACTGTGTCATTCACAACTGAGTGAACTTACTTTGCTTAACTGTGAAGTCATCCAGTGCAGTTCGGTCATCTGAAAGAACAAATTGCTCAGAGATAGTAAATGTCCTTATTGTGTACTGTGTGTACAGCCAGCTGGAGCCTATCCCAGCATCTTTTTCTCATAAACCAATAATGGCCTTTAACTGATAAAGGTAATCAGATTATTCTGTATACATGACAGTTTAAATAATCCTGTGACTCCAGAAAGCTGATTGTAATGGGTTTACTCATGACCATGTAAACAGGGTCATTGATGCAGTAATTCACGTAAAAGGAACCCAGACCAAGTGTTGAGTGTGCACATGGACATGCTTTCACTAGGCTATTTTCTATTAAAAACCCACTTTTTAAAATTGATGTTATGTAATATTCTAATTTTTTGAGAAACTGAATTTTGGGTTTTCATTAGTTGTAAGCCATAACCATCCAATGAAAAGAAACATTTGAAATATATCACTCTGTGTGTAATGAATCTATACGAGTTTCAAGTTTTGAATTACTGAAATAAATTAACGTGTTGATGATATTCTAATTTACTGAGAAGCACCCGTGTGTTCTCTTGTTCTTGATTTATCAGTGGCTGTGTGTGACGTTGGGTCAGCAGGCAGTGCTGCTGCGGCTCACAAGAAGCGCATTTTTTGGTTGACGTTCATTTCACTGTCTAATAGAGGGACTGTTTAATCAGATTCATTTATTTACAGTTAAAATTATGCTTCAGAGTTAGAATAAACACTAAGTTGTCATTAGTCAACCAATCTAACATTTTTTCCAATTAAATAATTAGCCGGAGAATAGGGAAGGAACATAAATTCATATCAATGGATATAAAGAGAGTTTTTGGAAGAAAAAATAGCTTGGTATGAAAAGTAGCTTCTTTTAAATGAGTTTAAACTGTAGTCTCTATTAAGGCGTCATGAGCTAAAGCTTGGTGGTCACTGCTGAAAGTGAGAAGTTGTTTAATACTTTCAGATTTTAAAAAGGTTATTGAATGTGCTGCTGATAATTGATGAAAACTATACACTAATAAAAAAATAAAATAAAAACAATTTGCAAAATTGTAACTGTATACCTACACACTGAATAAATACAGTCATAGTCAGATACAGCCTTTATTTTTTTTAGCACTTTTAGTCCAAGTGTTTGAGCATAACCATGTGTAATATGGTCATATACTTTACCATTTTGTGAATGTAAGGGCTTAAATATAAAAGAAATGACTACATCTTTTGTGATTTGGTGAATTTATAGTTTTCATTTTCTTCAAATCATTGTTTTTCTGTTGTGGCTCAAGAATTGTTCACTGTCAGGCATTTTTTGCATTATATCCAGCTGCATTAAACAATAAATTAAAAGAATCAAGAAGCCGTGAGTCATCATTTAATCATTAAAACTTAAACCAAAAGGCTTGAAACATTTCACTTAATGTTTGATGAATAAAGAATATATTCAGTTATGAAGAAAACAAATTGTAAGACAAATTACTGGGTCTAGACAGTGCTCACAAGAAGTTTTTCATGATAATCTAAATTTTTAGCTGCACCCACCAATTTAGATTACATTAAAGGGAGCAAAAATGTTTCAAAGTAAAAACAGCCACTGTTATCATAGTGTTGTGTACATTTATCTATTACTGCAAAATCAGCAGTTATGTTTATATAGAGGTATATAAAGTTACTTCTTTTTAACATGTTTTCAAAGTATACAGTCATGAAAACGGCATCTATAATCTCCAGATAAGTTGTTAGTTTTTGCCTTCAGACTCTGCAGTAGCTCTAAGGTAAACACACAGGACATCAGGAATGAGTTTATGGTGAGCAAGTAGGGCTGCATCTAACAAGTATTTTATGTTAAAGATTAATCTGTTAATTATTTTAAATCATTTGACTTATCATTTGATCTATAATTTTTTAAGTCAGAAATGCCCATCACAATATCCCGGAGCCCAAGGTCATCAAATGTGTCGGCTTGTAAAACAAAAATCACAAAACTAAAAATTCTTCAGCTTGTAATGCAAAAAACAAGATAAAAGGCAAATTTTAAGAAGCTGAAATAATATTTTTAGCAAATAGTCGATTATCAGATTTGTTGTTGAAAAATGTTGTTGATTGGCTAGCTGATCAACTAGTCATTGAAGCACTATGAGCAAGTGCTTATTTTGCTGTTTGGAGGGGCTGGAGCTGGAGGAGAAACACAGCTGACAGGGAAATGGTTCTTGGCACAAGACTGGGGGATATGACAAAAAAAAAATTCCAGTCAGAATTTTGTTTTTTTCCTTTAATCCCTGTGATTGCTCTCCTTTGCCACACTGTGCAGATCCAGGTGGTGGAAGACGGCTCCAGCGCCACCTCCCCAGAAACTCCTGAGACTGGCAAAGCAAAGATCCCCAAACTAAAAGGTGAACATTACCATTATGTGTCAGTTTGCCCCATCTGAAGGAAATAACAGTCATAGCAGGTAATAAAGTAAATTTGTTTTCCTCCAGATGTTCCAGAGACTCCCAGAACAACAAAGCAGGTAGGACATTCTGTGTTTATGAGTAAGTGTGTATGTTTTTGCCATCATATGTTGGTACACGTGTGTAAAAGGTACTTGATCTGATGTAGCAGTTTCATTGATCCTCTCTGGAGAATTTTTAACATTTTCCCCAGTCCTTCTCATTTTTTTTCTCTTGCATACTGCAGACACATTTTTGTCTCTGACTGCTCATAATTATTTAATCCCCTTTTTCAGATACCAGCGAACATTAAGAAGGTAGAAATATTTAAATTCAGCACAATTGCTTAGCCTTGGTGGTTGTTAATCACACTAATGTTGCGACTCATCTTTTGCGTTTTAAGTTTTCATCTGTAGATTTTGCTTGAGACACAAAGATGAACGTCCTGTCACAATGCGCTTCATGGTCACTTTTTTATTCTGGTGTTGGCATCTCGTTTTGATATTTAAAGGCCCACACTTAAGAATGTAAAGTCATCATGTTGCTGTTTTTGTCATTTATTTATCATGGTGTCACACAGGTGCTTTGCCAATGTCTTTGTTGCATGAATTCTTACTTTATGTGCCTTTACTCACCAAATCATCTGTGGTTTAAAGTGGTGGTGTTACACGGTGCATGCTGCTACTAAAGTTACGATCAGCCAATATGAACCAAATGTGAGTGTGCTGCTTATATGCTGCTAATTTATTTATCTTGCCTTACCATTGTGCGTGTGTATATATGCCTCTGTGTGTGTGTGTGTGTGTGTGTGCGTGCGTATGCGTGCCCATTTTTCTCTCTGCATCTCACCTCCTCTCCTCCTCCAGTCCTCTACCCGCCGCTCTGGAAAGGTGAGCTTGTCTGCAGCTAATGGGAGGCATCAAAGGGCACAGAACAGAATGATTTTTAAATGGCAGATCAATCTCAGTGACTACATATACATGCACACCAGTATTCTGATTTTGACCTGAATAAGCCAACGTCGTGCAAGCAGCAGCTTCTGGACTTGTTAGCTAAAATAAGGTCATACTCGGGCAAAGCAGTAGGCCGGTTAAGATGTGGAGTATGATGATGTTATTCAGGCACGTTACTCTTATTAAATATTTCTACATGTGTTTTTGCAGTATTTTTTTCTAGGCCAAGAAAGTCTCCTTTACATATCTGCAAACTGGGATTGTGGCTTTATGGGTGTATTTTTTTTTTTTGTATGTAAAAAGGCTTGTTAATGTAAAGGGCCAGACTGCCAAAATGAAATAAATATACAGTGGAGATCAAAGTTGGAGAACAATGTATTAATACTCGATTTATTCAAACATATGTTATTCTTCATTGTTCAGAATTTGACAGAATATCAGCTGTGGATTTACCTCTGCTGTACTAGCATGGTTTTTTTTTTAAATAACCATGGCACTTTGACCAAAATATTTATTTTGTTAAAAAAACAGTGAGCAAAATTAGAGAACAGTGACCACTGTGTCAGAAGAAAAGATTTAAACAATGTTTTTTTAGGGCTATTGGATTCAAAAATTAGTAGGAAGTGTAGAGGCCCTTGCTTTAAATGACTTCAGCACGTCTGTACCCACAGGACATCACTAGTTTCTCACACTGCTCTGGTTTGATCTTGGTCCATCCTTCTTGAAGTCTTTTCCACAGTTCAGTAACTGTTGTGGGTTTCTTAGCCATTACTTTGTCACCAAGGATTTTCCAGAGATTCTCTATGGGGTTTAGAGCTGAACTCTGGGCTAGCCATTTCATTGTTTCAATATTGTTAGATTCAAGGAACCGTTTAACCCGTTTTGCAGTGTGACAGGGGGCATTGTCTTGCGGGCTGATTGGGAGACAATTGCAGTGAAGGAATTGCATGCTGCCGAAGGAGGTTCACATAAGCATTTGCATTCACCCTGCCATGCAGCTGTACAAGAGGCCCAATTCCTTCTGCAGAAAACTTCCCCCAAACTATGGCACTTCCTCCTCCAAATTTAACTGACTTCTTTACACATTTTGGGTTCAGTCTTTCCCCAGTTTGACGCCAAACATATTGTTTCCCATAAGACCCAAATAAATTGAACTTACTCTCATCACTGAAGTGCACTCTGGACCAGTTCTCTTCTGTCCACATAACATGATACTCAGCAAAGGCAAGTCCATCCATCCATCTTCTTCCGCTTAATCCTTTTTGGGTCGCGGGGGGGCTGGAGCCTATCTCAGCATCTTTGGGCGAGAGGCAGGGTACACCCTGGACAGATCGCCAGTCCATCGCAGGGCCAACACAGAGAGACAGACAACCATTCACTCTCACAGTCATACCTAAGGACAATTTAGAATCCCCAGTTTGATGCCAATTAACCTAACTTGCATGTTTTTGGCATGTGGGAGGAAACCGGAGAAATCCCAGAGTAAACCCATGCAGACACGGGGAGAGCATCCAAACTCCACACAGATCACTGTTGGTCGGGGGCTGGGATCGAACCCAGGATCCCCCGCCCAAGGATGAGTTGCTGTGCTGCCACAGTGCTAACCACTCCACCACCGCACCGCCCTATCCTTTTTATTCTTTCTGCTGATGAGAGGTTCGGTTACTGCAGAGTGAGCTTTGAGTCAAAATTATGTTTAACAGAAGGACACTGTGTGCTGAGACAGATCCTTGCCCTGTTCAGCAGTGAATTGGCGAGTTATTCCAGCTGCAGGGTTGAACCGAGTCCCCACTGAGAGTCTTCGCATAATCCTGTCCCCCAAATCAGAGCAGTGTGAGAAACTAGTGATGTCCTGTGGGCACAGATGTGCTGAAGTCATTCAAAGCAAGGGCCTCTATACTTCCTATTAATTTCTGAATCTTATAGCCCTAAAAAAATATTGTTTAAGTCTTCCCTTCTGGCATATATAATTGTTTTGCTATTAAATTAATAATTTCATGGTTCCTGGAGTTGCTATTTTTTTGTAGGAAATAGCTATTCTGTTAGCTAACATTTTAATTACTGATTTAACTGATTGATTTTAACTGTAAACAAAAGTGTATAGTTATCGGATTGTGAGAAGCAATTTAATCATTTTTTTCAAACATTTTTTTTTTCAAGCTGTTAACTTTGGGCACGTTTTCATGGCAGAATCTGGCAACACCACTACTATTGGTTTATTCGGAATATGTTGATTAGCATGAAAAAGGGAATGTCCCCAAGGCTGCTGCACATTTAAATGCCTTATTAAGAATACTACCTTTACCGTAATATGGTGTGTATGTAAATATGTCAATGAGTTGCAAGTTAAAGCAAGCTTTCAACAGGAAGTTTTAAGACTGCAACAGGAAGTATCTCTAGTCAATAAATTTATTACATTTATTGGCCAGAGATACTTCCTGTTGCAGTCGTACAACTGATGATGGTGTTTGGATGAACATCGAAACGTCTTGAATTTTAATTAGTTTTTAGTCCAGTGTTTTTTAAATAAAACTCCCTGTTGAAAGTTTGTCTGACACCTGGATGTTTGAAAATGAACTTACAGAGACTGAAGTTAAAGCAAGGTTAAAGTGTCAAATGTCTGACATTCAAAAAGTATGTGCCGGAACTACAGTATAAAAATGGTCAAGGATTACACTAGTTTATTTGTACTTCTGGAGTCTCTGTCCTTCAGGCTCCATGACTTTGAACAATAAATAAACATTTATTAATTTAACAGATGTTAAATATGTCTTCTTTGTTTAAGCGTACTGTAAGAGTTGACTAAAATGATCTGGAATGGAGTTTTACACCGCAGAACATTTTCTCGAGTAACCCATCAGAGTATTAATGGGTCCTCTATATACTCCCACGGTGGCAGTGGAATACACCACGTCTCACCCCAGCTACCTCCCTCCCCTCTCTCCTGGTCCGCCCTCCCCACCGCTCCAGCCTGTCACGCATGGTACGCTCTGTCCAATCAGAAAACATCACATCACTGCACACAGGGAGTGCAGGGAGTTTAATGGTCTTTATCACACTGGTGCCCTGGTGTGGGTATAATTTTTGTAGGAGAATTTCTCTTATGAGGGACCGTAATGGTGTGACACATTTGGTGGTATTTTATCACAAGATTTCACAAAGTAATCCAGCAGTGTCTTCTAGGTTTATCAGAGGTGTGTGTTCACAAGCAGAAACCTTTATTTAAATACTTTATTGACATTTAGCAATGCCTTTTCCATTTTACACTGTGACTTGTCTTTGTCACCAGGTGTCTCGTGAGAGTCTCTCATCCTCTCAGTCTGGTGATGGCAGAGAGGGGGGATTGTCCTCCCAACAAGGCCCATTAGGGGCTCCCATCATGCCTCAGCCCAGCGGGTCTTCTGCTGCAGCGGCGGCTGCCCCGGTCCCAGCTACTCCAAGTAAGGTAAGGCGTGTGGCTAAGATTTTCTACCTTTAGATCTTTGTTAGCTCATCGTTTCCATTCTGTTTTTGTTTCCATCCTGTTCATCATGTCCCACTGTACCTATGTTGTTGTTTGACCAGGAGGAGCCTGCCATATCCAAGCAGGTAGAGTTTTAATGGCTTCATGCATGCTGATGATGCCTGGCATGAGATCGCTAACAATGGAGGGAAAATGACCCACAGCATAACTTTTTGATTCCTTAAGACAACCTCCTTGATGATGATGATGCATGGTTCAGTTTTCCCACATATTGAAAGAAATACCCCACTACTTCCACCATTGTATCTTAAAAAATGGGTTAATCTGTCTGTTCTGATCGTGTTTGTGGAGAGGCGGTTTATTCAGAGGTTTATATCAATTAAATTATGAAATTAACTCAGGGCTGTATAATTTACAGTGTGACTTATTTATTTCTTAAGTGGTGTGATCAGGGATTTTGAGAATTCTTTACTCTCACATACAAATTTTTTTCAAACTGTAGTCAGCACAATGATATAAATTTTTTGCTGCTCACACTTTTCCCTCCTGCTGCCTCTCCTTGCACCCGTACATCCTCAGGAGGAGGAATCACTGCGAGCTCAAGTCAAGGACCTTGAGGAGAAGCTGGAGACTTTGAAGATGAAGCGGACAGAAGATAAGGCCAAGTTAAAGGAGCTGGAGAAACACAAGATCCAGCTCGAGCAGCTTCAGGAGTGGAAGACCAAAATGCAGGAGCAGCAGAATGAGCTGCAGAAACAACTCAAAGAGGCCAAGAGGGTAAAATACAACTTTCATGAAAACATTTTAAGCATGCTCAAATTGCATCTCTGTCTTAATATTTCTTTTGCAACTTTCCACGTCACAGGAAGCCCGGGAGGCACAAGAGGCCAAGGACCGCTACATGGAGGAGATGTCTGATACAGCTGATGCAATAGAAATGGCCACGCTGGACAAAGAGATGGCTGAAGAGCGAGCAGAGTCTTTGCAGGTGGAGGTGGACACTCTGAAAGAGAAAGTGGAGGACCTCTCCATGGACCTGGAAATCCTTAGGCATGAGATTTCAGAGAAAGGTGCGCAACATTAGAGAGAGGGGGAAAAAACGTATACACTACTCTGTTAGACAAAGTTGTTCCTTACCATGGTCCCTTTGATTTTTCTTATGCAGGCTCAGATGGAGCTGCCTCAAGTTACCAAGTAAAACAGCTGGAGGAGCAGAACAGCAGACTTAAGGAAGCATTGGTCAGGTCAGTGGAAATGTTAAAACTTTAACTTCTATTAACTTACAATTAGTGGTGTTGGTGTTATCGCGTTAATCGCCAGTTAATGCTTTGCCTCCCTTAACGGCGACAAATTTTGTGATCACAGTTACCGGCATAAAGCGTGAACAGTACTTTTTGGCCTAGCGGCTCTCCATACCAAGGCCACTCAGGCCGCAAACACTGTGCGTGCCAAGCAGACATTGTGAAGTCAAACAAGCTGGATTACAGCCATGGAAATCCCCAAAGTGCTGTCGTGTTTTAGTTTACGTTATCTGTCGGAGCTCTCACCTGGAAAATTGTTACAGCCTCCTCCAAAACTTCGCCTGGATGTTGGGTTGTTCTTCTTCTGTGGAAGCTAGCTAGCTGGCTGGCTAGTAGCTACATGCTAGGTTGTAGCTGACCTCCAGCAGCTGACACAGACAGAAATTCGCCTGTTTTCATCCTCATAGCTTTGGGTCCAGCTGTTGGTGAGTACTAGTCTAAAAAAATTCTCAAGCTGTGTTCATAATGTCCATTCACTCCCCACCGTTTTTGCAGGACGGTGGGGTGTCATCACGGGCGAGATAGTTGTATATGTTTGCAATTTTTCTGCTAAAAAGGAAATTGTGTCTGTTGTGACACACAAGGTCCAATGGTTTTGTGTTGATCTGCTTAAAAGTTGTGGATGTTTGCTATGGGAGAAAACGCAATCTCCTTTTGTGGCTGCTGGTTGGATGCTGAGTTGTGTTGCAGTGACATTAATGAGCCCTGGCATTCCGTTGTTTGCACACGCAGTCTACTTTTGAGAATTTTCTGGAGAATATTCTGGATAGTTTTATCATTTTGGATATGTTGAGACAGTCCCTCCAGGATTTTGCGATGTTGCAATCGCACCAATTCACGCGAAATCAGCCAATCAGGGCAACTATTGTGCGACTTTGCAACTTTGTCCAATCACTGCAACTTTCCCACAATTTTGGCCAATTCTCGTCAACCTCCGCCAATTTCACCAATTAAATTTGTCTCCAACGCACGGAAACACTCAGTCTAACCAATCAAATGCATCGCTGCACCGCGTTCACTTGCGTGTTTACAGTGAGTAGTGAGTTTACAGTTTACAGTGAGTAACGGAACAAATCAGCAAACGGAGTGTGTGATTTAAAAAAAACAAACACTCACCCTCCGTCTCCCCCAGCCTGCCTGTGGACGCCTTGCCACGTCTCTGTCCTGACCGTGTGTACAAAGCGCTGGGTTTGTGTTGAAAAACATGTGCCTGTCCAAAAGCACCCCGTCGCGGGAGCACGTGTGAGGAGAGTACACTACAGCGAGTATTTGAACATTTTATACATATTTAGAGGTAAAATCATTAGTGCATCTGGTCAATGAGCTTTAAAACTGTTAATCTCCGGTGTGGACAGACAAACGCACCCAGCCACCCATCCCTCTGCCGTCCCGCTGTAAATGAAAGGGGTGTGTGTGAAGACCAACATGCAGCAGACAGACAGGTAGGCATGGAAGGCGAGAGAATATTCTCTGTATTTTTTTTTTTTCAGAAAAACACAGACTCCAATAGCCAGTACACTGCAACAGAATAAATAATTTATTTTTTTCCTCTCCGCTCGGTACAGAGTGGTTGGAAACTGTAAGGAGTGTTCAAATGAAGGTGCTGCCAATAATTTCCAAATCTCTACTCTTTAACCTGTTGAACTCTGTTCAACTTCCCTGAAAACGCCTAAAAATAACATGCCCAAAGTAAATCAAAAGCTGTTCTTCAACCCTTTGCAGCATCTTCATGGGGTTAGTCTCATTTAAAAGAAAACACTCTGAATTTTTTGGCAAAACAGTCATAATCTCTCTTAAGTGCTCCTGCCACTGAGTAACAAGAAAGTTCGCCTGGGTGTTGTTGTTTTTTTAAATACAAATGCTTGCAAATAACATACAGCTGTCAGATACTGGCTGGAAAACACAACACAAATGTAGAAACAAGTGTTTTCAAGCTCAGGTCAAAATTTTGTAAAAATACCACAAAAAATGAATATATTACACAGCTTTTTTCTCAGGTTGTAACGAGGCTGTGTCTGTACTGGAAGACCGGAAATACAGCTTTTTTTTTCAGTGCGCACTGAGACGCACTAAGATGCAGAGACGTGACCGCCCGTGGAATTCACAGAGTTCAAGGGTTAACATGCATTCAATGCTATTTAGCTGTTGTAATGGACATTGTGTTAATGTTTGTATTTGCTGTTGCACAAGAGTTTTTCTGTATAGCAGAAGTTTCTGCTTAATTTACAAATCACTATAATAGGAAATGTTTGACAATCCTGAGCTTTTCTTGTATCGTTATATACAGGTACATCTCAAAAAATTCGAATATCATGGAAAAAGTTCAATATTTTTTGTCACTCATTTCAGAAGGTGAAACCCATATATTATATAGATTCATTACACACAGAGAGTGATATATTTCAAGTGTTTATTTATTTTAATTTTGATGATTATGGCTTACAGCCCATGAAAACCTCAAATTCTGTTTCTCAAAAAATTTGAATATTACATAAAATTAATTTTAAAAAATAGTTTTTTAATAGAAATGTTGGCCGACTGAAAAGTATGTCCCTGTACACACTCAATACTTGGTCGGGGCTCCTTGTGGATTAATTACTGTATCAGTGTGGCGTGGCATGGAGGTGATCAGCCTGTGGAGCTGCTGAGGTGTTATGAAGGTCCAGGTTGCTTTGATAGTGACCTTCAGCTCGTCTGCATTGTTGGGTCTGGTGTCTCTCATCTTCCTCTTGACAATACTCTATAGATTCTCTATGGGGTTTAGATCAGGAGAGTTTGCTGGCCAATCAAGCACAGTGATGCGATGGTCATTAAACCAGGTTTTGATACTTTTGGCAGTGTGTGTGTGTGGGGGGGGGGGAGTCCTGCTGGAAAATGAAATCAGCTTCTCCATAAAGCTTGTCAGCAGAGGGAAGTATGAAGTGCTGTAAAATTTCCTGGTAGACGACTGTGCTGACTTTGGTCTTGATAAAACACAGTGGACAAACACCAGCAGATGGCCTCTGTTCAGATAAAAGTAACTTTTGCATTTCATTTGGAAATCAAAGTCTCAAGAGTCTGGAGAAAGAGTGGAGAGGCACAGAATCTAAGTTGCTTGAGGTTTAGTGTGAAGTTTCCACAGTCAGTGATGATTTGAGGAACCATGTCATCTGCTGGTGTTGGTCCACTGTTTTTTATCAAGACCAAAGTCAGTGCATTCATCTACCTGGAAATTTTAGAGCACTTCATGCTTCCCTGTGCTGACAAGCTTTATGGAGAAGCTGATTTCAGTTTCCAGCAGGACTTAGCACCTGCCCACACTGACAAAAGTATCAAAACCTGGTTTAACTCGCTAACTCCCCACATAGTATGGACGGGTCGCACGTCCACAGTGGCACAGCGCAGCAACTGCACGTGTCAACTTATTGACATCCCCTGGCTTTACTGAGAATTTGTACTAATCAGTATTGATCTGACAGTTTAGAAGGTGGCAGACACGCGCCGAAGGAATCATGGCTGACATGGAATATAGCAAAGAAGAAGAAATCCTCATTATTCTTCTTCCTTTTTCCGCTTTGAGCTCACATACCAATGTGGACGCCGCTATGATCGGTCATCGTGGCAGCGATGATGACTGAAACTGCATGAAACGGGAAAAATAGCCACGTAATACAAACAAAATTCATGTGGGATAATCATAAGAGTTTGTAGATGTGGAAGCGGGTGTAAATTACTAAGTAAACGCGAAACATCGACCACAATGGACGAAAAACTGAGCTCCCAGTACCAAGATGGCGGCGCCCACGAGTGGCATGGATTCCCACAGGAAAAAATGCACCAAACAAAAAAAATAGCCACGTAATACAAACGAAATTCACGTGGGGTAATCATAAGAGTTTGTAGATGTGGCACACGATGTAAATGGCTGAGCAAACGCAAAACATCGACCATGATGGACGAAAATGGACCAGTCACGTGGGCGGGCGAGCCCCCCCTCCCGGCAACATTTTATTGATTTTCTGGTTCATATATTTTGAGGATTGGATAAAAACATACCCCTGTAGACAAAACGGCATAAAAAACAGACCATTCTTTGTGTAAATGTGTACAAAGTCCACCTTTGACCGAGCTATGTAATTTATATAGCTGCCGTGACATTATGTAAATTAGATATGTAAATTTATTCCTATCTGAAACTTTGGATCATATTCTACATCTTTCTAATTGACAGTAAGTCATTATCTCTTGTAACTTTCAAGATATAGCCTTGGAAATCTGAACTGTTTTATTGACAAAATTTTTTTACCACTCTTGACCACTAGGGGCCTTGCGTTGCCCCAGGCGCCACACGACGCCTAGGGCAACTAAAGGGTTAATGACCATGGCATCACTGTGTTTGATTGGCCAGCAAACTCTCCTGACCTAAACCCCACAGAGAATCTATGGAATATTGTCAAGAGGAAGATGAGAGACACCAGACCCAACAAAACAGACGAGCTGAAGGTCACTATCAAAGCAACCTGGACCTTCATAACACCTCAGCAGTGCCACAGGCTGATCACCTCCATGCCACGCCACATTGATACAGTAATTAATCCAAAAGGAGCCCCGACCAAGTATTGAGTGTGTACATGGACATACCTTTCAGTCGGCCAACATTTCTATTAAAAACTATTTTTTTAAAATTAATTTTATGTAATATTCTAATTTTTTGAGAAACTGAATTTGGGGTTTTCATGGGCTGTAAGCCATAATCATCAAAGTTAAAATAAAGAAACATTTGAAATATATGGGTTTCACTTTCTGAAATGAGTGACAAAAAATATTGAACTTTTTCATGATATTCTAATTTTTTGAGATGTACCTGTAGAATATCACTGCAGTAAACTGGAAAAAAGCATCTGCTTTAAAATTTGGATTTCTTCCCACAACTTTTAGTGAAAAAAACACTAAAAATACCCCAACTTTTATTGCAACTTTTTAAAAAAGCTCCCGCAAATTCAGGCTTTTTGGACCGCAACAATCATAAAAACATCCGCAACATTCTGGAGGGTCTGGTTGAGAGCTTTAATAAACTTGCAGGTGAAGACAGCAAGCATATTTGTCCACTCCCATGTTCATAACAGTATGACAAACTTGAAAAATTACCGACTTAAGGTACACTGTATCTGTGTGGAAAAACACGCGATTAACACATTATTAATCATGATTAACTCAGCATTCCAAAAGATTAATCGCAACTAAAAAAATTTAATCATCCAACACCACTACTGACAATGGATGTCAGTCAGGATATACACATACACCCTGCTAGTAAAATGATAATTCTTCATGGTTCCTCCTCAGGATGCGTGATCTGTCCGCCTCAGAGAAACAGGAACATGTGAAGCTGCAGAAGCAGATGGAGAAGAAGAACACCGAACTGGAGACTCTGAGGACTCAGAAGGAGAAACTGCAGGAAGAGCTCAAACAGGCGGAGTCCACTATTGATGAACTGAAGGAGCAGGTACAGCTGGGGAAGGAATAAAGCGGAATAAACTTTTAACAGCAAAATAGCGTAGGTTTATGCTCACACATTGATATTTTGAAAGATGTTGCTGTAATAGGATGTGTGTTGTGTGTGTAAATGTACCAGGTGGATGCTGCTCTGGGGTCAGAGGAGATGGTGGAGACCCTCACGGAGAGAAACCTGGACTTAGAAGAGAAAGTCAGAGAGCTGAGAGAAACAGTCACTGATTTGGTGAGTGCAGCTCCATTTATAAATCATCTTGTATTTAGTATTATAGTACAAGCCAATTTTCTAAATGTTCTAGCAATCACAAAACCTGCAAAAGGATAATTATGAATTCAATCCTGACTTCTCAGCGGATAAACCAGTTTGTGTCTCCTTTATCAACAGGAAGCCATCAACGAGATGAATGACGAGCTTCAGGAGAACGCTAGAGAGACTGAGATGGAGCTGAGGGAGCAGCTGGATCTTGGTGCAGCAAAGGTGAGAGAGGCAGAAAAAAGGGTAGAAGCTGCCCAAGAGACTGTCGCTGATTACCAACAGACCATCGGCAAATACAGAGAGCTCACCGCCTCACTTCAGGTAAGAAGGAAAACTTGACATAATCAGTAAGTGCAGAATGTCCTGATGCTGTATGAAGTTTGTTCCTTTGCTTTAGGAGGCCAACAGGGAGCTGGTCAGTCAGCAGAACGTGAACACAGAACAAGTTCAGCAGCCACCTGCAGAGCTGTTTGACTTCAAGATCAAGTTTGCAGAGACAAAGGCCTACGCCAAGGTAGGAGGAGTTCACATCTTTGATGATGATGATAATGATGATGATGAAGACGATAATGATGGTTTTCCTTCCTCTCCAGGCCATTGAGATGGAGCTGAGGAAAATGGAGGTGGCTCAGTCCAACAGACAGGTGTCCCTCCTTACCTCCTTCATGCCCGACTCCTTCCTCCGTCATGGTGGTGACCACGACTGTATTCTGGTGCTCCTCCTCATTCCCAGACTCATCTGCAAGGTGGGAGACAAAATTCTAGGTTAACATGTTCTGTAGAAATTAACATTTTATTTATTTATTTATTTTTTACAATTTTGCTCATTCACATCTGTGTCTGTACATATTTGATATCCTCTTGTCTGAAGGCGGAGCTGATCAGTAAGCAGGCCCAGGAGAAGTTTGACTTGAACGGGAGTCTCCCTCAGGGAATGGAGCTCCGAGGACCTCCAGGAGAGCAGCACAGTTTTGCCTCGGGGCTGGTTTACTCCCTCAGCCTGCTGCAGGCCACCCTGCACAAATATGAACAGTAAGCAATGCAGAGTCAGTTGATATTTTAAAAATGAAATTGTTCTAGGGAAATTTTGCTCACAATCCCATTGTGTTTGCTTTCCCAACTAGGGCTCTGAGCACATGTAGTGTGGAGGTGTTTAAACGCATGGGTAACCTCTACTCAGAAATGAGCTTCCATGAGCGTTCACTAGATTATTTCATAGACCTGCTTCATAAAGACCAGCTTGATGAGACTGTGCAGGTGGAGCCCCTGACCAAGGCCATCAAGTATTATCAGGTAACAAAAATAATATGCTTTGGTTAAATAAAAAGATCCAAAAGGATTAAGGTTGCAGTCGTTAGCATATAAATCTCTCTGGTATGTCTTCAGCAACTTTACAGCATCCATCTGTCAGATCACACTGAAGACTGCACCATCCAGCTGGCTGACCACATCAAGGTAAATCAAACTTGTAATGTTTTTCCCCCATTTGAACTAAATACTGCATGAAGACAAAGACAGTTTGGTGAGGAAGGCAGTATCAGAAATATAGTGCTGCATTTTCCCTCAACTCCTCTTAATCCATACCAACTCTTACCTTCAGTTTACCCAGAGTGCCTTGGATTGTTTGGGGGTGGAGGTGGCTCGACTGCGGGCGTTCCTGTCACTGGGACAGGAGAGCTCTGCATTTGCAGTCCTCCTGAAGGACCTGGACACGTCCTGTTCAGATATTAGACAGTTCTGTAAGAAGATCCGCCGCCGCATGCCCGGAACTGATGTAGTAGGGGTTCCTGCCGCTCTCAGTTTTGGATCACAGGTATACCTACACAGAGCGTAGAGTACATGGTTTGCACATAACTGCTAATCTAACTGTGTAGCTAAAGCTGCATTTCAAGCTGATGTGTTACATCCCATGCGGCAGGTGTCAGAGACGCTGATCGAGTGCAGGCGTCAGCTGACTCGTGTGGTTGCAGTTCTCCAGGAAGTGGCTGCAGCTGGAGCTCAGATGGTTGCATCACTGGGTGAACAGGAGGGTCTCAATGCTCTGAGGCTGGAGGACATCATCTGCAAGGTTGTGGAGCAGGTAATAGTAACAAATTTGTTGATCATTAAACTGGATATATACTGGATATATATACACGTTTCCCACATGTTGACACAGCTCCCAGAGGTCTTAATGAAATGTCTGCATCAAGCTTTGATCAAAACACCTCAGGGGTTTAAATACTGCAACACCATTTTCCACCCAGATTAAACATCTTTCTTCAGAGTGACCCATTTCACTGCATGCTTCTTTGAATGCAACCTTGGCTAACTAACATAAAATTGGTTTGAATATAAAAGCCCAAATAAAGCATCAGTGAGGACAGGGATGTGTGGTTTAAGTGGTTGATGGGACAGGATCGGTCCCATCAACCACTGAATGATTAGCATTGTTAATTCAAAGGCAACTAGGCTAACTGGCAGTAGGATGACAGGGCTTTTGTGACCAAAATATATAAAAGAAGACAGAATGATGCAAGATGTGCAATTAACTTTAAATAAATGAACCAGCTGGCAACAGAGATCTCTAGTGAGGTGACTAGAATTTATAGAAAGAAGCTATAAAAACTGAACAAACTGCAGAACTATTCTGTCCATTTCATAACAAAAACAGGACCAAATGATGCAAGATATTTAAGTGGCTGGATGAATAAGTCAGTTGGGAGCACAGATGTGTAATTAGGTTGAGTAATCATAAAAACCACAGTTGCATTCACTTCCGCCCTCCCAAGAGAGCAGACGCTTTTTTCTTCTCTCCTGCTGATTTTTTCCTCCCCTCCTACTGGATCCCAGCTTGCTGTTGTCTGTCTGCGTCTGACTGCGACCGCCGAAAAGAAATTATGGAGTTAATAAGCTGGGCTTTGAACACAATTGACACTATTTTTTCAACAAGGAAAAGTGCTCCGGGGGAAGCTGTTTGCCCCGCTGGAACGGCTCCAGTGGGCTATCTATGTGACACAGGTATTTGGAAAATGCTGTGTCTCTCTAATCTCTCTATCGAAGATATTGAAGATTTGTTTATCTTCGTAATCTTGGTGATTGGGATAATTCTGATTGGGACGGGAATTGTCTTGGTTTACCGCAAATTGCTGAAGATGGATTCAACCTATCAAAATGCTGGCCAGGCGAGGTGCATCCAACAAATTGAGAAACTGGAGAAGACCCTGATAGCGACTACTGGAGAACTGTCTCGTAAGGTGGATTACATCATGGGTTCGCTCAGGTCTTTCCACGACGAGTTCAAAGCTGCGCAATGAAGGATTAATGTACTGAATCTACAGAAGAAATACAAGTCTTCTCTGTGATCAGTCCTATTTGGCATTATTATTCCCCATGAAAATTCCTCCTGGCTGTCTGCAGACTGTGTTTTTTTTTTCAAATCATGAGCACAAGGCCTTGGACAGCCAGCTGCAGCGCCAGATAAGACTGGGCGCCAGACAGACAAAACATCTTCTGCCAAGGGTCCTTGGGTCTCTCTTATTATCATCAACACTGCTCAACACCGCACACACATTGATTCATGAACTGATTAAAGATATACTGTACACTGCTCTCTTGTGTCTCGTGAATTCTGAGTTGTTGCTCTGTGCTATTGAGAGATTTTTTTTCATTGTAATCACAATCTGCTTAAAAATAAGCTGTATTTTGATAACAAAGTTTTTTTTCTCCTCCCCCCTTGTGTCGTTCCCTCCCTTCCCCTCCCTTTCTTATCTATCTCTGTTTGATGAGGCGCCTTTATGGCTGCCGTGTCGTTGTGTCGCGCGCATGCGCACCAATGTCAAGTCAAGTTCCTCGTGTGTTTTTTTACATGCTTGGCAATAAAGTTTATTCTGATTCTGATTCTGATTCTGATTCTGCATTACTAAGCTAACTTGCTAGTGGCACTAGAGGGGTGTTGGCAGCATCATTAAAATGGGTGGACATAAAGCCTGAGGAGTGACATCATTCCAGTGAACTTTGGTCGTGATATGACAATCGGAACTAAATGAAAACCAGTTTATGAATGAGAATTACCAGGACCAAGGCAGACCTTATCAAAATGACAGGATTGTGTTATTTTTCAGAGGTTTTCCATTGGCAACCCTCCAGATACCTGCAGTGCATCCAGAAAGTATTCACAGCACTTCACTTTTTCCATATTTTATGTTACAGCCTTATTCCAAAAGGGGTTAAATTCATTTTTTCCCTCAAAATTCTACACACAATACCCCATAATGACAATGTGAATTTTTTTTTTTAATTTTTTGCAAATTTATTAAAAATAAAAACCTAATCAATCACATGTACGCAAGTATTCACAGCCTTTGCTATGAATCTCAAAATTGAGCTCAGGTGCATCCTTTTTTCACTGATCATCCTTGAGATGTTTCTACAGCTTAAGTGGAGTCCACCTGTGGTAAATTCAGTTGATTGGACATGATTTGGAAAGGCACACACCTGTCTATATAAGGTCCTGACAGTGCATGTCAGAACACAAACCAAGCATGAAGTCAAAGGAATTGTCTGTAGACCTCCGAGACAGGATTGTCTCGAGGCACAAATCTGGGGGAAGGGTACAGAAAAATTTCTGCTGCTTTGAAGGTCCCATTGAGCACAGTGGCCTCTATCATCTGTAAATGGAAGTAGTTCAGAACCACTAGGACTCTTCCTAGAGCTGGCTGACCATCTAAACTGAACGATCAGGGGAGAAGGGCCTTAGTCAGGGAGGTGACCAAGAACGTGATGGTCACTCTGTCAGAGCTCCAACGTTCCTCTGTGGAGAAAGGAGAACCTTTCAGAAGGACAACCATCTCTGCAGCAATCCACCAGTCAGGCCTGTATGGTAGAGTGGCCAGACGGAAGCCACTCCTTAGTAAAAGGCACATGGCAGCCTGCCTGGAGTTTGTCAAAAGGCACCCGAAGGACTCTCAGACCATGAGAGACAAAATTCTCTGGTCTGATGAGACGAAGATTGAACTCTTTGGCATGAATGCCAGGCGTCATGTTTAGAGGAAACCAGGCACCGCTCATCACCATGCCAGTGGTGGTGGCAGCATCATGCTGTGGGGATGTTTTTCAGCGGCAGGAACTGGGAGACTAGTCAGGATAGAGGGAAAGATGAATACAGCAATGAATGTACAGAGACATCCTAGATGAAAACCTGCTCCAGAGCGCTCTTGACCTCAGACTGGGGCGATGGTTCATCTTTGAGCAGGACATCGATCCTAAGCACACAGCCAAGATTTCGAAGGAGTGGCTTCAGGACAACTCTGTGAATGTCTTTGAGAGGCCCAGCCAGAGCCCAGACTTGAATCCAGTTGAACATCTCTGGAGAGATCTGAAAATGGCTGTGCACCGACGCTTCCCATCCACCCTGATGAAGCTTGAGAGATGCTGCAAAGAGGAATGGGCGAAACTGCCCAAATATAGGTGTGCCAAGCTTGTGGCATCATATTCAAAAAGACTTGAGGCTGTAATTGCTGCTAAAGGTGCATCAGCAAAGTATTGAGCAAAGGCTGTGAATACTTATGTACATGTGATTTCCTAGTTTTTTATTTTTAATAAATTTGCAAAAATCTAAAAAAAAAATCTAAAAATCTAAAAAAATCTAAAAAAAAAAAAAACTTTATTCATGTTGTCATTATTGGGTATTTTGTGTAAAATTCTGAGGAAAAAAAAATAATTTATTCCCTATTGGAATAAGGCTATAACATAACAAAATGTGGAAAAAGTGAAGTGCTGTGAATACTTTATGGACGCACCATACATTGATGAGCAAAGCACCAAAAAATTTAATTTTCATCACGTCTACTTTAATAATCAACACATTCCTTACAGAATTATTTGATCTTTTAGAGGGTTTTTGGTAGTTGAAAATATACCATCACAAACTCCCAATCAATTTCACTAATAGCCTTCTCAGTCGTTACTGTTGTTTTAGGAGGTAGACCTAGCTTTGTCATTCTTACTCTATTTTCTCTAAGGTATATGGCTCCCATGGTGTGAAGGCCGCAGAGCTGATGCGACAGTCTTGCAACTCTGTCATTACTACCATGAACAAGATGGCTACAGCCATGCAGGAAGGAGAGTATGATGCTGAAAAACCACAAGCAAAGGTATTTTTTGAGACCAAAACTCGTAAATGTGACCAGCCATGGAAAAACCAGGAACAAGTTTCCCGAAGGGTATTTTGAGTTATTTACAGATTCTAAAAGTGTGGAATCTAAGCTTTCCAATGATGTTTAACACATGGAAATCCAAAAAAACTTGAAGATGTGGCCATTTGAATGTTGGCACCTCTCAAGCTACTTCTCTGAGAAAATCAGGTTCAAAGTTTCCAAGGATTGTCACCTTTCAGGGGAGCCAGGTGGGGGCGGTTAAAAAAGCTGGTTGTTTGCATGACTTAGCATGATCCCAACCCACTTAAGCTGGATTCGTGTTGCACCTCCGCTGTCCACGTATGTGCAACCGGAAACCTTGTGTGACAAAATTTACGTCATTGTGTCCACTCCGCTAGTATCCGCAGGGCTCTACAGTGGACGACCGCGTGCAGCCCAAATTTTATGACTGCACGATCTGAACACGTTGACAGAGCATGCCCAAGACTGAACGTCCCATTCATGAGATGGCGCTACCAACACAGCATACAAAGACAAAGTAGACGAGGAAGACAACGGGAACGCGGAAGACGAGCGTAAACATACATGAATCCTTTTACAGCAGCAGCTTGAGTGGAGAAGAGTACTGGAAAATAGTAATTCCTCCTTTTCCTTGAAACGATGCCATTATTATTGCTACAAAAAAAATGTGCGTCACTCTTGTGTTTATAGCCGGTGAACAAACTGGCGTATTAGCGCATTTGTGCTACCTATAGGGCTGGGGCGAAACTACAAATAACAGTTGTGCGCATGCGTCAACTGCTTGGCCTGGTAGACGAAAAAAATGAGCTTGTACAATGCCACGTGCACGCCGGGCTTGTCCAAAGTGTATGTGGACCAAAGCGGACTAGAGGAAAATGCAGCATGAATAAGGCTTTACAGTGCTTATCAAAAGAAGCTCTGCTTTAGTAGCCATGTGCTTCTACCTGAACGTGCTGCTGATTGGCCAAAATGAATAACAAAGGCGTGTAAATAGCCAAACCAACCGGATATGTAAATCAGCTGTGGTATCCACACCCCCGAAACTAGGAAGCGGTCTGGTTGATATTTCCCTCTGAAACTGCTCTATTTCAAATACAAAGTTTACAGTTTTAAAATCTCCCACCCTGTTATTTGAAGCATGGAGTAGCTTCTTCCTGATTTCAGCTAGCATATTTTGCAAAAAAAAAAAAACTAAAACAAAAATCACAAATTAAAAAGAAAAAGTATTTCTGTGTTTTTTAGGAATCATGTCAGGATGACTTGTTGCTGGTTTACTCATGGCGGGTCACAAATATCAATCTGGTATTTATTTGTTCTTCTCCATTTTCTAATGGTGATTCCTGCCCTCAGACTTCTCCTGTGGAGATGAGAGCATCCACCATCAGGGCTGAGATGACTGATGCTGAGGGTCTTGGAGTCAAACTAGAAGACAGAGAAACGGTCATCAGGGAGCTCAAGAAGTCCCTCAAGATTAAGGTAATGCACTAAAAAAGCAAGGTTAATAAAAAGGATTAGAAACACAGCATGAAAGTTGAACTTGTACTTTTATTTTTTCCTTCAGGGTGAAGAGTTGAGTGAAGCCAACGTCCGCCTGAGTCTTCTGGAGAAAAAGCTGGACACCTCCACCAGAGATGCTGATGAACGGGTGGAGAAGATTCAGACCAAACTGGATGAGAGCCTCGCCCTGCTGAAGAAGAAAGAGAAGTGAGCATGATCAAAGTTCCTCTCTCTTCTGCCCGTTTCTCTTCTTATTTTCCTGCCCATTGACCATCCTTTATTCTCATCTGTAGGGAATTTGAGGAGACGATGGATGCTCTGCAGGCAGACATCGACCAGCTAGAGGCGGAGAAGGCAGAGTTGAAGCTACGTATCACCAACCAGTCCAAGATGACCATCGAAGGTCTCAGAGGTCCACCCGCTTCAGGAATCGCTTCCATCATTCAGGGATCTGCAGGTGGTGAGCCTCTGTGTGGTTATGGCATTGCATTTGACAGTTAACTGAAAATGCAGTAAATTTGTCATTCAGTAGATTGAATTGATTTACATGTGGAGCTTTAATAGTTAAAACAACAAAAATGAACTAGTCTCCCTCACTCCAGCAGGTCTGGCTCCCTCCATGGCAGGACCAGTCCAAGTAGTCGACTCTCCACTGCTCAGGCAGCAGATTGAAGCCCAGCGGTTGGGCATCAAACACCTTAAGAATGAAAACAACAGGCTCAAGGTACACAAGAGTAAAGCCGGTGTTATGTTAAAGCTGTCTAAACCCTGATACTATTTTGGCCAAGAGCAAACTCTTTTATGTTCAGTAAATTTTTAATAATAACTAGAAAAGCACTCGGAGAGCGCAGACCTCCGCCAAGTGCCACAGTTCCCCCCATACAGTGTTTGTGTGTACGTTTTCAGATTGCTTGACCATGAAAACATATGACAAGCAGTTGGATTCACAATGATAGGATTAGTGGTTCAGTAGTTATTGACGAAAATGGCATTTTCTGTAATGGCGGTTTAGCGCTGCAGTTCCCCCCCATACAGTGTTTGTGTGTACGTTTTCAGATTCCTTGATCATGAAAACATATGACTAGCAATTGGATTCACAATGATAGGATTAGTGGTTCAGTAGTTATTGACGAAAATGGCATTTTCCGTAATGGCGGTTTTCTTCTGGACGGTGATCCGGATCACCACCAAAATGTAATCATCTGTAGGATACCCCATTTCAGACAATCTGTGAAAATTTTATGAAAATCCGTCCATAACTTTTTGAGTTATCTTGCTAACAAACAGACAAACAGACAAACCAACGCCGATGATCACATAACCTCCTTGGCGGAGGTAATAATCATACTTTAGACTTATATAGCACTTTTCAAGACACTCAAAGACGCGTTACATAGGGGAGGGAAAAAGTGTCAGAGACTGAATGCAGTGTTGAACAGAATGGTTTTTTTTTTTTAGTGATTTTTTTAATGCTGGGAGTGAGGGGGAGCTTATATGGTTATAGGGAGTACGTTCCAGAGGGTTAAAGAGGCAATGGAGAAGGCCCTGTCTCCCCACAACTTGTGCTTAGTCCGGAGAGGGGGGCCGTAGAAGGTTGGCATCAGTAGAGCGGAGTGTGCAGGAGGGGGTGTATTGATGGAGGAGCTCTGTCAGGTAGGATGGGGCCAGGTTATTGAGGGCTTTGCAAGTCATGAGGAGGATTTTCAAATGAATTCTCTGGAGGATGGGGAGCCAGTGGAGCTTGTTGAGGATGGGGGTGATGTGGTCACGGATACAAGTGTGGGTGAGAAGACAAGCAGCAGAGTTCTGGATGTATTGTAGCTTGTTGAGGGTTTTTGATGGTAGTTCATATAGGAGGCTGTTGCAATAGTCGAGACGGGAGGCGATGAAGGTGTGGATGAGAGTTTCAGCAGCTGTTGGGGTGAGAGAAGAACGAAGGCAGGCAATGTTCCTTAAATGGATGAAGGCTGTTTTGGTGACATGTTTAACATGTTTTTCAAAAGAAAGTGTCTGGTCAAAGATGGTGCCAAGGTTAAGGATTTGGGGAGAGGAGGAAATTAGGGAGCCATCAATGTTGAGGGTAAAGTTGGGGGTGGATTTGAATAGAGACTGAGGACCAGTGATAATGACTTCAGATTTGTCACAGTTCAGTTGTAGAAAGTTGAGTTGGAGCCGTGATTTTATATTGGCAATGCAGTTTGGTGGGCGATAGTGGAGATGGACTTGGTGGAGAAAGAGGAGCTGGATGTCATTGGCATACCAATGAAACTGGAGCCCATGGCGGTGGATAATATCTCAGAGGGAATAGGTAGAGGGGGAAGAGAAGGGGGGCGAAAAAAACTGACTTATAAGAACAAATTGGTCTGTTAGTATTTGGAATTGTAGAGATTTTGCTCTTAAATATGAAGCTTCTCACAAAAGTTTGATACTTTGCTTACAATATGAAATTTGTAAATTTGCTACTTTTTCTCATTAATTTGCATTACTTTCTTGTAAACACAGAACTATTTTTACATAAATTTTGAATATTTCCTTCACACATTCACAACTATTTGTTCTTATTATAAACTGGCAACTTTATTCCACCAGATGTCTTTTTCCTCATACATTTGCAACTTTTTTCCCCACATAAAGTGTTACCCGTTTTTAATTTGCAACTTTTTTCTTATACATTAGCAATTGTATTTACACAAATTTGCATTTTTTTAAATCATAAAATATAAGCTTCTTTTCTTTTGGAAAATGTTTTTCCTGTACGTTATTGATGATTTTTGTAAATGTGTCAATTTTTTTCTTGTAAATTTGTGACATTTTTATAGTTTTTAGAAATATTTTTTCTTTAAATTGTACTTTTCCTTCCTCAAATGTGCAAATTTATTCCTGTTTTTTTTTTTTTTCCTCATGAACTTCAGACTGCTTGACAAAGTTGAAACTTCATCCTTGTGATGTTTAGTTTTTTTGTGTCAAAATGCCAGGGAGCTGCTGGTGAAGGATAAGAGAGGACTCTGGCCTAGAGTTTTTTTTTCTTAATTTTACAGGCAGAGAAGATTAGGAGCCAGCTGGCCTCGCTGCCGCCACTCCGCCCTCCTAAACTCCCACAGCTGTCCAAAGAGAGCTCCCTGCCTCCAGAGGGACTAAACACGGGCATCTACCGCAGGACCGACCAGCTGCTGGCAACCCTGCTCAAGCTGAGTGCTGAAGTCAAAGTGGTGGACATCACCGGCAAAACGGCAGGTGTGTGTCGTCTCATCCATCAGAAGTTTCAGTTTGTACAGTAGATGTGTGCGTTTGCAGCTAAGTGAACTGTTTTGCCCGCTGTCCTTTCTTGCAGTGAGTGCCAGTGCTCAGCTGCTGGAACAGACGGCTCGACTGCAGAACCTCAGTGAAGCCCTGGACAAACTTAAGGTAGAGAATCTTTCTCCCTGTCGGAATCTGCTTACAGCTCTTCAAAAAAAAAAAATCTTAGTCTTCCAAAAGTAATGCCTTAATTATCCTTACAAATGACAATTGTTGAAGTTGCATGTCAAATATCTTTAAAGGGGTCATTGACTGCATTTTTTTCCCACATTTTAATAGCTCACATGTCGTAATGAAGTGTCTGTGACATATTTTGTTGACGTTTTCTGTAATTTTTTAATTATTGAAGCAAATTTGTTTTTTATTTTTCCTGGCTTTCTTGAAATGTGCTGATTTAAAGCCCATCACTTTAAGAAAAATCTTTCAGCTGTTCAACTCTGCCCTCCTTCTTACGTCAGTTAGCCATCAGCTGAGTAGCTTCTAGTCTCCTTCTAGCTTGGATGAGCAGTGCTGGTTCACTGGTCCGCAGTCGGTTGTGTGTCTTGCGACGTTCCAGCCCATCTCCCAGCAATCTCACCAGGATGTTATAACAGATCGCTGGCGCTGTGTGCCGGCTGACCCACCAATCACCAGAACCCAAACAAAGCTGCTGGATCTCAAGGCGCAGCGTCTCGCTCCACGGGACTCACTCTGCTCCTCTCCCACGGCCAGCTGGGGGATGCGCCATCATGAAGCGGCTCCCCAACGTTGCCTGTGGGGGTGGAGTTGGAGCCCCAGAGGATAGTTGGGGAGCTCTGGGGGTGCAGCCTTGGATTGCACCGTAGGTGTTGCCGTGACTGGCGCGACGGCTGCGGGACTGCTGGGGGGTGGGTCATAGTGGTACAGGGTATATTGTGGACTGTCGACTGGTGAACCAGGTGGTAAAAGGGATATTATTCGGGTGATCTGAAAAAAATAATATACTGTAAGCCGTGCTTGGTTCGAGCTTCCTGATATTAGCTTGGGGACTAATAGCTCAGGAGCTAATAGGCTAGCATTAGCACCCGTCCAGCTACATGACAGACAGCTAGGCTGGCCAATAATGGAGCAGTGGGCTGGTCTCAAGGATGGCGGTGGGTTGGCTTTTTGAACACGACGTAGAAGAATTAACAGAAAGAGTCAAAAAACGTTTTTGGGAGTTTCTCTGACACAAAAACGAGATAAAGGCAGTGTTTTTGTTTTTTTTTTTCAGATCATTGATTGTTTGGAAAATGTTTGGCTAATTACGTGAGCAGTTGACACATTTGAGACAGTTGAACCCTACAAACACCTTTTTTAGTCAATGACCCCTTTAAAATACCACAGATATGATAAACATGATAGCTGTTTTTTTGTTTTGTTTTTTTGATTTTATCAGGTGAAATACTCGTAAATTTTGTGAAGTTGTAAAACTGTTTTTGCATCATAACACAAAGTAAAATGAATGCAACATCAACAAAAAATTTAAAATAATTTTGCGGTGTTTTTCCTCACAAATTTACATTTTTTTCCTTGCTGTCAGTTTTTTTTTTTTTCCTGTTGCCAGTTTTGGATGTGGGGGGAAGCTTTACTTTCAGGTATTTTACTTCAGTAACGTGAATATCTAGTGGCAACGTTGATGTCCTATCAAGTTTTAATTTGATGTGACCTGGATTAGAGATGCAAGTTATCAATTAATTCATTAACTGTTAATTGATTCACCTTATCGATGGATTAACGATTAATTGATAAGCTGCAATTTTCCTGAGAATCTGAATTTCCCTCGGTACAATACGGTCTATCTTTAACATATAAAAAGTTAATTACTGTTTTGATATACTGAATAAAATATGAACATCCTATTCCTCAATGATTTATTGTACCATTTGCATTTTTTTTTACTTCAGACAATGACATTTTTTGTAGTTTAATAAATTTTGTACTGTATAGTGTGTACTGTGTGCTGGCACACCTCAGTAAATTACAAATGTCATGATTTTTAATTTATTTTAAAAACTATTACCAATATCAGAAATTTATCTTTTTTTTTAGTTATAGTACAAAAAAGTAACTTTCACGTTCTAATTTACTGAGATGCACTGGTGGACTGTTTTAACAGGAAAATAAATTGTGAGCTGCTTCATCTGTTGCATGTTAAACATTATCACAGTACCCCGGTAATCCAGACAAACCCAGAAAGATCTGGGTCCTCTGTTGTCTGTTACCTCAGTGGTAACTTAAGTCTGGTCTGCTTTTCCGTCTTGCAGCGCGGGGCAGCAGGGGTGGGTTTTTGCTCTGGTGTTGTCTTTTTCTTTGCTTTGGTCCGTTTCTCCGCTATGTTAATTTGAAGCAGGTGGACCTTCAAGCTCGGGTGCTATTAGAACTTGTTGTGGCGCTCTGACGTAACCCGGAAGGGCGAGGTTTTTTGCTCTGCACAGTGCATGCACTCTGGGGGCTTGGCGTCTTCTGCTTTTTTGGTTGAAATGCGGCAGTGGGTGACCGTGTGCGCCCCCGCCTGGATGGAAATGCCACTACATTTCATAGAATAAGCTCCCATTGAAAAGGACTGCTGAGTTATCAATTAATTGACAACTAATTTAATTTAGTCCACTAAATTCTTATCGACAATTAATCTAAAGTCAATTCATCATTAACATACCTAGCCTGGATTGATGAGCCAAAATTTGCAGTAACTCCAGTTTCAGTAAATAATTGGACAGGACTAATTGTAACGTCACCTGCGCTTTATTATTTCAGGTCTTAAATCTAACTTCCTTATAGCTACAGAAACCCTGTGAAAACCAAGCCAGATATGTCTGTTTCAGGGTGAGGTTGCGGAACACGTGGTCTCACATCAGCCTGGAGCGAAGGCTTCCTCTGACTTTGCCACCTTTCCAGTCTCCTCCTTTGTTAAGGTACGACTGCACCATATATCGTAATCATATCACAATATAAGATTTTTTTCCTATTCACTATTTTTAAACAAGTTAATTCTTCATTTGTATATGCTTCAGGCCAAGGAGGAGAAGCAGGGTGGAACAGTGTTTGTAGGTCGTGTTGCTATCCCATGCACCCATGGACAGGAACAGGTCCACCGCCTCGTCCTTTCACAGCAGCAGCTGCAGCAAGTCCACTGTCTCCTCATGGTCTAAAACAGGGGTGTCAAACTCATTCCATGGAGGGCCAAGACCCTGCATGTTTTACTTCCACCCAGTGTCTTCAGCAGGTGTTTTCACTGACCAGTAATCAGTGGGAAGAAATTCAATGAAATCACCTGTTGAAGACACCGGGTGGAGGTAAAACCTGCAGGGTCTTGGCCCTCCATGGAATGAGTTTGACACCTGTGGTAAAACATCATGGCTGTGACCTGCCACCATGAAAATCCTTCTCTTTTCTCAGTCCTGCCAGCACTCTAACATTCTCCTCTATTTATCCCTTTTTGCATTACACTATTCTCAGGAAACTGTATCCACTGTTTGCAAGATTATAGCACTAATACGGTTGACAAACATCAGTCTCTTGATGTTGAAAAAAGGAAGCTGTCCAAGACTCATGATCGTCACTATGAAAGTCACATTTTCTTCTTTGGAACTTTCAAGCTATATTGTCAACTCTTTGCTGAAATGGGCTAAATTGATGATGTATTTGTACTGTGCTTACAGCAATTGACAGCCTTTCCTCTTTGTATCTTTTGTATTTGTAGTATTTCAGACAATAAAAATTTACAGCTTACTGCATACAAATGTCCATAAATGTCCTGTTTGTATGTCAGTGGGACTCCATTTATTGGTGAAGTTACACAATAGTGTAAAATGGGGTTGTGAGTGTGCTCTAGCCTGGTCCATCAGATGCCATGCTGAGTTCACGTTCAGCATGTCTTAAGATTAATGTAAGATTTTTCACTCTTCTTTGTAGGTATTTTATGTAGTATGTCATTAATTCTTACATAAAAAATATTGGACCAGACAGTTAAATGATGCAGCAAATCTACTGAATTTGTAGATTTACAGAACTAAGGAAATTTAGCAGCTACACTGATGATGTAACAGTTTTGGCTTCATAATTCACATTTCTGCCATGCTCAAAAGGATTGTGTGTAAAGGGGATATAAATGTACATTATGTTTTTCAGTGAGTGTGCATATACGTATATATATATCTCCATCCATCTTCTTCCACTTAATCCTTTTTTGGGTCACGGGGGGCTGGAGCCTATCCCAGCGTTTTTGGGCGAGAGGCAGGGTACACCCTGGACAGATCGCCAGTCCATCACAGGGCCAACACAGAGAGACAGACAACCATTCACTCTCACAGTCATACCTAAGGACAATTTAGAATCCATATATATATATATATAGCTACGTAAGTGTTCCTGCTTAGCCTCACTGGTGAATGTCATAACCAATCAGACAAAGCACTGGGCATGGCTAGACCTGAGTTCACTGCCTCAGGGGAAGAAGGAGGAGCAGAGGAGCAGAAGGAGCTTTTTTTTTTTTTCAGGAGGGATGGCCAAGGCTGGGGTGGCGCACCCCTGGACCGGCTAACCCACGCCCCCCCAGCAGGGCCAACACCAGCCCCCAGGCGCCAGAAGGCCAGCACCCCCAGGCTGGAGACCGGCCCGCGCCCCTGGCGCAAGCCCCCCCAAACACCCCTACAGTGGGCCCGCCCCCACCTCAGCGCTGCTGCCGCACACCCCAGGGACCCCCATGCCCCACGCCCAAAGAAAGCGGCAGCAAGGCACAGGGGCCTCACAGGGGGCCACACACCCCCCCCCCCCCTCCCGGTCCAGGGGAGCCCACGCAGCCAGGAAGTGCCACCCCCTCAATCCAGCACCCCCTGACCAGCACACACACCCATTCCCACGCACTCACACCCTCATGTTTTCATTTGCACCCACACTCACTCTCACTCACACAATCCCACACTCGCACTCCCAGACCCACCCACTCTCTCCCACTCCTGTGCCCGCTCAATCTCGCTCCCACTTGCCCTCAGAGTCCCCCACACCCACTCACGCTCACGCATACACACACTCTCACTCACCCTTCGACTCACACATCCACTCATGCTCTCCCCCACATACTCCCCCACACTCATTCACCCTTATTACTTGGAGTGGCCACGGTGCAGATGCAGTGAGCATGAACATGCACCAGCGGCCGGGGAGACCGCCGGCACGGACCAGCAGCCACACCCCCGCGGCCACAGAAGCAGACCCCCCCCCCCCCCCCCAATGCCTTCCCAAAGCATCTGATCAACGGACCACTGCAAGCACTCCGAGATGCCATCCGACATGCAAAGCGCCACACAAAACTGACCCACCATTACCATCTCCACTCATCACTCCTTCACTCTTGCTTACTCTCTTGATCACTCACTCTCCCACTCCCTTGTTTGCACTTATTCATTCGGCAGCACCCAGGGATTTTGACAACATGACGGGCCCCTGGCCTCCCACCGGGCCCCCAGACCCCCAACAGAAGGAGGGCAGCATGGGTGGGGGAAGACCCCCATCCCCCATGCACAAATCATGATGGGTGTGTGCTAGTTGTGTGGTGTGATTGTGTGCAGGTGTGTGAACTAGCAGAGTGCAGTTAAAATTGGGGGGATGGTGTGTTGGAGCACCGCTAGCCACTGCTATAGGCAGCGGGGCTCCCATCCCCCCAAGCCCTCAGTGTCTATAGTGCAATTAAAATTGAGGTGAGGGCGGCTCCACTGCGCAGTAGACAGAGGGCTTGCTGGAGGCCAGCACTTCATAGCGAGCCTCCTTCGGAGCGATCTGGGGAGATCCGCGGCTAGTGGGCAACCCTCCAGCTTCACGCAGGGCGACTCACCGCTCCACTGAGAATGATCCTTCTGCAGGCTCACCTATGGAAACCTTGTTCTGACTTTCACTTCCTCAAGTTGGATTGCCTTCTTGCAGCCCAGTGTTGCCAGGTATCACAAGAGAACCAAGCAACCAGCTCTGTGGAAACAAGCCCAAAAAAAGCCCAACAGGCAACCTACCACATTGTGTAAAAGAGAGGCTGCTTGATAACATATATCGATATACAGTATAGATTTATTTTTGTTTGCAGTGAATTGACTGTAAACACCATCAGCATTGAATAACAGAATTTTATAAACTCTAATTAAAGGAAGTACATATGCGTTCTGCATAAGCAACAGCAAATTTATAGTAAACACAGTCAACATAAAAAGTATGAATAAATTAAATTTTTATACTCTGATCAAAAGAAAAGACATGTACATCCTGCATAAGTGACAGCACTAAACACGATTACAGTTTGGTGATGGGGGATGATGGGAGTTGTTGTCCGCTAGTTGTTTAAAACAAAAACTAAATATTACTCTGTTATTGTACGACAGTTGGCAACTTTAATTATGTGGAAAATTATCTTTTAAATTGACAAACATCATATGTGTAACTCATGGTAAAATTTGATCGGGATCAATAGATAATTTTGCTCTTGCCATTCATTTCAGTGGAGAATTTTTTTTTTTAGATTTAAGGTCCCATATGCACTGATCTGTATATATATAAAAAAAAAAACCTGGATAGCTCACGCCCCATTAGTGAGTACAGAGGCAAGTGGAGTCTGGCGGGCCACTGATCTCTACAGAAAAACTGGATGGATCATTGGCCGCCAGCAACTTTGTTTCAAACATTGAGGGTGAAGGTTGAGATCTCTGCCCGTATAAGGATTAAAAAAAAAAAAAAAATTCTAGAACTGTCAGGTCATCACAGGCAGTTGTCTCCAATGTCCTCTTTTTCATTTTTGAAGGATAAGGATTTTTTAAGCAAAAGACAGTATACGTATCCTAGTGTGGAGGAAGAGCCCAAAATTGTTAACTTTGCTGAAAGGACAAGGCTAATTTACCCCTTAATTTTGGCATTCCCATATTAGCAACAGTTGTAAAAATTATTTCCCTAATTTACCAAATTTATATTCAGCCTTGTAATACTGTAGTCTATGCCACTATGAAGCAGCGGGCCTACTTAATACCCATTATGTGTTAAGTATTTCAGCACTGGCAGAAATACAAGTTTTGACTATTGTTACCTGGTCATGTGTGCCTCCTCTCTCTCTCTAGTCATCAGTGCTGTCTCTCTGTCCCTCTGGACACCTGTGCTGATTCTCTGGTTACCTTTTTACCTTTACCTCCTCTCTCCTTTTTGGTTCACCCTGCTGCTGCCACATTCTTGCTCCTGATATAAAAAAGCTCAGTTAATGTTCAAATGGTTTAAAAGAGGTACTTCATGGACAATTTTGGAGGATGTAATTCATGCTAGATTTTTCAATGCCAAAACTTGGAAAGATGTAAAATATTCTTCACCCCTTCTTCCCTTCTTAACAGTGCAGTATCCATCTTAACAGTGCAATCATTATTAACTGAGGATAATCTAACCACTAAACGAGGCTTTATCACTATTATTCTTAACTCATTTTATTTTATTAATCAGTTGAGGTGATTAACACATTTATTCTGACAGTACTAATGTTTTTTTCATTAATTTATGATGTCACTACTTGCCACCATGTGGCCATTTCTTACCAAGGAGATGAACTAAAGACACTACTGTGATTTCGTCAGTTAGACTATGACAAAAGTAACAGCTGTCCTGCCTGCAGAGGCATTATGAACTCATAGTAAATCTGTGAGTAGATTTGTGAATAAATCATCCTGGTATTAAAAACTTACACTGGATTCATTATTTAGACATTTAATTTTTTACAGTGACGGTCAGTTTTTAAATTTAGGCAAATTTACCCAAAAGGTAAATAACAAATTCACCTTTGCCAGATTTACCAGGAAAAAAAAACATGCAAATTTAGGAGAAAATAGTATAAATTCACAAAAAGAAAGAAACAACTTGATGATAGTCAAAAGAAAAAAGAAATCAGAAATTTAGATGATTTTACAAATATGTAAGGAAAAATGCTTATTTTCCATGACAAAAAAATGCAAATTTGAGAAAAATGCTACATTTTTATGAGAAACTGTGAATTTAGGGGGAAAACAACATGAGGGAAATACGGCATTTTTAGTACAAAAAGTAGGTAAATTTACAAGAAAAAATGTCTCTGATTTACAAGAAAAGCTGTAAAACTGTGACAAAAATGTTGCACACATAAAAACACTGAAGTTTACTGAGGGAGAAAAAAGATTGGACAGAATATTTGGAGCCCCAAAAGTTGGAAGTGAGGACAGCTCTAACTTTAAATGGGTTTATAATGTTTTTAGCTGATATATAATGTATATACATATACACACGTATATTCAGTACTGAAGTAACCATACAGGAAAAGCAACAGGCTGGAGGAGATGACAAATGTTGCAAAAAAAATGCTGGAAGAAGCATTGCAACTTTTTATCAATTTATTTATATTTTTAGCAGTCCCTTTATTGCAAATGGACCCTTAAACATCAATAAACTCAAAAGGTACAGTGTTAAGGCGATGAATCTTGTTATACTAGGAGCTAAATCGCCATACAGTGATGATAATAAGCCATCAATATCTCAGTGTTTGATCCCTGCCTAATTTGTGTAATGCTGTCTCGTGATTAAATAAAATGGGAACACAAAACTATAAATGTGACTTTAAGCTCAATAATTAAATGGCAAATTAATCAGTGATGCTGTATTGCAGTGCCTTTGAACTCATTTTAACACATTATTCATATGGATAAAATTTAGAGTGCTGTATTTTCCTTAATGAGATAGTATTTTAAAAAGTTTAGGTTGATGAAATGCATCTGTTTCATTCATCTATTTGGTGTTTATTTCTTACATTGTAGAGAAAGGGTCTTGACAGGTCCTGACCATCATTTGTGCCTATGCACCAAATGATGGTTCAGAGCACCCACCCTTTTTGGAGTCTCTGACTGGGGTGCTGGAGAGTGCTCTTCCTGGAGACTCCATTGTCCTACTGGGGGACTTCAATGCACACGTGGGCAACGACAGTGAAACCTGGAAGGGGTGATTGGGAGGAACGGCCTGCCCGATCTGAACCCGAGTGGTGTTCAGTTATTGGACTTTTGTGCAAACCACAGTTTGTCCATAACGAACACCATGTTCAAGCATAAGGGTGTCTATATGTGCACTTCGCACCAGGACACCCTAGGTCGCAGGTCGATGATCGATTTTGTTATCGTGTCATCAGACCTGCGACCGTATGTCTAGGACACTCGGGTAAAGAGAGGTGCAGAGCTGTCAACTGATCACCACCTGGTGGTGAGCTGGATCTGATGGCAGGGGAGGATGCCATTCAGACCTTGTAGACCCAAACGTATAGTGAGGGTGTGCTGGGAACGTTTGGCTGAGGCCCCTGTCCGGGAGGTCTTCAACTCCCACCTCCGGAAGAACTTCAACCACATTCCAAGGGAGTCTGGAGACATGGAGTCTGAATGGGCCATGTTCTCCACCTCCATTGTTGAAGCAACGGCCCAGAGCTGCGGCCGCAAGGTTGTTGAGGCATCTCGTGGTGGCAACCCCCGAACCTAGTGGTGGACACCAGTGGTGAGGGGGGCCATTAAGCTGAAGAAGGAGTCCTATCAAGCTTGGTTGTATTGAGAGACTCCCAAAGCAGCTGAGGTGTACTGGCAGTCCAAGTGGAGGGCAGCTCAGGTGGTTGCTGAACCAAAAACTCAGGTATGGGAAGAGTTTGGTGAGGCCATAGAACAAGACTTGCGGTCAGCCGTGAAGAGATTCTGGCAAACTGTCAGGCGGCTCAGGAGGGGGAAGCAGCTCCCTGTCCACACTGTGTATGGTGTGGATGGGGCGCTGTTGACTTCAAATGGGGATATCATCGGGCGGTGGAAGGAATACTTCTAGGATCTCCTCAATCCCACTGATACGCCTTCCACAGAGGAAGCAGGGCTTGTGGACGAGGGGGACAACTTGCCTATCACAGGGGTTGAGGTCGTCAAGGTGGTTAAAAATCTCTTTGGTGGCCGGGCCCCGGGGGTGGACGAGATTCGCCCTGAGTACCTCAAGGCCCTGGATGTTGTTGGGCTGTCATGGTTGACATGCCTGCAACATTGCGTGGAGGTTGGGGGCAGTGCCTTTGGCATGGCAAACCGGTGTGGTGGTTCCGCTCTTCAAAAAAGGGGACCGGAGGGTGTGCTCCAACTTTAGAGGGATCACACTCCTCAGCCTCCCTGGGAAGGCCTATGCCAAGGTACTGAGAGGAGAGTCTGGCCGTTGGTCGAACCTCGGATTCAGGAGGAGCAATGTGGTTTTTGTCCTGCCCGTGGTACATCAGATCAGCTCTTTACCCTCTCAAGAATCCTTGAGGGTTTGTGGGAGTTTGCCCAACCAGTTTACATGTGTTTTGTGGACTTGGAGAAGGCATTTGACCACGTCCCTCGTGTTTTTTTTGTGGGGGGTGCTTCGGGAGTAGGGGTATCGGGCTTGTTGTTATGAGCTATTCGATCTCTGTACGACCGTTGTGAGAGTTTGGTTCGTATTGCCAACACTCGATCGGACTCATTCCCAGTGAGAGTTGGACTCCGCCAGGGCTGCCGTTTGTCCCCAATCCTGTTCATAATTTTTATGGACAGGATTTGTAGGCGCAGCCAGGGAATGGAAGATGTCATGCTTGGTGACCACAGGATCTCATTTCTGTTGTTTGCAGATGATGTTGTCCTGCTGGCTTCATCCAGCAATGACCTACAGTTCTTACTGGGATGGTTTGCCGCTAAGTGTGAAGCGGCTGGGATGAGAATCAGTACCTCCAAGTCCGAGTCCATGGTTCTCAGCCAGAAAAAGGTGGATTGCCCTCTCCGGGTTGGGAACAGGCTCCTGTCCCAAGTGAAGGAGTTTAAGTATCTTGGGGTCTTATTCACGAGTGAGGGGAGAATGGTGTGAGAGATTGACAGACGGATCGGAGCAGCATCTGCAGTGATGCAGACGTTGTACCAGTCTGTTGTGGTGAAGAGGGAGCTGAGTTCTAAGGCAAAGCTGTCGATTTACCAGTCAATCTACGTTCCTACCTTCACCTATGGTCACGAGCTTTGGGTAATGACCGAAAGAACGAGATCACGGATACAAGCGGCTGAAATGAGCTTTCTCCGTAGGATTGCTGGACTCACCCTCAGAGATAGGGTGAGGAGCTCAGTTATCTGGGAGAGGCTCAAAGTAGAACCGCTGCTCCTCCACATTGAAACGAGCCAGTTGAGGTGGTATGGGCATCTGATGAGGATGCCTCCTGGATGCCTCCCTCTTGAGGTGTTTCGGGAACGTCCCACTGGGAGGAGACCCCGGGGCAGACCCAGGACTTGCTGGAGATACTATGTCTCCCAGCTAGTCTGGGAACACTTTGACATCCTCTCTGAAGAGCTGGAGCAGGTGGCTGGGGAGAGGGAAGTCTGGGCTTCTCTGCTTGAACTGCTGCCTCCGCGACCCGAACCTCCAGAAAAGCAGTAGAAGATGGATGGATATAGAAAAAGGATGCAGGTGAGGCAACAAGCTGGATGACACAGAACTTTATTTTTTCTCTAACAGCATATAAGCAAACAGCTATAAGCCTCCAGCGCCACAGCTTGGAGGTTGAAAAAGCCTCTCAGGTACCTGTGCACTTTGCTTTTATAACTTTATTACCATGCATGGAGACCTGGAATTTCCAACCCTCATACATTATGTATAGGACCAAACCTGTGAGGCACATTAACATGACATTCAGACTGCAAGACATGCACACCATTAACATGACACTGAAATACACGTCACAGAGCGTGTTAAAAAAAAAAAAAAAAAAAAAAAAAAAGAGCACGTCTTGACACGATACATTCACATCCCTGTGTCTTCAGGTGCCAGCCTGGCACAGCCGGGGGTGAAAGGCACATCTTTGTTTGGTTGGCTCCATTTAGCTTTCCACGGGGGGCGCATAGTCCTTACTGTCCAGTCTGAACCCCCCCCCCCCCCCCCCCCCCGGTGATCTCCTCACTCGGTCCATTGTTCTCCTGTTTCCTCCTGCCTTTCTTTGGGTGTGACAAAACGCTCACACACTGTGCCCCCAAAACATATTCATTTAGATACTCTTTTGTGCAGTTGTGGTATTTTAACAGAGGACAGAAGATCTGAAAATGATCTGCAGGGAAAATAATCAATTTCTTTTAACGTGGATATTTAAGAATAGCCTTCAGAGTGACTTAATCGATAATTGAAAGTGGCAAAACTTGCTTTCTAATTGAATTTTATAATTATCAAAATCACAACATTTTAAAAATACAGAACAGTTTAAGGTTAACTTGAATTTTCTGGGGATGATAAGCAATATTTAAAGGCATTTATATTTAAGGACCTGTGGTACAAAGGCTTTGTACTTTATCAATGTTCAGAGCTGCTAACATTTTGAGGAGTGCTCAAACATGTAAATTTCACTCTAACAGTTGACAAACAAATCCATTCTGTTCACACTTCATGAATGATTAATACAATGTAAAGCCCAAATTTGCACGAGAACCGCTAATCATTTCTCAGATCAGCTAAATCCTACCAGGCAGCACATATGGTGTACTGCCATAGCTTTCTCACATAAGCAAACTAGCAACCAGCTAACTTCAGACAACAATTCACCAGCTAACACAACTATATATTTACCTCCTTTTGGACAGAGGGATTTGTCCTTTTATTTGACAACCAACAATTTAAAATGGTTTGTTGCCCTTATGGAGCTCTTTTCATTCTGCTTTACGTGAGCTAAACGCATTCTAAATTAGACAGCGTCCTCACCTGCTGCCCCTACAAATGACTGAGTAGTACTGAGTGGAGAAGGTGCATGGACCGGTTGGGCAATACCAAGTCTGCGGGGGTGGGTGGGGGGAGGGGGGTTACATCGTTTGAGTATTAGAAATGTTGTGGAGGACACTAGACACAGCGGGTGGACATTCTGTCACACCCAGAAGCAATGAAGAGGGGCAGAACAATGGACTGAAGGGGGAAGCCCCCCAGAGGGGTAACTAGACCAGACTATGTCTCTCAGTTAGTCTGGGAACGCCTTGGTATCCTCTCTGAAGAGCTGGAGCAGATGGCTGGGGAGAGAGAAGTCTGGGCTTCTCTGCTGGAACTGCCGCCTCCACGACCCGGACCTCCGGAAAAGCGGTAGGAGATGGATGGATGGTAACAGGTGATATTTTATACGGTGTCACTATTTAGTGTTAGAATAGAATTTACTTTGGTTGGTAATTTATTCTAATCAGTAGGTGATGTGAAGGGGGATGAGGGGGGACGTCATCCCCGCTTTAGCAAAATGAGCCCAAATCCTCCCCCTTGTTCACCTGCCACCCCATCCCCATTCATCATCAACCTTTGATATCATCTTACACAACTGAAGCAAATGACTTGGAAGCACCAATTTGAAGCAGAAATATTAAAAAAAAAAAAATCTGATAAATTTCCATCTTTTCTTGTGTTTGTGACTAAAGTTGTAACTTTTTACCTCTAATTTTTAATCTTTTAACTTGTAAATTTTAAATTTTTTACTTGTAAATTAACATTTTTTCCAGCACATTAGCATCTTTGTTCCAGTAAACTAGCAAATATTTTTGTGGAAATTAATAACTTTTTTCCTGCAAATTAGTAACTTTTTCTTGTAAATTAGCAAGCTTTTTCCTGTAAATTAAAAACTTTGGTCCTTTTAAATTTGCACCTTTTTTACATAGTGGTTTTTTTTTCACGTTTTTCTCATAAATTTGCAGTGCTCATCTGGATGCTGGTTAAATTTTTTATTCTATATAATTAAATTGTAATTTGCACCTGTTTACCTGTAAATGTGCTTTTTTTCCTTAATTTCGCAGCTTTTTACTTGTAAATGTGCAATTTTGTTCCTGGAAATACAATTTTTTTTTTCATTGGAAATGTTCATATAATTAAATTGTAGTTTGCAACTTTTTTACCTGTAATTTTGCAATGTTTCCCCCTCTAAATATGCAGTTTTTTCTTGTAATTTAGCAACTTTTCCTGTAAATTTGCCACTAGTTATGTAATTAAATTTGAATTTGTGACTTTTTAAATCAGCATCTTTTATCACGTTTTTGCTCCTGTTTTGTTGCAAACTTGTATCTAATTTACCATCCCCCTTGTTAAAAAGTAAGAAGTGGCCTACTAATTCTAATCAATATGTAAATCTAATTAATGCCATATTTCTCTCCTGGTTATTGGCGTCTCCCGTCCGTAGTATCTATGTGCATTTTTCAAGCCATAGCAACAGAATGATGTCATCACCGCGTCTATATCAGCACGTGCACGGCTTCTCTCGTCCCTTTCTGCAGACAGCAGCAGAGCTTTCAGCAGAGATTTCACCAACTACTGATCAACACTGAAAAGTTTCAGCAGCTTTGAGCATCTCCAGCAGGAGAGGAGCGTAGGACCTGTCATCGGACAGAGGAACCCCGCCAAAGCTTCCAGGAGGACCAGCAGCTGATTAAAGCAGAGAACTAACAGCCACCGGTAGGAACTCCTGAAATGATCCAGTGTTATTAACTCTGTAGGTGATCCATGTTGCTGCCATACCTCCATACAAACAGTTAAAATGGTTTCACTTCTAACAATTGGAAGAAAATGGTTGATTTAATGGCTTTTCTGTCACATTTTCAGTGTTGTGTTTGACAAACAGAGGCTAGCAGTGAAACTGTCTGTAGTTGGTTTTGTCACCTGGAAATTAGCAGGTATGGTGCATATTTAATGCACATATGTAGCATGCTGTATGGTACGCATTCTCCCCCACAGGCATACAGTGGCTCGACGGTGCAGAGCCTACAGTCAAACGTCCAAATGAACAATGCCCCAGCAGGGACCTCGGCTGGGAGGTGGGTGCTGGGGGAAGAAGGAAGTCAGAGACAATGTCCCGGCAGGAGCCCCGAGGTGGAGAAGAGAGCAGAGACGCCAGCAAGTCTCGAGGGCTATGTGTGACTATGGGTGCATATGTTTACTGAGCTTCTGTGGGGGTAAAGGTGTGAGATACGCTATGTGGGGGTTGAGTATCTCTGGGGGTTATAAAAGCTGGAGGAAAGTTGTGTTTCTTTCTCTTATTATGCTGAGAACTTTGATGATAGAAGATGTGACTTTCAATAAAGCTTCCTGAGAAATAAACTCAGTCTCGTTTGTAAGGCATTTTCTACACTGGTGACCTACGACTACTATGTCCAGTGACGACAACCTTTCCACGCCGGACTCCGCAGGAGCTCACCGGGTTAACGCAGCTACCATGCTACAGCTGCCCGACTTCTGGCAACATAACCCGCGCTCCTGGTTTACCACTGTGGAGGCGCAATTCCACCTTCGGGGTATCTCGGCAGATGCAACGAGGTTCCACCATGTCGTCGCGAAGCTGGACAGCCGCACAGTGCAACGGGTGGAGAGTTTGACCAACCACCCACCCCAAGACAACAAGTACGGCACACTGAAAGCTGCCCTAATCCGAGCTTTCACTCCCTCGCAGGAAGAGCGGGTAGAGAAGCTCCTGGCGCTATCAGAGGGAGAAGCAGACAGGCCAGCGGATCTGATGGCACAGATGATGAGCCTGAGAGGCGAGGATGACGATGGTTTTATCTTCGCCCACCTCTTCCTCAGGACGCTCCCGCCGGCAGTGGGAGTTACCCTGACCAGCTCGCAGTCGCTCGCCAACCGTGACTACCACGAGCTGGGACAGGTGGCGCAACGGCTCGTCGACTCCCATAGACGGCGCACAGCCACGACGGCGGCAGCAGAGATGACCGCCCCTTCGAGAGAAGGAGGGAGACCAGAGGCTGCGGCACCGGACCCGATGACGGCAGCAGCGGCAGAGACCAGGAGAAGTAGAGCTGACAACGCCATCTGCTTCTACCATCGACGTTTCGCCGACAAAGCCCGCAGATGCGTCCCGCCGTGCCAGTACCAGCGCCAGGGAAACGCCAGGACCGGGAGCCGGTAGCAGCTGCGACTCTCGGCACGAAGAACAAGCTGCTTTTCGTGACGGACGTGAATTCTGGGAAAGAATTCCTGGTGGACACGGGCTCCTAGCTGAGTTTTGTCAAGCCTACCTACGCGGACACACTGGGGCCGGCCAACGGGCCCCTGGTGTTAGCGGCGAACGGCTCCACGGTCAAAACCTATGGGGAGAAGACACTCCGCCTGTCCCTCCACGGACGCAACTTCGAGTGGACCTTCGTTGTTGCTGCAGTTAGCAACAACATGCTAGGTGCTGACTTTTTGTGCTCAAACAGTTTGTTAGTTGATCTTGCTAATAGACGTATTATAAATGCACTGTCTTTCTATTCTATCTCCTGCACAGCTCGGGTGGCCCTGCCTTCGGCGCATTCCAATGTCACTGCAGCGGGTGGTAAGTTTCATGCATTACTCAACCAGTTTCCAGCATTCACGGTCCCTACATTTTCAGCGTCAGTTGCCAAACACGGGGTAGAGCATTTCATAAGCACTGCTGGCCCCCCTGTGTTTGCAAAGGCTCGGCGGTTGGACCCAGCTAAACTGGCCATTGCGCGCGAGGAATTCGCCAACTTGGAAAAGCTGGGCATAGTCCGGCGTTCCAACAGTGCCTGGTCGTCACCCCTGCACATGGTACCCAAAGCTGACGGCTCGTGGCGCCCGTGCGGTGATTTCCGCAGATTAAATAATGCTTCAGCCCACGACCGCTATCCGATTCCGCACATCCAAGATTTTTCGGCGCATTTAGCGGGGGCGCGCATCTTTTCCAAAATAGACTTGGTGCGTGGTTATCACCAAGTTCCAGTCCGCGCGCAGGACATACCCAAAACGGCAGTTATAACCCCTTTCGGGCTTTTCGAGTCTTTGCGCATGCCTTTCGGCCTCAAGGGCGCCGCGCAGACGTTCCAACGCGTGATGGATGCAGTGCTGCGCGACCTCCCTTTCGTGTTCGCTTATTTGGACGATATTTTGATAGCCAGCGCGTCTGAAGCCGAACACGAACGCCACCTCACAGCCGTTTTTCAGAGGCTCACAGAACACGGGCTGATCATTAATCCAGCGAAGTGCCAATTCGGGGTAACGAAAATTGATTTTTTGGGACACCGCGTGTCGCCAGAAGGCGCGGTCCCGCTGCCGGATAAAGTGCGCGCGATAACGCATTTCCCCCAACCACAGACGGTCAAGGCGCTGCAAGAATTTTTGGGGATGGTCAATTTTTATAACCGTTTCTTCCCAAACGCGGCACGGCTTATGCACCCATTGTACGTGGCATTAAAGAAGCAAAAACCTACAGCCAAGGTCGAGTGGTCCCCGGATCGGGAGCGCGCTTTTTCACAGGTCAAATCAGCCCTCGCCAACGCTGCGTTATTGGCACACCCGGTGCCGGCATCTCGCATGGCGCTAACCACAGACGCCTCCGACGTGGCAGTGGGAGCGGTGGTCGAGCAACTGGTTGCAGGATGCTGGCAACCACTCGCATTTTTCAGCAAAACATTGCGCGATAGCGAACGTAAATACAGCGCGTTTGACAGGGAGCTTTTGGCCCTACATTTGGCCATCCGCCACTTCCAGTTCTGGTTGGAAGGACGCCATTTTACCGCGTTCGTAGATCATAAACCTTTAACTTTTGCAATGGCCAAGGTTTCAGAGCCCTGGTCGGGCTGACAACAGAGGCAGCTGGCTGCAATTTCGGAGTTTACCACGGACATTCAACACGTGGCAGGTAAACACAATGTAGTGGCAGATTGCCTCTCGCGCGCGGTTGCAGCGACAGGCCCCCAGGGGGCAGAGTCGGCTACGGCAGACCTAGGTCAGGCTGGCGGCACGGGAGCGCTCACAGCTCCGGTCTGCGTCGGTTTAGATTACGCAGCCATGGCCGCTGAACAGGTTGGCGACGCGGATGTGCGCGCGCTCCAGTCTGGGCCAACAGGGCTAAGGCTGGAGCACAGGGTGCTTCAAAGAGGCATGCCCTCTCTAATCTGCGATATCTCCACGGGGCGTCCCCGTCCCGTAGTCCCGGCTGCGTGGCGTCGCCGTGTTTTTGACTTAATACACTCACTGGCACACCCGGGCGTCCGCGCTTCTATCAAAATGGTAGGGGAGAAGTTTGTTTGGCCGGGGCTGCGTAAACAAGTCAAAGAGTGGGCTGCAGCTTGCACTGCATGTCAAAGGGCAAAGGTACACAAACACACACGAGCCCCTCTAGAACCTTTTCACATCCCAGCCAAACGCTTTGATCATGTGCATGTCGACTTAGTAGGACCGCTTCCGCTGTCCCAGGGTTTCACACACCTTCTAACCATGGTAGACCGCACCACGCGCTGGCCAGAGGCGGTTCCTCTGGCGGCAACTACAACGGCAGATGTTGCACGCGCCTTTTTAACGGCTTGGGTCGCGCGCTTTGGTATCCCGTCAGACTTAACGTCCGACAGAGGACCACAGTTTGTTTCCGAGCTCTGGTCGTCCATCGCACGCAGCCTGGGGGTGAAAATTCATCGCACGACCGCGTATAACCCCCAGGCCAACGGTTTGTGCGAGCGCTTCCATCGGTCATTGAAAGCAGCCCTCAGAGCGGCTCTCACGGACACAAATTAGGTTGATAAACTTCCATGGGTTTTATTAGGGTTGCGTTCAGCTCCTAAAGAGGACTTGCATGCCTCTCCGGCAGAACTCGTCTTCGCCCAACCCCTCCGGTTACCGGGAGATTTCCTCCCTGAGAATCCTGCTCCGGAGCGCCTCCCCGCTCAGCGGCTGCAGAGCGACGCGGGGTCGCACACCCTCCCTGGTCCCGCTCATCACAGTTTTCCACGTGTTTTTGTGCCTAAAGCCTTAACGAATGCAGAATTTGTCTTTGTTAGACACGACGCACAGAGGCCAGGTTTAAGACCACCTTACGATGGACCGTTCAGAGTGTTAGAAACCGGGGAAAAGCACTTTTTGCTTGATTTGGGAGACAGGACAGATTTAGTCTGCATCAACAGGCTCAAACCCGCTTTTGTGTTAGCTGACGACCCAGTCCAGTTAGCCAGTGCCCCCCGCCGTGGCAGGCCGCCTGGGAGACGCTCTGCTAAGCTTTCACGACGATGTGTTAACGATTCTACTTCACAGATGCAGCGGACAACAACAAGCAGAGCGAGACCGGCTCACAGCAGATATGGCAGAGTGTTGAAGCCCAAGCAGTGGGAACTGTAATCTGTTGTGCCAAGTTTTTTTTTCTCTCTTGTTCTGTGTAGAGTGTCATAGTTCTGTGCATTTGAAGTGTACCTGGTCCTTATTTGAACGTTTGGGGGGGGTTATATGGTGCATATTTAATGCACATATGTAGCATGCTGTATGGTACGCATTCTCCCCCACAGGCATACAGTGGCTCGACGGTGCAGAGCCTACAGTCAAACGTCCAAATGAACAATGCCCCAGCAGGGACCTCGGCTAGGAGGTGGGTGCTGGGGGAAGAAGGAAGTCAGAGACAATGTCCCGGCAGGAGCCCCGAGGTGGAGAAGAGAGCAGAGATGCCAGCAAGTCTCGAGGGCTATGTGTGACTATGGGTGCATATGTTTACTGAGCTTCTGTGGGGGTAAAGGTGTGAGATACGCTATGTGGGGGTTGAGTATCTCTGGGGGTTATAAAAGCTGGAGGAAAGTTGTGTTTCTTTCTCTTATTATGCTGAGAACTTTGATGATAGAAGATGTGACTTTCAATAAAGCTTCCTGAGAAATAAACTCAGTCTCGTTTGTAAGGCATTTTCTACACAGGAAACGTTTAAGATAGTTTAATAGTGGTGGAGGGATTTAAGAAAGTGCTGATTTTGGCTTGAAGGTATTGATTTGGGGGCGTTAGGCCAAAATGTGGAAATGGTGCTCTTTGTTAAAGCATCCTTTGGTTGTGATGGCAGTTAGAAGGTGGCGTGGTTTTCGAAAGTTTAAAAAAATGCATGTTTGGTTCCCATGGCAACTGGTAGACGGTGACTGCTGTGTTTAAAATGGTCCCTCATGAACTCCATAGGAGCCCATAGTACCGGGCTCATTTTCACCAAACAGCCAGTGCTGGTTCGGTTCTGCGGCTGGTGCCAGTGCTTAACCAGTTCAACTGCAGTGCCTCATAAGAACCAGTTGGTTTTCCACCGATCTGGAGCTTGTCGGGGATTACGTCATTACGTAGTGTGAAGCGCCTTTATGCAACCCGGTAGAACACCAGAGAAGAAGAAGTTTTGTTTTTTTTTTTATTTCCAAACTTTATTGAGAACAAGGTAAAGGTACAAAATTATGACATAGATGATGATAAACATGGCAGTTAAGTTTTTTTTGTTTTTTTTTCCTAAATTGTGTAGTACAGTCAACAGTCGTACAAGAGGTACGAAGGATAAAATAAAATAAGAGTAATAAATGATAATAAGATAAAGTAAAAAAAACCCATAATAGAGTAGAATTCTATTGTATTCGTGTACATACAGGAAAAGAAAATGTGATCTGTACTTTCTATATGTTCATTACAAAAGGAACAGTTATTGTTCTCAAAGCCAAAACGTTTACTTAGAAACTCAGCAGAAGGATAAATTCCATTTAAAACTTTGTAATGGATCTCTTTTGCTTTTGGTGAAATAGGAAGTTTAAAGAATTTAGATCTTAGAATTTGAGCTTCTTTTTTGGAGAAAAAATTAAGAATAGCAGCTCTAGATACTGTTACTGGGAAGATTTCTTTATTAAATATTTTTCTAATCGCTAAATTGTTTAATTTTGAGTCATCTAGGCGGAAACCATTCACCAAAAGCAAAGGGAGATTTGGGCAAAAGCCAAATCTATTTAAAGTTGAGGCCATTAGTATAATTGTCCGAGGTATTGCCTCAATTACTTGGTTATATTCTCGTTTATCATTTATGTTATATTTAGCACCTAAATTTTCAAAAGTTCAAATGTTCCCTGTGCTGTCTAATAAGTGTAGTACAGACCAAATGCCCTTATTTTGCCAGTTTTGTAGGAATATTGATTTGTGTTTATATAGTACATATCTACAATTCCACAGAGGGGTCATATGAGGGCTAAAATTATGTTTATAGATCAATCTCCAATATAGTAAGACCTGTTGATGAAATGAGGAGAGTTTATAGGGGAGCTTTTTTGGGTCATAGTCACATCTGAGCAGGAATTCAACGCCCCCAAATTTAGCAAAAATTTCATTGGGAATATGAAACCAGAAATGTTTGGGTTGTTTAATAAATTGTCTCAGCCAGTTAATTTTGATGGTGCCATTAATGCATTCAAAGTCTATAGCTTTAACACCACCTTCCTCATATTCTTGAATCATGGTACCTTTTTTAATATAATGTGTTTTCCCTTTCCAGATATAATTGAAAATGGTTTGATTGATGGCTTTAACGGCATCTTTGGGCATTGGCAATGAATGGGCTGGATAAATAAATCGGGAGATGCATTCCATTTTTGTCAGAAACGTTCTTCCTATAATGGAAATATCTCTTTGAGACCAGGAGTTGAGATAAGTTTTTGATTTCTCCAAGCAATTCCATATATTGAGCTTGACTAATTGATCAACATCTTTAGTGATATGCATGCCCAAATATTTCACTGTTTGTTTGACGGGAATGGTATGAATGGCTGATAGACTGCAATCATGAATAGGTAATAATTCACATTTACCTAGATTCAGTTTGAGCCCAGAGGCTTTAGAGAAAACATCTATATAATTGAGAATTTTAGGGACTTGATCAGAGTTGTGCATGAATATGGCTGTGTCGTCAGCCAGTTGGCTGATTGTTAGTTGTTTTCCAAATACTGTTAATTTATCAAAGTCAGAGTTTTTTATAAAAATTGAGAGCATTTCAGCTGCTGCAATGAACAACAGAGGCGAAATCAGGCAGCCTTATTTTATTCCTTTGCCTATTGAAAATCTAGGGGAGGTACCATGTGGTAATAGAACTGAGCTGTTGGTATTCGTATAAATTAGTTTTATAAAGTTTAAAAAGTGCTCCCCAAAACCAAAAAGCTCTAAGGTCCTAAACATAAATTTGTGTTCAATCATATCAAAAGCTTTAAAAAAATCCAAAAATAAAATAAACCCCTCGTCAATTAGGTCCCTATAGTCAAGTAAGTCCAATACAAGGCGTATACTGTTGTGTATTGAGCGCCCTTTAATAAAACCTGATTGTGTCTCTGAGATAAGATCAGTGATGCCAGCTTTGAGTGTGTTGGCATAAATATGTGTTAAAATTTTGTAATCATTATTAAGTAAAGTAATTGGTCTGAGATTATCAATCAATTTTGGGTCCTTGCCAGGCTTGGGAATTAGTGTGATGACTCCTTGTTTCATAGTATTTGGTAAAACTGATGTAGCACGGATTTCTTTTAACATATTAAAAATTAAATCTTTTAGGTTAATCCAGAAGTGCTTGTAAAAACTGGTTGTTAAGCCGTCTGAGCCAGGTGATTTGTCTAGAGCAGGGGTCACCAACCTTTTTGAAACCAAGAGCTACTTCATGGGTATCGAGTCATGTGAAGGGCACCAGCTTGACACACTCCTCTAAAATAACAAATTGTGTATATATATACAGTATATATATATATATATATATATATATATATACACCCATAAATAAATAATTATCAATAACTTAGAGTGGGTAACAGACAAGATCAATATTCAACACTTTATTTTTATTAATCTCAGCAATTGTTCAGATGCTCACTTCTCCATTTCATTAAAAAAATGTCCAGTTTTCACCAGTCCCTTTTAACCATAAAAAAACTAAACCCTTTTAATTCATGAACTATGTTGAACCATGTTTGAAAAAGTTATGCAACATTTAAGAAAAATCAACTTTCATATTAAATAAATCTTATCACATTTTTAACTGAACAAATCTGCTGCAATTCTGCTCAAAATCTGTTACATTTAATAAACACACTTTTGTGTGTTCTTCTTCACTGGAATTATATCCATACAGTTCTTACCAAGAATCATGCTTGAGTAATAACCAGCACTGTCCTTTCATGAGAAGAAGCTAAACAGCACTGAGAGTGGGCAGCAGTTTCATGACGTGGAGTGAAGTGTCGCTCCACATAGTGCCGCAACGCCGTCGCAACAGTCGCCCCGCAAATGAAACACATGCAGCTTCCTTTCACGGTAGTAAAAAAAAGAACTCTTCCTCCCGCTCACTTTGAATTTTTTTTGCCATGTTTTTGGGCTAGGAAACTGCACTCCGCTCACCATCTTCACTGGCCGCTAGCTTACGCTCCACAAGTGCTAAGGTTTTGTCATGCGCACAATACTGACCTTTGAACTAGGTCAGAGTTCACCTTAACTTTACGTATAATAAACATATTTTCATTTTTTTTATTTTTAAGACATTGTCATTTTAAAATCTATATAAATACTTTAGTATACTTTATTTATATACTTTTATATAAATGCAAGTGTGATTTTAAAAAATAGCGGCAGAAAAAATGACATCTTAGACGCAGTTCACTTGCTAGTTGTGCTATTTTTAGAACAGGCCTGCGGGCGACTCATGTAGTCCTTGCGGGCGACTTGGTGCCCGCGGGCACCGCGTTGGTGACCCCTGGTCTAGAGCTAAGGATTTTAGAGCGTTTTCTACTTCCTCCATTTGGATCTCTGCGTCACATGATTTTCTAAAATATTCATCAATTTTTGGTATCTGTCCTGAAATGGACTCAAAGAAACCCTCTGCATTAGTGTGTGAGTAAGAGGAGGAGTATAATTCACTGTAAAATTTAAATATTTCTTTAGAGATCCTCACAGAATCAGTACATTCCTTACCATCAATTATAAGAGACTTAATGGCATTTCGTTCTTGTCTTCTTTTCTCAAGCCTACAGAAGTATGTTGAGCTTCTCTCTCCCTCCTCTATCCATTTTGCTCTCGACCTAATATATGCTCCTTTGGCTTTATTAATATAGATGTTATCTAGGGAAGAGTGCAATAAAATCAGTTTTTGTTTGTCCTCTTCACACAAGGAATGTTTGTTGCATATTAAATGGATCTCATTTACAATATCCATTTCTTTTTGTTTATTGGCTCGGCTTATGACTTTGCTGTATGAAATAGAAATCTGACGGATTTTATATTTAAGAAATTCCCATTTCTCCCTGTAAGTTGACAATAATGTATCTTTGGTTATACTGTCGATTGTCCTTTTAACATCCTGACAGAATGGGTCATGTTTTAGAAGACTTGAGTTAAATTTCCAGTAGCCTTTATTTCTTCTGACTGCGCTAGTGGGAGTTATGGTTAACTTGATCATACAATGATCTGTAAGCGGAGCTGCAGAAATTGAGGTATTTATATCTATATCAGGTTGGAATTCAGAAATAAGCCAGTAGTCTAATCGTGATTTAATGGTGCCATCAGGTTTAAACCAAGTAAAGGTTTGAGTATCTGGATTTAGCGCATGCCATATGTCACTAAGCTGAAACGTGTTACAGAAATCTAGTAAAGTGGTATTATACTGATGATTAGGAAATCTTGAGGGTTGCCTATCAAGCCATTCATCCATAACCATATTGTAGTCGCCACCCAACACAAAAACAGGATTGATATATATTTGAGATAATTCCTTCAATATGTTAGTCACGTCTGTAATTAATTGTTTGTTCTGATTGTGGTTGATAAATCCATAAATGTTAACAAGAATCAAGAATTGGTTGTGTAATTCAAAAACGCAAATAATCCAGTGTCCTGTGTCATCTTTTTTGGTTGCAACTACTTTCCCAGGAAAGTTATTTAGGAGTATGGCGACCCCTGCTGACCTATTTGTGCCATGACTATAGTATATTTTTTCTCCCCATTGGTTTGTCCACATTTTTTCCATCTGTATCGTTGCTGTGAGTCTCCTGAATAAGATAACAATGTGCTTTTTCATTTTTAAGGAATAAAAATGTAGCCTTTCTTTTTATAGAGTCTCGTAAACCCCTAACATTAAGTGATGCAAAAGAAAAGGTTGTAATAAAAGACATAAAGGATGAAAGAGAATAAGGAAAAAATTAAAATGATAATAAAATAAAGATAATAAGTAGATAAACGATTTAGGTTGTTACTTTGGACCAAATACACTGAAGAAAGCCCCTGACTAAATTGCTAAATGTATGTTTTAACTCATAACTTTTTCCCCCCTTTTTCATTTTTTTTCCTTCCCTTTTTCCCCCCTTTTTTCCTTCCCCTTCTTTTCCCTTTTTTCCCCCTTTTCTTTCCCCTTTCCCTTCCTCCTTTTTCCCCAAGCTGCATGCTTATTATGACAGAATCCAAAAATCTGATCTATAAAAATTATCGAAAATATGTAATGCAAATTATCAAAATGGCATTGAAAAAGAGCTGCCTTATAAATCTACCCTTCAAAAAAAAAAAAGGAGGCAGGAACCTGTGATATCCTACCGTGTAGCAATGATCACACTTGAGTTATTTCTTTGGCTAACTCTGCCGTTTATTCTACAACACACATAATATGACTGAACATGGATTCTGCGCGGGGTTTTCACACTCTTGCTCTAATGTGTCCCCTCAGTAGTAATGCTGAACAATACAGATAGTTCCCCCTAGAGGCATGTGCCAGTAATGTTTTAAATTAGACTTGCAGTCTACCACATCCCTCCCCTCTAGATTAAACTATTCTTAAGCACATGTGCCATACACATAATTTCTTTCTCTCTTTTTTTTTTTTTCACATGTATAACACACATAACAGTCTAACTGGGGAATTGGTTTGACTACCGCATCCCAGTGAGGTTCCAGGACGCATTCTTGTCCTGTGGCTGGGGAACTCACTACTGACTAAGTATAGTCCTTCAAGTAGTCTGGAGCTTTCCTAGCTCGCTGAGATCTTCTCACGGCGGGTGAGCCAACTGCAGGTGAAGACTCAGACTGCTCCACTGTTTCGGCTGCTGCAGTGCTGCCCGTAGAATCTGCAGAGACGGTTACCTCAGGTTTCACCTGAAGTGGTGGTTCGTTGATGCTCTCCTCAGAATGGGTGTCAGACAACACCTCTGGTGCCATCGGCAGGGGAATGGAGCTCCTACCACGAACTTGGTCGATGTGTCGCCTCACCACTTGTCCATGACCTAATGTCACCTTGAATGACACAGGGCCTGTCTTTTCTGTTATTTCTCCTGGTACCCAGGCTGGTCCTGAGCCAAAGTTGCGGGTGTAGACCACGTCTCCTTCTCTCAGTATTCTCTCTCTAGCATGCATGTCATGATAACCTTTTTGTTTCTCTTGTTTGTCATGCACTTTGTTTCTGAAGTCTGGATGTATTAAGTCAAATGTTGACCTCAACTTCCTTCCACACAACAGCTCAGCTGGTGACTTGCCAGTTGTAGATTGGGGTGTTATTCGATAGCTGAACAGAGCTCTCGACATTCGGGTTTCAATAGAGTCTCCTGTCATCTTTTTCATGAGTGACTTGAACGTCTGCACGGCCCTCTCGGCTAAGCCGTTAGAAGAAGGATGGTATGGCGCAGTCGTGATGTGACGTATGCCATTCTTTTCAGAAAACTCTTGGAACTGTTCACTCGTAAAACATGTACCGTTATCTGATACTATGATTTCAGGTAGCCCATGTTGGCTGAAACTCTTTCTTAGACATTCAATGGTAACAGTAGAAGTAGAGCTACTCACAGAATATGCATCGATCCACTTTGAGTATGCGTCAACTATGATCAGGAACATTCTTCCCATCCATGGACCTGCGTAGTCAATGTGAATTCTTCTCCATGGTTTATCTGGAACTTCCCAGGGATGTAGTGGGGCTGCTGGAGGACTGTTCCTGTTCTCCTGGCATGCCGCACATGACTTCACAAGCGCCTCCACCTCTGCATCCATGTTGGGCCACCACATGTAGCTCCTCGCCAATGCTTTCATGCGAGTGATGCCAGGGTGTGCTTGGTGTAGTTGTTGCAGTAAGGCATTCCGACCAGGTGGTGGAACAACCACGCGTCCTCTCCACAGGATACAACCTTCCTGGGTGCTGAGCTCATCCTGTCGTCTGGCATAGGGAATGAACTCAGGACTGTTCATCTTCGGCCATCCTCGCAAGATGTATTCTCGCACTCTTGCTAGAACAGGGTCTTTGTCTGTCCACTTCTTTATTTGTTGTGCGTTCACCAGGGGCACGCCGATATCTTCAAACAATAGCACTCTCTCCTCCTCCTCAGGCGTGCTGTCTCTTCCTCCATCCAAGGGTAGCCTACTCATCGCGTCAGCATTCGTATGGTCCCGTCCGGCTTTGTAAACGATGGTGTACTCATACGCTGCTAATGTAACGGCCCATCTCTGAATTCTCTGAGATGTCATCTGGGGTATGGCTCTCATTTCACTGAACAGTGAAATTAGTGGCTTGTGGTCAGTCACTATGGCGAACTGTCTCCCGTACAGGTATTTGTGGAACTTTTTTACACCAAATACTACTGCAAGGCCCTCCTTGTCTAGCTGGGAGTAGTTTTTCTCAGCTGCACTAAGAGTTCTTGAGACGAACCCTATGGGTCTCTCTGAGCCATCCTCCATACGATGAGAGAGTACAGCTCCCACACCGTAGGGTGATGCGTCACACGCCAGGATGAGTGGTTTGTTTGAATCATAGTGCACTAACACACTACAGGACTGAAGTAGCGCTTTGGACTCTTCAAACGCCTTCTGCTGCTTGACCCCCCATGACCATTTTTCTTCCTTCTTAAGTAAGGTATGTAGTGGTGCCAGCAGTGTGGAGAGCTTTGGGAGGAACCTATGGTAATAGTTCAACAAGCCCAGGTAGGCTTTTAACTCAGTAACATTTTGTGGCTCAGGCGCCTCCGCAATTGCTTCCACTTTGTCTGTTAGAGGGTGTAGACCACTGGCGTTGATCTTGTGGCCTAGGAACACCACCTCTTTTCCCATGAACTCACACTTGCTTCTTTTCAACCTCAGACCGCTTTTCTCCAACCGTTGAAGCACTTCCTCCAGCGTTTTCAGATGTTCTTGTTCATTTGGTCCTGTACAAAGGATGTCATCCAAATAAATGGTAACATTCGGAATTCCACCTAGGATGCCCTCCATAGTTCTCTGGAATATAGCAGGACTGGAAGCTACTCCAAATGGTAAGCGTGTGTAGGTATATAAGCCTTTGTGTGTATTGATGGTTACATACTTTCTTGATTCTTCTTCCAAGACTACCTGTTGGTAAGCGTGACTCATGTCTAATTTCGTGAAGTGTCGGCCGCCATTCAGCTGTGCGAAGAGGTCCTCCACTTTAGGAATTGGATACTGATCCACCCGTGATGCTCGATTGACAGTGAGTTTGTAATCTCCACATATTCTAATGGAGCCATCCGGCTTTCTCACTGGGACTATGGGCGCCGCCCATTCTGCAACCTGCACTGGCTCAATGATCTTGTCATCCAGCAGCCTCTGTAGCTCGCTTTCAACCAGTGGCTTGACTGCATAGGGTACCAGTCGGGGTTTGCAGAATCGTGGTTGGGCCTCCTTGTCCACATTAATCTTTGCAGTGACACCTTTTAGCTGTCCTAAGCCTTCTTTGAACACCTCAGCGTGTCTTTCGAGGATCTCCTCCAGCTGCAATTTGGGCTGAGATTCCACCTTATTCACCAACTGATCCATCATGGCCAGTCCTTGTAGCCAACTTCGCCCTAGTAGATTTGGTCCTTCGCTCCCAACTACTACTACAGGTAAGTCCTTTTCTTTGTTTTTGTGTTGCACCTTCACTTGTGCCATGCCTAGCACGTCTAGCTTCTCTCCTGTGTATGTTTTTAATTTTAATGAACAGGGATTTAATTCTGCTGTGTCTGTTTTCTTCCACAGTTGTGTATATTGCTGTTTACTTAATATGGTTACTCCACAGCCTGTATCAACTTCAAATGTTACTTTCATTCCATTAACATTCATGGTACGCGTGATGGGCGCTACCTTGGTCAGCTCCTCTGACGTGTTGTAAATTGTGTGAAAACCCATGTCTTCTGTATCACTTTCTCCCTCCCCTCTAAGTTGATTCGCTCGCTGGTCCTTTCCTGGGCCCTTGTTTTCATTCTTTTGCCCTTTAACTGTTGCCTTCTGCACCTGTGCATTGCCCACCTTTGTTCTACATGCTTTCTTTTTTTTTTGTAACTTAGATTTTTATTCATTTTTCATCATATATAATGCATTCAGATCACATTCTACATTTAAAAAACAAAGGGGTTAGGGTAGGGAAAAATAAAAAAAAATAAACAAAATAAAAATAAAAAAATAAAAAAAAAATAAAAAATAAAAAGGGGGGGGGACAGATGTTGGAGCATCAAGTTTTTAGTTTCCATCTCTTAATTCTTCTGGTTTTTTCAGTGTCTTTGGTTATTCTTTCAATTTCTGCCTCGTTGTTGCACTTTGTAGTGTGTCCATTTCCGCCATTTTTTCTCCCATTTTCCTTCTTGCATTCTTCGTCGATATGTTAGTTTTTCCATCATACGTATGTCCTCAACAATGTCAGTCCATTGTTCTTGGTCAGGAAGAACTTCTGATCGCCATTTTTTTGTGATAGTTTTTTTACATGCAATCAACAAGATTTTAACTAGATATCTGTCCTCAGCCTGTATAACACTGTCTTTTTTAAGATCACATAAGTACATCAGGTTACAGTTCATTGGTATATTATATCCTAATATCCTCTGTATTGTCACATGCATAGATTTCCAAAATGATGATATTTTGTAGCATTTCCAAAACATATGTGAGTGGTCTGCATTTTGAGCCCCACATCCCCTCCAGCATAAAGATTGGGTATTTGTATATTTTCCTTGAATCTGTGGTGTAATGAAAAAGCGAATCAGGTTTTTCCATCCAAATTCCCTCCATGCCCTTGAATTTGTTGATGTGTGTTGTGTTTTCCATATTTCCTGCCAGCTTTCTTCTGTTATGTTTAAATTGAGCTCTTTCTCCCATTTCTCCTTTATATAGTTACTTGTATGATTGTTTGTCATAAGTTTCTGATATAGTTTTGAAATAATTCTTATTTTATTTCCTGCATATGAGCTTAAAATAAGTTGTATAATCTCGTTCACATCTGTTTGGAGGTTATGCCTAATCTTCTTCATATAGTAATCTCTCATCTGCAGATATCTGAAAAATTCCGATCTTTCTAATTTAAATTTTCTCCTGATATTTACAAAGCTCCCGAGATCTTTTTTTCCGATATTGCCCCATGCTGTGATTCCCTTGTTCACCAGATTTTTGTATCCCCTATCTTGTTTTGCCGGTTCAAACTGACTGTCAAATGCTACCCATTTCAATAGTTTTATGTCTTCCCTTATATTATATTTTTGTACTATTTTATACCACAGTTCTAAAGTAAATTTAGTGATTGGGTCTATTTGTTTGATTTGCTTATATGCATCTTTATCCCCTATTATGCTTTGTACTGGGAGTCCCTCAATTTCCTTTTCCATTTCTTTCCATTTTGCCTCATATCCCTCGTCGCACCAACATATGATATATCTTATTTGTGCTGAGTAGTAATATTCCTTTAGACTCGGTAGGCCCATGCCTCCTTTCTCTTTTGGTAATTGGAGGGTTTTATATTTCACTCTTGGTTTTTTACCTCCCCAAACAAATCTCGATATCATCCTGTCCCACTTTGAGAATTGGGCATCTGGAATCTCTGTTGGTATAGCCTGGAAGAGGTAAAGTAATCTAGGTTGTATGCTGATTTTGACTGTCTCAATTTTTGAATTCAGATCCATATTTAAGATTGACCATCTATCAATATCTTTTTTTATTTCTTGTTCCAACCTATCATAGTTTGCTTTATATATTTTGCTTAGGTCTTTAGGTATGTTCACTCCAAGGTATTTTATTTCTTTTTGCTTCCAGTTTAGTTTGATCTTATCAGTTATCTGGTTTAGAGGGTTATAGTGGAATGTCAGTACTTGTGTTTTTGTTATGTTTATCTTGTATCCTGATAATTTTCCAAAATTTTCTATCAAGTTCATCATTTCCATTATTGATTTATCTGGTTGTTCAAGGTAAACTATAATATCGTCTGCAAATAGCCCAATCTTGTGTTCCGCCCCCTTTATTGTTACACCTTTTAATTTCTTATTTTGTCGTATCGCTTGAGCCAATGGTTCTATGAACAGAGCAAACAAGGTGGGCGATAAGCAGCATCCCTGCCTAGTTGATCTTTGTATATTTACTTTGTCTGTTAAGCTACCGTTTATCTTGATTCTTGCCACAGGTTCTTGATATAGCGTCCTTATGCATTGTACTGATTTTTCGTTAAATCCAAAGCGCTCCAGTACACTATATAGGAATTTCCAGTTAACCCTGTCAAATGCTTTTTCTGCGTCTAAACTCATTATTACTGCGCTTTTCTTTTCTTTATGTATTTGGTTAATTATATGTATTGTTCTCCTGATATTGTCATGTGTTTGGCGTCCCTCTATGAATCCAGTTTGATCATCTTCTATCAATTCCGTCAAGAATGTCTTTATTCGTTTACATATAATTGTTGTGTATATTTTATAATCTACATTTAATAAAGAGATTGGTCTATAGTTTCCGCATTGTTCTTTATCTTTCCCTGGTTTTAAAATAACTGAAATGATTGCTTCGTTCCATGTTGGAGGTATTTTGTTGTTGTTCAGCGTCCAATTAAATGACTTTAGGAGTTGTGGCATGAGTTCTTCTATAAACAGTTTATAAAACTCAGATGGGTATCCATCACTACCTGGTGATTTACTGTTTTTAAGTGACTTAATCACATCTCTGATCTCTTGTGTTGTTATTTCTGCTGTTAGTTTTTCATTTTGTTGATTTCCTATTGATGGCAAGTCCAATGTGTCTAGAAATTTTTTGATATCTTTAGTATTTGTTTCTTCAGGTTGCGAGTATAGTTCTTGGTAGAAATTATGGAAAATTTCTTCGATGTTTTCTGGGTTAACTGTGGTTTTATTTGTGGTGGGGTCTTTAATCTTGTATACATTATTCATTGTTTGTTGTTTTCTTAACCGTTTTGCCAGCAGTTTTGTGGCTTTTGGCCCTGTTTCATAATATTTTTGCTTTAGATATCTATTTTTCCTTTCAATTTCATCCATTTGTGTTTCTTTTATCTTTGTTTTTTCTTCTTTAATTTCTTGATATATTTTTGGATCATTTGTGCTTTGATGTTTACGTTCTAATTCCCTTAGTCTCTCACATCTTTGTTCATACGCTTCCAGCTTAGTCTTATTTGCTTTTCCTGTTTCAACAATTAATTTACCCCTTAACACGGCTTTTAGTGCGTCCCATAGTATTGTTGGGTCCACTTCTTCATTGTCATTCTCTTGGATATATTCGTTTATGTTTATTTTTATTCTTTCTTTCATTTTCTCATCATTTAACAGTCCTATGTTAAGTTTCCATGTTGTTTGTCGTTTTCTATTGTTTAAATATATTTCCATGTATATAGGATTATGATCTGATATTTCTGCCCCTCCAATCCAACAATTTCTCACCCTGTGTCTGTCACCTTCATTCATAAGGAAGTAATCTATTCTAGAGTGTACTTTATGGGCTGCTGAATAATGTGTATAGTCTTTTTCGAGTGGGTGTAGGTCCCTCCATATGTCTACCATACCCATTTCTGCCAGTGAGGTTCTTATGAACTTTGTTACATGTTTTTTTGTCTTCTTAACACTTGTTGTGTCAACTTCATGATCCATGACAGCATTTAAGTCTCCTCCACAAATTAGGACTCCTTCACTGTGTGTTGCTATGAGATCAAACAGATGTTGAAAAAAACCCTTGTCACTTTCTGGTGGGGCATAGATGTTCACTAATGTGATCTGCATACCATCTATTCTTCCCTTTATTATTACATACCTGCCTTCTTTATCCTGGATTTCCTGTTCACTTTCAAATTGTATTTTGTTTGAGATTAGTATCATAACCCCCCTTTTTGCTCCTCCCTTAAATGAACTGTAGTAGGAGTTCTTATAGCCAAATCTCTTTAGTTTCACATGTTCTGCCTTGCTCAAATGTGTCTCTTGCATAAATATAATTTCAGCTTTTTCCTTCTTGAATTTTCTTATTATTCTTTCCCTTTTAACAGGTGAGTTCAGACCATTCACGTTTAGTGTCATTATCTTAAGATTTTTACCCATATTCATGTTTTTCCATTTTTTTAACTTGTGCTCCTAGCCCCTTTAACAACAAAAATAACACATATTTATATAAAAACACATTAAAAAAACTCGACCTCCGTACTTTGGGCCTTTCTTCTGCCCACTGGTCCCTGTTGGTGGGTGGGGGGTTTGTCTTCACAGAGTGAAGGGCCCTCCCTAGACCTGTATTTACTATCAAAGTAATAGTCATAAGTCTAGAAATGTCCAACAAATATCACTTAAACCTCTCCTAGCCGTCTGTTTCTCTTTTACCTTGTCTTCTTGGCCTTCATTTCTTCTGTGCCTTTCTTAATCTTTGTTATGATCTAGGCTTTCAGTTGAAAGCCTTGTAGCTTGTCCTGGGCCCGCTGCTCCACGTCTCTCCCCCTTCTTCCGCCGCTCACTCGTCTCCACTCCGTCTGTCGTGGTGCGTTCAGGGCCGCCGCTGCTCCAGCCGTCTCCTTCGGCACGCTCACCTCAAGGCCCCGCTCCATCATATCCCGCGCTGCCTCTTCGGCCGTGTTGTAGGTTCTTGTGCCTTCCTCCCAATGAATCCTCATTTTCGTTAGCGGCGTTTGGAATCTAATTTTTTTCTCTTTCAGCGTTTTTTTAATATTGGCATATTTCTTCCGCTGCTGCACGATTTCTGTCGGGTAGTCATGGTCAAAAAATACCTGTTTGTCGCCGATTCGTATCTTTTTTTTCCATGCTTGCGTCAGGATTCTTTCCTTTATGTCATATTTCACAAAGTTTACCACAACTGACCTGGGTGGAGAGTTTGTTTTCGGGTTCTGTGCCGGTGTTCTGTGCGCCCGTTGAATCTGCAGATCCGTTTCTCCGGGTATTTCCAGTTCTTTTTTTAAGAACTGATCCATGAATTTTGTCATCGAGTTGCCTTCAATGCCCTCCGGAATTCCAAAGATGCGCATATTGCTTCGTCGGGATCTGCTCTCCAAGTCGTTTATTTTCTCCTGCATCCTCTGCGTTTGCGTCGTCAGGGTCTGTAGTTGTTCGTTTGCCTCGCTTTTCCAATCTTCTAGTTCCGAAATTCGGGTCTGCGCTTCTGTCATACACGCCCGCTGGGAGCGCAGCTCCTCCATGTTTTCCGTTAATTTACGCTCCATTTCTCTTCGGAGGTCCATGATTTCCTCCTTAATTTCTTTTTTCAGTTCCTCCTTAAGAGCCGCTAAATCCTGTTGTAGCTGTCGCTTGAATTCTCTCAACTCTTCACCCAAACTGGCGATGCCAGCGTTCATGTTGTCGAGTCTGGCGTCCTCCATTTTCACTGCTGTGGACATCTCGTTTTTTTGGGCTTTGCGTACAGCGGTTTTTCCTGCGTTGTTGGAGAGGAATTCTTCAATTTTACCCTGTTTTTGTCCTTGTGCCCGGTTCCTTCGTGTTTTCATCCCTTAGTTTATTGATTCGTTTATGTCGAGTTGGCCATTTACCGATGATTTTTAATCCGGCTAGGGAGAGCTCTTTGTTTAAGTGTTATGTCTCTCCGCCATCTTCCCGGAAGTCCTACATGCTTTCTTAATGTGCCCTCGCTTGCCACAATTATGACACAGCTCAGTGGCAAATTTGCACTCGGCGGCATTGTGCTGGCCTTTGCAGCGATAACAACTGGGGAATTTGTGCTGATTTTTGTCAGTCGACACTTTGTGGACACCTACTTGGGTCTTAGGCACACGAGCATGCGTTGCTGTGTCCTCTGTTAGCTTCCCTTGCATTTCTCTCACATCTTTAGATGCTGTTTCCATCGCTTGGCATAATTCCAAAGCCTTCACAAAAGTGAGTTTTGTTTCAGATAAAAGTCGCCGTTGCATTCGGTCATCATTCACTCCACACACAAGTCTGTCTCTTAACATTTCTTCCAATGAGTCTTTATAATCACAGTGCAGTGCTAATTTCCTCAATTCTGCCACATACTCTGCTATGGACTCAGTGTTCCTCCTTATGCGTGAATTAAATTTGAATCGTTGCACGATTTCACTTGGTTTGGGGCTGAAGTGCTTCTGAAGCTCAGCAGTAAGCTGGACGTACGTTTTATCTTTCGGTAATGCAGGGCTTATTAAATTTCTCAACAAGCTGTAAGTAGTTGCACCAACTCCACTCAACAGTACAGCCTTCCGTTTGTCTGGCTCCTCAATATCATTAGCTTTGAAGAAAAAGTCCAACATTTCACTATATTCTTCCCATGACTGAGTCGAGTTATCAAAAGGGGTTACCGTTCCGATTACAGCCGCCATTGCTCGTCGTGGTGGGGAAACCTCGTTTTTCTCCTCTGAACTTGCACTCGAACTACTGGAGTCACTTGAGTTCGCCACACTTGCAATGTTCTCTGTTTCTCGCCGCTAATTTTTTTCTTTTAATCCTCGTCGCCAATTGTGTGATATCCTACCGTGTAGCAATGATCACACTTGAGTTATTTCTTTGGCTAACTCTGCCGTTTATTCTGCAACACACATAATATGACTGAACATGGATTCTGCGCGGGGTTTTCACACTCTTGCTCTAATGTGTCCCCTCAGTAGTAATGCTGAACAATACAGATAGTTCCCCCTAGAGGCATGTGCCAGTAATGTTTTAAATTAGACTTGCAGTCTACCACAGAACCTGAGTAAAAGTAGCATGTAAACCTTTCCAAATGACAGCTGCCAGGAACACAGTGTACTTCAAAAGGGGACTATGAAACGATTCCCTATAAAGTAAACATTGAAGTAGCTTAGCAACATGTACAGAACATTAAAGAGTCAAAGTGCTTGTTCAGCCATAGCTGTGAACCAGACCCTTAGATGCTGACTCTTCTACCGTCAATGTATCCCACATGGCCTTTGTACCAGATGTTTTTCCCAGCTGCACGGGCTTGCTCCATCTGTGGCCATGCTGCTGCGCGGGCATCCCTGTCGGCTTTACAGAAATCTCGCTTGAATCGGATCCCGGCTACTCTGCAGAATTTGGAGGTTTTGGTCAGCCTCCAAATTTCTTCACAGTGGTATCTCATGACAAACTGGAGAATAATCTGGCGGTTTCTTCCATTTTCACGTTTTCCCAGGCGGTGGACATTATCAACAATAGTGCAACAACCATGGTTGTTGCCCACTGCGGTGCAGTTTCTGACAGAATGTGGATTACCTCCTCACGGATCGTTTCGTTATCCTTTTCTTTGATCCCGTGTATTTTAAGGTTCCAGCGCCTCTTGTACCTCTCCAGCTCAGTAATCCTTTCCTTTAACTCTCCGTTTTCTTGTATAAACTTGGGGATGTCTCTCTCAAAGCTCTGTAGTTTGGTCTGGCAGTTTTTAATGTCAGCAGTATTGATTTCAACAAGACGGGTGATGCTGGCTACCATTGTGGCGGTCTCCCTTAACTGCACTCCAAAATCATCAACTTTGGTGGTTAGCTTTGTGATAGCATCTACCAAGTTGTCGTAAGATTGCTCTTGGGCGGTTTTCATCTTGGAAAGTGGCGGAGCAGAGGATTTTGTTGGAGTGACGGGAGAACTTTTTCTCTTACCAGGACCGCTACTAACAGAGGTTTCCATCGGGGTGTAGTCATGGTCAGTAGTAGTTGTTGTTAGCCTAACGTTCGTTTTCCCGCCGGACATGTTCGTCGGGTTTGATTAGTTTCCCGTGACAGAAACTTACGTTCAAAATCGCCAAACGAACTTATTTGCTTTAAAGCTGGCAGCTCTGAAAATATTTTCAGTCTGAATATGAGTTATTGTCCAAGTTTTGGGGCTGGAGAATGCGGGTTTAGAAGAGCGAACTGGTCAGGATCGCCATCTTCTGGAAGTCCCCAGAGAAGAAGAAGTAGCAGCGCTAGCTTGTCAACAGCTTCTTTTTTTTTTCCACAATATTTTTATTGAACCTTTTTTTTTTTTACAAACATAACACAAACAATCAAACACTAACACTAAAGTAATTTTAAAAAAAATGTACTAAAAACACCAACAACCACTATTAAAAGCAAGTCTTCAACAATGCTCCTCTGTTTAGTCTAGGCAATCCATTACATAAGTATACATATTATACATTCACCAGTTTGGAATTTACAAGGTCCACACACATCATTCACCTTCTTCTTCAAAAGTTATGTTTAAATTCTTTACATAATCAATGAAAGGTCTGTGGCAACCTGGGGAGTGCATAATGGTCTACTGTGGCCGACACACATTGTGGGCTCACAGGTTGCAGCAGATTCGGCAGAAGATTAAAACCTAGGCAGTTGGTGGATTGATTAGCGATGTATGGAGTGCTTTGTGTTTTTCTTTTTGTTATGCCATTTAGATTTTGCCTTACTAGACGTGTGTGGGGGGGGGGGTAGTGTGGCCGACACACATTGTGGGCTCACGCTGCCACAGAGACAGGACTGAATGTGTATTGCGGGGTGTCACGTCTGCAAGGACTAAGGACTCGAATCTACAGGAGGTAACAAGGAAGTGTGAGATTTGTCTCTTTGTCCCACAGAAGACGCCCCGGAGGGTATTCCGGTTCATCAAGAAATGAGAGACAATGGTGAAGCTTCAAAGGGATGCTTTGTAACTGTATGTTGACTGAAGACACCATGTGGCTTGAATTCTGATGCTGGAAATGTATAAAAGGGGGTTGAAGTATGATTCTTTCTCTTTCCTGCTTTGAGAATGCTAGAAGCTGCGTTCTGTCAAATAAAGCTGGTTTTATGACTGAAACTCAGCCTCATTATTTGAGCATGCTTCTACACTACCACCTTAGACAAGAACAAAGGACGCGAAGTTAACCTTTTGTGTGTGAGATGTTTCTAGATGCCCTAGTAAGATAACAGGGAGGTGTCAAGGATGAAAGGACTGACTACAGTTGGACAGGGGGATTATCTTTTGTGTGTGAGAAGAGTGTAGAATAGGGGTCGGCAACCTTTAACACTCAAAGAGCCATTTCGGCCCGGTTTCCACGGAAAAGACAACACTGGGAGCCGCAAACACTTTTTGACATCTGAAATGAAGATGTCAGCATATACAGTGGGGTAAAAAAGTATTTAGTCAGCCACCAATTGTGCAAGTTCTCCCACTTAAAAGATGAGAGAGGTCTCCAATTTTCATCATAGGTATAACTCAACTATGAGAGACAAAATAAGAAAAAAAAAATCCAGAAAATCACATTGAAGGATTTTTAATGAATTAATTGGTAAATTCCTCGGTAAAATAAGTATTTGGTCAATAACAAAAGTTCATCTCAATACTTTGTTATATACCCTTTGTTGGCAATGACAGAGGTCAAACATTTTCTGTAAGTTTTCACAAGGTTTTCACACACTGTTGCTGGTATTTTGGCCCATTACTTCATGCAGATCTCTTCTAGAGCAGTGATGTTTTGGGGCTGTCGCTGGGCAACACACACTTTCAACTCCCTCCAAAGATTTTCTATGGGGTTGAGATCTGGAGACTGGCTAGGCCACTCCAGGACCTTGAAATGCTTCTTACAAAGCCACTCCTTCGTTGCCAGGGTGGTGTGTTTGGGATCATTGTCATACTGAAAGACCCAGCCACGTTTCATCTTCAATGCCCTTGCTGATGGAAGGAGGTTTTCACTCAAAATCTCACGATACATGGCCCCATTCATTCTTTCCTTTACACAGATCAGTTGTCCTGGTCCCTTTGCAGAAAAACAGCCCCAAAGTATGATGTTTTCACCCCCATGCTTCACAGTAGGTATGGTGTTCTTTCTCCTCCAAACACGACAAGTTGAGTTTTTACCAAAAAGTTCTATTTTGGTTTCATCTGACCATAGGACATTCTCCCAATCCTCTTCTGGATCATCCAAATGCTCTCTAGCAAACTTCAGATGGCCCTGGACATGTACTGGCTTAAGCAGGGGGACACGTCTGACACTGCAAGATTTGAGTCCCTGGCGGCATAGTGTGTTTCTGATGTAGCCTTTGTTACTTTGGTCCCAGCTCTCTGCAGGTCATTCACTAGGTCCCCCCATGTGGTTCTGGGATTTTTGCTCACCGTTCTCGTGATAATTTTGACCCCACAGGGTGCGATCTTGTGTGGAGCCCCAGATCGAGGGAGATTATCAGTGGTGGTTTCTAATAATTGCTCCCACAGTTGATTTCTTCACACCAAGCTCCTTACCTATTGCAGATTCAGTCTTCCCAGCCTGGTGCAGGTCTGCGATTTTGTTTCTGGTGTCATTTGACAGCTCTTTGGTCTTGGTCATAGTGGAGTTTGGAGTCTGACTGTTTGAGGTTGTGGACAGGTGTCTTTTATACTGATAATGAGTTCAAACAGGTGCCATTAATACAGGTAACGAGTGGAGGACAGAGGAGCCTCTTAAAGAAGAAGTTACAGGTCTGTGAGAGCCAGAAATCTTGCTTGTTTGTAGGTGACCAAATACTTATTTTACCGAGGAATTTACCAATTAATTCATTACAAATCCTTCAATGTGATTTTCTGGATTTTTTTTTCTCATTTTGTCTCTCATAGTCGAGGTATACCTATGATGAAAATTGGAGACCTCTCTCATCTTTTAAGTGGGAGAACTTGCACAATTGGTGGCTGACTAAATATTTTTTTGCCCCACTGTATATATATATATATATATATATATATATATATATATATATTTATACTTCTAAAATAGTGTGTTGCTTATGAAATCCATGCAGTCCATCCATGTTTCAGAAAATTAAATTTTATTTATTAAATGAACACATTTTGAACTCTTACAAAAAAAAATAAAAATCGCAGAGTTGAAGGTCTCTTTCAAAGGAATTAAAAAGCTGAACTTAAATTATCCATCTAGCAAACAATAATGCCGTGAGCCGTCATCCTTTGGGCTTTCGGAGCGTGTAGTGGAGCCTTGACCTGAATTTAAAAATACAATGGAAAAAAGAGCACTATTTCACTGAACAATGAAAATAAATATTTGCAAAATAACTGCCTGAATATTTATTTTACCTGGTTAATGGGACTTGTGCTCCTGAACCTCTGCGCACAGCATCTGCAAATCAGGGCTGTAGGAAGTCACTTTCATCTTTACGCAGGACTGTAAGCTGCCGTCTGTGAGGCGTGAGCGGTGTTTGTTTTTAACATAGTTCATGGTGGAGAATAGCTGCTCACATGCATATGTGGATCCGAAGATCGACAGGACTCCAAATGCATATTTCTTCATGTTTTTGTAGGTGTCGGGGATGGCATTCCATGTCTCAAACACGAGTTTGTCCGGTCTTGGAAGGTTCTCAATATCACTCCATTTGTGATTCTGAGCAAGAGTGGCCTTCTGACGGGAAACATCTTCAAGATCATCTCTCAGGCGTTTAAACTTAGACACTCATATATCTTTGTCGGCTATGTCAGCCAGCTCCAGCTCAAGATCAGGTTGACTTACACCTGCAAATGCAGTCACATTTAACAGGGATGGGTCGATGGTCAGGGGAGTGACGGGGAAGGACAATGTGGCTTTTTCCTCTCTGAACTCACGGAATCGTTTCCCAAACGATGCTTGCATTGTGGTGATTGCAGACTGCAAATACTCTGAATTTATCACCTTGTGAGCTTGTTTGAACTCCCTTAAGGAGGGGAAGTGAGACAGTGTTCCTCTCTGTAAATCTCTCGCAAACACTGTCAGCTTGCGCTCAAACGCTAACACCTCTTCCAGCATGTGTAGCGCTGTGCCTCCTCTCCCCTGAAGAGTTGTATTCAGCGCGTTCAGGTTTGCTGTCATGTCCACCATGAAATGCAGCTTTTCCAGCCACTCTGGCAGTTCCAGCTCAGGAAAGGTGAGCCCTTTGCTGCTCATGAAAGTCTTCACCTCTCCCAGACATGCAGCAAAGCGTTTCAGCACCTCTCCTCTGGACAGCCACCGCACTCTGTTATGCAGCAGGAGATCAGAGTAGGATATTGTGCAGTTTTGGTGTCGCTGGGCTTTCCGCGCATGCCGGCTGCCTGCTGACACGTCAAGTGCTGTCAAACGTCTCTGAAGAAGGCGAATGCTGATCACCGAAATTGCACAAGGTCTGAAGAAAGAAGTTAAAAACTTTGACTTAATAAGAAGACATGATACACGTTTTTGAGACAAATAACATACACTTCAATCGGACACTTATAATTTATTTTCCCAAGCCACGCAGAGCCGCAACATAAGGATGAAAGAGCCGCATGTGGCTCCGGAGCCGCGGGTTGCCGACCCCTGGTCTAGAAGGATGTCATGTTATTTAAGGGAAGAGTTCCTACTTGTATACCATTCTGTCTATGCTCCTTGTGTGAGTCGTGTAATAAACCACCTGATCCGAATCTGCCTCATTATTTACACACTCCACACTGGTGACCCAAGACGAATCATGGAATACGACGGAAGATCCCCGGCGCCAACCTCGACTGGAACCCACAGCTTCGCGTGCACTGTAGCGATCAAACTACCTGATTTTTGGCAGCACAACCTGCGCTCCTGGTTCCACCTAACCGAGGCGCAGTTCGCCCTCCGAGGGATATCGGCGGATGATACGAAATTCTACTATGTGGTCGCAGCACTCGATGCCAGCACGGCTCAGCACATCGAGAGCCTGCTCGATCAGCCACCAGCCGACGGCAAATATGACGCGCTGAAGGCTGCCCTCATCCAGTACTATACGCTCTCGGATGGTGAGAAGGCAGAGAGGCTTCTGACGCGGACCGAGTTGGGAGACGGTTCGGCCGTGGACATGATGGAGAAGATGCTGAGGTTAAAGGGCACGGACGACGACCACTTCATCTTCACCCACATTTTCCTCAGGAACCTTCTGACAGTGGCGAGAGCGGCCCTGGCCAATTCGTCATTGCTGGCCAAACGGGACTATTGTGCGCTAGCCCGGGAGGCAGACCGGATCATCGTCGCCACCAAGGCTTTCATGACCATTGCTGCAGTGACGGAGCCCGGCACGTCGACACGAGGAGGCGAGGAGCCGCCGACGGCAGCAGCAGCGGGGGCCAAGGAATGTGGAGGTGACACGCTTTGCTTCTACCACCGTCGCTTTGCAGAGAGGGCACGCAAATGTATACCACCGTGCCAGTTCAAGCGCTCGGGAAACGCCAAAGACTGGGGGTCGGTAGCAGCCGCGACCCTCGGGGAGGAGAACAAGCTGCTCTATTTGACGGACGCACGCTCGGGGAGGCATTTCCTCGTGGACACCGGCGCACAGAGGAGTTTCATCTGGCTGACCTACACTGACCGGCTGGCAGGAACCGGCGGCCCCGAGATGGCAGCAGCAAACGGCTCAGACATTAAGACCTTTGGTGAGAGGACTCTACTCTTGTCTCTACACGGTCGTACATTTGAATGGACTTTTGTTGTAGCAGCATTGGATTACCATATACTGGGGGCTGATTTTCTATGTGCACATGGGTTGTTGGTAGATGTCGCTAACAGGTGCCTGGTTAATGCACTGTCTTTTGACTCTCTCCCCTGTATAACTCGAGTGACCCGGCCAACAGCACAAGCCAACGTCACGGCAGCATGCGGTAAGTTCCACACACTGCTCACTCAGTTCCCAGCACTCACAGTCCCGACGTTTTCAGCAGCTATCGCTAAACATGGGGTGGAGCATTTTATCACCACCACCGGGGCGCCCGTTTTTGCAAGACCTCGGCGCTTGGATGCAGCTAAACTGGCCATAGCACGCAAGGAGTTCGCTAACCTAGAGAGGTTAGGCATCATCAGGCGCTCAAACAGCCCATGGGCTTCCCCGCTACACATGGTCCCTAAAGCTGAGGGTTCATGGTAACCTTGCGGCGATTTTCGCAGGTTAAACAACGCTACGGCGCACGACCGCTACCCAATTCCCCACATTCAGGATTTTTCCGCTCACCTCGCAGGAGCACGCATTTTTTCTAAGATAGATTTGGTCCGTGGTTACCACCAAGTCCCAGTGCGCGCTGAGGACATACCCAAAACAGCGGTAATAACTCCGTTTGGTTTATTTGAGTTCTTGCGCATGCCGTTTGGGCTTAAAGGGGCAGCACAGACGTTCCAACGCATGATGGATGCAGTGCTGCGCGATCTCCATTTCGTGTTCGTCTACCTGGACGATATCTTGGTAGCCAGCGCGTCCGAAGACGAACACGAAACCCACCTCACGACGGTTTTCCGAAGGTTAGAAGAGCACGGTTTAATAATCAACCCAGCAAAATGTCAGTTCGGGGTGACGCGCTGGCCAGAAGCGGTTCCGCTGGCAGCAACCACAGCCAAAGAGGTGGCACGCGCATTTTTAACAGCATGGGTGGCGCGTTTTGGAGTTCCGTCGGACATTACGTCCGACAGAGGCTCTCAATTTATTTCTGAACTCTGGTCAACCATGGCTCGCAGCCTAGGTGTCTCAATTCACCGCACAACCGCTTACAACCCGCAGGTTAATGGGTTATGCGAACGTTTTCATAGGTCGTTAAAAGCGGCTCTGAGGGCTTCACTCACGGATGCAAATTGGGTAGACAGGCTACCATGGGTTTTATTGGGGTTACGTTCTGCGCCTAAAGAGGATCTGGAAGCTTCCCCGTCAGAACTCGTTTTTGCACAACCACCCCGGCTGCCTGGGGAGTTTCTGCCAGATAATCCTGCGCCGGGCAGCTCCCCATCTCAGCTGCTGCAGCGTTGCATAGACTCAAGCACGCTGCCGGGCCCTGCCCACCACAGTTTTCCGTGCGTTTTTGTGCCTAAAGCTTTGAAAAACGCAGAGTTCGTGTTTGTCAGACATGACGCCCACCGGCCCCTGCTTCGCCCACCTTATGATGGACCGTTTAGAGTGCTGGAAACAGGGGATAAGCATTTTTTGCTAGACTTGGGGGGTAGGAGGGAGAAAATTGGCATAGACAGACTCAAACCTGCTTTCGTTGTGGCTGACGAGCAAGTGCTGTTGGCGAGGGCCCCTCGGCGTGGAAGACCCCCACGGGGCGCTTCCCAGAGAAAAGATTCTCCAGAGCACCCACACGGACAGTCAAATAGTTTTCACCCCCAGACATCAGCCCCCCAGCATGACAGTGCCACAGAGGCCGCGAATCCTGGCTACAGCAGATACAGCAGAAGACTGAAGCCCAAGCAGCATGCGGACTGATGTTGATTGTTCTACAGCATGTGGACTGATGTTAATGGTTGTATCACAGCATGTGGACTGTTACCCTTTTGTCCTGTCTAATTTGCTGTGGGGGTGGTGGTGGTGTGGCAACCTGGGGAGTGCATAATGGTCTACCACCTTAGACAAGAACAAAGTATGCGAAGTTAACCTTTTGTGTGTGAGATGTTTCTAGATGCCCTAGTAAGATAACAGGGAGGTGTCATGGATGAATGGACTGACTGCAGTCGGAAGGGGAGATTATCTTTTGTGTGTGAGAAGAGTCTAGAAGGATGTCATGTTATTTAAGGGAAGAGTTCCTACTTGTATGCCATTCTGTCTATGTTCCTTGTGTGAGTTGTGTAATAAACCGCCTGAACCAAATCCGCCTCATTATTTACACACTCCACAGGTCTCCATATATTCTCAAACACAATTTCCTTTGATTTCAGTATGTATGCTATTCTTTCTAGTGGAAGGTTTGTTAACATCTGTCTTAACCACTGAGTCACATCTGGTCTATGAGTCTTTTTCCACAGTAGTGCAATACATTTTTTGGCGTGAAGCAAACTGAGGTCTATGAATGCTCTTTCACTCTTATTAAAGTTATGCTTTTCTGGATACAGACCCAACAAAAACAATTTAGGATTCAGTATGATTTGTTTTGAAATTATTTTTTCAATTGTTACCCTCATCTCTTCCCAAAACATTCTAATTTTTCTACATTCCCATAAACAATGAAATAGGGTTCCTTTACTTTCCATACATTTTGTGCACGTATCTGGTATGTTTTTGTTATATCTATTTAGCTCCACCGGCGTAACATACATCCGCATTAACCATTTAAAATGTATCAATTTAAGACGTACATTTATTGATTTGGTTTGAGCTTCTGTACAAGCCAATTCCAATTATTCCTCTGAAATTTCAGTTTGCAGGTCTTCTTTCCAATAATTCAGTCTTTTCTGTGGGTCTTCACTTGAGGATAGTGTCAATGAGTTATAAAACTCTGAAATAATACCCTTTCTCTTACTATCTTTCGTCAAAATTTTTTCCAAGGATGAATAAGTAGGTCGGGTGAGAGCATTATTTTGATTTGATTGAATAAAGTTCCTAAGCTGAAGATATTTAAAAAAAATGTGTTCTATTAAGATTAAATTTGATCCTCAGTTCTTCAAAAGACATTATGTTATCTGAACATGACAAATATAAGTCTTGAATCTTTTGAATCCCTTTTAAATTCCATACTTTAAATACAGCATCCGCTCTCCCTGGTGTATAATATTGATTACCCCATATTGGGCTAAATTGTGACAATAAGTGTGGTTCTTTTAAATATTTTTTGGTTTCACACCATATTTTGATCATGTGCTTTACAAATGGATTTTTAACTTGTTTCTGTAATTTTTTAGCCATGTCTGGGTATATGAATATGGGAAGAGGTAAAGGTAAATTGTATGATTCCATTTCAGTCCAATGAGGGAGATCATTTGATGAAAAATAATATGTCATAGACCTCAATTGTGCTGACCAGTAATACAACATAAAGTTTGGACATTTCAGACCTCCACGATCAAATGGTAAATATAGTAAGGACAGACGTAATCTAGCCTTCCTATTGTTCCATATAAATTCCACTAACTTTTTTTTAATTCTTGAGAATAGATCTGAAGGTGGTGGTAAAGGAATGTATTGAAATAAATAAAGTATTTTTGGTAAGATATTACTTTTAAGTATATTAATTCTCCCGATCATCGACACTGGTAGTGACATCCATCTCTGAAGTAACTCATTAATGTCTGTCATTAAGGCTTCATAGTTGGCACTGGCGACTGATTCTAACTTAGGCACAATTTGAATTCCTAAATATTTAAACTGATTTACAACATTGAATTGATTTACCTCAGGAGCTGGGTGATTTCTCTGGGTCTCATTTAGCATCAGTATTGAAGAGTTAGTTTTATTTATTTTATATCCTGATATTTCCCCAAAATTCTTTATTAAATTTAACAAGGTTGGAATTGATTTTTTTAAGATTCGACATAAACAAAATTATGTCATCGGCATACAGGGAGATTTTATGTTCTATTAGTCCTACTTTAATTCCATATATTTGTGGATGTAAACGTACTGCCATCGCTAAAGGTTCAATTGCCAAACCCATTTTATGAAATTATTTCCAAGTCCAAACCTTTGTAGGACTTCAAGAAGAAAGGGCCATTTGACCCTATCAAAGGCCTTTTCGGCGTCCAATGATAGGAGAGCTGTATCCGGTGCTTCTTTATTAGAATAAATAATATTAAATAGTCTTCTTACATTATGGAAGCCTTGTCTTCCCATTATAAAGCCATTCTGATCTCGGTTAATAATATTTGGTAATATTTCTTGTAGTCGTTTTGCTAAAATTTTACAGATTATCTTAAGGTCAGCATTTAATAGGCTTATTGGTCTCATGTTTTCACATTTATTAGAGGGTTTACCTGGTTTTGGCAACAGTATAATTAAGGCATTATTCATGTATAGTGGTAAATTACTATTTTGAAATGCTTCTAAAACCATTTCCAAAAAAGGTTTTATTAATTTATTCTTAAATTTTTTATAGAGGTCAACTGGAAGACCATCTGGACCTGCACTTTTTCCTGATTTCATATTATCAATGGCTAGCCCAACTTCTTCTTGACTAATTTTAGACTCCAGTTTCTCCCTGTTTTCATTTGAATACACGGTATAGATAATCCGTCCAAAAACCCATTTAGTTTTGTTAAGTCAGTTTCATTTTTTGTATCATATAGTTTTTCATAATAATCTCTAAAGGGACTGTTAATTTCTAAAGGATCTACAACTGCCTGTCCGTTACTTATAATACTGGTAATTGGTGTTTTAAATTCTAATTGTTTAATCTGCTATGCCAATAATTTCCCTGATTTTTCACCTTGTTCATAAAAAGATTGCTTCAATCTTAGAAGACTCGAGGCAGCTCTATTCGCTGATTTTTTGTCATATTCAGCTCTCAGAATCAGTAATTCGTTCTCTAACTTTGAATTACTTCCTGCATACACTTTTTCTTGAAGAATTTTTATTTTATGTTCCAATTGGACTCCCTCCTCCCGAGTCTTCTTAGATTTTGAACCTGTATAGCTAATAATATGCTCCCTAATAAAAGCTTTGAAAGCCTCCCACTTTATACATGCTGATGTCTGTGTAGTATTGATATCAAAGAACTCATCTATTTGTTTTTCTATGTACTTAACCCTTGTGTTTCCACGTGCCACATAACGATGGTGGTAGGGTGGGGGTCATATGGACCCCTGTTTTTTTTTTTTTTTTTTTTTTTTTTTCCAGAATGGATATTTTATCTGCCAGTGTTTTTTGTTTTGTTTTGTTTTTTTGTTTTGTTTTTTTTGGGGGGGGTGTCCCACCTCGGGGTTTTGGGTGAAAGGGGTCATGTCGACCCCCTTGAGTATTTTTCCGAGGGGGTCGTCTCGACCCCCTTTTGGATATTTCAAGGGGGTCATATCGACCCCGCTGTTTCTTTTCCATGGAATAGATGGCTGATCTCCCCCGTGGTTCGTTGAGGAAGGGGGGGGTCTCGGGGTCGACTAGACCCCCCACCTTGGGGTTTTGGATGAGAGGGGGTCATATGGACCCCATTTGTATTTTTTTGAGGGGGTCATATCGACCCCGCTGCTTTTTTTCTCCAAGGAATAGATAGCTGATCTCCGGGTGGTTTTGTTGAGGACTTGGGGATGGGGGTGGGGGTCGACTAGACCCCACCTTGGAGGGGGTCATATGGACCCCCTTTGTATTTTTTTGAGGGGGTCATATCGACCCCGCTGTTTTTTTTCTCTCCAAGGAATAGATAGTTGATCTCCGGGTGGTTTTGTGTTGAGGACTTGGGGGTGGGGGTGGGGGTGTTACTGTCGAGGAATAGATAGTTGATCTCAGGGTGGTTTTGTTGAGGACTTTGGGGGGGGGGGGGGGTCAACTAGACCCCACCTCGGGGTTTTGGATGAGAGGGGGTCATATGGACCCCCTTTGTATTTTTTTGAGGGGGTCATATCGACCCCGCTGCTTTTTTTCCCTCCAAGGAATAGATAGTTGATCTCCGGGTGGTTTTGTGTTGAGGACTTGGGGGTGGGGGTGTTACTGTCGAGGAATAGATAGTTGATCTCCGGGTGGTTTTGTGTTGAGGACTTGGGGATGGGGGTGGGGGTCGACTAGACCCCACCTCGGAGGGGGCATATGGACCCCCTTTGTATTTTTTTTTGAGGGGGTCATATCGACCCCGCTGCTTTTTTTTTCTCTCCACGGAATAGATAGTTGATCTCCGGGTGGTTTTGTTGAGGACTTGGGGTGAGGGGTGGGGGTCGACTAGACCCCCCACCTCGGGGTTTTGGGTGAGAGTGGGTCATATCGACCCCCTTTGTATTTTTTTGAGGGGGTCATATCGACCCCACTGGGGGTTTTTTCTCCAAGGAATAGATAGTTGATCTCCGGGTGGTTTTGTGTTGAGGACTTGGGGGTGGGGGTGTTACTGTCGAGGAATAGATAGTTGATCTCCGGGTGGACAACTGGCAAAGGACAACGCTGTCTTGTTTGATTCTGAGATCACAACACAAGGCCTAGGGCTGTAGCATGCACGGGGACCATTCCGTCTGTTTTGTTGGTGCCGATGCGACAAACGACATTGTTAACAGAGAACACTCTGTTCTTGACCGAGGTGTGTGTTCAACCCACTTCCCTTTATTACAACGGTCGGGAAGAGTTTTGTTCTCGATTTACCTTTAAGACTCTTAACTCCACTATTAAGTATACTAGCTGGACTTATTGCTGACTTGTCGATATGGCTGGTAAACACAATGGCAGTGCAACTTTCGGCGAAACTTTTGCATATCGCCTCTATCCCGAAACAAACACAAAAGGAGGACCCTGTCCAGATATGGCTGGTAAGCATAATGACAGTGCAACTGAAGACAAAAAATATCTCGCCTGTCCAGAAACTTTTGTGCATCACTTATGGTCCAAGGAAAACGTGATTATTGACTTGGAGTGGCTGGAACCATCCATGGAGCGTGTGTCGAACACGTATGACACCTACAAGTGCACAGACTGCGATATCACGCTGTCTGGATACAAGAGAGGGGAGCCTGGCCTACGTGCGCACGTGTACAGAGATTACCTAAAGGGTGGTACGTGCAGATACATCAAATCAAAATTTGAAGGTCGTGAAACACATCTCGTTATGCTCCAAGGCATCCTGCGTTTTCAAAGGGGACTTATGGCATTCCCGGCACTAGCACTGTATGCAGACAAAGGATACGTCGCGACGTCAAATGCAATACACTGGCCATTGATTGGGAAATACTGCGTTGTTTGTGCACGCTCAGCCAATCAAAGTCATTTTGCGGCGTGCGCATACATGACCAGAGAGCTTAAGTCCGCCGTGAAAAACATGACACTAGACGTGCCGATCGAATCGACTCCCTTGTTCACGACGGCACCAGCAAAAGACAGATGTGACCCCGTATGCGATGATCTATTGTAAGATGGGGATTTGCGGACCGATGGGACAATGGTGCACTTTGACCCTAATTTTAGTGTACTTGGAGATCAGGCCAACATGCGCCACATTAATGGTACCATCGATACGTACAAGTGTTTGTGTTGTTCACTGGAAATCAACAACTTTGTACACGGCGACACCCTATTGGGTGAGCACATCTTTCATGTGTACAACCAAGGACGCTGCTGCCCCTACATAGAGAGCAGATTCAGTAATGATCGCGGTTCTGTGATGCTTACGCTGGGAAAGGAGCGGTACAGAAAAGGACAGATCGCGTTTCCGGATGCTATTGTCACGTCAGCCGAGGGATATACCAACGTAGCCATGTCGAACTGTTGTATAGTATGCAGCGCAATTACTATACAAGGAACGTATTTGCCACCACAGGGACACATGCCACAGTGTGCTGAAATGTCACGTAAACTCGTAGCTAAACTGAAGACCTTGGTCCTCCTGATATGATGACTGTGTGTCAAATTATGTCCTGCTAAAGGCAGGGTCTGACTGTGTAAAACCGAGTTTGTGTGATTGTTTTCCTATGCATGCAGTGGTACTATTGACAGTGATATGAGTAAGATGAGAGATTATTATTATTGAAATAAAGATTATTCAAAGTGCAAGTGTCATGCGAGTTATTACATCCCACGCCTTCTGGGCGACTTTCATTTCGTTTGGTATTATTACTAGCAGATATGTCCGGAGAGCACTCAAAGATGCTACAGGCTGAGGTGTACTCTGAAACCGTGAAGCTGGTGACAGCTATTATGATGGACTACAGTAACATGGACCACTTGATACGTGACACAGAAGCACTTAGAGCATTGAGGAGGACTGTAAAACGGGTATTACATGAGTACAGATTCTCCTATGCGGGTAAGTGAGACTGCATATTAGACGACACACGCTGTGAGCACTATAACGTTTCACACGTTGTCACCCCTTTGATTCAAGCAGAAATGTTTCGCAAGTTGGCCGATGAGCAGCTCAACGCCCACTTGGTCAAAGCTGTGGCTCGGTCCACGTTTGCAGACGGAATCGTAAACTGGGGAAGGATTGTCAGTCTAGTGGCGTTTGGCGCCATGGTGTGTCAAAGGCTACTGTCAGCGCAGAGAGACCAGTTTGTACCTGTGGTGGGTGAAGCAATTGCTACGTATCTGACAGATAATCACATGGACTGGATCATTGACAATGGTGCATGGGTAAGAATCTTGCTCTTTACAGACTTAGGAGGTTGTGCAGTACAGCTGTAACTTTTTTTCCCCTTCTCGGTTCAGGACGGCCTTGTGAAGTTCTCTAAAGCGTCAACGACTCACACCTCTGCATGGTCTACTAGACTGATGACGCTCATCTGTCTCGGCATCAAACTGTTTTCGTTTCAACCCTGAATGCTGTTGGTGAATAAAGTTTCATGAACACAACTCTTTTTAACTTGTTTTATTTGTGTTATTATTTCACATATACAGTGGACTATGACATTAGGCCGTTATATGTACACAGACACGATTAAACACAAGGTTTTCCATAACACGCAATGTGTAGTAACCTTTCACCAGTTGTCGTCGATCGCATCTAACAAGTCATCGATATCCTCAAAACCAATATCACACAGTGGTGCACTATAGCCACTTTCTGTCTGATAGCAGCTATCTAGCATGCTGCCCAAAGCGACATGTATATCATCCTCCTCTTGAACAGAAAAATGTTGCGGTTCAACAGTAGGGAACATGTTTGAGTCAATGTCACTTTCGCAAGAAACGCTATATGGCCAATGTGTAACATTGAGCAGTGGTTCAGTCATTTCACTCTCTGTTGGCAGACTTTCATCATCATCACCGCGCCTTGGGATGAGCACGATGAGCAGTGGTTCGGTCATTTCGCTCGCTGTTGGCAGAGTTTCATCGTCGTCACCGCACCTTGGTATGGGCAGTGGTTCGGTCATTTCGCTCGCTGTTGGCAGACTTTCATCATCATCACCACGCCTCGGGATGGGCAGTGGTTCATTCATTTCAATCGCTGTTGGCAGACTTTTATAGTCATCACCTCGCCTTGGGCTGGTGACATGCTTGACTTTGCTACCCCCGGGCGAGATTCGGTGTATCGTCGATTTGGCTTTGTTGCGGTCGCTGGGATTCGGGTCGCCCCATATGCCACAGAGCCTTTTTTTCCCAGTGTAACGCTTCGCTGGTCTGATTCGGTTCAATTCCATACCATCCCTTGGATCTGAAAACAAGTCCCATGGCTTGTAGCACAATGAGCACGTCATATACCCTACGGCGATTGATGTTTAGTTGAAAAGCCAACTTTTTAACTCTGTACTTTCCAGGGGCATTGTGTAGATGCTGGTATAGAATACCTGTGATGTCTCTCAGGTTCAGTGCACAACTCGTTTTTGTCAAAACCCTACTTGGCACCAAAAGTCCTAAACCGTATAGGACATTCAGCACGTCAAACTCTACGCCAAGTATTTTTATCACGTGCCTTTAAGTCTTTTCTTAAATCCTTGGTTAAAACATTGTGATGGGCAGCATCTTTTTTGCATATTTCAAGTAACATTTTTGTTATAGTCTTTAACAACATGTTAGTTGTAGTTGCGCATCACAAGAAACGCTATTGGGCAGGGAATGCAGAGTTATACGTACCACTTTATATCCTGACACGTGTAACTTTAACACATTGAAGTTATCCTCGCCGACCGACCACGCTACGTTCCTCTGACCGACCATCAAGTCCTACCCTTTCTACTGTCCTTTCTACGTGTCTAGAGAAGTGTCTACGTGTCTTTTACGGGACTTGTAACTAAACCTAGAAATATAGACGTACCCTTGTTATCTAGTGGTACTCCGTGACAAGAATCACAGAGACCGCAATTAACCGGATGTATCGACTTGACCGGCTCCTATATTTTCGGGTACTTTGTGTATTAACCACATTAGTACTAGGATCCTCATTACCAATGAGCGAGCGAGTTTCACTACCTCCTCTCGTCCGCCCCGAACCACGATCATGATCTTGGGGTGCGTAGGGTAAGCCTCGCTCGACAATCTGTCGCATAAAGCGATCGACCCGAGGGCTAGGTTGAGAACCCTGTTACCCACGGTATCTGACAAGCCGTGTGTGAACACCGGCGTTAGCCCGCATCCGTAAATCATGACTGTGTAGATGTCGTAAACCAGAGAGTGGAACCCATGGGGCTTGTAGAACTTGACGAGCTTTCCGTTTTCCTGTAACTGGCCTCCGGTCCCGTGATTCGGGTTGTGCACGGGTTCAAAGAACACGTGGCCCGCTGGTTCGGGGCAAGCGGGTACAAATTCGATCTCGAGGCGAGAGTTTAGCACAACGAAGCTTGAAACTCCGCTCTCGTACCATTGGCAGTTCATGATCACGGGCTCACGGTCGCTTATCTGGGGCTCGCGGTCGAGCGTCGAGTCCGAGTCGCTTTCGGCACCTGTAGAGTCATCACCGTCGTGCGACTCGGACTCGTCCTCGCTGTCGTTCGAGTCCAATTGGTGTCCGTTTGACATTTCGGCTGCGTTTTGTCTCGCTGTGGAAGATGTGAAAATGACGAGGCAGTGTTCTTTCTCAGAGTCAGCTTTATTCACATCTCCATCATTTCAAAGCAGAAGAAAAAGAGAGTGAAACAGTCAACTCTCGTCCTTAAATATCAGGGACTTCACACCTCATAGATCACATGTCACACAGACCACCTTGCATAATAAAGACAGTCACAATGCATTTCACCACCTTGCATAATAAAGACAGTCACAATGCATTTCACTCCATTATATCATTTCCACTGTCTCTCATGCATCCTTTAATCGACCCCCCACAGTCTCTAGCCTTGCATAACAAGGCTAAGATTCCTGCCACCACAAAAGCGGGTTTAAGTCTGTCTATGCCAATTTTCTCTTTCCTACCCCCCAAATCTAGCAAAAACTGCTTGTCCCCTGTTTCTAGCACTCTGAATGGTCCGTCGTATGGCGGTCGCAGCGGGGTTCGATGCGCATCGTGTCTAACAAAAACAAACTCTGTGTTCTTCAAAGTTTTAGGCACAAAAACCGGGATTCTAAGTCCAGGACATTATCTTCCAGACGTTTATTTTTTAATTCCAATGTGCGCACCTTTAATTGCAGGCTGGTGACATCATCCTCAGCGGCGGAAATCCGGAGCTCCGCCTGCGATACTCGTTCCATACAGTCGCTTATTTCCTTTCTCATTCCTTCTATCGCTGCTATAATCCCATCAAATTTAGAGGAAAAGTCTGTTCTCATGGAGCTAATGGCAGCGAGCACTGCACTCGTGCTCTCCTCAGCAGTCACCGCTCCGCCGCTAGCTTCCTCCGCCATAGTCTCTGGAGATTTTTCTGCTTCATCACGAGCGTGGAAGTCTGTTAGTTTGGACTGTTTCGACGATTCACTTTTTCCTCCGCCTAATTTCCCAGCCTTAGGCTTTACCATATCCCCACCCAAACGCTGGGATAGGTTTTTGTTCCAATTGAGAGAGTTATTAGCCAACTTTTTATTTTTAGGAGCAGAGCAGAGTGAAACACGTCTTCCTACGTGGCTGCCATAACCGGAAGTCCCCGTCAACAGCTTGTTAGTATGAGAAGTTTGTCGTCTCTTTGGGAGCGCTGCTTTTATTATTCCAAACCTGTATTACCATCCCAAAACAGTTTTATTCTTAATGGCAGAGAACGGCGGCTACGTTTAAGGAGACCGGTAATTATCAATATTTCAGTTATCAACAGTTGTTAGATCAAGTCTGTAGCTCGAGCATTGACGACACTTTTAAACATAATATTTATGTCAGTTGTGTAATAGGTGGTGTTACGGGGCATTACCAGACGGAGGTCGCCTGTTATGTCATACCAAAAAGTGATCAGCTTCCCAAAAAATGATCGCCAGGGGCCATATTGTTATGGGTTTATATTAGCCGTTAAATATATATTTCAACAGATAAACAGTACTTAGTTAGGTCTAACAAGTTATATTTAACACGTATGATGCATTTTGAGCCCGAAACAAACTTGATCTAGGATTAAAAGCAATTAAAATAATGCAGTCACAAGGTTACATGGAAAAATGCATAGATTTACTGCATATAAAATCAAACTTTATTCTAGACTCATGATCCATCAAAATAAATACAAAAACAAAAAATAGACAAACAAGACAATTAAAACAGTTAAAAACACAAAAGTATAAATACAGTACAGACTACAGATATACATGACAATACTGTATCAATATATATTCTATGTACCTCCAAATAACGATGTTTTTGTGCATAAATATTGCAATCAGATAAATTCTATATGTTGTTTTCCCAACTGCAACACTTATCGCATCTGAAAAATTACAGTGTTGGCTAAAACCTCAACACATTTATGCCTCATTTCCACTAGCCCAGTTCGACTCGCCTCGTTTCGTTACTGCTCGTTTCTGCCGCGGTTGTGCCTCCATTACAACCGTGTAAAGCCGTGTATAGCTGGGGTGGGCGGGATTTTTTTTACAGCAAGGCGGCGCCACACTCCCGTGACGTAAAACACGTGACCCAAGCCAAACACAACATGGCAGCTTTACAAGGCGACTCCTCGGTCTGTGGCTTTTATCACTGTAAATGCCGAAAAGGACCGTCAGACAAGGGTACAGGCAGTGAGACAAAACACTCTGGAATAGTTCTGCAGCTTCTGGAGAGAGCCGAAGACGTGAGGATACAAACTAGGTCATATGTGACGGTAAGCTAATGTTACTAATGCTATTTTGCTATAAGTACGTCGTACTACACTGTAATCTCTGCAAGTTATCACTGTTTAGGTACTAAAATACGTACGCTGTGTGTGTTTCAGATGGCTCTGTAGTGGGAAAATTACCACTTCAATTTCACCACCCAGCCGACCCCATGCAGACGTGGCTGATGAAACCCTTTTCGGACACAGGCAGACTTACCCCTGAACAACGTAACTACAACTACCGGATGAGCCGTGTCCGTTCAGTTGTGGAAATGGCTTTTGGCAGCTTGAAAGGACAACGGAGGTCCCTCCTGACAAGGAATGACTGCAAACTGGAGCTGAGCAAGTAAATGGTGCTCACCTGCTGCATACTTGATAATATTTGTGAGAAACATGGTGACAACTTTGGACTCCCAGACACACATGATCACAGTCAGCCTCCAGTTCAACCACTACTTGACCATGCCAGTGTAGAAGGGGACGACATTAGGGCGGCTTTGAGTACTTTAGCAGTGGGGAGCAATAACCTGTTTAGTGCCTGCCATCTCATTTACAAAATATAACATGTGAAGTACTTCAAAATAATTAATAAATAAAACATTCAGCTGACAATCAATCCTCAGTGTACTCCGTTTTAAAGTATTTATGGTGTATTTATATATTTTATAGGCACAATTACAGAGTTGTTAAAGGTATACCCTTCTGTACTTGTACGTCATCTATTCTGGTTAAAGTACTGATTGAAGTTTTTATTCATGTAGGGGTAAAAAGACAGACTGTAAAGTGTACAAGTTAAAAGTACTTTCCCCAGAAGTGATCTTGTCCAGAGCTTATAGAATGTCATGTGGTACGTTGTCAAAAGAATATAAACTCATTATCATTTTTGAAGCTGGCAACTTGGAACATTTTCCACAGAAAAAGTGCATAGATTTAAAGTTTCTTGCTTCTTGTTCTTTAGAAAATGTGAAAAAAAATTGTCAAAAATATGAGTAAGTCCACAAATACCTGATATATTGCCCAGTACCCGAAAAAGTGAACGTAAGTGCAGTAATTCAGTACTTGTACTTTCACTTCCAACCACTACAATGTTATAGTGATTTGCATTGTTTGTCCTAAATAACTTTACATTTCATGCATATGTTTGGTGTGAGGGTAACAATTAATGTAGAAGCAGAAAAACACTTAAGGAAAGAAAGCTTTTATTTACAAAACGTGCAAAAACTTAAGACTGCTACATAAGAAATATTATGTACATACAGCCAAAAATATCAATGGTGTGACAGTTACTCTGTTTGCAGTCCCTCAAGCACAGACACAACGTGTCCCATCAGTCCAACAAGGGTATCGGTACTATCCTCCATCTTCTGGATGCTTTGCAGCAAAGCGGAGGTCAGCTGCTCCTCCCTCCTGCTCTGCTCCTGCTGTCTCTCATCTGACCTCTCCAGGTAGTCAAGGAGGTCCAAGTTTGTGTCCCACTTCCGTTTCCCTGTTTTAAAGTACAAAAATAAGCAATATAAAATAACCACACACTGAAAAACGAAGGAATCGTCAGTCCAAGATTGAATGTGTCTATTGAACATGCATTTACTGTTAGTGGTATCACAACATTCAATTCAAGTGTATAATTGATATAATTCACTCCCTCATTTGTGTGAATGGGTCATGATCTGAACATATATTACCTATTCTGGTCTGATGAGGAGAGGAGGAGGAGCAGGAGGAGGACAAGCTTGGTGCTGGTGAAGGTGAGCTGGACACCACAGGTCTGTCTGGTTCTCCCTCATCATCCAGCTGTGATAAATCTGTTAATACAAAAAAAAGTGTTTTTGTTTGTGCAGTGTACAACTTAAGCCTTCCATTAAATGTGCAGACATAGAAGGCAATTTTGTTCAATATCAATATTAGCAAAGCTTACATGTCTGATTATGGAATAGAAGAATAGGAATAGAATAGGCTTCATTGTCAGTGTACAGTTGTACAGTACAATGACATTGTAGGTGTTCCACCGGGCGACTGTGCAATAAAGTAAGAGAAGGATTAGATAAAACACGGTTACACAACACACAAACACACGAGTGAAATGGCCCGATTATGGAAATATTACGAAAATAGTAAAAATGACGTTTCTAGTCTAGACGTTTCATTGGTAGAAAAATCTCCCATAACACAACGCAAGCCACCCATTCATACACAGTATTGATACCACAAAAAGTTTATTTTGCACTGGATATCTTTATTACCTCCGCCAGGCTGTAGGCCGCAGGAGGTTATGTTTTTGCCAGCGTTTGTCTGTTTGTCTGTCTGTTTGTTTGTTTGCCTGTCTGTTGGTTAGCAAGATAACTCAAAAAGTTTGGGACGGATTTCGATGAAACTTTCAGGCGTTGTTGGAAATGGTACAAGGAAGAACTGATTAAATTTTGGGGATGATCCGGATCACCGTCCAGAAGAAAACCGCCATTATGGAAAATGCCATTTTCGTGAATAACTACTGAACCACTAATCCTATCTTTGTCAATCCAATTGCTAGTCATATGTTTTCATGGTCAAGGAATCTCAAAACGTACACACAAACACTGTATGGGGGGAACTGTGGCCGCCATTACGGAAAATGCCATTTTCGTGAATAACCACTGAACCACTAATCCTATCATTGTCAATCCAATTGATAGTCATATGTTTTCGTGGTCAAGGATTCTCAAAACGTACACACAAACACTGTATCAGGGGAACTGTGGCCGCCATTACGGAAAATGCCATTTTCGTGAATAACTACTGAACCACTAATCCTATCATTGTCAATCCAATTGCTAGTCATATGTTTTCATGGTCAAGGAATCTGAAAACGTACACACAAACACTGTATGGGGGGAACTGTGGCCGCCATTACGGAAAATGTCATTTTCGTGAATAACTACTCAACCACTAATCCTATCATTGTCAATCCAATTGCTAGTCATATGTTTTCATGGTCAAGGAATCTGAAAACGTACACACAAACACTGTATGGGGGGAATTGTAGCGCTTGGCGGAGGTCTGCGCTCTCCGAGTGCTTTTCTAGTTACTGTTTAGTATTGTTGTCCTGCATGTTCATTGTCATGTCTCCTGTTCATCCCCTGTCTGAGTGTCAGTGTAGCCCCGCCCATCCTGTTTTCCTTATCTGCTGCCCTTGATTGTCCGCCCAAGCTGTCTCATGTTTGCAATTAGCTATTCCCCTATTTGTCAGTTTTTGCATGTGCTCTGTCTGGCGTCCTTGTCGTTGCTCCCTGATGTTCTCCCAGTGTATCGTGCCATGTAAGTTTGCATTTCTTGTTTTGAGTTCAGCCCCCGTGCTGCATTTACTTTGTCCATAGTGTTTTTGTTAATAAATTATTGTTTGTACCATAATCCTGCCTATGCACATGGGTCCTGCTTCAAAACCCTCATCTGCCCAGAAAGCAGATTATGACAATGACTTAATAAAATGACTGACTTATCTACTGTGTGTGTTAGCTGTGACCTGGTCAGACATTTTAATGTAACCTAACTTTGACATGATGACTGGGAGGTTCATCTTCTGCAGCACACACACCCACATCCAGCTGAAGTTTAAAGACACAATAACAAATGGAGCTTTGATCAATAGCTCAGTAGAACTCCCAGAGATCAAACCCCACATGTCCACAGATTTAGGAAGGATAAAGGCTCTCTGGGTTCCTATGTGGGTACATTCGGGTAAATCCAACCTTCAGTCATCTCAGAGATCTGTAGGTGGTCAGATAAAGACCATGAACATGAGCTGCTGAGACTCCTCTGGTACTGTAACTATAACTAGTGCATCAATACCACAGTAGACGACATACACCAACATTAATGACACTCTGATTCTCCTAATCATTCCACCTAAACATACAGAAACTAGAAAAGCACTCAAAGAGCGCAGACCTCCGCCAAGCGCCACAGTTCCCCCCATACAGTGTTTTACATCATAAATATTTATCCTACATTTATTGTGTGTAGGTTTTCAGATTCCTTGACCATGAAAACATATGAGTAGCAATTGGATTGCCATGGATAGGATTAGTGGTTCAGTAGTTATTCTGGAAAATTGCATTTCGCATAATGGCGGTTTTCTTCTGGATGTAGCTCCATAGCTTTTAAACATACAACAAATCCGTAGACACACTACAGATTCCACAGTGTCTTGGCTACATAATGGTGTTTGTTGAGTGATTTTAGCTTCATTTGTTCTCTTCCTATGAGGAAAATTGCAAAGGTCCCTATTTTTTTTTTGATATTGTGGATCATAGTATCCGGAATTATTACCGCAGCCAAGGAGGTTATGTTTTCATCAGCGTTGGTTTGTCTATTTGTTTGTTTGTTTGTTTGTTAGCAAGATAACTCAAAAAGTTATGGACGTATTTTCATGAAATTTGCAGAGATTGTCAGAAATGGGGTATCCTACAGATAATTAGATTTTGGTGGTGATCCGGATCATCATCTGGATCCAGGAATTTTTTAAAGGATTCTTTAACATTGCGAGATAGGGCCATTTTCAATATTTGTGCATGTAAGTCTGCCAAAAATCGTCAGAACACTTGCAAAACAAAAAAAATACAGGACAACATGCCCACAGGTTCTATAATATATCCAACACTGATCCAGATAATGCAATAATTCCAGATACTGTGATCCACAATATCAAAAAAAAAAAATAGGGGACCTTTGCAATTTTCCTCATAGGAAGAAAATCACTCAACAAACACCATTATGTAGCCAAGACACTGTGGAATCTGTAGTGTGTCAACGGATTTGTTGTATCTTTAAAAACTATGGAGCTACATCCAGAAGAAAACCGCCATTATGCGAAATGCGATTTTCCAGAATAACTACTGAACCACTAATCCTATCATTGTCAATCCAATTGCTAGTCATATGTTTTCATGGTCAAGGAATCTCAAAACGTACACACAAACACTGTATGGGGGGAACTGTGGCCGCCATTACGGAAAATGCCATTTTCGTGAATAACCACTGAACCACTAATCCTATCATTGTCAATCCAATTGGTAGTCATATGTTTTCGTGGTCAAGGAATCTGAAAACGTACACACAAACACTGTATGGGGGAACTGTGGCCGCCATTACGGAAAATGCCATTTTCGTGAATAACTACTGAACCACTAATCCTATCATTGTCAATCCAATTGCTAGTCGTATGTTTTCGTGGTCAAGGAATCTGAAAACGTACACACAAACACTGTATGGGGGGAACTGTGGCCGCCATTACGGAAAATGTCATTTTCATGAATAACTACTCAACCACTAATCCTATCATTGTTAATCCAATTGCTAGTCATATGTTTTCATGGTCAAGGAATCTGAAAAAGTACACACAAACAGTACGGGGGGAACTGTAGCGCTTGGCGAAGGTCTGCGCTCTCCGAGTGCTTTTCTAGTTACTGTTTAGTATTGTTATCCTGCATGTTCATTGTCATGTCTCCTGTTCATCCCCTGTCTGAGTGTCAGTGTAGCCCCGCCCATCCTGTTTTCCTTATCTGCTGCCCTTGATTGTCCACCCAAGCTGTCTCATGTTTGCAATTACCTATTCCCCTATTTATGTCAGTTTTTGCATGTGCTCTGTCTGGCGTCCTTGTCGTTGCTCCCTGATGTTCTCCCAGTGTATCGTGCCATGTAAGTTTGCATTTCTTGTTTTGAGTTCAGCCCCTGTGCTGCATTTACTTTGTCCATAGTGTTTTTGTTAATAAATTATTGTTTGTACCATAATCCTGCCTATGCACATGGGTCCTGCTTCAAAACTCTCATCTGCCCAGAAAGCAGATTATGACAATGACTTAATAAAATGACTGACTTATCTACTGTGTGTGTTAGCTGTGACCTGGTCAGACATTTTAATGTAACCTAACTTTGACATGATGACTGGGAGGTTCATCTTCTGCAGCACACACACCCACATCCAGCTGAAGTTTAAAGACACAATAACAAATGGAACTTTGATCAATAGCTCAGTAGAACTCCCAGAGATCAAACCCCACATGTCCACAGATTTAGGAAGGATAAAGGCTCTCTGGGTTCCTATGTGGGTACATTCAGGTAAATCCAACCTTCAGTCATCTCAGAGATCTGTAGGTGGTCAGATAAAGACCATGAACATGAGCTGCTGAAACTCCTCTGGTACTGTAACTATAACTAGTGCATCAATACCACAGTAGACGACATACACCAACATTAATGACACTCTGATTCTCCTAATCATTCCACTTCAACATACAGAAACTAGAAAAGCAATCAGAGAGCGCAGACCTCCGCCAAGCGCCACAGTTTCCCCCATACAGTGTTTTACATCATAAATATTAATCCTACATTTATTGTGTATACATTTTCAGATTCCTTGACCATGAAAACATATGAGTAGCAATTGGATTGACATGAATAGGATTAGTGGTTCAGTAGTTATTCCGGAAAATCGCATTTCGCATAATGGCGGTTTTCTTCTGGATGTAGCTCTATAGCTTTTAAAGATACAACAAATCCGTTGACACACTACAGATTCCACAGTGTCTTGGCTACATAATGGTGTTTGTTGAGTGATTTTAGCTTCATTTGTTCTCTTCCTATGAGGAAAATTGCAAAGGTCCTCTATTTTTTTTTTTTTTTTGATATTGTGGATCATAGTATCCGGAATTATTACCTCCGCCAAGGAGGTTTTGTTTTCATCAGCGTTGGTTTGTCTGTCTGTCTGTTTGTTTGTTTGTTTGTTAGCAAGATAACTCAAAAAGTTATGGACGGATTTTCATGAAATTTGCAGAGATTGTCAGAAATGGGGTATCCTACAGATGATTAGATTTTGGTGGTGATCCGGATCACCATCTGGATCCAGGAATTTTTTAAAGGATTCTTTAACATTGCGAGATAGGGCCATTTTCAATATTTGTGCATGTAAGTCTTCCAAAAATCGTCAGAACACTTGCAAAACAAAAAAAATACAGGACAACATGCCCACAGGTTCTATAATATATCCAACACTGATCCAGATAATGCAATAATTCCAGATACTGTGATCCACAATATCAAAAAAAAAATAGGGGACCTTTGCAATTTTCCTCATAGGAAGAGAACAAATGAAGCTAAAATCACTCAACAAACACCATTATGTAGCCAAGACACTGTGGAATCTGTAGTGTGTCAACGGATTTGTTGTATCTTTAAAAGCTATGGAGCTACATCCAGAAGAAAACCGCCATTATGCGAAATGCGATTATCCGGAATAACTACTGAACCACTAATCCTATCCATGTCAATCCAATTGCTAGTCATATGTTTTCATGGTCAAGGAATCTGAAAACGTACACACAATAAATGTAGGATTAATATTTATCATGTAAAACACTGTATGGGGGGAACTGTGGCGCTTGGCGGAGGTCTGCGCTCTCCGAGTGCTTTTCTAGTTAAAAAAAGTATTCTGTAAGACGCTAAGATTTCTGTTCTCATTTTCTCTAAATTGAGCATTTCAAGATACAGTGGGGTAAAAAAGTATTTAGTCAGCCACCAATTGTGCAAGTTCTCCCACTTAAAAGATGAGAGAGGTCTCCAACTTTCATCATAGGTATACCTCAACTATGAGAGACAAAATGAGAAAAAAAAAATCCAGAAAATCACACTGAAGGATTTTTAATGAATTAATTGGTAAATTCCTCGGTAAAATAAGTATTTGGTCACCTACAAACAAGCAAGATTTCTGGCTCTCACAGACCTGTAACTTCTTCTTTAAGAGGCTCCTCTGTCCTCCACTCGTTACCTGTATTAATGGCACCTGTTTGAACTCGTTATCAGTATAAAAGACACCTGTCCACAACCTCAAACAGTCAGACTCCAAACTCCACTATGGCCAAGACCAAAGAGCTGTCAAAGGACACCAGAAACAAAATTGTAGACCTGCACCAGGCTGGGAAGACTGAATCTGCAATAGGTAAGCAGCTTGGTGTGAAGAAATCAACTGTGGGAGCAATTATTAGAAAATGGAAGACATACAAGACCACTGATAATCTCCCTCGATCTGGGGCTCCACACAAGATCTCACCCCGTGGGGTCCAAATGATCACGAGAACAGTGAGCAAAAATTCCAGAACCACACGGGGGGACCTAGTGAATGACCTGCAGAGAGCTGGGACCAAAGTAACAAAGGCTACATCATTAACACACTATGCCGCCAGGGACTCAAATCCTGCAGTTCCAGACATGTCCCCCTGCTTAAGCCAGTACATGTCCAGGCCCGTCTGAAGTTTGCTAGAGAGCATTTGGATGATCCAGAAGAGGATTGGGTGAATGTCATATGGTCAGATGAAACCAAAATAGAACTTTTTGATGAAAACTCAACTTGTCGTGTTTGGAGGAGAAAGAACACCATACCTACTGTGAAACATGGGGGTGGAAACATCATACTTTGGGGCTGTTTTTCTGTAAAGGGACCAGGACGACTGATCCGTGTAAAGGAAAGAATGAATGGGGCCATGTATCGTGAAATTTTGAGTGAAAACCTCCTTCCATCAGCAAGGGTATTGAAGATGAAACATGGCTGGGTCTTTCAGCATGACAATGATCCCAAACACACCGCCCGGGCAACGAAGGAGTGGCTTTGTAAGAAGCATTTCAAGGTCCTGGAGTGGCCTAGCCAGTCTCCAGATCTCAACCGCATAGAAAATCTTTGGAGGGAGTTGAAAGTCCGTGTTGCCCAGCGACAGGCCCAAAACATCACTGCTCTAGAGGAGATCTGCATGAAGGAATGGGCCAAAATACCAGCAACAGTGTGTGAAAACCTTGTGAAGACTTACAGAAAACGTTTGACCTCTGTCATTGCCAACAATTGTGCAAGGTCTACAATTTTGATTCTGGTGTCCTTTGACAGCTCTTTGGTCTTGGCCATAGTGGAGTTTGAAGTCTGACTGTTTGAGGTTGTGGACAGGTGTCTTTTATACTGATAACGAGTTCAAACAGGTGCCATTAATACAGGTAACAAGCGGAGGACAGAGGAGCCTCTTAAAGAAGAAGTTACATGTCTGTGAGAGCCAGAAATCTTGTTTGTTTGTAGGTGACCAAATACTTATTTTACTGAGGAATTTACCAATTAATTCATTAAAAATCCTTCAATGTGATTTTCTGGATTTTTTTTTTCTCATTTTGTCTCTCATAGTTGAGGTATACCTAAGATGAAAATTGGAGACTTCTCTCATCTTTTAAGTGGGAGAACTTGCACAATTGGTGGCTGACTAAATACTTTTTTGCCCCACTGTATGTATGAATATATATCTGTTAACTTTTGGCGTTTTAAAGACAATACACTTCCCAGTGTGTTTTGAGCAGTTTGCTGTACGGACTAATCCACGGCAGTTACGATGGTCCGGCAGGCTGGCCTATCTCCAAAAACAGTTCATCAGATGAGTGGCCCCCTCCAGCTTATCTTGTACTTCTGCTCATGTCCATAGAGCCAAGAAATGTGTCTCCTCTTCGCTCCAAATCTGTTTGGTTTTGGAATCCATCTCTTGCTCGGCTGTTTGGAATGCAACATGGCGGTCAGTAATGTTTTGAAGCTGGGCAGTTAACCACGCCCATGGCTGTGGACATAACCAACGTAAACTGGTGCTGCCGCTGGCCCAGCTAGGAGTTGGGGCCACGATAGCCCCACTTTTGAGATCCTGGGAATGGTGCTTCAGACGGTGGAAAACCAAAGAACTGGTGCCAATCAGGCTCTGGCTCCAGTTAAGCACTGGAACCATTTTGGTGGAAAAGACCTAAGCGAGTCAGACATTTTGCAGAGCTGTTCTAAATGTCCAGGAGAAATCTGCTTCACTAGATAGTCAGTAGGTGGTCTGAGGGGGGCGCCATCATTCTGGTGAGCAACAGGAGCCCAAATCATCCCCCTGGTTAAGCTGCCATCCCCGTTCAGTGGGGCAAATCAAGGGGGGACATTGGCCCTCCAAAGCTGGAAAAAAGAGAATTGTCGCCAATATCATCAGAAACCTTTCCAGATCATGGTAGAGAACTGAATCCCAGCACTCTTTCAACAACCAGTTCTAAGCAGAAATACTAAAACACTGATGCAGTTTCAACTTTTTCTCAGAAATTGACACTTTTTTTTTTGTAAATTTACGTTTTTCTGTAAATGTTCAACTTTTGCTCGTAAATTTGCAACTTTATTTCCACATAAATCTGCAACATTTTTCTTGTAAATCTGACTTTTTTCTCAGAAATTTGTATTTTTTTACTTCAAATTTTTTGCTTTTCTCATAGATTTACAACTTTTTTCTCAAAAATTTGTGACTTTTTTCTCATAAATCTGCAACTTTTTAAAATGAATTTGTGACTTTTTTCCTCAAATCTGCAGCTGTTTTCTCCTTGATTTGCAAGCTTATTCTCGTTGATTTGTAACTTTTTCTTTAAACTTTGTGACTTTTTATTCATTAATTTGCATTTTTGTCTTGTTAATTTTAAACTTTTTTCTCCGAAATTTGCATTTTTTTCTGTAATTTTTCCAGCCTTTTTCTCATAAACCACATCAATCTGCAGCCTTTTTCTCTTGTGACTTTTTCTCATAATTTAAAACTTGTAAGAATTTGTGACATTGCTCTCATAAATTAAATCACCCTTATCGTCATTCAACCAATCATGTACAGTAGAACAAAATTGTGTTTTTCATATCTACAGTGTTAATCACACACACCCCCCAAGTGTAGAATCAGAGGGCCACTGCCATAGATTTCTCTCCTCCATTCCATTATTGCTGAGCACCAAACTGGACGGCAGGAAGTTCCACCTTTATATGGTCTTCGGCATGACCCAGCTGGGATTTGAACACCTGCCTCCCGGGTGTGGGGTGGATGCTCTACCAACTGAGCCACCACTCCGGTGGTCTAATTGTAGATTTGCAACTTTTTCCCCATGAATCTACAACTTTTTCACATAAATTTGCAACCTTTTCTCATAAATTTGACATTTTTTTCCTGTAAATTTTCATATTCTCAAAAATTTGCAATTTTCTTGTAAATTTGCAGCTTTTTTCCTGTAAATGTTCAACTTTTTCACACTAAATCTGCAACATTTTTTATTGCAAATTTGTGACTTTTTCCTCTTAAATCTGCAGCTTTTTTCTCAAATTTGTGATTTTTTTCTTAAATTTAAATTCTAAAAAATTGTGACTTTTTCCCCAAAAATTTGCAACTTTTTTCTCTTAAATTGTAACTTTCTTCCTTCAAATTTTCAAATTTTTTCTCATGGATTTACAACTTTTTTCTCAAAACTGTGACGTTTTTCTCATAAATCTGCAACTTTTTTCTCAAATTTGTGACTTTTTTCTTAAATTGTGGCTTTTTTTCTCATAAATTAGCATTTTTTCTTGTAGATTTGTAGCTTTTTTCCTCATAAATCTGCAACTTTTTTCTTACTGATTTGCAACTTTTTCTCCATAAATTTGCAACTTTGTCTTGCAAACTGGTGAAATTTTTTTCCTGTAAATTTTCATATTTTTTTTAAATAATTTTTTTTGTTACTTTTTTCCTCATAGATTTGCAAATTTCTCAAAATTTGTGACCTTTTTCTCCTAAATTAAAAACTTTTTTCTCAAGAATTTTTGACTTGTTTTCTTATAATTTAACATTATTTTTCTTGTAGAATTGCAACTTTTTTCTCCTGGATTTGCAACCTTATTCTCATAGATTTATAACTTTCACATAAATTTCTAACCTTTTTCTCAGAAATTTAATTGCATTTAAGAATGCAGCTCCAAATGTGATATAAATAAATAATTGATTTTGGGAAATGGTTTGGTGGGCCGTAGAAGATGAGGGGCGGGCCGCATGCGGCCCAGCGGCCAACAGTTTCCCATCTTTGAAACAAACTGATCCAATGTAATTGTTGCGCTATAGAGGAGAGTGAGTCACTAAAGAAGCTGCTGTTGTTAGGTCTTTATTTTTAAAATATTCCTAGTGCTGCTTCTTTGAAACAGAAAATAATGCGATCATGTGACTAACTATTCTGTTCCCCTTTTATATTCTATCCCCTTTTTTGCATGTACTCTTATGTCTATATATGAAGCCAAGGATGAGGCCAGGTGTATGAACACATGTTTATTAGGGATGCACTATACAATACAGGCATCAGTGTCAGGCAGAAGAGGTGGCAGAGAGACTGCCCCTCCTGCCCACTGCCCTCTTATAGCCACGGGTGTTGGCGGAACCAGAAGGTTGCACAGATTTCAGCCATAATAAACAAGTGTTCAGCTCCACTCCTGGTGTAGTCCTTGTCTGCAAGTTACAACATAACATTTGGCGACGAGAAGTAAATACATGGAGGTGTGTGGAACACCTATTCCGCCATTCCTGGAGCTCGCAGGGGAACCGCCCGTACCGTGGCCTTGGTGGTACAAGGCTTTTCAGACCTACATGGTAGCGTTGGACCTGGGATGAATGGAGAAGCTGAGGGCTCGTGCGTTGTTGGTACACAACCTGGGAATGGAGGGACAGAGAATTTTGGGCACGCTTGGAGACGCGAACAATTATGAACCAGTGGTCGAGCTGATGGCCCGCCACATTTTAGGGCGCCGGACAGTGTCATGGTCAGACGGATTAAGTTCAGACAGCGCCACTAACAGGTAGGTGAACCGATCCAGCGGTTCGCGTCGGACTTAAGGCAGTTGGCCGCTGAGTGCCGGTTCGGGCTGTTGGAGGAGGAAATGATTCGCGACCAGTTGGCGGAACACATCAACTGTGCTGCAGTCCGCTCCAAGCTGCTCTCATTCCTGGGTGAGTTGACGCTGTCTAGAGCTGTCGAGTTAGTGCTACAGCTGGAAGCAGCAGACAAGCTAACTTGGGAGTTAAGCGAGCGCCTTTCACCGGGAAATTCAAGATCCCCCATGGCCACGCAGGTAGTGGACCCGGACAGCTATGGGATCGTTGAGGATGACGTGGCGGAGTCCAACGCTGCACGGATGAGGTCTTCCCCGGAGAAGCCCAGGTGTAGGGGATGTGGGTCCACGAAGAACTGCTATAAGGACAGAGAGTGTGTGGCAAGAGGGAAGCGCTGCAGAAAATGTGGCCGTCTACACCACTTTGCGAGAGTATGCCAGTCAGCAGAACAGGAGAGCCTGCGCAGGAATTCAACTCCTCCCGCTCCGAAGGTGATACACACAGTGTCCCCTGTGGGTGCACACACTACACGGTAGTTCTGGATGGAGTTCTGGTATCAATGCTAGTCGATGCGGGAGTCGAGAGTTCTGTGCTGAATTGGGCTACGGTTAGAGAATGTTTTCCCCACTACAGGATTGGAGGTGTCTCAGCACTGCTTTGTGGTTATGGAGGAAGACGGTTGGCCATGGTGGGTACCGTCACACTGACAGCTCAGTACCAATCAGTGGAGATGGCTGATGTGGAGTTCATTGTGACGGCCTATGGCTCTAACATCATGGGCTGCAACCTGTTTTATGGCCTTGGGTTTTCCATCAAGAGTGGTGATTGGGAAAAGTGGTTGAGCTGCGGGCTGTGGGAACAACCGGTTCCGAGAGTTAGGGACGATGCTGTGTGGGATTAACAGGTGCTTGGCACTCCGTGGACAGGCCATGTCGCACTCAGGGTTGCCGTGGGAAGGCCCCGGTGTCAGTGTCCGAGCTGCCCTGGCTGTGGGCGCTGGGCGGCACAGGGGAGGATCTGCAGTGGCAAGCGATGCTCAAACAATGGTCTCGGGTTCCCAGAGCACGGCCATGGAGGACTGATGAACATTGGACCACAGGGGCGGGGTCAGCAGCGGATCTACAAGTAGCCAGGGCAGGACGGAGTGGCACTGGAGGAGCGAGTGCAAGGCGGAGACACCGCAGGCCGTGCAAGGCCCCACTTGGAGTCGCAGACTGAGTTTGGGCTCGGGTGGAGGCAAGGTCCAGGTGGGTGAGGGAAAAGCAGAAGATGGAGCAGTACCAGGGTCGGCTCCAGGTGAAGGACGTATGGCACGATAGTTATCTTCTGCTGTCGTGAGCTACTGCGTGCCCCGAGTAAGGCAGAAAGGCACGGCCACAGACGGTTTGAGTGCTAGGAGGTGTGGAGGAGGAGATGCTTTGGGATTGAGGCGACCAGCTGTGGTCCGGGAAGCAGACTGCCTCCGGGGGCGGACTGATGGTGATGGGTCTGGGGTGGCCGCTGGTCATCCTCACCGAGTCATGGATGTGTTCTGGTTGTTAAAATTTTGTTCAGTGTTTATAGTTTGGGGGATTGTTTTAGCATTATATTTTACATAGGAGACATGGCAGTATTTTTTTTTTTACTGGACTGTTACATAGCATAGGCAGCAGAATAACCCGTCTCGCTGTGTGGGGGCTAGGACAGCAGTCTACCTGTCTCCCCTAATTTTAGTTGTTTTGGTGTAATTGTCATAGGCCCTTTTTGGTGATTTTGGTTTAATTATGTTGTGCGGATGATTCGGGTTCTAAATTGGGGTGGGCTGATTGTATGTGTGTTTTGAATTTTTTCCACGGGGAGGGGGATATTATGTATTTATTTACTGTTCATATACTGTTTATATTGGAGCTCTTATTTGTGTGGTACGGGGTGGTGGCTCCGGTTTCCGGTCCCGCCAGCCCCGGTGGTATAAGAGGGGCTGCAGGTAGGGGGGCGGTCTCTTCTGCCTTGCCTCTGCCAGCGGCTGCATGCCCGGTCAGGTTGCACAGAGTTCAGCTATAATAAACAAGTGTTCAGCTCCACTCCTGATGTAGTCCTTGTCTGCAAGTTATGACATAACACATTGCTCTGAGCAGTAGCACAGTATACACACGTGGACAAAATTGTTGGTACCCCTCTGTTAATGAAAAAAAACCCCCACAATGGTCACAGAAATAACTTGAATCTGACAAAAGTGGTAATAAATAAAAATTCTATGAAAATTAACCAATGAAAATCAGACAATCCTTTTGAATTGTGGTTGAACAGAATTATTTTAAAAAACAAACTCATGAAACAGGCCTGGACAAAAATGATGGTACCCTTAACTTAATATTTTGCTGCACAAAATATTATGTTGCAAAAATAATACTTGGCCAATAAAGCTGATTCTGATTCTGATTCTGACAACCTTTTGAGGCAATCACTGCAATCAACCGATTTCTGTAACTGTCAATGAGACTTCTGCACCTCTCAGCAGGTATTTTGGCCCACTCCTCATGAGCAAATTGCTCCAGTTGTCTCAGGTTTGAAGGGTGCCTTCTCCAGACGGCATGTTTCAGCTCCATCCACAGATGTTCAATAGGATTTAGATCAGGGCTCATAGAAGGCCACTTTAGAATAGTCCAATGTTTGGCTCTTAGCCATTCTTGGGTGTTTTTAGCTGTGTGTTTTGGGTCATTATCCTGTTGCAAGACCCATGAACTGTGACTGAGACCAAGCTGTCTGACACTGGGCAGCACATTTCTCTCTAGAATACCTTGATAGTCTTGAGATTTCATTGTACCCTGCACAGATTCAAGACACCCTGTGCCAGACGCAGCAAAGCAGCCCCAGAACATAACAGAACCTCCTCCATGTTTCACAGTAGGGACAGTGTTCTTTTCTTAGTATGCTTCATTTTTGTGTCTGTGAACATAGAGCTGATGTGCCTTGCCAAAAAGTTGCAGTTTTGTCTTGTCTGTCCATAGGACATTCTCCCAGAAGCTTTGTGGCTTGTCAACATGCAGTTTGACAAATTCCAGTGTCGGTAAAATGACATGTTTGCTTTGTCTTTCTCAGACTTCTTTATCTGCTTGCTTCACACGCTACACTGCAGAGTTTAGTTTACACCCTGTAATTCATTCGCTGAAACCAGTCAGAATCAGTTCTGCACACTGCTGAACTGACACATAAGATGAAATGTACTGATGCAATGAGGTAAAACCCCTCCCTCTTGCACGAGGGAGTGGTTAAGCTTTATAAAAACTATAGGGCTCACTTTCTGGGTAGCACTCTCTTGGGTATTTTCCTAAAGAGCTGTGTTCCAGCGCTGCTTGTATCCAGATCTCACTTTCAGTAAAATAAGTGAAAGTATACTTCATCTCTCAGTCTGGTTCTTTGGCCTTCGTATAAAAGAACTGGGGGTTAAGGTAGTTTAGACACAACACTAGTCTGGCTTTTTTATGATTTGTTTTCAACAGTGGTGTCCTCCTTGGTCGTCTCCCTTGAAGTCCACTTTGGCTCAAACAACGACGGATGGTGCGATCTGACACTGATGTACTTTGACCTTGGAGTTCACCATGAATGTGTTTAGAGGTTGTTCTGGGCTCTTTTGTTGCCATTCGTATTATCCGTCTCCTCCTGCGGCCACGTCCAGGGAGGTTGGCTACAGTCCCGTGGATCTTAAATTTCTGAATAATATGTGCAACTGTAGTCACAGGAACATCAAGCTGCTTGGAGATGGTCTTATAGCCTTTACCTTTAATATGCTTGTCTATAATTTTCTTTCTGATCTCCTGAGACAACTCTCTCCTTTGCTTCCTCTGGTCCATGTTTAGTGTGGTACACACCATGTCACCATATTCCTAGTAACACTAACAAATGCACACATTAATAAATCAAAATGCTTGCAGAATGTCAGTATGTTTTAATAAATGGGTGATGGACTTGGTGATGGAATTTTGTTAATATTTATAATTTATTTTACTTGGTTATTTTGTCTGTTCTAGAACTATGTAAATGTAATTCTGTGTCAGTTCTACGGGTGGCTGTGGCGCAGGTGTAGTGTGACCGACTACTGATCAGAAGGTCATGGGTTCGATTCCCACTCTGTCTGAAGTCTGCATGTCAAAGTGTCCTTGAGCAAGACACTGAACCCCCAGTTGCTCCTGGTGGCCAGGCTAGCGCCTGTGTGTGTATGGCAGCTCTGCCGCCATCAGTGTGTGAATGTGTGCGTGAATGGGTGGATAGCAGGATCTGTAAAGCGCTTTGGTCATCCAGAGATGAGAAAAAGCGCTATATAAGTGAACGCCATTTACCAAACAGCACAGTGACTACTTGTCACCCTTTAAATAGGCTGAATGACTGATTACAAGTTTGTAGACACCTGTGGTGTTAATTAGAGGACACATCTTGGTTGAACATGTCCTTATGGTCACATTATTTTCAATCTTTTCTAGGGGTACCATCATTTTTGTCCAGGCCTGTTTCATGAGTTTGCTTTTCAAAGTAATTCTGTTGAACCACAAGTCCAAAGCATTGTCTGATTTTCATTGGTTAATTTTCATAGAATTTTTATTTATTAAAACTTTTGTCAGATTCAAGTTATTTCTGTGACCATTGTGGGTTTTTCTTTCATTAACAGAGGGGTACCAACAATTTTGTCCACGGCTGTATAACTGGACTGTCTGTGTGAATGTTGTTTGACCGATCATGGTGGCTGCCTGAACCAGAAATGGCAGGACCAAATTTTTGCCTCAGTCTGGCCTTGCCCACACATCACTACAGTCCAGTACCATGTGGTATTAACATGGAAAGTAAAAAGGCACTCTGTGTACTGCTGTGACTCAATATTTTGTGTGATTTTTATGTTTTGCTGCATACAAACTACAAAGAAAACTCAAACTGCCACATGTGTTTGCAATTCAGTGCTGTGTGGCACACACACACACACACACACACACACACACACACGGGTGACGTCACACTGAATGTTGCATATAAAGGCATAGTGTGAGCTGAAGTTTTTCTTCATTGACTTCAAACAGTTCAGTGACACTTTCTCTATTGTCAACAGAGATCTGACAAGAGCCGCTGAAAAATCATCTGTGAGAGGTAAGTCAGTTATTTGAACTTCATATTTTAACATCTCCAAATAGATTGCAAATTTATTGGATTTTAGACAGCTTTGCCAAATTTTGACTTTCTATTTATAGAGGGAGGGAGAGAGAGCGATCAAGAGAGAGAGAGAGATTGAGATCCCAAATTGGGAAATTCCAGAGAAGATACAGACAAGATAGTTTGTCCTTGGATCAAAATGGCAGCAATTTCACCTCAAGCTGTAATGGATCTGAGAATCCAGAAGGGAAACATCTTGGGTGACAAATTTCAGATTGAAGATGTCTTGGGAGAAGGTGCATTTGGTGTTGTAACCAGATGCCGAAACATTGAAAATGGAGAGAAGGTAGCAGTGAAAGTGACCAGAATGACTGAGGAAGTTTGGAGAGAAATGGCCATTTTGAAGGAGATTCAGTTACATCTACACCCAGACAATCCACACTTTTTGAAGTTCTACGGATTTTTTCACAATAACGACCAGATGTGCCTGAAGTTTGAATTATTGGACCAGAGCCTTCGCGATTTCCAGGAAGAACAAGACTTCCTTCCTTTTCCAGTGGAGGTCCTAACTCCAGTGATTCACCAGCTTGTCAACGCAATCAACCACCTGAAATTACTGGAAACTATACATGCCGACTTAAAACCAGAAAATATAATGATTATAAATCGACATGAAAGGCCATTAAGACTTAAAATTATTGATTTTAATTTGGCCATGAAACACAGACAAGCTGAACCTGGTGCGTGTGGGGGAAGCACTTGGTACATGGCTCCAGAAGTTTTAGTGGGTGGGTGGTTTGATGAGGCCGTGGATATGTGGGCAATGGGTCTGATTTCTGCTGAGCTAGCCACAGGAAGGATTATGTACCCAGGTGAAACAAGATACGAAGTTATGCGCGATATTGTGTTCACTCAAGGTCTGCCTCCTGAGTCAGTTCTGGACCATGGCTTATTTACTCATGGCTTTTTCAAGAAAGCCAGACCTTTCAGTACTGCAAGAAAAGAACAATGGGTTTTAAAAAACACTCAAGAAATTATGTCGGAGACCGGAGAAAAACCACTGAACAGGAGAGCGGTAAAACTACACTGCTTAGATGACATGGAAAGCCAGATGAGTGAATTGAATCCACAGCATAATGCTAAACACTTGCTGCTGGATTTGATTAAACACATGCTTCACTTAGATCCATCAAAGAGAATCACACCCCAGGATGCCATAAAACATCCCTTATTCCAAAAGCTGCCTCAAGTCTGTGAGACTAAAGAACAAACCCTTAAAGGCAAAGAGGGTGCACTTTGGGATGTGAAAATAGGACAACTGGGTCAAATGGAAGAGACAATCAAACAACTTCAAGATGAGAAACAGCTGGAAAAGACCAAGAGAGACCTGGAAAACTGGAATTATGAAATGGTGGAGGAGATCAAGCAATTAAGAGAAGAAAAGAACTCTTTAGGCTGTGTGTCCACCAAACGTGTTTTTTTTTCAGCGTTTGTGTGCAGCGCTCTGGGAAAACATAAGTCTGTGCCCTGTATCCCAGCAACAGCTTGCCACTCTCAGCTCAGCACTTCCGCTTTTGCTATGGTCAGACTTTTCACTGATTTTTTTAAAGGCAGTCTCTAAATAGCAATGGACAGGAAATGTTTTCTAGCAGCTCTAGATGTAAAATATGATGACACGTAAAACAGGAGTCTGAGTAGAGCCTTCCAATGAAAAAGAAACATTTCCAAGGTTTTAGGTTTATGAAAAAAGAGAAGATGGAGAAGAATGAGAGAAACAAAGGAGCAGAATGAAAGCACACATAAGCTTCAGGAAATAAAGGATGAGACAAAAAAGGAATGCTTCTTGTGGTCTATATTAATCATATATCCCATAACCTACATATGTATAAGCATGTGAGATGTTTGGTGATTACATATGTAAAGCGACTTCACACCTCAGAACAGGACAAAAGGTCTTAACCGCCAGTGAAGATCAAAGAGCATCCGAGGCGCTGCGGTGGAGACCAGATAGGTCGCCCTGACCCCCCAGGGCCAGGTGGAGGGGTACGAAGACAAAAGAGGGGATTAAGATAGCGAGGGATGTCAGCCTTTGATATGCATGTCTTTTGTTATGTGCGAGTATAAGTTCGTAGAGCCGAAGGTGTTCGCTCTCTCACTTCTTCTGCTGCTGCACCTAGATGAGACTTGTTAGAGGAGCTGATAATAAACTTTGGTTTATAAATGACATCGCCTCGTTATTTCAAGCTCTTCTACACTGGTGACCCTGACGCGAGGATGGACCAGAGGCGTTCCCCCGCGGTCGACTCATCTGTGGCGACCCAGGCAGACGCCGGCGCCCATGCAGACAGGGGAACAGATGGACGACGTTCCCCCACGGCAGAAGTGATAGAGAGGGCTCAACCGAGCACCAGCGCCGCTGAGAGAGCCGAAGGAAGGCACTCTCACCCTGCGGACACATCAGTGATGGTCCACACAAACGCTGTCACCGTCAAGCTGCCGGACTTCTGGCAGGAAGACCCCGCCTCGTGGTTTCAGCAAGCTGAAGCCCAGTTTGCACTTGCGGGCATCACGGCTGACGATACAAAGTTCTATCACATCGTCGCCAAACTCGACGCCGCCACTTCGAGATGTGCGCGGAGCATAATCCAGCGGCCGCCAGCCCAGGACAAATATAAAGAACTGAAAGCGACCATCGTGGCAAATTTCGTCCCCTCAGCCGAGGAGAGAGCCGAGAGGATCCTGGCGGTCTACGGCCACAGAGGATGCAGACCCAAGGCCCTCATGGAGGACTTGCTGCAACTTAAAGAAGAGGACAATGACAACTTCCTCTTCCAATTCATATTCCTCAGTACGCTGCCGCCACACATGAGAGGGACGCTTGCCAACATGCGATGCAGCACCCAGCAGGACTTCCGCTCGCTGGCTCACGAAGCTCAACGGCTCGTCAACGCCTGCAAGGAACAGACACCCACAGCAGCATCCGCAGACCTCAACGCTGATGTCCGGAGCCACGAGGGGCCACAAACCACCGAGCAGAATCAGCCCGCGGTGACAGCGACACGGCCAAGACGTAACAGACGGAGTGACGTTTGTTATTACCACCACCGCTTCGCCAAGAAGGCTTACAGATGCGTTCCCCCCTGCAAATTCACGATTTCGGGAAAACGCCAAAGCCGAGAAACGTTAACAGCGGCAGTTCTCGGCGAAAAAAGCAAGCTTTTATAGGTGACGGACGGACACACCTGCAAGCAGTTCCTTATCGACACGGGAGCTCAACTAAGTTTTGTCATGCCCTCCCAAGCAGACCGGGCCATGGGCACCCGGGGCAATGGGGCGGTGGCAGCCAACGGCTCCATCATCGACACTTTTGGCGAAAAGAGCCTGCCCCTCCGCATCCACGGCCGCAACTACAGATGGACATTTGTTGTAGCGGCGGTGAGTTTTAACTTGTTGGGCGCAGATTTTTTGTGTGCACATGGGTTATTAGTTGATCTAGCGAACAGACGCTTGGTTAATGCACTGTCCTTTGCTTCTATTCCCTGCTCAGCTCGAGTTTCTCCACCATCCGTGCAAGCCAGCGTCACCACAGCAGGAGGTAAGTTTGATCAACTCCTCACCCAATTTTCAGCACTCACAATTCCCAAATTCTCAGCCACAGTGGCTAAACACGGGGTCGAACACTTTATTCCCACAACGGGCCCACCCGTATTCGCCAAAGCTTGGCGCTTAGACGCGACCAAGCTCGCCATAGCTCGGGACGAGTTTACCACCCTTGAAAAATTAGGCATTATCAGGCGCTCCAAAAGCCCCTGGGCGTCACCACTTCACATGGTCCCGAAATCCGACGGTTCTTGGAGACCGTGCGGCGATTACCGCAGATTAAACAATGCGACAGCGCATGACCGCTACCCAATTCCTCACATTCAGGATTTTTCACTACATCTGGCGGGTGCGCGCATTTTTTCAAAAATAGACCTGGTCCGCGGCTATCATCAAGTCCCAGTTCGAGCAGAGGACCTTCCTAAAACAGCTGTAATAACCCCCTTCAGTCTTTTTGAATTTTTGCAGATGCCTTTCGGCCTCAAAGGCGCCGCTCAAACCTTTCAGCGGATGATGGACGCGGTATTACGTGACCTCCCCTTCGTGTTCGTCTACCTCAACGATATGCTGGTAGCCAGCTCGTCTGAGGAAGAACACGAGCAGCATCTCACTATGGTTTTTCAGAGACTAGAAGAGCACGGGTTAATAATCAATCCAGCCAAATGCAAATTCGGCGTGTCTCAAATTGATTTTTTAGGACACAGAGTTTCACCGAAGGGGGCAGTCTCACTGCCAGACAAAGTTCACGCAGTAAAAAGTTTCCCACGGCCACAAACGGTCAAATTGCTGCAAGAATTTTTGGGAATGGTTAATTTTTACAACCATTTCCTCCCCCACACAGCTCAGCTCATGCAGCCCCTATATGATGCACTCAGAAAACAAAAAGCTTCCAACGCGGTCGAATGGACCCCGGAGCGCAAACGCGCCTTCGCGGAAGTAAAAAGTGCCCTAGCTAATGCCACACTGTTGGTTCACCCCGATCCCTCGGCCCGCATTGCGCTAACCACAGACGCTTCAGACCTGGCCATAGGGGCAGTTGTAGAACAACACGTCAGCGGAATCTGGCAACCTTTGGCATTCTTCAGCAAATCGCTAAACCAAACTGAGCGTAAATACAGCACTTTTGACAGGTAGCTGCTAGCGCTTCATTTATCCATCCGCCACTTCCAGTTCTGGTTGGAAGGGCGGCGTTTCACGGCTTTTGTAGACCACAAACCGCTCACCTTTGCGATGGCTAAAATTTCTGAACCGTGGTCAGGCAGGCAACAGAAACAGCTAGCTGCGATTTCAGAGTTCACCACAGACATTCGACATGTGGCAGGCAAACTTAACGTGGTAGCAGACTGTCTCTCTCGCGCTGTGACATCGCCAGAGCACGAGGAGACAGATTATACTACCTCAGCCGCAGAACTCTTCGCCAACGCGGACACATACGCGGCCCCAATCCATGCAGGGATAGATTATGCAGCCATGGCGGAGGAGCAAAGTAGTGACGCGGACGTGTGCGCACTCCTGTCTGGACCAACAGGGTTAAGGCTGGAGGGAAGGGGTTTACGTGACGGTGTGCCCCCCCCTAATATGCGACATCTCAACCGGCCGACCTCGCCCGTTAGTCCCAGCTGCATGGCGTCGCCGTATTTTCGACTCGATTCACTCCCTCGCACACCCAGGTGTGCGCGCTTCGGTTAAAATGGTCGCTGAAAAGTTTGTGTGGCCTGGCCTGTGCAAAAACGTAAAAGAATGGGCAAAGACTTGCATTTCTTGTCAGCGCGCCAAAGTACACAAACACACAAAAGCCCCTCTAGAGCCTTTTCGAATCCCTGCTAGAAGGTTCGACCACGTTCATGTCGACCTCGTGGGGCCACTACCTTCCTCCCAAGGTTTCACACATCTGTCAACAATGATAGACCGCACCACGCACTGGCCGGAGACAGTCCCTCTGGCGTCAACCACAGCGGAGGAAGTCGCTCGCGTTTTTTTGACAAACTGGGTGGCACGTTTCGGCGTCCCATCGGACATCACGTCCGATAGGGGGCCTCACTTTGTCTCGGAGCTTTGGTCAGCCATGGCCAGCAGCTTAGGGGCGACAATTCACCGCACCACCGCGTATCACCCTCAGGCTAATGGGTTATGCGAGCGTTTTCACAGATCGTTAAAGGCCGCCCTCAGAGCCTCACTAACGGATACAAATTGGGTAAATAAGCTTCCCTGGGTTTTATTGGGGTTGCGTGCTGCGCCTAAAGAGGATCTAGACGCCTCCCCAGCAGAATTAGTTTTTGCACAACCTCTCAGGTTCCCAGGTGAATTTTTGCCAGAGAACCCAGAGCCAGGGCATCTTCCAGCCCCGAGGTTTTTAGGCAGCAACGGATCGGACTCTCTCCCCGGACCGGCACATCACTCTTTTCCACGGGTTTTTGTCCCCCAAGCTTTAAAAAACGCTGAATTCATTTTTGTTAGGCATGAAGCTTTAAAACCAACCTTCCGCCCACCATACAATGGCCCATTCAGAGTGCTGGAACCTGGTGATAAACATTTCGTGCTTGATTTTGGGGATAGAAAAGAAACAGTCAGCATTGACAGACTTAAACCTGCCTTCTTGTTGAGAGACGAGCCTGCACGGTTGGCGAGAGCACCTCGGCGGGGTAGACCCCCCAAGAGAAAAGACTCAGCCCCCTGCAGGGAACAAATAATCACTCTCCTCCCCAAGCTGCAGATTCCTTACAGGAAGGTCCCACCAGGACGCCCAAGCGGACCCACAGCAGATTCGGGAGAAGATTAAAACCCAGACGACACAAGGACTGATGCAAACTACTCAACAGTTGTTCACTAATTGTGCTGTAACAGTTTAGGACTGACTTGTGATATTACTATGCTGTTGTGATTACCACTGAACTCTCTTAGGAGCATGGCTGCTGGAAAGTTTCTTCTGTGTCAAGAGGTAGCAGTTAGTATGTCATAATAATTATCTTAAACTGTGAATTTTTCTATTGTCCTTTTCTTAGTCGTTTGGGGGGGGCTGTGGTCTATATTAATCATATATCCCATAACCTACATATGTATAAGCATGTGAGATGTTTGGTGATTACATATGTAAAGTGACTTCACACCTCAGAACAGGACAAAAGGTCTTAACTGCCAGTGAAGATCAAAGAGCATCCAAGGCGCTGCGGTGGAGACCAGATAGGTCGCCCTGACCCCCCAGGGCCAGGTGGAGGGGTACGAAGACAAAAGAGGGGATTAAGATATTTCCAAGAATTTCCAAGATGGCGCCCACAGCGGTCGACATGGTGCTACACTGCCCTTTAATTTGTCTAATTTGTTTGTTTTTGTTCGTCGATTGTGTGACTGCCAGCTCATACACCCGTGAAGAGCTATTAAATATCAGGACTCTCACTCCTACGGACCTTCTCCCAGTATTTTTAGCTCCTGCCGCCGATCTGATTCATTGTTTGGCTCAAAGAGTAAGACGGCGAAAAAGAGGAAAGCGAGGGGGGGTTCTCGCTCGGCTGCGAAGGAGAGGCACGCGAACAGCCTTGCCTGGCATATTTCTATCCAATGCCAATTCTCTCTTGAACAAGGTAGAAGAATTAAGACTGCTGATGCGATTTAAGGACCTCGCTTCCTCGTCTGTCATCTGTTTCTCTGAGACCTGGCTTAAAGGGAACATACCGGACAGCGCGATCAGCCTCGAGGGATTTCAGCTGTTTCGTGCTGATCGCGTCACAGAGCTCTCCGATAAGTCTATTGGAGGAGGAGTCTGCTTCTATATTAACAGCAGCTGGTGCTCTGATGTAACGGTGGTTTCACAACACTGTTCTACCGATCTAGAATTTCTCTCTGTTAACTGCAAGCCATTTTATTCCCCGCGGGAGTTCGCATCATTTGTTTTGATCGCTGTGTACGCCCCTCCCGACGCGGACGCGCGCGAGGCCCAGCGCGCGCTCGCAGATCACGTCCTACATGCGGAGCGGAATTTTCCAGACTCCCTGGTTATTGTGGTAGGCGACTTTAACCAGTACAATCTGAGTCACGAGCTCCCCCGATACAGACAGTTTATTAAATGTCCAACCAGAGGAAATAACATGCTGGATCACTGTTACACTACAGTGAAGGATGCATATCGCGCTGTTCCCCGCGCTGCGCTTGGACTATCTGATCACGTGATGATCCACCTCATTCCCACATACAGACAGAGACTGAAACTCACTAAACCTGTTGTGACCACCACAAAGAAATTGACCAGTGAAGCTGGAGAGAAACTGAACACATGCATGGAAATAACTGACTGGGACATGTTTAAAGGAGCCACTCATGATCTTAATGAGTACACAGACACTGTGAACTCCTATATCAACTTTTGTGAGGAGAGCATTCTCCCATCGCGCACCAGGGTGAGATACTCTAATGATAAGCCCTGGTTCACTGCTAAGCTCAGACAGATCAGAAAGGAGAAGGAAGCTGCGTTGAAAAGTGGAGACAGAGACTGCTACAGGGAGGTTAAATATCGGTTTAACAGAGAGCTGAGGAGAGCTAAATCTGTGTATTCTGAGAGACTCCAGCAGCAGTTCACTGCTAATGACTCGGCTTCTGTGTGGAGAGGACTGAGGCAAATCACCAACTATCAGCCTCAGGCTTCTAAAGGTCAGGATGACAAAGCCCTTTGTCAAAAACTGTCCCAACATTACGCCCGTTTTGACACCTCATCAGCTGTGTCCAACTCCCCCACTCCACCCAGCTCCACTACCTCCTCGGCCCCTAATTCATCAAAAGCGGTCCCCCCTCCTCCTCCTCCCCCCCTGCCCTTGTCATCAGTGAGCAGGACGTGCACAGACAATTCTCCAGACTGAACCCGCGCAAGGCCCCTGGGCCGGACGGTGTGTCTCCCTCCACCCTGAGACACTGTGCGAAAGAGCTGGCTCCTGTCTTCACAGACATTTTTAACACCTCCCTTAAGCTGTGCCACGTGCCGACCTGCCTCAAATCCTCCACCATCATCCCTGTCCCCAAGAAGCCACGGATTACTGGACTTAATGACTACAGACCTGTAGCGCTCACCTCTGTAGTCATGAAGTCCTTTGAGCGCCTGGTCCTGTCTCACCTCAAGTCCATCACCACTCCCCTCCTGGACCCGCTGCAGTTTGCCTGCCGTGCCAACAGGTCTGTGGACGACGCAGTCAACCTGGCCCTCCACTCCATCCTGCAGCACCTGGACTCCCCGGGAACCTACGCCAGGATCCTGTTTGTGGACTTCAGCTCTGCATTCAACACCATTCGCCCCGCTGTGCTCCAGGACAAGCTGTCCCTGCTCGGCGTGCCTGACTCCCTCTGCAGGTGGATCACTGACTTCCTGACGGACCGGAGGCAGCATGTGCGGCTGGGGAAGTCTGTCTCAGACTCTGTTAGGTTCAGGTTACTTTATTTGTACCCGTAGGTAGATTTGTTTTGCAGTTGGTGACATCCATATTTACAAGCCACTAATTACATTCAACATAGACACAAACACAGGCACACATCTTACAAAATAGGTAAATATAAAATATGTACAATATAATTTTTATAGCTTGTTCAACTCTTTGACAGCAGCAGGGACAAAGCTGTTTTTGTAGCGCTGGGTTCTACTTTTTGGGACAGCAAACCTCCGTCTGGAGGGAAGAAGCTGAAAGTTGCAGTGCAAAGGGTGGGAGTCATCATTTAAAATCGAGTCGGCCATCCTCTGTACTTGTCTGGTGTACAGGGATGTCAGGCTCAGCTGTGACTCACCAAGCAAACGACTGGACCATCTGACTACCTGATCCAAGGATTTCCTCTGTTTCAGTTTTATCTGACCAAACCATGACATTAAAGAAAAGGATAAAACAGATTCAATAAAAGCCCGATAGAACATAGTCATTATGGTTCGGTCAATTTGGAAGCGTGCAAGTTTCCTCAAACAATGCAAATTTTGCTGACCCTTTTTGCACACCCTTTCACAGTTCACCTCAAAGTCCTGTTAGCATCAGCATCGGATCACCCCAGGGCTGTGTACTTTCCCCCTACTCTTCTCCCTTTATACCAACTCCTGCACCTCCTCCCACCAGTCTGTTAAGCTGATCAAGTTTGCGGACGACACCACCCTCATCGGGCTCATCTCCAACGGTGACGAGTCCGTCTACAGGAAAGAGGTGGCCCAGCTGGTGTCCTGGTGCAGCCACAACAACCTGCAGCTGAACGCTCTGAAGACAGCGGAGATGATTGTGGACTTCAGGAAAGTCACAACCCCCCTGCCCCCCCTCACCATCACAGGCTCTCCCATCACCATTGCAGATTCCTTCCGCTTCTTGGGCACCACCATCACCCGGGACCTCAAATGGGAGCCAACCATCAGCTCCCTCATCAAAAAGGCCCAGCAGAGGATGTTCTTTCTGCGGCAGCTGAGGAAGCTCAAGCTACCCACCAAGATGTTAGTGCAGTTCTACACGGCCATCATCGAGTCCATCCTCACCTCCTCCATAACCGTGTGGTACGCAGGAGCCACTGCCAGGGACAGACTAAGGCTGCAGTGCGTCGTGCGCACTGCTGAGAAGGTGATCGGCTGCAAGCTCCCATCTCTCCAGGACCTGTACATCTCCAGGACCCGGAGGCGTGCAGGCCGGATCATAGCCGATCCTTCACACCCTGGTCACGTACTGTTTGCCCCCCTCCCCTCAGGTAGAAGACTTCGGTCCATTCAGACTAAAACCTCCCGGCACATGAACAGCTTTTTCCCCTCTGCCATCAGACTGCTGAACATTAAGTGACTTATTGACTCTCGTGCACTATATACAGCAGCTCATGTTGTTCATCACTGTTTTTCTGTTGCATTATCGACTGCACTGTGGTACCCCATATTGTCTGCTACTTGCTAATTTATTTAAATCTGCCTTGACTAGTATTACTCATTATTATTATTATTATTATTATTATTATTATTACTTATTATTCTACACTCATTGCATGTTTTTAGTCTTTTAGTTTTTTTTTTTTTAGTTTATCTCTTTATCTCATCATGTTTTTAATGTTGCAGGATGGCACCGAGACAAATTCCTAGTTTGTGTACTACATGAACAATGGCAATAAATCTGATTCTGATTCTGATTCTAAGATAGCGAGGGATGTCAGCCTTTGATATGCATGTCTCCTGTTTGTGGACTTCAGCTCTGCATTCAACACCATTCGCCCCGCTCTGCTCCAGGACAAGCTGTCCCTGCTCGGCGTGCCTGACTCCCTCTGCAGGTGGATCACTGACTTCCTGACGGACCGGAGGCAGCATGTGCGGCTGGGGAAGTCTGTCTCAGACTCTGTTAGCATCAGCATCGGATCACCCCAGGGCTGTGTACTTTCCCCCCTACTCTTCTCCCTTTATACCAACTCCTGCACCTCCTCCCACCAGTCTGTTAAGCTGATCAAGTTTGCGGACGACACCACCCTCATCGGGCTCATCTCCAACGGCGACGAGTCCGTCTACAGGAAAGAGGTGGCCCAGCTGGTGTCCTGGTGCAGCCACAACAACCTGCAGCTGAACGCTCTGAAGACAGCGGAGATGATTGTGGACTTCAGGAAAGTCACAGCCCCCCTGCCCCCCCTCACCATCACAGGCTCTCCCATCACCATTGCAGATTCCTTCCGCTTCTTGGGCACCACCATCACCCGGGACCTCAAATGGGAGCCAACCATCAGCTCCCTCATCAAAAAGGCCCAGCAGAGGATGTTCTTTCTGCGGCAGCTGAGGAAGCTCAAGCTACCCACCAAGATGTTAGTGCAGTTCTACACGGCCATCATCGAGTCCATCCTCACCTCCTCCATAACCGTGTGGTACGCAGGAGCCACTGCCAGGGACAGACTAAGGCTGCAGCGCGTCGTGCGCACTGCTGAGAAGGTGATCGGCTGCAAGCTCCCATCTCTCCAGGACCTGTACATCTCCAGGACCCGGAGGCGTGCAGGCCGGATCATAGCCGATCCTTCACACCCTGGTCACGTACTGTTTGCCCCCCTCCCCTCAGGTAGAAGACTTCGGTCCATTCAGACTAAAACCTCCCGGCACATGAACAGCGTTTTCCCCTCTGCCATCAGACTGCTGAACATTAAGTGACTTATTGACTCTCGTGCACTATATACAGCAGCTCATGTCGTTCATCACTGTTTTTCTGTTGCATTATCGACTGCACTGTGGTACCCCATATTTTTTTTTTTTTTTTTTTCTTCACTTCCGCCCTCCCAAGAGAGTAGACGCTTTTTTCTTCTCTCCTGCTGACTTTTTCCTCCCCTCCTACTACTGGATCCCAGCTTGCTGTTGTCTGTCTGCGTCTAACTGCGACCGCCGAAAAGAAATTATGGAGTTAATAAGCTGGGCTTTGAACACAATTGACACTATTTTTTCAACAAGGAAAAGTGCTCCGGGGGAAGCTGTCTGCCCCGCTGGAACGGCTCCAGTGGGCTATTTATGTGACACAGGTAATTGGAAAATGCTGTGTCTCTCTAATCTCTCTATCGAAGATATTGAAGATTTGTTTATCTTCGTAATTTTGGTGATTGGGATAATTCTGATTGGGACGGGAATTGTCTTGGTTTACCGCAAATTGCTGAAGATGGATTCAACCTATGAAAATGCTGGCCAAGCGAGGTGCATCCAACAAATTGAAAAACTGGAGAAGACCCTGATAGCGACTACTGGAGAACTGTCTCGTAAGGTGGATTACATCATGGGTTCGCTCAGGTCTTTCCACGACGAATTCAAAGCTGCGCAATGAAGGATTAATGTACTGAATCTACAGAAGAAATACAAGTCTTCTCTGTGATCAGTCCTATTTGGCATTATTATTCCCCATGAAAATTCCTCCTGGCTGTCTGCAGACTGTGTTTTTTCAAAATCATGAGCACAAGGCCTTGGACAGCCAGCTGCAGCGCCAGATAAGACTGGGCGCCAGACAGACAAAACTTCTTCTGCCAAGGGTCCTTGGGTCTCTCTTATTATCATCAACACTGCTCAACACCGCACACACATTGATTCATGAACTGAATAAAGATATACTGTACACTGCTCTCTTGTGTCTTGTGAAATTCTGAGTGTAGCGAATGTATGTGCATTGAGAGCTTTTTTTTCCCTTGAACTCTTAATATTGATTAAGTATGTAACCAGTATTTTGAATCAATGATTTTTTTGCTCCTTCCCATTGTATTATCTTTATGCTTCCTGTATCCTCCTGCTGATAGGCGCGTTTCAGATGCGCCGCGGCACGGAAATGCAGGTCATTACTGTGTCAAGTCAAATTCTCTCCTATGTTATCAGTGTTCTGTTAATGTACTTGGCAATAAATCCTTTTCTGATTCTGATTCTGATTCATATTATCTGCTACTTGCTAATTTATTTAAATCTGCCTTGACTAGTATTACTCATTATTATTATTATTATTATTATTACTTATTATTCTACACTCATTGCATGTTTTTAGTCTTTTAGTTTTTTTTTTTTAGTTTATCTCTTTATCTCATCATGTTTTTAATGTTGCAGCATGGCACCGAGACAAATTCCTAGTTTGTGTACTACATGAACAATGGCAATAAATCTGATTCTGATTCTGATTCTGATTCTAAGATAGCGAGGGATGTCAGCCTTTGATATGCATGTCTTTTGTTATGTGCGAGTATAAGTTCGTAGAGCCGAAGGTGTTCGCTCTCTCACTTCTTCTGCTGCTGCACCTAGATGAGACTTGTTAGAGGAGCTGATAATAAACTTTGGTTTATAAATCACATCGCCTCGTTATTTCAAGCTCTTCTACACTTCTCTTTATTTTTCAGAAAGTGAGTCCAACCTCTTCTCTGACTTCCCACGGACAAAGTCATCTCTTCTCAGATTACAAAATTTGGGGGTTAAACCACAAGCCAACCCCCCTCTCCCTCCCCCATACACAAAACAAACAAAATCCTCAACAACAACAACAAAAACAGGGCAGCACGGTGGATCAGCGACCAAGGTCTGGGGATGAGCTCAGGTTCAACAGCAGGCCAGGGTCATCTCTCAAGGGCTGCATGTTCGCGCTGTGCTGCCTGGGTTCTCCGGATGTTCCAGTTTCCTCCCACAATCCAGTCACACATTTCAGTGAGTGAACTTCAGGACCTGCAGTGTGAAGACGTGACCGACCAGGACCAGAGGGACAGACGAGGAGGACACACAGCAGAGAGGGAGTGTGACTGGTGATGAAGTGAGCTCCTAAGACTGAACACTAGCTGCTGTGACACACAGCCACAGCAGGCTCAGCAAATGAGATCATCCTGGATTTAGGTGGTGATGGTGACATTAGACAACATGGCTCTTTTTTTCTAATGTCAGGACAGGATTCTGTGGTTCTGGCAGCTCAAGAGTGGACGTCAGTCAAGCACAGCGTCTACTGAACACCCACTAGACAAGTAAGAAAACAAGCTGAAAGCTGTGCTAAGCTCTAGTTCTCATAACAGTATTTTTTAAACATCTGATGTTATTATCTGATGAACACATCTTTAAAAACATACATTCCAAACAGCCTTTTGTTTTTCTTCTTCTTCATTTCTGGAGCAGACAGTTGGCGATCTGAGGAAGCCACAGCAGCACAGCAGAACCCCCCCCCCCCCCCCCCCCCCAGAACACACGCCTTTATACAGTAGATCCTGCTCCCAGACCCCAAACCAACCAGTCCACTGACAGAAGACGCAGACGACCGAGACCAGAGGATGAAGACATGAAGCTGCCCACATACACCACAGCACACATCTCTACATCTCTGTTCTTTTCTTCTTCTCTGCCCCCCCAACCAGTCACAGGAGATGACTGCCCCTCCCTGAGCCTGGTTCTCCTGGAGGTTTCTTCCTGCAAAAAGGGAGTTTTTCCTCCCCACCGTCGCCAAGTGTTTGCTCACAGGGGATCGCCTGATTGTTGGGGTCTTTCTGCAGTTGTGGGGTGTTTGCCCTACAGTTTGAAAGTGCTATGAGATGACTGTTGTTAAATGGCACTATATAAATAAAGTTGAATTGAATCTGTCTTAGGGTTGTGAGATATGATGATATATATCAGATGACGATATAAAAACATCTATCGTGTCATAGAATACTCTAGAATCGTGATTTAAAATGCAGATACTCCCATTTCTTCAGCAAAGCTCCTCACCACTAATTGTCAGCGCCCCGCCTCTCCCCCGCAGTGTGTACAGCGGAACAGGTGTGTGGTGGGTGGTTAGGCTTCAATCTATGGTTACTAACTCCAAGCTACCAGTTTGGTCATATAGCTGCTACTCCTGTTTACCCGGGATATGGGACTGTTTTCCACTGTGCTGCGTCAAGAGAGGCTAGTCCACTAACCTGGTTTTAATAGGAGATAAGTAGCGTTAACACCATGTCTAATTATAAAACGGCAAATGCTAAATGATGATGCTAAGTTGTGCTGATTGGAAACATTATAGTGCATCAGACCATCGCTTCTTTGGTTTAAATTACTGCTGAGTTTCTTAGTTTTGTCTGAAAAAATTTATTAAAGCTCCAAAAGTGCGTGATGGTGGCACATACACACAAAATAAATAAATAAAACGGGTGGGATTAGCAAGTTGGCGCTTAATGTAATTTATTTGATTTCTAATCATGTTAATTAATCAAGTAGCGATAATGAATAAAGTTAAAGTCATCAGATGTATTTTATTACATTACCTTTTGTGTCTGATTTTCAGATCAAGACCAATCTGAAATATTTTTACTGAGAAGCAAACAGGTTAAATCAGGCCAGAATAGCAGGCATCAGGCTTTGGATCTACACTTAAACTTTCATTCATTTAAACTAACAGCTAATTTATATCTCTAGATGGCAGCGGCGGGTCATTTTCACACAGGGTTTTTTTTTTTTTTTTTTATATTCTCCTCTGGATCTGGAAATATTTAACTTATTGATGTTTACTTTTTATTCATATATGACTGAGAAGAAAAAATGCTCAAATTTATGAGAATCAATTGTCACATGCACACTAGAAGTCCCAGACATTAGCCCTCTTGTGGCCACTTGATGGTCCCCCAATGGGTTTTCTAGCCAAAAAGGCCAAATGGCCCCTCTCTGGGACTTCTAGTGTTAAAAACTATTTAACATCGCAAAATTATGAGGGGAAAAAGGTGCATGTAATAAATAAAAAAAGAGAGAGATGGTCCTTTCTATGTGACTATCTAAACTGTCGAATTTACAGAAAATGTATATTGTGATATAGGATTACTTATGTCGTCATATGAAATTTTGGTCATATCGCACAGCCCTAATCTGTCTAAAGTTCATCAAATAACTGAGAATATTGAGCTTTTTATGAATTTATTTCCTTAAATAAATCATATTCATACTACCCTCTGAGATTCTTTGCCTTCACTGAAGTATTTTGTAAGATTATCATGTGTTTAGTTGTAAAACCTGCAAAATGAAAAAGTGTTGAATGTAAGAAAAAAAGCCGCAAATTTACAATAAAAAGCTGGAAATTTATGAGAACAACATACAAATTTCCAAGAAAATTGCTGCAGATTTAAAATTTAAAATGTTGCATATTTACAAGAAAAAGTTGCAGATTTAAAACTGGTGCTTCAGATGCATTTTATTCTGTTATGTAACATGATATAAAAAAAGGTTTATGATGAAATTGTGGGGAGAATTCTCTATTTTTTGCCCCCCTTCCCACCTCTGCTCACAGGTGTACATCAAACATGGAATTACATAGCCGATGAGGTTGTAATAGCTACATTTTACCACAAGGAGGCGAAAGCAGATAAAAGAGCAGCTCTGCAAATTCAATAGAAGAAAACTTGCAAATTTAACAGAAAAAGTTGCCAATTTAACAAAAAAGTGGCAAATTTAACAGAAAAAAGTTGCAAATTTACAATAAAAACACTGAAAGTTTATGAAAAAGTGTTGAATGTAAGAAAAAAGCTGCAAATTTAGACTAAATCAAATCAAATCAAATTTACAATAAAAAACTGGAAATTTATGAGAAAAATATGCAACTTTAAAAGAAAATAAAACAGATGAAAGAGCAGCTCTGCAAATTTAATAAAAAAAGTTGCAAATTTAACAGAAAAAAGTTGCAAATTTAACAAAAAATGTGCAAATTTAACAGAAAAAGCTGCAAATATAAGAGAAAAAAGTTGCAAATCTAACAGACAAAAGTTGCAAATTTTACAGAAAAAAGGTTGCACATTTACAATAAAAAGCTGGAAATTTATGAGAAAAACATGCAAATTTACAAGAAAATTGCTGTAGATTTAAAATTTAAAATGTTGCATATTTATAAGAAAAAGTTGCAGATTTTAACTTGGTGTTTCAGATGCATTTTATTCTGTTATGTAACATGATATAAAAAAGGTTTATGATAAAACTGTAGGGAGAATTCTCTATTTTTTGCCCCCCTTCCCACCTCTGCTCACAGGTGTGCGTCAAACATGGAATTGGCTGATGAGGTTGTAATAGCTACATTTTACCACAAGGAGGCGACAGCAGATAAAAGAGCAGCTCTGCAAATTTAATAGAAAAAAATTTGCAAATTTAACAGAAAAAGTTGCAAATTTAACAGAAAAAAGTTGCAAATTTAATAAAAAAGGTGCAAAATTAACAGAAAAAGTTGCAAATTTTACAGAAAAAAGTTGCAAATTTACAATAAAAACACCCAAGTTTATGAAAAATTGTTGAATGTAAGAAAAAAGCTGCACATTTACAATAAAAAGCTGGAAATTTATGAGAAAAACATGCAAATTTACAAGAAAATTGCTGTAGATTTAAAATTTAAAATGTTGCATATTTACATGAAAAAGTTGCAGATTTAAAATTGGTGCTTCAGATGCATTTTATTCTGTTAGGTTACATGATACAAGAAAAAGTTTGTGATGAAATTGTGGGGAGAATTTTCTATTTTTTGCCCCCAATCCCACCTCTGCTCACAGGTGTGCATCAAACATGGAATTAGCTGATGAGGTTGTAATAGCTACATTTTACCTCAAGGAGGCGACAACAGATTAAAGAGCAGCTCTGCATGCTGCTCCTCAAACAGACAGAGCAGATTGATTCAGTCTTTCTCTCTCCCAGAGCTGCATTGAGCCATTATCCCGGTGGCAGCATCATGACTTCCCATGGTGCACTGCTTCTTCCTCAGGGCCTCCATGCCAGCCTCACTGAGCATCAGAGGCAGAGAGACTAGCTCCACCCATGGGCTTCACCCCAGTCTCTCGCTCTCATCGTGGATGAAACAGACCGCTGCCTTGCATTTGTTACTGACTGACAAACGTCATTTTCATCAGGACCAATAAACAGTAATGTGCTTGGATCACAACTGTGGTGTAAAGGCTGCTTTCATTGGTTAAACCAGACTAACTAGAAGACAGTAAATAGTTTTGAGATTGGAGGAAACTAGTGTGCTGTTCACACAAATTTTAAAGGAGGCATTTAAGATAAGATAAGATAAGATAAGATAAGCCTTTATTAGTCCCACAACGGGGAAATTCCAGGATTGCAACAGCACAGGGATAGCAACACTCAGAGCAACAATCAGAAGGCAAGAAAAAAAAAAACAAAAAAAAAACAAACAAGCAAGCAAGAGCAGCTAATATACATATGTACATATTACTATAAAATATATATATACACACACACACACACAGACACACAGTGCAGAGCATTGTAGCTGGATGGAATAAATATATGAATATATGAACACACAGTGCAGAGCATTGTAGCTAGATGGAATAAATATGTAAATATATAAACACCCACAGTATGGAGCATTGCAGCTAGGTGGAATAAATATGCAAGTATATAAACACACACAGTGCGGAGCAATGTAGCTAGATGGAATAATATGTAGATATATAAAAACACAGTGCGGAGCATTGTAGCTAGATGGAATAAATATATAGATATATAAATATAAACACACCCAGTGCTGAGCATTGTAGCTAGATGGAATAAATATGTAAATATATAAACACACACAGTGCAGAGCATTGTTGCTAGGTGGGATGAAACAGCATAACCGTCTATTTAGTTATCCTACATGGTATGATTATGTGCCCATACATATTCTCACCCTCCATAGCGACCGGTATGTTCCTAGTTGTATGCCGGAGAGGACCATTGTGTAAGTCTATTGCATCTTTTGCATTCAAAAAACAAAACAAAAAAAAAACTATTAGTTTGTTACGTCTTTTTGCTATCTCTGCGAGCAGCCCTGCTTAGGTTGTACAGTCTGACAGCCGTTGGTAGGAAGGACCTACAAAACCTCTTGGTTGTGCACCTGGGATGATGTAGTCTGCTGCTAAATGAGCTCCTCAGTGCATCTAGTATGTCCTGCATAGGGTGGAGCTCGGACTCCAGCAGAGATGACAGTTTAGCCACTGTCCTTCTCTCTCCTATCTCCTCCATCGGATCAAGGCGTTGCCCCAGGACAGAGCTAGCTTTCTTAATCAGTTTGTTCAGTCTCTTCCTATCGGCTGCAGTAATGCCACTGCCCCAGCAGACCACTCCAAAAGTGATGGCTGATGCCACCACTGTGTCATAGAATGACTTCAGCAGTGCCCCTTGTACACCAAAAGACCTGAGTCTCCTCAGCAGGAACAGCCTGCGCTGTCCCTGCAATGCACTTTTAATGCACTTTTTCCACGTTGACACAGTTCCTATAGTGCTGCCAGGTTTCCTGGCAAAAGGTTTCCAGGGAATGTTCTGCCAGTCTGTAATAAGACCAAATATCACTGACCAAATGACTGATGATGAAGATGTCTACAGACAGTGTGGTTTGTTGTGTGCACAGGCTAACATTCTGTGTTGGAGGTTTAGTGCAGAGATTCCCAAAGTGGGGGTCGCAACCCCCTGTGGGGTCCCGAGACACTGGGGGCAGGGGTGTCGCAAGATGATTTTCAGATTACCCAGGTGATATGTCACTTTAACTGTGCCACAGAAATGTCACAGGTCACGCACAGGTCAGTGTGCACCAGTAGATTTCATCTGAACAGCTTAAATCAACACATTGTGGTGCCACAACGGGAGGTCTTTCTCCACCCAGTGACTTTGGGGAATAGGAGGTAGAGGGTGAGAGATGGAAATGAGGAGAAGAAAGGAGAGGAGGCAACGACCAGCGCCAGAGTGCAGGGGGGTAATAAACCAAATGAAGATACTCCTTCGTGTTCCTGGGATGCCAGGTGTGAAAGTATTGTGTTGAGTCATGCTTTGTTGTAAATGTGTGTACTCTGTATGTAAATGTGTGTATTCCGAATGCCAGGGGGCGGGAATAAAGCTGTATAAGGGGATTCACTTCGGCACCCAGAGTTCAGTCTGTTCTGCTTGTTGGAGCAATAAAGTTGTGTGTCTGCAGCTCGTGTCTCGTCTGGTTCATCCTCCACAAAATTATGCTTTAAGCCAGGGATATTATTTTTAAAAATGAAACGTTGGTTAATATCGAGCAAAGACAAAGCAGAGAGGCCAGCAGAGACGGCAGAAGAGGAGAGCGGAGACATGTCGCCAGAAAGGCCGACATCTGGTGCGGGAGGAGGAGGAGGAGGAGAAGAGAGCACAGCAAAGGGCTCCATAAGCAGTCAGACCAGCCTTCCTCCAAGTGTCGCAAGTATCGAGAGGAATTGTTGTAATTTAGGAGTGAACACTGTTGCACGACAGCAACAATGTTCTTTAGGAGGAGCTGATACCTTTGATGACGTGGTGGGGCTAATGGCGCGCTACTTTTGTGCCCCGAAAAATGTCATAGTCCGGAGAATCCAGTTTCGGCGGCACCACCAGCGGACAGGAGAGTTGGTACAACAATATGATGCAGACCTACGTCAGCTGGCAGGGGAGTTCCAATTTGCAGCCCTGGAGGAAGAAATGATCCGTGACCAACTGGTGGAACACACACTCTGTTCAGCGGCACGGTCGAGGCTCCTGACATTCTCGGGTGAACTGACGTTAGCCACGGCTATTGAGATAATGCAGCAGTTTGAAGCAGCGGAAAAAATAGTGAAGGATCTCGGTGACAGAACCGCGTTGGAACACGCTGAACCACGATTAAAGGCACTGGCTGTGGACCCTAACAGCGAAGACAGCATGGATGAAGAAGAATATGCTGCCGCTATGAAAATTAGGTCCACCCAGGGTACGCCAAGATGTTATGGCTCTGGGTCCACCAGGCACCGGTATAAGGCAAGAGTGTCCGACGAACGGCAAATGCTGTGGCAAGTGTGGTCTCCTACACCATTTCGCTAGAGCCTGCAAAAATTTCAAGCGAGGGGCCCGAAGACATAGGGCGGAATCCCCCGAAGTGACTCCTACAGTTATTCATACCATCTCCCCGAGCACAAATGGATGAATTTACTGCAACGTTTCCCTGGAAGGCCTGGAAGTGCAGTTAACTGCAGACACGGGAGCGGTAGCTTTGGTGTTGAACTGGTCCACTGTGAGGAGTCTGTTCCTGCACTACTGCGTGAGCGACTTGTCAACACCTCATACATGCTCATACATGGCTTACTGTCAAAATAAGTTTGTTCCACGTAAACGTGTCAAAATATACCCCAACAACAAACCATGGGTTACTAAATCAGTTAAATCTTGCTTACAGAGGAAAGCTCTTGCCTTTAAACAAGGGTCTGTTTCTGCGCTATAGGTTGCCACCAAGGAGCTGAAGGCCGAAATTTTAAGAGCAAAACAGAATTATAAATCAGAGTTGGAAAGCAAGATGGCAGCAAATAAACTTGGTTCGGCCTGGGCCAGTATGAAAACTATTGCAGGCCTTCAGAGCACAGAGCGCAGTAATCGTGTGTTTTTAGATGGTTTTAGTTCAGACACAGAGCTGGCTAATGCTCTTAATTGTTTTTATGGTCGTTTTGACTCCTTTGATTTTAGCACAGAAATCCAAGATTTGAAACAGAAACTCAAAGACAATCAGCACTTTAATATTGAGATGCAGGATGTTAAAAGGGAGTTCCGCGCTGTAAAAGTGAACAAAAGTCAGGGCCCTGATAATATATGTGGACGCCTGGTAAAGTCCTGTGCACATGAACTGAGTCCTATATTTCATTATATTTTCAATAAGTCCTTACAGACACAACATGTGCCTAAGATCTGGAAAGATGCCGTGGTTGTTCCCGTTCCAAAATCCAGCTGTCCTAAAACGGTAAACGACTTTAGACCAGTTGCTTTGACTTCAATTTTAATGAAAATTTTTGAAAAACTGGTCAGACGTGAGGTCCTAAGGCAGACTGAACATGCATTGGATCCTCTGCAGTTTGCCTATAGGCCTCACAGAGGAGTGGAGGATGCCACTGTCACTCTGTTTGACATGCTTTTTAAACATCTGGATTTTAATGGGACACACGCCAGGCTTTTATTTGTGGACTTTTCTTCTGCCTTTAATACAATCCAACCTCATATTTTAGTTGAAAGGCTCCTGCAACAATTTGATTTAAGCAATAATCTGGTGGGTTGGATTCTGGATTTCTTAACCAACAGGACGCAGAGAGTAAGGGTCAATGGCACATTGTCTGACCTAAAATGCTCTTCTACTGGCTCTCCTCAGGGGTGTGTGTTGTCACCACTACTCTTCATCCTGTACACAAACATGTGTCGGAGCAGACATGACAACAGACACATTATAAAGTATGCTGATGACTCAGTCATTGTCAGTCTCCTCCAGGATGGTGAGAGTGGCCACGGCCCAGTAGTTGATGACTTTGTTCACTGGTGTGAGGATTCCTACCTGCAGCTGAATACAACAAAAACGAAAGATATGATTATTGACTTTAGGAGGAAAACTCCCAGGCACAAAGTCACCATACTAAAAGGCCAGACCACCGAATGTGTACAATCGTACAAATATCTTGGGACAATTATTGATAGTGGATTGAACTTTGAGGTGAACTGTGAAAGGGTGTGCAAAAAGGGTCAGCAAAATTTGCATTGTTTGAGGAAACTTGCACGCTTCCAAATTGACCGAACCATAATGACTATGTTCTATCGGGCTTTTATTGAATCTGTTTTATTCTTTTCTTTAATGTCATGGTTTGGTCAGATAAAACTGAAACAGAGGAAATCCTTGGATCAGGTAGTCAGATGGTCCAGTCGTTTGCTTGGTGAGTCACAGCTGAGCCTGACATCCCTGTACACCAGACAAGTACAGAGGATGGCCGACTCGATTTTAAATGATGACTCCCACCCTTTGCACTGCAACTTTCAGCTTCTTCCCTCCAGACGGAGGTTTGCTGTCCCAAAAAGTAGAACCCAGCGCTACAAAAACAGCTTTGTCCCTGCTGCTGTCAAAGAGTTGAACAAGCTATAAAAATTATATTGTACATATTTTATATTTACCTATTTTGTAAGATGTGTGCCTGTGTTTGTGTCTATGTTGAATGTAATTAGTGGCTTGTAAATATGGATGTCACCAACTGCAAAACAAATCTACCTACGGGTACAAATAAAGTAACCTGAACCTGAACCTGAACCTGAACACCTTACTTTGGCTATGGTGGAATCAAGCTGGCCATCATGGGTACGTTGGAGTTGACGGCAAGGTACAAGTCAGCGATGATGTCTAATGTCCAATTTGTGGTAACCGCCACCGGGTCGAATATCATGGGATGTGACATGTTCTACGGCCTGGGGTTCACAATCACCTGCGGGATCTGAGAGGAGTGGTCGGGCTGCGGATTATGGGACCGACCTGCTCTGCACGTGGAGGACGATGCGGTTTGGGACAGTGACTGGCCTGGTATTATGGGAGGTGTGCAAGACCAGCACCGTGGAGCGCTGTCTCAGGAGGGTTCCAATGCTAGTGTCCAAGTTACCCTGGATGTGGGAACTGGATGGCACAGCGGAACACCTGGGATGGCCGATGGAGCCAAGACGCTAGCTCCCTTGGCTTCTGGAGTATGTCCTGGTGATACCGAGAAGCGAGGAGCTGCAGGGGCTGTGCCGGCATTTAGAAGGAAAGAGGGCGGGGCAGGACTGACCGGCGCGATTCTAAGACACGCCAAACAACGACACTGGAGACCAAGGAGGACTCTGGATCGGGTCGGTGACATGGTTAGACCCAGGGCGGGTGCCCAGTCACGACATGGTGGAAATCTACAGACAGGTCGAGCTCCCCTGCGCATTAGTGACGAGGTCTGGCCCAGGGAAGAAGCTTGGCTGAGGGGCATCCATGAAAAAAGAAAACGGCAAGATGACCAGGGGTGGCTGCGGGTGTTGGCTGCCCTGGAGGACGGCTACCTAAGACTGTCCGATGAATCGTGGAGACACCCTAACGAGCTGCGGCGAGTACATGGGGAGAAACGCCAACGTGGCCCGTCCCCAGAGATGAAGAGGCAAAGGCACTCTGAGAGGGATCCGCCAGACGGAAATCCTAGGGGTAGGTCTCTCATTGGGACTGTAAGGTGACTGTGTGTGTGTGTGTGTGGGGGGGGGCTGTTGACATGGTGTGGTGGAGATGCTAATATGCCATATTACCCAAAAGTCATGGCGTTAATATGTACTGGTTGCATTTTGCAACGTGTTTAAAAACAAAACAAAACAAAAAAACGACCCCAACATTATTTGTATTATGTTTGAAATGTGTTTTGTTTGCTAGTGAACTGCCCATGTTATGTGGTGGGTGTGTTGCGGTCGGGGCGAGCAATGAACTGTGGTTGTACATATTAACTGTTGTTTTGCTATAGTGAGTTTTAAGAGTTTGGTTGTGTATATATTGTTCTGGGATTATTTTAGTTTTAGGAACACGGCTTTTTATTTTATGGACACCTTATTTTAAAGACGGCAGAATAACCCGTCTAGCCATGTTGAGGTGGGTTGGCAGTCTTCCTGTCCCCCTCTAGTTTGTTTATGTTGTGTGGATGGATAGACATGTATGTGTATACAGTATATACAGTATATATATGCACACACACACACACACACACACATATATATATATATATACTGTATATTGTGGTGACCCACCACACTCTACATGGATATTTCTCACACTCAGCAGGTCTGGAGGAAGCAGAGGACAATTTACATACAGAGGACAATTCATATACGGACAGAGAGCCTCTGGGAGTAACCAGAACAATGGACTGTTGTTTATACATCCCAGATGAGGGAGAAGACATCTGGGCGCCAGTTGGTCATGCTAATCATGGGTATTGACTGATATGCTAATGTGCCATGCATTCTCTCTGTCTGTATCACTGTATAAAAGAGCTTGTGTGACATGTTTCAGCAGCACAGTAGCGCATAGAGCTACAAAGTGTGTCTCATTATGTTGGAGGAAATAAAACTTTGCACCCTTCCAGCTCGTCGCATCCCGCCTGATCAAATTCCTCCAAATTGGTGACCTTGGACGTGCATGGTGCGTCGCTAGACTATGCCATTTTCTACACACTGGTGACCTGATGAGAGAGAATGACCGTCTACTCCCTCTCACTGAGCTGTGGATTCCAGAGGACCAGAGAGCGCCTGCAACCTCTTCATCCACACCGGAGCGCGCTCTCCGGAGCGGGCAGCGCTGGGACCGACACGCACCATGAACGGCGACACGAGCGAACTGAAGGAAGCAGCCTGAACAGGGAAAATCATTGGCGCGGTCTGCGTTGATTTCCACCAAGCTCCCCGACCCTGACTCACTCCCGACAGCGGACCTCCCGCGCACAGAAGCCTCGCATGCACACCGCAGGATCACGAGGACAGCGCAACTTCCAGCTATGTGGTGACTGCACCAAGTGCGTGCCACGCACAGGGACAAACCGGCTCCAACAGATTGATACAGCGTCCTACGCCACTGCACATGCCCGAGAAACATGGTCGATCGCCATCCTCGGAACCTTCAGGGCTGCTCACACACCTGAAGCAGACGTGCAGCCAGCACACAGGACTTTGTATGGGTTTCTCAGCCACGACGCACAACGGGAGTTTAGCCGATTGCTGTCCCCAATGGCTTTAGGGCTGCGTCGGCACCTAAAGCCAAACCGCCAAGTCCCTAACACAGCTGCAATTGTTTCACAGCTGCTACGTATCCTCAGGGAATTTGGCCATTCGCCTTCCCCACATCTTCGCAAGACCGAGCCGCGAGAGGAGTCAGAGACTTAATTTTTTCACAGCCACTGCGGATCACCACCAGGTTGACCTGGAAAGTTCCTCACCATCACGGATCCACACGCAATTTTTGCACTGCCCAGACACCTTTGACGTCCCGGGCCGGCACTCACTTACTCTCTCCCCCCTCCCCCTCCTCCTCCACAGCACTGTTCCCGCACCTCACTCCCTAAAGCTGGCCGATTGCCGGTTGGTTCCATTACGCACGACGCGCACTGGCCCCGTGCGGCCACGATCCACGGCCGTTTAACGTGCTGGAACTCGGAGCGGAGCACACTGTCTTTTCCACCCCTCCCCCGTCCACCCCACGGACTGACATGCCCTCCGACACTCCTCTACAGCAGAACAGTTCTACTGGAGCTGGAGCCCAAACGACTGGGGGGGGAGGGGTCGCAGCCCCTTCTGAGTGTTCTGGGGGGAGCCCTGTGGTGACCCACCACACTCTACACGGATATTTCTCACACGCAACAAGTCTGGAGGAAGCAGAGGACAATTTACATACAGAGGACAATTCATATACGGACAGAGAGCCCCTGGGGGCAACCAGAACAATGGACTGTTGTTTATACATCCCCAGATGAGGGAGAAGACATCTGGGCGCCAGTTGGTCATGCTAATCATGGGTATTGACTGATATGTTAATGTGCCATGCATTCTCTCTGTCTGTATCACTGTATAAAAGAGCTTGTATGACATCTTTCAGCAGCACAGTATCGCATAGAGCTACAAAGTGTGTCTCATTTTGTTGGAGAAAATAAAACTTTGCACCCTTCCAACTCGTCGCATCTTACCTGATCAATTTCTTCCAATATATATATGTATTGTGGTGCACATATGTGGTTTCATATCCTTCACATGTGTATTACTGTGTGCTTATTGTTTGCTTCACGTCTCAGAGGAACAGAAGGTCTGGACCTCCTAGGGGTAACAGGAGGATGCGAAGTCTGGCCTTTTGTATGAATAGAGATGGCCTTGAGGGATTTCCTGACCACCAGGACTTTGGGTGAAGACGAGAAGACCTGGAGGGGGGATGTATTGTGATTTGGGTTGAAAAGACCATGTGACTGTGTGCTTTGATGTCCTGGGGTATTAAAGAGACAGATGTTGGGGGATTTATTTCTCTTTCTACTTTTGGATGTTAGAGAATGTGATGATGAATAAAACTGGTCTTGAGAAATAAACTCAGCCTCGTTTTTCCACGCATTCTCTACACTGGTGACCCTACAACGTATCATGAGCGGAGACGAATCTCCCGAGCTAGACTCGCCAGGAGCCAGCCAAACGAATGCAGCCACAGCCCAACTACCAGACTTCTGGCCGAACAATCCGCGCTCCTGGTTTAATGCAGTCGAGGCACAGTTCCACCTCCGGAGGATTTTGGTAGATGCCACAAAGTTCTACCATGTGGTTGCAAAGCTGGACAACCACACAGCCCAGCGAGTGGAGAGCCTGATCAACCATCCGCCGGACAGCGACAAGTACAGCACGTTGAAGGCTGCACTCATTCGTTACTTCACCCCCTTGGTGCAGGAGCGAGCAGAGAGGCTCCTGGCGCTGACTGAATTTGAGGGCGACAGACCTGCAGACCTGATGGGGAAGATGTTGAGTTTGAGAGGCTCCGAAAATGATAACTTCATCTTCACCCACCTTTTCCTCAGAACCCTACCGTCAGAGGTGAGAGTGACCCTGGCCAATTCACCACTGCTGGCCCAACGAGACTACCACGAGCTGGGCCAGGAGGCGCAACGACTCGTCAACGCTAGTAAATGGCGTGTGCGGCTGCGGCAGCGGGTCCAGGCGCAACATCCGGAGACGGCGGGGGGCCAGAGGCTGCAGCACCGGACTCACCGATGATGGCGGCGGCAGGAGCCAGGAAACACGGAGCAGACGACATCCTTTGCTTCTACCATCGCCGTTTTGCAGAGAGGGCACACAAGTGCATTCCACCGTGCCACTTTAAGCGCTCGGGAAACGCCAAGACCCGGGGTCGGGAGCAGCTGCGGCCCTCGGAGAGGAGAACAAGCTGCTCTACTTGAAGGATGCGCGCTCCGGGAGGCATTTCCTCGTGGACACGGGCTCCCAGCTGAGTTTCATCACACCTTCCTACGCCGACCGACTAGCGTCATCCAGTGGTCCCCGGGTGTCAGTAACGAACGGCTCGGCGATTAAGACCTTCGGTGAGAGGACTCTGCTTCTGTCTTTACACGGCCGCACTTTCGAGTGGACTTTCGTCATAGCGGCAGTCAATTTCAACATGTTAGGGGCTGATTTTTTGTGCTCACATAGTTTGATGGTTGATTTTGCTAACAGACTCCTGGTTAATGCACCCTCTTTTTCTTCTATCCCCTGTACAGCGCGAGTGGCCCCGCCAACAGCACAAGCCAACGTCACAGCTGCAGGTGGTAAGTTCCACACACTCCTCACCCAGTTCCCAGCACTCACGGTTCCAACATTTTCGGCGACAGTGGCGAAACACAGGGTGGGACATTTTATTACTACCACCGGACCGCCCGTTTTCGCAAAAGCTCGGCGCTTGGATTCAGCTAAACTGACCATAGCGCGCAAGGAGTTCGCCAACCTGGAGAGGTTGGGCATCATCAGACGTTCGAAGAGCCCATGGGCTTCACCGCTTCACATGGTCCCGAAAGCTGATGGCTCGTGGCGGCCCTGTGGCGATTTCCACAGGCTGAACAATGCTACAGCGCACGACCGCTACCCGATCCCGCACATCCAAGATTTTTCAGTTCATTTGGCGGGAGCACGCATTTTTTCTAAAATAGACTTGGTACGCGGTTACCACCAGGTCCCAGTGCGCGCTGAGGACATACCCAAAACAGCGGTAATAACTCCTTTCGGGCTTTTCGAGTTTTTGCGCATGCCGTTTGGGCTTAAAGGCGCGGCGCAGACGTTCCAACGCATGATGGACGCGGTTTTGCGCGATCTCCCTTTCGTGTTCGTCTACCTGGATGACATATTGATAGCCAGCGCGTCCGAAGACGAACACGAAAACCACCTCACGGCAGTTTTCCGGAGGTTGGCAGAGCACGGGTTAATAATTAACCCGGTGAAGTGTCAGTTCGGGTTGACACAGATTGATTTTTTGGGGCATCGCGTCTCCCCAGAGGGAGCGGTCCCTCTGCCTGACAAAGTGCGCGCAGTAACAAATTTTCCCCAGCCACAAATGGTCAAAGCGTTACAGGAGTTTTTGGGAATGGTAAATTTTTATAACCGTTTCCTCCCCCGCACAGCGCAGCTCATGCAACCATTGTATGTTGCACTAAAAAAACAAAAACCCACAAATAAAGTCGAATGGTCTCCGGAGCGAGAGCGCGCATTTTCCGAAGTCAAAACAGCCCTGGCAAACGCTGCGTTGTTGGCACATCCAGTCCCAGCGGCCCGCATGGCGCTCACTACCGACGCGTCAGATGTGGCCATAGGGGCGGTCGTGGAACAATTTGTAGCGGGAGTCTGGTAACCACTCGCCTTTTTCAGTAAGACCCTGCGCGACAGCGAGCGAAAATACAGCGCATTCGACAGAGAGTTGTTAGCTCTCCACTTGGCCATTCACCACTTCCGGTTCTGGCTGGAAGGACACCGTTTCACCGCGTTCGTTGACCACAAGCCGCTGACTTTCGCGATGGCCAAGATTTCAGAACCTTGGTCGGGTCGGCAGCAGAGACAGCTGGCCGCGATATCGGAGTTTACCACGGATATCCAACATGTGGCGGGTAAACTTAATGTAGTGGCGGACTGCCTCTCGCGCGCCGTGGCGGCTCCAGCCCGCGCGGAGGTAGGTTCCGCAGCCATGGCCGCGGAGCAGGTTAGCGACGCGGAAGTGCGCGCGGCCCCGGTCCACGTGGGGATAGATTATGCAGCCATGGCTGCGGAGCAGGTTAGCGACGCGGATGTGCGCGCGCTCCAGTCTGGACCAACAGGGTTAAGGCTGGAGAGCAGGGTGCTGCAAGACGGTATGCCCCCCCTAATCTGCGATGTCTCCACTGGGCGGCCGTGTCCGGTGGTTCCAGCCGCGTGGCGCCGCCGCGTTTTCGACTCGATCCATTCTCTGGCGCACCCAGGAGTGTGCGCGTCGGTCAAAATGGTAGGAGAGAAATTTGTATGGCCGAACCTGCGCAAGCAAGTTAGAGAGTGGGCGGCAGCCTGCATGGCTTGTCAGCGGGCCAAAGTTCATAGACACACGAGAGCTCCTTTGGAGCTGTTTCACATCCCAGCTAAAAGGTTCGATCATGTCCACGTGGACCTCATAGGCCCCCTTCCGCCCTCACAAGGGTGCACACATCTGCTGACAATGGTTGACCGCACCATGCGCTGGCCGGAAGTGGTTCCGCTGTCATCAACCACAGCCGAGGAGGTGGCGCGTGCGTTTCTAACGGCATGGGTAGCGCGTTTTGGAGTTCCGTCGGACATTATATCCGACAGAGGCCCGCAATTTGTTTCCGAGTATTGGTCAGCGATGGCCCGCAGCCTGGGGCCAACGATCCACCGCACGACTGCTTACAACCCGCAGGCTAACGGATTATGCAAATGTTTCCATAGGTCATTGAAGGCGGCTCTCAGAGCGTCGCTTACGGATGCAAATTGGGTGGACAAGCTACCATGGGTTTTATTGGGGTTGCGTTCTGCACCTAAAGAGGATTTAGAAGCCTCCCCAGCTGAGTTAGTTTTCGCACAGCCACTTCGGCTGCCCGGGGAATTTCTCCCAGATAATCCAGCGCCAGAGTGCTCCCCAGCTCAGTGGTTGCAGAATAGCACGGGCTCGAGCACGCTACCTGGCCCCGTTCACCACAGTTTTCCGCGCGTTTTTGTGCCTAAAGCTTTAAAAAATGCGGAGTTTGTTTTTGTCAGACATGACGCCCATCGTCTGCCTTTACGCCCACCTTATGACGGACCATATAGAGTGCTGGAAACAGGGGATAAGCATTTTTTGCTAGATCTGGGGGCAGAAAAGAAATGATTGGCATTAACAGGCTCAAACCCGCTTTTGTGGTAGCTGACGAAGTTGTGCAGTTGGCGAAGGCTCCTCGACGCGGCAGACCCCCTAGAGAACATTCCCCAGAACACCCACAGAGGTTGACTAACAGTTCTAATCCCCATGCAGCAGCTCCACAGCAGGAAGACGCCGCGGAAGTGGTACAGCCTACTTACAGCAAATACGGGAGAAGGCTTAGACCCAAGCGGCACGTGGACTGATATGTAGTGATTTTATTATGACATGCAATCTTTGGTTATGTTGTTCCATCTTAGACGTTTGGGGGGGGGGGGTTATGTGGTGCACATATGTGGTTTTATATCCTTCACATGTGTATTACTGTGTGCTTATTGTTTGCTTCACGTCTCAGAGGAACAGAAGGTCTGGACCTCCTAGGGGTAACAGGAGGATGCGAAGTCTGGCCTTTTGTATGCATAGAGATGGCCTTGAGGGATTTCCTGACCACCAGGACTTTGGGTGAAGACGAGAAGACCTGGAGGGGGGATGTATTGTGATTTGGGTTGAAAAGACCATGTGACTGTGTGCTTTGATGTCCTGGGGTGTTAAAGAGGCAGATGTTGAATGATTTATTTCTCTTTCTACTTTTGGATGTTAGAGAATGTGATGATGAATAAAACTGGTCTTGAGAAATAAACTCAGCCTCGTTTTTCCACGCATTCTCTACAATATATATACCGTATATATATATATATATATACAGTGGGGTAAAAAAGTATTTAGTCAGCCACCAATTGTGCAAGTTCTCCCACTTAAAAGATGAGAGAGGTCTCCAATTTTCATCATAGGTATACCTCAACTATGAGAGACAAGAAAAAAAAAAATCCAGAAAATCACATTGAAGGATTTTTAATGAATTAATTGGTAAATTCCTTGGTTAAATAAGTATTTGGTCAATAACAAAAGTTCATCTCAATACTTTGTTATATACCCTTTGTTGGCAATGACAGAGGTCAAACGTTTTCTGTAAGTTTTCACAAGGTTTTCACACACTGTTGCTGGTATTTTGGCCCATTCCTCCATGCAGATCTCCTCTAGAGCAGTGATGTTTTGGGGCTGTCGCTGGGCAACACAGACTTTCAACTCCCTCCAAAGATTTTCTATGGGGTTGAGATCTGGAGACAGGCTAGGCCACTCCAGGACCTTGAAATGCTTCTTACGAAGCCACTCCTTCGTTGCCCGGGCGGTGTGTTTGGGATCATTGTCATGCTGAAAGACCCAGCCACGTTTCATCTTCAATGCCCTTGCTGGTGGAAGGAGGTTTTCACTCAAAATCTCACGATACATGGCCCCATTCATTCTTTCCTTTACACGGATCAGTCGTCCTGGTCCCTTTGCAGAAAAACAGCCTCAAAGTATGATGTTTCCACTCCCAAGCTTCACAGTAGGTATGGTGTTCTTTCTCCTCCAAACACAACAAGTTGAGTTTTTACCAAAAAGTTCTATTTTGGTTTCATCTGACCATATGACATTCTCCCAATTCTCTTCTGGATCATCCAAATGCTCTCTAGCAAACTTCAGATGGGCCTGGACATGTACTGGCTTAAGCAGGGGGACACGTCTGGCACTGCAGGATTTGAGTCCCTGGCGGCGTAGTGTGTTTCTGATGTAGCCTTTGTTACTTTGGTCCCAGCTCTCTGCAGGTCATTCACTAGGTCCCCCCGTGTGTCTCGTGATAATTTTGACCCCACGGGGTAAAATCTTGCGTGAAGCCCCAGATCGAGGGAGATTATCAGTGGTCTTGTATGTCTTCCATTTTCTAATAATTGCTCCCACAGTTGATTTCTTCACACCAAGCTGCTTATCTATTGCAGATTCAGTCTTCCCAGCTTGGTGCAGGTGTACAATTTTGTTTCTGGTGTCCTTTGACAGCTCTTTGGTCTTGGCCATAGTGGAGTTTAGAGTCTGACTGTTTGAGGTTGTGGACAGGTGTCTTTTATACTGATAACGAGTTCAAACAGGTGCCATTAATACAGATAACGAGTGGAGGACAGAGGAGCCTCTTAAAGAAGAAGTTACAGGTCTGTGAGAGCCAGAAATCTTGCTTGTTTGTAGGTGACCAAATACTTATTTTACTGAGGAATTTACCAATTAATTCATTAAAAATCCTTCAATGTGATTTTCTGGATTTTTTTTTCTCATTTTGTCTCTCATAGTTGAGGTATACCTATGATGAAAATTGGAGACCTCTCTCATCTTTTAAGTGGGAGAACTTGCACAATTGGTGGCTGACTAAATACTTTTTTGCCCCACTGTATATATATATATATATATATATATATATATATATATATATATACAGTATATGTACACACACACACACACTCACACATATATATATGTATATATAGTACAGATGTGCTATTATTTTTTTATTATTCGCGTGTGAGTCCGTTTTAAATTTGGGTGGGCCTAATTTGTGTGCTGTGCATTTTTCTACGGGGGGGAAAATATGGTGTACCAATATGGTGTTGGGTACACCTGGGGTATAGTGGGGGTGATGGCCCCACCTTTCTGGTTCCACGGTCACTCTGGGGTATAAAGGGCAACACGGAAGAGACTCTCTCTTTTTCGCCATCGACCCCTTGGCCTGTACGGAGCACCTTGTGGTTTGTGATTATTATTAATAAAGTTACATTCAGTGTACCTCCAGCCTGCTCATTGTCTACTGAAGTCATGGACATAACAGATAGTGGGGGTCACCAGTCTCTGTCACCGTTATTTTGGGTGTCGTGGGCTGAAAAGTTTGGGAACCCCTGGTTTAGTGCCCACGTAAGGTTGTCTCTTTTCAGAGCATACTGTACACCCATGTATACTGCACATTTATGGGCCAGTTATAAGGCAGGAAGTTTGAGGAGACTTCAAGCTGCCTAGAATGATGCCCTTAGACTGTTACTGAAGAGGCCTAGCTGGTCTAGTGCAGTGAGCTCATCATGGCTGCAGGAATCAGAACTTTTGGAGCCATTTTAAGGAACCTTATGTTTAAATTTATTTGTAGGCTTCATGCCTCTGAAAATGAAATAATTGTATCTTTAACAGGGTTCAGCTTTAGTACCATATTTTATCAATTCCTACTGTGGAGGCACTGGTACACCTGTTTGTGTTGATTGTGAACTTTGCATATTTTTTTCCTTCTTTACATGTTTGTTTTTAACTGGACATGTGAGTCTGAATAAAAGTTTATATATCTATATCTATATATATTTTTTTTAGATTTAGTATACTTTATTGATCCCCAGAGGGGAAATTGAGGGTCATCCACCACCTGGATGGATGAAGCAGCCACGATACGGCGCTATCCCTTAACTATTCACACACACATTCACACCTAGGGCCACTTTAGAGTCTCCAATTAACCTAACCTGCATGTTTTTGGCATGTGGGAGGAAACCGGAGAAATCCCGGGGCAAACCCACGCATACACGGGGAGAACATGCAAACTCCACACAGATCACTGTTGGTCGGGGGCTGGGATCAAACCTACGATCCCACGATCCCCCGGCCAAGGGTAAACTGTGCTGCCGCAGTGCTAACGACTGCGCCACCGTGCAGTGGTTATATATATTTAATTATGTGGAAAACTATCTTTTAAATTGACCAACATCATATGTGTAACTCGTGGCCAAATTTGATCGGGATCAAAAGATAATTTTGCTCTTGCCATTCATTTCAATGGAGAATTTTTTTTTTCTATTTAAGGTCCCATATGCGCTGATCTGTATAAAAAAATCCTGATAGCTCACGCCCCATTAGCAAGTACAAAGCCGAGTGGAGTGGAGCGGGCCACTGATCTCTATAGAAAAACTGGATGGATCATTGGCTGCCAGAAGTGATTCCCCTGGCAGGCCACTTCTACCTCAATAACTTCCCCCAAAACAAGCCCAAAAACCCACAACCCATGACTGATGAGATTTGCAAGCGACTGAAGAGAAAAGCAAGCCCAAAGTCGCTTATAATAAGCAGACTTGGCAACTATGCCTGCAAGTCTTGATGAAATGCCTGACATGCAGTGATCCAGATTCTTCAGTGTTTCATTACTGCATCTTTTGCAGCCTTCAGAAGGGCTCATTTTACTGCATGTCTCTTTAAATGCTCATGAGGCCCACTTCACCCCACCCTCAGTCTTTTCTCACTGATGAGGTCACTAATTGATGCCATATTGCTAATGTTAGCTGGCTCCTTTCTAGCTGTGGTAGCTAACACAGTCTGAACAAACTGATGTAAAACCTTCTGAAAGAATGAATGAAACTAGAAGGCACTCAGAGAACACATACCTCCACCAAGGCCCAAGCTCTCAGAATGTCTGTCTGTTTGTCACTTAGCAGGATTATGTGAAAACTACAGGATGGATTTGGATGAAATTTTCACCAGAAGTGGTCCTTGGCCTAAGAGTGAAGCCAATAGATTTTGGAGTTGATCTGGGTCAGCGATGTGGATTCTGGATCACTGTTTCCACTGCTCCGCTCCACCAAGGCACTATCTCACAATGTTAAAGAAAGTGAAAAAGTGATCTAGAATCTGTATCTTGACCCAGATCACAACCAAAATCTAATGGAGTCATCCTTAGACCAAGGGTCACCTCTGGTAAAAAGGTCATCCACATCCATCAAGCAGTTTTTGTGGGAAGGGGGTGGGCTGTAAAGTTCATAGTGGTCAAATCTGAACAAATGTGGTTTATTTTTCACAAATGGGGATGTGCCATACCAGAGCGCAATTGACCTTTGACCTGATTGGACTAGAGTCTACAGGCCAAAGTTCTTCTCTTGCTCTTATTGCAGTAGATGAGGGTGCTGCATTGCATTATGGGATGCAAAAATTGAGTCTTTTGCCTTGTTTTTTCCCTGACAAATGGTCTTTTTTTTTTTCCTCTTAAACCTTTTGTCTTAAAGGAGTCATGTGGAGTTGCAGCCTCTGTGGTTTTGTAATTGATTACAAAATGTCACCTAAATGAGTCTGTTATGTCTGTAAAAGAGGTCGCTGATTCTTCCTCGTTGGTGCTTTTTGTTGCAGGGGACTGTGGCTGTGGCGAGAGAGTCCTCTTTATGCCATGGACTTCCTTGCGCAGATCTGTGGCATACCCTGGTGAAATGAAGCAAGTGGCCACACTTGCCACAGTGCTTCACTCCTGCCGAACAGTCTCTGGCCTTGGAACGGTGCTTCGTGGACTCACAACCCACACGTTTGGCCTTTCCCAGGGCAGACCTCACATTCGCAACGTTGGCATCGTCCACATTGTCCACATTGTCCACATCGTCCTCCACACTTACAATGCTGACCGGGTGCACTGCATGTGCGGTCGGCGGTGATTCCAGATGTCAGTGTGACAAGCTCTCACTCAGTTCCTGTGACAGTCCATCTGCAGCTTCCAGCAGTTGAGCTAACTCGATGACTGTGAGCAGTATCAGTTCGCCCGAAACTGAAAGCAGCTTCGACCTAATCGTAATGCCATTAATATGCTCCGCCAACTGGTTGCAAACCATCTCCTCCTGCCACAGTCTGAGCTGGCACCCGCTGACCAACAGCCCCAAGTCTGCCACGAACTGCTAAAGAGACTCGCCCACCCATCGGCAGCGCTGTTGAAACTGAATCTTGGGAACTATGACGTTCTCCAGGGCGTGAAAACGGCACGCCATTAGCTCAACCACTTCATCAAAACTATCACAGTCACCCAGCATGTTCAGAACTCGCTGTTCCTCTACTCCAAGATTGTGCACCAACAACTCACGTGCCCTTAACTTCTCCAGCTTTCCAAGGTTCAGTGCCACCATGTATGTCCGAAAAGCAGCGTACCACCTCGGCCAGGGAACCGGTGGCTCGTCAGGGGGCTACAACAACAGCCAAATTTCAAACCCACACGCTTCCATACCTTGTTTTAATCCACTTTTGTCCTCGTTGCCAAATGTTATGTCTGTCATGATTGTAATTAACAATCATCTCACGTGCACGATGCAGCAACAAGAAAGAGCAATCAAACCACAACACACATTTGAGATCTTTATTAACCTCTTGCACTCCGGGATACTGCGGGCGGTCACGTCTCTGCATCCTAGTGCATCCTCGTGCATCCTAGTGCGCACTGTGCGTCTCAGTGCGCACTGAAAAAAAAAAGCTGCATTTCCGTTCTTCCACTACAGACACAGCCGCGAACAGAAAGCCAAAGGAGTGCTTTGATTGGTTTAGATTTGATTGACCTCTCATTCGACTAATAAGAGCCTTGAATTGGGTTTCTGAAACCTTGAAGAACCAATGACTGAAAACCTAGCAAGAAGGACCTGCCTACCAACGACTGCGAATACAACGAGCCAATTGAAGCAGGGAAGTTCGACGATTGAAACGCGTGCGTCCCGTGCGTAAAAGGCACACTGGGTGACCCACATTGAGACCTGTGTAACGGTAGCGTTTGCCAGTCTTTTTTTATTACTACTGTTATTTGTTTTGAAAAATCGTTCGCCAAAACCGCAATCATGGAAGCGCAAAACCGCAATAATGGAATTATGGTTTGACCGGGTCGCGTGACCAGAACCACGAGTCGTAACAAGCGGACCAGCTTCATGTTCGTCTGACAATGAGGAACAGATGTTTGCCAACGGCACTGCTGTTGTGGACAGGTAAGTGTTATAAGCTAAATTATTCTTTATCACTGAAAATAGTAATAAAAATGACTTTTGACCGATCGGTAATTACAACTGTGCGTCATCGCCACATGAGAGACCGTTGACGGACCGTTTTTTGTGCGCCGCGTTCCTCTGTAGTGGGGGGGGGGAGTTGTTATCCTCTACATTGCAGATATTTTAGTATAATTTTTATTGCACTGTAGGTTATTTTTTCTTGTAAAAAAAAAAAGCCACACATTTTTTATGTGGCATGCTTCTTTGTGTGTGGGGGGCTTGTTTGTTTATTCATTCATTCATGAATGAATAAACAACCCCCCCCACACACACACAGTCCTGAGTGTCATCTTTCATTAGAGCCCAATATGAAGCTTCTTTGTTGAATCATTCAAAAGTTATAGACGTTTTTCCAAACTGTGCCATTTAGCACAATTTGGCACAGTTCAAAAACGCCTGGGAACAACCTGAGAAAAAAGCTGTGTAATATATTCATTTTTTGTGGCATTGTTACAAAATTTTGACCTCAGCTGGATAACACTTGGTTCTACATTTCTGTTGCATTTTCCAGCCAGTATCTGACAGCTGTGTGTTATTTGCAAGCATTTGTATCTAAAAAACACCCAGGCAAATTTTATTTTCTTCAAGTTCAGTATGTTTAGATGACTGTTACTCAGTGGCAGGAGCACTTAGAGAGATTATGACTGTTTTGCCAAAAAATTCAAAGTGTTTTCTTTTAAATGAGACCAACCCCATGAAGATGCTGCAAAGGGTTGAAGAACAGCTTTTGATTTACTTTGGGTACGTTATTTTTAGGCGTTTTTAGGGAAATTGACCAGAGTGCAAGGAGTTAAATGTCAAAATAGATGCACCAGCTACTGAAACAGTTGCCAGAGGAAACGGCCTGGGGAGAGAAGATGAGAGCTGTAAATGGAGGAACAGAGTAAGGGGAGATGGGCTGGCCAAATTACCACTTACGTGAGCTCCAAGGGAGAACCAGCAGGGCCCCAGCAGGGAATAGACGAACCAGCAGGGTGAAGGGAATGGAGCTGGTGGTGCCTGACCAGGTGGAGGTTGAGTGCCGTAGATTGGCAACGAGGTGGCCGGAGAGCATGCGCAGTCCCGGGGACACACCCGCATGATGGCAGCAACCTGAAGGGAGAAGAGAACAAACAGGTGAGCAACGTTTCCACCTGTGTGAATGATTATACTTGCTTGTCCTATAAACGGGCAGTATACCCAGACGAGCCAGAGTTGAATCACTGAAGAGCACTTCCTTATATACGCTGGCTGATGAGAGGGAGCAGGTGCGTTTTCTCACTCAGGTGCGTTGGTAACCCGAGGAGAGATAAATAGGAAGGAGGGGGCGTGCTCTCGCCGCCCATGACAGCCCCCCCTCCCCTTCTAGGAGCGCCTCCTGGCGGTCCACAGGGCTTCTTGGGATGGGCTCGGTGGTAGGCCCAGAGCATTTCCTTGTCCAGAACACGGGACGTGGGAACCCAGGAGCATTCCTCCGGGCCGTAGCCCTCCCATTCGACCAAGTATTGCAGGTCCCGGCCTCAACGGTGAACACCCAGGATCTGATGAACAGTGTAGGCGCTGTGGCTGTCAACCATCTGGGGAGGAGGAGGCGGCTTTGGGGAGGGCAGAGGGGGCTTACCAAGAGGGGTTTAATGTGCGACACATGGAAGGTCGGGTTCACCCGTCGGGTCGGTTGTAGCTTTAGCTGTACTGAGGCATCGTTGACCACTCTGGAGATTGTGTAAGGTCCTAAGAAGTGAGGAGACGGTTTCTTGGACTTCACCTTCAAAGGAATGTGATTAGCCACTAGCCAGACCTGCTGCCCCACAGCATACATGGGGGTAGGGACTCGTTTCCTGTCAGCCATGGCCCAGTTGCGCTCAGGCGAGGGCAGCGCGCGTGGACCTCCAGAGGCACCGACAGCGGCGAGCGTGGACCCCCACAGAGGGAACTGCGACCTCCCTCTCAGCCATAGGCAGCAGCGGAGGAGTATACCCCAATGACGCCTCAAAAGGGGTGAGTCCGGTAGCTGTGGAGATGGCAGAGTTCATGGCATATTCCACCCAGGTCAGGTATGTGCTCCAGGCATAAGGATTCTCGACTGCTACACATCAGAGAGTGGCCTCCAAGGACTGGTTGGCATGCTCTGCCTGCCCGTTGCTCTGGGGATGGTTGCCAGAGGAGAAGCTCATGGTGGTACCCGGAGTCTGGCAGAAGGCCCTTCAAACCTGGGACGTGAACTGGGGACCCCGGTCAGACACAATGTCCAGTGGGATGCCATGGAGGCAGACCACGTGTTCGGTGAGCAGGGTGGCCAACTCCAAAGCCGAGGGAAGTTTGGGGAGGGCCACCAGGTGCACAGCCTTGGAGAAGCAGTCCACAATGGTCAGGATGACTGTCTTTCCGTGGGAGGGGGGAAGTTCAGTCACAAAGTCCAGGGCAATGTAAGACCATGGACGACCAGGGATTGGCAGGGCATGGAGGATTCCAGCCCCTGGACACAGATCTGGCAGGCCCGCACATATTCCTGCATGTCCCGCTGCAGCGTGGGCCACCAGAACACCCGCTGAATTAGGTCAGTGGTGCGGGTGATCCCAGGGTGGCAGGTGAAGTGGCTGGTGTGGCCCCACTGAATGACGTCACTGCAGAGAGCGGCCGGGATGTACAGGCGGTTCCGGGGGCGCCCTGCTGGTACAGGCTCCCGAGACTGACGGACTCTCTGCTCGATGTCCCATGTAAGGGCTTTGAGGACGCAGGAAGAGGGAAGAATGGGTTGGGGGTGGTAAGGGGGCGCTACCTCCTTGGAATCAAACTGGCGCAGTAGTGCGTCTGGTTTGGCATTCCGAGAGCCAGGCTGGTAGGTGATAGTAAAGTTAAACCACTGAAAAAACAGGGGCCAACGGGCCTACCTGGCATTGAGTCGGCGGGCCGACCGCAAATACTCTAGGTTTTTGTGGTTGGTCCACACGACAATGGGGTGAATAGCCCCCTCTAACCAGTGCCTCCATTCCTCCAACGCCAACTTAATGGTGAGCAGCTCTCTGTCCCCTACGTCGTAATTCCTCTCAGCTGGCGTAAGTCGACGAGAGAAAAACGCCCACGGGTGGAGCTTCTGGTCGGAGGGTGTGTGCTGTGAGAGGACAGCGCCAACCCCAGAATCAGACGCATCCACCTTGAGGACGAACTGGAGCTGTGTGTCGACCTGAGCCAAGATTGGTGTGTCAGTGAACAGCCCTTTTAATTTGGAAAAGGCCTGATCAGCTGCCTCGGTCCAACGAAAAGGAACCTTAGTGGAGGTCAGCTGTGTCAAGGGCAGTGCTACCCCACTATAGTTCCGAATGAACCTGCGATAAAAGTTCGCAAACCTGAGGAAGCGTTGAAGCTCCCTGTGGGAGTGAGGAGTTGGCCAATCAAGCACTACCCTCACCTTGGCTGGGTCAGCAATCAGTCTCCCTTCAGCCACTATGAAGCCCAAGAAGGTGGTGGAATTGGTGGAGATCTCACACTTCTCGGCCTTAACGTAGAGCTGGTTCTTCAAGAGCCGTTGTAGGATGGCTCTCACATGGACCTCATGTTCCTCTGGTGAGTGGGAGAAAATCAAAATATCATCCAAATAGACGAACACAAATTGATACAGCATATTGCGGAGGACATCATTAATAAGCTGTTGGAAGATGGCGGGGGCATTGGTGAGCCCAAACGGCATCACCAAATATTCAAATTGCCCTTGGTGGGTTTTAAACGCCGTCTTCCACTCATCCCCCTCGCAAATGCAAATGAGATGGTAAGCGTTGTGCAAGTCTAATTTGGTGAACACCCATGAGCGCTGAAGGAGCTCAAACGCGGAGTTGATCAAGGGTAGGGGATATTTGTCCTCGACTGTAATATCGTTGAGTTCCCGGTTGTCGATACACGGGTGTAGCTAGCCATCTGTAGCATCATCTCCTTGGCTCTCATCAATAAAACTACTCTTCATCTTAAAGACATTGTTTCACCCAGGAGAAGGCAAGTCAAGAATTACTTTTTCATCTCAGGACCACTGTGGAGAACACATTCCTTTGTAAAGAGGTACCAGAAATAAGGATTCCATCTTGTGCAAGGAATGGATTAGTTTACCTCATAAATAAATGGACTCCTTTCCTTCTTTGATCAGTTTATGGGGTAATAAACCCGTGACAAAGAACAGACATTTCTGAGTGCATCATATGGTCACTACAGAATATCCACAGCTCAACATTGCCTCTTCTGACAACTCAGGGACATGTTGGATTTAACCAGTGAACTTTCTTCCCTGAAATTAATGACTGCCTTTTTACAAAACCCTCAATTCTCAGATTATTCTCTTTTTCAGGGCACCATGGGAAAGCAAATGAACTCTACCATTCTGTGGGACAATCATATGGGTTTGAAGAATTTCAATAATCTTTGATTTTAAAATGTGTGTATTGTGGGAATGTGTAAATGACGAGGCAAGGTTTGTCTCAAGGCAGTTTTATTACACGTTCGCCATCATCGATCAAGTTGAAAAAAGAGGAACTCTCAGACAAATTTGTTCCTTATATACCCAGGCTTTCACAGCTCACAATTCACATGCATTAACATCACAAATCACAATGCATTTCCTCTTTAATCCTTCAGCCTCCCCCTCTCCGTCCTTGGCCAACAAAGGGTCCCCTACACAGTCTCTAGGCACACAAAGGATCCTCCCAAGGCCGTCTCCTGCATAAGAAGGACTACGCTTTCACACCCTCCTGTTATCTCCAAGGAGACTCAGTTCTTTGTTCTTATCTGAGATGTGAGGCATACAGTAATACACATGTGTGGCCACATGCCCCCCCCCAAACATCTAAGATGGAACAACAGAATAACATTCTGCATGTCATGATAAAATCATTACACATCAGACCACGTGCTGCTTGGGCCTCAGTCTTCTCCCGTATCTGCTGTAAGCAGGATTCACCACCTCTGCGGCACCGTCATGCTGGGGAGCTGCTGTCTGGGGGTGAAAACTGTTTGTCAGTCCCTGTGGGTGTTCTGGGGAATTTCCCCGAGGGGGTGTACCGCACCGAGGAGCCCTGGCCAACAGCACCTGCTCGTCCGCCACCACAAAAGCGGGTTTGAGTCTGTTTATGCTAATCTTTTCCCTCTTGCCCCCCAAATCTAGCAAAAAATGCTTGTCCCCTGTTTCCAGAACTCTGAATGGTCCATCATAAGGTGGTCGCAGCAGGGGGCGATGAGCATCGTGTCTGACAAAAACAAACTCCGCGTTTTTCAAAGTTTTAGGCACAAAAACGCGCGGAAAACTGTGGTGAACGGGGCCAGGCAGCGTGCCCGATTCCGTGCCACGCTGCAACAGCTGAGACGGGGAGCTATCTGGCGCAGGATTATCTGGGAGAAACTCCCCGGGCAGCCGAAGTGGCTGTGTGAAAACTAGCTCAGCCGGGGAGGCCTCTAAGTCCTCTTTAGGTGCGGAACGCAACCCCAATAAAACCCACCGTAGCCTGTCTACCCAATTTGCATCCGTCAGTGACTCTCTGAGAGCCGCTTTCAGTGACCTATGAAAACATTTGCATAACCCATTAGCCTGCGGATTGTACGTGGTTGTGCGGTGGATCGTTACACCCAGGCTGCGGGCCATTGCTGACCAAAGTTCGGAAACAAATTGAGGACCTCTGTCGGACGTAATGTCCGACGGAACTCCAAAGCGCGCCACCCAAACTGCCGCGAGGTGGTTTTCGTGTTCGTCTTCAGACGCGCTGGCTACCAAAATATCGTCCAAGTAGACAAACACGAAAGGGAGGTCGCGCAGCACCGCGTCCATCATGCGTTGGAACGTCTGTGCAGCCCCTTTAAGCCCGAATGGCATGCATAAAAACTCGAATAGGCCAAATGGAGTTATCACCGCTGTTTTGGGTATGTCTTCAGCGCGCACTGGGACTTGATGGTAACCGCGGACCAAGTCTATTTTAGAAAAAACGCGCGCCCCTGCCAAATGAACGGAAAAATCTTGGATATGTGGGATTGGGTAGCGGTCATGCGCTGTTCAACCTGCGGAAATCCCCGCAAGGTCGCCACGAGCCGTCAGATTTAGGGACCATGTGTAGCGGGGAAGCCCATGGGCTGTTCGAGCTCCTGATGATGCCCAACCTGTCCAGGTTGGTGAACTCCTCACGCGCTATGGCCAGTTTAGCTGCGTCCAAGTGCCAAGCTTTTGCAAAAACGGGCGGTCCGGTGGTGGTAATAAAATGCTCCACCCCGTGTTTAGTGACGGCTGCCGAGAATGTGAGGACCGTGAGTGCTGGGAACTGAGTGAGCAGTGTGTGGAACTTACCACTTGCAGCTGTGACGTTGGCTTGTGCTGCTGGCCAGGCCATTCGAGCTGTACAGGGTATAGAGTCAAAGGAAAGTGCATTAACCAGGCGCCTGTTAGCAAGATCAACCAACAAACCATGTGAGCACAAAAAATCAGCACCCAGCATATTGAAATTAACTGCTGCTATAACAAAAGTCCATTCAAATGTACGGCCGTGTAGAGACAGAAGCAGAGTCCTCTCACCAAAGGTCTTAATCTCCGAGCCGTTCGCTGCTGCCACCCCGGGACCTCTGGAACCTGTCAACCGGTCAGCGTAGGAAGGTGTGATGAAACTCAACTGGGAGCCTGTGTCCACGAGGAAGTGCCTCCCCGAGCGTGCGTCCATTAAGTAGAGCAGCTTGTTCTCCTCCCCGAGGGTCGCGGCTGCTACCGACCCCCGGTCTTGGCATTTCCCGAGCGCTTGAACTGGCACGGTGGTATGCATTTGCGTGTCTTCTCTGCAAAGCGGCGATGGTAGAAACAGAGAATGTCTCCTCCGCGATCCTTGGCCCCCGCCGCTACCGTCGTCGGTGGATCTGCTACTGCCGTCCCTAGCTCCCTGCCATCTCCGGCCGTCGCGCCAAGCTCCGTTGCTGCCGCGGTGGCTGCGCGCTGTTTGCTGGCGTTGAGAATCCGGTGCGCCTCTCGGGCCAGCGCGCGGAAGTCCCGCTGGGCCAGCAACAGCGAACTGGCCAGGGCCGCTCTCGTGGCTGATGGGAGGGTTCTGAGGAAGATGTGGGTGAAAAGGAAGTTGTCATCGTCCGTGCCCTTCAACCTCAGCGTTTTCTCCATCAAGTCGATGGGCGTGCAGTCTCCCAAGTTGGTCAGCGCCAGGAGTCTCTCTGCTCTCTCCTCGACTGAGAGAGTGAAGTGTTGGATAAGTGCAGCCTTCAACGCGCCGTACTTGTCGCTGGCTGGCAGCTGCTCCAAGAGGCTTTCCACATGCTGAGCCATGTGGTTGTCGAGCTTTGCAGCCACATGGTAGAATTTGGTGTCATCCACCGTTATCCCCCGGAGGGCGAACTGTGCCTCGACCAAGTGGAACCAGGAGCGTGGGTTGTTCTGCCAAAATTCCGGTAGCTGGACGGTAACGGCAGAGGCTTGGCTGGGGGCTCCTGATGAGTCTGGCCCGGGGGAATTCTCCTCTTGCTGCATGCTACGTCTTGGGTCACCAGTGTGGGAATGTGTAAATGACGAGGCAAGGTTCGTCTCAAGGCAGTTTTGTTACACATTCGCCATCATCGATCAAGTTGAAAAAAGAGGAACTCTCAGACAAATTCGTTCCTTATATACCCAGGCTTTCACAGCTCACAATTCACATGCATTAACATCACAAATCACAATGCATTTCCTCTTTAATCCTTCAGCCTCCCCCTCTCCGTCCTTGGCCAACAAAGGGTCCCCTACACAGTCTCTAGACACACAAAGGATCCTCCCAAGGCCATCTCCTGCATAACAAAGACTACGCTTTCACACCCTCCTGTTATCTCCAAGGAGACTCAGTTCTTTGTTCTTATCTGAGATGTGAGGCATACAGTAATACACATGTGTGGCCACAGTATGTTTGAAATATAAATGTTTAAGTGAGTTTATTCCACTGCATGCAATTTTAGAAGGACCAGTATAAAAGTGCATGAATCACTGACTTAGCTTAGGTTATATAGATAAGCCCAAAGTAAAGTTTCATATTATTAAGATGTGTCTATTCTCACGTTGGAAAGTTTACTCAAGTCATCTGACTGGTATCCGCCGATCACCAGCCAACAGATGCTGGACAACAGCTCTCTCCATCTTATTCGTCAGTTACAAACAAAACCCGCCCACGACGGGAAATTATTGGCTTATGCTCATGTCAGTCAACCGAGGCCCGTGAAAGTTGTCTGAGTTATAAGAGGAGAGACGCCCTCGTTCAGGGTGTTTGTGTAAACGTCTGTGTGTTTTAATGTTCTTCTTTAAATGTCTGGGAATTAATTCTTTTTTTCCTAAGCTCAAACCCTTTGTTAAATGAAGTCAAACTTCATACTTCACAGGCGTTTCTATTTTTCTAACTTTTTATCCTGTTAAACTTTCTTTAAAGCTCAGTGTGTTTTTCAAAGGACTGACCATTCGTCTTCATACTGGAAGCTATTTTCAACTCCATGAAGTCGGAAGAACCTCTTTTAATTTGGTCATTCTGATCCGAATTTTTATCCGAATTTGCTGATTTCTTAGCTGATTTAGTGCTGAAATCTGATAGAATAATTATAGTAGGGGACTTTAATATACATGTGGATGTAGATAGTGACTGCCTTAATGTGGCATTTAATTCAATATTAGACTCAATTGGGTTTTCTCAGAAAGTAGGAAATTCTACTCATTACCTCCACCATACATTGGACCTTGTTCTGACATATGGCATAGAAATAGAAAATCTTGTAGTGTCTCCTCATAACCCTGTACTGTCAGACCATTGTCTGTTAACCTTTGATTTTACTATTTCTGACTATTTGGCTCCTAAAGAAAAATATTATTACAGTAGATGCCTCTCAGATGATGCTGTTACCAAATTTATGCAGATTGTTTCCTCTATGCCATGTGTCAACACAACAGAAATAAACTATAGACAGCTTGCTCCTTCTGTAATTGACAACATGGTGGATAGTGTTTCAGCTTCTCTGCATCAGACTCTAGACTTGGTGGCCCCCTTAAAAAAGAAAAAGTCTAATCAGAGACTTCTAACTCCTTGGTTCAACACAGAAACTCGTAGCTTAAAACAGAAGACTCGTCAATTAGAAAGAAAATGGCACTCCACTAATTTAGATGAAATCTATTTAGCTTGGAGAAATCATCTTTTAATTTATAAAAAATCTCTTAGAAAAGCTAGAACAAGTTATTACTCTGCATTTATAGAAGAGAACAAGAATAATCCCAGGTTTCTTTTCAGTACTGTAGCCAGGTTGACAAAGAGTCAGGACCCTGTCAATCCTAGCATTCCTTTAGAGCTTACTAGTCAGGACTTTATGAACTTTTTCAACAATAAAATTTCATCCATCAGAGATAAAATCAATCAGATTCTTCCCACAGTTAACTTAAATACTGTAACTACTACAACTCCTTCTATTGATGTCTGTCTTGATGAGTTTACTCCAATCGACCTTTGTGAGTTAGACAAAATAGTTTCCTCATCCAAACCTTCAACTTGTCTTTTAGACCCTATTCCTACCAGGTTATTAAAGAAGTCTTCCCACTTATTGGTAGCCTTATTCTTCACATAATCAATTCTTCATTAACTTTAGGCCATGTACCACAGGCTTTTAAAACGGCTGTAATTAAACCCTTACTCAAAAAGCCAACGCTAGATCCAGGAGCTTTAGCTAACTATAGACCAATCTCTAATCTCCCTTTCATTTCAAAAATCTTAGAAAGAGTTGTTGCTACGCAATTATTTGACCACCTTCAGGGAAATGGTTTACTTGAAGAGTTTCAGTCTGGGTTTAGAATCCATCATAGTACTGAAACAGCCTTAGCGAAGGTCACTAACGACCTCCTCATTGTATCTGATAATGGACTAGTTTCTGTACTTGTCCTTTTAGACCTTAGTGCAGCTTTTGATACTATCGATCATAATATTCTACTTGATAGATTAGAACACTATGTTGGACTTAATGGAACTTCGTTGCAGTGGTTTAGATCTTATTTATCTGATAGGTTCCAGTTTGTTCATGTAAATAATGAGTTTTCTTTCAACTCAAAGCTCAGTCATGGAGTTCCACAGGGATCTGTGCTAGGCCCTACTCTTTTTAGTTTATATATGCTTCCGTTAGGCAACATTATTAGAAAGCACTGTATACATTTTCATTGTTATGCTGATGACACACAATTATACCTGTCAATGAAACCAGATGATAGTAATCAATTAGCCAAGTTAGAAGCCTGTCTTAAGGAAATCAAAGCTTGGATGACTTGTAATTTCCTGCTATTAAATTCAGATAAGACTGAAGTCATTCTTGTTGGTCCAAAAAACCTTAGAAATTCCTTTCCAAATCAAACTTTCAGTTTGGATGCGGTTACTCTTTCTCTTAATAGCTCTGTGAGGAACCTTGGAGTTATTTTTGATCAGGATTTGTCCTTCAATTCACATATTAAATTTGTTTCTAAGACTGCCTTCTATCATTTGCGTAATATTGCCAAGATTAGGAGCATCTTGTCTCAGAGTGATGCTGAGAAACTGATCCACGCTTTTGTTAGCTCGAGATTAGATTATTGTAATTCTTTATTATCAGGCTGTCCTAAAACATCTTTAAAAAGTCTTCAGCTGATCCAAAATGCTGCAGCAAGAGTTTTAACAGGTACTAGAAAGAGAGATCATATCTCTCCGGTTCTGGCCTCCCTTCATTGGCTTCCCATAGAGTTTAGAATTAAGTTTAAAATCCTTCTTCTTACTTACAAAGCTCTAAACAATCAGGCTCCTTTTTATTTAAAAGATCTGATACTACCGTATTGTCCTAACAGAGCACTACGCTCCCAAAATGCAGGATTACTTGTAATACCTAGAATCTCCAAAAGTACAATGGGAGGCAGAGCCTTCAGTTATCAAGCTCCTCTCCTGTGGAATCAGCTGCCAATCTGGATTCGGGAGTCAGACTCGATCTCTGTTTTTAAGAATAGGGCTAAAACCTACCTTTTTGATATAGCCTACAATTAGGGAGGGATCATGTGTTTCTGAACCCTCCCTTAGTTATGCTGCTAATAGGTTTAGTCAGCCGGGGGACCTCCAGTAATACACTGGGCCTCACTCCTTTCCTCACTCTCAATGAAATATTTTTTTTTGCTGGTCATTAACATTTGTTTGTTCTCTCCCATAGATTGAGTCCCCATCGTGCTGTTTGCTCTCTACATGTCTGTTCTTTTCTTCTTCTCTATCCCCTCACCCCCCAGCCAGTCGCAGCAGATGACTGCCCCTCCTTGAGCCTGGTTCTGCTGGAGGTTTCTTCCTGTTAAAAGGGAGTTTTTCCTCTCCACCGTCGCCAAGTGCTTGCTCACAGGGGATCGCCTGATTGCTGGGGTCTTTCTGCAACTGTGGGGGTTCCCCCTACAGTTGATAGTGCTATGAGATGACTGTTGTTGTGAAATGGCGCTATATAAATAAAGTTGAATTGAATTGAATTGAATTGAATCCGAGGTGTAATTATTCTCGAATTTTGGGAAGAAGACGGTGGCCAAAAAAGAAGAAGAGGAAGCAGCCCCACGTTGCCTGACCTAAACTCCAACTGGGATTGATACAGTCAAAATCTCATCTTGTGACTGTGGACTTTGAAAGCTGCTGTACCTTGTCCGAATATCTGCTGGCAAGATATTCTTGTTCTGGTACCACCTGTGAATAAAGCTTCGGGATCATCTCAACAACAACGCAACAACGCGAGGAGTCACATGAGCTGTATTTTTTGTTCCATCTGCTGAAAGTGAATAAAATGTCTGAGATTTGAGAATAATTCAGCATCTGATCAGATACAGAATTAAAAGAGAATTAAATAACTTTTTTTAATTAAAATTCTGTTTTTACTTTCTTTGAATAATTCAGAATTTTTCATATAATTAGTTTAATTTTCACGATAAATTTGCATCCAATTTTATTCTGTCTTCCACTTCAAACTGCTCTAAATTCAGCTCACATTTTCAACCTGGTTCTGCAAATGTGATAATGCTCTGTGGATTAACGATCATTTATACAAGTTGAATGTGATGGCATAATTTTGATCATTTCACCTGCTCACAAGTTATTTGAATGTAATGTCATTTAATCAGGGTTTCATTTAAATAAATCTGTAAAATGAGAGAAGTCGCTGAGTAATTTATTCCTATCTGTGGATGTTCTAAGCCCCAGTAGAACTCATTAATATTTTGAGACTGATTGATTTAATTAATTAATTGATAATTAAGGTATAAAGGTCAGTTATTAATAAATTGTTCACAAGAGAGTGAGCTGGTGCCCCAATGAGTGATATATATTATTTTTCTGGTATGTATGGGTGAACTGGGAGGCAAATTCCCATTTCCGCATACCCTTCCAAGTCTAAATTAAGTAATCTTTATACCTGATCATAATTATAAATTAAATAACACTACACCATCCTTCTTCCCCACGAAGAAGAACCCGGCCCTGAGAGGAGCCGAAGATAGCTGAATAAGGCCAGCATTCAGCGATTCCTTAATATATCTCTTCATTGACTCCCTCTCCAGACCAGAAATACTATAGAGCTGACTGGACAGCAGCCTCGCCCCCGGGATGAGGTCCATAGCACAGTCGTAAGAGCGATGAGGCAGAAGCAACAGTGCTCTCAACTTGCTGAAGACCTCTCCCAAATAGTGGTAAGCCCAGAGAACGAGGCTGAGGTCCGGCGGCTCGGCCGGAGGAAGAGAGACGGGGAGAGAAGGCGAACACTCTGCTGAACATAAACAATTTGCCAAACAGAATGGGCTCCAGGAGGAGATGGAATTTTGCCCCCAGTTTATGATGGGGTTATGCCTCCAGAGCCATGGATAACCTAGGACCATCAGAGAAGGGGAAATTGGGAGAACTAGGAATGAGAGTTCCTCCTGATGGTTCCTGGAAAGAAAGATGGCAATCTGCGCCATTCATTCGGTGACTACCGCAACCTCCCGGCCAGATATAGTGGTAATTCTTTGGTGTTGGGGTAATTTGAGTGTGGGAATACCCATGTCCCGAATGAACCGGGCCGACACGGAATTGCCCTCTGCCCCTGAATCCACTAACACCATTGTCCTCCTCTTGACCCCCCCCCCCCCCCCCAGCAATTGCACAAGGGCCAAAATAGAGAAATTACTGGGGGGAGTTAATTTGGTCCTGCCCGCCAGACCCCCCACTGTTACTGATGGGCTGTGTCTTTTGGCCGCTGGGGGCACTCGTCCTGACTGTGCTTCACTGAACCACAGTACGTGCACGTGCTAGCCCTCCTCCTTCGCTGGCACTCATCGTCGGTCAACTGGTACTGACTGAGCTCCATTGGCTCGGGAGGAGGACCAGCACCACCAGAGTCAGTAACCGTGACAGGCACCTGCTCGGGAGATAGGTGAGAGGAGGACTGTCATTCCTTCGCACGCTCATGGTAGTGGTTGTCTAAACCAATGGCCTGATCAATAAGACCATCGAGGGTGTTGGGAACCGCAAAAACACCAGGTCATCGCGGAGGTGAGCGTTCAAACCGTTGAGGAACGCGCTGCGTAAGGAAACTTCATTCCACCCCGAGTCCGCCGCTTCCCGAAACACCACCGAGTACTCGGCCACTGACCGAGCACCCTGGCAAAGAGTCATAAGGTGGCTCATGATGTTCCTTTGACTCTCTGTATGGTCAAACACGCGAGAGAAGGCAACCACAAATTGCTCAAATGTGTATAACCGCCCCCAGGGCTGTCTGCCATGGCCCGAGCCCAACTAAGGGCTCGGTCCCGTAGCAGTAGGGTAAAAAATTGAATTTTCGTGACATCCCCCGGGTACTCCCCCCGACCTGCTCCAAATACATCTGCACCTGATGAAGAAACTCCTTACACTTCTCCACCTCCCCCGCATACGGGGCAAGTGTGGGAACGGAGGTGGTATGGTGCACAGGAGGTTGAACAACAGGAGCAGGCTGAGAAGGAAGAGCCAGGGGAGCTGCATTGGCCAAATGTTGCATGACCATGCCCAATTGCTGCATCTTTGCAGCTGCTGGGACATCACGGCTCTAAGCAATCCAGAGCTGATTGCCCTGATGCTGCTGCACCTGCTGAGCTGAGATCATGGCTGGCTCGTTCTGTCATGATTGTAATTAACAATCAGCTCATGTGCGCAATACAGTAACAAGAAAGAGCAATCAAACCACAACACACGTTTGAGATCTTTATTACAATCACTATGCCTGTCCAACTATGTTTCCATCTTTTCCAACAGGTAGTTCGTCTTATGCTAAGGTGGTCATGAGTCCCCGTCTCTCCTTTCTCCTGTCTCAGATCCTCTGAATTCAGGTGAGGTTTTGTCATTTTTACCTGGTGCCTCAGCTACACTACCGTTCAAAAGTTTGGGGTCACCCAGACAATTATTTTGTGTTTTCCATGAAAAGTCACACTTATTTACCACCATGACTTGTAAAATGAATAGAAAATATAGTCAAGACATTGACAAGGTTAGAAATAATGATTTGTATTTGAAATAATATTTTTTTTCCTTCAAACTTTGCTTTCGTCAAAGAATCCTCCATTTGCAGCAATTACAACATTGCAGACCTAACACGATTGCACAAGGGTTTTCTAATCATCCATTAGCCTTCTGATGCAATGAGCAAACACATTGTACCATTAGAACACTGGAGTGATAGTTGCTGGAAATGGGCCTCTATACACCTATCTAGATATTGCACCAAAAACCAGACATTTGCAGCTAGAATAGTCATTTACCACATTAGCAATGTATAGAGTGTATTTCTGATTAGTTTAAAAGTTATCTTCATTGAAAAAAAGTGCTTTTCTTTCAAAAATAAGGAAATTTCTAAGTGACCCCAAACTTTTGAACGGTAGTGTAAGTCTGTCCTTATGTCTGTCAGTGTCCTATCTGTTGGGTCTCTGGATGGTGTACAGTGAGTCTTTTGGATCCAACTACTCAATCTGTCATTTGTCAACCACACCTTTACACAATGTGATGTTACCTTGGCCACTTTATATGGTCCCTTCCACCTAGGGGAAGACCAGTTGAGCTTGGTTACCTTCCTCAAAACCCAGTCGCCCACCTCTACAGGTGATGTGTCATGGTCCTGTTCCTTTGTGAGGATCTCTGCGACCTGTTGAAAGATACTAATGGCAGTGTTATTTAGTTGGTTGGCGTACTCACTCATATTTTCATGTTACAATAGCACAGGTGGTGAGTCAGTAGGTGCAGTAGTAAATGGGCAAGGCGTCTTCCTTCCTGTCAAGATCTCATGTGGGCTAACATTCAGTGTGGCATTTGGGGTGGACCTAAGGTTGAACAATACAATAGGTAGAGCTTCAACCCAAGTAAGTTTTGTGTCTGCGCAGACTTTGGCCAATCCTTCCTTAATTGTCCTATTTGCCCTTTCTACCAATCCCTGTGAATCAGGGTAGTAAACAGCTCCAAACTTACAGTACGTTTGATCCCAAATATTCTTTTGACCTGTTGTAGGTCCTCGTTAGAAAAATGGGTACCATTGTCTGATCTTATCACTTCAGGTATTCCAAATCTCGGAATAATTTCTCTTGTGAGCCACTTGAATACTTCCTTCCCCTTCTCTGTTTTGGTGGGGGTGGCTTCTACCCACCTTGAGAAGGGGTTGACACAAACGAGCAAATATCTTTTACCCTCTGCTCTATGATCTGCCCCCCCATGTCTGTAAAATCAATGACTATCTCCTTCCATGGAGCCCCCGAGACTGGGAAACTTCCCAATCCTGCTTTCAATGAGATCTTTGGATTGTAACATTTACAAATTTCACATGACTGTACAAAATATTTACAAATGTCCTTTAAAAAGGGATGCCACCAATGCTGTGAGATGAGGGTATTTACCTTGGAGCTCGCACAGGGACCTCTACTGTGGGCTTCCTGACATAGCAAGTTTACTAGCCCAGCCGGTGCTACTATTTTACCCTCATGATTCCTCCAGAGCCCTGTGGAATCCTTCATGGCTCCCTTATCTCTCCAAGCTTGTTTTTCTGTAGGGGCTGCAGCTTCTTGTACTTCCTTGATATTTCATATACACAGCTCCCTGTATAGTCTATCTGCTGCCCTCTGATTCATTTGCTTATTTGCATTATATCCTGCAGCTGCCTTAGCTGCCATATCTGCTGCATTATTTCCTCTCACTATTCTGCCATTTCCCCTTTGGTGTCCTCTGCACCTGACAATCACTACTTGTTTTGGTTCTAATAGTGCATAATATTATCTCAATAATTGATCCAAATGTTTTACTGGTGTGCCAGCTGAGGTCACAAACCCTTTTCTTCTCCAGTGACACATGTCTACATGTACAGCTTGTACTGCGTACGCTGAGTCTGTGTAGATTGTTGCCGTTTTTCCTTTTGCTAATTTACATGCTTCTATCAATGCCACCAGTTCTGCCATTTGTGCCGATGCTGGTTGTGGAATGATCTGTGCTTGCTTCGTTTCCAGGCCCTCTGGAGTTTCTTGTACTACTGCATAAGAGGCTATCAGTGTGCCCGTCTGTGTGTGATGGCTATGGCCGTCACAGAATAAAATCATCTCAGCACTCTCCAGTGGTTCTCTCTGTAAGTTATCATGTAGTTTCATTTCTCTTTTTGTTCCAGCAGCACAATCATGGTCTTGTTTATTGTCTATTTGTGAGGCCATGTTTACCCCTGAGCTGGTAAAGTGTGTGTGTGGTTTATTAAATAGCTGCTGTAAGCCTTGCGCCCTGTGTGCTGATAGAGTGAATGCATTAGAGTCAAGGAAGGCTTTAACTCCATGTGTTGTGTGGATAATGGTTTGATTGCTCGTTGTCAGGTGCAATGTCTTTTCTACAGCCTTTCCTATAGCAGCCACATGTTTTACACAAGTTGGATGACCTATTTCTACATTGTCTAGTTACTAGACAATGTAGAAAAAGTTACATTAGTACTTTTCTAAAAAAAAGTTACATTAGTACTTTTCTATCCATGCTTGTCCCACTCTCTCCCTTTTGAAACAGAATGGCATTGACAAAGCTGTTGTTTTCATCAACATCCAAATGAAAAGGTTTTGAATAATCAGGTGCATGTAGAGAACATGCTGAGGAGAGTGCGGTTTTTAGTTCAATGAAGGCCCGATCTGCTTGCAATGTCCATTCTTAGGGAGAGTTGTAGTTTTTGTGTCCCGCCTGAGGGATTAAGGCCCGTAGGGGCACCACTAATCCAGAAAAATCTGGCACAAAGTTCTTGCTGTATATCACCAACCCCAGAAACTGCATCATTGCCTTCACAGTCATGGGCTTAGAGTGGCTAAGAATGTCAGTTTTATGTGTAGCTGTCATACTGTGCCCGGAAGTACCGATCACCCGACCCAAAAAGGTAACCTTCTGTCGCCCAATTTGTAATTTGGATTTGGATACCTTGAACCCACGTGCAGCTAAATGATTTAGTATAGTAGTAGTTGCAGTCATGACTGATTCAGAGTCAGGGGCTGCTAACAGAATGTCATCTACATATTGCAAGAGTGTGACCCCTTCTGGCAGTGGAAGAGACTGCAGTTGCTGTTTTAAGACGTGATTAAAAATGGATGGAGAGTCAACAAACCCCTGTGGCAACCGATTGTAGGTGCATTGTGTGCCCCCATAGACGAAGGCAAACAGTTGTTGTGAATCTGGATGGAGTGGTACACAGAAAAAAGCATTTGCCAGGTCAATGCAAGAGAAAAACTTATGACTCGGTGAGACTGCATTCAGCATGGTGTATGGGTTGGGCGTGTCATAAAGAGTGGGTACTACCACCTTGTCGATTGGTCTAAGATCCTGAATCATGCGGTAATCTGATTTTCCTGGCTTAGGAACTGGGTTAATTGGGGTATTCCATGGGGACTCAGTGTGGACCAGAACCCTCGATTGAATCAATCCAGAAATGGTGCCTTTAATGCCTTCTATTTGATAAGATAAGACAAGATAAGATAAGATAAGATAAGATAAGCCTTTATTAGTCCCACAACGGGGAAATTCCAGGATTGCAACAGCACAGGGATAGCAATACTCAGAGCAACAATCAGAAGGCAAGAAAAAAAAAAAAGCAAGCAAGCAAGAGCAGCTAATATACATATGTACATATTACTATAAATATATATATATATACACACAGACACACAGTGCAGAGCATTGTAGCTGGATGGAATAAATATATGAGTATATAAACACACAGTGCGGAGCATTGTAGCTAGATGGAATAAATATGTAGATATATAAACACCCACAGTACGGAGCATTGCAGCTAGGTGGAATAAATATGTAAGTATATAAACACACACAGTGCGGAGCAATGTAGCTAGATGGAATAATATGTAGATATATAAACACCCAGTGCAGAGCATTGTTGCTAGATGGGATGAAACAGCACAACCGTCTACTTAGTTATCCTACATGGTATGATTATGTGCCCATACATATTCTCACCCTCCATAGCGACCGGTATTTTCCTAGTTGTATGCCGGAGGGGACCATTGTGTAAGTCTATTGCATCTTTTGCATTCAAAAAAAAAAAAACAAAAAAAAAAAACTATTAGGTTGTTACGATCCATGTGAAGGGGATATTGAGCACGGTAGATAGGAACAGTATTAGCTTTCAGGGGGATTGAGACAGGGGGAACACTGAGTAGACCTACGTCCGTGGAGCCTTGAGACCACAGCGTTTCAGGGAGGCTGTCTAGCAGTGACTGTGTGTCAGGGTGGTCTGTATTTTCTCTACCATGTGTGTGCAAGAGAAATCTTTTTTCAAACTTCATAGCCATGGTGGAGCGATGTGCGATCCGACACACTTGCAAAGAAGGAGAATATCGTAGAGTTGTGTTCTGTGTGGGTATCCAATCAGTTGCTGTTATGCAAGTCTTTATCAATGGGCCTAAGTTTTTTGCTTCCCCTCCATCCATTACCTTCAGAGTCACATGAGGTGCAGATGTGGCAGTCAGTGCATATAAGGGTTGTAATGAGTCTGGTATAGTAACTGCCGCAGCCACATTTTCCTTTCCCACATAAATGTCATCAATTTCAATCATTGGTTGTTCTGCGGTTTCTTGAAAATGTTATTTACCTTTTGTTCTTATTAAAGACAAAAACAGGAAGGAGATGTCTTTACCTTCTTAACATGTTTCGACTGTACACTGCAGCCTTCGTCAGAAGAGTCAGCTGATTGCTGCCAGGTGACATTTTACTAGCTGAGTTTCGTAGGCGGGGCCAGCCCAGCAGACCTGTCAGATCCACCGAGCTGGCCCCGCTTTCCGCTGTCAGATGGTCTCTGGAGAATGTGGTCCCAAGTACGGGAAAGCATAAAGGCCCCCTCATCTTGGTTCATGGTATCATTTCCCCACTTCCTGATTTCTATGGCCTCCTTGATCCAGCGTTTGTATCTGTTGTTCTCCAATCCAATAATTTTTGCATTGTCCCAGTCCATGATGTGATTATTACCTCCGCCAGGCCGAAAGGCCAGGAGGAGGTAATGTTTTTGCCGGGGTTTGTCTGTTTGTTTGTCTGTCTGTCTGTCTGTCTGTCTGTCTGTCTGTCTGTCTGTCTGTCTGTTGGTTAGCAAGATAACTCAAAAAATCTTGGACGCATTTCCATGAAACTTTCAGACGTTGTTGGAAATGGTACAAGGAAGAACTGATTACATTTTGGGGATGATCCGCATCACCGTCTGCATACAGGAATTTTTTAAAGCATTTTTCCACACTGTGACATATGGCCATTTCCAACATGTGCGCAGGCGCAATGGACGGCGCTGGGCGTCGTGTCTGACCAACACAAACTCCGCCTTCTTCAACGTTTTAGCCACAAAAGCATGCGGAAAACACTGGTGGCCTGGGCCCGCCAGCCATAGGCGCTGCGCACATTGCGCTGCTTGTCGTGTCTGACCAACACAAACTCCGTGTTCTTCAACGTTTTAGGCACAAAAGCACGCGGAAAACACTGCTGGCCTGGGCCCGCCAGCGTGCGTGTTTTTGCGCCACGCTGCAAAACCTGACACGGCCACCTGTCCGCCGCCCGATTATTTGCCACAAATTCCCCGCCCAGCTATAGGCGCTGCGTAAAAACGGCCTCTCTGCCGGGGAAGATTCTAAATTCTGTTTTGCCGCGGAGCGCAACCCCAATATAATATAAAACCCACGGCAACCTGTCTAACCAATCTGCATCCGTCAGTGGAGGAGATGGACACACCAACACTTCAGTTTATTACCTCCGCCAAGGAGGCAATGCTTTTACAACCGTAAAACGGGGCTATAAGGGACGGCGGGGTAATATGGGACACTTTTCTAAATGTAATTCTGCTTTTTTAATTTTGCTTCCACCTACATTTGATGAAGGATTCATGGATATTTGACAATAAAAACACAACTCAGCGTCCTGCTCAAAATAAAAAAAGCACAATTACATTTAAAACATTTCCCAGAAAAGTGTCCCTTATCAACCCGCCGTCCCTTATAGCCCCGTTTTACACTACTGAACCACTAATCCTATCACTATCACATTGATTGTCATTCATTAATTGTCTGTTTATTGCTCTGTCCATGTCAAATAAACAAATAATCATTGTCAATCCAATTGCTAGTCATATCTTTTCATGCTCAGGGAATCTGAAAACGTACACACAAACACTGTATGGGGGGAACTGTGCCGCTTGGCGGAGGTCTGCGCTCTCCGAGTGCTTTTCTAGTTTCTTTTGCAGTGATCTGATATTGCTGATTTTAATGTTTCTTGTTCTGCCTTTTCTTTTTGTGATCCTGTGAGTCGTCCTTGTGTTTCCTTCTCACATTCCTTCTGGTGTTCTTTTTTCCTTGTGGTGAATGATCTTCCAGTTTCTCCAATGTAGGTTTTGTTGCATGATCTGCATGATATTTCATATATTACATTGCATTTTTGTCTTGTTCTATTCTGTCCTTGGGGTGTACTAATAACTGTCTTAATTTTTTTGTGTGGTTTTACTGCTGTGTTTATTTTGTATTTTTTCATGATCCTTTGAATTGGCTCCGTGATCCCTCGGATGTATGGTATAGTTATGGTGTCCTTGTTTTTGATTTTGGCTTTTGTTCTGTGTCTTATTTCCTGTTTGTTTTCTTTGTTTTCGACTTGCTGTTTCTCTTTGTTTATGGCCCATACTGGATATTGGCCGCGTATAAGTGCATGCTTTATGTGGTTTCCTCCTCCTGTCTGTCTTCTTGGTCTGTGATGATGGTGGCCCGTTCATATAACGTCCTGACAACTGATAGTTTGTGTGCTGTGGGGTGTTTTGATGTCCATAGTAGGTATTGATCTGTGTGGGTTGGTTTCCTGTAGACTGTGATTTTTATGCTGCCATCATCGTTGTGGTGGATTTTCATGTCCAGAAAGGCTATGGTGCCATTTTCCTCCTCTTCGTGTGTGAATTTTATATTCCCAGTGCTGTCCATGCTATTCAGGTGGTCAGTGAGTTCTTGTGTGTGTCCTTTCCTTATTTTCTCCAGAATGTCGTCCACGTTTCTCTTCCAGAGGGTGAGTTTGCATTGTGTAGGTGCTGTGCTGATGGCTTTGTGGCTTTGAGGGGGCCTTTATGCTTTCCCATACCTGGGACCACATTCTACAGAGACCATCTGATGGCGGAAAGCGGGGCTGGCTCGGTGGATCTGACAGGTCTGCTGGGCTGGCCCCACCTACGAAAATCAGCTGATAAAATGTCACCTGGCAGCAATCAGCTGACTCTTCCGACGAAGGATGCAGTGCACAGTTGAAACATGTTAAGAAGGTAAAGACATCTCTTTTCTATTTTTGTCTTTAATAAGAACAAAAGGTAAATAATTAAAAGAAGACAAAATGAACCTACTTGAATGATATCTTGAAAATGTTGTGTATACCCTTCCCACAATGCATCATAGTTCTCATCACCAAAAAGCTCATAATTAAAGGTGCAATGAAGTGGGTCATGGGGATTTTCATAGGGGTATACAGTGGATATCCAAGGAAACCACTGTGAAAAAATGTCCTCCAAGGGACTTTGCTCAAAGTCAAAAAGTAGCCCCCACCAAATTTCCGCACCCATTTCAGTGAGTGGGTTAGTTAGATTTGCGGGAGATTGTATCATTTGTCTAAGTGCACGTTTGGGTGTTGCACAGCATTGCACTGAACCGTCAGGGAAAGTTATATCAATGTGGGTGGGTGCCAAAAATAATGAAATATTTTGTGAACACATTATGTCTCTTGCTAACAAGTTCCCAGGGCATGTTGGTGATAGTAAGAAAGAATGTTCAAATTTTAGTGAATCCCACAAACAGGGAACAGGTCTAGACAGTGGCCACTCTTCTGTGTTACCCAAGAAGCCAACAACAGGTACGGTATTCACTGAAATGGGGAGTGGCGTATTTAGCGAGGAATACCTGGCTCCTGTGTCAATCCTGCACATGTATTCTCGACCATCCATTGTCAATTTTACCAGGGGTTCGAGAAACAGATCTGTGGGACTCAGAGAGTCATCTGCTGTCAGTACTGGGCAACCCTATTGTGGTAATTGATTATCTCCAGGGACTTGATGGTAATTTCCCTGGGCCTGGGGAGAAAGGGGAGGAGGACCTTGTGGGGGAGGATACACATTATGTTGATAATGAGGGGGACCCTTCAGGTTGCCTTTGTGAGTATTGTTGTGGGCATTGTTGAGCCCAGTGACCATATTGTCCGCACTGGAAGCATTGGTCTCGTGGGCTGGGACCCATCTGAGGTTTACTGTTGACACGGCCCCTGACTCTGTTATTAAACCTCTGGCACCCCCTGAGGCCTTGCGGCTGATACTGATAGGGTGGATAAGGTGGGAGATCTGGGTAGGGTCCATATTGATTGTATGGGTGTTGTGATGGTAGGTTCTGAGGTGGTTGCATTGATGGAGTTTGATGGGATGTGAGTTGTTGTGACATCTGCTTAGCAGAGGCTTTATTATGGTTTACCTTGTTTCTCATCTCTTTCAACTGTGACTTTGCTACTTATAACTGCAGAGAAGCTAATTCCTTCTTTTCCTGTTCACGTTTCTCAGTTTCATTAACAATGTATTGGGTAACATGAGCTGACCAAATAGTGAACGGTAGACTGGGGAGTCCAACCACTTGCTTCAACATTGTTTGTATGATGGTGGGTAGTGAGGCTTCTACTGCTCCCCTAAAGAGCATTTCAATTGTACTGTTCGTAGCTGGGCTCTCACCTGTCCTGTCTTGCTATAATTCTCTTACTCGAAGCAAGTACATGGCACCCTTCTCATGGTCATTAGGTGGGATGTTGCACAGTTTGGCCAATTTCATTTGAATGGGGAACTTTTCACGGATTATGGGCGACAGTAAATACACCCCTGCTGACAATGGGGATTAGTCCCTGTCCAAATGTGTACCTCCTAATTGCTCCACCTCCTGTAGCATCCCCAAAGTTGTACATGAGGTGAACACCCGCCTAAAGTCTCCCAGAGCCAGTACAACTCCAGCACAAGCCTCAAGGAAAGCCTTGATCCATGGAGCACTGCCATTATGTATATCTGGTAACTGAGATTTTATCAAAGCTGCATCTTGTTGTGAAAATGGAGTGTAGTTTGTGGTCACATGGCCACTAGTTGATGTTGCCATGGTCAGTGGCATTTGCCTCGCTCGGGGAGTGTGATTCCTATCCATACATGTATGTACATTACCATGGTCAGGCCTATGGGCTGTTATGTGTGGACCGCGTTTATTAGAGGCTGCATCATGTAGGTTTAGTCCTATATCTTCAAAGGCTGAAGTGAGGGTACTGTGAGTGTGCCTTGATCAGTGGTTGCCTCTACATATGACCTGGTATCAAAAGTACAATCTGAAATTGTCCCTGTATTATCAGGTTCAGGTTCAGGTTCAGATTACTCTATTTGTACCCGTAGTTAGATTTGTTCTGCAGTCAGGTGACATCCTTTTAGACACATATTTACAAACCATAATTACATTCAACATGAACACAAACACAGGCACACATGAAGCTGACTATAAACACGATAAAAGTACTCAAGGCTCCACCAATCAGGACATAAGACAAAGAGATAAGAGAGAAGGGTCATATTAAAAAAGTAAAAAACTAAGTCATAGAGATTAAAAAACTCAATTAAAGTCTGAAGTCTAAAACCCAATAAAAGATTTAAAACCCAAATAAAAAAACTACAAAAATAAACAAATATAAACTAAAAATTAATAAATAGATAATTAAAATTATGTGCAATATATTGCTACATCTTGTTCAACTCTTTGACAGCAGCAGGAACAAAGCTGTTTTTGTAGCGCTGGGTTTTACATTTTGGGACAACAAACCTCCGTCTGGAGGGAAGAAGCTGAAAGTGGCAGTGCAAAGGGTGGGAGTCATCATTTAAAATGGAGGTAGCAATCCTCTGTACCTGTCTGGTGTACAGGGATATCAGACTCAGCTGTGACTCACCAAGCAAACGACTGGACCATCTAACTACCTGGTTTATGGATTTCCGCTGTTTCAGTTTTATCTGACAAAACCATGACATTAAAGAAAAGGATAAAACAGATTCAATAAAAGCCCGATAAAACATTGTCATTATGGTTCGGTCAATTTGGAAGTGTGCGAGTTTCCTTAAACAATGCAAATGTTGCTGACCCTTTTGGCACACCCTTTCACAGTTCTCTTCAAAGTTTAAATTACTATCAATAATCATCCCAAGATAATTGTAAGATTGCACGCATTCAATGGTCTGGCCTTTTAGTACAGTGACTTCGTGCCTGGGAGTTTTCCACCTAAAGTCAATAATCTTTAGTTTTTGTCATATTCAGCTGCAGGTAGAAATCCTCACACCAGTGAACAAAGTCATCAACTACTGGGTTGTGGCCACTCTCACCATCCTGGAGGAGACTGACAACAATTGAATCATCAGCATACTTTATAATGTATCTGTTGTCATGTCTGCTCTGACACATGTTTGTGTACAGGATGAAGAGTAGTGGTGACAGCACACACCCCTGAGGAGAGCCAGTAGAAGAACACTTTTGGTCAGACAATGTACCATTGACCCTTGCTCTCTGTGTCCTGTTGGTTAAAAAAAATCCAGAATCCAATCCATTATATTATTATTCAAATCAAATTGTTGCAGGAGCCTTTCAACTAAAATATGAGGTTGGATTGTATTAAAAGCAGACGAAAAGTCCACAATTAAAAGCCTGGTGTGTGTCCCATTAAAATCCAGATGTTTAAAAAGCAGGTTAAACAGAGTGACAGTGGCGTCCTCCACTCCTCTGAGGCCTATAGGCAAACTGCAAAGGATCCAATGCATGCTCAGTCTGCTTTAGGACCTCAAATCTGAACAGTTTTTCAAAAATTTTCATCAAAATTGAAGTCAAGGCAACTGGTCTAAAATCATTTACCATTTTGGGACAGCTGGATTTAGGAACAGGAACAACCACAGCGTCCTTCCAGACCTTAGGCAGATGTTGTGTCTGTAAGGACTTATTAAAAATGTAGTGAAACACAGGACTCAATTCATGTGCACAGGACTTTACCAAGCGCCCACATATGTTATCAGGGCCCTGACGTTTGTTCACATTTACAGCACAGAATGCCCTTTTAACATCCTGCACCTCAATATTAAAGTGATGATTGTCTTTGAGTTTCTGTTTCAAGTCTTGGGTTTCTGTGCTAAAATCAAAAGAATCAAAACGACCATAAAAACAATTAAGAGCATTAGCCAGCTCTGTGTCTGAATTAAAACCATCTAAAAGCACACGATTGCTGCGTTTTATCCGAGGTGTCCACTGTTTCACTGCTCCACTGCTTTTTTTTTTTTTCTAAAAATACCTTAGTCTGCTCTCAGTATGTTCTGGCCCTTCCTGAAACGGGGCTGTTTGTAACAATCCAGTTTTAATCTCCACTAATGGAGCCATTATCGTGGGTGTTGGTTGAGTAGATTTAATTGGCTCCTGTGCTATGGCAGTATTTTGTGGCATTTGGCTTTGGCACAATAGGGCAGCACAGTGGTGGAGTGGTTAGCACTGCGGCAGCACAGCAACTCACCCTTGGCCGGGGGATCCTGGGTTCAGTCCCAGCCCCCGACAACAACAGTGAGCTGTGTGGAGTTTGCATGTTCTCCCCGTGTCTGCGTGGGTTTACTTCGGGATTTCTGTGGTTTCCTCCCACATGCCCAAAACGTGCAAGTTAGGTTAATTGGCATCAAACTGGGGATTCTAAATTGTCCTTAGGTATGACTGTGAGAGTGAATAGTTGTCTGTCTCTCTGTGTTGACCCTGCGATGGACTGGCAATCTGTCCAGGGTGTACCCTGCCCCTCGCCCAAAGATGCTGGGATTGGCTCCAGCCCCCCCATGACTCGAAAAGGATTAAGCGGAAGAAGATGGATGGACATCTCTAATAGGGCTCATGCCCCCACTTAAGGAGGAGAGGGAGCTGTTAGTTCTCCACTAAAAGGGGGAACTGTTGATTTGTCAGCAGGTGTTCCAATAGACTTAAGTTCTATCTCTTTCTCTGTAATGGTGGCTATTGATGTCGCTGGAGAAGCATTGCCTTGAACTGACATTTGAGGTGAACCCTTCACAGGGAGTGTCCTCTGGAAGGTGAACTTAATTTCTCCCAAAAAACATTGACAATCTGCCAAAAATTCTCCTGTCCTTTTTACCTCTCTTTCTATTTTCCCTCTATGAAATATACTGGCTTTCCGGCACTTACTCTCTGCCTGGTCATGACTTCCTCTTGCTTGTTTCATAAACATAATGAGGTCCTCTTGTTTTGGGGGATTACCCTCACACCCTTCAAACATTCCTCTTTGCTGCATTCCTCTCACCCATCCGACAAATCTATCCCTTCCTTTCTTTTGATCGCCTCCTGGCACCTTTGTTAACCATCTGGTCATTGTCTCTGATAGTACCAACCCCAGGGAGTTGGATTTACATTCCTTCCATCTGTCCATTGTTCTTTGTGACATTTCATTCAGGTTATACTCGCACCCCTCTGTCGTTACCAAGTAACGTATTGTCCGTGTGTCTCGACCCCAACAGGAAGCTTCTACACAAAAGCTAACTTTCTGTGCGCCTGTTTGCTGGGACTTAACGCCAGTCGTTGTCACCACTCGCCGCTCACGGGCATCCACCTCAGCTGCGCGCACACCTGCACCTCGTTAGTGCGCAGCTACTTATTCCACCTCGCCCTGAGCTTTGGCCTGGAGCCGTCTGTCTTCCTTCATGCTCTAACCCTCAGTGGATTCCTTTTCTCCAGGCCTGCTGACCTTCTTCACGACACGTAAGCTGTCTATTTTTGTCTCACCTGTTCCCCTCAGCCTTCCCCTGTGCACAGGTGGATTCCCCGGCGGCGGACACCCTCTCCCTCGTCTTCACCGCTCCTCTGCCACGCTGCTCCTCCTAGGACGCACAGCAGGACGCTGTCTCCCAGGCTCGGGATCTTGCCAACGCCAGCCACCACAGTTACTGCAAGTAAGCACATTACCTTGTCACTCTCCTGTGTGGTTTGCCCAGCTAACCCCCTGCTCTCTTCTCACTCATAGGGTTGCCTGGCTGCACAGCGTGCTGCTCTGTCCCGGCCTACATCCTCCACCCACAATACATTCATATATCACACACACGCATCCATACACGTTACATTGGTTGAAAATAAAGCTTTCAAATCTACCTGAGCCTGCGTGCGTGTTTCCTGGGCCGAATAATATGTCAGTCGTGACACGTTTTAACTCAGAACAACAGTGGTACCGTATCTGCTTCACACCCACTAATCTAACCCAGCCCCGGTCCCCACAGAATCCCTTAAGGCAGGGGTGTCAAACTCATTCCACGGAGGGCTAAGATCCTGCATGTTTTACTTCCACCCAGTGTCTTCAGCAGATGTTTTCCATGATCAGCAATCACTGGGAGGAAATTCAGTGAAATCACCTGTTGAAGACACTGGGTGGAGGTAAAACCTGCAAGGTTTTGGCCCTCCATGGAATCAGTTTGACACCTGTGCCTTAAGATCTGTAATACTGTGTGGAATTCTCAAATCATTATCACTGTTTGATACACACACAGGAGTACAGTAAAATATCAATTAAGCGACGAACCACCCCACATTTCATGAAAAATAACAAACTTATCCCTGTGTCCTCATAGCAAAAAGATTTTTTTTTTAATCAGTACCGCTCAACAGGACTTCACCTAACCCCTGGCACCAGGCTAATCCTGGTTCCCTTAATTTAGAAGACAAACATGGATGATTATCACTCACCGATGTTTCCTAAGTCTTTTATTTATTTTGGATCAGACTGATTCCAAAATAATCTTTAAAATTTTGAGGACAACCCTCAGTGGTGATTCACTTTCGTGAATTTTACGTCCTTTATTGCTCTAATTCAGACTGATTTTAGGACACTTCACCTACACGTGGCATCACTTCATGTGACATCGGGTCAAACTCTTAAGTCCCCCCCGGCTTCAGGCTAATCCTGGTTTCCTTAATTTAGAAGACAAACATGGATGAGTATCACTCACAGATGTTTCCTAAGTCTTTTATTTATTTTGGATAAGACTGATTCCAAAATAATCTTTAAAATTTGGAGGACAACCCTCAGTGGTGATTCACTTCCGTGAATTTTACGTCCTTTATTGCCCTAATTCAGACTGATATCAGGACACTTACTCACTTTCCTTCGTGTGAGACTATGCGATTCATACCTTACATGTGACCACTGATTTCCATCAAAAACAATTTGTCTGGAGTTTAAATTTTTAATTCTCCGTGTTATAAAATTTGGAGATTGGCGATACCTCTTAATCAGACAACTGCCATTTTAGTGTGCCCAAATTGCAGAAATTCTCATATAAAAAGGTTTTCTGCTTACCTTTTGTTTCGGGGCACCCGCAGTTGTCTGACAAAGTGATCCCTCCTTTCTACTCCAGCGATCCGCAATCCGGACATCAATCTTGGAGTCAGCCAATTTGGGTCACGGCACCATGATTGTTGGCTCCGAATTCTTTGTTTGGAAGCTCCAAGAACAAGCCGGAGAAGTCTTCAGTTCATAGGTACAACATTTATTCAGGTCACATGTAAGGTAAGCAGTGCCGGGCTCAGTGAGACGTGGCTCTCACAGGAACGTAAAGTGAGCCCCGACTTCCGGGTGCAACCTACATTTATCTTCTTGGGTTTGGCCAGCCCCGTACAATGGGATGGACTTGCTCGCAACCGCCCGATTGATCAGTTTAAATTCAACATGAACGGGTCATCCTCCGCTCACGTATACTATTCACTAGAATGCATTATGAAATGTGTGTGAGTGTTGTTGTGGGTATGTATCTAATACAACAGACCTGACTGATAGAACGGATAGAGCTCTACAGCTACCCCTGGTCCCTGTTTATCAGATTATGGTTGTTTAACACTTCAGATTATGGTTTAACACTTTTAACATATTTGTTCATAAGAACACAGACACAATATGTACGGAGCATAATGGGAGATTACCTACAGAATTATTATTTTGTCAATCTAGCTTTTCATGACCCTTTCAGCTGCTGACGGATTAAAGTAATTGACTTCATGAATTTCGATCATCTTAACTTGCCAGGTACATAATAATGAACATAAATTATTGTAATGGCTGGTGAAATAAATCCTCAGCCATTCAGTCACTCTTGCCTCTTTCCCTGCATATGAAGTCTAACCACGTTCCCGTCACCAACGGGTTAAAACCACCGTAAATGCTTCCACTGCTTGCATATCTCTTCTGACCTTTTCCGCATTTAAAGTACTTTAATAAGCTCACGCTTCTCTCGGACAGTGACACTAGCGAGACACTTCCTGGAAGGTTTGCTGTGCTTCTGACTGGAATGGTCATGCGGGCAAGGTGCTTCTGAGTGCTGCGCAGATGATGGTCACGCACGTTGTTCATGTGCGCGCTTGCGGACTGTCATTCCTTCACATTTTTTTCTTAAATTTATATTTCCTTGACATGGCCTGGGCTCGCGGGCCACTCGGAGGTTGCTTCTGGGCCACATGTGGGCCACGGGCCGCTAATTGAATCTACCTGAGCTAGAGCATCATTGTCCATAAAGATGAAATTAGGGCCGTGTTGTTCATGCAGGGGCACAATGACTGGATTAATGATGTTATTCAGGTAGCATCGGCTTGTCACTGTACCATTCACAAGTTGTAGGGCAGTTCTGTATTGACTAGACACACCTGCCCAGACTGAGAACATCCTGTTTGAAGCCTCGCAGTGGCGAGGTACTGTTGATCAGTTGTTAGGTGTCGTCTTGGTCTCATGATGTCAAAATGTGAACAGCAAGCCGAATATCCCTAAATTTTTGTGAGTAGTGCAACTCTTTGTGAGAGTTTGTGTAGTAAATCACAGCCTTAACGGACTCAGCTCATGAAGTTTCTCATAGTTGCACAACAGCTCAATTGTGTGTGTGTACTGCATTGTTTATATTAAGTGACTCAGCTGCTCATGCAAGGATGAAAGCTGTCACCTGTTGTATTTATAGTATCATAACAGATTTACAAAATAAGTAACAGCTTGTTTGTTAAACAGTGTGTTTAACAAGATCTAAATTTGGAAAAAGTGATGAATTTGCATAAACGTAACCAAAAGGTGAAATTCAAAGGCAATTATCTGTTCATTAAATACAATAACACCGGAGTGGTGGCCTAGAGGTAGAGCATCCGCCCCACAACCGGGAGGTTGGGGTTCAAGTCCTGGCCGGGTCATGCCAAAGACCATATGGAACTTCTTGCTGTCCAGCTTGGTGCTCAGCAAAAATGGAACGGAGGAGGGAAGTGTGGGTGGCAGTGGAGCAGGTAGTAGAGCGGGTCATCTAATAACTGGAGGGTTGGCGATTCAAATCCCACTCTCCCCAGACATCCTGCCGTTGTGTCCATGGGCAAGACACTTTATCCACGTTGCCTCCAGTGTCCATGACACTGGAGATGAATGTGTATAACTATTCGGTAGTGGTTGGAGAGGCCGTTGGTGTGGACTGGCAGCCCCTTTCTGCCAGTCTGCCCCAGGGCAGCTGTGGCTACAGTAGTAGCTTACCACTATCAGTGTTTGCGGAGTGAATGAATAACGTATCCAGTAGGGCTGTGCGATATGACGATATGTATAGATATAAAAACGTCTATCATTTCACAGAATACTCTATCATTTATATCGTGATTTAAAATCCACATACTCCCATTTCTTGAACAAAGCTCCTCACCTACTACTTGTCAGCACCCCCACTTTCCCCCTGCAGTGTGTGCAGTGAAACAGCTGTGTGGTGGGTGGCTAGGCTCTCTGGTGGTTGCTAACTCCAAACTACCGGTTTGGTCAAAGAGCTGCTACTCCTGTTTGTCAGGGATGTGGAACTGTTTTCCTTTGTGCTGCATCAGAGAGAATAGTCTGCTATCCTCGTTTTGATAGGAGGTAAGTAACGTTAACACCATGTCTAATTATAAAATAGCAAATGTTAAATGATGCTAAGTTGTGCTAACTAGAAACATTATAGTGTATCAGACCATTGTTTCTTTGGTTTAAATTACTGCTGAATTTCTTAGTTTTGTCTGAAAAAATTATTAAAGCTGCAAAAGTGCATGATGGTGGCACATACAGGCAAAATAAATAATAAATAAATTAAAACGGGTCAGAGGCGCATGTTGGCTCTTAATGTAATTTATTTGATTTCTAATAATTTTAATTAGTCAAGAAGCGATAATGAATAAAGTTAAGGATTCAAGGATTCAAAGATTTTATTGTCAATACTACTATATGTGCAGAACATACAGAAGAATTGAAACCGTGTTTCTCTCTCTCTACATTGGTGTGCATTTTATAAAAAGAAGGAAATTAGGCTGGATTAAAAAAAGAAAAAAACAAGAACAAACAGCAACAGCAGCAGTCTATGTACAGTCTATATACAGTGATGCAACCCCTGGTGCCAATGGCAGCCAGAAGGACTCAGACCTCCATAGTGGTAAACGATTAGTTTAGGTAAATGATTAGTGGTAATAAACCCAGCAATCCTATATTTGGACAGCTAGAGATGAATAACCGTAGTACATTTCAATATGGTAGTGTAGGTGCAGATAGTGACAGATATGATTGCACATGATCAGTATTGCAGTGATATACAGACAGCAGCAGAATTAGCATTTGTGCAAATGGTTGCGGTTAAAGTGCAGAGACATATAGCAGCGAAAGTACAACAGAACAACAGTATTATTGTTGGTGTGCCAGTCTTTCTGTGCTAACATCTGAGGTAGTTATTGTGCAGGTGTTACCATCTGGGAAGCAGGGGGGAGTGAACAGATTTCAGAGTCCTGATGACCTGATGAACGAAGCTGTTCAGCAGTCTTGTGGAGCGGGCCCGGAGGCTACGGTACCTTTTCCCCGAGGGCAGGGGGCTGAAGAGGGAGTGTAGGGGATGAAAGGTGTTGTCTGTGATGTTGGTGGTACTGCGGGTGAGGCGAGTAGAGTAGCTGTCCAAGGAGGGAGGGGGGCAGGGGGGCACCGGTGATCTTGCTGGCTGCATCCACAATGCTTTGTAGTGTCTTCCAGCAGGCGGCAGTGCAACTTCCATACCACACCGTGATGCAGTTGGTGAGGATGCTCTCAATGGTGCCCCGGTAGAAAGACTGCATGATGGGGGGTGGGACTCATGCTCTCCTCAGTCTGTGGAGGAAATGGAGGTGAGTTTGGGCCTTCTTGGCCAGTGATGTGGTGTTGTTGGTCCAGGTGAGGTCCTCAGAGATGTGCATCCCCAGGAACTTGGTGCTGTTCACCCTCTCCACAGCTGCACTGTCGATGATCAGAGGGGGGTGGTGTGTGTGAGACCCCTCCTGAAATCGACCACAATCTCCTTGATTTTTCCCATGTTCAGTAAGAGGTTGTTGTCTTTACACCACTGGACCAGTTGGCTCATCTCATTTCTGTAGTTGACTTCATCGTTGTTGGTGATGAGGCCCAATACCATCATGTCATCTGCAAACTTGACAATGTGGTTAGTGTTGTAGGCTGGCACGCAGTCATGGGTCAGTAGGGTGAAGAGCAGCGGGATGAGCACACACCCTTGTGGGGTCCCTGTGCACAGTGTGATGGTCTCGTTCTGTGGCCTCCCTATGAGAAAGTCCAGCACCCAGTTGCAGAGAGGTTTTGAGTCCTAACTGTCTGAGTTTTTTTTTTTTTTTTAGGTGCTGGGGGATGATTGTGTTGAATGCTGAGCTGAAGTCCAAGAACAGCATGCGCACGTATGAGTTTTTTGAATCCAGGTGGATGAGGGCTGGATGGAGAGCAGCAGCGATGGCATCTTCTATGGATCTTTTCAACCTGTATGCAAACTGGAATGGGTCGTGAGAGGGAGGCAGGGTGGACTTGATGTGCTGCATGACTAGCCGCTCAAAGCACTTCATTATAGTGGGGATCAGTGCTACCGGCCGGTAATCATCGTAGCTGGATGGGACGTGCTTCTTCAGGACTGGTATTATGGTGGCAGTCTTGAAGCATGTGGGGACAACAGCTTGAGACAGGGAGATGTTGAAGATGTTGGCCAGAACACTCTTAAGCTCCTCTGCGAAGTCCTTCAGGACACGACCCGGTATGTTGTCTGGGCCAGCTGCCTTACATGGGTTGATCCTGCAGAGGGTCCTCCTCATGCTAGCTCGATCCAGACTTAAGGCCAGCTTGTCTGGAGGAGGAGTGGTCTTCTGTGCTGGTCTGCTGTTTTGTGCTTCAAATCAGCCAAAGAAGTTGTTTAGGTTGTTGAGCAGTGTGCAGTGTGAAGTCATCAGATGTATTTGCATAGTGGCATTACAGTAGCGCGTTACTCTGAACACTGGTCATGACCTGGACATGGTTTTATGACCATGTCCACGCTTTTTGTTCATTTTGGGTTCTGTGTTTTCCCTTGTCATTATTATTTTCATTATTGGTTTCTGTGTTTTCCTGGTTCCGATGCGTTGCCCTCTGTTGTTTATTATTGTCTTCTGTGTTTTCCCCTGGTCCCCAGTCTGTGGTGTTGTCCCCATTGTCCCTGTTGTTGCTGTCTTCTGTGTCCTCCCTTGGTCCTCTGTGTAAGTCTTGTGTGTGTTCCCTGGACTGGTTTACCTATTCATTGTCAGTCCCTCCTGTGTTCTAGACCCATTGCCACTTTCCCTTGCGTGTGTTGCTCTTTAGTCCTGATTGTATCCCAGCTGTCCCGTGCTCCCCTGATTATTCTTCTCCTTATATATGTTGCTCTTAGTTATCACTTCTTTGTTGTGTCATAGTTGGTATTTCCCTCCGGTCCCCGCTATCAGTACATTCTTCATGAGTCTGTTTTCACTCATGTGTTTACAGCCATGTTGACTTTGTTTTGTGATCAGCTCCCGTGCTGTTAATTATTTTGATTCCTTGTGAATAAATATGATTCTCTTGAGAACTGTCTGCATAACTGAATCCTCCTTCTCCTGCTTACCGGAGGTAGTGGCTGGCAGGATGACAACCACAAACGGACTCCGCAGACAGTTATTTTTCTGATACTGGACTCAACGCAGATAAGCTGTGGACAGCTCAATTAATTGAGGATGCTCGCACTGCCCGCACGCCGAAGGAGGGTCTCGTTTTCCACGGCACTGTGGCGGGGGCAATCAAATCATGTCCCAGCCTGCGGAGCTTTCCCCAGCTGGAAGAACTTCTGATCTCTGTGCCAAACCTTCAGTGGATGCTCCGCGGCCTGGTAAAGAGCACTCCTCCTCTGTCCAAATCTGCACCGATGACGAGGCGTTGTCGGGTTCGGATGCCCGGTCCTCGCCGATCTCCTGTGTCCACACCAGCTCCTGTCAGCCACTTGCCAGCTCCGCAGCCACTCCACGGGCTGGAGGAGAGCTGGAGGAGAGCTCCCCATTAACTCCGAAGCCTGAGCCAACAAAGAAGCATCCCCTGGCTCCGGTGCCTCCCTCGCCACCCTGAGCTCTGGCTTCCACACTTCCTCACCACTCTTCCACCTCCGCTCCAGCCCCGAAGGGCTCTCCAACGTCGGCTCCCACAGCAGCTGTACCGTTGGCTCCCATGACAGCTGTTACACCAGCTCCCATGGCAGTTGCAGTGCCAGCTCCCATGTCTGCTGTGCTGGCTCCCACGCCTGCTCCAGCAGTGTCTCCAGATGTTGTCACACCGCCAGCAGCAGCCATCACTCCTGGGGTTTCGCCAGCTGCTGCTTCCACGTTAGCAGAAGAGCTGGAGTTAAGGCAAGTCCTTTTCTACAGCATACGTCAATTATTCTTCCAGTGGCAGGGACCATAGTTGCCAAGTCCGCTTATTATAAATGACTTTGGGCTTATTTTTCTCTAAAGTCACTTGCAAATCTCGTCAGTCGTGGGTTGATGGTTTTTGGGCTTGTTTTTTAATGTGTAGTTGCTTATTTGGGCTTGCATTGCTGTCTGTGCAGTGTTGCCAGATGGGAAATGTTGAAGTACTGAACTACTGCTGTTGTTTTTTTTTCCTGCCTTATTCCTTTTTCTTTTTATATTGCGCACACCACTGAAGAGAGAGAGAAACACCATTTCAGTTTTCCGGCATGTCCTGTACATATAGTAGTAATGACAATCTTTGAATCTTTGAAGTATCATTCCAGCGGCTTAAAATTATCGTATTTTGAGGAAAAATATCATGTTTTCATCCTGATGTGGCTCAGGACCATCTGCTTCTGTAACACATTATCACAGATTTTGCATATTACAGCCTGTAACACAGTTTTACCTTTAAATAATCTAACAGATCGGTTGAAAAAAAGCCCCATTATCCGTGTGGAGTACAGGATGTGCCTGCACTGAACAGCCCAAAATATCAGTCGTACTTAATTGTCTTCTATATGCCTTCTGTTGAATCATCATACAGTATATCAAGGTCTTGACTCAAAAAAATTTTGAGGAGTACTCTGTTTATGCATTAGGAATAAACAATCAATCCACCTAAATTACTGCTAAAATGCCTCTGACAACTGAAGCAGAAACCTGTTTCAGTTTTATTGAGAACTACACTTCAGTCACATAGTGCCATATGTCTGAGCTCCAATGTCATCTTGGAGCTCAGACACAGTTTATTGTGGTGTTTTGTATTTCTGTCTATCGTCTGCCCATATGTTTGTTTGGATCATTGTTTCTAAGTTTGCTCCTCTCTCTCCCCGGGCACTCCCACTTGCTGTTCACAGCTCACCAGCCTCAGCTGTGAGCAGCTCATAATCAGCTCACCTGCAACTCAGCTCTCAGCATGGAGAGGTGCAGTGGTTAGCACTGCTGCTTTACAGCTAGAAGGTTCCTGGTTCGAATCCCCAGGCTGGCAGGGGTTGGAACCTTTCTGTGTGGAGTTTGCATGTTCTCCCTGTGCTGCGTGGGTTTACTCCGGGGGCTCCGGTTTCCTCCCACAATCCAAAGACATGCATGTTAGGTTAATTGGCTGTTCTAAATTGTCCCTAGATATCTGTTTCCTATAGGCCCTTAGAATACAGGGTTCGTACTAGTGAAAGTGCTTTGAGTGGTCTTTGTGACTAGAAAAGCGCTATATAAGTGCAGGTTAGTTAGTTAGTTAGTTAGACCTGTCTCCACTCACACTGTCATTCAGTCCTCGTTGCTCCATTAGTCAATATCCCTCAAGACTACTTTTGTGCAGATTATCCCCTCCTGAGCTCAGCTCAGCTTCGAGGCACGAAAAGTAAGTTCTCTCTTTTCTCCTGTTCATATAATGCAGTTTTCCCCTCCAGAAGCCTTTCGGCTCTGAGGCGTTATATGTTATTTTGCTCGTCCTACCAGCTGTATTTAGTCTGGGACTGTTTCCCCCTGCAGTGCAGTTTGTCTCTCCAGAGCCGCTCTGCGGCACTGCAGGGTTGTTTTTTCATTTGACATTTTGTACTGGACTCTTTTGAACTGTTTGCCTTTTTGTTATCAATAAACACACAACCTCATCCATCGAGTGGGCTTGTACTCTTTCCCTGCGCCTCGGAGAGGCACGTACATGACACATAGGCTCTTATCTTCTCACACTGTGTTAGCAAGAATCCTCCAAAACAAACCCATTACATTTTGGAGGTAATCCATGAGCGACGGAAGGAGTCTTGGTGGAGGTATGCACTCTGAATGCTTTTCTAGTTTATTAATACATCTGCATTAAGCTACAAAATATATTTGAAACTTAATATTGAAGCTTGTACTTTTTTTCTTAAATATGTGACTTTTCCCATACTTCTGTTGTCATGATCCTGAGCATAGCTGGGCGCCGTGCCCAGTCTCCAGTTTAAGTTTAGTCTTTTTTCTGTCCATTTCTTTGTTTCGTTGTCCAGTTATGGTGTTGGTAGTAATTTTTACATGTTAGGGTTGTGCTGTTGTTTCATTATGGTTTCTGGTTTATTTTATTTTGACAGCACTGTGCAGCTTCCAGCTGTCAAACTGGTCGGAGCTGCACATCTGTCATTCATTCTGTTATTTTCTCCACTCATGCACCCGCACCTGTTACTCATTATGGAACCACATTTAAGGGGCACAACAATCTCTCCCGGTTGTTGTGTCCCTCTTCAATGTCGTTTCCCTCAGTTGCTGTGACCTGTGCTGAGTGTATTCTGGTTGCTGTGGAGGAAAACGGGAGAGCTCCATCCAGGTTAGTTTCCCTTTATTTTCAGCTGTGAGCCCCGTGTCTTCCTGGGTGTGCTCCAGCTGATCCTGTCCCCTTGCCCAGTGTTCCCAGGCTACCTCCACCTCTAGACGTAGAGCCCCCACTCTCCTCCCGCACTTGCTTATATGCGTTATTTGTAGTGTTGCATTTTGTGTCTTTACATTAATAAATGTGCAAACTCACAGAGAGTGTTTGGTGTCATTCCGTAGCCCTTGAAAAGGGTGATTTATGACAGGACACGACCAACAGTGGTCACCAGCCTCTGTGGGTTATGTAATTTTTTTTTCTTTTTGTAATTACTTTTTCCCCTTTTTGCTATATCTCAGCAGGCGGAAGACAGTTTTCACAGAGCTTGGGGTGGGAGCTCTGCGCTGCGCTCCAGGAAGTGGATGGACACATTGCCGATGCTCGCATATCTTCCACCCCAAAAGACGCCTTATGGAACTTGAGCCTGACAGAGGCGGCTGTGCAGCATCACCTTCGGCTTGTGCTGCACTCCGAAGGAAGGGAGAAGGTTTTTCTGATGGAGGATCTGCAGCAGCAGTATCGCGGGAGGAGCTCTATCTGTGAATCAAAGTCTGTGCCAACGAGATGGCATTCCCGGACTTCAGCGCCACTGGCTCCTCGCCAACCCTGAGCTCCGGTGTTCTGCCTCCCTCGCCAGAAACCTGAGCCTCCGCGCCAGACGACATCAATGGTTGGCAGAGGAGCTTCGTCTGGTCCCACCGCAGCAACAGGAACCATCAGCTGCGGGGAAATAAAGCAGGTGGGTCTTCATTCCTTTTCCCATCATAATGATATACCTTGCCTTATTCCTGGTGATGAGGCTCAGCAACAGCAGCCAAGTTTAGCTGAGTCCTCATCACCTGCTGCTGTTGACTCACCCTCGCCTCCCTTTCCCATGTGTTTCTCTGTGGCTTCAGAGACTCCACCACTCTTGGGAAGGAGCCGCCAGATGACGGAAGAGCCAGCAGTCCTGGGAGTTCCTGTTTCAGCCCTGCGGCCACATCTGGAACAAGAGAAAAACACCACCCGTGCTTTGAATCCTGAGCCGACAGTCGTGTGTCCCCTGGTTTCAGCAGCACGGGAGCCGCTACCTTCGGTGAGGTCACCTCCAGCATCAGCCATCTCACCATGAGTTCCACCAGCGGGGGGCGCCAAGCCTGGAGGCCTGTTGGCTGTATCTACCATCACGCCTGCTGCAGGGGTCGTCGCAGCAGAGTCGCCGGAGTCCTGGCAAGTACTCTGTTCTGTCCTAACACCCACAGATCTAGAGTACTCTTGTCTGGCTCATGGTGAGGAGAACCAGCTGCAGAGGTCCTCTGCTCCTGAATTCTCCTCGCTGAGCTCCACCACTGCTGGTAACTCTGTTCCGGTGTTTTTCCTTTCCTCCCCGTCTGAGGTGGCCGTGCAGAAGTGGACGTACAGACGGAGAAGACCGAGACACCCCCCTCTCCCACCACCCATCTGAAGTGGCCATGGTGGGTGTGGACGCCCAAATGGAGAGAGCCAAGATGCCCCAGCCTGGATCGCCAGAGTCCTGGATGGCGGTGGAGCTTGAGCTCAGGCAAGTTCTCTTTTTTGTTTTCCTTCTATCGATCTTAGAGAGATCTTTCCTGGCTCTTGGTGGGGAAGGCCAAGTGCAATCGTCCGCTGCGCCTGAACCATCCTCGCCAGGCTCCACTACTGCTGGGGACTCTGACCCGTTGTCTGTGTTTTGTGAGTTTGAGCCTTCTCCCAAAGTCGTCATGGGCACCTGCTCCCCCTCCGTCCAAGATCTCCGTGGGTGCTGCTCCCCCTCCGTCCGAGGTCTCCGTGGGCGCTGCTCCCCCTCTGTCCGAGGTCTCTGTGGGCGCTGCGCCCCCTCTGTCCGAGGTCTCTGTGGGTGCTGCTCCCCCTCCATCCGAGGTCTTCGTGGGCACTGCTCCCCCTCTGTCTGAGGTCTTCATGGGTGCTGCTCCCCCTCTGTCCGTGGTCTCGGTGGCGCCACTCCTCCTCTGTCTGAGGTCTCTGTGGGTGCAACTCCCCCTTCATCTGAGGCCTCCGTGGGTGCTACTCCGGCTCCGTACAAGACCTCCGTGGGTGCTGCTCCCCTTCCGTACAAGACCTCAGTGGGTGCTGCTTCCCCTCTGTCCGAGAACATGCAAACTCCACACAGAAGGGACACTCATGAGGTGGGATCAAACACTGCCACAGTGCTAGCCACTACCCGAGTTGCCCTTGAACTTTCTCACAATATTCAAAATTTTTGAGAAACTGAATTTGGGGGCTTCATGAGCTGTGAGCCATAACCATCAAAATTAAAAGAAATAAACACTTGAAATATATTACTCTGTGTATAATGACTCTATATATGAGTTTCATTTTTTAACTGAATTACTGAAATAAATCAATTTTTTGATGACATTCTAATTTACTGAGATGCACCTGTACTTGATAAAACAAATTTACAAACATCCTACTTAGTCAATTAATCACTATTTATAACAATTTATTTGATTTTGCAAATGCTGAAACACAGGATAACAGTGAGTAGAAATGCTCCTTCTTATGTTTAAAATGCACACATTTACAGATTCAGAAGGTGTCACTGTCATCATCATTGTCACCATGGGTTGAGATGCCGTCTCGGCACTGAGCCCATGTTTTCCCTCATCCCTGCCTCCCATTGAGCAGCGTCTCAGCTGGCCCCCAGCTGGCAGCATTATGGACGGCTGGGGCCAATTAGTCTTCATCAGCTGGGGCGCTGCCAATGAGGATAAATAGGAGCAGCCTCGATGACTCGGGGCTGCGACATAAACACATTGCTAAGCTGAAGCCCCTTCGTCTGGTGTCAGCTTATACTCCTCTTGCAGCATTCCTGTGTTTGTATCCCGCTGTGAGTATGTACGTCTTGTTACCCCCACGTCCGGTACGAGCTGCTTACCTCTGCGCTGTGCAACCTGTGAGTGTACGTCTGCATGAGTATCTGTGCTCTCCTCATCCCTTCCCCTTTACCCTGAATAAAATATCACGACTCACTGGCTTGCCCCTGGCTCTGATTGCCCGGCTCCCTAGAGCCGGGTATGACAGTATGTCGCAGCCAGAAGAGTTGCCGGCGGCCGTGAGTCGCTGTGGAAATGTACCTTTCTGTCCGGGTGTCAGCGCTGCTAGCATGCCGTTTCCCAGGAGTCACTTCCGGCGCCAGGGCGACGAGCTGAGGTCCATCTCGGAGGCTGTCGACGGGACGTTCTTCACCCTGCACGACGCCTCCAACGCGAGACGCTGGCATCCGGGCCGTGCTGAGGAACTCCTGGACTGTCACCCTCACTCTCTGTACCATCTGGAGGACAGTGCCAGGATAGACGCTGCAGGTACACAGCAAGAGAAGCTCCACGGGGTGGATGGAAATCCCGGCAGGGAGTCGAAGTGGGCGACGTCTTTCCCCGCTTCGGAGTCCCGTTCCTGCCGCCATTCCAGTCCGGGAGTTCGCGCCAACCAGAGGACTTCCCCCGACCTGCGTCACGTCACTCGGGATTCCCTTCAAGGAGCCGCAGCTGACAGCAGTTATGTCCGGGGTCGAGTGGCTGTCGCGAGCTCTACTGTGTTTCCTGTCACCACCTTCAGGCATGTGGCGGCGGCAGTGAGATTGATGGTGAGGACTTCAGGGCTACGAAGCTTTCCCGTGCTCGACGCCTCCCTCGTCTCGATCTCCGATCTGGAGCGGCGAATCCTGGGTCTCCCCCTCGCTTCGTTCCCTGGGAGTAGTCGTCATCACATCGCCGAGTCACCTCTGCACGAACCTCGTCCGGATCCAGTTCTGGGTCATCGTCAGGACCGTTCCTCCCACGCAGCTGTCATCCCTTCGCCTCATCAGTGTGGAGATTCTACAGCCTCGTCCCCTGAGCCTCGTTCCCCCGCTGTCATTCCTGGACATTCGGGCTGGCTCACCCCGGCTGTTTCCCCCTCCTCCTCGACGCGCTTCCTGACCGCTGTGTGTGCCTGGAATCCCGGCCTGGTGAGCTCTCTGCTGGAGACAACGCGAGCGATCCTCAGACGAATTCCCGGGGGGTCCTCCGTTATCGCCGGGCGGGGAGAGGAAGAAGCAGATTCCACTACAGCAGGCGATACTCAACCTCCAGGGGGCAGGCAAGTCATTGTTTTTTCACACCTGCTTAATGATTTGCTCTGTCACATCCCTGGAGGAGAAGTTCAGGGTTCGCAGCTCCCTGAACTCTCCCCACCTGCTGTAACCTGTTTTCCTAATCCCGCATCCTCTGTGTCTCTCTCCGCCGAGCGGTCCCCGGCTCCGGGTCAACGTGGTGGGATATGGAGAGGGCCTGTGGTTCCGCAGCTACATTGCGGACGGAGGAGGGGGACTGACTGCTGCGTGGAGTCTACGCCGACGACTGAGCGTCCCCGGGTCTCCACGGAGGAGCGGTTCGGTCCAGCGGGACGAGATTCTTCTGGCTTCACGCCGAGTGGGTCGTCGGCGGGGTTACCTGAGCTGGAGGGATCTCAAGCTGCGCTGACCATCGTGCTGGCTGCGGGGCCCGACGCGGCTAGATGGGAGCCTGACAACGACCTCCTGACGACGGATCCTGGATCTTCGCAGTCCTGGACGGCGTCAGAACCCGAGATCAGGCGAGTGCTCTCCTTTCTTTTCTCTCTTTTTATCTTTGAGCACTTCAGCCTATCTCCAGGGGAGACGAGCAGGGTGCAGCCGCCCGCTGCGTCTGAGCTCGTCTCGCCGGGTTCTGGCGCTGCCGGTGATCCTGATCCCGGTTCTGTTTTCTCTTCTGAGCCTTCTTCCAGGGTCACCGGCGAGGAGTTGCTGTTCCTCGTGGTGCTGGAGGGTCCGGGTTCAACGTTGGAGGTCGGTTCTGGTGCAGTGTCCAACGTGGGTTCGCCCGAGACCCAATCGGGGTCCAACGTGGGTTCGCCTGAGGCCCGATCGGGGTCCGACGTGGGTGCTGCCCCAGTGTTGTCCAGGTCCGGTGAGGAGGTGGCCGTTTCCCTGAGGCCCGCCGCCCTCGTCATCGGCTCTCCCCTGAGCCTCTTCCACCGGGATCCGCTCTGACCCTTCGTCCGTCTCAACGGTCCTGGTGGTTGAGTGATGCGGGTCGACGACCCGACCCGCAAAACTTTCGGTTCGGCGATCTGGTTTCCCCCCACTGGTCTGTGTTTGCCTTTGGGCGGCCTGGTTCGGCAGCCGTTGGACTGGATTCCTGGGATCTGGGTCCAGAGTTCGCCGTCCGAACATTTCTCTTCCCCTGATTCGCCAGCTGGACAATGGGCGGGGAGATCTCCGGAGCCATCTCGGCTATTTTTGGACTCTGCCTGCCATACACCTCGGGTGTCACTTTTTCTTTTATCGTTATTAAGGTCACTTGGGTGTAATGTCTGTCCTGTTGGTGGATGTGTATTTATAGTGCTGTGCGTTTTCCTTCCCTCGTACCCAGCATTTTATTTTTTGTACCATGTTTTTAGTCTCGTTTTTGCATTGTAGAGTTATGTTTTGTTCCCTTTCAGACCATACTCTGCAGTTGCCCATTCATTCCAGTCACTTTCATTTCTTTAGGTGACTGTGGGTATTTATATATTCATGTGTGTGGGTTTTTCTTTGCCTGCACTCAGTATTTCTTTTTTATGCCCTGTTGGTTCATTATAGAGTCATGTGCCTTGTTTTCCGTAACACCATGCTCTGTAATTGTCCATTTGTTCCAGTCACCCTCACTTTTCTTGGTGACTGTGTGTATGTACTTATATTGGTGCTGTGTATTGTGTTTTCCCTTTATTTGACCATACTCAGCATTTTTTGCCCTGTACCTTTTTGGTGGTTCTTTTTTTTTTTCCTTGCTCTGGGTCACGCATGGTTGGTACTCTCTGGGTAGTATGTAACCGGCGTGCTGACCCAGTTCTTCTCCCCATCTGTACCTGGGTTAATTATTCTGTTGTCAGTATTGTATTTGGGTTTTTCTTTCCCGCTACCCTACATTGCCCCATTGGTGTTGTCCTTCCCTTGGCTTCTTCCCCTCCGGTCCGCCTCCCTTCCTCCCACCCTAGGTGGGGGGGGGGGGGCTGGGATGTTCCTGGTCGTTCAGGAGCCCGACCTTGAGGGAGGGGCTCTGTCACCATGGGTTGAGATGCCGTCTCGGCACTGAGCCCATGTTTTCCCTCATCCCTGCCTCCCATTGAGCAGCGTCTCAGCTGGCCCCCAGCTGGCAGCATTATGGACGGCTGGGGCCAATTAGTCTTCATCAGCTGGGGCGCTGCCAATGAGGATAAATAGGAGCAGCCTCGATGACTCGGGGCTGCGACATAAACACATTGCTAAGCTGAAGCCCCTTCGTCTGGTGTCAGCTTATACTCCTCTTGCAGCATTCCTGTGTTTGTATCCCGCTGTGAGTATGTACGTCTTGTTACCCCCACGTCCGGTACGAGCTGCTTACCTCTGCGCTGTGCAACCTGTGAGTGTACGTCTGCATGAGTATCTGTGCTCTCCTCATCCCTTCCCCTTTACCCTGAATAAAATATCACGACTCACTGGCTTGCCCCTGGCTCTGATTGCCCGGCTCCCTAGAGCCGGGTATGACAATCATAATCTAACACTTTTATTTGATCTTTTTTCTTTTCTTCATCCTCCCCTTCTTCCTCCTGTTCTTCATCTTCATCCTCCTTGTCTTTCTGGTCCTCTTGATCAGTCCCTTCTTTCTGATGAAATTCCCAGTATATACCAGTCAGTGCTTTTGCTGCCTCTAGAGACACTTTTAGATTTCCTATCACCTCCTGGTCTTCATCCACACTCACAACTGGAAGATGAGAGAAAGTCAAGGTTTTATAAACATGTAGGAAAAGTGCACCCACCCTTTGAATTATCCACATATTACACCACCGTTTTCATGCTGCTTGGTTATCATCTCACACCTACAAAACCTACTGTCTATTTGCTGTTCAATGACATCATTTCCTGTGAGCAGAAGTTCCTGTAGGTTCAGGAAAGCATGTCCAACGTCCACACACTCCTCATTATTGTCCATGGGCTCGCTCACTACTGTGAACTTTAACCTGCCATAATACATCAACATACAGAGTCATATTTATTGCTTTGTAAATGGAGAGCACCATAAATATCAGAAAGACATGCCAACTGGAAGTTTATCATGTTGTAAATTTTAATTGTAAACATTATTGGCTATACCTGCCCTGGTTGGGATCACTGCCCTCCAACATAGTATAAAGATACTTTCTGAGTGGAGCAGAGTCCAAACCATCCACATAAATCACTGAGAGACAAAGAGATATTGAGATATTTTTTATTTATTTAAAAAATATATATTTTGTGAAAATAAGCAGGAACTAAATCTCACCTCGTGTGAAGTTGTAGTGAATCTCCTCCCCCTCTGTGGGCTTTCGGAGGGACATGGGGGTTTCTGTCGTCTCCATCGGGATGCCCAACAACCGATATTCCACGTAGACGCGTTGCACCGACTGTTCCAGTGCCACGTGTGAGGATGGTTCAAAAGTCAGGGACAGAATCTCCACTCTGAGATTGTCTCCCTGAAACATCATCTTGACACCATCAGTTACAGCTCAAACAAGTTTACATACACTGTATAAAAAGACACATAACTTTTTTTTTCTCATTGTCTGACATTAAATCAGACTAAACTTCTCCTGTTTTACATCAGTTAGGGTGACCAAAACTATTTCTGTTTGCTAAACAATTTTTTTTATATTTGAAAAATAATATTTTTGAGATTTTTTTATTGCTTTCTTCAAAGTCAGAAGTTTACATACACTGATATCAGGAAGAGAATTGTGGACATCCACAAGTCTTGCTAATCCCTCAGTTCAATTTCCAGATGCCTGAAGGTGCCACGTTCATCTGTTGAAACAATTATACTCAAGTATAAACACCATGGGAATGTCCAGCCATCATACCACTCAGGAAGGAGATGGGTTCTGCGTCCCAGAGATGAACATGTTTTGGTGTGACATGTGCATATCAACCCCAGAGCAAAAGCAGAAGACCTTGTGAAGATGTTGGCTGAAGCTGGTAAATGATTGTCATTATCCACAGTGAAACAAGTCCTGTCCCCACATGGACTGAAAGGCCACTCAGCGAGGAAGAAGCCATCACTCCAAAAGCAATATAAAAAGCCAGAATACAGTTTGCAAATGCACACATGGACAAAGACCTTCATCTCTGGAGACATGTCCTGTCGTCTGATGAAACTAAAATTGAACAGTTTGGTCATAATGACCATAGTAACATTTGGAGGAAAAATGGGCAAGCTTGATATCCTGAGAACACCATCCCAACTGTGAAGTATGAGGGTGGCAGCATCATGTTGTTGGGGTGTTTTGGTGCAGGAGGGACTGGTGCACTTCACAAAATAGATGGTATCATGAGGAAAGAACATTATGTGGAAATATTGAAGCAACATCTCAAGACATCAGGCAAGAAGTTAAAGCTTGGGCGCAAATGGGTCTTCCACATGGACAATGACCTGAAGCATATCTCCAAAGGACAACAAAGTCAATGTTTTGGAGTGGCCATCACAAAGCCCTGATCTCAATCACATAGAAAATTTGTGGGCAGAGCTTAAAAACATGTGTGGGCGCAAGGCAGCCTGCAAACCTGACTCAGTTCCACCAGTTCTGTTAGGGGGAATGGGCCAAAATTCCAGCAAACTATTGTGAGAAGCTTGTGGAAGGATACCCAAAATGTTTGACCCAAGTCAAGCAATGCTGCCTAATACTAAGGAAATGTATGTAAAGTTCTTACTTTGAAGAAAGTAATAAAAAAATTCTCTAAAAAATGTATCAAATATAAAAATTATTTAGCAAATAGAAATAATTTTGGTAATCCTAACTGACCTAATAAAGTAAATCAAGCAGGTGACTGAGGAACACCAGTTTTTGTGGGTTAATTATCCAGCACTGACAAGAGAAGATATTAATAAATGATGTTGACTATTTTCTCACTGGTTTCCATACTACTTTCTATGGTTTACATCACTGCCTTTCCATGGATTCTTGACATTGTCAATGTTATGATGTGAAACCTGATGCACAAGCTACTAACAATTTAAATTTAAGGCCATTTGCTAGTCAGTAGACCCTGGTCTGTTGGTACTGAGAAAGGGGTTAACAGCTAATTGCAGCTTTTCCCACATTTATAAAACTGCTTATATGTTCATACTAATTTTAGTGTGAAAAAAGATGTATTCTTAGGGAGAATAATATGTGTGATACTAAATGTTTTAATTGTTCACTCTTGAATCGTCCCCCTCATTTTTACATTCAGTTACTTTAGTCATACCTTTTTAATTTTTCTTTTGGGTGGAATGACAACGATGTCGCTTTGTGACGAGCTTGACTCTGATGATTCAGGAGTTTCACTGTCTGCTGGATGAGAAAAATTACACAAATCTGGTTATACTGACTAGGTGAACTGCAGCTCCCTTCACCCCTTTTATTTCTGAGAAGGACTGCTGGTTGGGGTCCTTCTAAGAAAACAATTTTTACAAATGAGGTGAACAGAGATGTTTTCTTAGTGACCACAAGGTGTTAACAAAACTCAAGTTTCTAAAAGTTGCATACAGCACCAGAATGAGAACATGAAAGCACCACAGGTGCTGGTGGCATTAAAGTGAGTGAATCATAGTTTATTCCCAATTTACACTGACTATGGTTGCAATCCATTGCGGATGCAGTCCAGTCCCTGTCTTGCATCTCTTCCCACTGGCTACATTTGTGTTTTGAAGTGGCATGGCTAAGAATGGATAAGAAAAAAGGTTTGCATGACAAAAATCAAGTGAGAATTATATAAAATAATGCAAGAGCTCAAGAGAGACTGAGACAGATTGAGGAGGATCGATCGCGATCACACGATAACAACAAGAAAGCATGATGTGTCGGCTGTCCATCTGGAGTCAGTGGAAATCGGGGTTATCTTGACAACAAAATCTTACCAAAAAATTCTGACAAATTAAAAGTCGAGGAAACATGGGGATACATTGATACAAGCCTTTAGTTCCATATAATTTTGACCAGGTGAGCTGAAAACCCAGTAAGAGACAGATACACAGACACATCAACACACTATTGTATGCCTATGTTGCTTTGCATTGAGGCATAATAAATTAGTGCAAGGAACTAGGCGTGTAACGGTACATGTATTCGTATTTGGATTTTTCGGTGCGGCACCTTCGGTTCGGTACAGAGGTGTACCGAGGTTCCACACGGATCATGTTGACTGATGGACAGGAAGTGTAACTACCTCGCACTGTACATGTAAACAAACAGTGCAGCCCAGCCTCTGACTAGCGAACGTCATGGCTGGCTGTACGGAGAAGCCAGAGCTTGAAGACCCTCTTTACAAGTCTCTGTCTGGGAACACTTTGGCTTTCTGGTGAAATATGTGAACAGACAAAGGCAAGTGAATGACAAAAAGCAGCATCGGATATGCTTTCGGCAGTATGTTGAACTTGTTAACTCATTTGAAATGACACTATGTGAATGTGAAGATCATTGCAGCACAAAAAAAGAAAAAACCTAGTGCAGTAGAAGCGCAGCTTCCAGCAGCATTTAGACAGCCTCTCCAGGGCTTTTCAGATTGAGCCAAAGCAATAACAAATACCATTGGTGTCTTTATAGCAGTGGATCTAAGGCCATATTCAGTTGTTGAGAACACCAATTTTAAACACATGCTGAAGGTAACTGAGCCCTGGTATGAAGTTTCTTGTTCTTGCCCACTTCAGCCAGAAAATAATACCATCCTTTTAAGAACAAGCTAAATCTGTTCATGCTGTCCTTTAGGCCAGTGTTTTTCAAGGGTGCCCTGGTATGTTTCTTTTTAATTGTCCCAAAAATCACAAATAATTTGCTGTTGTTGTGCATGAGTGCCTTCAGAACCTATACACACCAATGACAAATTATTTTCAAACAAGTGAAATTAGATAATTAATTTCCCACAGAAACCTGAACATACCAGAGCACCCTGGTTAAAAACACTGCTTCAGGCAATAAGGAACTTTAATTTCCTAAAAAATAAAAGAATAATTTAGACTATTCAAACTTCTATTGTTGCACTTGTCTGCATCATTCATTTGCTAAAAAGAGAATTTATTTATTTTATTGTATACATTTTATTTAATGGAGAATTTACTGCTGGCAGTTTGCAGTTTGCACTTTTTTTTGTCAAAGCTGTTCCCGCTTATACAAAAGATAAACAGTTTTATGTTTTGCATTTTGTTTCCTTACTGTACCGGAAATAAATCGAACCATGACCTTAAAACCAAGGTACATACCGAACTGTGATTTTAGGTGTACTGTTACACCTACAAGAATGTGTCTGAGAAAGCTTACCACTCTGACTTCTCTCCTCTTCTTCTCCCTCTTCATCCACTGATACCTGATCCACAGAGGGACAGTCCTAAAACATCACATTCACCATCATTCTTTAAGTATTAGTCATTAAAAAAATGCAATTTAATTGTTTCTCACAGTAGTTTAATAGTGCCATATACTTTTAAGAGACAAAGAAGACGAATAAGCTGACCTGAGTCCGTATATCACTGACGGAACTTCTCCTTGATGACGCGGCTGGTGATTGTCTAGGAGATGATCCTAAAGATCTTCACAAAAAAATAAACACATTTTTAGCAGAGGTAAATGTATGACCACTCTAAGAAAATGCAAATTTAAATATTTCCTGATGTTTAATATAATTTTCAGGGCTTTTGCTTTCAAATCTGTATACATCTCTGGGAATTTCTTTTTTTTTTTTTTTTTAAAGACATCTTGCTTAGTCCTGACATCAAGCGATAGTAGTTTTATGAGCAAAAGAGTTACATGGTTGTCGGCAGATAAGATGGTGTGGTCAGTCTCGGCTCAGGTGTGAGATGAGGTGTTCTCTGGTAAATCACAGGTGGCCCCTTTGAGGGTTGCTTCCTGTCTGCAGACTGATGAGTGTCCAGTGTTTTAAAAGTGGTGGTTTCCTCGGCCCGCATATCCTGTGAGCTTTTCTGTCTGGAGGGTGGAGGCCGAGGCTGAAAGCACACAAACACTAGATATTAGTGCACATACCTAACTGTTTATTGTGTGCTTGTATGGAAGCACTCATCAGGATATAATTCAAGGTGAAACCATACCCAGACTTTTGTCTCTTTTTGTGCAACTTTGGTTTCTTTTGGCTCAGGTTGCTGAGTCTAGTTAAGCCACAGAAGAACAGGTGTTAAAGATGAGACAGAAAGTCATTAGATGTTTTAATATTTACACACTGTGCATGCTGATTGTTGGCAAGTTATATATTTTTTTTAATTTTAATTTAAACAAAATCTATTTATTGATTTTGCACGTTTTATAAGAAACATACAAACTGAACACAATAACAACACAATGGTGGCAATATATATAGAGAAAATAAAATAAATTGTATACATACATATAAAATTGACACAAGTTACAAGGTACTGACACACTTCAACACTTCCGACTGTTCAGACAATATACTGCTTAACAACTTAATTCAAATTCTCAAGCAGACTAACCACAGGTTGCCATATTCTCTGGAAGAGTCCTTCCTTGTCTAACATTGTGAATCTGATCTTCTCCAGATGTAAAATCATCATCCCACATCACTAAACTGTAATCGTGTTTAGTGATGTGGGATGATTGGAGTTGTTGTCCGCTAGTCATCTAAACAGAAATTAATCACATGGATACGTGTAACTCATGGCAAAATTTGATCGGGATCAAAAGATAATTTCGTTCTTGCCATTCATTTCAATGGAGAATTTTTTCGATTTAACGTCTCATATGCAGAAATAGAGGGCGTGACTTAGGCTCTCCATTATGCCGTCTTTGATTTTGTGTTCTACCCATACAGTCTGTAGTGTATATGCAGCTTGTTAACCACCAGTACACTCTTTCTAAATGTGTTTAAGTACTCTGCAGGTCCAAGACTGCAGCAGTCATACAGTGAAAGTCATGTTCACAAACATAAAGGTGTGTTTTCTTTTGTATAGTCTGTGGTTCAATCACATACAATTAAAAAAAAAAAACTACCTTCACTCTTGGCTTTGCTATGGGCTTTTGCAGAGCTTCAGCCTCCTGTCTTCTCCTCTCACCCCTTTCAGTTTTTTCCATTGCTCTGACGGGCTTTTCCAAACTTCCCTGTCTCCCCAAGAAGGCATCTGCCTGTGGCTGAAAGGGGTACTTCCATTTTAGCATCACTCGGACCATGCCTCGAGGTCCACCGGCTGGATCCCTGAGGACATAATCACCTGACAGGACACAGAGAAACCTTTCTAAACTCTTCAGGGGGCATAGACCCTTAGGTGGAATCTGCAGATAGTGAAGAGTTTTTATATGATGTTTTCATAAAGTTTTTAGAGTGTGGGACCAATTATGTGAAACTTCTTAGATCTGACATTATTGAAACTACTATGTTGACTTCATCTTTCATGTGATCACAAAGTTTGACTTTTTCCTCACCTCTGATCTCTCTGCCAGATGCCAGGGCTCTCAGCGGGATGGGGGTCTTGGCCAGATAAGCTGGCGGTGTCTGGTCATCACTGTCATCATACACATAGACCCACAAACTGCTAGACCTTCCCCCCAAATAAACACAGTTTAAAATATAGTTTTTTAATTATAGAAATTTTCACAACAGGATTAAAAAGCCCTCACCAAATGAGAATTTAGACGAGCATACCTGAGGTAGTGCAGCACATCAGCAGTTACTGCTAGAGGGTAGCTGGTGGTGTCATTAAATACTGGATCTGAGCTGCAGTGAACCATCTGAGAGACATGAGGTGGCAGGTCGTAGAATCTGTACGTCAGGTATGCATCAGGAACTAGTCCTGGCCATCGAGTACTCAGGCCTACACAGCGCTCCAACATCACCACCAGCTCATTGGGGATCCCTCCACCATAGTCGTGTAACTCCTGTCATAAAGAGTGAATAATGTCATGCGTGTAGGTTTTGGAGTGGTGGCCTAGTTGATAGAGCATCTTCTGGGTTCAAATCCGGGCCAGGTCATACCAAAGACGATATAAAAATGGTACATTCTGCCTTTTAGCTTGGTGCTCAGCATAATAGAATGGGGAAAGGAAAGCTAACACACACAACTACCAGAGGACTGACCTTCCCACTGTAGCTTTCACTACTCACAGTAGCTGTGGCCTAGGGTGAGAGAAACAGAGACAGGCGCTGACCCATACACCACACGGTGTCCCACATGCTGTGGTTGTGGGGGGAGGTTCTGAATATGCTTATAAATAAATAAATCATCCTAGTTCAAAGAGCAGTTTCACCACTATAATAAAATAACATATACCTGTATATGTAAGCTATACTAACACAATTAAAACCGTCGGCTAACAAAAAACCCATCCCCAATTGAAAATGAACTAAGAAAAGTAATCAGGAATTGGATTAATTACTTAATATAAGAGCAATAAAGCAACAAAGCATCTAAATATCCTATGATATTCCTAGGATTTTCCATAATGCACAGTGAAAAGTGAATTTTGTCTGTGGCATTTATTCACTGATTGATTGAATTGATTGAATATTTTTATTTCAAACATGTAAATGTAAAATCAGTAAAACACCAGGCAAAAATAAAACATCATAAATTACAATTTTCTCTCTTCATTCTGATGCACCACAATCTACAAGTTTAAGTTTTAAAAGGGACATATAATGCACGTTTTCCAGACATTAACACAGTTCCCAGAGGGATTAATGAAACATCTGTAACATGCTTCAGTCAAAACACCTCGGGGTTTAAATATTTCAGCATTGTTATGGATCTCGTGTCAGCTACGCACGCATGCATGCATGCACACACACACACACACTTCATCAGCCTAACCTTCCACCTTACCTGCAGCTGCTCCTAATTTCTCAGAATCAGAATCAGAATCAGAATCAGGTTTATTGCCATTGTTCATGTAGTACACAAACTAGGAATTTGTCTCGGTACAATGCTGCAACATTAAACATGATAAGATAAAAGAAATAAACTATACATGTAATAAAGTGTAGGATAAGATTAAGTGATACTGGTCAACAGTTAAAATATATTAGCCAGCAGCAGATACTGTGGAGAACTATATAGTGCAGTCGGTAATGCAGGAAGAAAACAGTGATGATTGACATGAGTCTGGTTGAGCTGCTGTACATGGTGCACGAGAGTCAATAAGTCACTTAGTGTTCAGCAGTCTGATGGCAGAGGGGAAGAAGCTGTTCATGTGACGGGAGGTTTTAGTCTGGATGGACCGAAGTCTTCTACCAGAGGGGAGGGGGGCAAACAGTATGTGACCAGGGTGTGAGGGATCGGCTATGATCCGGCCAGCACGCCTCCGGGTCCTGGAGATGTACAGATCCAGGAGAGATGGGAGCTTGCAGCCGATCACCTTCTCAGCAGTGCGCACGACGCGCTGCAGCCTTAGTCTGTCCCTGGCAGTGGCTCCTGCGTACCACACGGTTATGGAGGTGGTGAGGATGGACTCGATGATGGCTGTGTAGAACTGCACTAACATCTTGGTGGGTAGCTTGAGCTTCCTCAGCTGCCGCAGGAAGAACATCCTCTGCTGGGCTTTTTTGATGAGTGAGCTGATGGTCGGCTCCCATTTGAGGTCCCTGGTGATGGTAGTGCCTAGGAAGCGGAAGGAATCAGCAGTGGTGATGGGAGAGCCTGAGAGGGTGAGGGGGGGCAGAGGAGTAGTGACTTTCCTGAAGTCTACAATCATCTCCACTGTCTTCAGAGCGTTCAGCTGCAGGTTGTTATTGCTGCACCAGGACGCCAGCTGGGCCACCTCTCTCCTGTAGGCGGACTCGTCGCCGTTGGAGATGAGCCCGATGAGGGTGGTGTCGTCCGCAAACTTGATCAACTTGACAGACTGGTGGCTGGAGGTGCAGGAGTTGGTGTAAAGGGAGAAGAGTAGGGGGGAAAGTACACAGCCCTGGGGTGATCCGGTGCTGATGCTAGTATAGTCTGAGACAGTCTTTCCCAGCCGCACATGCTGCTTCCGGTCCGTTAGGAAGTCGATGATCCACCTGCAGAGGGAGTCAGGCACGTTGAGCAGGGACAGCTTGTCCCGGAGCAGAGCGGGGCAGATGGTGTTGAATGCAGAGCTGAAGTCCACAAACAGGATCCTGGCGTAGGTTCCCGGGGAGTCCAGGTGCTGCAGGATGGAGTGGAGGGCCAGGTTGACTGCGTCGTCTACAGACCTGTTGGCTCGGTAGGCAAACTGCAGCGGGTCCAGGAGAGGGGTGGTGATGGACTTGAGGTGGGACAGGACCAGGCGCTCAAAGGACTTCATGACTACAGAGGTGAGCGCTACAGGTCTGTAGTCATTAAGTCCAGTGATCCGTGGCTTCTTGGGGACAGGGATGATGGTGGAGGATTTGAGGCAGGACGGCACGTGGCATAACTTAAGGGAGGTGTTAAAAATGTCTGTGAAGACAGGAGCCAGCTGTTTCGCACAGAGTCTCAGGGTGGAGGGAGACACGCCGTCTGGGCCGGGGGCCTTGCGCGGGTTCAGTCTGGAGAACTGTTTGAGCACATCCTGCTCACTGATGATAAGGGGAGGGGGGAGGGGGGGGGTGCCTTAAATGAAGTAGGGAATGTGGAGGCTGTGGAGCTGGAGGGAGGGGGGGAGTTGGACACAGATGACGAGGTGTCAAAACGGGCATAGTGTTGGGACAGTCTTTGACAAAGGGCTTTGTCATCCTGACCTTTAGGAGCCTTAGGTCGATAGTTGGTGATTTGCCTCAGTCCTCTCCACACGGAAGCCGAATCATTAGCAGTGAACTGCTGCTGGAGTCTCTCTGAGTATAGAGATTTAGCACCTCACCTGTTGCTGATCATAACCACACCACTATTTAAGCAGTGTCCACTCTGCTGTTGTTCTCCTCGTCATCTCCTGCTCCGACCAAGTGTTTCTTCTCCTCAGTGGTCTACTCACCTCCTCAATTCTCTGTATTCCTCATGCTCCCCTTTCCTGGAACCCCACATAAGCCTCTCTGCAAATTCCAAGATTCAATACCAACCTTCATCACAGGACTCTACTCAGACCTCTCTCTGTTATCTACATGGATTGTCCCCCACCTTGCCAGATACTCATGTAAACCAACCGTATTCATATCTGGACAAACATTACACTAACCCTCACCACAGGAAAGCCCCTGCGCATCACCCATCAGAAACTCCCACCTCAGAAGCTCCTCTCCCTACCTGGTCCATTCCCCACCAGCTCAGTGAGTAACATATACCTACCTGTCATCTGGCTCTCCACAGCATCTTCACTATTCTTTATAGCTTCATTAACACACTTGTTTACCATCTTTTTTATTGCTGTTTTTAAGGACTGTGCAAGTTGATGAACATTGATATCAATCAGTGTAAAGTTGCCAGATTGTAGCCAGTGGCTAATTTCCATCTGTTGTCCGTGGGTTACAATTTTTCCTTCACCCATTCTATTATGCTGAGCAGCAAACTAGAGGGCGGGAAGTACCATTTTTATATGGTCTTTGGTATGACCTGGCTGGGGCTTGAACCTATGGCTTCCAGGCTGAGGGGCGTTTGCTCTACCACTAGGCCACCACTCCAGTGTATGTATACAGACTTTCTACCTTCTCCTTCAAATAGGGGTGTTCCAACAATCTTTGGGAGTGTTCCAGCAAGCTTTACCTGTTTTGCTAAATTACAATAAATAACAACCTTGTATCTAATCTTTGGTCTCATTGCTGTGTCTGCATTTTGGTCTTTTCCTGGTTGAAACATCTTAAGTATCATCTTCACCATCATTCTCCTTCAAACAGAACCGTTCAGTGCATGTTACTTTAAATGCTAATGAGTTCCAGTTTACCCCATTGCCCCTCTTTAACCATTGCTCAGTGACTGATGTTAGAACTGCCTATGCTAATATTTAACTGGTTAGCGCTGATGTCAAAAGCAGCCTGAGCTAACAAATGTAAAATTCATTGACTGTGAGAATGCAAAAGCCCAAATAAAGCATTACTGGGGACAGGGGTTTGTGGTGTGGGTAGTCAGACAGACAGAACCAGTCCCTTGGGTATAATAAACACAGAAACAACCCTGCAGTAAATTAGTAGCTCTGAGTTAACACTGCTAACAGCCTGATCTACAAATCCATCTCTGCAAAAAAAACAAAATAAGCCAGAATGGCAGTAGACACAGCAGGGGAAACTAGTATTGAACATGTCAACATTTTTCTCATTAAACATAGTTCTGATGGAGCCACTGGCCTGAGATTTTCACCAGATATCAGTAACAACCCAAGTAACCCATACATACAAAGAAATCAAGGTAACTGTTTTCACAAAACAAGTTATATTCAATAAAGTGGCATGACACAGGGAATAAGTATTGAACACACTTGGTGAAATTCATTTAATATTTAGTAGAAAATCCTTTGTTGGTAATAACAACTTCCAGATGCCTCCTGTATGGAGAAACTAGGTGCAGGCATTACGCAGGAGTGATTTTAGCCCATTCTTCCACACAAACTGTCAAATCTTGAAGGTTCCATGTTCCGTGGGTGTCTTCTATAAACTGATCTTCAGTTCGTTCCATAGATTTTCAATTGGATTTAGATCAGGTGACTGACTGGACCATTCTAGCAGCTTTATTTTCCTTCTCTGGAACCAGTTGAGAGTTTCTTTGGCTGTGTGTTTAGGATCATTGTCTTGCTGAAATGTCCATCCTCGTTCCATCTTCAGCATCTTGGCAGATGGCAACAGGTTCTTATCAAGAATGTCTCTGTCCATTTGTCCATTCATCTTTCCTTCAATTATATGAAGTCTGCCTGCATCATGTGGTGAAAAACACCCCCACACCATGATGAGATGTGCAGTGTTATTTCTCCTCCAAACATGCTGTGTGTTGTGGCATCCAAAAAGTTCAATTTTGGTCTCATCTGAAGAGACTACAGTCATGTGAAAAAAATTGGATACCCCTTTATTCTCATTTATTAGACTATATTCTCCCAGTATTTTACTAGCTTGCCCAAATGTTGTGCAGCAAACTTTAAATGAGCTTCAACATGCTTTTTCTTCAGCAATGGAGTCTTGTGAAGTGAGCGGGCATAGATCCCATGTCAGTTGAGTGCATTACTTATTGTTTTCTTTTAAACAGCAGTACCTGCTAACTCCAGGTCTTTCTGGAGCTCTCCACGAGTGGTCTTTGGCTCTTGGATAACTTGTCTGATAATGATTTTGACTCCTCTGTCAGAAATCTTGTAGGGAGCTCGTGGTCATAGCTGGTTTATGGTAAAATGATGTTCTTTCCACTTCTGAATGATGGCTCACTGGAACATTCAGCAGTTTAGAAATGCACCTGTAACCAGTGCCATTATTATGTTTTGCAACAATAAGGTTGCGAAGGTCTAGAGAGAACTCTTTGCTTCTACCCATCATGAGCTCTCTTTGTGATGTGACAATCTGATATTCATAGACCTTTTTAAAGGCTATCATTCAGGACTTGACCAGCTGAAACTAATTTGTACTGATGGGGGATGGGATGGCTTCCTAAATTCTGATTAGCTAGTTTCTTGGCTTTCTATGACTTTTTGCACCTCGTTTTCTTCGTGTTCAATACTTATTCCCTGTGTCATTCCATTTCATTAAATAAAACTTGTTTTGTGAACACAGTTGCCTTGATTTCTTTGTATATATGGATTACTTGGGTTGTTACTGATATCTGGTGAAAATCTCAGGTCAATGGCTCCATCAGAACTATGTAAAATGAGAAAAATGTTGACGTGTTCAATACTTCTGCTCCCCACTGTATATAAATTGGCTGTGGATTAATCAGACAGCTGGGAACAAGCTGGGTTAGTAGAATATATAGAGAGTGGAACTGCAATTGTGTGTTTTGGGGAGCTCACTTGGAAAGAAGTGAGAGAGTTTTTTTTCCATTGCTAGCAATTACAGATACCCTTTTTGATAGAAAACTGAAATTTTCACTATATGTCCCCTTTAAGGGAAGGACCATCCTTTTCATCTTCTATGGACAGATTATACAGTACTTGCTCTATTTACCCAAAAGCTGAACTGTGCTTTTTTTTTTTTTTTTTTTTAACAACGTGAACATGACATTTTAATGTAATTTGAGTAGTTCTGCACCAATGGCAGGAGACAGCAGTCTGGTTCTGTGTCTGAGAATGTCCCTTTAAGAATAAATGCACATATCACAGAACGTGTTCTTTGCTGTTTTACCTCATGATTGGTGTCTTGCCAGCCTAGCAAGGCACACACAGGACTTCTCAGAGTCACAGTTTTCCAGTCAGCTCTACTCTCTCTCAGAGCACCCAAAGGCTCTGCAGGAGGAAACAGGCGCACCCAGTAATCCACAAAACCTACTATTTCACCCTCATGTCCTAGTAGAGAGAGGGAGAGAGGAAAAGATAATCTGAATAGATACATGATTTCTTTTAAACCAGCAGAGATCACCTAGAATCATCTGGTCAGCTACATGTTTCTCACCTGTGATGCTGACACGTCCACCGATACGTTCCACTCTCCTCTCCATGGCACCCATGAGAGACATCTGTCCACTTCCATGAGTCACAAACCGCACTCCACCTAATGCCTGATGGAGCTCCACTTGGACCCTTGACCCCTGACCTCTGAGCCTACCCAGATCACGGCGTGTCAGGCAGTAACGGGACGTGAAGCCATAGTAGGGCTGACTTCCAGACACCAGAGGAGTGGAGTGTACCTCAAAGTCCAGCAGGCTGTAGGTGCAGAAAGTCACAATGTCCTCACCTCTGTCTGTCCCTGGGTGGATACTGCCCATAACACGAAGCCCTACTGGGGTGAAGGTGGCAGCCTGGTGGTGATATTGTCAGACATCAAAAATTTCTTTATAAAAATTCAAGATTGAAAGGTAACAATTACAGGTTTTGTATTTTAACCTTAAGGTGAATCTCCAACAGTGACTCCCCAGCCTTCAGCTGGGAGAAAGACATGTCATCCTCAACGGTCTGAACCACCTCCTGATCTTCTGCATGCCACGTGTACTGTACTGGTATAGCCTGTTTGTTGCTCTTAGGGCTATACACTAACTCCTTTAACTGGACTTTGGATACACATAAAATAAAATGATTTCAGAAACATTTTGTAGGTCGTACTGAGACTGCAGATCAACTGCAAAGTGTAACACATTGTGTCCTGAATGCCAATCTATCAGTTAGTGACAGTCAGTTAGGATTAATATTGGATCAGACCTTGTAATGTGTTGATCTGTAGAGCTCTTTTGGATAACAGTTTGTCTTTGTCTGCCATCCTTCTCCTGCTCTCTTCTCTTTCTCTTTCCACCCTCTGGTTGACGGTATTTAACTCTTCCTGTGGCATTAAACACAATTTTGTGCAATAAGTGTTTGCTTAAATTAAAAGAGAAAGCAGTGATTACAACTGTATGATATTCCATGCCAGTCTCTTATTACAGTGGATATAAAAAGTGTACACACCCCTGTTAAAATGCCAGTTTTGTGTGATATAAAAAATGAGACCATGATAAATCAAACTTTTCCCACCTTTAATCTTACAGTAGCTATAATCTGTACAACTCAATTTAAAAATAAAGAAATTTGCACAGGAAAAATACAAACAAAAAACATAAAGTAAATTGGATGCATAAGTTTACACACCCTTAAACTAAAACTTTGTTGAAGCGTCTTTTGATTTAATTACAGCATTCAGTTTTTGTGGATACACACCTGTCATCAATTAAAGTGACTCTGATGAACCCAAATTATACAACCATTAGTTCTGACCATAGCCATATAGTATGATAGTTGTGACACTCTGATCGACTTCAATAGAAACATTGGAAGGCAGAAGTCACGTGGGTCATGGAGCAGCATTAGTTCCAAACAATGTAGTTTTCCCCATAGACCACCATTCATTTCCCAGAGTGTCAGCTTAATAATCCCTGGTAAGTTAATGAATGGCCATTGTTTCAGTCATTTCACCACTTACGTTAACATGTTGATTATGTAGTCTGTGATAGTGTTTTATTTCGTCAGCTTTTTTCGTGTTTATGTCTGATAGAAGCTCACAAACTTGCTCATTAGCTTGCTCCACACTAGATTCACAGCAGCTAGCTCAACTTGATAACCAGGTTATGGGTGGAAGTGTTATTTAACATTCATAAATTAGCATACATTAACATTAACATTCATAAATTAGCACCTGGTGGTGGCAGTGTTATTTAACATTCATAAATTAGCAATTTTAATATTTCATCATTCTGATGTGTTGAAAATACTCTGTACTTATTTGAAGAAATTATTGGGAGAAACATGGGGTGAAAGACACTTGGAATATAGACGGGTTTATTTTTTTAATACATTTGAAAACAAGTGATTATTTTAAGTTGGTAAATGAAGAGTCAAATGTTAAAAACAAACATTCTAAAAACAATTGTCATTTACAAATGTGAAATACTCAGTTTTATAAAATGGCTCACTTGAAATTAATAAAAAAACCTAACTGAACTATAAATGGAATATATTTTCTATCCTTTGTAATTCTATTGTGGTTCAAGAAATTCATTTTATTTATGACTGTACAGTATATGAATTTGATTGTTTTACAGAGTACATGTGTATAGTTTGTATTTTTTCCTCATGTTTAAACTTTTAAGAGAAAAATGTAATGTTTCCAAAATAGTTCACAAATGTGTGCATAAAAAGCTAGAATGAAAAAAAACTTTGAAATTTAGTATAAGAATACATAAATCTGTAAGAAAAAAGTAATGATTTTTTTAAAAACTAAAAAACAGCCACATTTCAATTTGAAAATAGTCTCAAATGTACAATAAAAATCAGAGTTATGAGACAGACAAATACAATATTATGAGGAAAAAGTAGCAAGTTTGTGCGAAAAAGTAAAATTTAGAATAAAGAAGGTAGTACATTTAAAAGGAAAAAAGTGCACAGTTCTGTCAGAAAAATGTTAATGTTGCTTGTTTATATTATAATACAGTTAAATCTGTTCATTATAAGTTTAACACTATACTTACCGATAGGTATTTTGAATATTTACCTAATATAGCTAAAAAATGTTTTTTATGCCACAGAGCCTCACAGCTGCCATTCACACATCATTATAGAAAGGCCGTTGTTTGAAACTATATGGAGCTCCATGAACCACGTGACCGGGCAGCGCCAAGTTAAAAGCGTGTTGCAACTACCATACCATATGGCCATGGTTCTTCTGACCAGCAATCTGACTGGCAATAGGGATTCCAGGAGTTACTATATTCCCAGATTATCACACTTGGACGGATGTATCACTCCGCTTCAGATGTGTTTTAATAATCTTTAAATTCTAGTTAATATCAGTGGCTTCTTATATGTGAGAACTGTAATACTGTGTTGGATATCTTAATTTCCACAGTGAGGCACTGTTTGAAATAAAACAGTCCTAAAAATCCAGACTTCTGGAGCCCAGAAGTCTCACCCTTGTGAACGTCTGTTCATAGATGCAGTATTTGATGCCTGTTTCCAACAAAACAGACAAGGTAGAGTTGTATTTATTGTCTCAATTAGGCAAGTATAATAAGTCTGTGGTGATAGACTCTTTGTTTCATCTGAAAATGCAAAGAAAAAGTGCGGGAAGTGAAACTGACGGAAATGTGCCAAAGTTGCATCGCTAACAAGCTAACAATAAAATCGCCACCAGCACGAGTCAAGGTGACCCACAAAACATACCCAACAGGTGGAGCAATATGTATTTAAACAGTGACTTCTGCACTGGGCAATATTTAATTTGGTTATGTGCATGTGAAATGACAATAGGTCTATTTTTTTTCAACATTATACTTATTGAGGTATTTATTGACAGTTAACTAGGTGCAGTGAGAAGGAACTATTTTACTTGGTGAAGCCAAATAACTGGCTAAAAATACAAAAATGATATTTTGCCCTGTATTGCTGTCATTTAATTAATTGCTTGTGGAACTGTTGTATAGCAGCAATATAACACAAGAGGGAGTATGGTATCAATTAAGCTATAACTGTGGTGATGTTCTCGGCCCTCTATATTGTTGGGCCTATGATTGAATCACCACAGTGATATACAGTAGTCACTGATACCGTGCTCGTTCTCATGTATTATTTCTTAAAGTTCAACTGTCCTAGTAGGAGTTTTATGAAATATTTTGTTACATCCAACAGCAAATGGTTCACAGGCCAAGCATCAAACAGATCTCATTGTTGAAAGATATCAGTTAGACGAAGGGTAACAAAAAAAATCCATGGCATTACATATACCACGGAAGACAGTGGACAGTTATCAAGAAGTAGCAAATATATGGGACAACAGTGATGTTACTGAGAACTGGACGTCCGTCCAACACTGACAAAAAGACAAGGTGAAAACTGGTTGAGGAGGTTGCCAAGTGGCCTGCAGCAATATTGTCGGCGCTGCAGGAATTTCTGGCAAGTACTTGTTGTGTACAACATGTCAGAGTAATCTCAATTTCCCCTGTTCTCCGTGTGGCTGGAAGCCTTTTCTTACAAAAAACTCAGGCCCAGCTAAATTTTGATTTAACTGGAAATATACTTCAAGTCTCCAAAAATCATGTGGGAAAATGTGTAATGGTTTGATGAAACCAAGGATGAACTTTTTTGGCACAATTCCAAAACTTACGTTTAGAACAAAAACAACACTATACATCACAAAAAGAGCACCAAGTCCATGGCTGTGGCAGCATCATGCTTTCAGATTGCTTTTCTTCAGCTGGAACTGGGGCTTTAATCAAGGTGGGGATTTAATCAAGAATTGGATGTCTAATTCTTGGTAACATCACTGTTACCAAGAATTACCTCGGAGTGCAGATCTCGCAGGACCTGACCTGGAGCAAGAATTCCTTGGGGATCAGGAAGCGGGCCCAGCAGAGACTGCACTTCTTGAGGAAACTCAAACAGGCCTCTCTCCCCATCTGCATCCTCAGGACCTTCTACAGAGGTGTGGTGGAGAGTGTTCTGACGTACTGCATTGCTACTTGGTACTCCAGCTGCAGTATGTCAGACAAAAAAGCCCTGCAGAGGATAGTTAAGGGAGCTGAGAGGGTAATTGGAGTCTCCCTCCCCTCTGTCCAAGAACTTTTTCAGAACTGTTGTAGGAGCAGGGCACTGAACGTTGTCAAGGACTGTTCTCACCCTCTGAATAAACACTTTGAACTTCTGCCATCTGGCAAACGATTCCGGAGCATCAGGAGCAGAACCACCAGACTGATTAACAGCTTCCTTCCACAAGCTGTCAGGATGTTGAACAGTTGATCCAGAATCTCTCATACATACTACTGCACCTACGGACATTATGTATATTATTTGTATATTATAGTTCTGGTTAGTTTTCAAGTATGTCTCAGGGAAGTGTGAATGGCTGTGGTGGGGTGGGGGGTGAGGGTATGTGTGAGTGTGTCTTTAATCATGTTCTTTTACTTATATGGCTTATATGGATGCCGAGAGAAATGCAATTTCATCTTGCCTGCACTACAGTTGTATGTACAGCAATATGACAATAAAGGTTGATTTGATTTGATTTGTTGTTCCATATTTTCTCTACTTCTTGAAGTCTTCACTGTGTTCCATGGTATAATCAAGGTGAACAGTTTCAAATATTGGTCAATAGTAGCCCACAAACCGTCAGCTGTGTGATGAGCATAACAATGACCACAGGCATGCAGTACATCAGATCAACTTTAAAGTGTGAGTCCAGACTTAAGTCCAACTGAAAGTCAGCAGGGAAGAAGGCTGTGTACAGATTTGGAGCATTTTTGCAATGAGGAGTGGGCAAATTCAAGATGTGGCTTGATAGTAGACTCCTACCCAAAATGAATAAATGCTGTGATAAAATAAAATGCATAAGTTTACGCACCCATAAGTAATAAAATAATATAATTCTTCAGTTTAGGGATATGTAAACTTATACAATCAGCTTATTTTACATTTTGAATTTCTTTTAGGTTTCTCTCAAATATAATGGTTTTGAATTGTACAAGTTGTAGGTCACATTAAAGATGGAAAAACTTTGGAAATGCTTTATCATGGTCTCATTTCTTTACATCACAAAAACCTGGCATTTTAACAGAGATGTGTAACTTTTTACACCCACTACAGGCATTTAAAATGTGAGTACCTGCAGATCTTTAGTGATTTGGTGCTCCAGCAGCAGAAGGTTTCTGGTTTTCTGTAGCTCAAGGACAGTTTCAGCATGCGATGCCTGGATGTTTACCAGCTCACGGGTCGAGTCTTCCACCTTCCCATCAGCTAATAGGAACTGAAGGCCCTCCCTGCTCTCCTGCTGCATCCTAAATGCCTGCAGTTGTAGTGATAACGTTACACAACTCCTAAGAACAATTTATCAACGCTATTTTGTTAGAAAAAAGAGAGAGGCCAGAGAGCAAACCTTGATTTGCAGGAGAGTTTCACTGAGCTCTTCAACACTCATGTCAAATTCCTGGAAGAAATGACTGCTCTGTCACTGTATGTTTAAAAATACGATTGAAACACAGACAAGTGTAAAATGATTATTTTCATGCTAATTTCTGACCTTGGAGACAGAGTCCAGTCTGTCCTGCAGAACAGAGACTTGCTCTCTGTACTGGAGGACCTCCCGCCCTAGCTGCTCCTGTCTGTCTCTCATTGACTCAGAAATCTCTAAATGAAAGAGTAAAAGGTGAATGAGTAAATGAGACTTTGGAGTCATGTTTGGTTTTATTTTGTTACTGAAGAATCCTGTTAGTTTGGATAAGGTGACACTGTATTTAGCAAAAAAGCTAATAGAATGAGATTTATTTTAAATGAAATAACCTTAGTGAGCAAGCTCACATACCTCATGCATCTACCTATCAGGGGCCCCCAGTGAGAACTGTGATCAACATAAAATGGTCGGGGAAAAAACATTGCCTTAGTAAATTTAAATAAGATAAAACATGCTTCAACTCCTCACCTCTTTCTTGCTTCTTCTGCTCCTCTAGCATCTCCTTCTCCTGCTTCAGTTTCTCTTTTTCCAGCTCCACTCTACTTCTCTCCTCCCGCTCTGCTTCCAGCATTTCCTCCAGTCTCTGATTATTCATCCCACAGATGTTCTCCCCCACCTTCCCCATCTTCTCAGCCACCTCTATATATTTCTCTGAGCAGCCATCACTGTTGCTTTGTGCAGATAATGTACTGTGGTATAGAAGAGAAGCTTCCAGTTAAGCTATATACATTTATTTAAAACTGTCAGAACAAAATCCAAGGATTTCTGAAGTTTAAGGAGCTCTTGGATATCAACATCCCTAACGCCCCAGAAAAAGAAAAGTGAAAAGATGCACTTAGGGGTTCTGTGGAGTGAACTGTGGAGGGGACAGATATTAACGGGCATTTACAGAGACAGGCTAGAGAAAGCACACATGGAGACAGATAAACGTATCCCCCAAATATAGGTATCTACAGGTGTAGATTTGGTAGGCCTGCTGCTTTTCTGCTCCTGACCTTGCATCCGAATAGAGAGTCTATGTCACGCCCCTTCTTATTCCCCATGTGGGACCTTACTTAAAAAAAAAAAAAAAAAAACTCCACTGGAGTGAATGGTAAGAGACAAATTATCTTTTGATCCCAATCAAATTTTGCCATGAATCACATATATGATGTTTGTCAATTTAAAAATAAGTTATAGGTTGTTATATAATAAAAGAGTAATATTTAGTTTTTGTGAAACTGCTCATTGAACTACATCTCCTTGTCTCTGACTATAAATGCCACCAAACACAATTATGACAGTTTCCCTCTCATAGCTCACCTTCCAACAAAAAGCAAGTACGTGTGTGGCCAGAGGGGGCCTCTGACACTTGGAAAGACTGCTTCAGCACTACAGACTGGGACACTTTCAAGCATGCAGCCACTCGCAGTGGACACACAAACATAGAGGAGTACACTGAGGTTGTTGTAGCATACATACAGTAGCTACTGTAAATGCACTGATGATGTCACACTGCAAAACCATCACTGTTCGTGCTAACCACAAGCCATGGATGACAGCAGAGGTCCACAGGCTCCTGAGGGCTTGGGACGCAGCCTTCAGGGCCGGCGACACTGCAGGACTTACAACAGCTAGGGCCAACCTGTCCCGTGGCATCAAGGAGGCAAAATGACAGTACAGCAAGAAAATATCCAGACACTTCAGCAGCACCAGAGATGCACAGTCTCTCTGGCATGGCATACAGACTCTCACCAACTACAAACCCCCCACCTCAGACCTGCGCGAGTAACATCACATTGCTTAACAACCTAAATGACTTCTTTGGCTACTTTGAAACACAAAACAGCACATCAGTACAGAAGACCACTTCTCCCCCAGACAAGCAGGTTATTAGTCTGGATCCAGCTAGCGTGAAGAGGACCTTCTCCAAGATCAATCCACGCAAGGCAGCCAGACCAGACAAACATACCAGGTCGCGTTCTGAAGGACTGTGTGGAGGAGCTCAAGAATGTCCTGGCCGACATCTTCAACATTTCCCTGAGTCAAGCTATTGTCCCCACATGTTTCAAAACTGCCACCATAATACCAGTCCCAAAGAAGCCCATCCCATCCAGCTACAACAATTACTGGCCCATAGCACTGACCTCTGTCATAATGAAGTGCTTCGAACGGCTGGTCATGCAGAACATCAAGTTCATCCTCCCTCCCTCCCACGATCCATCTCAGTTTGCATACAGGTCAAACAGATCCACAGAAGATGCCATCTCTGCTGCGCTCCATCGAGCCCTCACCCACCTGGACTCATAGAACTCCTACATGTGAATGCTGTTCTTGGACTTCAGTTCAGCAATCAACACAATCATTCCCCAGCACCTGATACAAAAACTCAGACACTTGGGACTCAAAACCTCTGTAACTGGGTGCTGGACTTTCTCACAGGGAGGCCACAGAACGTGCGGGTTGGCAGCAACACCTTAAAAGCCATCACACAGCACAGGGGCCCCACAAGGGTGCGTGCTCAGCCTGCTGCTCTTCACCCTGCTGACCCATGACTGTGTACCAGCCTACAACACCAACCACATCATCAAGTTTGCGGACGACACGACGGGGGTGGGCCTCATCATCAACAATGAGGAGGCCAACTACAGAAATGAGGTGAGCCAACTGGTCCAGTGGTGTAAAGACAATAATCTTTTCCTGAACGTGGGAAAAAACAAGGAAATTGTGGTAGACTGCAGGAGGGGACACACACAGCATCCCCCCTGATCATTGATGGAGCAGCTGTGGAAAGGATGAGCAACACCAAGTTCCTGGGGGTGCACATCTCCCGGGGGTGCACTCTCCTGGTCCAACACCACATCACTGGCCAAGAAGGCTCAAACCTCTCAAGCCTCTATTTCCTCCATTAACTGAGGGGAGCACAAGTCCCACCCCCCATCATGTGTTCATTCTACTGAGGCACCATTGAGAGCATCCTCACCAGCTGCATTACAGTGTGGTACAGAAGCTGCACCGCCTCCTGCTGGAAGACACTACAATACACAGTGAAAGCTGCCAGCAAGATCATCAGTGCCCCTCTGCGCCCCTGCCCCCCCAGACATCTACCTCATCCGCCTCACCCACAGAGCCATCAACATTGCAGGCGACACCTCCCACCACTCACACTCCCTCTTCAGCCCCCTGCCCTCGGGGAAAAGGTACCACAGCCTCCGGGCCCGCTCCACAAGACAGTTTTGTTCATCAAGCCATCAGGACCTTGAACTCTGTCCACCCCCCGTCCCCAGACCGTAATGCACTCGCCCCCACAATAACTACTTCAGCTGTTTGCACAGAAAGACTGGCGCACCAACAGTAACACATCTGCTGCTGTATGTCTGTGTACCTTACTGCAACCATTTGCACAAATGCCATACCTGCTGCTCTCTGTTATTACCTCCACCAAGGGAGGATGGAGGTAATGTTTTTAGTGGTGTTAGTTGGTTTGTCTGTTGGTTGGTTGGTTGGTTGGTCTGTTAGCAACATAACTCAAAAAGTTATGAATGGATTTTGATGAAATGTTCAGGAAAGATGTGTAATGGCATGGGGAACAGATGATTAGATTTTGGTGGTGATTCTCATCATGATGTGGATGCAGAAATTTTTAAATATTATTTTATACTAGTGCATGCCCGTAGAATACAAGTATTCCTGTCTGAAACAGGTTTCCCAATCAGGCTTTAAAGGCCCAAATGTAGGCTATGTTTGAAAGTGGAATACAAAGAGGTGTAGCATATATGTAGGCAATCACATGTTAGACTTTGACAAATATAAAAGAGAATAAATGGCACTAAGATTTATTTGATTGTGTGAATATTAATTACAGAATACCTAAACACTGAAAATGAATGGGACATCCAATATTAGCGACTGTTTCAGATCCCTTGTTTATTTGTTTGTCAGATCAGTTATTTGTGTGATCTTTTATCACTTATATTCATAATAGTGTATCTTGCACTTTGGGGAATGGGAGTTGTTCAGTCATCATTATAATTATTTTAGTTTATATCACTGCTCAGTGATGAGTTCAGTGTAATATTGAATTTCTTCTGTGTATCGTCAATAAACTCATGCAGTACTATAACAGGACACGTTTACAAATACCTGAGACCCACTGTAGTGCATCATTTCATATTTTAGCAATATTTCGTTATTAAACATTTTTTTAAAACTTTAATACTAAGATTTAGGCAGTGCTTATATCGTCGCACTGGGCGATACTGAGGCCAAATAATGATCTGAACCTTGAGGGCGTGACTGACCAAGACTGAGCGCCATCGCTCTATTGTAAGCGTTTGTTTTTTATTGATGCGAGAATATTATTTATTATTATTATTCCGCCTAAACGATCACATTTTTGACCCTCTAAATGTTAGCCAAAACATTTTTTTCACACACACCTCAGACCCAGTGAAAAATTTTGTAAACTGGAAAAAATATGTGTCTCATGCTGAAAATTTATCCAGCGTATGGTTGATACATCGTGGAGCAAACGTTGTAGGATCTTCCCCCTATGTTTTTTTTTTTTTACTTTTGGTAAAAAAAAAAAGTAGATCCAATCAGCTGATCACTGGAACCACAGAGCTCAGCTGTTTTCCATGATAAATCAGCCTCAGGAAGAAAGTGCACGCCATGCATTATCTTTTTTTTTTCACTTTACTGAAAATAACTTGCAAATAACAATGTGAGCACTGCGGCTCTATTGTAAGCGGTTAGGTTTTTGTTGATCAAATTTGTCGCATTTCACTTCCTTGTTTTGCACATGGAGCTTACCCATGGTGCCAGCGATTCAGCTGCTGCTCCTCCCCTCCCCCTCTATTCCCCAGCGGCACCACGTGTTGTCCATGCCAAATTATCCATTAGACCTATGCAATCACAGCAACTTTACAGTATAATTTTTTAAGCATTACATCTTAAGTATTATCTTTTTCTAGTCAAATTTGTCACGTTTCGCTTCCTTGTTTTGCACACGGAGTGCTGTGGTGGAATCAATCCAAAACCAAACCCTGTCCACACTTCTAGAAGCCTGGGCATGAGACACAGCGGTGGCTAAACTTTTATTGATAAAAATTACATACATACATTACTGAGCGACTCCATATTTGGGGATGCACACCCTCGTAACCTCATGAAACCATGTTTAAAATCTGAGACCAGTCTGACAAACGGTTCGAGAGATATGCGTGGAACACACAGACAGACAGACACACAAACACACAGACAGCGATTTTGTGAATTTATAGATAGATATTAATCTGGCACTTTTCATGTACTGCCCCTTTAAGACATGTCCACTGAGTTATGTGCATGGTCACGCCATGGGGCCATGTGCCTTGGCAACCTGAAAGCCAAACTACTACTTCTTTTGGCTGCTCCCTTTAGGAGTCACCACAGTGGATCATCTGTCTCCATCTCACCCCATCGCTTGCATCTTTCTCTATAACACCAACCCTCTCTATGTCCTCCTTCACTACATCCATGAATCTTCTCTGTGGTCTTCCTCTTTTCCTCCTGCCTGGTAGCTCCATCTTCAACATCCTTTGTCCAATATATCTACTATCCCTACTCTGCACATGTCCAAACCATCTCAGCCTTGTCTCTCTTACTTTGTCTCCAAACTGCTCAACCTGAGTTGTCCCTCTGATATACTGTACTCATTTCTAATCTTGTTCATCCTAGTCACTCCCAATGAGAATCTTAACATGGGGTGACATTCAGGAAGCAATGATGACTCGCACGTGTCAGAGGTTTTGCAGGGGAGGATTTTACTTTGGTTCTGAGTTCTGAGACTTCCTAAATGAAATAATGAATTGCAATATTACACACTCTTAAGCAAGGACAAAAGTCCAAAATATTTCACCCATAAAACAAACTCATATATATATATATATATATATATATATATATATATATATATATATATATATATATATATATACATATACATACATACACACACACACACACACACACACACACACACACACACACACACACACACGTGGGTTTACAGGTTAAAGAAATAACGATACTAATGACAAAACTACAGATAAAATATCCATAATGTGTTTCTTGTTTTGAGCTTATAACTAAACACCCCAATTGTTTTGCTGATCTGATGTGTATCTATCACACCCTAAAACATAAACAAAGGGACTTACTTACTTTTCCGGGCGAGTTTTGACACTGTTGCTTCTCTGCGCTGTTTTGATATGTTGATATCGTCTTGAGCTGTGAGCTTTCGTTTGAAAACCATAGGTATAGCAGTTGGTTTTAGAACCCGTTTGTAACAAACTTTCAAGTCTAAAGATTCCTGTATAGCAGGCGCATCCTCAAAACTGTCTGCAGTTATTTATTTAGCGAATGCAAAGTCCTCAAGCCAAGTGGTTGCCTCCTGGTTTGCTGTATGGAGGGTGTGTAATCCTCCTTTCAGTCTTTGGAGCGGGCAAGCCTCTATGATGTGTTCCATTGTTTGCTCCTCTCCACATGCGCACAGTGGGCTAGGGATACTGCCCCATCTGTGAAGGCTGGCCAAGCAGGGGCCATGTCCAGTCCTGAAGCGATTGAGTGTAGACCACTGTCTCCTTGGGAGGTTGGTGCCCGGGACCTGTTGGTTGGGGTTTGTCACCAGGTGTTTGTTTGGGACCTCCTTGGTCTCCCATTCCTCTTGCCAAGCTGTCTGGATGGTGAAATCAGCTGGGGGAGGGTTTTTCCAAATCGGCCGTCTGGATGGAAGTCGGGCAATGGGTGGGGTGTAGATATCTGCATGGACTGGTAAGTGAGGAGAGTCTTTGGCTTTTTGAAGCATCCTTTGAGTTAGTGCTGCTCGCCGGATGTGTGTGTGTGTGGGGGGGGGGGCTATGTTTGACAGTACAGGGAGCCAGGGGAGTGGTGTTGAGCGGATTGTCCCAGTTGTGGTTCTCATGGTTGTGTTGAGCTGGGTGTCTACGTGGTGTGTGTAGGATGACCTGGACCAGACAGGGGCACAATATTCTGCTACAGAGTATGAAAGGGTCAGTGCTGAGGTGCGCAGGGTGGAGACTGCCGCCCCCCATTTTGCACCAGCGAGCTTGCAGAGCAGGTTGTTTCGTGCCTTCACCTTAGCAGCCGTCCCCTTTAAATGTTCCTTGAAGGATAGGGTCCTGTCAAGGGTCACTCCAAGGTAGGTTGGATTCGAGGCATGCTTAAGCTTGAGTCCACTCAGGTGGATGTTCAGTTCTCTGGCAGCTTTTACATTGTGGAGATGGAATACAGAGACAGTTTTTGCTGGGCTTGGTTTTAGGTGCCAGGTTTTGCAGAACTGGTCCACTTTGGCAAGATCTTCCGTGAGCACCCGTTCCAGTGACTCAAAGTCTGGTGCTTGGAGTGCCAAACAGATGTCGTCTGTATAGATGAATTTGCGGGATTTTGTAGTGGGCAGGTCGTTTATGTAGAGGTTGAACAGGGTTGGAGCTAGAACTGAGCCTTGTGGGAGTCCGTTTTTCTGCGTTCTCCATGCGCTTATGTTCTGACCGAGGTGGACTCTGAACCTTCGGTTGGCCAGCAGGGTTTTTATAATTGCTGTTGCCCAGGCAGGGATCGCCTTTGTAAGTTTCAGGAGGAGGCCTTTGTACCAGACCGTATCATAGGCGGCTGTAAGATCGAGAAACACAGCCCCTGTCTTCAGTCTGCTCTCGAAGCCATTTTCAATGAAGGTGGTTAGGTCCAGTACTTGTTCTCCTGTGCTGCGGTCCTTGCGGAAACCTGCTTGATCCACACTTAGAATTTCCTCTATTCCTGGGGAAATACGCTGCAGTATTAGGCGCTCCATGATTTTATAAGGAACGCTGAGTAGGGAGATTGGGCGGTAGCTTGCTGGTAGTTTGTGATCTTTGCCAGGTTTTGGTATGGCAATGACCTTTGCTGTCTGCCATTTCTTTGGGATCGAGTTTGTTTGTATGATCCTTGTGTAGAGTTGTGTCAACCAGGTTAGGGCTTGGGGGCCAAGATTTTTCATGAATTCTGGGAAGATGTTGTCGTATCCTGCTGCCTTTCCACATTTCAGGCCCTGTAGGACTTTCTCCAGTTCAGCAGTCTCGAAGGGTTCAGGGTTCGTTTCCTCTACGGGCATTTTTTGGTGGTTTTTTTTTAGCTCAGTTGTAACTGCTCTTCTGGTGTCTTTGTCTTGGGGTGCTTTGGCAATGGTCAGTAGGTGGGATGCAACTTGGTTGGGTGTGACAGATGCTCGGCTTTGGCTAGGAGGCTTCTGTGCAGCTCCTAGGCAACGGATGAGGCTCCAACATTTCCTGCTAGAGTGGCTAAAGCTCCGGTCAGCAACTGTCTCCTCCCATTTCTTTCGCTGGGCTGTACTTAGCGACTCAATGAGATGGTCTGCTATCTCTGGGTCCCCTGATGTTTGATAGGATTGTAGGAGGGCAGCGCTTTCTCCGTCCAGGCATGGAGCATAGAGGGGTCAGTAGCCTCGTGGGATTGCAGTGTGAGCAGCCTTGAAGATTGCGCTGCAGAAGCGGTTGTATGCTTCATCTACAGTGATGGTGTGGAGTGGGATGGTAACAGCACTCCGATCCAGGGTTTCACTGAATTTCTTCCAGTTGGCTTTGCGGAAGTTCCAGCACATCTTCCTTGGGCTGTTTATGACTGGAAGTTGTAAGCCAATGTGTACAAGCAGGGGCCGGTGTTGGCTGTGTGGAAAATCGTCAAGAATGAGGATCTGTGTAGGATATGGCGTCCCAGTCAAAGAGCTGACCCAGCACAGGTCAGGAGAATAGTCCTTCTTCCACCTAGCAGAGTGAAAGGTTCCTCTTTGTTTGGGGTCGTGTATCAGAGCGAGATCATTTCTAGATGCCCAGTCTGAAAGTACCTCCCCGTCACTATCCACTGCTGGGTACCCCCAGTCAGGGTGATGGCTGTTAAAGTCCCCCACATAGATGGCAGGGTGGGGTGGGGTGGGTAAGACCTGCAGATCCCATTTGGCACTAGGGGGCTTGTACATATTGACAATATGGAAGCCACCAATGGTTATGGTGTCTGAGAAATGTGTTGTTGTCAGGTGGTTTACTTCAACTATGTCAGAACGCACATAGGTGGCATGTCCATGTTTGGCATGTGGAACATAGCACAGGAGGTCAAAGCCATTGATGGTGTAGCGGCCAGCTTCCTCTGTGCCAATATGAGTCTCTTGGAGGCAGATTACATCAGTCGAGTGTTGGAAGGCGAGAACTTCAATAAGGCTTCGCTTGGCTGCAGATAGGCCTTCAACGTTTAGTTGTAGTATGCGAAGGACAGGTCCTACCGCAAGATGCTCTTGGGGCTGTTTGCGTTCGGCTTTGGGACTGTGACTAGGATTCTTCTTTGACTTGGCACTGAGGCGTCGTCTCTTCGAATTTAGTCTGCTGGTAGGATCATTAGCTTCCATGGGCAAGCCCGGGTACTGGTGGAGGGCGCGACGAGAACGCTGATCCATTGTCCTCCACACTTTCACTGTCTGCAGTGAAATTTGATTGCTACAGAGTGCAGAAGATGGTGTTGGTTGCCATTGGTCCCTTGTTCTCTGTACTTGCTTTGCCCATTTGATTGCTTGTACTTGCTTTGCCCATTTTTTAAGAAGATCTGGATCTTTTGGGAATGAGAACAGGCTTATACGTTCACTGGAGCAATTAACGTTTTGGCATTTCTTCGCTGATATAGAAGCTAAACAGCTTGTTTACATTGACAGCACATGGATCAGCCGAGAGGAAACTCACCTCATGACGTCATATCCTGAAACGAGGCGCGTCCCAGGATATTGCGTTTGTGCAACACGGTGCTAAATTTGAATTCACTTAGAAATATTTTTCCACCTATTTAGCATTCGAATTCAACAGAACCAACTATGTGGACGATATAAGATAAATTCATACTGAATATTTATGCATAGTTGCAACATCTTGTCACAGACCCTTTAAACTAAACTAAATTTGAATCTTGAATATGTGTAACTCATGGCAAAATTTGATCTTGATAAAAATAATTTCTCTCTTGCCATTCACTCCAATGGGGATTTTTTAAGTACAGTAAGGTTCCATATGCCGAAGTAGAGGGGGCATGATTTAGGCTCTCTATACCTTCATTTATGTGATACTATATCTACAATTGCACACAGGGAACACAAAGACAAATTTTCTGGTGTTCCATTGCACCCCACCTGTATACCACTTGTTTGGTTTACATGTGCTGTGTTTCCACATACTTGCACTTAAGCATCAGCGCCTCTACCCAAAATGCATCGGAAGTAGATACAGGTCTGTGTGACCGAGAGCTAACACTGGCATATTACCTCTCTAGTAGTGTGTCATAATTTCTTCTAATCAGATCCCTCTCTCCCTCTAGGTCTGCTATCCTTTCCTGAAGCTGAAAGAGAAAAATAATATAATTTTTTAAAAAAAAACCTCATACCTGCTTATGTCACCTCCAAAGTTTTCTAGTGAAACACTGGCCTCTATTTGAAATTTATGCCTGTGGTACCTTGTCTAGTGTTTGTAGAGACAGGGTAGTGCTTGTAAGTTGGCCTTCCATTTCAAGAGCTCTCTGCCTCTCCTGCTTCAGTTGTTCAGTCAGTTCCTCAACTTTCCCCAGCAGCGCTCCCTGGCTTTCCTTCAGAGAACGCTGACTCTGCCTCAAACACGTCAAAATGAGCCAAAGGTACTATGAGCATGAGAGCATTTACTTAAAATGTTCATTTGCCTTGTATGTGATGACTTATACAACATGTGTTTACACTTTTACCTCTTCGAGCTGATTTTCATATGCCTAGAAGAAAGAGAAAAATGTAGAATGAGTTGCTGTCACCAACAACATTTTTTTAAAAAAAATAAATGTCTGACAGAGGTTTTCTGACCTCCTGCAGGTTGGTCATCTTTTCCTGAGAGACTCTCAATTCAGTGCTTCTTTCTGAAAGCTGCTTCTGTAGACGTATCAGATCCACATTCTCTCTGATAGTGATTCTGACACACACAGAGAAAAACTCAAAATTTATTTCAAATGTTATAATCTTTACCATTATTTATCTATCTATATTTTCATTTTCCCTCCATGGATCGCCACCTTATCGTGGTGGAGGGGTTTGAGTGCCTAAATGATCCCAGGAACTATGCTGTTGGGAGAAACTTGCCCTTGGTAGAGTTTCCTAAGGTACACTGGTCCTGGGTGAAGGGCCAGACTAAGAGCAGTCCATTGGATCTCCATGAAGAACATTACATCAAGGACACAGTGTACCCAAAGGAGGCAAATGGGCCCATCCTCCAGTGGGCTCACCACCTGCAGGAGGGATCATGGTGCTCTGTGAACCGGGTGGAAGTCTGGGCTACTCTACCTGGACTGATGCCCCCGTGACCCAGACCCCAGATAAGCAGTAGAAGATGGATGGATGGATTTTCATTTCTGAATCATTCTCACTCTAATCTAATATGGTATTTGGTGCCCTTGAGCTAGGCCCTTAACCCCAACTGCTCCAGTGGAGCTGCTCAGTGGCCACAGATCAGTCTGTACTTGGGCAGCTTCCAGGTGTGAAAGTGTACTTGTATGAATGTGAACAGGGCATCCTTGAAAAAGAGAGGGTGCCTCTCAGTGGAACTCCCCCTGTATAAATAAAGGTTAATAAATAAAAATAAAAAGTAAATGGTCCAATTTCTGAGTAAAACAGACAATACGCATAGCATTTTTTGATTGCAATAGCCAGAAATTGTCACTGATTACTGTCAACCCTTCACCATGAGCCGTAACAGCATTAAAGCTGGGAGGGGTGGTTTTTTTATTGCCATCTGGTCAAATCAGTACTAATTATTTTTTTGCCATATGAATTTCAAGTGCCTTAAGATTAAACTTGCCTAATTCTGCCTCTCTTCTTTGAGCTATATTTGTAGTAACTTGGACGATGACATGACACTTTACCAGGAAAAAAGTCGGAACTTAAACTCCTTTTCAGTTTTCTGTTGATTTTTCCACAAATACAGACACACACGCTTGTATTATCTCTGCTGTAACCACCTGTGTCTGTCGGCCTGCTGCTTCCTCATTTCTTGTACAGTTCCTTCAAACTCTTTCTCTTTCTCTCTGAGGGTGTCCCTGAGTGCCTGGGCGGTCAACTCCAGTTCTGCCATCCTCACCTGCTCTGTCACACTAGACCTGCTGGATGGGAGAGATGTGACGTGCTCAATCAAAGGTGAGCTCCACAATCTAACTAAAGGATAAGTGGGTAGAGCAAGCATTCTATGTATCACCTCCTAGACACTTACAATCTCTCCATTTCTGCCCTCCTGTCATCCACGAGTGGACAATACCTTGCTGGTGCCGTATGGGCTGCCCTCCTGATTCCACCCTCCGCATCCAAACTTTTACCTAAAAGAACATAATGAGAAAGAGAAGGTCATATACAGAGGTCGGTAGTAACTACTTACATTTACTTAAATATATGAACACAACTAATTTTTTTTCAAAATTTTACTTTTGTGAGTAGTTTTACTGCAGGATACTTTTTACTCTTACTTAAATACATTTGTGGGAAAAAAGTATGTTTAATCAGGTATTGTGTTAATTTGGTCGTACTGTTTGAGTAACTTTTAATTTCCCTGATTTAAACTGAATGAGAATTGTGGTTTTCTTCCCATCATGTTTTATATGGTTTTATATAATTTTTCTGTTCTGTCTCAGGTAATTTTTGATTTACTATTGGTGGGAGTAAAGTTGAAAATGTACAAGAAAACAGTTGGAAATATACAAGAAAAAACTTGGGTATAAATTTGCAAGAACACTGCAAAAATGAAATCTTAGAAAGATGAAATATGTTAAATCAAGGCTTTATATGTATGTTTGTTTTTTGTATGACAAGCTCTTTCTTATTGTCATGTGCATTTTCTGCAAGAAAATTTTACTTTTTTTAAGACATTATACTTGTTTTAAGCAATCTGATCTTGTACTGTTGGCAGACATTTTTTCTTATTTTAAGTAAAATTATCTGCTAAGAGAGCAAAATAATTTGGCTTATCAAATTGCTTAAAGCTGTTAGGATTGCCTTCTGGGGCAATGGAGAGGGGGACCCACATGCGAGGTGGGTTTGATAAACCATAATTTATTGTGCCAAACAGAAAACAATGCAGCTCAAGGGCTGAACTAAGGCAAAACACAGCAGGCTTCAGACACAGGATTACAGGCAGGACAACTCACAGACTGAACAGAAGCATGGGTGAGACGCCGACATACACCAAGGACACCGCACAGGACACAGACTGAAACGCATATATATAGACAGAAGGGATAATCACGGCAGTACAGCACAGGTGGGGAGAGCAATCATGACAACGGTTGACACATGAGGGAAACAGAGACGGCAGGACGGGAGGGGCTCCATACACAATCACAGCAGATACACAGAACCTGAACAGAGGGGAGACATAACTCAGACAATGCTTATGACAGAGACCCGGACAAGGGACATTTCCCAGACATAAACAATGAATTATTGACCATATAAATTAGAGCGCAAGCAGGGAAAACACAGAGCAAAGATAATACTAATCATAATAATAAGGAGGACCAAAACACAGAAAATACTACAATTAACTCAAGGCGCGAACATGGGTCCAACCCACGCCCTGACAAAGGCAAGTAAAAACTGTCTTATAGCAAGTTAAATTTTCTTGCATGGCAACTATATGTCAAGAAAAAATATCTTGCCAGACAAAAAACAAGTACAGCCGTGGACAAAATTGTTGGTACCCCTCTGTTAATGAAAGAAAAACCCACAGTGGTCACAGAAATAACTTGAATCTGACAAAAGTGGTAATAAATAAAAAGTCTATGAAAATTAACCAATGAAAATCAGACAATGCTTTTGAATTGTGGTTCAACAGAATTACTTTAAAAAACAAACTCATGAAACAGGCCTGGACAAAAATGATGGTACCCCTAGAAAAGATTGAAAATAATGTGACCATAGGGACATGTTCAACCAAGATGTGTCCTCTAATTAACATCACAGGCGTCTACAAACTTGTAATCAGTCAGTCGGCCTATTTAAAGGGTGACAAGTAGTCACTGTGCTGTTTGGTGACATGGTGTTTACCACACTAAACATGGACCAGAGGAAACAAAGGAGAGAGTTGTCTCAGGAAATTAGAAAGAAAATTATAGACAAACATGTTAAAGAGACCTATCTATAAGACTATCTCCAAGCAGCTTGATGTTCCTGTGACTACACTTGCACATATTATTCAGAAATTTAAGATCCACGGGACTGTAGCCAATCTCCCTGGACGTGGCCGCAGGAGGAGACGGATAATACGAATGATAACAAAAGAGCCCAGAACAACCTCTAAACACATTCATGGTGAACTCCAAGGTCAAGGTACATCAGTGTCAAATCGCACCATCCATCGTTGTTTGAGTCAAAGTGGACTTCATGGGAGACAACCAAGGAGGACACCACTGTTGAAAACAAATCATAAAAAAGCCAGACTGGAATTTGCCAAACTGCATGTTGACAAGCCACAAAGCTTCTGAGAGAATGTCCTATGGACAGACGACACAAAACTGGAACTTTTTGGCAAGGCACATCAGCTCTATGTTCACAGACACAAAAATGAAGCATACCAAGAAATAATCACTGTCCCTACTGTGAAACATGGAGGAGGTTCTGTTATGTTCTGGGGCTGCTTTGCTGCATCTGGCACAGGGTGTCTTGAATTTGTGCAGGGTACAATGAAATCTCAAGACTATCAAGGTATTCTAGAGAGAAATGTGCTGCCCAGTGTCAGACAGCTTGGTCTCAGTCACAGGTCATGGGTCTTGCAATAGGATAATGACCCAAAACACACAGCTAAAAACACCCAAGAATGGCTAAGAGCCAAACATTGGACTACTCTAAAGTGGCCTTCTGTGAGCTCTGATCTAAATCCTATTGAACATCTGTGGAAGGAGCTGAAACATGCCGTCTGGAGAAGGCACCCTTCAAACCTGAGACAACTGGAGCAGTTTGCTCATGAGGAGTGGGCCAAAATACCTGCTGAGAGGTGCAGACGTCTCACTGACAGTTACAGAAATCGTTTGATTGCAGTGATTGCCTCAAAAGGTTGTGCAACAAAATATTAAGTTAAGGGTACCATCATTTTTGTCCAGTCCTGTTTCATGAGTTTGTTTTTTAAAATAATTCTGTTGAACCACAGTTCAAAAGCATTGTCTGATTTTCACTGGTTAATTTTCATAGAATTTTTATTTATTACCACTTTTGTCAGATTCAAGTTATTTCTGTGACCATTGTGGGTTTTTCTTTCATTATCAGATAGGTACCAACAATTTTGTCCACGTGTGTACTGTATATAAAGCCTTGATTTAAGACATTTTGTTTTGCTTAGATTTCACTTCCTGCAGTGAAAATATCCCAGGTTTATGAGGAAAAACCTCTCAAATTGAGGAGAAAAATGGCACATGTATGAGAAAAAAAATCACAGATTTATGAGGGAAAAAAAACCCTTTAAGTTTATAAGAAAAAAAAGTCATAAATGTATAAAAAAAACCCCAAGGAAATCGATACAAATTTATAAGGAAAAAAGTTGGAAATTTATCAGAAAATAAATGCAAATTCACAAGAAAAATATCACAAAGATAAAAAGTTCAAAATAAAAAGAAAAAAATACCACACATTTATAAGGTAAAAAGCTCTAAGTGTATTTGAAAACAGTAGTACAATTATGATTGAAATTCTGAGAAGAGTCAGAGATTTCTCAGAAAAAAATACTCACTTAATGTTGTTACTCACCACTCAAGTAAACTCTGATTATATAGAGAGACTTCATAATGAGCACAAACACACCTTTGTTGAGCCAGTATGGAGTGCGTGTCCCCAGGTCCACAATGTGCTGCTTGGCCATGCTAAGTTTGTTCTGCAGCACATCTTTCTGGCTCTCCAGCATCGCCACGCGGGTCTCCAGTTCCTGTATGGTGTCCTCCATGTCCCTCTCCTTTATGCCACTGGATCCAGGATGAGTCTGACGAAGACGCATCAGCCTCGTGGACATCCTGGACAATGGAAAAGGGTTTTTAAAGCAGTTTTTTCAGGAAACACAAGGGGATCTCTCTCCTGTGGATACATTTAGAGGTGGAGAATTGTACTAAAAAAGCAACATTATTCTAAGCTATTACAGGAGTTAATCACGCACAAGTAAGCGTAGTAACCAACATAGTTACCAGCATAAGAGTAAGAAAATAGTAATGATTAATTTTGATCAGGTTTATTCTTTCAAATAATGAACAAGTTACAAAGTGTGTGTCTGAGGAAAATGAAACAAACTATCCACATTTACCCTCTAACATAAAACAAATCATGTCATATAAAAATCAGCCGAGTAATAAAATTGATATTTCCTGAGTCAGAATAGAAAAACATTTTCTACTTTTGATATAACTGAAATAAATTTTGAAATCAACAAAATGACTGAAGATGCAGTATTTTCTGGAAAGTACAAGTTATTACAGTATCAATACTGTATAAACTATAATTTTAACCAGTTTTTGCTGTGTACAATCTTTTCATGAATAAGCAGGTTAACATAATTTAATTCTGTTGATCAAATTCAAATTTGAGTATTACTGTAGAAATATCAGAGACATACTGTAGAAATATCAGAGAAAACATGGAAGAGGATACAGTGCATCCAGAAAGTATTCACAGTGCTTCACTTTTTCCACATTTTGTTATGTAACAGCCTTATTCCAAAAGGGATTAAATTAATTTTTTTCCTCAAAATTCTACACACAATACCCCATAATGACAACATGAAAAGTTTTTTTTTTAGATTTTTGCAAATTTATTAAAAATGAAAAAATACAAAATCACATTTACATAAGCATTCACCGCCTTTGCTCAATACTTTGTTGATGCACCTTTGGCAGCAATTACAGCCACAAGTTTTTTTGAATATGATGCCACAAGCTTGGCACACCTATCTTTGGGCAGTTTGGCCCATTCCTCTTTGCAGCACTTCTCAAGCTCCATCAGGTTGGATGGGAAGTGTCGGTGCACAGCCATTTTCAGATCTCTCCAGAGATGTTCAATTGGATTCAAGTCTAGGCTCCGGCTGGGCCACTGAAGGACATTCACAGAGTTGTCCTGAAGCCACTCCTTTGATATCTTGGCTGTGTGCTTAGGGTCATTGTCCTGCTAAAGATGAACCATCGCACCAGTCTGAGGTCAAGAGCGCTCTAGAGCAGGTTTTCATCCAGGATGTCTCTGTACATTGCTGGATTCATCTTTCTCTCTATCCTGCACTAGTCTCCCAGTTCCTGCCACTGAAAAACATCCCCACAGCATGATGCTCCCACCACCATGCTGCACTGTAGGGATGGTATTGGCCTGGTGATGAGCGATGCCTGGTTTCCTCCAAATATGATGCCTGGTATTCACACCAAAGAGTTCAATCTTTGTCTCATCAGACCAGAGAATTTTGTTTCTCATGGTCTGAGAGTCCTTCAGGTGCCTTTTGGCAAACTCTATGCAGGCTACCATGTGCATTTTACTAAGGAGTGGCTTCCGTCTGGCCACTCTACCATACAGGCCTGATTGGTGGATTGCGGCAGAGATGGTTGTCCTTCTGGAAGGTTCTCCTCTCTCAATAGAGGAATGCTGGAGCTCTGACAGAGTGACCATTGGGTTCTTGGCCACCTCCCTGACTAAGGCCCTTCTCCCCTGATCGCTCAATTTAGACAGCTGGCCAGCTCTAGCAAGAGTCCTGGTGATTCTGAACTTCTTCCATTTACGGATGATGGAAGCCACTGTGCTCATTGGGACCGTCAAAGCAGCAGAAATTTTTCTGTACCCTTCTCCAGATTTGTGCCTCGAGACAATCCTGTCTTGGTGGTCTATAGACAATTCCTTTGACTTCATGCTTGGTTTGTGCTCTGACATGCACTGTTAACTGTGGGACCTTAAATTGACAGGTGTGTGCCTTTCCAAATCACGTCCAATCAACTGAATTTACCACAGTTGGACTCCAATTAAGCTGTCAAAACATCTCAAGGATGTTTAGTGGAAACAGGATGCACCTGAGCTCAGTTTTGAGCTTCATGTCCAAGACTGTGAATACTTATGTACATGTGATTTCTTTGTTTTTTATTTTTAATAAATTTGAAAAAATCTCAAAAACTTTTTTCACGTTGTCATTATGGGGTATTGTGTGTAAAATTTTGAGGAAAAAAATGAATTTAGCCCATTTTGGAAAAAGGCTGTAACATAAAATGTGGAAAAAGTGAATCGCTGTGAATACTTTCCGAATGCACTGTATCTGAGGAAAAACTGAAACTTTATACAGAAAAAAACGATCTGCCTGTACACTATTTTCAATATGTACAATGATAAGTCAAAGTGATAAAATTGATTTACTGATGACAAAGCACCAGGGAATGGACAAATATAATGGAAGTGGAACCAAAGTTGCAGGAGGACCGGAATGCGGAAGCACGTCACTCTACATTGTGCAAGAGGTCCATTCTTTTGAATTTGTTGTTTGTCCCACTCGCTTTGGAAGTGCTGGAAATGTGAAGGACACAATTGTCTTCTTTTCAAAATAATGTATGAATTGTTATGGATTTAAAATGTTTGTAAAAACACCCAGGAAGATGATTTCATGTGAAGATATCACCATCTATTCACCAAACCATTTAAAATGGACCCCAAAAACTTCCCTTCCAACAAAAACATTACAAATAAAATTGTATCATTGTCCAAATCAGCAGAAAAAATAAATCATCACTGAAAACCAAAATTTAACCAGCATCTATATGAACATAAGATAAGCCTTTATTAGTCCCACAATGGGGAAATTCCAGGATTGCAACAGCACAGGGATAGCAACACTCAGAGCAACAATCAGAAGGCAAGAAAAACAACATCTAGCAAACATATGTCCATATTACTATAAATGTATATATATAGACACACAGTGCAGAGCATTATGGCTGGTGGATGTGCAGCAGAAAGTCTAAGCTCTCTCTCCGCGGATGCAGCGGGCCAGCTGGAAGTCTTTGGGCATGATGGTGACCCCCTTAGCGAAGAAGAGACCACCAGGTGGGTCTCGCTGGTCTCCTGCAGAGCCATGACGGCGAAACTCAGGAAACGCAGGACGGTCTTGAAGTCCTGAGCGATCTCCCTCACCAGGCGCTGGACGGGCAGCTTACGGATGAGCAGCTCCGTGGATTTCTGGTAGCGACGGATCTCTCTCAGAGCCACGGACCTGTGACGGCGAGGCCTCTTCACTCTGCCGGTGGCCAGAGCGCCTCTCCGAGCAGCCCTGGTGGCTAGCTGTCTCCTGGGGGGCTTCTTCCTCCAGTAGATTTTACCGGCGGTCTGCTTGGTTCTTGCCATCGCTCTTTATTATTCTGTCTTATATTTCTTTCACGCTGCCTAAACTCCAGCCCGGCACCCGCTTCGTTTTCGCTACAGCTCCCGGTATGTCGAGTTTCCCATTAGCACCGGGCGGCGGCCAAGTGCTAGCTAGCACTAGCTCCTCCCCGCTGTAACGTCTCCCGCTGCAAACCGTGGCTCCGTCCGCCGACCCGGGAGACCCCCGGGGCGATCCGTGCGTCCGTGATATATATACAGAGTGAAAGGTGTAGAAAGAAGAAGGAAGATAAAAAAAAAGGCTGTTGCAACAGGCAGCCGACTCGTGTGGCGCCGCCGGTCCAGCAGAGCCGGAACCGGGAACCGGAACATTGCAGATTAACAAGTAAAAAGTAGCAAATTTACAAGGACAAAAACTGGTAAGTTTGATAAAGTTTTTACTTTAAAAAAAGCTAATTTGAGAAAAAAAAACGCAACTTTATGAGAAAAATTTCAACTCTATAACAAAAGCTGCATATTTACAAGAAAAAGTCAAATTTGTGAAATGAAAGACAAGTTGGAAAAAAGTTGAATTTTTGAGACAAAAGCAGCAAATTTACAAGAAGCAAGTAGCAAATTTCAGAAAATGAATAAATTTCACAGTAGTCAAAATGAGAAGACATACAAGAGTAAAACACTATCATAACTGAACAATAAAATAATGCATTAATGTAGTAAATAAATGTCAGTTATGTGTTTAAAGCCCGGGGGGGGGGGGGACTCAAAAGTTCATAGGCTGAAAAGTTCATAGTGGTCAAATTTGGCCAAATGTGGTTTATTTTTCAACCGCAGGGATTCAAGTGCTGCAACACTGATGGAAGAAGCGTGTGGGCTGAAGGGGAGACTATGATGAAAAATAAACCCCATTTGGTAAAATTTGACCACGAGGAACATTTCAGCCTATGAACTTTTCAGCCCCCCCCCCCACATACTATTATCAGCCTGTGGTGCATTTTATTTTGTGCAATAAAAAAGTAATACGAAAATCTTAATACATGTTTAATGCTTTACATACCCCTGAGAACGTAAGCATACTGAAGCAGTAATTCTCCTTGAATGCTAAACAAAACAACGCATACCGACTTTTTATAAGTCGCACTGCCAAACTCTAGCCTTTATAAATATTACGTATGACATTATGTAATGCTGACATTGTTGCAAGTAGGGTGCTGTCTAGGAAAGGGACCAATTATAGGCAAGGATATGCTATTCAGAATGTTGCCACGATGTGTAGTTGCATTTCTGGAGAGGTGCACATCAGGTCAGTATAAGCTATATCTTAAATGTAGCCCAGCTGAGCTCTGGGAGGAGCAGAAGTTTGTCAGCAGCTCCTTCATGTCCTTCATGTTGTTGTTGTAGTATCATCAGGGTTAAACACTGCATGCCGTATTCACTGGGTATTGCTGCTAGTATAATATATGAGTTTCACTTTTTATATTGAATTACTGAAATAAATTAACTTTTTGATGATATTTGAAGTTATTGAGATGCACATGTAGTTCCAGGCGGGGGGGGGGGGGTGCGTGCCCTAGTGATCCCAGGAGCTATGTTGTCTGGGGCAATTTGCCTCTTGTAGGGTCTCCCAAGACAAACTGGTCCTGGATGAAGGGCCAGACTAAGAGTGATCCAACAGACTCCCATGATAAAATTTTTTTAAAAAAAAAATCAAGGATTCAGTGTACCCCGCCCAGTATGGGGTTACTGGGGCCCCGCCCTGGAGCCAGGCCTGGGGAAGGTGCTCGATGGCTAGCACCTGGTGCTGGGTTTCTGCCCATGGGACCTGGCCGGACTCAGCCCGAAGGAGTTAGATGGGTCTGCCCTCCAGTGGGCTCACCATCTGCAGGAAGGACCATGGGAGTCTGGTGTTATGCAGATCAGGTGGCAGGTGAAGGTAGAGACCTTCGCGGTCTGATCCCCGGCTTTCAAAACTGGCTTCTGGGATGTGGAATGTCACCTCTGTGGTGGGGAAGGAGCTGGAGCTAGTGCATGAGGTTGAGAGATACCTACTAGATATAGCTGGGCTCACCTCAACGCACAGCTCCAGTTCTGGAACCAGTTTCCTGGAGAGGGGCTGGAGCTTGGCCTACTATGGAGTTAGCCCGGGTGAGAGGCAAAGGGCAGGGATGGGTATTCTTGTATCCCCCTGCCTTGCTGCCTCCACATTGGAGTTCTCCCCAGTGGATGAAAGGATAACTTCTTTGCACCTTCGGGTTGGGAAACGGGTCCTTCACAGTACCCACCCTTTTTGGTGTCTCTGGCTTGGGTGCTAGAGAGTGCTCCTCTTGGGGACTCCATTGTCCTACTGGGTGACTTCAATGCACATGTGGGCAACAATAGTGAATTCTGGAGGGGCGTGATTGGGAGGAATGGCCTGCCTGAACTGAACCTGAGTGGTGTTCAGTTATTGGACTTCTGTGCCAACCACAGTTTGCCCATTATAAGCACCATGTTCAAGCATAAGGATGTCCATATGTGTCATCAGACCTGCGACCACATGTCTTGGACATTCGGGTAAAGATAGGTGCAGAGCTGTCAACTGATCACCAGCTGGTGGTGAGTTGGATCCGATGGCACGGGCGGATGCCACTCAGACCCAGTAGACCTAAATGTATAGTGAGGGTGCACTGGGAACGTCTGGCTGAGGCCCCTGTCTGAGAGGTCTTCAACTCCCACCTCCGGAAGAACTTCAATCACATTCTGAGGGAGTCTGGGGACATGGAGTCTGAATGGGCCATGTTCTCCACCTCCATTGTCAAAGCAGCTGCCCAGAGTTGTGGCTGCAAGGTTGTTGGTGCATCTCGTGGTGGCAACCTCCAAACCAAGTGGTGGACACCAGTGGTGAGGGGGGCCATCAAGCTGAAGAAGGAATTCTATCGAGCTTGGATGGCTTGTGAGACTCCTGAAGCAGCTGAGGTGTACTGGCAGGTAAAGTAGAGTGCAGCTCAGGTGGTTGCTGAAGCAAAAACTCAGGTGTGGGAGGAGTTCGGTGAGGCCATGGAACATGACTTTCAGTCGGCCTTGAAGAGATTCTGGAAAACTGTTCGGCGACTCAGGAGGGGGAAGCAGCTCCTTGTCCACACTGTGTATTAGTGCGGATGAGGATCTGCTGACTTTGACTGGGGACATCGTTGGGCGGTGGAAGGAATACTTCGAGGATCTCCTCAATCCCACTGACACGCTTTCCACAGAGGAAATAGGGCTTGAGGATGAGGGGGACAACTTGCCCATCACAAGGACTGAGGTTGCCGAAGTGGTTAAAAGACTCTTTGGTGACCGGGCCACGGGGGTGGACGAGATTTGCCCTGAGTCCCTCAAGGCCCTGGATGTTGTAGGGCTGTCATGGTTGACATACCTCTACAATGTTGTGTGGAGGTCGGGGACAGTGCCTTTGGCATGGCAAACCGGGGTGGTGGTTCCTCTTTTTAAAAAGGGGGACCGGAGGGTGTGTTCCAACTTTAAGGGGATCACATTCCTCAGCCTCCCTGGAAAGGCCTATGTTACGGTACTGGAGAGGAGAATCTGACCGCTGGTCAAACCTCGGATCCCGGAGGAGTAATGTGGTTTTTGTCCTGGTTGTGGCACATTGGACCAACTCTTTACCCTCTCGAGAATCCTTGAAGGTTTGTGGGAGTTTGCCCAACCAGTTCACATGTGTTTTGTTGACTTGGAGAAAGCATTCGACCGTGTCAATCGTGGTCTCTTGTGAAGGATGCTGTGGGAGTATGGGGCATTGGGATTGCTGTTATGAGCTATCCGGTCCCTATATGACTATTGCAAGAGTTTGGTTCATATTGCCAACACCCAGTCGACTTCGTTTCCAGTGAGAGTTGGACTCTGCCAGGGCTGCCCATTGTCACTGATCCTGTTCATAATTTTTATGGACAGGACATCCAGGCGTAGCCAAGGATCGGAGGGTGTCATGCTGGCTTGAAGTGGTTTCATTAATCATTGATTTGAATGTATTGTATGTCTGAAAAGTATGTTACAAGAGAATTTTATTCATTGCATGCCAATGCAATGAATAAATTACCATAGTAATAATGAAGAGCAGTCATTAGTCACTAAAGTTTTAAAGGATTTATGCTTTGATAGGTAGCATATATGTTTTTAAGTTGATTTTGCTTCCTATATCAAATACTCCCTTTTCTGTATGAAGCTCACATAAGCCATCTGACTTGAAATAGCCAATCACCAACCAGTCTTGTTTATGACACCTCTTTCATTCTACTGGTTAGTTTCAGACAAAAACCTTTTTTGACTAGACAAGAGGTTTGTTAAGTCCATCCCTGTCTCCAGCTCTCAAATTTAATTGGTTCTCTTCACTGCCAGTCAAGTTTTTTTTTTCTTTTGAAAAGCGCTCAATTTAAAAGGTTGGAATACTCGCAGTTGGGGGGCAGTGGCTCAGAAAGTAGAGCGGGTCGTCCAATAACCACATGGTTAGAGGTTCAAATCCCACTCTCCCCAGATATCCTGCCGTTGTGTTCCTGGGCAAGACACTTCACCCCTAATTGCTCCTGGTGGGTCTGGAAGCGCCATATTAGGTAGCATGTCGCCATCAGTGTGTGAATAGGTGGATAGCGCTTTGGTCATCAAGAGATGAGAACAAAAGCACTATGTAAGTGAGTACCATTTAGTTAATTTTTAATGTAGAATTTTTCCTTTCTCACTCTTTGAGACTTCCTTTTCTTTCTCATTGAAGAGACTTTTTTTTTCTTTCCTCATTGAGTTCGAACCTCATCTCTTGCCTCGAGTAAAACTCCATTTTTTTTCTCTCCAACATATTCTTAATAATTTTTAAAAAAGTTTTCTTTGTTTCTTTTTCCTAAATCACCATGCCAGGAGGACCGATTTTTGATTTTCCTCACATATAACTAAAGCTTATTCTCATTCAATTTCTAAGACAATGGAAGAACTTGGATTTCGTGGCTTAAATATTTTTATTCTTTTCCTTCAAATTCCGTGACTCTGATTGGACTGTGAATGACCTACAAACTCCTGGGACTCGTTTTGACCTCTCTGAAATCACGCTCCACGATCCAGACTGACGAGCTTCAGATCAGCGAAGCCAGCCAAACCTCTCATCCTACTCTGGGTCACAGCTTCAAGACGCAATTGGTTTTTGGAAAAAGTTATCTGTGGAGAGATAATTTTCATCGTTCCACCTGACGGACCAGTTCGGATCCAACTGATGTTCTGTCACCAAACTCTGCTACCAAAGTAAGCACAACCCATTTTCTCGCTTTGCTGTGCTCCGGTCTGATGTCAATCTAAATTTGAGTACTTCCAAATTTCTCCTGTTGAGAGCTAGGTCTATTCATAACTCTGACCAGAGTTATAAATTTAGGAAAAGTAATATCCATCTTTTCATTAATCTCCATTCCTTTTTAGAATAACATAAATTTTCCTTTTTCTAACTTTTATCATTTTCTTCATAAAATTGCATTCAACTTTCCTAACCATTCTGTTTTACAGCTATCTTATGGTTCTTTTTCATTTTCTAATACAGTGCCAATTTAAGCTATGGTTTTCTTTGGCTCCACAAATGTTTGATAATACATGTTATGCAGTAATCTATCAACAGTTTAATGTGGCGTTTGATACTTGTTGATCATTTCACATTGCCTTAAAAATCACTTGAATGTAATACCTTATCCAAGCTGAGTTTTACCATTAAACTGTTAAAGGTACATTGAAGATTCTGCTTGACTTTTTTTTTTTGTGTCCATTCTCTTGATTAACACAGAGAATTCTTGATCGTTTGAGACTGATTCATTGCTGGTACAAATATTGAATTATTAGTAAAATTGTCCATTCTTTCTGGACTGGTATCCCATTGAATTTATGTGTGCTGGTAATGAAGAGAAATCTTCATTCCCTCCCACATATATATACTGTAATTTATTTAATATTTGTACCTGCACTAACCGCTACATCAGTAAAGTAAAATTCAGTGAAAATATGATCTTTTTGTACTTTAGTAAAGGTAACATGTTACGACCCAGACAGCAAAAATGATTTCTTCAAGATATGGCCAGGAGACTTCATAAATTCTGGGTCAGATTTATCAGGCATCCTTTGACACAGATACTGGCACAGATCTGCTTTAAAAATCTGGGTCAGCAGTGGGCCAGATCCAAACTGAAAGAAGATTCCTTTATGGTGATCTGGCCCAGATCTGTACTGAATATGGCCCAAGGTCTGGCACAAAACTTGTGCTATCTGGCACAGGGCAGTGCTGGAGCAGTGCTGACAGCAGTAAAATGGGAATGACTGTAACATGGACCAGACAGTTTGAAGCTGGATCGATTCTGGAGTCAGCTGCTATCTGTGTAGCTCCCTCTCTTGTAAAGCAATACAAGATGGTTATCCATCTCCAGGGGTTCCAACAACACTATCTTCTTTCATGAAAATAAGATCCAATGGATGCACCCTTCTTAGATTTGTGGTGTCAGAAAGTGTGAGTTCAGTTTCTGTTTCTCTGTTACCTGCGTAGCCTTTGCTCCTGCGTGCGTGTGTGTTGTCTCAGCACAATGTTCTCCTCCTGCATTCGGAGGCACAGGTCCTCCAGGTGCTCCCGAGGAAATTTAAAGAGCCGCTGAGGATCTGCTGGGAGAACAGACAAAGAGACATATGGAGCAAGCACACACAAGACAGTTCAAGATTGAAAAGAGGAAGAATGCTTTTACCTTACCAGTAAAAATAATTTAAAATCTTACAGAAGAGTTTTATTAAGTTGTTCTACCTTTTGTCCGCACATGATGTTTCCTCCAGGGCTTCGCATCACGCAGAGTATCTGGGAGAGAAACAGAGATGTGATGTATGGATCACAGAAATTACAGTAGTCTATTCACTGTCCAGCCTTACATATCTATTGCAATAATATCTTAAATTGTATTTGCTAGAACAGCTTTTAATTTTAACCTGCAAGGTAAATACACTATTTTAAAAACAATTTTGACATTCTCTGTTTAAATGAAACTTACTTATACTGTATTACTGAAATGGATATATGCAATATACAGTTACAATCAAAATTATTCAACCCCCACTGCAAATTAGGTTTTTAATTGGAAAAATGTACAAGCTAGTTGCTGTTTGCAATAAACAAACAGTTTAAATAGGTCAGCACAACTAATGTTACAAGTGGTTTCTCCAAATTCAACACAAAATGGCACTTTTAATGACCGAAGAACCCAAGAGGCCTTCGACCATGAGGAATGGGCTAAGATTGCTCAGAATGCTGCCAGAAGCTGGTGTCTGCAGTACGCATTAAAAGTGGCACTTTGTGTTGAATTTGGAAAAAACACATGTAACATTAGTTGTGTTGAGCTATTTAAATTGTTCTTGTTTGATTTGTTTACTGCAAACAACTGCTAGTTTGTACATTTTGCCAGTAAACCTAATTTGTGGTGTGTGTTGACTAATTTTGAATGCAACCGTATTACAATGACATTACTAATGTGTCTGTTATGTCTGGAAATCAGGGCAGCAGAGGCAGGAGTTGTACTGAACCCGAACTTGATTATAAGCACAGTAATAGCACACGTGTTACAGTGTAGCTAACCAACAAGCTAATGCTAAGCTGATCCAGGCTGTGTCTGGCTTAGAGTGAAGCGCCGAAGAGGGCGGCTCCCGCCAACAGTCCCCTTAAATAGGCACAGCGTGCTGACGTCACCCATGCACTTGACATTACGTCCATGCTGCCTATCTGTTAGTATGGGGGAAAACCTAACAGTGTCCTCTTGAAAAATCCTAAATTGCATTATTCAACAACAACAAAAAAAATACTTTTGAAAATCTTGACTCTGGTGATAGACCACATGTTATATCTCTAGTAGACAAACCTGGAACAGTTGGCATCAGGCCCCCTTTCATCAGTCCCACATCCCGCACAGGGAGATCCCCAGCAGTCTCATCCACTACCAGAGACATCACTCTCCTCAGATTTGGTTTAACAAACTGAAATGTGGGTGAAATAAAGGTACATCAGATTATTAAAGAAACAACCTCTGAAAATATGACTATAATTAGAAAGTTATTTTAGTTCTGATATTTCACGTTTAAATATGACACAATGGTAGAATAAATTTACAGTCTATCCACAGGGTCAGCTGGCATCAATCTACAGGTACATCACAAAAAATTAAAATATCATGAAAAAGTTGAGTATTTTTTGTCACTCATTTCAGAAAGTGAAACCCATATATTATACAGTATAGATTCATTACACAGAGAGTGATGTATTTCAAGTGCTTATTTATTTTAATTTTGATGATTATGGCTTATAGCCCATGAAAACCCCAAATTCAGTTTCTCAAAAAATTAGAATATTACATAAAATTAAATTTAAAAAAAAAACATTTTTTAATAGAAATGTTGGCCGACTGAAAAGTATGTCCATGTACACACTCAATACTTGGTCAGGGCAAATTTTGGATTAATTACTGTATCAATGTGGCGTGGCATGGAGGTGATCAGCCTGTGGCATTGCTGAGGTGTTATGGAGGCCCAGGTTGCTTTGATAGTGACCTTCAGCTCATCTGCATTGTTGGGTCTGGTGTCTCTCATCTTCCTCTTGACAATACTCCATCAATTCTCTATGGGGTTTAGGTCAGGAGAGTTTGCTGGCCAATCAAACACAGTGATGCCATGGTCAATAAACCAGGTTTTGATACTTTTGGCAGTGTGGGGGGTGCTAAGTCCTGCTGGAAAATGAAATCAGCTTCTCCATAAAGCTTGTTAGCAGAGGGAAGCACGAAGTGCTCTAAAATTTCCTGGTAGACGACTGTGCTGACTTTGGTCTTGATAAAACACAGTGGACCAACACCAGCAGATGACATGGTTCCTCAAATCATCACTGACTGTGGAAACTTCACACTAAACCTCAAGCAACTTAGATTCTGTGAATCTCCACTCTTTCTCCAGATTCTGGGACTTTGATTTCCAAATCAAATGCAAAATTTACTTTTATCTGAACAGAGGTCATCTGCTGGTGTTTGTCCACTGTGTTTTATCAAGACCAAAGTCACCGCAGTTGTCTACCAGGAAATTTTAGAGCACTTCATGCTTCCCTCTGCTGACAAGCTTTATGGAGAAGCTGATTTCATTTTTCAGCAGGACTTGCCCCCCCCCCCCCACACACACACGCACTGCCAAAAGTATCAAAACCTGATTTAATGACCATGGCATCACTGTGTTTGATTGGCCAGCAAACTCTCCTAACCTAAACCCCATAGAGAATCTATGGAGTATTGTCAAGAGGAAGATGAGAGACACCAGACCCAACAACGCAGACGAACTGAAGGTCACTATCAAAGCAATCTGGACCTTCATAACACCTCAGCAGCTCCACAGGCTGATCACCTCCATGCCACGCCACATTGATACTGTAATTAATCCAAAAGGAGCCCTGACCAAGTACTGAGTGTGTACAATGACATACTTTTCAGTCGGCCAACATTTCCACTAAAAAAGTATTTTTTTAATTAATTTTATGTAATATTCTAATTTTTTGAGAAACTGAATTTGGGGTTTTCATGGGCTATAAGCCATAGTCATCAAAATTAAAATAAACACTTGAAATATATCACTGTCTGTGTAACGAATCTATATAATATATGGGTTTCACTTTCCGAAATGAGTGACAACAAATACTGAACTTTTTCATGATATTCTAATTTTTTGAGATGTACCTGTACTAGGTAAGTAATACATAAACAATCTGTTGTGCAACTTCAGTGGTGCAGTGTGATCAGCCAGTGGAAGAAGAAGCTTGACAGGCTGCACCTCGGACACAGTCCAAGGACGGATAATTTTTTCACACATAAGGAGTTGTTCAGAACTCCTTATACAATGATGTAGAGTGATGATAATCTAGTTAGTGGCGACAATGCACCTGTAAGCTGGTTGCCAACCGCCAATCAAATCTAAAAGAAGAAGAACAAAGCAGTTCTTATCATTGTTTTATCATCTATAAGCCTTGCTGTGCAGTGAGCCATACATTATAAATCACACAAAGGATAAGTCTGCTTGCTATTTGATGCATTCAGAATGTTGAGAAATATCTAAGAACAAAAATAAAAAATACTCACCCTTGTCTGTTGGCCATCACAATAAAGTCTACCGCTGGTAAGCTGCAGGCTTCCTTTATGTGTCTCCTCTCTGTGTTTGGGTAATAGCAGCTTTAACCCCTCTTCGGCGTTTCTTTCTTAATTCTTTCAATTTACTCATGGCAAGTATGTCCCCTAATTCAGACATCACCAGGAATCCATATCCAGTGTAAAACTATAACTTGAAATAACTGTGCTGTACTCACTTCAGTGACATTTCTTAATGCACAATGTTTGTGTACAGCTCCTCCTCTAAAGATTCATTGTTGGGTAGCGCTCCATCTGCCTTTATTTTAATCCTATTTCTGTGCTAATATGATTAGCAAGAGTCAGGCTGTGAATCCTCAAGTGTGTCCTGGAATCAGTTTGGTGTTAATCCAGCATAACACTGAGATCAGCTGTTTCTGAGGCCCAGCTGGTCTAGGATCAGTGCTCAGTCAAGAAAGTGCAAAGTGAAGGGGGAGGAGGAGAAGGAGAGCAACCATATAAGATGCACAGAAGGGTTTTATTTTAAGAAAGAAAAAAAACCATTATATGCTTTTACAGTAGAAAAATCAGTTAGTTTAAATAGTGTATTCAAGGAAAAATAATGTTCACAATATATATTTTTTTCCTCCAACCCAAACTTGTCATATGAATTAATATAATTTTACCTTGAGAATGACTGCCAAAATTTAAAAGTATTTTTTAAAATAAGTCTAACAACAATTTGTCCTCTAACAATAACATTTATGACTGATAATATTGACAAGTATATAATGACAGAGAATGGTTTCATGTGATGAAATAAAGCACATACAACAGATACAGTGGTGTGAAAAAGTGTTTGCCACCTTCCTGATTTCTCATTTTTCTGTATGTTTGTCACACTTAAATGTTTCAGATCATCAAACAAATTTAAATATTAGACAAAGATAACACAAGTAAACACAAAATGTAGTTTTTAAATGAAGGCGTTTATTATTAAGGGAAAAACCCCCAAACCTACATGGCCCCGTGTGAAAAAGTGATTGCCCCCTAAACCTACTAACTGGTTGAGCCACCCTTAGCAGCAACAACTGCAATTAAGCGTTTGTGATAACTGGCAATGAGGCTTTTACAGTGTTGAGGAGGAATTCTGGCCCACTCATCTTTGCAGAATTGTTGTAATTCAGCCACATTGGAGAGTTTTCGAGCATGAACCACCTTTTTACGGTCATGCCACAGCATCTCAATTGGATTCAGGTCAGGACTTTGACTAGGATACTCTTAAGTCTTCATTTTGTTTTTCTTAAGCCATTCAGAGGTGGACTTGCTGGTGTGTTTTGGATCGTTGTCCTGCTGCAGAACCCAAGTGCATTTCAGCTTGAGGTCATGAACAGTTGGCCAGACATTCTCCTTCAGAATTTTTTGGTAGACAGCAGAATTCATGGTTCCATTTACCACAGCAAGTCTTCCAGGTCCTGAAGCAGCAAAACGGCCCCAGACCATCACACTACCACCACCATATTTTACTGTTGGTATGATGTTCCTTTTCTGAAATGCTGTGTTACTTTCATGTTGGATGTAATGGGACATACACCTTCCAAAAAGTTCAACTTTTGTCTCGTCAGTCCACAGAGTATTTTCCCAAAAGTCTTGGGGATCATCAAGATGTTTTCTGGCAAAACTGAGACAAGCCTTTATGTTCTTTTTGCCCAGCAGTGGTTTTCGTCTTGGAACTCTGCCATGCAGGCCATTTTTGTCCAGTCTCTTTCTTATGGTGAAGTCATGAACACTGACCTTAACTGAGGCAAGTGAGGCCTGCAGTTCTTTGGATGTTGCAGTGGGGTCTTTTGTGACCTCTTGGATGAGTCGTCGCTGCGCTCTTGGGGTAATTTTGGTCGGCCGGCCACTCCTGGGAAGGTTCACCAGTGTTCCATGTTTTTGCCATTTGTGAATAATGGCTCTCACTGTGGTTTGCTGGAGTCCCAAAGCTTTAGAAATGGTTTTATAACCTTTTCTGGACTGATAGATCTCAATTACTTTGTTTTTCATTTGTTTCTACATTTCTTTAGATCGCAGCATGATGTCTAGCTTTTGAGGCTCTTTTGGTCTATTTCACTTTATCAGGCAGGTCTATTTAAGTGATTTCTTGATTGAGAACAGGTGTGGCAGTAATCAGGCCTGGGTATGGCTAGAGAAATTGAACTCAGCTTTCCAAAGATGTGATAATCCACAGTTAATTTATGTTTTAATGGGGGGCAATCACTTTTTCACACAGAGCCATGTAGGTTTGGATTTTTTAACCCTTAATAATAAACACCTTCATTTAAAAACTGCATTTTGGGTTTACTTGTGTAATCTTTGTCTAATATTTAAATTTGTTTGATGATCTGAAACATTTAAGTGTGACAAACATACAAAAAAAATGAGAAATCAGGAAGGGGGCAAACACTTTTTCACACCACTGTACATGTCACATCATATGGTAATATCCTCCAAATCTCTGCTGTCATAGACTCCAGTGAGAGGACGGATGATGAGTGGGGACTTGTTGCCGTTGTCACTCACGTCTGGATTGAAAAAGGGAAATATGGCCTCGGTGAACTGGATCTGAGTAAAGGAATAGAAGTGGGACTTGGCCTCTGCATCATAGAACGACACAGTTCCCTCCTCACAGTCCAAAAACACCCCAACAACCTGCAGCCTCTGAGGAAGGCACAGCAGCTCAGCCTGTCCAGCACATGCTCTGTACTCACTGCCCTTCCTCAAACAAACCGTCCAATAACCGTCCTCTGGGCTCAGTGTGACCACACCCTTCCTACTGACAGACTCCCGAGCTACACCCAAATCCCACGCCGTCTTGTCGCCCACCTGCACCTCCCAGTAATGCCTCCCAGTGGTGAAACCCTGTGTTGACAGAGAGCCTTCTGGTCACTCAGACTGAAATAGGAAGACAACATGCCATAAAACAAACTGCCTCTATATTTACCCTGCTGCCGAGGACACAGGGAGCTCTGTCAAAACGTTCTGGGAGATCAGCCAGGCTTTGCTCAGCATCTCCATCCTGGACCCGTCTCCCATCCTCCGACAGAACCAGCCAAGGATTGGCTGTCCTCGGGTCCAACTGGACATCAGCTAGTTGAAAGACAGTGTTTGTATGAGACATTAACCTGATTTGTTTGCATACATATTTTAAATAATTTTCTGTTTGGAGCTTTGGCAACAACAGTGATAAGCTGAAGAACAACAATGATATTGTGTTAGTAATACACAAATAATATATATCATCATGATAACTATGTATAAGTAATCTGGCACTGATACACTCAGAAAAAAGTGAAAATGACAGAGGCTGAAATTCGTGAGTGGCTTAATGTTATACCTGCATACTGCTGCATCTTCTTGTGCTCTGAAAGTAAAAACAAAAACATGATCAAACATAACAAACCACATCTGAACAATAATTCTTCGATTTAGATATTGCATGGGATTAGCTGCATTATATGTTGTAAAGGTGCAACAGGTAAAAAAAACTCCTCAAAACTTGACCTTGAACAGAAAGTCTGTTCAGCTGTGATTGTAACCGCTGTTCAATGTCAGCCACTGCCCGTCTAATTGTCCCCAAACATGTGTCTGAATGGACGATGATGTCAGAGCAGGCTTTGAGAGATGGAGGAGAACTCAGAGCTGGAAATCTCTGAGACAAAATGTCACACAGGACAGAATTTAGATGACATAAAACTGGAATAAAACTGAAATATAGATGGCTTAATCCTTAACAATACTTCAGTTTAAAAGTTCCATTAACATTGACATAATGTTGAGTCCCTGACTGAAAGAATCAACAGTAAAACACTGACAAATTGTCTTTTTCATATTAAACTTGTTTGTTTATTGTTGTTTTTCAAATTAATGAGAAGAACTACATTCTTGACCTGCACAAGATGGAGGTGGTCCTCTGTGTGAAAGAGCTGCTCCATTTCACTTCTTCTTCTGTGAAGTTCAAGGATTTCAAGCTCCAGCTCAGTAACAAGCCTCCCTGCCCTCTCCTCTGCTGCTGCCTGTTTCATTTGGATCATTTCCAACAGATCAGCTCGACTTCTCTCCAGAGTACGAAACAGGGCGGAGAAAACCTCCATGCTTTCTTTAATGTCCCTCACTGAGTTTACCTGTGGAATTAAGTGGAAGCTGTAGCATCTGTCATCAAGCTTTTCAACTCGGATGATTGATTTTTTTTAATGATTCTTATTTATATTTTAAAAAAATCTTAATTTTAGTTTGAGCTTCATGTTTTTTTTTTCTAATAAGCTTCATTATTTACATTTTTAATATACATAAGTTCCTTCATTTCAGGCCTACAACTCCAAAAAAGTTGTGATAGGGCCAATTTATGGCTGGTAATCAGAAAAAAAAGACAGGTGAGTAAGTAATAATGTGATTCTAAAGAGCTAAAATCATCAAGTGACTATAATCATAATTTGGTACAAAAAGTCCACAAAGGCTGAGATTTTGAATAGCAAAGATAAGCAGATAATCTCTAATTTGTCAAGAAATGTGGAAGAAAATGTTTGAAATGTTTAAAAAAAAACTGTTGGTCAAACAAGATTGAAATGCATTTGCATATTTCTCCCTCAATAGTACATATGGGGTGTGTGTATGTGTGTGTTTGTGTGGGGGGGGGGGCTGAAAAGTTCATAGGGGTGAAATTTGACCAAATGTGGTTTATTTTTCAACCGCAGGGGTCCAAGCACTGCAACACTGATGGAAGAAGTGGGTGGACAAAAAGGGGAGACTATGTTGAAAAATAAATCACATCTGGTCAAATTTCATCCCTATGAACTTTTCAGCCCCCCTTGTAATATCCTGTATTTAAAATATATTGATATATTATTGATCAATTTAACTTGCACTTGTTGATGTAATGATGAACTACATTAATGGACAATGGCTTTCCAAAGTGTTCCTGAACCTATGTGATAATATCCTTTACAGAATGATGTCGGTTTTTAATGTTGTGCCGCCTGAGGGTTTGAAGGTCATGGGCATCCAGTGTTGGCTTTTGGCCTTACCGCTTACATGAAAAAATTTCTCCAGATTCTCTGACTCTTTTGATGATATTATCAGTGTAGATGATGGAATCCCTAAATCCTTTTAATTGTTTGTTGTGAAATGTTTTTAAATTGTTGGGCTCTTTGCCCATGCAGTTGTTCACAAAGTAATGAACCTCAACCCATCCTTGCTTATGAACAGCTGAGCCTTCTTTTTCTTCTTCTTTTAGATTTGATTGGCGGTTGGCAACCAGCTTACAGGTGCATTACTGCCACGTACTTCACTCTATATCACAGGTGTCAAACTCATTCCATGGAGGGCCAAGACCCTGCAGGTTTTACCTCCACCCAGTGGCTTCAACAGGTGTTTTCTCTGAATTTCCTCCCACTGATTGCTGATCAGTGAAAACACCTGCTGAAGAGACTGGGTGGAAGTAAAACCTGCAGGGTCTTGGCCCTCCATGGAATGAGTTTGACACCCCTGCTCTATATCATCACTCTCTCTGGTCAGGAACTGTAGTCCTTACCGCCACGTACTGCTTCTTTTATACTCAATCATGACACTCACCTGTTTCCAATTAACCTGTACACCTGTGGAATGTTCCAAAAAAATGTTGTTTTTTTAACATTCCTCAACTTTCCCAGTCTTTTCTTGCCTCTCTTCCAGCTTTTCTGGAATGTGTTGCTGGCATCAAAATCAAAGTGAGTGAATATTTTGAAAAAATAAATAAATAAATAAATAAAGTTTAGTAGTTTGAACATTAAATATCTTGTCTTTGTAGTGTATTCAATTGAATATAGGTTGAAAAGGATTTGCATATCTTTGTATTCTGTTTTTATTTGCATTTTACACAACATCCCAAGTTCATTGGAATTGAGGTTTGGAAAACTTTGCTTTGCAAAATAGAAGCCTTATTTTAACCATATCTAAAAGTGGAGTGGACCATCATATAATAGAAATGGGCATTGTGGTTCCAGATCTCTCTCTCTCTCTCTCTCTCTCTCCCTCTCTCTCTCTCTCTCTCTCTCGTGCGCATGCGTGGGTGTTTGTGGGAGCAGGGGTGTGGAGTGGTGTCGAGTGAGTACTTTAAACTTTGTATTTTCTAACTTTTTTTCTATCTTGTGTGTTTGAGGTGTGTGTGTTTAATATAGTGGGTTGAGTGTGTGTGTGCTGGGGTGTGAGTGTTGGAGTGAGTGTGTTGGGGAACGGTAGCTTCTGCTGCCGGTTTTTCCCGGCCGGCATCATGCCGGTGATTGATGGTGGTGTGGAGTTTGAGCGCTTAACCCGGCGTCATGGTGTGAGAATCCTCCCGACAGTTCCCTGTTCTGTGGAGGAGGCCAGCCTCGCTGTAGGACAGGTGGTTGGGCATGGCAGCATAAAATCAGCATCGAGGATGAACAGTGCAATTGTGATCTTTCTGGATTCGACTGAAAAAGCTGATCAGGTGGTGGCACAGGGAGTGGTCCTAGGTGACACTTTTACTCCCGTTTTACCGCTGGCGAATCCGTCTAGGAGGATCACCATCTCAAACGCTCCTCCTTTCGTTAAAAATGATCAGCTGATTAGAGAGTTGTCCCGTTTTGGCCAGGTTGTGTCCCCTATCAGAATGGTCTCTCTGGGTAGTAAATCACCCCTGCTGAAGCATGTTGTATGTCATAGGAGGCAGTGTTTCATGGTGTTGAAAGACAGCTCTGCTGAACTGAACGCGTCTTTTAATTTCAGGATTGACGGCTTTAGCTACTTGGTGTTTGCAACATCTGAAACCATGAAGTGTTTTGCGTGTGGCGCAGAAGTGCCATCTTATTAGGTCATGTCCTGAAAAGGCGAACACAAAGAGCACTGGCGGTAAGAAAGGTGACGCCGCTGTTTCTGGTGGTCCGGAGGGTAGCGCTAAATGTGGTGCGGCGGATGCCGCTGCGGCGGATGCCGCTGCGGCGCCCGCTTCTGCTGGGGCGGTCGTGGCCGCGACTGCGGCCGCGTCCGCTTCCGCGTCCGCATCCGCGTCCGCGTCCGCGTCCGCTTCTACTTCTGCGGGGGCGTCCGCGGCCGCATTCGCGTCCGCTTGTGCTGGGGCGGCCGCGGCCGCCTCTGCTGGGGTGGCCGCGGCGGGCGCGGTAGTTGCCCCCCCAAACAGTGATGGTGGGGAATTTCTGTCTGGCGGCAGCTCTGATCATTGTGACGAGCCTGTCGCCCGGGGTAAACAGGTGGAGGGTGTAAGTAAAAGTGCAGTTAAACGAAGGAACGTGAATGAACAGACTTTGCAGGCGGGGGAGGAGCGGTTTGAGGCTGTAGCGGACACACAGAGCAAACACTGCTTGACAAACGTTGCGTTTCATGAAGAAATGCAGGAATGTAGTTTTGTTGAAGAGGATCCTTTTAAAGCTGCACAAAAAAGGAAAAGTGCGGAAAACTTGCAGAGCTCTGCTAAATCTAGTAGGGTTGGGAATTTAGATTTACTGAATGAGAGCGCTTCTGACGAAAGTGGAGATGAGTCTGAACTGATGCAGACGCAGACGCAGGAGGAGCAAAGCTCCTATTGTTTTACTGAAATTAGGCAATTTCTCCAGGTGACTAAGGGGAGCAGAGCTGTGAAAGTGGAAAATTACTTTCCAGATCTGGAGTTATTCGTGGCATCAGCTCGCAAATTTATGAAACTGAATGATGGGAATGAGACTTTCACTGATCAGGAAATTTATCGTTTAAAGAAACTGGTTGCTAAACTGAAATTGCAAATTACTAACAGTCATGTTGACTCTTAGTTTGTTTCTTCCCTTTTATGCTATGTGTGTGTTTTTTTACTGTACCCTATTTTTATCCTTTTTAATGCCCCACCTTAGAATTGGCACTCTCAATATTAATGGGGCCAGGGATGATGTAAAAAGGGCCTCTTTATACAAGCTTTTTAATTTAAAGAAACTTGACGTGCTGATGGTCCAGGAGACTCACAGCACTGTGGACATTGAGAGCCATTGGAGAAAAGAGTGGGATGGCTGCATTTTTTTTTAGCCACAAATCCAGTAGCAGTGGGGGGGTGGCTGTACTTTTCTCTAGGGGTTGTGTGCCTGTCTCTTATGAGGTAGAAGAGGTGGTGAGAGGTCATTTCCTCTTATTAAAGGTACAGTTTGAAAACGTGAACTTCGTTTTTATAAACGTGTATGTGCCAACACAGAGAGCAGAGAGGATCAGGGTCTTTGACGTGCTTTCGGATACGGTTAAGTCCTGTGATCCAAATAGTTTTTTATTTCTGGGGGGTGATTTTAACTGTACATTAAACCACAGACTAGACAGGAACCATCAGGAGCCTCACCCTGCTTCTGCCAATAGGCTGAGAGAACTGGTGAAAACACATGAAATGGCCGATGTGTGGAGATCACATCATGGGGACCAGAGGCAGTACACCTGGAGCCATGTCAAAGATAACCTTTTATCTATGGCTAGGTTAGACCGTTTTTATGGTTTTAAACATCAAATGAGTGTTTTTAAAAATAGTTGTATCTGTCCTGTTGGTTTCACTGATCACTGCCTGCTGTTTTGTTCTGTGTTTATTGAAAATGTAAAGTGTAAGAGTGCTTTTTGGCATTTTAACAATACACTTTTAAATGATGTGTTTTTTAAAGAGGTTTTTCATGATGTTTGGAAGTCACACAGGGAACAAAAACCCTCTTTTAGTTCTCTCCAATTGTGGTGGGATTTTGGTAAGGCCCAGATAAAACAACTCTGCCAACAGTACACTCAAAATGTCACTCGTAGCTTGACCCAATCCTTGAAAGTTCTGGAGACTGAGGTGGTAGAACTAGAGGAGTTGCTCAGTTCTACAGGAAAACAGGAGCACTTAGAGGCTCTCAAGTCAAAAAGGTCAGCCTTGGCTAGCTTGCTAGGGGTCACCGCACAGGGTGCTCTGGTCCGCTCACGCTACATGGATGTAGCTCTGATGGACTCGCCCTCCCAGTACTTTTTTGGACTGGAGGGGAAAAATGGACAGAGAAAGCTCATTCACTCCTTGTTGGGCGATGACGGGAGAACAATCTCCACAGCAGCAGAGATCAGGAAACACGCTGCTAGCTTTTACAGTGAATTGTTTAGAGCAGAGTGGAGGGAGGACACGTCACTGGGCCAGGTTTTCCTTGATGGTCTTCCAGTGCTCTCAGAGGACCTTGTTGCCGGCTTGGATGCTCCACTGTCTCTGTCTGAGCTGCATACGGCGCTAATGAGCCTCCAGAATGGAAAATCACCAGGCATAGATGGTCTCTCTGTGGACTTTTTTAAGGAATTCTGGCCCCTGCTTGGTCCAGACCTGCTGGAGGTTCTCCAAGATAGCTTGGAAAGGGGGACCCTACCCACGACCTGCAGGAGGGCCATCATCACACTGTTGCCGAAAAAGGGGGACCTCCAGAGCCTAAAGAACTGGAGGCCAGTCTCTCTGCTCTGCACAGACTACAAGATTCTCTCAAAAGCTCTGGCCCGAAGATTGAGAAAGGTGATGAGCGAGCTCATTCATGTAGACCAGACTTACTGTGTGCCTGGCAGGCTGATTAGTGACAACGTCACTTTAATTCGGGATATTTTGGAGGTCTCTGGTTCATTGGCAGTAGAAACTGGTTTGATTTCAATTGACCAGGAAAAGGCGTTTGATCGGGTTGAACACCAATATTTATGGACAGTTTTAACAGCTTTTGGGTTCAGCCCAGGCTTCATAGCCAGGATACGGGTCTTGTACAGTGACATTGAGAGTGTGCTGAAGATAAATGGGGGCCTGTCTGCCCCTTTAAAAGTCCAGAGGGGGGTTCGGCAGGGCTGCCCTCTCTCAGGGATGCTGTACTCCCTCGCCATAGAGCCTTTGCTTCACTGCCTGAGAAGGGATCTATCAGGAGTTACTTTTCCTGGCTGTGACACCACGTTCAAGCTGTCGGCCTATGCAGATGATGTAGTCATTCTGCTAAACAAGCAGAGTGACATTGACGTTCTGGTTAGGAGTGTCAATCTTTTTGGCCAACTTTCCTCTGCAAAGATAAACTGGGGAAAAAGCGAGGCTCTGATGGTGGGGGAGAAACTAGAAAATCAGCTTACGCTGCCGGGTGGGTTGATTTGGAAAAAAGGAGGTTTTAAGTATCTTGGCGTCTTTATTGGAAATCAGCAGTTTGAGCAAAAAAATTGGGATGGGGTCATAGAGAAGATTAACGGGAGACTAAACAAGTGGAAGTGGCTAATGCCAAGAATATCTTTTAGAGGAAGAGTGCTCATTTTAAATAATCTTGTTTCCTCATCCCTGTGGCACCGCCTCATGTGCATGGACCCCCCTGCTGGTTTGTTGTCCAAAATTCAGTCTGTTTTGGTGGACTTTTTTTGGGGGGGTGGACTCCACTGGGTTCCTCAAGCCCTGTTATTTCTTCCCAAAGAGGAGGGGGGGCAAGGAGTGATTCATTTAGCTAGTAGAGGTGCTGCTTTTAGACTGACTTTCATACAGAGACTGCTGACGGGCCCCCAGGACCTGGTATGGAGGCCTTTGGCCTGTGTTATTTTACAGAGAGTCCTTGGGCTTGGGCTAGACCTCCCTGTGTTTTTAATGGATTTTAAGAACTCTAATGCACTGTCTTTACCCAGTTTTTACCGCAGTCTCTTTTCAGTGTGGACTCTTTTTAAAAAACAAAGAGGGCCATGCGATTCCCTCTACTGGTTGTTGAGGGAGCCGCTGGTTTTTGGTGGTCGCCTTGGTGTCCTGCCGGGAGTTGGAAGGACCTTCCTTGATAGGCTGTGTTCCAGGAACATTCTCACTCTGAAGCAAGTGGTGGAACTGGCTGGTCCTGGCCTCAACAACGCCTCAGCTTTAGCAGCTCATCTTGGTGTCAGGTCGAATCGTTTCATCGATGGTCTTCTTGCACACTGGAAACAGGAGCTTCATGGACTTGAGCACTCCCTACTCTTGGACTTTAGCAATGGCACGCTGCAGCCAGAAAGCACTGACCCCTTTCCCTCTCTCACGCTCTATATGGACTTTGACGTCGCTCCTTGCTCCTTACTGGCATTCTGTGCTCCCACTGGTGTGGACTTTGGAGGAGCCAGTGGTAAGGCACTCTACAGACTGGTGGTGATGGCACTCAACAAGGACCGATTGAACACCTGTGTGGACACTCCTTGGAGAGCCTATTTTAAACTAGGAAAAGGGCATCGGCCTGCCTGGAGGGCTCTTTACAAAGCCCCTCTCCCTAAGAGGCATGGAGACTTACAGTGGAGGGTCCTGCATGGTATTATAGCTGTCAATGCTTTTGTTTCTGTGATTAACAGCAGTGTCAGTGATCAGTGTGTTTTTTGTTCCTCTAGGGAGACTGTTTTTCATTGTTTTATTGAATGTCAGCGCCTGAGTGGCCTCTTTGAACTTCTCACAAAACTTTTTCATATTTTTAAGGAAGTTTTCTCTAAGCAGGTTTTCATTTGTGGTTTTATGTACAATCGTCGTTTTAAGCAGAAGTGTCAACTACTGAACTTTGTTTTAGGGCAGGCAAAGTTGGCTATCTATGTAAGCCGGAGAAGAAAACTTGAAAATGTTGAGAATGATGTTGATGTCAAAATTTTATTTGTGAGGCTACTTAAAGCCAGAATCAGGCTGGACTTTCAGTTTTTTATGGGGAATGGGGATGTGGAAGGTTTCAGGACCCTCTGGTCCCTGGAGAATGTCCTCTGTTCAGTTCATGATGGACAGCTTTTTTTTGGGCGTTTTTTGGGGGATTAATTTTCTGTGTAACATAGCATGATATAGAAATTGTATTGACTGATGGACAAGTGTGTTTATTAAAGATCTTTTAAAAATCAAAAATATCTCTCTCTCTCTCTCTCTCTCTCTCTCTCTCTCTCTCTCTCTCTCTCTCGTGCGCATGCGTGGGCGTTTGTGGGAGCAGGGGTGTGGAGTGGTGTCGAGTGAGTACTTTAAACTTTGTATTTTCTAACTTTTTCTCTATCTTGTGTGTTTGAGGTGTGTGTGTTTAATATAGTGGGTTGAGTGTGTGTGTGCTGGGGTGTGAGTGTTGGAGTGAGTGTGTTGGGGAACGGTAGCTTCTGCTGCCGGTTTTTCCCGGCCGGCATCATGCCGGTGATTGATGGTGGTGTGGAGTTTGAGCGCTTAACCCGGCGTCATGGTGTGAGAATCCTCCCGACAGTTCCCTGTTCTGTGGAGGAGGCCAGCCTCGCTGTAGGACAGGTGGTTGGGCATGGCAGCATAAAATCAGCATCGAGGATGAACAGCGCAATTGTGATCTTTCTGGATTCGACTGAGAAAGCTGATCAGGTGGTGGCACAGGGAGTGGTCCTAGGTGACACTTTTACTCCCGTTTTACCGCTGGCGAATCCGTCTAGGAGGATCACCATCTCAAACGCTCCTCCTTTCGTTAAAAATGATCAGCTGATTAGAGAGTTGTCCCGTTTTGGCCAGGTTGTGTCCCCTATCAGAATGGTCTCTCTGGGTAGTAAATCACCCCTGCTGAAGCATGTTGTATGTCATAGGAGGCAGTGTTTCATGGTGTTGAAAGACAGCTCTGCTGAACTGAACGCGTCTTTTAATTTCAGGATTGATGGCTTTAGCTACTTGGTGTTTGCAACATCTGAAACCATGAAGTGTTTTGCGTGTGGCGCAGAAGGCCATCTTATTAGGTCATGTCCTGAAAAGGCGAACACAAAGAGCACTGGCGGTAAGAAAGGTGACGCCGCTGTTTCTGGTGGTCCGGAGGGTAGCGCTACATGTGGTGCGGCGGATGCCGCTGCGGCGCCCGCTTCTGCTGGGGCGGTCGTGGCCGCGACTGCGGCCGCATCCGCGTCCGCGGCCGCGTCCGCATCCGCGTCCGCGGCCGCGTCCGCTTCTACTTCTGCGGGGGCGTCCGCGTCCGCGTCCGCGTCCGCTTCTACTTCTGCGGGGGCGTCCGCGTCCGCGTCCGCGTCCGCTTGTGCTGGGGCGGCCGCGGCCGCCTCTGCTGGGGTGGCCGCGGCGGGCGCGGTAGTTGTCCCCCCAAACAGTGATGGTGGGGAATTTCTGTCTGGCGGCAGCTCTGATCATTGTGACGAGCCTGTCGCCCGGGGTAGACAGGTGGAGGGTGTAAGTAAAAGTGCAGTTAAACGAAGGAACGTGAATGAACAGACTTTGCAGGCGGGGGAGGAGCGGTTTGAGGCTGTAGCGGACACACAGAGCAAACACTGCATGACAAACGTTGCGTTTCATGAAGAAATGCAGGAATGTAGTTTTGTTGAAGAGGATCCTTTTAAAGCTGCACAAAAAAGGAAAAGTGCGGAAAACTTGCAGAGCTCTGCTAAATCTAGTAGGGTTGGGAATTTAGATTTACTGAATGAGAGCGCTTCTGACGAAAGTGGAGATGAGTCTGAACTGATGCAGACGCAGACGCAGGAGGAGCAAAGCTCCTATTGTTTTGCTAAAATTAGACAATTTCTCCAGGTGACTAAGGGGAGCAGAGCTGTGAAAGTGGAAAATTACTTTCCAGATCTGGAGTTATTTGTGGCATCAGCTCGCAAGCTGATGAAACCGAATGATGGGAATGAGACTTTTACTGATCAGGAAATTTTTCGTTTTAAGAAACTGGTTGTCAAACTGAAATCACAAATTACTAACAGTCATGTTGACTCTTAGTTTGTTTCTTCCCTTTTATGCTATGTGTGTGTTTTTTTACTGTACCTTATTTTTATCCTTTTTAATGCCCCACCTTAGAATTGGCACTCTTAATATAAACGGGGCCAGGGATGATGTAAAAAGGGCCTCTTTATACAAGCTTTTTAATTTAAAGGCACTTGACGTGCTGATGGTCCAGGAGACTCACAGCACTGTAGACATTGAGTGCCAGTGGAGAAAAGAGTGGGATGGCTGCATTTTTTTTAGCCACAAATCCAATAATAGTGGTGGGGTGGCTGTACTTTTCTCTCGGGGTTGTGTGCCTGTCTCTTATGAGGTAGAAGAGGTGGTGAAAGGACATGTACTCTTGCTAAAGGTACAGCTTGAAAATGTAAACTTGGTTCTTATAAACGTGTATGTGCCAACCCAGAGAGCAGAAAGGATCAGGGTCTTTAATATGCTATCAGATACGGTTAGATCCTGCAATCCAAATAGTTTTTTATTTCTGGGGGGTGATTTTAACTGTACATTAAACCACAGACTGGACAGGAACCATCAGGAACCTCACCCTGCTTCTGCCAATAGGCTGAGGGAACTAGTGAAGGCGCATGAAATGGCCGATGTGTGGAGATCACATCATGGGGACCAGAGGCAGTACACCTGGAGCCATGCTAAAGATAACCTCTTATCTATGGCTAGGTTAGACCGTTTCTATGGTTTTAAACACCAAATGAGTGTTTTTAAAAATAGTTGTATCTGTCCTGTTGGTTTCACTGATCACTGCCTGCTGATTTGTTCTGTTTTCATTGAAAATGTAAAGTGTAAGAGTGCTTTTTGGCATTTTAATAATACACTTTTAAATGATGTGTTTTTTAAGGGAGTTTTTCATGATGTATGGAAGTCACACAGGGAACAAAAACCCTCTTTTAGTTCTCTCCAATTGTGGTGGGATTTTGGTAAGGCCCAGATAAAACAACTCTGCCAACAGTACACTCAGAATGTCACTCGTAGCTTGACCCAATCCTTGAAAGTTCTGGAGACTGAGGTGGTAGAACTAGAGGAGTTGCTCAGTTCTACAGGAAAACAGGAGCACTTAGAGGCTCTCAAGTCAAAAAGGTCAGCCTTGGCTAGCTTGCTAGGGGTCACCGCACACGGTGCTCTGGTCCGCTCACGCTACATGGATGTAGCTCTGATGGACTCGCCCTCCCAGTACTTTTTTGGACTGGAGGGGAAAAATGGACAGAGAAAGCTCATTCACTCCTTGTTGGGCGATGACGGGAGAACAATCTCCACAGCAGCAGAGATCAGGAAACACGCTGCTAGCTTTTACAGTGAATTGTTTAGAGCAGAGTGGAGGGAGGACACGTCACTGGGCCAGGTTTTCCTTGATGGTCTTCCAGTGCTCTCAGAGGACCTTGTTGCCGGCTTGGATGCTCCACTGTCTCTGTCTGAGCTGCATACGGCGCTAATGAGCCTCCAGAATGGAAAATCACCAGGCATAGATGGTCTCTCTGTGGACTTTTTTAAGGAATTCTGGCCCCTGCTTGGTCCAGACCTGCTGGAGGTTCTCCAAGATAGCTTGGAAAGGGGGACCCTACCCACGACCTGCAGGAGGGCCATCATCACACTGTTGCCGAAAAAGGGGGACCTCCAGAGCCTAAAGAACTGGAGGCCAGTCTCTCTGCTCTGCACAGACTACAAGATTCTCTCAAAAGCTCTGGCCCGAAGACTGAGAAAGGTGATGAGCGAGCTCATTCATGTAGACCAGACTTACTGTGTGCCTGGCAGGCTGATTAGTGACAACGTCACTTTAATTCGGGATATTTTGGAGGTCTCTGGTTCATTGGCGGTAGAAACTGGTTTGATTTCAATTGACCAGGAAAAGGCGTTTGATCGGGTTGAACACCAATATTTATGGACAGTTTTAACAGCTTTTGGGTTCAGCCCAGGCTTCATAGCCAGGATACGGGTCTTGTACAGTGACATTGAGAGTGTGCTGAAGATAAATGGGGGCCTGTCTGCCCCTTTAAAAGTCCAGAGGGGGGTTCGGCAGGGCTGCCCTCTCTCAGGGATGCTGTACTCCCTCGCCATAGAGCCTTTGCTTCACTGCCTGAGAAGGGATCTATCAGGAGTTACTTTTCCTGGCTGTGACACCACGTTCAAGCTGTCGGCCTATGCAGATGATGTAGTCATTCTGCTAAACAAGCAGAGTGACATTGACGTTCTGGTTAGGAGTGTCAATCTTTTTGGCCAACTTTCCTCTGCAAAGATAAACTGGGGAAAAAGCGAGGCTCTGATGGTGGGGGAGAAACTAGAAAATCAGCTTACGCTGCCGGGTGGGTTGATTTGGAAAAAAGGAGGTTTTAAGTATCTTGGTGTCTTTATTGGAAATCAGCAGTTTGAGCAAAAAAATTGGGATGGGGTCATAGAGAAAATTAACGGGAGACTAAACAAGTGGAAGTGGCTAATGCCAAGAATATCTTTTAGAGGAAGAGTGCTCATTTTAAATAATCTTGTTTCCTCATCCCTGTGGCACCGCCTCATGTGCATGGACCCCCCTGCTGGTTTGTTGTCCAAAATTCAGTCTGTTTTGGTGGACTTTTTTTGGGGGGGTGGACTCCACTGGGTTCCTCAAGCCCTGTTATTTCTTCCCAAAGAGGAGGGGGGGCAAGGAGTGATTCATTTAGCTAGTAGAGGTGCTGCTTTTAGACTGACTTTCATACAGAGACTGCTGACGGGCCCCCAGGACCTGGTATGGAGGCCTTTGGCCTGTGTTATTTTACAGAGAGTCCTTGGGCTTGGGCTAGACCTCCCTGTGTTTTTAATGGATTTTAAGAACTCTAATGCACTGTCTTTACCCAGTTTTTACCGCAGTCTCTTTTCAGTGTGGACTCTTTTTAAAAAACAAAGAGGGCCATGGGTTTCCCTCTACTGGTTGTTGAAGGAGCCGCTGGTTTTTGGTGGTCGCCTTGGTGTCCTGCCGGGAGTTGGAAGGACCTTCCTTGATAGGCTGTGTTCCAGGAACATTCTCACTCTGAAGCAAGTGGTGGAACTGGCTGGTCCTGGCCTCAACAACGCCTCAGCTTTAGCAGCTCATCTTGGTGTCAGGTCGAATCGTTTCATCGATGGTCTTCTTGCACACTGGAAACAGGAGCTTCATGGACTTGAGCACTCCCTACTCTTGGACTTTTGCAATGGCACGCTGCAGCCAGAAAGCACTGACCCCTTTCCCTCTCTCACGCTCTATATGGACTTTGACGTCGCTCCTTGCTCCTTACTGGCATTCTGTGCTCCCACTGGTGTGGACTTTGGAGGAGCCAGTGGTAAGGCACTCTACAGACTGGTGGTGATGGCACTCAACAAGGACCGATTGAACACCTGTGTGGACACTCCTTGGAGAGCCTATTTTAAACTAGGAAAAGGGCATCGGCCTGCCTGGAGGGCTCTTTACAAAGCCCCTCTCCCTAAGAGGCATGGAGACTTACAGTGGAGGGTCCTGCATGGTATTATAGCTGTCAATGCTTTTGTTTCTGTGATTAACAGCAGTGTCAGTGATCAGTGTGTTTTTTGTTCCTCTAGGGAGACTGTTTTTCATTGTTTTATTGAATGTCAGCGCCTGAGTGGCCTCTTTGAACTTCTCACAAAACTTTTTCATATTTTTAAGGAAGTTTTCTCTAAGCAGGTTTTCATTTGTGGTTTTATGTACAATCGTCGTTTTAAGCAGAAGTGTCAACTACTGAACTTTGTTTTAGGGCAGGCAAAGTTGGCTATCTATGTAAGCCGGAGAAGAAAACTTGAAAATGTTGAGAATGATGTTGATGTCAAAATTTTATTTGTGAGGCTACTTAAAGCCAGAATCAGGCTGGACTTTCAGTTTTTTATGGGGAATGGGGATGTGGAAGGTTTCAGGACCCTCTGGTCCCTGGAGAATGTCCTCTGTTCAGTTCATGATGGACAGCTTTTTTTTGGGCGTTTTTTGGGGGATTAATTTTCTGTGTAACATAGCATGATATAGAAATTGTATTGACTGATGGACAAGTGTGTTTATTAAAGATCCTTTAAAAATCAAAATCTCTCTCTCTCTCTCTCTCGCTCTCTCTCTCTCTCTCTCTCTCTCTCTCTCTCTCTCTCTCTCTCTCTCTCTTTTTTAAAGAAATGGACACTGTGCTCTGGACCAAAGACACAAATGGCTATTCAGACTGTTTTCAGCAACAAGTTCAAAAATCAGTGTCATGGTCGTGCCAGTACCCTTGGCAAAAATCATACACACTACTCTGATGGCAGTATTAATGCAGAGAAGTACAACGTTTTCAAGCAACATAGCAAAATAACACCTGAAATGCTTCATGGTTTAGTATCTTGAGTGCCCAAACATCTTTTATGTGTTGTGAGAAGGAATGGCGCGATTAGAAAGTGGTAAATGCTGCACCGTCTGAATTTTTTGGGAATGTCTTGCAGGTCTAAAATGTAGGAATGGACAAAGATGAAATGAAGTTGACCTGACAAAACATGAATTATCTTGGGTTCATACTGTCTGTAATGAAATAACAGTCAAAGAAAGTTTAAGAATCACTGCATTTTTTTTTTAAATTTACATTTTCCATGCTGTCCCAACTTTTTGTGGGGTTGTAGTAGTTTTCTATGCACTCTCTAAAGCACTTCTAACAACATTCAACTGTTCAGTGATCTTATGTCAACTTACTTTGCTGAGGTTCAGGGAGTGTTTGATTTCCTCCACTTTCTGCAATCTTTCCTGGATCATCTGCTGAATATCAGCCTCAATCTTTTTCATATGAACCTAAACACAAACAAAAAAAACAATACTGAAATCAAAACTGATTCACAGTTTAGGTTGATGTCAAATGCATTTGGGTAAATAAAGATTTATTTTTAAGATGGTATAATATCAGTAAAGGGTTCTGCACTTCACCTTCTTCTCCCGACTTTCTCGTTCTACGTGCACAGTGTCATGACCGCGGTGGTCCGTCTCTGTGCACAGCACACAAACACACCTCTGGTCACTTCTGCAGAACAGCTCCAACAGCTTTTGGTGCTTTTTACACACCCTCTTCTCCAGCAGTGCTACAGGTTCAATCAGCTTGTGAATCCTCAGGGTGGCGACTCTAAAGTGTGGCTCCAGGTGATGCTCACAGTATGATGTCAAACACACGAGGCAGGACTTCACAGCCTTTTTGCGCTTTTCTGTGCACACGTCACAATATATGAGTTTCTCTGCTGCTATCACACCATTCTGCCTTCGCGCTCGAATCTGCTCTGACATTTCCTTGGCGAATGAGTTTTCACAAAGCTCTGGACGTCCTTCATAGGCTCTCTGACATTTGGGACAGCTGATGGCAGGGCTGCCACCCCAGTGCGATGTGATGCAGCTGAAGCAGAAGCTGTGACCACAGGGGATGGAGACAGGATCAGAATACACATCCTGACAGATGAAACACTGAAACTGCACCTCTGAAAGAAGAAGGCTGGGGGAAGCCATCACTTCAGACCTAAATAAAAGAACAGTAACATCAAATCTCAGTTAAAAAAAAAAAAAAAGAATCATTTACATTGCAGATAGAAATGAGCCATAAAAACCCTACAAACCCAGTTAGCTTTTGTTTTGGAGTTGGACACAGTGGAATATCCTTATCATTAGCTCAAATCAATTCAAAGCAGCCCACTGGACAAAGTCCAGCAGAATAATCATGTGACTCAGCTTCTCACTTGCTCTGAAACATTAGCTTTAGACAGCATTGAAAGCACCCATTTGAATTCCTTTTTCCAACAAGTGGATGAAATGCTGAATTGTCATGAAATGAAATGTTTCATTATACCATTTTCTTATAATGAACTTCACACTGTGTAAGAGAATAAACCCTATTATGTTCAGTCATTTGTCTCAGCTACAGTACTGTATTTAACCTGTGTAGAGCAAGTCAAAGCTAAAAAGTCTAGACCTGCACAACAATAAATCTGCCATCTTTATCACAGTATTAACATACTCACTATTGCTGCTTTAATAATTCTGTCTTACCCTTTTCCTGAAAGTGACAGAGGACCTCTCAGGGTGAAGAATCTAATGCTGGCATTGCGGTTGCAAAGCCAAAGTCCCCTCCATTCAGCTGACACCACACCCTCTCAGGCTCTTTTTCCTGTGGTTTTGCATGTTGTTCCAGAGTGGGAGGGGTGTAGTCTGAATCAGGTGCAATGCTGTATTTCTGCTGTGTACCAGCCTTTGTCCTGTGTTATGCATTAGTGCTTCAATTGGTCTGCGCATCGAAAAGCAAGCACTTGAATAAGTCATTTCATCTTTCAGTTTCGAGTGTCAAAAATATACTCAACATAAAGTAAATATTAACATGCAGTATTTCACATCTTTAACAATGACTTAATTGAAACTTTAAAGCAAAAAAGAAAAAAAAACAAACAAAAACAAAACAGAGACATGACACTCTGCCAAAGTGAGTTTTTTTTTTTTCTTGCAAACATACTGTATATGTTACATGTTTCTTATGACTAGCAAGACATATCTATCAAGCACAAAATCACTCAAATGTGTCATGTCTCTGTTTTTTTGCTTTTATGTTTCGGTTAATCCCCACTCCCTGCAAAAAGGTGAGTTTAGACAGAGCTTTGGTGATGTAACTATAGCAGGCCCATAATGTTGAGCCAATCGGGACTCTGGCCTGAGTGAAGTTAGCTTCCAGTGCCGCTTAGCATTTTTTTGACAGCTGCTTTGAAAACGACTCAAATTAAGATGGGTTTTACCATTAAACAGCTTTTAAGGATCGATCCAGTTTCAGCCATTATCCTGGGCCACTGTGCAAACAATTGGGCAAATCCTTCAACCGGTAAGTGTTTTTATCACAGGATTTATTCTCTTTAATGTAGCACTAGCCACTGTTAGCCTTGTGGGATGTGGGTGGGAGTATTCAGATTCTGGCGTTTGAAGGAGGAGGAAAAGTGAAAAGATTTTGACATGAAACTGTAAGACAATGAAAGGTTTTTTTTGCAGAAAAAGGAGATAAAACACAGTGCCATTTTAGACAATGTAGATTTGTTTTTATAGGGGATTTATACCCACCGGAGAGCGTCTTTGACACCATATGTCTATCATGTGTGATATGCAGTTGTACTTTATATGTAGGGCTCCTGAAATAATGGACTCTGGTCCACATCCGCACTGTGAGGGCCTTCCATTCAGACTGAACCAAAAGAGAAATTTTTAAATTGCTCTTTTGGAAAAAAAAGAGATTGCTATTATATAATAATAATAACAACATATTGTTATTATATAATAGCACCAATAGCTACAATAGCTATTTGTTTTAGCTAATTAAGAAACTGGATTGTTTCTGCAATTTGTTATATTAAACACTATGGCAAAGTGCCAAATATTGAATACTGTTTAGTTCTACTCTGCAGGTTCCATCTGTTATTTTTAGCTGTGGTTTTAGCAACTGTAAGTACTACTTAGAGAATGACTGCTATTGGAGTCTACGCTGCTGTTCCAACGTTTGGGGCTGCTGGTCTTTTTCTTTGTTTTTTTGGGGGGGAATTCTACTTTCAATGGCTATTTGTGAATGACTGACCATGATTTGTGTACGTAGCTCACAGAGTTTAGGTGGAGGTTGTTCTATCAAATTTTTGAGTTGGAATGCAAAAGGTCTGAATTTATTTAGCGAATGCAAAGTCCTTAAGCCAAGCAGTTGCCTCCTGGTTTGCTGTATGGAGGGTGTGTAATCCTCCTTCCAGTCTTTGGAGCGGGCAAGCCTCTATGATGTGTTCCATTGTTTGCTCCTCTCCACATGCGCACAGTGGGCTAGGGCTACTGCCCCATCTGTGAAGGCTGGCCAAGCAGGGGCCATGTCCAGTCCTGAAGCGATTGAGTGTAGACCACTGTCTCCTTGGGAGGTTGGTGCCCGGGACCTGTTGGTTGGGGTTTATCACCAGCTGTTTGTTTGGGACCTCCTTGGTCTCCCATTCCTCTTGCCAAGCTGTCTGGGTGGTAAAGTCAGCTGGGGGAGGGTTTTTCCAAATCGGCCGTCTGGATGAAAGTCGGGCAGTGGGTGGAGTGTAGATATCTGCATGGATTGGTAAGTGAGGAGAATCTTTAACTTTTTGGAGCATCCTTTGAGTTAATGCTGCTCGTCGGATGTGTGGAGGGGCTATGTTTGACAGTACAGAGAGCCAGGGGAGTGGTGTTGAGCGGATTGTTCCAGTTATAGTTCTCATGGTTGTGTTGAGCTGGGTGTCTACATGGTGTGTGTAAGATGACCTGGACCAGACAGGGGCACAATATTCTGCTACAGAGTATGAAAGGGCCAGTGCTGAGGTGCGCAGGGTGGAGACTGCCGCCCCCCATTTTGCACCAGCGAGCTTGCAGAGCAGGTTGTTTCGTACCTTCACTTTAGCAGCCGTCCCCTTTAGATGTTCCTTGAAGGATAAGGTCCTATCAAGGGTCATTCCAAGATAAGTTGGATTTGGGGCATGCTTAAGCTTGAGTCCGCTCAGGTGGATGTTTAGTTCTCTGGCAGCTTTTGCATTGTGGAGATGGAATACACTGGAGACGGTTTTTGCTGGGCTTGGTTTTAGGCGCCAGATTTTGCAGAACTGGTCCAGTTTGGCAAGATCTTCCGTGAGCACCCGTTCCAGTGGTTCAAAGTCTGGTGCTTGGAATGCCAAACAGATGTCGTCTGCATAGGTGAATTTGCGGGATTTTGTAGTAGGCAGGTCGTTTATGTAGAGGTTGAACAGAGTTGGAGCTAGAACTGAGCCTTGTGGGAGTCCGTTTTTCTGCATTCTCCATGCACTTGTCTTCTGACTGAGGTGGACTCTGAACCTTCGGTTGGTCAGCAGGGTTTTTATAATTGCTGTTGCCCAAGCAGGGATCGCCTTTATAAGTTTCAGGAGGAGGCCTTTGTGCCAGACCGTATCATAGGCGGCTGTAAGATCGAGAAACACAGCCCCTGTCTTCAGTCTGCTCTCGAAGCCATTTTCGATGAAGGTGGTTAGGGCCAGTACTTGTTCTCCTGTACTGCGGTCCTTGCGGAAACCTGCTTGATCCACACTTAGAATATCCTCTACTTCTGGGGAAATGCGTTGCAGTATTAGGCGCTCCATGATTTTGTAAGGAACGCTGAGTAGGGAGATTGGGCGGTAGCTTGCTGGTAATTTGTGGTCTTTGCCAGGTTTTGGGATGGCAATGACCTTTGCTGTCCGCCATTTCTTTGGGATCGAGTTTGTTTGTGTGATCCTTGTGTAGAATTGTGTCAACCAGGTTAGGGCTCGGGGGCCAAGATTTTTCATGAATTCTGGGAAGATGTTATCGTATCCTGCTGCCTTTCCACATTTCAGGCTCTGTAGGACTTTCTCCAGTTCAGCAGCCTCGAAGGGTTCAGGGTTCGTTTCCTCTACAGGCATTTTTTGGTGTTTTTTTAGCTCAGTTGTAACTGCTCTTTTGGTGTCTTTGTCTTGGGGTGCTTTGGTGATAGTCAGTAGGTGGGATGCAACTTGGTTGGGTGTGACGGATGCTCGGCTTTGGCTAGGGGGCTTCTGTGCAGCTCCTAGGCGACGGATGAGGCTCCAACATTTCCTGCTAGAGTGGGTAAAGCTCCGGTCAGCAACTGTCTCCTCCCATTTCTTTCGCCGAGCTGTATTTAGCGATTCAATGAGATGGTCTGCTATCTCTGGGTCCCCTGATGTTTGATAGGATTGTAGGAGGGCAGCACTTTCTCCGTCCAAACATGGGACATAGAGGGGTTGGTAGCCTCGTGGGATTGCAGTATGGGCAGCCTTGAAGATTGCGCTGCAGAAGCGGTTGTATGCTTCATCTACAGTGATGGTGTGGAGTGGGATGGTAACAACGCTCCGGTCCAGAGTTTCACTGAATTTCTTCCAGTTGGCTTTGCGGAAGTTCCAGCGCATCTTCCTTGGGCTGTATATGACTGGAAGTTGTAGGCCAATGTGTACAAGCAGGGGCCGGTGTTGGCTGTGTGGAAAATCATCAAGAATGAGGATCTGTGTAGGATATGGCTCCCCATTCAAAGAGCTGACCCAACACAGGTCAGGAGAATAGTCCTTCTTCCACCTAGCAGAGTGGAAGGTTCCTCTTTGTTTGGGGTCGTATATCAAAGCGAGGTCATTTCTGGATGCCCAGTCTGAAAGTGCCTTCCCATCACTGTCCACTGCTGGGTACCCCCAGTCAGGGTGATGGCTGTTAAAGTCCCCCACATAGATGGCAGGGTGGGGTAGGGTGGGTAAGACCTGCAGATCCCAGTTGGCATTAAGGGGCTTGTACACATTGACAATATGGAAGCCACCAATGATTATGGTGTCTGAGAAATGTGTTGTTATCAGGTGATTTGCTTCAACTATGTCAGAACGCACATAGGTGGCACGTCCATGTTTAGCATGTAGAACATAGCACAGGAGGTCAAAGCCTTTGATGGTGAAGCGGCCAGCTTCCTCTGTGCCAATATGAGTCTCTTGGAGGCAGATTACATCAATCGAATGTTGGAAGGCGAGGACTTCGATAAGGCTTCGCTTGGCTGCAGATAGGCCTTCAACGTTTAGTTGTAATATGCGAAGGGCCGATCCTACCACAAAGTGCTCTTGGGGCTGTTTGCTTTCGGCTTTAGGACTGTGACTAGGATTCTTCTTTGACTTGGCACAGAGTCGTCGTCTCTTCGAATTTAGTCTGCTGGTAGGATCATTAGCTTCCCCAGGCGAGCCCGGGTACTGGCGGAGGGCGCGACGAGAACGCTGATCCATTGCCCCCCAAGGTCTGAATAACCCAGTTAAGCGAGCAAAAGTGTCCGCTCACCTGAAACAGTTGAAAGCTGACATAATATTTTTGCAAGAAACACATTTAAGAGATGGTGACCATTTTAGACTTAAATGTCCATGGGTTGGTAAGGTATTTCACTCATCCTTTAATTCAAAAGCCAGAGGAGTAGCTATTTTAATCAGTAAAAGTGTCAATTTTACTATCTCTGAAATGACAGTAGACAAAAAAGGCAGATATTTGATAATTGCAGGCGTGTTACTTAATAATCCTGTTCTTTCAGTAAACATCTATGCTCCAAATTTTGCAGACAAATTATTGCATACTCTTCCTCTTCTTAACACTCATTGTCTTATTCTAGGCAGTGATCTTAATTGTGTAATGAATCCATCTCTGGATTGCTCTAGTCTCTGACCCTTTACACAATCTCACATGGCCAAATCAATATCTGATTTTAGGTTACAGAACGGGTATGTTGACCCCTGGAGACTTTTGAATCCGCATGTCAGAGCTGATTCTTTTTTTTCACAGGTGTATCAATCCTATTCCCGTATCGATTATTTTTTTGTTGATGGGTCTTTATTATCTCGGGTGACGTCCACTGAGTATCATCCAATTGTCATTTCAGATCATGCCCCTCTCAACCTTGACATAACATTTAAAAATTACCCACGCTTTTCTTCACCATGGAGGTTTAATTCATTGTTATGATCGGACAACAAATTTAACACTTTCATCACATTGGCAATTGATGATTTTTTATTTACTAAGAAGCGATTCAATTTCTTCCTCTTTATTGTGGGGATCGCTTAAAGCTTATCTACAAGGGCAAATCAAGGGCTATTCAACACATCGTAGTAGAATTAAAAAAACAAGTTGAATAACTTATTTAATATTCAGGATATTGACAGAAAAAAAAGCTTCTAATCCATCACAGAGACTATTGAAACAATGACAAGACCTTCAATTACAACTAGACCTTCTTACAACAAATGAGGCTGAACGTCTTATATTACGATCTCGGGCAAATTATTATGAACACGGAGAGACACCAAGTCAACTTTTAGCTTACTAACTAAAACAGCAAGCTTCTGTTTGATTAATCCCTCAAATCAAAGACTTGTCTGGAAAATATAGTCTCAGACCTGACAGCAATAAATGAAATGTTTAAAGATTTTTACTCAAACCTTTATAAATCTCAATCCTCCACAGATACGAGTGAAATTATGGCTTTCCTTCAGAATCTGGATATTCCCATTATAGATCCACAGATTGCTGATGGACTTGGTGCATCACTCACTCTAGAAGAAATTATGTGGGCAATTAAATCCATGCACAATCAGAAGGCACCCGGCCCTGACGGGTTTCCTGTTGAATTTTTTAAAATGCTTATTATTAAGCTGTCTCCTCTTCTTTGTGCTGTTTATAATGAATCTTTAGAGCAAGGTGTTTTGCGACCTACGCTGACCCAGGCGTTTATATCTCTCCTTTTGAAAAAAGATAAGGATTCCACATCTTGTACTTCCTACAGACCTGTTTCACTTCTCAATGTTGATGTGAAGATTCTCACCAAAGTGTTAGCAACCCAACTGGAAAAAGTCCTTCCTGAAGTTATAACTCAGGACCATGACTGTCCCAGTGCATGCCGTTTCCTGAGCTCTGGAGCTGCGCAATGTCAAAACACGCCACTGAAATATCATTAAACAATGTGTTTCCGATGATACACCTACTTTTTCCTGATCAAAAGTGGATTCTGATGAAATGCACTATAATAGTGTAATGCGCATTACATTGTGCGCCACCATACCTCTTTGTAATGTGGCACCTCCTCCGAGTGCATGGTGGGCGCACTGTCTACTGGTAATTTGATGGTGTTATGCAAAGTATAAAAAACAGACAATACGCTGACAGAAAATAACAAAAACACTGGCACACAGCAGAAAGCCTGTAAAAAAAGTGTGGATGACCGCCAAAATGGGGCCCAAAGATTGTAATGGCCACCAGCTGGACAGTTTGTGGTGTAAGGACAGCCCTGGATGAAGTGAGGTTTTTGACAAGGCCCTGTCAAACTTGGGCAAAATGCTCAGTGGAGGCAAGCAAGCATGAGAAACCACACCGCGGACCCCACCCAGAGCAGGGGAGAAAATGGTCCTGACTGCCACTGGTGACCGGAGGACCACAACCTGGAAAGGGCACCTGCATTCCACGTTTGATAATCAAAGCCCCCACCCACTCACTGCCACTGCACCACCACACTCCACGGACCAACCTGCGATTCAAACATGATGCAAAAACGAAAGCCAGGGAGCAACATCAGACAGCGGTAGGGTTGTTTCTAGTTTCCATTAGTAGTCTGATATTCGCATGTAAGAAATTCTGTGTATTTCTGACTGCAGGACTACATTACTTGTTTATTTAATTTCACCTTTATTTAATATATGAGCTGCTCTGTGCTCTGTGCTTACCCTTTGCAGCGCTGCCTGTGTGTGACTGAATGAGTGTTGTGTACATGCATTATGCGACACCTGTGCTCATGATCACTCCATTTCAAACACAGACTCCACAAAAATATTCTCAGTTGTTAGTGCTTCGTGAGTGATGGTTTGTGCCGAAAAAAAAATTGTTTGTGCTATTATGGTTTTTTAGATATTAAAGTTTATTTTAAAGGTCATTCAGAGATCACTCAGCCCCCTATCCCACTTGCTCCAAATTGGCCCATAATGTTGGCCCCGCAATGGACTGGCGATCTGTCCAGTGTGTACCCTGCCTCTCGCCCAAAAGATACTGGGATAGGCTCCAGCCCCCCGCAACCCAAAAAAGATTAAGCGGAAGAAGATGAATGGATGGATGGATGGATGGATACCATTTGCTGGTTCGTGCTGTTAAAATTTGTCGACTAATTAATTGATTAATGGTTTGCACCTTGTTATGAACCCTCTGTATTTGCTCTCATGAATTGTTCTCTTTATGGTAGACTTAGATACTGATACCCCTACTTCCTGGAGAGTGTTCTTCACCTGGCTGGATATTGTGAAGGGGTCTTTCTTCACCATGGAAAGGATCCTGTGATCATCCACCACTACTGTCTTCCATCGACATCCGGGCATTTTTGAGTTTCCAAGCTCACAGGTAAACTCTTTTTTTCTAAGAATGTACCAAACGGTTGATTTGGCCCCTCTCAACATTTCTGTTATCTCTCTGATGGATTTCTTCTTTTTTTTTCAGCCTAAGGATGGCCTGTTTCACTTACACTAAGACCTACTTTGACCACATGTTGTGGGTTCACAGCAACAGCTTCCATATGCAAATGTCACACATGGAATGAACTCCAGACTTTTTTCCTGTTTGATTGATTGATGATGGATTAATGAAGGAAGAGCCCATGCAGCCCATGAAATAGCTTTTGAGTCAATTTTCCAATTACTTTTGACCCCGCGAAATGAGGAGTTTTTGTATAAAAATAGTTGCAGTTCCTAATTTTACTATATTATAATTATATTAATAATTAAAGTGCAGACTCTCAGCTTTAATTTGAAGGTATTCACATCCAAATTGTTTTGGATAGCAAACTGGTCCATCCATGCGCATATTTCCCTCGGTGGTGGGAGATCGAGGAGAGGGTGAGAAGAGTGCTGAGAACCAAGCCTGGCCCAGTTGGAGGTCTTGCAGGCTGTTTGTATGTTCCTTCCTCAGTTTGTGTGGATGTCATCTATTGGTAGCACACGGCTAAGATGATGTGCCACCCAGGGGTCTTTTGAACTGTTTCCCACCTTCAGAGGACCTTCTGGTGGCCATCCATGAGGAGGGACGTCAATGAGCACATCAAGGCCTGCCCCCAGTGCTGCATGGGGAAGTTATCTTCTCCTCCTGCTGGTTTCCAGCATCCCCTACCTATTCCCAGCCTCTCCTCTCCTCCTCGCCTCTCCTCCACACTACGACCCTCTCCTCCAACGTGGAATTTTGTAAGCAGCACATTCTATTTCCATTCTGTTCCATTCCCCCCTCTGTGTGTTCCTCAGGTTACCTGTGCACAGGTGGACTATTCTCCTGGTGGACCAAGACTCATCCCTCTTGGTGGACCAGGACCAATTCTTCTCGGCAGAGAGACCCTCTTCTGCTCACTCATCACCCTGTAAGTGAACTGCATTATTCCCTGAACTATTGTCCCAGTTGCCTTGGCTTGCCCCCTGCATAATCACTGGAAATATCAGCACAAGATGTTCACCCACCTTCACTCGACAATGACAGCTGGAAAGAAGACGGGGAGCTGCCGGCAGTTTCCACAGCCTGCTGCCCTTCAGTCCATAAGGCATTTAATCAGTTGCCATATTGTGTGCCGCAGATTGCTCATCCCTCTCTCTCTCTCCTCCTTACAGGGTTGTCAGACTCTTCACCCGTCGTTATTGCCTTCGCACAATAAAATTACTGTTAATCTGCTAATTGAGTCTGTTGTTCGCTTCTGGGTCTAAACATTAAAATCATGCCACTAATGAAGCCATGGAACCCTCAAAACTACTTCGTCACATTGAGACAAAACACCCAGCATTAAAAGACAAGCCCTTGGAATTTTTTGAAAGAAAAAAGCATGAACATGAAGGACAGAAACTGGTACTGAAGGCCACCACTTCAACAAATGTGTCTGCGCTAGGGCTGAAACGATTAGTCAGCATTGTCAATAATGTCAATCATAAAAATTTATTGACACAGATTTTTTTGCCAACAAATTGTTTAATTTTAAAGTTTATATGCATGCCGTGGAAATGTTTAGTTTAACTGTTCCAGCGAAGAAGAAGAGAAGCGCATCATGGTGACACGGAGAGAAAATCACAGAGAAGGCCAAAAGCTTCCAAAGTATGGGAGGATTTTAATGAAAATTAATAAATGAAACAAGTTAAATGTAGACTGTAAAGCAATGTTGTCATATCACAGCTGCACTACAGTGATGCATCCATTCCCTCCTCCTCTCTGTTTCTCTGTCTCCAGGCACCTGTCAGCAGACTGCACTGGTAAGGTTAGCAAGTAATGTTAGTGCTGATTTTCAATGAGCGACTCTCAGCTTTAGAAAACTGACCACACTATTAGTACATGCTATTTAAAAAGTTTACCTGCTGTCAGACAATAATCCCTTTTACGATAGTTGCTGACAGCTGAGCAGCTTCTGTTATGCTGACTAATATGTTAAATTGCAGTAAATGGGTGAATTACAGGAGCAACTTACTCTTTTTTGTATTCTCTATTATTATCACTGTAATATCAGCCTTCATTCTGAATATTAGTGCATCTCGGTAAATCAGAATACCATGATTTGTAATTTAATTAAAAAACAACCATAATCGTTACAAATAAATTAAAACAGCTTAATTAATATTTCACTGTATGTGTAGTGATAGCTCACATTCCTGCACTGATATTTAAAGTGTTTTTTTTATTTTAGACTGGAAGAAGTTTTTTTTAATTTTCATCTGAAGCCTGATTAAACCTTTAAACTTCTAGACCCAGCATGGTTTTGTTGTGTATAGTTTAGACTTTTATTTGTGAGATACGGGTGGCGACTCCACCTTCCGGTTCTGCCACCACCCGTGGCTAAAAGAGGGCAGTGGGCAGGAGGGGCGGTCTCTCTGCCACCTCTTCTGCCCGACGGCTGTATCTGTGTGTTATAGTGCCTTATTAATAAACACTAGTACATACCCATGCATACCCGTCCATGTGTGTAGAAACCAAGTATAAGCAAGTATTTCTGCATGCCCATTGCTGAAGGGTCTCCTCCTGTCTCAGACGGCTATTTTGTTCACAGTCATGCCTGCGGCGTACTGCTGGAACCTGAGGTGTTTCGTGTTCACGGCATCTTTTCTGACGTGCAGCAGTTCTCCTCATTCTATTGCTGTCCATCTGGTGGGTCTTCTTCTTCTTCTTCTTGTTCATTGAGACCACTGGTTGAGGGATAGGTGTGTCGTAATTCCAGTTCATGGACAGGATCATGAAAATAGATCTGAGCAAAAAGAGGCTTTCGGGCATGGACTCACTGTATATGACATCATGAGAGTCCTATATGACATCATAAAGACACATTTGTCTATGTGCCGTCATATAGGCATCACATGAGAGTCCTATACAGTATTATACAGTATACTCCATTATACACTCCTATCCACCGGAGTGGTGGCTCAGTTGGTAGAGCATCCGCCCCACACCCGGGAGGCAGGGGTTCAAATCCCGGCTGGGTCATGCCGAAGACCATATAAAAGCAGAACTTCCTGTCGTCCAGCTTGGTGCTCAGCAATAATGGAATGGAGGAGGGAAATCTGTGGCGGCGCCTTGCATGGCAGCGGCCCTCTGATTCTACACATGGGGTGTGTGTGATTAACGCTGTAGATAGGAAAAGCACAATTTCGTTCTACTGTACATGATTGGTTGTATGGTTGAATGACAATAAAGGGTGATTTAATTAATATGACATCATAAAGACAAATTTGTCTATGTGCCGTCATATAGGCATCGTGAGTCCTATGATGCCTGAGTTCACAGGACGTCCCATGATGTTCAGGCAGAGATTATAGGCCGTCCTATGATGTCCTATAAATGTCTCTCTCACACACACACACACACAGACACACACACACAGAGACAGATTTCTTGCTTTATAGAGTGATGTGTTCAGCTCTAACACCTGGCCTTGTCCTTGGCTCCATATACAGACATAACAGGTTTCAAACAGGATGGACTAGCTTGTTATTTTCTTTTTTTACTTTAATGGAGTTGAATATTACTCTAGCTTGTTTTTAACAGGCAGTTACAACAGCCTTTATGGAGCAGCAGAGCTGCTATTTGAGTTTTTACACTTTAACATCTATTTAATTGTGTTGGTACAAACACTTCTGATTAAGCTGTCAAGTTCAACTTTCCAACTCATGTTTGATGGGTCATTATTTTATTTAGGTATGGGAACTTTTTTATAATAGGATAAATTACTGTACAGTGGTGTGAAAAAGTGTTTGACCCCTTCCTGATTTCTCATTTTTTTTGTATGTTTGTCACAATTAAATGTTTCACATCATCAAACAAATTTAAATACTAGACAAAGATAATACAAGTAAACCCAAAAGGCAGTTTTTAAATGAAGGTGTTTATTATTAAAGGTAAAAAAAATCCAAACCTACATGGCCCTGTGTGAAAAAGTGATTGCCCCCACTGTTAAAACATAAATTAACTGTGGTTTATCACATCTTTGGAAAGCTTAGTTCAATTTCTCTACCCACACCCAGGCCTGATTATTGCCACACCTGTTCTCAATCAAGAAATCACTTAAATAGGACCTACCTGACAAAGTGAAGTAGACCAAAAGATCCTCAAAAGCTAGACATCATGCTGCGATCCAAAGAAATTCAGCAACAAATGAGAAACAAAGTAATTGAGATCTATCAATCTGGAAAAGGTTATCATGTGGCACACATATGTGGGTTTCATATGCTTCATATGTATTCACTGTATGCTTATTGTATGCTTCACGTCTCAGATGAACAAAAGGACTGAGCCTCCTAGGAGATAACAGGAGGATGTGAAATGTGGTCTTTTGTATGCAAAGAGATGGCCTTGGGGAATTTCCTGACCACCAAGGACTTTAGGTGGAGGTGATAAGACCTGGAAGAAGACGCATTGTGACTGGGGGATTAAATACAATGTGACTGTGTGCTTTGATGTCCTGGGGTATAAAAGGACAAATGTCTGGGGGGGTTTCTTTCTCTTTTTCTGTTGTTGATGATGTTGGAGAATGGAATAAACCTGACTTGTGAGATAAACTCAGCCTCGTCATTTCCACATTCTCCACACTGGTGACCCTAAGACGTATCATGAGCGAAAGAAATTCCCCCTAGCCGGACTCGTCAGGAGCCAGCCAGGCGAACGCAGCCACAGTCAAGCTACCAGACTTCTGGCAAGACAACCCGTGCTCCTGGTTCCATTTGGTTGAAGCACAGTTCGCCCTCCAGGGGATAACGGTAGATGACACGAAATTCTACCATGTTATTGCCAAGCTCGACAACCACACGGCTCAACATGTGCAGAGCCTTTTGGAGCGCCCACCGGCCGACGACAAATACGGCGGGTTGAAGGCTGCGCTCATCCAGCGTTTCACTCCCTCAGTCCAGGAGAGAGCGGAGAGGCTCCTGGCTCTGAACGACTTGGGAGATAGCATGCCCATCGACCTGATGGAGGACATGCTGAGGTTGAGGGGCTCAGACGGCGACGACTTCCTCTTCACTCACATTTTCCTGAGAACCCTACCGTCGGCCACGAGAGCGACCCTGGCCAGTTCACCGTTGTTGGCTCAGCGGGACTTCCGCGCGCTGGCCCAGGAGGCACAACGGATTCTCAACGCCAGCAGACAGCGCGCGGCCACCGCGGCAGCGACAGAGCTCAGCGCGACGGCCGGAGATGGCAGGGGGCCAGAGGCGGCGGTAGCAGACCCACCGACAACGGCGGCGGCGAGGGCCAAGGATCGCGGAGGAGACGACCTCTGTTTCTACCATCGCCGCTTTGCAGAGAGGGCATGCAAATGTATACCACCGTGCCAGTTCAAGCGCTCGGGAAACACCAAGACTGGGGGTCGGTAGCAGCCGCGGCCCTCGGGGAAGAGAACAAGCTGCTCTACTTGACAGATGCGCGTTCGGGGAGGCAATTCCTTGTGGACACAGGCTCCCAAGTGAGTTTCATCACGCCTACCTATGCTGACCGGCTGGCGGGTCCTGGAAGTCATGGAGCGTCAGCAGCGAACGGCTCGAGGATTAAGACCTTTGGTGAGAGGACTCTGCTTCTGTCCCTACACGGCCGCACATTTGAGTGGACTTTTGTTATAGCTGCAGTGAGCTTCAATATGTTGGGAGCTGATTTTCTGTGCTCACATGGTTTGTTGGTTGATCTTGCTAATAGGAGCCTCGTTAATGCACTTTCTTTTTATTCTATTCCCTGGGCAGCCCGAGTGACCCCGCCCACAGCACAAGCCAACGTCGCAACGGCAAGCGGTAAGTTCCACACACTACTCACTCAGTTTCCAGCACTCACGGTTCCCACATTTTCAGCAGCTGTCGCTAAACACGGAGTGGAACATTTTATTACTACCACCGGACCGCCCGTTTTTGCAAAAGCTCGGCGCTTGGATGCAGCTAAACTGTCCATAGCGCGCGAGGAGTTCGCCAACCTGGAAAAGTTGGGCATCATCAGGCGTTCGAAAAGCCCATGGGCTTCCCCACTTCACATGGTCCCTGTGTTGTTACAGTTTAAATATATTTGTTCGTCCAGTCCTCTAGAGGGCGCTAGGCTCTGTAGTAGCTTTAAGCTTGCCAGTAGGTGACGAGAAGAAGAGACCTAGCATACTGAATGTCAACAGGAACACGAGTCTGCATCGCTGTTCCTTCTAAAGCCATCCGTTCACTTCCAGCCCTTTGAGTGGCAATATGAGTAAGTTAGTAGTTTGTTGTGATGAGTAGATAAAGTATAGTTGATTATTAGAATAAGTTTGATAGTTTTATAGACGCTAAGCGGAGATGTGTTTATGATAGCGGAGCCGTATCCGAGTCCGTGTGATGACGCTGTTTAGCTAGTATCGACCCTTAAATGTACCGTTTGTGGATATTGTATTTATTTTTCTAATTTGTAAATATTTCTTTGTGTCTGTATTTTTCAGTTTCACACTCTCCGTATTAAATCCTAGTCCAAAACGACACCTGCCTGTTCCTTGGAGGAAGTGATGCAAGAGAGAGTTTAGCTGGCTGTGAATCTCAATATAGGACACGAGTCACATTGGGTGCAACAGTACAGTGAAATCATATTGCCGAGTGAAATCATAGCACTCGGTGAGGGACCACAGTGAAGGTGGGTGGAATTTAATGTACATTTAACATCAGCGGTCCTATCCAGTCGTCAAGATGGGTCAAACACAGGCTGAAAGCCATAACAGTGAAGAAGCACGGAGCGAAAAAGGGTCACGCTCCTCAAGGTCACACTCCTCCCACTCATCCAGGTCTTCTGTACATTCCGGGAAACTGACTCCCCGATCAGCTGTAGGATCTAGGAGGTCATCAGCTTCAAGTCAAGCCAGTATGGCAGCAGCACATGCTCGAGCAGAAGCTCAAGCAGCAAAAGACAGACTAGTATATGCTGAGAGAGAGATGAGCATTAAAATGGAAAAGGCACGGTTAGAGGCGACTCTAGATCTACTTAACCTACAAAGGGAAGCAGATGCAGCCAGGGTTAAAGCAGAAGTGATGGAGTCTGCTGTAGCTCGGCTCATTAACCCAGAACACAGCGAAGAATTGAGCTTCTTGCCTCTAGAACAAACTGCAGAACAAAAAGTGAATGAATACATAAACAGGCATAGTTGTACTGATTCATCTCAAAAGAAAGAAACTTTTCAACAGGACAGTACACATCAGGAACAACATTCCACACTGATTTATTCACATCTCCATGTCAAACAAGAAACAGCTCATTGCCCAATTCAGCCACAAGAGGGCACCAAGCGACCACCACAAAGAGATGCAATTCACCAAAATTCTCAAAGTGTGTTACAATCACAACAGATATCAAGTTCAAATGATGCAAACAACACTACCAGCAACCTTGCCAGGTTCTTAGCCAGAAGCCAACTATTAACAGGAGGACTGACAAAATATGATGACAAGCCAGAGAGTTATCTTAGCTGGAAAGCCACATTCCAGAGTACCATCAGAGACCTCGGTCTTACAGCCAGTGAGGAACTAAACCTCCTCATTAAGTGGCTCGGCCCTGAGTCTTCTGAACATGCAAAGAGATTAAAAGCAGTCAATATCAGGCATCCACCTGCTGGTCTGAACATGGTCTGGGCGAGACTGGAAGAATGCTACGGCTCACCAGAGGCAATAGAAAAGTCCATGTTTGAAAGAATCCAAAATTTTCCAAAGCTCATGAGCAAAGAGCCACACAAGCTTCGCAATCTATCAGATCTACTGTGTGAACTGGAAGCAGCAAAGCTGGATGGATATCTGCCAGGCTTGAGCTACTTAGACACAGCAAGAGGTGTAAGTCCAATCGTGGAAAAGTTGCCCTTTCACCTTCAGGAGAAGTGGACAATGGTAGGGTCAAAGTATAAAGAAGACCATCATGTAAGTTTCCCACCTTTCTCATTCTTTGTTGAATTTGTAAAAGGTCAAGCCAAGGCAAGGAATGACCCAAGCTTCAACACGGCTTATAGCTCACCTGCCAATTCTACAATTAGTTACAAAAAAGGAAAATCACAAAGTCACTACATGCAGAAACAATCAGTTACGGTACACAAAACAGACGTGTCAGTCGGAGTGGAGACAAAAGAAGGAGGCGAAGACATTAAAAGACAATGTTCCATACATCACAAACCACACCCACTGAAAGGATGCAGGGGTTTTAGAGCTATGTTGCTTGAGGACAGAAAAAAGGTACTCAGAGACAACAAAATCTGCTATCGCTGCCTTGCTTCCACTACCCACCAAGCCAGGGACTGTCAAATAACAATCAAGTGTGGAGAATGCAACAGCGACAAACACCTGGCAGCTCTCCACCCAGGCCCGGCTCCAACAGCATCTAAGCCTCCCTCATCCCCTAAAGAGAATGGCAGGGAGCAAGAGCTCACACAAGACTTAGATGTTACAGCCACATGTACCGAGGTATGTGGAAATCAAATCACAGGAAAATCCTGCTCCAAGATCTGTTTGGTGCAAGTCTACCCGAAAGGTGAGCCACACAACATGAAAAAGATGTATGCAATAATAGATGATCAAAGTAATCAATCGCTCGCAAAAACAGAGTTTTTTGAAACATTCAATATTCAAGGCACAGCCACACCTTACACACTGAAGACGTGTGCTGGCACAACACAAGTAAATGGTAGAAGAGCCTGCAACTACATAGTTCAATCATTGGATGGAAAAATGAGTTTTCCTCTCCCCACGCTCATAGAGTGCAATGCTATCCCCAACAATAGGGAAGAAATACCCACTGCAGAAGCTGCCTCGCATCACCCCCATCTGAAAACAATAGCTGCTGAAATACCACCCCTCGAACCAGACGCTGACATACTGCTGCTGATAGGACGCAACCTTCTCAGAGTACACAAGGTGAGAAAGCAAATCAGTGGCAGGCACAATGATCCATTTGCACAGAAGCTTGACCTGGGCTGGGTTATCATTGGTGATGTATGTCTGGGCACCGCCCACAAGCCAAGTGAGGTAAACGCTCTCAAAACACGTGTTGGACAACGGACGCCCAAGCTATCTCACTCCCTGTGACAGTCGCTTCAATGTAAAAGAGAGCTTCACAGTGAGCCAACCGAAAGCTGTCTCCAACCTACTGCCATTTTCAAACCCACATGCAAAGCCCACGGTTGAGAATCTAGGTGAAGCAGTCTTCTGTCGCACTAATGAAGACAATCACCTCGCACACTCTGTTGAAGACACAATCTTTCTGAAAAAGATGGAAAGGTCCTTCAAAGATGACACAAACAGTTGGGTGGCACCACTTCCGTTTCGTAACCCCAGACACCTACTCCCTGACAACAGGTGCTACGCCTACAAGCGGCTCATGTCTCTGCGACGTATGCTTGACAAGAAGCCAGACATGAAAGCACACTTTGTTGAGTTCATGCAGAAGATGCTCGACAACAAACACGCAGAGCCAGCGCCACCTCGTGATAGAGACAAAGAGGCCTGGTATCTCCCCATTTTCGGTGTATACCACCCACAGAAGCCTGGGAAGATCCGTGTGGTGTTCGATTCCAGTGCGCAGTTTGATGGAGTTTCACTCAATGATGTACTGCTGTCAGGGCCTGACCTAAACAACACACTCGTAGGTGTGCTCCTCCGCTTCAGAAAGGAACCTGTCACTGTCACAGCTGACATCGAGCAGATGTTTTACTGCTTTGTTGTCCAAGAAGATCACAGAGATTACCTTCGCTTCTTGTGGTACGAAAACAACGACCTGATCAGAGAAGTGGTGGACTATCGCATGAGGGTGCATGTTTTCGGTAATAGTCCCTCCCCTGCGGTGGCGATCTACGGGTTGAGGATGGCAGCAAAGGAAGCAGAAGGTGAATATGGAACTTACGCTCGAAACTTCATAGAACAGGATTTCTATGTGGACGATGCATTAAAGTCTTTCTCGACAGAAGCTGAGGCTATCGACGTTCTAGAAAGAGCCCAGAAAATGCTCGCACTTTCTAATCTACGTCTCCACAAGATTGCCTCCAACAAAGTAGAAGAAGTGAACGCTTTCCCGCCTGAAGACAGGGCCAAAGAACTCAAAGACCTTGATCTGTCTACAGACGAGCTCCCAGCCCAACGCAGTTTGGGTGTGATTTGGGACACCACATCAGACACGTTCACATTTGATGTTCCACAAGAGCAAAAGCCCTTTACTCGACGTGGTGTGCTGTCAATTGTTAACAGTCTGTTCGACCCTCTCGGGCTGCTAGCACCTGTAACCATCAAAGGCAGACTTCTTCTCAGAGAGCTCTCCAGCAGCAATCTTGAGTGGGACAGCCCCTTGCCTCAAGACATGTATGACGGTTGGAGAAAATGGCATGATTCTCTGCAGCATCTCAAGACACTGAACATTCCCCGTACCTATGTTTCATTCTCCATCTCACAAGCCAAGGTCACTGAACTCTGTGTGTTCTCAGATGCTTCAGTTAAAGCTATAGCTGCAGTTGCCTACTTGAGAGTCACACACGAAGACAACCATAACGAGGTTGGGTTTGTCATGGGTAAGGCCAAACTAGCTCCTGTGCCAGAGCTCACCATTCCAAGGCTAGAACTGTGTGCTGCAGTGCTCGCTGTGGAAATGTCTGAGCTTCTCAGAGAAGAACTAAAGATGAAAATTGACAAGACCACATTTTACACTGACAGCAAAGTGGTGTTAGGATACATCTACAATCAACACAGAAGATTTCATGTATATGTGAACAATCGTGTCCAAAGAATCAAGCAATCGTCTCTGCCTGGCCAGTGGAAGTATGTCCCAACAGAGCACAATCCTGCTGATCATGGATCTCGCTCTCTGTCAGCAGGGAAAATCTCCAGTACTACATGGTGGTATGGTCCAACCTTCCTGCTCGACAAACAGACTGTCGCTCCTGAAAAAGGCCCATTTGAGCTCATCGATCCAGAGTCAGATGTTGAAATTAGACGGAACGTGACAACGCTTGTGACAAGAGCTAACCTCAAAGCCTTGGGTTCATCACGTTTTGAATGTTTCTCAAAGTGGACCTCCCTTGTCAAAGCAGTAGCTTACCTACGTCACATTGCTCACGGTTTCAAGTCCAAAGGAGGTAACATATGTAGGAGCTGGCATCTCTGTAAAACAAGTCTCACAGAAGAAGCCTTAACACAAGCAGAGTACACAATCATTAGATGTGTCCAACATGAAGTGTATGCAGAGGAAATCAAGTGCATCAAGACAAAACGAGAAATAGCGCGGAACAGTTCCCTTTACAAGCTCAATCCGATTATCAACGACAATGGTTTACTCCGAGTAGGAGGACGTCTGTCAGAGTCAAAGCTGCCCAGTCATGAAGTCAATCCTCTTCTACTCCCAGCAAAGCATCACATCGCTACATTGCTCATCCGACATCACCATGAGGCTGTTAAGCATCAAGGAAGACATTTCACTGAGGGTGCAGTGAGAGCAAGCGGTGTGTGGTTAGTGGGTGCCAAGAGATCCATCAGCAGTGTCATCCACAAATATGTAACCTGTAGAAAGCTTCGAGGCAAGACAGAGCAGCAAATCATGGCAGATCTACCCGCTGAACGTTTGCAAACCGATCCCCCATTTTCTTATGTTGGCCTAGATGTATTTGGACCGTGGGAGGTTACAATGCGACGCACTAGAGGTGGTCAAGTCAACAGCAAAAGATGGGCGGTTCTGTTCACGTGCATGTCTACAAGAGCCATTCACATCGAAGTAATCGAAACACTCAGCTCTTCAAGTTTTATCAATGCTCTTCGAAGATTCTTCGCCATCAGAGGCCCTGCTAAACAGCTAAGATCTGACTGCGGGACCAACTTTGTCGGAGCATCCAAGGAATTGAAATTGGATCCTCCAAAACCTGATGAGACAAGTGTAGAAGACTATTTATGCGGACAAAGGTGCTCCTGGGTGTTTAACCCTCCTCACTCATCACACATGGGAGGCACATGGGAGCGTATGATCGGCATAGCACGATGCATCCTGGACTTGATGCTCTTACAATCAGGAAACCCCAAGCTAACCCATGAGGTCCTAACAACATTGCTGGCTGAAGTCGCAGCTATTATCAACGCGAGACCTCTGGTGCTGGTCTCCTCAGATCCAGAAGCTCCTTTGATCCTGACGCCCATGACTCTTCTCACACAGAAGACTAATGCAATCCTAACTCCGCCTGGAGATTTCACCAAGGCCGACATGTACAGACACCAGTGGAAGAGAGTTCAAGTCCTTGCTGACACCTTCCGGGCCCGCTGGCAAAAAGAGTACCTGAACACGCTCCAGAGTCGTCAGAAGTGGCAGCGCAACAAACCAAACCTGGAAGAAGGGGACGTCATTCTTCTCAAGGACAAGAACCTAAAAAGGAACGAATGGCCTATGAGCATCATCGTGAAGACTCTCGCAAGCAAGGATGGAGTCGTAAGGAAGGTGGAGGTCAAGGTGACACAGAACAAAGCTACAAAGACTTTCTCCAGACCCATCTCAGACTGTATACTCCTTTTATCTCGAACAAATTAGTTTATAAGTTTAGTGGCATTCTTAAAATAATGCCAGGCGGGGAGTGTGTTGTTACAGTTTAAATATATTTGTTCGTCCAGTCCTCTAGAGGGCGCTAGGCTCTGTAGTAGCTTTAAGCTTGCCAGTAGGTGACGAGAAGAAGAGACCTAGCATACTGAATGTCGACAGGAACACAAGTCTGCGTCGCTGTTCCTTCTAAAGCCATCCGTTCACTTCCAGCCCTTTGAGTGGCAATATGAGTAAGTTAGTAGTTTGTTGTGATGAGTAGATAAAGTATAGTTGATTATTAGAATAAGTTTGATAGTTTTATAGACGCTAAGTGGAGATGTGTTTATGATAGCGGAGCTGTATCCGAGTCCGTGTGATGACGCTGTTTAGCTAGTATCGACCCTTAAATGTACCGTTTGTGGATATTGTATTTATTTTTCTAATTTGTAAATATTTCTTTGTGTCTGTATTTTTCAGTTTCACACTCTGTATTAAATCCTAGTCCAAAACGACACCTGCCTGTTCCTTGGAGGAAGTGATGCAAGAGAGAGTTTAGCTGGCTGTGAATCTCAATATAGGACACGAGTCACATTGGGTGCAACAGTACAGTCCCTAAAGCAGACGGCTCGTGGCGACCTTGCGGAGATTTCTGCAGGTTGAACAACGCTACAGCGCACGACCGCTACCCAATCCCGCATATCCAAGATTTTTCCGTTCATTTGGCGGGGGCGTGCGTTTTTTCTAAGATAGACTTGGTACGCAGTTACCACCAGGTCCCAGTGCGCGCTGAGGACATACCCAAAACAGCGGTAATAACTCCGTTTGGGCTATTTGAGTTTTTGCGCATGCCGTTTGGGCTTAAAGGCACGGTGCAGACATTCCAACGCATGATGGACGTGGTGTTGCGCGATCTCCCCTTCGTGTTCGTCTACCTGGACGACATATTGGTAGCCAGCGCGTCCGAAGACGAACACGAAAACCACCTCACGGCAGTTTTCCGGAGGTTGGGAGAGAACGGGTTAATAATCAACCCAGCGAAGTATCACAAACGGTCAAAGCGTTACAGGAGTTTTTGGGAATGGTGAATTTTTATAACCGTTTCCTCCCCCGCGCAGCGCAGCTCATGCAACCATTGTATGCTGCACTAAAAAAACAAAAACCCACAAATAAAATCGAATGGTCTCCGGAGCGAGAGTGCACATTCTCGGAAGTCAAAACAGCCCTGGCAAACGCTGCGTTGTTAGCACATCCAGTTCCGACGGCCCACATAGCGCTCACTACTGACGCGTCAGATGTGGCCATAGGGGCAGTCGTGGAACAGTATGTAGCCGGAGCTTGGCAACCGCTCGCCTTTTTCAGCAGGACCTTGCGCGATAGTGAACGAAAATACAGCGCATTCGACAGGGAGTTGTTAGCTCTCCACTTGGCCATTCGCCACTTCCAGTTCTGGCTGGAGGGACGCCGTTTCACCGCGTTCGTTGACCACAAGCCGCTGACTTTTGCGATAGCCAAGGTTTCAGAACTGTGGTCGGGCCGGCAGCAGAGACAGCTGGCCGCGATCTCAGAGTTTACTACCGATATCCAGCATGTGGCGGGTAAACTTAATGTAGTGGCAGACTGCCTCTCGCGCGCCGTGGCGGCCCCAGTCCGCGTAGGGATAGATTATGCAGCCATGGCCGCGGATCAGGTTAGCGACGCGGACGTGCACGCGCTCCAGTCTGGACCAACAGGGTTAAGGCTGGAGAACAGGGTGCTGCAAGACGGTATGCCCCCCCTAATCTGCGATGTCTCCACTGGGCGACCGCGTCCTGTGGTACCGGCCGCGTGGCGCCGCCGCATTTTTGACTCGATCCATTCTCTGGCGCACTTGGGAGTGCACGCTTCGGTCAAAATGGTGGGAGAGAAATTTGTATGGCCGAGCCTGCACAAACAAGTTAGAGAGTGGGTGGCAGCCTGCATGGCTTGTCAACGAGCCAAGGTGCACAGACACACAAGAGCTCCCTTGGAGCCGTTTCACATCCCGGCTAAGAGGTTTGATCATGTTCACGTGGACCTCGTAGGCCCCCTCCCGCCCTCACAGGGGTGCACACATCTTCTGACAATGGTTGACCGCACCACGCGCTGGCTGGAAGTGGTCCTACTGTCGTCAACCACAGCCGAGGAGGTGGCGCGCGCGTTTTTAACGGCATGGGTAGCACGTTTCGGAGTCCCGTCGGACATTACGTCCGACAGAGGCCTTCAATTTCTTTACGAACTTTGGTCAGCGATGGCCCGCAGCCTGGGGGCAACGATCCACCGCACGACAGCGTACAATCCGCAGGCTAACGGGTTATGCGAACGTTTTCACAGGTCAATGAAGGCGGCCCTCAGCGCGTTGCTTACAGATGCAAATTGGGTGGACAGGCTACCATGGGTTTTATTGGGGTTGCGTTCTGCACCTAAAGAGGATTTAGAGCTAGTTTTCGCACAGCCACTTCGGCTGCCCGGGGAGTTTCTCCCAGATAATCCTGCACCAGAGTGCTCTCCAGCTCAGCGGTTACAGAGTAGCACGGAATCGAGCACGCTGCCTGGCCCCGTTCACCACAGTTTTCCGCGCGTTTTTGTGCCTAAGGCTTTAAAAAATGCGGAGTTTGTTTTTGTCAGACATGATGCCCATCGCCCAACGTTACGACCACCTTATGATGGACCATTTAGAGTGCTGGAAACAGGGGATAAGCATTTTTTGCTTGATTTGGGGGGGGAGAAAAGAGATGATTGGCATAAACAGGCTCAAACCCGCTTTTGTGGTGGCTGACGAAGGTGTGCAGTTGGCCAGGGCTCCTCGGTGCAGCAGACCCCCTAGGGGGCATTCCCCAGAGCTCCCACAGGGATTGACTAACAGTTCTCATCCTCAGACAGCAGCTCCCCAGCAGGAGGGTGCCGTGGAGGCGGTTAAGCCCGCTTACAGCAGATACGGGAGAAGACTGAGGCCCAAGCAGCATGTGGACTGATGTGTGTGATTTTATCATGACATGCAGACTGTTATTATGTTGTCCCATCTTAGACGTTTGGGGGGGGGGTCATGTGGCACACATATGTGGGTTTCATATGCTTCATATGTATTCACTGTATGCTTACTGTACGCTTCACGTCTCAGATGAACAAAAGGACTGAGTCTCCTAGGAGATAACAGGAGGATGTGAAATGTGGTCTTTTGTATGCAAAGAGATGGCCTTGGGGAATTTCCTGACCACCAAGGACTTTAGGTGGAGGTGATAAGACCTGGAAGAAGACGCATTGTGACTGGGGGATTAAATACAATGTGACTGTGTGCTTTGATGTCCTGGGGTATAAAAGGACGAATGTCTGGGGGGTTTCTTTCTCTTTTTCTGTTGTTGATGATGTTGGAGAATGGAATAAACCTGACTTGTGAGATAAACTCAGCCTCGTCATTTCCACATTCTCCACAATAAAGCCGTTTCTAAAGCTTTGGGACTCCAGCGAATTACAGTGAAAGCCATTATCCACAAATGGCGAAAACATGGAACAGTGGTGAACCTTCCCAGGAGTGGCTGGCCGACCAAAATTACCCCAAGAGTGCAGCAATGATTCATCCAAGAGATCACAAAAGACCCCACTACAACATCCAAAGAACTGTATGCCTCTCTTGCCTCAGTTAAGGTCAGTGTTCATGACTCCACCATAAGAAAGAGACTGGACAAAAATGGCCTGCATGGCAGAGTTCCAAGACAAAAACCACTGCTGAGCAAAAAGAACTAAAAGGCTTGTTTCAGTTTTGCCAGGAAACATCTTGATGATCCCCAAGACTTTTGGAAAAATACTTTGCGGATTGAAAAACAAAAGTTGATCTTTTTGGAAGGTGTGTATCCGATAGTCTGAGTAAATAACTGCATATATTCCTGTATATATTTGCATCCTTTTATAGAAACGTGGACAGACTGTAATTTACTGTACATACTCTGTTGTCATTAAATCCTTATTTAAATCTTATTTAAATCCTCCACCTGAACAACGAGAGCAAGTTTTTAGCCAAAGTCAAATTCCTTGTATGTGTTGTGCATACTTGGCCAATAAAGCTGATTCTGATTCTGATTCTGATTCTGATTACATCTGGTGTAAAAGTAACACAGCATTTCAGAAAAGGAACATCATATCAGCAGTTAAATATGGTGGTGGTAGTGTGATGGTCGGGGCTATTTTGCTGCTTCAGGACCTGGAAAACTTGCTGTGGTAAATGGAACCATGAATTCTGCTGTCTACCAAAAAATCTGAAGGAGAATGTCTAGCCATCTGTTGGTGACCTCAGGCTGAAGCACGCTTGGGTTCTGCAACAGGACAATGATCCAAAACACACCAGCAAGTCCACCTCTGAATGGCTTAAGAAAAACAAAATGAAGACTTTGGAGTTGTCTAGTCAAAGTCCTGACCTCAATCCGATTGAGATGCTGTGGTATGAACTTAAAAAGGTGGTTCATGCTCGAAATCCCTCCAATGTGGCTGAATTACAACAATTCTGCACAGACGAGTGGGCCAAAATTCCTCCACAGCGCTGTAAAAGACTCATTGCCAGTTATCACAAATGCTTGATTGCAGTTGTTGCTGCAAAGGGTGGCCCAACCAGTTATTAGGTGTAGGGGCAATCACTTTTTCACACAGGGCCATGTAGGTTTGGATTTTTTTTTAACCCTTAATAATAAACACCTTCATTTAAAAACTGCATTTTGTGTTTACTTGTGTTATTTTTGTCTAATATTTAAATTTGTTTGATGATCTGAAACATTTGAGTGTGACAAACATACAAAAAAATGAGAAATCAGGAAGGAGGCAAACACTTTTTCACACCACTGTATATTAAGGCAGAGACTGACAACAAAGTGATTTTCACAGGTGTGCAGGCTTAAACAGGTGAGGTAAAACATGACCTAGAGCCCCAAACAGAAGCTGTGCCAGCAGGAAGCTGAGCTGGCGGATTTGACAGAAATAATCACGGTTAGTTGACTATTAGATTAGTCGACTACTAAAATAATCGTTAGTTGCAGTTCTAGTCTGCACTGAAAGCATCATTCTTAGTGGCCGGCCACATTGCTAAAGCTAAGAAGGCCTTTACTACTGGGGAAGCATTGATTCTGCCTACTACTAAGGACATTTGCAGTAAACTTTTTAGAGAGGCAACAAGCTCAAAGCTCCCACTGATTCTGCATTATGCTAAGTTCATATTAGTGTGTAATAATTATTGTAGGTTCCTAATATAAAGTGTAATTGTTGCATTCAGATTACATACTATGTACTGACTAAGGTTTTTGTTATTGGAACCCCCACGCCTCTACCCGGTCCGTGGAAAAATTTTCCTGTATGAAACTGGTCTCTGGTACAAAAAAGGTTGGGGACAGCTGCTCTAAACTGTTACTTGTATAAATGAGACCTGCTGTTAAAAGTTTTAATCTACATACAGTATTTTGGAATTAAAAAATCTTTCCAGTGAATACATCAGTGGTGACTCCACTGCTCCTGAACTCCTCAAACACAGAGGAGAGAGTGAATGTGTATTTGGTTCCAGCAGTGAGAGATGACACTGTGTGAGTTACTGGTCAATCTCCATCTGAAACAGCAACGTGTGTCTCTGTATCATTACACTGGAGAATAAAGCTGATGTTGCTCACTTTGTTCCACTGCAGAGTGACACTTCTCATCTTGATCCACTGACTGGAACCAGTCTGTGTTTAAAGGAGCTGAAAAAGAAAAAGAGATTAAATTATTAATTTTTTAAAAATGCAAATCACTAAAATCTGTTAATAAAAATGTTATATCTAATAACAGACAAAAAAATCTCAGTAAGAAAAACACAAGACTCATAAGACTGTCTACCATCTAGCTGCAATGCTCCTGCACTGTGTATATAGCTGTGTACATATTGTAGCTGCACTCTTCTCCTGTTTTTACCAATCCACAATACTGCTACTGTTAACAGTCTATCTCAGCAATAAGCTTGACTCAGAATGAACCTTCAGAGGCAGTGACTTCTTTTCTTAGTTTTACTGAGAGAAAAATCAAAAATAAAGTTACAAGACTCATTCTTGTGCTCAACTTGGCACAGCGGTCAAAAAACTGTCTTGCTCCATAGACTGCTCAACTCCAACTGAGAGCTACTGGCTATGAGTAAGAAATAATACGATTAAAGGAGCATTCCAACATTTTTAACTGCAAACTACACACATATTCACTAACCTTAATATGGCTCCTACATTTGCAGCCACTAATTGCTTATGCTGAATGCAAAACAAGTACCAAATATTATTTACACAAGGAGCCATAACACACCATACATAACTCACATAATGCTTAAATCCTGAACAAAAAAAAGAAAAAAAAATCCCGAACAAAATGTAAACTAACATACAGTCCTTTTTGCACTTCTTAAAGTTTATATGGTCACACTGTGTGCTCCATCAGGCAGAGTTTAGTTACAGTTCTGTCCAGTATGTTGGTCTTCGTCTGCACAACAACTCGCCTTACTGTATCACTGGAGTCTGGTAGTGTCCTTATGACTTGGACCAGGACCCAGGAATTGCGAGGTGCAGATTCATCCATTATCAACGTAACATCTCCTGGAGATAGGTTCCTTTGTGGTGTGAGCCACTTCTGCCTTTCCTGAAGGAGTGGCAGATATTCTTTGGTCCAAAACAAGTCGGCCATATATCGTTGTTGAGCTGAACTGCAGGCCACGCCCTCTCTGCCTGAGTGCTTCAGGTCTGGATGTGCTTCGCAGCCTGAAGGCAGTTGGTTGATTGCACCAGGTGGGAATGATCTGGTGATTAAGGGAGTTTGGAGGGAGTTACTCACAGGGCAGTGGGGAGTAAGCAGTGTGATTTGTTATGGCTTAGACAGCATTGCAGATATCCACAGACATGTGTCAGCCAAAAAACTGCAAGAAGTTCTTCCCAGACGTCCTGTTCAGTGACCTGGTAAGACCAAGAGAGATCCAGCTCCTTGTAAGTCACAAGGAGCTGGCTCCACAAAAAATTTGCACAGTGGGGGACCTGCTGTGGGACGGACCAATGGGAAAGACAGTTGCTGGCACTCATCCTGAGCTGTTTGAAGAGGTCACTGTATCAGCCCACACATCAAGAACGCACTTTACAAGGTCTATGAGAACTGCTGCTGTAAAGTATGAAGAACACACCTGCGTAGTCCCCATTTATCCTCCACAAAGCCAGCAAGCCTCAATTGCCGTCCAACTTCAGCAATCTAGTTGTGCAGCTACTACATCCAACTTCCTCGAGTGGTGGAAATGGGATAGTATTGGTGCTGGTTGCGTCCCGAGATGTGGGGGCTGTCGCTGTGGGAACTGCCAACCAGGTGGCAAGGAAATGACCCTTGCTGAAGAAAGGGAGCTGGAAGTGGTAAAGAGTGGCCTCACGTATGTAGCTGCTGATGATCACAGTGAGAGGCCTTACTGACATACCAAGTACCCCTGGGTAGCAGATCCAGCCTCATTACAAAGTAACAGGAGGTCACATTCTTCAAGACTGAGCGGCAGCTGGCCAGGGAGCCAGAGTGGAAGGCTGCCTATGCTGCACAAGTTCACAAGACGGTCAAGCACCGGGCCGCAATGAAGTTGTCTAAAGACGTCCTTGATGCACGGACTAGTCCAGTATGGTACATCAGCCACCTCATCGCACCCAGCCCGCACTCCGTCACAACTCCGGTGAGACTGGTCTGGAACAGTAGTCAAAAGTGCAGAGGGGTGAGTCTCAATGATCTCCTCCTAAAAGGCCCAGACGTCCTCAACTCCATCCGTGCTGTGCTTCTCAAATTCCAGAGGGGAGTTGTTGCTGCGTTGAGAGACATAAAGAAAATGTACAATTCAGTGTGGCTCGAAGACTAAGAGGTGCATTTGCATACAGTAGGTTCATATGGCGTGGCTCTGAAGAGGAGGAGCTGGGTGAATATGCAGTCACGAGAGTTAACATTGGAGATAAGCCAGCAGGTTGTATTGCTCAACTCACCATGAGAGAGATGGCTAATCTCACCCAGTTCAGCCATCTTGAGGAAGAGCGTCGAGTGCTGCAGGAGGACAACTTGGGACCTTGCGCTATCAGGAAAGCTCAGAGAAGATGCCATCAGCCTCTCTGAAGAATATGCCCAGCTGAGTAAGGTCAAGTTTCACAGAGCCCTGACACCAGCGGGCGCGTCGGCTGAACCTAACGCAATCACCTTCTCTGATAAATGGTAAATGGCATTCACTTAAATAGCGCTTTTCTTCTCATCTAGGATGACCAAAGCGCTTTACAGATCCTGCAATCCACCCATTCACACACACATTCACACCCTGATGGCGGCAGAGCTACCATACACACAGGCGCTAACCAGGCCACCAGGAGCAACTGGGGGTTCAATGTCTTGCTCAAGGACACTTCGACAAGTGGACAGCAGACAGCAGGAATCAAACCCATGACTCTCCGATCAGTAGTCAGTCACACTACACCTGCTCCACCGCCGCCGCCCTGATGGCAGCGAGCATGCTTATGGTGCTGTCCTGTATCTGCGGTGAGCCTGTGACCAAGGTTCTACAGTGAAGCTGGTGGAGTTTAAAGCTAAACTAACTCCCTTAGACCACAAGGTGGAAGTAGTCAAGGCAGAGCTTTGTGGAGCTGTATTCGCTGCCTGGTTGAAGAAGCACTTTGATCAATGTGGTCAAATTCAAGTCAAGCAATGGTACCACTTTGTTGACAGCCAAACAGTCGTTGGTGCAATTCAACGTGAGAGCTGTGGCTTCCAGACCTTTTTCACCAACAGGATTGGAGAAATCCAAAGCAGCATGCAACTTCAGGATTGGTGGTGGATCCCTGGACCACTGAACATTGCTGATATCATCACGCGTGGGACTGGTCCAAAAGATTTGGATGAAAATTCACCATGGCAGCAAGGACCAGAGTTCCTGAGTCTACCAGCTGATGAGTGGCCAATTAAGTCTGCAAAGGATGTATCAGCAACTGCCAGAGAGAGTCTCGGAAAGATGCAGAAGAAATCATTTGCTGCTGCAATCACAAGAGCTCAGGTGAAGAAAGAGCCACCAGATCTGGAGCGTCAGAGGCCACCTGCTGGTGCTGCTGTCCGAAACATATATATATATATATATATATATATATATATATATATATATATACACATATGTATACATATACATACATGTATATGTATGTATGTATGTATGTATGTATACATACATATACATACATATACATGTATGTATGTATATGTATACATATACATACATGTATATGTATGTATATGTATATATACAGTATATGCTGTCAGTCCAAAAAACAGAATCCTTCAATGTGACCTGAAGTTCCTGTCTGAGCATTCTATCCATCTTGACGACCACAACAGCTACTGTTAGTTCTAGTCTTGGTATTGTGATGTGTTGTAGTGGTGTCACCCTTGATTTTCCCACCAGGAGAGAATCAGAATCAGAATCAGAATGAGATTTATTGCCATTGTTCATGTAGTACACAAACTAGGAATTTGTCTCGGTGCAATGCTGCAACATTAAACATGGAGTAGCACTAAAGATAAAAATAAAAAACTATGCATGCAATAAAATGTAGAATATGAATGAGTAATACTAATCTATGCAATTTTTAAATATATTAACAAGCAGCAGATATTGTGGAGTTCCACGTAGTGCAGTCGGTAGTGCAAAAGAAAGCAGTGATAATTAGTCCGGTAATTAGTCCGGACATGAGTCCGGTTGAGCTGCTGTACGTAGTGCACGAGAGTCTAATAAGTCACTTAGTGTTCAGCATTCTGATGGCAGAGGGGAAGAAGCTGTTCATGTAGCGGGAGGTTTTAGTCTGAATGGACCGAAGTCTTCTGCCTGAGGGGAGGGGGCAAACAGTGCGTGTCCAGGGTGTGAAGGGTCGGCTATGATCCGACCTGCACACCTCCGGGTCCTGGAGATGTACAGGTCCTGGAGGGATGGGAGCTTGCAGCCGATCACCTTCTCAGCAGCGCGCACAACGCGCTGCAGTCTTAGTCTGTCCCTGGCAGAGAACAGTGTTTTTTGTTGTCTGGACTGGTTAACAAGATGTAGGACACAGTGGCATAGCTGTCCTTGTTAGCATCAGAGAAATGGTGCAGCTGCGCTGACTGTAAGGGTCCAAACCTCTTGGTCCTGATACATCTGGGCATGCTAAATCCCACTAATAACTTCAAGCTTGATAGCCATTCATACAATTTTTTTGCATGTTTGTTCTCAAGCTCTTCATCCCATCCATGTTTGTTTTTGCACAGCTCTCACAGGATGAGTTTCGCTGGCAGTATGAGTGGTGCCAAAAACCGAATGGGTCATAGATGGAGCTAACAGTGGATAAAATTCCACGTCTGGTGACTGGCTTGTCTGTCATGTTTATCTGGAACTTGAAATGGTCTGTTTCTGTGCACCACTGAACACCTAAGGCATGTTCTACTGGAAATGTAGTGTGACTTAGTTCCAGGTCTTTGACGCCATGAGCTTTCTCTCAGGAATAGACATTAAGACGGTTTTACTGTTGCTCACCCATTTGGTGAAGTGGAAACCTCCTCTTGAGCACAATTCTTGAAGTTCTTGTACCAGGCAGACTCCCAAGTCCCCGGTCACAACTGATTTCAGGCAGTCATCAACATAGAAGTTCTTTAACACCGTTTCAACCGCCTTTGTACTTGCTGTCTCCCTTGCATCTTCCGCTGTTTTTCTCAAGGCATAGGAAACGCAGCTGGGTGAGGATGTGGCACCAAAAAGATGGACTTTCATCCTAAAGTCCTCCAACCTGCTGTTTAGATCACCCTTTGGCCACCACAGAAACCGTAGCGGATCTACATCTTCTCCCGGGACCTTTACCTGATAGAACATGGATTCTATATCAGCCATCAGTGCTACTGGGTGTTCTCTGAATCTTAATAAGACACCTATTAGTGTGTTTGTAAGGTCTGATCCTTGGAGTAACTGCTCATTCAGAGAGATTCCTTGGTATATGGCAGTGCAATCAAAAACAACTCATAACTTCTTTTTCTTAGGGTGGTACACTCCATGGTGAGGAATGTACCATACTCTGCCATCACTGCGACTAATTTGCTCAACAGGTATTTTCTCCGCATAACCCTTTTCAATTATGTTTTTCATGAAGGTGTTGTAATCTTCATGGAACTCTATTTCTCATTAATTTTCGCTTCAGAGTGTTGTCCCGCTGCACACCAGCACAACGATTGTTTGGCAACTTAATGTGTTCATTTTTCAGGGGCAGGTTAATACAATAATGTTAATCCATCAACGTTGTGGACCTCTTGACTTGGTCCATGAATTGGCGACCCTCATGAGACATTTCTTCCTTCTCGTCACACTGGCATTCTGGGAAATCTGCATTGTACTGCTTCACTAGCAGTTCCTCTATTTCTACCAGCGATGTGCAATTAATTGTGTGGCTCTGTAGTTTACCACTGGCTGAATTGGGACAATCTTCTTTTCTGATGGGTCCATTAATCACCCATTCCAAGCATATGGTCCCTCACCTTCACTATTTATGACCTGCCATGGCTTAATGGCTTTTGGGATGTTGGCACCAATAAGTAGACCCACCGCCAATTCTATGCGGGGCAGACGTACCTCTTTCAGGTAAGGCCATCATGTGATATCCTCTTGCCGTGGAATATTTTCTTTCTTTACTGGGATATGGCTGTGTGTAAACACCTTTGGTAGTTCAATGTATACGTTTTCTTCAATTCCACATACTTTCATGTCAGAAAACACAACTCTTCATTACCTTGGGATTATCAGCTTTGTCCTGACCCATTGTGTCAAGAAGAAATTGGGTGCTCTTTCTTTTAAGGCTTAGAGCTCTGTGCAGTTCCTCACTGCAAAATGTCGCTGTGCTCCCAGGATCTATGAAAGCATAGGTTTCAACATATTTTTCATTCCTTCTGGATTTCAGCCTCACCGGTATCACGGCCAGAATGCACTCTCCCTCTCCAGCCCCAGTGCTACCACATGTTTCCTGATCAAGTGACACATAAGCACTAGAGACTGCATTGAGCTCAGAAGGGGTGTCTTCACCTTTGTTCTGATGTTTTATCTTCTTTCATAACATGGAGCATGTCTGGGTGTAACTGAGAACAGGTTTGACACTTCATTCTTTTTTTGCAGTTTTTACTCAGATGTCCTATCGTAAGGCACCCAAAGCACAGGCCTTTTGATTTTAGGAGTTCTAACCGTTCACTGTTCACCAGCTCTTTGATCTTATTGCACACAGAAAGCGCATGGTTCTTGTGACAGAATAAACATGGTTTGTGGAAAGCTGTAATGCATTTCCAGCATTTCCCCGGATGTCCACCCAGGTCAACCGTCTTCCCCCTGTTTCCTTGGACCCACGCAGGAGTTCTCCGTCGGGATCCCTGATCACAGCAACCTGCAACGGGAGTTTTGCAGCGGATCGTCTGAGCTGCGGGACACCTTCACCGTGCGGTGGTAAGTGGCGGAGCTAACAGCGGAGAAGCTGACCAAGACTCCGGCCGGATTGGACCTCAACTACAGCGGCGGAGCTCAGCGGAGGAGCTAACTGAGGCTTCAGCCGGATCCGAGGTCGGTTGGACCAGATACTGGTAGCACCAGAGATTATCCTGCTATTATCAGCTGCAGGATCCACCGGGAGAGCTTTGGCTTTACTGTCAGATACCTGCTACCAGGCTACGACCCAAGCTAACGGTCTCCGTTAGCCACCGGGAGAGCTTCGGATTCACCGCCTGATAGAACAACGCTAGCTGGAGGCCTTCACTAGCAACCGAGGGAGCATTGGCCTCCTCGGCTTCACCGGCAGATCAAGTTACCCAATTACTAGTCAACAGGTGAGCTTCTCCCTTGATCCTAATCAAATTAGTCATTATGCCTCCAAAAAAGAATCAGACACATGGAGAGGAACTGGAGGAGATTTAACTCTCACTAAACTTTATGTCTAAAGAAATATCTAAAATGGCTAAACAACAAACGCTGCTTGTTAACCTTATGGAACAAGTGTGTGAGTTAAAGGCTGAAATTATGGACAAGGACAAGAAAATTAAATTCTTAGAAAAATGTGTGGATGAATTACAACAACATACAAGAATGGATGACGTCATTGTGAGCGGTCTGAACACCAGACACCACTCCTATGCACGTGTGACAGTTGGAGTTGGTAATCAGGATGGGCAGGATGAGACACTGGCAGAATCACACACTCTTGAGCAGCAGGTATTAACCTTTTTCAATTCTAAAAACGTTGTGGACAATGAGACTATTTTGGCTTGCCACACGTTACCCAAAAAAAACAGTAAAGGAAAACCAGCGATCATCATCCGATTCGTCAGTAGGAAAGCAAAAACTGATCTTCTGCGACAAGCAAAAAAACTGAGAGGAACGGCTGTCTACATAAATGAACATTTAACAAAAAACAACTCCGAAATAGCTAGACAAGCCAGGTCCCTCAGAAAACAAGGAAAAATACAGTCGACATGGACAAGAAACTGTAAGGTGTGGATAAAACTGGTTGGTACTCTAGAAGACGCTAAAGTAATAATGATTAGAGAAATGGAGGAATTGGACAGATTTAAACCTTAGCCCTGATTCAGGAATAACGGTGCAGTAGGATCATGAGTGGAAATGTTGTGTTCTTTTCCTTTTTTCCTTTTGGTGTACATGGTTGTCATAATTTATGATTAGTACTTTAACCAATCATCCCTCCTCATTTGATGATGAAAGTGTAGTGGGGCAAATTGAAGCTGGAAACTTTGTCAATACTGAGCAGCAACTACAAGACATTTTAGGAAATATTGACCCAGACAATAACTATTTTAATCATATTAATAATAAGTGTGTTTATTATGAAGAACAACAATTAAATGGAATTATGAATTTGGATCAAACATTAGCAATAATACATATTAATAGTAGGAGTCTCTATGCAAACTTTGATAGTATTAAGGAGTTTTTAAATCAATTTAATACACCATTTAGGATTATTGCAATAAGTGAAACATGGATTAATGAAGAAAAAGATGTAAATTTTGAACTATATGGATATGAGATGTACACACAAAATAGGAAATGTAAAAGTGGTGGTGGGGTAGCACTGTATGTTGATAGAAAATTAAAAAGTAAAAAAGTGGACAGCATGACATCAGCAGTGAATGAAAGTATGGAATGTTTAACAATTGAGATTACGATGGAAAAAAGAAAAAATATAATAGTAAGTTGTATATATAGAGCACCAGGATCTAATATGGAAAAATTTAAAAATGGGATGGAAAAGATGAATGCAAAAATAAGACAAAAAGATATCTTTATTTGCGGTGACTTTAATATAGATTTAATGAAAACAAAACAACACAAACCAACTGAAGGTTTCTTAGATACAATGTATAGCTTAACCTTATTTCCAAAGATTACAAAACCTACGAGAATAACGACACACTGTGCTACCCTGATAGACAACATTTTTACCAATGTTATTGAATATAATATGGTGAGTGGTATAATAATAAATGATATTAGTGACCACCTGCCTGTATTTGTTTCTTTAGATGTTAATTATGGGGCTAATGAGAGTAAGAATAATAATAAACTATGTAAAAAGATTATCTATAAAAGAATACGAACAGAAGACAGAATCAGTGATTTAAAAGAAGACTTAATGTTACAGAACTGGGATGTTGTCTATAGAGAGAAAAATGTGGACTTGGCATATGATAAATTTATTGATATATTTAAATCATTATATGATAAAAACTGTCCAATTAAAGAAATTAATTAAAAAAAACACATATACAAAAATTGCCCATGGTTAACCAAGGGGTTACAAAATGCTTGTAAAAAGAAAAAATATCTCTATAAAAATTTCATTAAATTAAGAACTAAAGAATCTAAAAAAAGATATAAAACATATAAAAATAAATTAACTGAAATAATTGAAACTAGTAAAAAATTATACTATAGGCAAATGTTAAATGAAAATAAAAATAATATAAAAGGAGTCTGGGATATATTAAATAAATTAAGGAAAAATGGAACTAAGAAAATGATATATCCAGAGTATTTTACTGATAATTGTGGTGATATTTATGATAAGAATATGGTTGTAAATAAAATGAATAATTTTTTTGTAAATGTTGGGCCAGAGTTGGCAGCAAAAATTCCAAACCAAGGAAGAGACACTGTGAGTGAGACTTTGATTGGAAGTAACCCTCGGTCAATTTTTCTTACAGCGGTGGATGAACTAGAGGTAAAATCTGTTGTTGAAAAGTGTAAAAATAAATTATCTACTGATTGTGATGGTATTGATATGGCACTAGTAAAAAGAACTGTTGATGGTATATTAAAACCATTCACATATATTTGTAATTTATCATTTCAATCTGGCTCATTTCCGCAGGAAATGAAAATAGCAAAAGTAATACCATTATTCAAGCAAGGAAATAAACACCAATACACAAACTACAGACCAGTATCACTTCTCCCAAAATTTTCAAAGATTCTGGAAAAACTTTTCAACAACAGATTAGAAAACTTTTTAAATAAACAAGATGTGCTGAATCAGAACCAATATGGGTTTAGAGCCAAGAGTACAACATCGTTGGCGATAATGGAAGCAACAGAGGAAATAATAAATGCATTAGATCAAGGAAAATATGCAATTGGTGTGTTTATAGATTTTAGAAAAGCATTTGATACAATAAATCATTCAATACTTCTTAATAAATTGCAAATGTATGGTATTAGGGGAATGGCTCTGAAATGGGTTACAAGTTCTCTATCTGAGAGACAACAATTTGTGAAGATGGGAGAATATCTGTCTGGATGTATGGGAATTGCCTGTGGGGTCCCCCAGGGGTCAGTATTGGGCCCCAAATTATTTAACATATATATAAATGATATATTCCAAGTTTCTAAATTATTAAAAATAATATTATTTGCTGATGATACTAATATATTTTATTCTGGAAATAATTATAATCAACTAATCCATACTCTAAATAATGAATTAAATAAGCTTAAAAAATGGATGGATTGTAATAAATTATCACTAAATATAGATAAAACTAAGGTAATGATATTTGGTAATTGTAAAAATAAAGAAGATATACATATTCATATAGATAATGTAGTTATTGAAAAAGTTAAGGAGATCAAGTTTTTGGGTGTAATACTGGATGATAAAATTAGTTGGAAACCACATGTCAGATACATACAAAACAAAGTTGCAAAAAATATTGCAATTATAAATAAAATTAAGCAGGTCCTAGATTATAAATCACTTCATATCTTGTATTGCTCATTAGTACTTCCATACTTGACTTATTGTATAGAGGTTTGGGGTAACAGTTATAAAAGTAAACTTAATACATTGTTAATATTACAAAAAAGGGCAGTCCGTGTTATACACAAAGTCGGGTACCTCAAGCATACTAATTTATTGTTTTTACATTCAAAGTTATTGAAATTATGGGATCTGGTTCATTATTACACAGCACAATTAATGTTTAAAGTCAGTAAAAACCTCTTGCCACACAATATACAAAATCTTTTCAGGGAGAGAGAAGGGAAATATAATTTACGGGGGAATACAAAATTTAAAATGCACTTAGTAAGATCTACTCGGAGGAGTTTTTGTGTGTCTGTGTGTGGGGTAAAATTGTGGAATGGGTTGGGGGAGAAACACAGGCAATGTCCAAACATCCACATATTTAAATCAACATATAAAGAAACGATTTTTGAGCAGTATGAGAATGAAGGGCAGTGATGTTACATCGTGTCTTCAGTGAGGGAAGGTTGTTGTTGTGTTATGGTGATTGTGAAGGTGATGATGTTATCTGTGTTTGTATTGAACATGCCAGAAGTGTATGTTTATTGTTGTAATATTGTTGGATGTTGGTATTGTTGTCAATATGGACTGTCATTGTTGTGTCATTTTTGTTGTATAATTTGACTATGGGTGTATTATGGTGAATGTGGTTGTGGGATAATGATGATTATGAGTGATACTGTAATTTGTTGGGTATGGAAAAGGGGTGGGACTATATAAGCGTTGGCTTCTTCCCACTCCTTTTGAACATTTTATTTTTGGCTTGTCTTTTTGTTTTGTTTTGAATTCTCTTCTTTTTTTTAGAATGTTCAAATAAAAATCATTGTCAATGTCAATCTTTGGGGTTGCTTTTCTTTACTATTGCATTTGAGTTATGCCCCTTTTCCACTAGTACCTGTTTAGCCCAGTACAGCACAGTTCAGTTCAGCACAGTTCAGTCCGCTTGTGTTTCCATTACACCAGAGTACCGCTTGATGTGGGTGGGATTTGTTACAGGGAGGCGGTGCAACCCTCCCGTTGTATAAAACAAGCGACCCAGGAAATACACAAGATGGCAGGATACGAGGCAACTGCAGTCTCTGGCCTTTTTTTTTTTGCCAGAGTAAAGGCAAAAAAGGACAGCCAGAGAAGGCTATAGGCAGCGAGATGACACACTCTGGAAAAGTACTGGAGCGTTTAGGAAGCCATGAAGATACAAACTACATCACATATGAAGGTAAGCTAATGATTGCTAATGTCACTTTGCTTTAAGTCCGCCGTACTACATTTTAATGTAGGTAAGCTATCGCTATTAGGTACTAAAATATGTATTCTGTGTGTGTGTTTCAGATGGCTCTCTTGTGGCAAAATTATCTCTTCAAACCATGGGTTTGGGGGTTCAACACAGGCTCCCAGTGATGAGATGTCACCCCAGCTTCATGAACACGCAGTGGTTACAGAACTTCAGAATGTCTGTAGAAACATTTAGCTTCCTGTGCAACAAATTGCTTTGATCTGTGTGAAAATCATGGAGAGACTGTTGAGACATCATAGGATGTACCTGTTCCAGCCAGTGGTATCGTGACAAAAAGTGATCAGCTGTCAAAACTTGATCGCCATGTGCCATATTGCAGTTTTGGGGTTATATTATCAGTAAAATATATATTTCAGCAGGTAAACAGTACTGAGTGAGGTATAATAAGATATATTTAACAATTATGATGCATTTTAAGTCAAAACAAACTGGATCTAGGATTAAAAGCAATTAAAATAATGCAGTCACAAGGCTACATGAAGAAATACATGGATTTACTGGATACAACTAGGAAAATACCGGTAGCTACGGAGGGTGACAATATGTATGGGCACATAATCATACCATTTAGGATAACTAAGTAGACGGTTATGCTGTTTCATTCCATCTAGCTGCAATGCTCCGCACTGTGTGTTTGTTTGTATATTTATATATTTGTTTGTATATTTATATATTTATTCCATCTAGCGACAATGCGCCACACTGTGTGTTTATATATTTACATATTTATTCCATCTAGCTACAGTGCTCCGCACTGTGTGTGTTTATATATTTACATATTTATTCCATCTAGCTACGGTGCTCCGCACTGTGTGTGTTTATGTGTTTGCATATTTGTTCCATCTAGCTATAATGCTCCGCACTGTGTGTGTTTATATATTTGCATGTTTGTTCCATCTAGCTGCAATGCTCCGCACTATGTGTGTTTATATATTCATATATTTATTCCATCTAGCTACAAGGCTCCGCACTGTGTGTGTTTATATGTTCATATATTTAGTCCATCTAGCTACAATGCTCCGCACTGTGTGTTTATATATCTATATATTTATTCCATCTAGCTGCAATGCTCCGCATCGTGTGTCTATATATTTATGTTTATATGTACATATGTATACTCGCTGCTCCTGTTTTTGTTTTTTTTTTCTTGCCTTCTGATTGTTGCTCTGAATGTTGCTATCCCTGTGCTGTTGCAATCCTGGAATTTCCCCGTTGTGGGACTAATAAAGGCTTATCTCATCTTATATATATCATATCGAGTATGTCATGGGCAGGGCTGTTGTTTCCTGCCCTGTTCATGACCTGTGGCTACGGCCTCTGATTACTGCTATCTTTTCCAGCTGGCAGATTATTGGTTCCTCTACCAGTCCTCAGCCACAGCCCTCCTCTCACCTCTCTCTGCCAGGCACCTATCAGTTTATTACCATCACCTGGGGTCACACACACACACACACACACACACACACACACACACACACACACACACACACACACACATACACACTCTTATACAGACTCCTGCCACACACCTGCATCCACTTGTCACTCATTAGCCCGTTTGCTATTCATTGGGTGATAGTGGGAGCATTTGGTGTCGTGGTGTAAGTCAGCATTCGTCCTGGTTTAGTTTGAAGTCCTACCCATCTTGGTTACACCATTTTATGTTGACCATGGCACATGATTGGACACCCCTGCCCTAACCCATTATTAGAAAATAGATGCTAATATGGCCCAGAATTCCTCCATATACTGGAACTATCACTAAAGTGTGCCATGTCTTCTGCATTGGCACATCCAACAGTACAGTCTTCAGTAAATAAAATAATTGTTTTTGGTTACTTTTTCTTAAAAATAAGCCATTATTTTCAACGTCATGGATAAATGGTTTGTACTGCTGACTCTTTTCCCACCGGTGTCTTAATAGACAAAATAGAAAATCATGATGCAAACACATAAGTCACTAAATTTGTCACGATCCGAGCGCCGGTCTCGCCCGCGCTCGGGCTACGTATACTCGCTGCCAGCTTTGACAGCTGTGGGTAATATTCTAGCTTCACCCGGCTCTTATTGTGAAGGCGCTCGGTGGGGTTTCCGGCTGTCAAGGCCAGTCAGCTGTTTGTCATTACTGCTCGTTAGCGCCCGGCTTTATTAGGCGGGTGCTGACGGCAGTTTAGTTGCGGGAGTATCGTCAGACATTCATCGTCAAACAATGGTCCAACATTCCTTGTGAGGTGTCTACAGTCAGGCTAAGGTTAGTGTGTTATTTTGTATCCATATCATGTTTTAGATCGGTAGTGGCTGGGGTTAGCCCTACGATCCCATGCTCCGTGTTTCGTGTGTTTTTGCCACTGTGACTCACAGTTTGTGTTAGTGTCCTGTCTTTGTTATTAAACCACCATCATTGCAAAACTCACCGGTGACTCTTGACGTCTTATAGTGATCCGTGAGGATCACCGCATGACAAAATTGTTTATTACAATCAGCAGCAAATTCCAGATTATTGAGAATGTGCAAAATTCAAACAAAAAAAAATAAAATAGAATGGGTCACACATGCCAGCCACGCTGCCTCACTGAGAAGCAACTGGATGTGCTGCTCACCAGTGTTGGGCAAGTTACTAAAAAAATAGTAACTAGTTAGTGCTTTTCAAAAGTAACTGAGTTACTTTTGAGTTACTGCATGATTAAAGTAGCTAGTTACTTGGAAAAGTAGCGTTCAAGTTACTTTTAAATGCATACTTAAATCATCTTGCACACAACAAGATCGAGGGCCCCTTGTTCTCATGAGAAAAAAAAAGAAAAAGAAAACTGATGAGAAAAAAAGATCTCATCTTACAGAGAAAAAATGTCTCAGATTTACACAAACTACTGTAATCAGGAGAAAGTCAGAAATTTACTAGAAATAAAGCTGTGAATTCACAGAGAAAATGTTGGACCCCCTGGTGGGCCATTTTTGGCCCACGAGCTATATGTTTGACACCCTTGGACCAGCCCATTAAAAATACATATTTAGAGTATTTACTTCCATGAAATAGTTGCATATCGCAACAGCATGTAAATGAATGAGATAAAATAAAATAGAAAGCACAGATAAATGACAGGTCACCGCATAGAAGAAGCTTTACTGCCACAAATCACAGTCACCTTTTCTCTGTGCATAAGAAAACTTTAAATGCATTTAATGCGGACATTAAATGTGAGCTTCTTGCTCAAAAAAATACTCATGTTTAACCACAGAGGTAGGAGTTGTTTGAGGCTTCTTACCGCTGGGACAACAGGTGATCAGGGCTTGATATGAGAAGTCGCCACTGCCACGGCATTTCTTCCTACAGGGTTGTGATGTGAACTGGGGCAGGACAGGAAACGGACCCGCGGAGGAGACTGTGTGACGGCTGCGTCAGTTACGGTAGGGTCAGTTTATATTTATTTGCTTGCCTTAGCCTTTGGCATGACAACCTCCAGTGGTTTGAGGCCACTGGGGATGGCAGTTGTCTCGCTAGTAGCCACCAAAGCTGTGTATTCATCCCCAGTTGGCAGCTGATGAGGAGGGTGTCTTGCAACTGCAAGTTGTATGATTGTCTGTTTTCGCTAAAATATCGATCCATATTAATAAAACGAGTAACACGAGTAACACATCTGATCAAATTTCAGTAACAGTAATGCATTACTGAATTTTTAAACAGTAATTTCGTTACACAGCACGTTACTGCAAAAGTAGTGGCGTTACAGTAACGTGTTACTCCCAACACTGCTGCTCACACTGGTCCCGGTTCAGATCTTCAGCCTGCATCTCTGTAAATAGTGACGCAAGGTCCGGTTTGGGGTGGATCATTTCCCTCTTGCCTAGACAAAAGACAGAAATGGGTGGTGGTTAATTAAAGCAAGTTTAAAACGTATTTCGGAAATACACCTGTTGCTAAAAGCCAGAGGTGGAATGTAACAAAAAATACATTGTTGTTGTATTTAACCACAATTTTCATGTAGCTGCACTTCAGTAAAGTAGATTTTACAAGGGCTGGGTTACGTTTAAAATAATTTGCTTTTAGTGTGGCTTCAGCAATCAGAATGAGTTGATACCTTCAGTTGAATAGAACCTAGTACTTTGAGTGAGGGTGTGCATCCCCGAGAATGGAGTCGCTCAGTTAAAATATGTAATTTTTATCAATAAAAGTTTAGCCACCACTCTGTCACCGCTGTGTCACCCTGGCTTCAAGTGTGGGTGATGTTTTGTACTTGTATTGCTAAAATATAAAAGGAAGCACTACAATGAGTCTCAAATATTTGTAATATGTCCTGTTATAGTACTGCATGAGTTTACTGACGATAGACTATAAATTACACATACAAACTAAATTATAATGATGACTGAACAACTCCCATTCCCCAAAGCACAAGATACACTATTAGATAGATAGATAGATAGATAGATAGATAGATAGATAGATAGATAGATAGATAGATAGATAGATAGAGTGGGGAAAAAAGTATTTAGTCAACCACCAATTGTGCAAGTTCTCCCACTTAAAAGATGAGAGAGGTCTCCAATTTTCATCATAGGTATACCTCAACTATGAGAGACAAAATGAGAAAAAAAATCCAGAAAATCACAATGAAAGATTTTTAATGAATTAATTGGTAAGTTCCTCAGTAAAATAAGTATTTGGTCAATAACAAAAGTTCATCTCAATACTTTGTTATATACACTTTGTTGGCAATGACAGAGGTCAAACGTTTTCTGTAAGTCTTCACAAGGTTTTCACACACTGTTGCTGGTATTTTGGCCCATTCCTTCATGCAGATCTCCTCTAGAGCAGTGATGTTTTGGGGCTGTCGCTGGGCAACACGGACTTTCAACTCCCTCCAAAGATTTTCTATGGGGTTGAGATCTGGAGATTGGCTAGGCCTCTCCAGGACCTTGAAATGCTTGTTACGAAGCCACTCCTTCATTGCCCGGGCAGTGTGTTTGGGATCATTGTCAAGCTGAAAGACCCAGCCACGTTTCATCTTCAATCCCCTTGCTGATGGAAGGAGGTTTTCACTCAAAATCTCACGATACATGGCCCCATTCATTCTTTCCTTTACATGGATCAGTCATCCTGGTCCCTTTGCAGAAAAACAGCCCCAAAGTATGATGTTTCCACCCCCATGCTTCACAGTAGGTATGGTGTTCTTTCTCCTCCAAACACGACAAGTTGAGTTTTTACCAAAAAGTTCTATTTTGGTTTCATCTGACCATATGACATTCTCCCAATCCTCTTCTGGATCATCCAAATGCTCTCTAGCAAACTTCAGACGGGCCTGGACATGTACTGGCTTAAGCAGAGGGACACGTCTGGCACTGCAGGATTTGAGTCCCTGGTGGCGTAGTGTGTTACTGATGGTAGCCTTTGTTACTTTGGTCCCAGCTTTCTGCAGGTCATTCACTAGGTCCCCCCGTGTGGTTCTGGGATTTTTGCTCACCGTTATCGTGATCATTTTGACCCCACGGGGTGAGATCTTGTGTGGAGCCCCAGATCGAGGGAGATTATCAGTGGTCTTGTATGCCTTCCATTTTCTAATAACTGTTCCCACAGTTGATTTCTTCACACCAAGCTACTTACCTATTGCAGATTCAGTCTTCCCAGCCTGGTGCAGGTCTACAATTTTGTTTCTGGTGTCCTTTGACAGCTCTTTGGTCTTGGCCATAGTGGAGTTTGGAGTCTGACTTTTTGAGGTTGTGGACAGGTGTCTTTTATACTGATAACGAGTTCAAACAGGTGCCATTAATACAGGTAATGAGTGGAGGACAGAGGAGCCTCTTAAAGAAGAAGTTACAGGTCTGTGAGAGCCAGAAATCTTGCTTGTTTGTAGGTGACCAAATACTTATTTTATCAAGGAATTTACCAATTAATTCATTAAAAATCCTTCAATGTGATTTTCTGGATTTTTTTTTCTCATTTTGTCTCTCATAGTTGAGGTATACCTATGATGAAAATTGGAGACCTCTCTCATCTTTTAAGTGGGAGAACTTGCACAATTGGTGGCTGACTAAATACTTTTTTGCCCCACTGTAGATAGATAGATAGATAGATAGATAGATAGATAGATAGATAGATAGATAGATAGATGTACTTTATTGATACCAAACAGCAGCATGACAGTAGATGATCAAACAACAAACACACACGACAGACAAATGGATTACCCGTAGAAAGTAAAACAAACACGACTATAAAACCTATAGACATCGTAGCTTAATATATGATGACCCATATAAACACATGAATCATCCCATTGCACAAAGAAGGACTATCAGGAGCAGAGTGAAATGTGAGGTACCAGTTAGTCTGTAAGGTGCAGTGTGGCAGCATTGTTATGACCAGAATACATCATAGTGAGTTATTGTACAGTGAAATTGCATGTAGCAGGAAAGATTTCCTGTATCTGGCCGTTCGACAGCGAAGCTGTAGTAGTCTACTGGAGAAAGTGCTTCACTGTCTGTCTAGTGTGTGGTGGAGGTGGTGATCAGGATTGTCCATGATGGATCGCAGTTTGTTTAGTTTTCTCCTCTCCACCACTGTCTCAAAGGTCTCCGGTCTGAGACCAATTGCAGAGCCAGCCCTCTTGATAATCTTGTCAAGTCTGTTGGTGTCTCTGGCCCTGATACTGCTACCCCAACAGACAGCAGGAAAGAAGATGGCGCTGGCGACAACAGTCTGGTAGAAAAGCTCCAGCATCCTGCTGCACACGTTGAAGGATCTCAGCTTCCTCAGGAAGTAGAGTCTGCTCATCCCCTTCTTGTGCGCAGCATCGGTGTTGGATCTCTAGTCCAACCTGCTGCTGATCCTGACACCCAGATATCTGTAGTCCTAAACCACTCCCACATCCTCCCCCATAATCTGCAGTGGGTGAGAAGGCGTCTTTCTCTGGATCTCAAATGCTGAAGTTTTCTATTTCTCTCAAATCTTGTAAGGAAGCTTTGAAATAACAACTCTCATGTTGGTAGGATTATCCATCTCCATCATGAAGTCTATATCCTCCATAGTGTTTTTATAGCCAACGAGAAAGAGCACAGGCATTTAGCACTTTTCCATCTTCTGTTTTGCTTTGTGGCCATTGCAAAGCTTTATCCATGTATGTAATGGGTATCTTCAGCTCATCCCCATAATGTTTTTGGAGCAACTTCCTGGTTTCCCAGTAGCCTCTGTCTGACGGCATGTGCTCACAACTCCGAACAACCTCTTGTGGCTCTCCACTAGTATATTGTTCCAAGTAATAAAGCTTGTCCTGAAAACTGTAATTTTTACTATCCACTGCATGCTCAAAAGCCCTGATGAAGGATCTGTAGGTGAAAGGATCCCCTTTAAATAACAGGATGTCCTTGAAAGGGAGATATGTTCTATTCTGCTGCTTAACAAGCATTTCCATTATCACATTTTGCTGATGCATGACTTGCACAGCTCACCTTCATTGTTTACCAACTGTCCATGGATATTATCTTGAAGTTGGTCAGGTAGAATGTCTTGTGCTGGTTGTGCCCCTGTGTTCAACACAGGTGTTGTTTGCAGTTGGTGTAACCTCACATTTCTCATTTTTTGTCTTATTTTGTGATGGCTTCCTTGATGAATAAGTTCCTACACTGCCTTTTGAATATTCTTCAAATACTTTAAGCCTCGCACTGGATTCTGCAATAGCAATGTCAAGGTCCAATTGCTCCAATTTAGCCTTTAATTGCATTTCTTCCATCTGAAGTTCCTGCTTCTTTTTTAATGTCACTACACGTGCAGCTAGTGCTGCATGTTCTGCTTCTTCCTTAATGCAAGATGTGGAACCTGTGGTTGCACTTGAGGTTATTGAACTGGTGGTTGAACAGGTCTTTTTCTTAACCTGATACTGCCTTTCACCGGCTTGCGAGACGCTGTCCTCTGCTTTAACATCATCATGCTCATTTTGATTCTGTTCACTTTCTTGCCTAACTGCAGAACACCACCTTTCTGTTCTTTTCCCTACAAAGTCTGTTATAGATGCTGATCTGGGCTCAAACCAGTTTTGCTGATCTGCTTGTATTTCATCTTCAGCAAGACCAGAGAGATGGTGATTGACTTCAGGAAGAGGAAGACTCCTTCTCAGCTACTGCAGATTGGGGGGAGGATGTGGTGGGAGTGGTTGAGGACTACAAATATCTGGGTGTCAGGATCAGCAGTGGGTTGGAATGGAGATCCAACACCGATGCTGCGCACAAGAAGGGGATGAGCAGACTCTACTTCCTGAGAAAGCTGAGATCCTTCAACGTGTGCAGCAGGATGCTGGAGCTTTTCTACCAGACCATTGTCACCAGCGCCATCTTCTTTCCTGCTGTCTGTTGGGGTAGCAGTATCAGGGCCAGAGACACCAACAGACTTGACAAGATTATTAAGAGGGCTGGCTCTGTAACTGGTCTCAGACCGGAGACCTTTGACACAGTGGTGGGGAGGAGAAACACTAAATAAACTGCGATCCATCATGGACAATCCTGATCACCCCCTCCACCACACACTAGATAGACAGCAAAGCACTTTCTCCAGTAGACTACTACAGCTTCGCTGTCGAACGGCCAGATACAGGAAATCTTTCCTACCACATGCAATTTCACTGTACAATAACTCACTATGATGATGTATTCTGGTCATAGCTATGCTGCCACACTGCACGTTACAGACTAACTGGTACCTCACATTTTCACTCTGCTCCTGATAATCCTTCTTTGTGCAATGGGATGATTCATGTGTTTATACGGGTCATCATATATTAAGCTATGATGTATATAGGTTTTATAGTTGTGTTAGTTTTACTTTCCATGGGTAATCCCTTTGTCTGTCGTGTGTGTTTCTGTTGTTTGGTTGTCTACTGTCATGCTGCTGTTACACTGTAATTTCCCAGTTTGGGATCAATAAAGTACATCTATCTATCTATCTATCTATCTATCTATCTATCTATCTATCTATCTATCTATCTATCTATCTATCTATCTATCTTCATCCAGTAAAGACATAATTTTGGCATTGAGGTCCCCAAATTCTTAGAACACTGCACCAAAACTCTGATTAAGCATCTCTTCTACTTCCTCCAGATTTTCTCCACTCCATTTAAGGCTTTCAATTGCTTTCTTCATGCCTGTGAGCTGGGATAGTTCGCCTCTACGTGTTGCAATAAGCCTACTTGGCTTGTCTCCCAGTGCTTTTTTAGTGAGCTTTGGCGCCCTCTTCTGTTCGTCATCCTCCATACCAAAACACTGTTGTGTGGTCTCAAACAGGTAGCTTTAGCTTTGAAAACAGCCTGTTTTCAAATAAAAACTGATATCCAGCACTTTCCTTAAAAGTACACGGCTCTTTTAATAGCAACAGATGATTTTAGTCCACTGTTCAACAGCATCAATCAACTATAGCTCTTGCAGTCCGTTTCTCATTATGCCTTGTTTACTTAACAAGATGCTTAACCCCAGAACACTTTCGCTATAAAAAGTAACACCATCACTTTCGCCGGGTAATTTTTACCCGATGTAATATATCCAACAATAAGTACTTGTCATAAAAAATAGATCAAAATATGACAACACATGATAGAGTGGTTTTCTTTTATTTTCAACTGTGGCATGTGTAACAAAATGAAAAAAAAAAATGTCATAAGAGGACCCCCATAAAATGCTCCAAAATTACTGAAAAATTAGGAATTCATGAACAAAAAATTCCGAAAAAAAAAATAATAATAATGATACTGGAAACTTGGTCTTTGGTCCACCCATTCCTGGGACATGTGAGACTTCCCTGGTGAAGGCACAGACTCCTTGACACGCGAACAGCTGCAGGAGAGAGGAACAAAAAATGGTATTTTTTGAGTGGGTAAAAATGACCAATTGACTAAAATATTGTTTTCACCATATGAATTCCCTTTGAAATCACCACTTTGTGATATTTATTCATAACCACTGCACTAAATAAGGATAGCATGCAAATTCCAGGACCACTTTTACTTACCTATTCCTTACAAGCAGTCTCACATGTCCCAGGAATGGGTGGACCAAAGACCAAGTTTCCAGTATCATTATTTATTTTTTTTTTTAGGAATTTTTACCTCCGCCAAGGAGGTTATGTGATCATCGGCGTTGGTTTGTCTGTCTGTTTGTCTGTCTGTTTGTTTGTTAGCAAGATAACTCAAAAAGTTATGGACGGATTTTCATGAAATTTTCAGATTGTCAGAAATGGGGTATCCTACAGATGATTACATTTTGGTGGTGATCCGGATCACCGTCCAGAAGAAAACCGCCATTACGGAAAATGCCATTTTCGTGAATAACTACTGAACCACTAATCCTATCATTGTGAATCCAATTGCTAGTCATATGTTTTCATGGTCAAGGAATCTGAAAACGCACACACAAACACTGTATGGGGGGAACTGTGGCGAAAACCGCCATTATGGAGAATGACATTTTCGTCAATAACTACTGAACCACTAATCCTATCATTGTGAATCCAATTGCTAGTCATATGTTTTCATGGTCAAGGAATCTGAAAACGTACACACAAACACTGTATGGGGGGAACTGTGGCGCTTGGCGGAGGTCTGCGCTCTCCGAGTGCTTTTCTAGTTTGTTCATGAATTTCTAATTTTTCAGTAAAGCATGTCCTCCTATGACATTTTTACCTCCGCCAAGGAGGTTATGTTTTCATCGGCGTTGGTTTGTCTGTCTGTTTGTTTGTTAGCAAGATAACTCAAAAAGTTATGGACGGATTTTCATGAAATTTTCACAGATTGTCAGAAATGGGGTATCCTACAGATGATTACATTTTGGTGGTGATCCGGATCACCGTCCAGAAGAAAATCGCTATTACAGAAAATGACATTTTCGTCAGTAACTACTGAACCACTAATCCTATCATTCTGAATCCAATTGCTAGTCATATGTTTTCATGGTCAAGGAATCTGAAAACGTACACACAAACACTGTATGGGGGGAACTGTGGCGCTAAACCGCCATTACGGAAAATGCCATTTTCGTCAATAACTACTGAACCACTAATCCTATCATTGTGAATCCAATTGCTAGTCATATGTTTTCATGGTCAACGAATTTGAAAACATACACACAAACACTGTATGGGGGGAACTGTGGCGCTTGGCGGAGGTCTGCGCTCTCCGAGTGCTTTTCTAGTTTTTCATTTTGTTACACGTGCCACAGTTGAAAATAAAAGAAAACCACTCTAATTTATCATGTGTTGTCATATTTTGATCTATTTTTTATGACAAGTACTTTTTGTTGGATATATTATATTGTGACGTTTGCAGGGGTTCACACAAAAAGACAATGGAGCAGATGGCTGTGATCAACCAGATTTATTTTACACACACCCCGACCCCCAACCTGCAACTTAGTACACAGAGCAGTGGAGGTCATTCCCCCAGACCTCCGTTTCAATCATGGTTACACACACATGATACATCTTGCCCTAATCCTGCTAAACACTGCTGGGTCATTATAATGCAGTTATAATGACACAGCAGTATAACTCAGAAGTAACACATTTAACACACACAGTAACGTTTCAAACTGGCAAAGCATGCTGGGAAATCCCTGGCTCCCTTAAAATGGCCCCGACGTTACACTGCCCCCCCCTGGACTGGTTTCTGTCCCCAGAAAATTCAAAGTCCACTTTCAGAAATCCAACGCGAGTCAGCCCGGTGCCAGGGCGGCATGCACGGGCCATCTGAGTCTCGGTCAGAGCATCTGGTTGGGGTAGGGTTCCGGTTTGGCCATCAGCGGGCGGATGGACACATCTGACAGCCTCTGTAGGACCACGCACAGTCCCTTCCCTGGCAGCGGGAGTCCCAGGCCCGCTCCGGCCGACTCCCACCGCTGCTAGTTCTTCCAGGCGGCCGCTGGCCCGCGTCCATGCGTCCAGCCCTTGCCGCGCCTGGAAAATGGCCGCATCTTCGTCCTGCTCGCTCCGCTGCGTTGCTCCTGCGCCTGTGACGTCATCTGCCGGGGGAAGCATCTGCAGGAGGCGGCTTTTTCCCCGTCCATGCCACCTCGCTCTAATTTAGCGTCGGCGAGGGGCCAGTTTGTCGTGCGCTGTGTGCGGGGCAGTACCATGCCATGTACCCTGGCTCTGTGCAGCGGAAGCCGTCCTTCCTCGCGTCGCCACGGCTGTCTCCTTCGTGCACGCGCTGCTGTGATGTGCCGTAGCTCCTCCTCCACTCGCTCTCAGCACGGTGGTTTCCTCTGATGATCAGCGCGGCAGCCAGCTCGATCTGGGCCAGGCGGTCATCCAACAGGTTCTCGCCGTTGTAGCGGGGAATCTTGGCCCGCTGCTGGATGGATGACACTGTCATCTCCCGGTCGATTGCCGCTCCTAGTCGCTCTGGAATCGCCAGCCCGTCCTGCCCTGAAAAGGGCGGGAAGCGGGGCTGGTTTGCTCTGCTCCGTCCATCGCGGCAAAGCTCTCCAGGGGCCGGCGTCTCAGCTCTACACTCCGTTCCCGGCTGAGCGATGAATCGCTCCGGCCGCTGTACCTCCGCCTGGATCCTCATCTCGCTCCATGTCCCACTCCTGACACCAGTGTGACGTTTGCAGGGGTTCACACAAAAAGACAATGGAGCAGATGGCTGTGATCAACCAGATTTATTTTACACACACCCCGACCCCCAACCTGCAACTTAGTACACAGAGCAGTGGAGGTCATTCCCCCAGACCTCCGTTTCAATCATGGTTACACACACATGATACATCTTGCCCTAATCCTGCTAAACACTGCTGGGTCATTATAATGCAGTTATAATGACACAGCAGTATAACTCAGAAGTAACACATTTAACACACACAGTAACGTTTCAAACTGGCAAAGCATGCTGGGAAATCCCTGGCTCCCTTAAAATGGCCCCGACGTTACAATATTGGGTAAAAATTACTCGGCGAAAGTGATGGTGTTACTTTTTATAGCGAAAGTGTTCTGATTTTATACACTAACACTATCACCAGGTGAAATCTACCCAAAACGTACTTTACTCTCTTTCACTATTGCTGGGTGAAAATCACCCAAAAGCATGCCTGTAGGAAAAAGTGGGCTTTGGGGTAGGGAAACACCCACACCTTCAAAGATGTCAAAAACAATGGTGAAGCTACCCAGGGACCCATGACACTCAGAAAAATGCAACATATTGAAAATCATGTAAATACATTTGCTCGGGTGAAAATCACCCGGCGATAGTGCTCTAGGGTTAAGTGGCTTCAATTAACGTTAGCTCCGTTAGCTATGTAGCTTTCCTCCTTCATCAACTGACCAATTTTGAAGCAGATTTCACAGTAACTTTCATTTCTTCTCGATAAAGGCTTGATTCTCATCCATGCAAAGGGTGTAATCCATGTGATAATCCTTTCTTCTTTTCAGTGAGCCAGTTTTTTGACTTACATGTAGCAGCACTCTTCTCCAGTTTTTACCAATCCACAACACTGCTACTGTTAACAGTCTATCTCGGCAATAAGCTTGACTCACAATGAACCTTCGGAGACAGCAATTTCTTTTCTTAGTTTTACTGAGATAAAAATCAAAAATAAAGTTACAAGATTCATTGTTGTGCTCCACTTGGCACAGCAGTCAAAAAACTGTCTTGCTCTATAGACTGTGTTATGTCCACAAACCTGGTGATGAATGAGGCGAACAGAGTGGTAATGTCAAACACAGCTTTGTTGGCAATATGAAGTAGCAGTACATGGCAAGCACCCAGCAGGATCATCTGGCATAAGAGGTGGTGCCGATGATGACCCACCTTGCTGTAAGGGGCAGTGAGCAGGGCCTACCAGCTCTCTCCCCATGATTACGGCCCAAAACATGACTCCGCCACCTCCTGACGTTGCAGCCTTGTTGGGACATGGTGGCCATCCACCACGATGTTTCACCTTGCTCAGGCTCTCTACTTATTTTTGTTCACCACCTGTATTTTCTCAGTTCATATATCATTTCTCTGTGTTTTGGATTTTGTTATTCGTAGTTCTGTGACATGAGCTCTCCCCTCCAGACACTCCCTCCTTCCGCATGTGTTCTCAGCTCAGTGATTTGGTCATCTGCCTGCTCATATGGTTCACACCTGATGGCACTTTGTATGTTTGATTGCCTGCATTTTTTGAGACTGCCTGCTCCGTTTACTTATTGTCAGTTCCTCAAAGTGTCCATGTTGTTTCTCTACTCCATCAGAACCCCTACTCTGTTCCGACGTGCATTCTTGCTTGTTTTCCTCGCCATTTTCCTATACTCCTCAGTTGTTGTAAGTTTATTTTTGCTCACTGTTTGGACTTTGTGTTTCTCCGTTAAATTGCACAACTAGCAGTCCAGTGCCTGGGTCTGCCTTTCTGCCCCACAGCGGCCAAGTCATGACAGTAGGCACTGACCAGTTGAGACCCAGCTGCAGCTAGTTTGTGTTTTTTGTTTCACTCACCTGCTTTGTCTGGAGCTATCATCATGTCACCAGCCCGCGGGCCTTCAGCCAACAAAGAAAGATCGGTGGCCGGGACCCTGAGCCTGGAGGAGGGCTGCTGAGTTTATCCAGAGCTTCGTGGCTGAAGCTCTCGCCTCCCGCAACCCAAAGAAAGTCTTGGAGAATGTTGAGGCAACGGTTGGGACATTGAGGCACACCCCAGATTGAGGAAATATCCCCAGTTCGCGGAGCTGTTATCCACCGTGTCCGCTCTTCTGCTGTCCTTTCCCAGGCTGAAGATGGGTTTGTCCTCGGAGGGACTGAAGCCAATGAGGACGCACTCTCCGAGGCTGACGTCCTTCTCCTCCCCCTGTTTGCTTGTTCCTGCTTCCGCTCCACAGGCTCCTAGACATCGCCATCCAGCTTTGGACCGCCGGAGGAATGCCTCTGCCTCTCAGACAGCAGTTTTTCTCACGCTGAGTCAGACAATCCCCGCAGCAGTTTACTCCTTCAGTTCGTCTTCACTGGCTGTCCCGTCAACCTCCTTCTCCTCCCTTGCTGCTGCAATCCCCGTTTCCTCGGTGCCTCCTTCCGCTGCTGAGGACCAGGTCGTCTCCCCTCCGGCTCCGCCCATCACTGCATCTGCAGGGGTGGCTCTTCAATGTTCCTCAGAAGGGCCCATGACAACTGCAGCCACAGAGGGGTGGATTCAAAACCAGCTGCAGCAGAAAACATCATGCCCCAGGAACTCAGGTAAGTGTTTTTTCATTCTCATTCCCCAAAACATGAATTATCTTGCCTGATTCCCGGTGGTGAGGCTCAGCCTGCGCAGTCCTCTGAGCTATCACTGCCTGCTGCAGCTATAAACATTCCACTTGCTCTCTCCGTGTCTCCTCCTTCGCCCCTTGAGTGTCCACTGGCCGCAGGATTGAGCTGCAGGATGATGGAGGAGCCTGCAGCCCTGGAGGACCTGGTTCCAGCCACACAGCCATGGTCTGGATGGAGGGAGAGCACTGTAACCAAGCTGAAGCCTGCGCCGATGATGGAGCATCCCCCGGCTTCAGCAGTGCAGGATCCAGTGCCAGCAGGGAGCCGACCTCCTGTCACCACGCCGGACAAGCCACCTATGTGGGTCACTTCACTGGAGGGTTCTGGGACTGCACCAACCACCATGCCTGCTGCTAGGGCCACTGCAGCAGAGCCAGAGCTGGACCTCCAGAGGGCTGGGCCCAAGATGTCGCCGCCCGGATCGACGGAGTCCTGGACGGCGGTACAGCTTGAGCTCAGGCAAGGGCTCTCCTTTGTTTTCATTGTTTCTATTTTGGAGAGATCTTGTCTGGCTCTTGGTAGGGAGAGCCACGTGCAGCCATCAGCTGCACCTGAGCTCACCCCACTGGGCTCCACTGCCGCCGGTGACCCTGACCCTGTCTCTTTGTTCCTCCTATTGGAGTCTTTCCCCAGGGTCACCAAGGTTTGTTCAACTTCACCAGAGGTCTCCGTGGGTCCAGCCTCACCACCAGAGATCTCGATGGGTCCAGATCCTTCAACTGAGGTCTTCGTGGGTGCCCAGTCCCAGCCCGGGACCTCCGTGGATGCAGCTCCTCCTCAGTCCAGGTCTCGGAGGGTGTTGTGTCCCAGTCAGGGGCCGTCATGGGTGCTGCGTCCCAGCCTCAGTTCAACGTGAGTGCTACGCTCCAGCTTGGGCCCACCGTGGTTGTCATGCCCCAGCCCAGGGGCCACCATGGGTGCAGCGTTGGTCCAGTCCGGGTCCACCGCGGGTGCAGCTTTGGTCCAGTCCGGGTCCACCGCGGTTGCAGCCATGCTCCCGTCCAGAGCCACCGCGGGTGCAGCCACGCTCCAGCCCGGCGCCACTGTGGGTGCTGCCTTGCTCCAGCCTGGAGCCCCTGTGGATGCACCTTTGCTCCAGCCCGGAGCCACCACGGGTGCAGCTTTGCTCCAGCCAGGAGCCACTGTGGGTGCTGCTTCACCCCAGCCTGGGTTCGCCACGGGTGCTACCATGTCCCAGCCTGGGGTCACTGAGGGTGCTACAGGCCAGCCCAAAGGCATTGTGATTCCCTCTTCTCTGTCTGACGTCGTCGAGATTCCCTTTTCTCTGCCTCATGTCGTCGTGGTCCCCTCTCCTCTGCCCGAGGCCATCAGGGTCCCCTCCCATCTGCCTGACGTTGTCATGGTTCCCACTCCTCTGCCTGGCATCATCGTGGTTCCCTCTCTTCAGCCCAAGGTCGTCGTGGTTCCCCCTCCTCTATCCAATGTCATTGTGGGTCCCTGTACTTGTCCATTCTTCACTTTACCGGTTCTCCCTGTCGGGCGACCGCCTCCTGGACTACCCCTTCTGTTCAGGTGGCTAAAGATCTCTGGAAGACCACCCGACAGACCGTGCCACTGGGGTAGGTGGTCCATGTTCTCCGGGAGGCCTCCTGACTCCCTCCATCACACCATCCGCCAGGCCTCAGACTATGGCCGCCCACCTGAACTCTCCAGCCCTCTGGTCCAAGGGGCTTAGGTGGTTTGGGTTTTGCCTGGTGTGGGCCCTGAGTGGGTTTTTGTTTTTTTTCAGAGCACCTATCTGTGCTCTGAATCAGCCACAAATTTCTTCACAGTACGATGATCACGCTTAACTTTTCGTGAAATATCTTGTGTTTTCATACTTTATCCAAGGCACTGCACTATTTGATGCTTTTCAACAGCAGATAGATCCTTTTTCTTTCCCATATTGATTGAAACCTGTGGCATGCTTAATAATGTGGAACATGTTGTCTGTAATCAGTGAAGATGCAAGTCGCCTTGCCAAACATCCAACTGAACTTTATTATGCGAACACAGGAATATATACACTGGCCGCCGCCCACCTGACGTCACCACTCAGAGCGGCTACGGCAAGCTCCAAGTGTCCAACCTACACACAACATTGACACACAACAGAACAGCCTTCTTAAGTTGTTTTCACTTAATTGGGCTCGTCTGGCAAACTAATTATGACAGGTGTCTAAGACTGATATCGGTGATCCAAAGAGCCCTGAGACGCAATACCATCCATGAGTTTAATTGAAAAAAAAAAAAAAAAAAAAGAATGTTTATGACACTAAAATCCTATTTGCATAATAATTTGGAACACTGTGTAGAACGTGTTTGTCTAACTAAAGCTAAATTAAATGTTAAAAAATATTAAACTCAAGAACTGTTAATGCTGACACACAAATAATTATATTTATTGCAGATCTGACCATAAACATTACATGCTATATATTCATTCACTTCATTTAAAACTACTGTTAGACATTTCAATAGATATTTTAAGGGTTCCCATTGCAATAAGTCTTCACTCAAGGTAACAAGTCTAAACAAAACCTTGAGATTTTAATGTGATATATAAAAAGCTGTTCCAGTGTCAGTTGTTGTCATTTAAGTGGAAACATCATGTATGCATCATGAAGTCATAAATGCAGTCATTCAGTTCAGTTCATATTATTTTGTCCTCGATGCACAGTCCAAACATTCACTGGCGTCTGTGATGGGAATCCTTTTCTTCTGAAGAACTACAGTTAGGAAATGCCACACAAATACGCCACAGGAGAAAAAAGTTAATGTAAGCACAAGAAAATACATGTATATTTTATGATTTAAAAATAATCTTGGTGTTGCTATAAGAAAGTCTCACTCACCTCTGCCAGCACATCCTTCAAGTCTGAGTCTGACATCTTGGTATATGACTTTACCCTTATTTCCAGTACAAAAACATAATCTGTGGACACAAAGTTTGTCATTAATGGCATGAACATAACACCAAAGCTAGTGAAATCATAAAAATCCACTAAAACAGGGTCAGCATGACTTTGTAATGAAAGGGACAACACTTACTTGGACCTTTTTTGAAGAATACCAAGTCAAACGATGTGTTTACATGGAAATAAAATATGAAAAATGATTTCAATTTTTTAAAATTTTGACATTTAATGTAAATTAAGCTGAACAGTTCTGTTGAAAAAATACTGGAAATAACTGAACAATTTAGCTGTCATTAAACACAAGAAGGATCAACTGTAAATAATTTCAAATATAACAAAATAATAAAAAGAACTATTAATTTCCCAGGAGACGTCTGCATGTCCAATTGAAAGTCTGTCTACTTACCTACAATTTGTTCAGTTTCAAGTTTGTTTGAGTTTGAATATTACACCATATATTAATGAAGCTAAAAATCTCACCAGTGAACAGATGAATGATGACTCCACTGCTCCTGACGTCCTCAAATACAGAGTAGAGAGTGAATGTGTAATTGGTTGCAGCAGTGAGAGATGACACTGTGTGAGTTATTGGTCCATCTCCATCTGGAGCAGTAATGTTTGTCTCTGTATCATTAAATTGGAGAATAAAGCTGACGTTGTTCACTTTGTTCCACTGCAGAATGATACTGGTCTCATTTTGTCCTGCTGATTCGAAGCCTTCTGGGTTTAGAGGAGCTGGGACAAAAAAAAGAAAGGTGAAGTATTTGTTTGTTCATACGTATTGCTTCTATTTATCAAATAGATTAGGATTTTAGGTAAACATGAAGTAGTTGAGGTCATACACACTATTTGTCCAATTATTGCAGCTGAAACATTTGTCAAATTATAAGCTGTATATAATCTAATGGTCTTGTTGTTCACTCATTGATATTCCATTTGCAATGTGGTGAGGCTAATTTTTTGTCCATTTATGCGTATGGTGATTTAGTTCAAGCTTTTAGCTCCTACTGACCATGTCTCGTACCCCAACCTATATTGCAATAAGCCACATCTCCTTTATATCATGGGAAATCCATAAATAATAATGAAAAACAAATGTGAACACAACAACAACTTACACCATCATCGATACTAATTTATGTTTTTTGCAATCACAATACACAGTGATATACTGTATATATACAGCGGGAAAAATAAGTGTTGAACAGGCCAACATTTTGCTCATTAAACATATTTCTGATGGAGCTATTGACCTGTGATTTTCACCAGATATCAGTAACAGCCCAAGTAATCCATATATAAAAGGAAATCAAGGCAACTGTGTTCACAAAACGTTATATTTAATAAAGTTGAATGACACAGGGAATAAGTGTACCATTAACCACGGGGTTCCAATTTATAAAATCATTCTGTGCTGAGGAGAAATTGTTTCACCCAAAAGTCTGGTCATGAATTGCTCTTCTTCACCCAAGACCGGAGCTAGGAAACCCTATGCCATCCGCCATAAAGGGGATAAGTTAATCCCTGCTCAAGACCTGGAGTCATTTCCCCTTACATCCATTTGCCAAAGGAATGTAAAAATGATAGGTTTATGATAATGTTCCACAGACCCTAACCAGTAAGATTCCTCACTGAAACTCAAAAAAGTGCAATATTGCCCTCGAGTGGATAGCACAGCAATATTTCTCTCTGAAGCTAAACTATTAATTGTGAACAACGAATTAACTTATTAACTTATTAACTTATTAATTAACAGACCCCCTTCACTCTTGAAGATATGGCTGGACCCTGTGATAGACAATTATGGTGTGAAATGTTTTTAATGATATGATTTGATATGTGATGCTTTATTTTCAGGAAGAATTAAGTTTGCATGCCTACCATAAAGAAATTATCACATTTACAATGTAGATACATTGTTTGTTCCTTTATTATTAAGTAGAATATTTTAGTCACTAAAGTTTTAAAGAATTTATGCTTTAATAGGCAGCATATACATGTTTTAGGAGGATCACTGTTATGACCCGAGCGTCGATCTTGTCCGCGCTCAGGCCATGTATCATCTCTGCCGGCCTTGACAGCTGTGGATTACATTCTGGCTCCACCGGGCTCTTATTGTGACAGCGCTCGGTAGGGTTTCCGGCTGTCAAGGTCTATCGGCTGTTTGGCATCACTGCTCGTTAGCAACCGGCTTTATTAGCGGACGCTGGCAGCAGTTGACTGCTGGAGTATCGTCAAACATTCCTCGTCAAACATTCCTGGTCCTCGTTCGTGTCAGGTTCGTGTTTATATTCTTGTTTATGTTCATGGTTAAGGTCGTAGTGACTGGGGTTAGCCCTACGATCCCTTGTATTCTGTAGTGTGTGTTTTTTCCCACAGCGGCTCACAGCTTTGTGCTCTCGTTTTGCCTTTGTTAAAATAAAACATCAAATGCAAAACTCACTGGAGACTTTTGGCATCTTATGGTGGCCCGCGAGGGTCACTGCTTGACAGTATACTCCAGCCAAGACGTCTAAACGGAGACACCACACCGAGACACCGTCCCGGTGAGTTTTTGCTGAATTGGACTACTGTTCTTTCTGTCTGGGTACCGTGCTGGAAGCATGCTGTCGCGGAGGGTCCGCGCTCAGAGTCGGAGCGACGGGCTGGCGGACGCCCTCGAGTGCGTAGACGAAATCCTCATCGCCGCCTCCCTCCTCGACTTCCACAGCAACATGCACTGGTACCTGGATCAAGCTGAGGATGTTCTGGATCATCTTCCCCGCTTCATTAATCACTCTGAGGTCGGCGCGAGGAGAGATGATATCGCCGCACAGCACGAGATACTCCGTGGGCTGGAGGGAAATCCCGGCAGGAAGCCGAAGAGGAGGCATCCCCGCTCCTCACATCCGGATCCCATTCCTGCCTCCACTCCGGTCCAGGAGTTCGCTCCGCCCAGGGGTGATCCCCGTCGAAGAGTGTCGTCATTCGGGAATCCCCCGGAGAAGCTCCAACTCACAGCTGCCTCCATCTGGGACCGAGTGGCGGCCGCTCGTTCCGCAGTTCACCCCACACAAATTATCAAACATGTGACGGCGGCAGTCAGACTGGTGGAGAGGAATCCCGAATTAAGTGACTTCCCGGAGTTTGCCGACCTCCTCGCCTCTGTCTCTGCACAGGAGTGGCGATTCCCGGGCCTCACCTTCGCCTCGCCCTCTGCCAGAAACTGTCGTCACCTCCACAGTCAACCTCAGCAGAATCCCCGGCTGGACCCGCTGCCGGAGAAGCCCGTCAGCAGACCTCTGAGAGCGGCTCCTCCTCGTCCTTCCAGGGGGCCCTCTGTCGCCATCCAGTGGGGAGAAGGAGGAACAATGTCCCCTACAGCAGGCATCATCCTTCCTCCGGGAGAAAGGCAAGTGCAAGTTTGTTCTTTACACCATAATTGTAACCTGCCTTGTCTGACTCCTGGGGGCGGAGTTCGGGGTTTGCAGCCCCCCGAGCTCCCGCCACCTGCTGTAGTTGTGATAACCAAACCTGCTGCCTCTGTGTCTCCCTCTGCTGAGTGGTCCGCGACGCTAGGTCTACGTCGCGGGGTGATGAGGGGGCCTGCGGTGCTGGAAAGCCTGGATCTAGCCCTGCAGCCATGTTGTGGACTGTGCCAACGATGAAGCGTCCCCGGGTCTCCTCGCCGGAGCGGTCTGAGCCAGTGGGTCGAGGGTCCCCTGCCTCCACGCCATACGGGTCATCGGCGTGGACATCAGCGCGAGAGGAACCTCAGGCTGCGGAAACCATCTTGCCAGCTGCGGAGCCCGACGCAGCTGAGTTGGAGCCTGCGCACGAACTTCTTCGCCCTGAACCTGGATCAACGGAGTCCTGGACGGCAACAGAACCCGAGTGCAGGCAAGTGCTCCCTCTCGTGTCTCTTTCCCCTGTCTTGGAACATTTTTGCCTGCCTCTTGGGGAGGCGAGTGAGGGGCAGCCGCCTGCTGCGCCCGAGTTCATCTCACTGGGTTCTGCTGCTGCCGGTGATACTGATCCCGGTTTTTCTGTGTCTCCTGAGCTTTATTGCAGTGTCACCGGCGCGGAGCCAGTCGGAATCGCTGAGGTGGAGGTTCCGGGTTCAGGGGCGGAGGTCGTCAGCGGAGCTGCACCGACCCAGTCGGGGACCGACGTGGGTGCTGCTGTGGCCCAATCGGGGTCCGATGTGGGTGCACCGGAGGCCCAATCAGGGTCCAGCGCGGGAGCCGCTGTGGCCCAATCGGGGTCCAACGTGGGTGCGCCCGAGGCCCAATCGGGGTCCACCGCAGGAGCTGTCCTGGCCCAGTCAGGGTCCGATGTGGGTGCAGCAGGGACCCAATCGGGGTCCAGCAGAGGTGCAGCGCCGGTGTGGTCCGAGGTCGGTGGAGGAGCTGCACCGCCGGATGGAGGTGCCCTTCACCGCCGGACAGAGGTCGGGCTCATCCTTGCCTTAATTCCCCTCTTCTGAGTCATCACCCCTGCTCATCTTCGTCGGGGGCCGTGGGGGTCCTGCTACGCTCGCCCCGGCTCTCCCAAGTTTTGTCCTCACCAGGGAAGCCCCTGCGGGTCGTTTCCCCCCGGTTCTGGTGGCTGAGGGACGCGGGCCAGCTGCTGGTTCGGCCACCGGAGGAGTGGACTTTCCGGGCTTTGGACTGTGGTAAGCTGCCCAGTCATGTTCCGCCTCCCATGACCACCCATCGGCCGTTGGATGCGGGGAGACTGCCTGAACTGTTCCTGTGGCGCTTGGTCTCCGCCGGTCGGCATGAACTGTCGGGGGGTAAAGGTCATTCTTGGTGGTAATCTGGCTCAGTAATTGTTCTGTTTTTTGGTTTTTTTTTTTGCTATCCTGTGTTTTGTTTCTTGTAATTGTTATTTGTGTATTTTGGGAATTTGTGATTTATGTTTTGCAGTTGTCTCATGTGTCCTGTGTGTATTTGATTTGGGTATATGGTATTTTTTATCATCGTGCTTTGTATAGTTGTTTTTTCTTGTTTTTTTGCCCTAGTGAGTGTTGTATCTTCTGTTGTCCTGTCTGTGCTACGGCTTCATGTGGTTTTTTTTTTGAGTGTTTTTTTTTTCTCTCTTTGATGGTCTGTGCTAATTCTCGGCTTTTGTCTCTCTCCCGCCGGGCCTGCCCCCACCCGCCCACCCTGGAGGGGGTGGGGGGTGGCATGGATGACTATGGGCGTTCTGGAGCCCGCCCTCGGAGGGAGGATACTGTTACGACCCGAGCGTCGATCTTGTCCGCGCTCGGGCCATGTATCATCTCTGCCTGCCTTGACAGCTGTGGATTACATTCTGGCTCCACCAGGCTCTTATTGTGACAGCGCTCGGTGGGGTTTCCGGCTGTCAAGGTCGATCAGCTGTTTGGCATCACTGCTCATTAGCGACCGGCTTTGTTAGCAGGTGCTGGCAGCAGTTGATTGCTGGAGTATCGTCAAACATTCCTCGTCAAACATTCCTCGTCAAACATTCCTGGTCCTCGTTCATGTCAGGTTCGTGTTTATATTCTTGTTTATGTTCATGGTTAAGGTCGTAGTGACTGGGGTTAGCCCTACGATCCCTTGTATTCTGTAGTGTGTGTTTTTGCCCACAGCGGCTCACAGTTTTGTGTTCTCGTTTTGCCTTTGTTAAAATAAAACATCAAATGCAAAACTCACTGGAGACTTTTGGCGTCTTATGGTGGCCCGCGAGGGTCACCACTTGACAATCACACTTTTCATATCAAATTCTCTCTCATCTTCTGTGGGAGACACACATTTCCAAAGTATGACCTGACCAATCAGCTTCCAAGTTTCCACACATCTCCTTTTTTAGTCAGGTTTATGACCGCTGCTGAACAAAGAAACTCAGTGCAACTGGTCAAAAGTTTACTAATGGGCAGATCCAACCCTGATCTTTGAATGTAATTGGTCAAGCTCAGTTGTCATAAAATTTATTGTGCTACCCTGCCACACCTTGAGAAAACTTTCCTTTGTCTCCAGTCAGTCAGTTGCAGTTCGAGTTGCAGGCGGGGAGTGACTCTTGAAGGAGCAGAGTTTCTGCTTCCCCCATTTTCCCCTAAGTAGGCCCAGAGCTATGCTCTTTGTAAACTTTTCCTTTTTCTTTAAAATTCACTTTCTCCTGTTTTAGTCCTTTTCCTTAAATTACCCTGCTAAGAAGATTTTGTTTGATTTTTTTTTTTTTTTTTAGCCAAGCTTAAATCAGTGTTCTGACAGCAAACATTGGAAGAAACAGATTTGCGATTTTTTTTTATTCATCAAATTTTATTTTCTGATTAGACTTTGAACGATAAAGAAATATTATCTGGAATTTGGCAACCTGGCCAAATTCCTTTTTCTGTACATAACTAGACATTGCCCAGTGTGCTGAACACCCAGGTTCTATAGTTGCGACCTCCAGAGTAGGCCCGAGTCATGGGACAGAACCTACCTGCCATTCTCTCTCTCTCAACAGAATTCACAGACATCCATCTGGATCAAGATGTTCCGAACTGCCTGCTACCACCAGGGGGGTGCAATCTGACTCTGCTGTGGTAAAGGTCTGTTGTCCAAATTAGATTTAACTCTTCACAGTATTCCTGGTATAGGTTCTATAACCCTAATATCTTCGAACTCCTTTCAGAACTTCATATGCATTTGTCTTTTCATTAATCTCCGTTCCTTTTCAGAGTAACACAAATTTTCCTTTTTATGAAATAGTTTAATCAGCATTTTCTCCATAAAACTGCATCCATTTTTCTTAACCAATGCTATTTTATGGTTTCTCAGTTTCCATTACATTGCCACTTTGAGCTATGTTTTTCCTTGGTTCCACAAATGTTTGATAATACACTTTGTGCTCAGTAACCCATTACTAGTCTAATTGTCATGAGTGCCCCTCCAGAGCAAAAAATAAACTCAAGTGGTTGACCGCAGTGAGACAATTTATTGACAAATAAACAAATAAACAGCCTGGGAACGCAGTGAGGATCATGTTCTTTGACTTCTCCAGTGCTTTCAACACCATCCAACCGATGATCTTGAAGGACAAGCTGCTGTGCACAGGGGTGGACAAGCACCTGTCATCTTGGATCCTGGACTACATCACTAACCGGCCACAGTTTGTGAGAACCCGGGATTGTGTGTCCGACACGATCATCGGTAGCACGGGCCCCCCCCCAGGGAACGGTTTTGGCTCCCTTCCTGTTCACCCTTTATACTGCAGACTTCTCACACAACACAACACACTGCCATCTACAGAAGTTCTCTGACGACTCTGCGATTGTTGGCCTCATCTCCAACGGAGATGAAGCTGAGTACAGAGGGCTTATCCAGGACTTCGTGGACTGGTGCCATCGGAACTGCCTCCAGATCAACGCGAGGAAAACTAAGGAGCTGGTGATGGACTGCTGCAGGCAAAGACAACCCCTCACGGCACCAGTAAACATCCAGGGAACAGACATTGAGATGGTGACATCCTACAAGTACCTGAGTGTTCATCTGAACAATAAACTAGACTGGTCACACAATACCGACGCACTCTACAAGAAGGGACAACGCAGGCTGTTCCTACTGAGGAGACTCAGGTCTTTTGGTGTACAAGGGGGGCTCTTGAAGACATTCTACGACACGGTGGTGGCATCAGCCATCACTTTTGGAGTGGTCTGCTGGGGCAACGGCATTACAGCAGCCAATAGGAAAAGACTGAAAAAACTGATCAAGAAAGCTAGCTCTGTCCTGGGGCAACGCCTAGACCCAGTGGAGGAGATAGGAGAGAGAAGGATGGTGGTTTAACTGTCATCTCTGCTGGAGTCCGAGTCCCACCCCATGTAGGACATACTGAACACACTGAGGAGCTCATTTAGCAGTAGACTACATCATCCTAGGTGCGCGACCGAGAGGTTTCGCAGGTCCTTCCTACCTACGGCTGTCAGACTTTATAACCTAAGCAGGGCTACTCACAGAGATAGCAAAAAAACGTGACAACCTAATAGTATTGAATGCAAGACACAACAGACTTACACAAATAGTCCCCTCCAGTATACAACTAGGACAATATCAGTTGCTATGGAGGGTGACAATATGTATGGGTACATATTCATACCATGTAGGGTAACTAAATAGACAGTTTTGCTGTTTATTCCATCTAGCTACAATGGTCCGCACTGTGTATATATATTTACGTATATATTTACAGTATGTGTACATACAGTATGTATATTCACTGCTCTTATTTTCTTATCTTCTAAATTATTGCTCTGAGTGTTGCTATCCCTGTGCTGATGCAATCCTGGAATTTCCCCATTTGTGGGACTAATAAAGGCTTATCTTATCTTATTTTATCTTATCTTATGACAGTCCAAAATAACGGTGCAACAAATCCCAAAAAGCCAACAAGAAAAACTTACACTGAGTTGAATCACAGGAGGAGAGGAGGGGGAGGAAACGCGGAAAGCGTGGAGGCGTAAGATTAAACCTGAGGAGACGTCAGGTTAACCGCATTCCTCTTCCTTCTATTATTATGGGGAACGTACAGTCCCTGAGAAATAAAGTGGATGAAATTCAGGGAAATGTCCGATATCAGAATGATTTCAAGAACTGCTGTGTCATGGCTTACACGGAGACGTGGCTTACGGATCATGACCGGGACCCGGACCTGTGTATTGATGGTTTGGGAGCCCCACTTCGCTTGGATCAGCAGGAAGAGGTAACGGGGAAACATCAGGGAGGCGGCGTATGTTTATATATTCATAAACAGATGTCACAGATGCCTGCTTAAATGTGTCAGTCTGTTCTGTGCTTGAGAGATGTGAAGTGTGTAATAAACTGTCTGCCATGAATCAGCCTCTTATTTCACACACGTGACATCTGTCACGGTCAGAGAGCGCATCTGTACGTTAGATGTGGAGTTTCTGTCCATATCGCTACGCCCCTTTTATCTGCCCCGCGAGTTCCCCCAACTTTTCATAACGACTGTGTACATTCACCCGAGGGCAGATGCTGCCTCCGCCTCCAGCACCGTCTTTGATGTGGTACAGCGGTTGCAGTCGATTTCCCCAGAGGCTCAAAATTTTATCCTTTGGGATTTTAACCATGTCTCTTTAAGGAAGACACAAAAACTTTTATCAGTATGTCTCCTGCCCAACCAGGCGAGAAAAGACATTAGACCTGTGCTATGGATCTATAGAGGGGGCCTATAAATCTCTTCCCCTTCCTCCTTTAGGCTCCTCAGATCACAACTTTGTACATTTGCTGCCCACATATAAAACTGCTCTCAGAAGAGAGAAGACGAAGACCAGGGACATAAAAGTCTGGACAGATGATTCAGTGCTCTGCCTCCAGGAATGTTTTAACTGTACGGACTGGGAGGTGTTCACACTGTCCTGCGGGGATGATTTGGACTCTGGTGGACGTCATTTGCTCTTACATGGCTTTTTGCAGGGATATGATTGTTCCACGTAAACGTGTCAAAAATATATCCCAACAATAAGCCATGAGTTACTAAATCAGTTAAATCCTGCTTACAGAGGAAAGCACTTGCCTTTAAACAGGGGGTTGTTTCTGAGCTGCAGGTTGCCACAAAAGAGCTGAAGTCCAAAATTTTAAGTGCAAAACAGAATTATAAATCAGAGTTGGAAAGCAAGATGGCAGCAAAGAAGCTTGGTTCAGCCTGGGCTAGTATGAAAACTATTGCAGGCCTTAGCACAGAAACCCAAGATTTGAAACAGAAACTCAAAGACAATCACCACTTTAATATTGAGGTTCAGGATGTTAAAAGGGCATTCTGTACTGTTAAAGTGAACAAAAGTCAGGGCCCTGATAAAATATGTGGGTGCTTGGAAAAGTCCTGTGCACATGAACTGAGTCCTGTGTCTCACTACATTTTTATAAGTCCTTACAGACACAACATGTGCCTAAGGTCTGGAAAGATGCTGTGGTTGTCCCTGCTCCAAAATCCAGCTGTCCTAAAACGGTAAATGATTTTTGAGCAGTTGCCTTGACTTCAATTTTGATGAAAATTTTTGAAAAACTGGTCAGATTTGAGGTCCTAATGCAGACTGAGCATGCATTGGATCCTTTGCAGTTTGCCTACAGGCCTCACAGAGGAGTGGAGGATGCCACTGTCACTCTGCTTAACATGCTTTTTAAACATCTGGATTTTAATGGGACACACGCCAGGCTTTTATTTGTGGACTTCTGCATTTAATACAATCCAACCTCATATTTTAATTGAAAGACTCCTGCAACAATTTGATTTGAGTAATAATCTGGTGGGCTGGATTCTGGATTTTTTAACCAACAGGACACAGACAGTAAGGGTCAATGGTACATTTTCTGACCAAAAGTGTTTTTCTACTGGCTCTCCTCAGGGGTGTGTGTTGTCACCACTACTCTTCATCCTGTACACAAACATGTGTCAGAGCAGACATGACAACAGACACATTATAAAGTATGCTGATGATTCAGTTATTGTCAGTCTCCTTCAGGATGGTGAGAGTGGCCACGGCCCAGTGGTTAATGATTTTGTTCACTGGTGTGAGGATTCCTACCTTCAGCTGAACACGACAAAAAATAAAGATATGATTATTGACTTTAGGAGGAAAACTCCCAGGCACAAAGTCACTGTACTTAAAGGCCAGACCATTGAATGTGTGCAATCTTACAAATATCTTGGGACGATTATTGATAGTAATTTAAACTTTGAAGAGAACTGTGAAAGGGTGTGCAAAAAGGGTCAGCATCATTTGCATTGCTTAAGGAAACTCGCACACTTCCAAATTGACCGAACCATAATGACAATGATTTATCTCGCTTTTATTGAATCTGTTTTATCCTTTTCTTTAGTGTCATGGTTTGGTCAAATAAAACTGAAACAGAGGAAATCCTTAGACCAAGTAGTTAGATGGTCCAGTCGTTTGCTTGGTGAGCCACAGCTGAGCCTGACATCCCTGTACACCAGACAGGTACAGAGGATTGCTACCTCCATTTTAAATGATGACTCCCACCCTTTGCACTGCCACTTTCAGCTTCTTCCCTCCAGACGGAGGTTTGTTGTCCCAAAATGTAAAACCCAGCGCTACAAAAACAGCTTTGTTCCTGGTGCTGTCAAAGAGTTGAACAAGATGTAACAATGTATTGCACATAATTTAGTTATCTATTTATGAATTTTGTTTTATATTTATTTATTTTTGTAGGTTTTTTTATTTGGGTTTTAAATCTTTTATTGGGTTTTAGACTTTTATTGAGTTTTTAATCTCTTTGACTTAGTTTTTAACTTTTTTAATATGACCCTTCTCTCTTATCTCTTTGTTTTTTCTCTTATCTCTTTGTCTTATGTCCTGATTGGTGGAGCCTTGAGTACTTTTATTGTGTTTATAGTCAGCTTCATGTGTGCCTGTGTTTGTGTTCATGTTGAATGTAATTATGGTTTGTAAATATGTGTCTAAAAGGACGTCACCTGACTGCAAAACCACTCTACCTATGGGTATAAATAAAGTAACCTGAACCTGAACCTGAGACTGACCGTAGAAATAAGGTCTAGTCTGAACATAGATGAGGTTGCTACAAATACAGGGCAGAAAGGCTGAGTTTAAATACATAAACAGTGATGGGCCATAGGTGAGAGAGCCGGGCTGGGGAACACTAATTGTCTAACTGCTCACAGCTGATGGGAGAGTGGCCTGAGAGCAGAGAGAGGAGAAAAAATAGCAGGAAGCAGAAAAAACACATTCCCTCGCAGCTGAGGAAAAAACACAGACTGCGAGTGGAAATGGCTGTCTGGAATAGAGGAAAAGGGGCTCGTATCACCAACACAACAAAACAGAACTGACAGGAAAATAATAATGAACAGAAAAACATTCAAAACTACAAAGGAAAGTCTGAGCGCTGAGGACAGACATTCAGACATATGACAGAGCCCCCCCTCCTCAAGGGGTGGAATCCAGACACCCCAAAGTAACATCAAAAAAGAAGCCCCCCCCCCCAAAAAAAAAAAGAAGGAGTACAGCAAAAAAAAAAAAAAAAAACACCCCGGGAGGGAGGTGGGGGAAAAACAGCCAAGAGGGAAAAAACAAACCAGCTCAAAATTCATACCTGCACGCCGACAGACCCCTAAGCCCCCATGGTCCCAGAGCTCCAGAGTTCGGGTGGTTGGCCAAAGTTCCAGGCCAAGCAGACAGCCCAATCAAGAGAATCAGGTGGCCTGCCAGAGAAAATGGGCCACCCAACCCAGAGACTCAGTCCTTCGGGTGGCTGGCCAGTGTTGTTGAGCCACCAGGATTGGAGGGGTGAACGAGGAGGCGGCATTCCCACCGGAAGGCTCAGAGGCAGGCAGCCAGACTGGAGGAAGGGAACTGCAATGGCGTCCAGTGGTAGAGGAAAGTGGACCACGACAGCACCCGGCAGAGGAGGAAGAAGCACCCTGAAGGCCTCTAGAAGAGGATAGAAGGCCTCGGCGTCCTCAGGCTGGCTGGCAGCACCCTTGGTGGTCCTGGCTTGGCACACAGCTGCACCCATGGTGGCTCCAGGCTGGAGCACAGCTGCACCCTTGGTGGCTCCAGGCTGGGACACAGCCGCACCCGCGGTGGCTCCGGGCTGGAGCACAGCTGCACCCGCGGTGGATCCGGGCTGGTCCAACGCTGCACCCTTGGTGGACACGGGCTGGGCAAATGCTGCATCCACGGTGGACCAGCTGACCCACGAGAGCACCAGACCAAGGAGGCAGTCAATCAGTGGGACCCTAAGTGAGAGCGAAGGAGGATGGGCCACACTGACCTCAGCGGGGGAAGCTGCACCCACAGTGACCTCCAGTGGTGAGCCTGGACCCATGGAGACCTCCGGTGGAACTGGAACATATCCGGTGACCATGGAAGAGAGCTCAGAAAGAACACAAGGAGAGGAAGGGTCAGGGTCACCGGCAGCGGTGGAGCCCGGCGAGGCAAGCTCAGGTGCAGCGGACAGCTGCACCTGGCTCTCCTCACCAAGAGCCAGGCAAAATTGCTCTAATATGGAAAGGAGAAAGACAAAAGAGAGCACTTGCTCATCCAGGACTCCGACAATCCAGGTGATGTCATCTCGGGCTCGGCCCTCTGAAGGTTCAGCTCAGGAGCTGACACTGCTGCGGCAGCCTCCACAGCAGGCGTGATGGTTTTTGCAGTCCTTATACCCCCAGGTGCGGGGGACCATGCTGGTGACTCCTCCGATGTGGCAGCTGGGGTACGGCTCACCATTGGCGCTGGAGCTGGACTTCCCATGACCACAGCCTCCTCCATTGTCCAGTGGTCTTGTTCAGGGGCTGGTAGACACTCACAGGGAACAGGAGAAGACACGGAGAGGGCTGGTGAGTAAAGGGAGGCTGCAGCAGGTGGAGAGATCTCTGGGGACTGCATACCCAGAGTCTCTCTACCAAGGATCAGGCAAGATATATTGTCAATATTAGAAATAAAAAGAGAGAAAACTAGCCTGTTCTCCTGGTACATGATGTTCCCTGCTGCAGCTGGCGATGTGTCATCCCTCTCCGTGGTTGGGATGATTCTGCACCCCCCCGAGGATCGTGGGGGAGCCGTTCCTGTACTCACGGAGGAAGGGGTGGCCGGAGCATCGAGGAACCGAAGGATGCAGCAGAAACGGAGGGAAGTTGGGCTGATGGAACAGCCGGAGAAAAAGACAGAGAGAAGAGATCTGCTACGGGAGGAGTCGGGCTCAATGTCGGAAAGGAGGCTGGAGAAGAGGCGGGGAAATTCCTCTGGCGCGCCGTGGCAGGACGACGCTTTCTCAGAGAAGCCACTGACGTTCTTGCTGGAGCAGGTGGGGAGGTCGGCGAAGTGTGTCCAGCCCGGATGTTCTCCTAAACTACTTCAGTGTGTCTTCCTCATGTCTGCCCCTTACTGACTTTTATGCAACTCTTCCCAAACATAGAGAAAGTAGAGTTGACTACTGGATCCTCCTGAACAAGGCAGATGAACTGTTCCTCACAGCTCTGCATAAACAGGGGAACATGACTGACAATCTGAATAATGAGGTGGCTCTTATGTTTGTTAAGCACTGTCCAGACCCAGAGCTTGCTTCTATTTTCAAATGCAAACCAATCTATGAATGGACCTCACATGATGTACAGACGAGACTTAATTATCAGAGAGTGTTTCGGGCTGCTGGAACAACAACTGAAGCCTCCAAGATAAAAAGTCACAACATTAAAATCATTAATGAGCAGGCCAGCTTGCCTTCTAATACATCAGCCACTGGGCAGCAAGGACTTCCCCTCTGCCAGTCCAGACCCAAGTTTCTCTTGCTCCAGGCCCCTTTCTGCCTCTCCACAACGACACAAGGTTTAATATTACCATTCCCCCTGTTCAGCCTGTGGTTCAAAACCTTCAGCAGTCAGAAGAGGGTCTTCTCTCACGCATGGTGGACATGTTTCAGGAGATGATGGTGATATTGCAACATAACTCCAGTTCTCCTTCAGTCCACAGTGGAAGATTCCAGCATGTGTCTCACAGACAATCCAGAGAGACTGCCTGCAAGGTTTGTAATAACTTTGGCCACACCACCATTTCACACTGCATGAAAGAGAGGTTGTGTTTTGCATGTCTCTCTTAAAGCACTGGGAGCACCTCACTGTCCTAAATGGTGTTCTGTACAGGATTTCAAAAGATCTAAGAACTAAAGCCAAGCGTTTCCAATATGTTGTGCCCGCTTCTCTGAAAACCAAGGTTTTAAATGGGGTGTATGACATGGATGGCCATCTGGCTCAGTCTAGGAGCCTGAGTCTAACTAGACAGAGGTTTTTCTGGATCAATCTAGACAGAGATGTGCGGGAATATGTACGTCACTGTCAGCGTTGCATTCTGAGCAAGACCATCGAGCCTGAGGGTCGAGCTCCTCTAGAAAACATCACGTCAACCAGACCTCTAGAGCTTGTCTGCATCAATTTTTGGTCTGCAGAATGCCACAAAAAAACAGATCTATTGATGTGCTGGTCATAAGGGAGCATTTCACCCATATGGCCCAAGCATTCCCTTGCAAGGACCAAATGGTTAAACAAGTTGCTCAAGTTCTCTGGGACTGGTTCTTCTGTGTTTTTGGCTTCCCTGAACATATACACAGCGACCAAGGTGCCAATTTTGAGAGCCAACTCATAAGCGAGCTGCTTAAAGTCTCTGGTGTCAGAAAATCACACAACACACCACATCACCCAATGGGAAACGGGAGTGCAGAGCACTTTAACCAAGCACTCGGCGGTATGATCTGTGCAGTCCCCTGGCGAGAAAGCTGACTGGCCACGACGACTGCAAACTGTCATTTATGTACAGCTGCACAGCTCATAAGACCATGGGCTATCTACCCTTCTACCTCATGTTCGGCTGAGTTCCTCGCTTGCCTGTCGATGTCCTGTTTTGGTCTGTGCTTCACGATTCCGCTGTGGTGAATTATGACAGGTATGTGTCCTCTCTGGTTGAAGATCTTAAAAAAGCCATGTTGATTGCACAGGATAGTGCTGTGAAAGAACAAAAGAGACATGCGCAGCTCTACAATCTAAAGGTGAAGGGGTCCAGTACTGAGCTTGGCGACAGGGTTCTCTTGACCAACAGGAAAGAAAGGAGCAAGAAAAAGCTTGCTGATCACTGGGAACCAACAATTTACACTGTGGTGGACATGAGACCAGAGACACACACATACAGGGTCTGCAACACACTCACAGGCCAGAAACGGGTAGTCCACAGAAACTTCCTGATGCCCACTAACTTCCTCCCTGTTGATGTCCTGAGTTCCATGTCTGACTTTGTTTCCTTGCTATCAGCATCTGGATCTACTGACCCTGCCTGCACAGGAGACGGCAGCGAGTCTGTGACTGGAAGCTATTATGTTGCTGCTTCTGCTGATGATGCAAGCCTCACTACTAACACTGACATTTCTGCACAAGAGACAAAGCCAGGGCTCTCTTCTTAATCCAGAGCCGGTGAACTTAGAGCTCAGAACCCTTGAATGGGTCACAAAGCGTCTGTACCTGGCCTGTCAGAGATAGATGCCACTGAAGTGATGAGTGTGACATCTGACCCCCATGCTGCCCCCGAACTCCATGTTGATGAGAGTGTCGATGCGCAGCCCCCAACTTGTGACCCTGTCCCTGTCACTGCTGTGGATGTTGCCTCAGACTTGAGAATGTCAGAACCTGCTGTTTCTGAGTTGGACCAACCTGATGGTGTCTTAGGTACTTTTGGCAATACCCAAGACCCCCGCAAGTTATGTCAATCCTTCAGAAGCTACCGCTCAGGTCAGGTCTAGATTTGGCCGACTTGTCAAACCTGTGAATAGACTGATACAAACCATGTCGAGGCAGGATGTTATTCGGGATAAACTTGATGTTAAATCCATGCGCAAGTCTGTGTTTCAGGTTCTCACTGATTAGTGTTTAGTTTCTTGTATGGTTCATTGTTTTTGTTTTACAGTGCCACATTAAGACGTTTTTCTTTTCTCAAGAGCACTTACTGTTTGCAGCTGTATTGAGGTTTTGTGGGGTGTACAAGGCACCCTGCTACCAGTTGTTGGATTGCGAGTTTCGATAGGATACTTTTATGCTGGTGTTTCCTGTAATTGGGACTCCTTCTTTTGGTCAGTCATATGTGTTTGATACAATATGCAATGTGCTCAATTTAGATAAAATTATGTAGGGGTGTGTGTAATGGATATAAAAATGCACCTAATTGTTGTTCTGTATTTTATTTGTGTGTGTGTGTGTGTGTGTGTGTGAATTTTATCTCGTTGAGAATTTTTATTTATTTTATTTTCTCCTGTCCTCTGGGTTCCTGTGAGTAGCTCCGCCCTTCCGGTTCCGGCTCACAGAGCGTTTGCTTTTATGTGAGGTAAAGTATTGAGGAACTACTCTAGTAAAAATGTTATTTTTTTGACATTAATTAGCTTAAATATGATGTCAGCCTTTATGTATTTTGTGTATTACTAATTTTAGTGTCTACTCGGTGTGGTTTCATGTTATTTTTAAGTTTAAAGAAATCATTTTTGGCGCCATTGGTCATGTGTGTACGTTATTATTTTAGGAGCACTGTGTTCCATTGTGGTGGTGGAGGACATCACCTTGTGTTTTATTTTTCATTATCCAGGTATGACTTTTGTCTGTTTGTTTTTTTATGGTACATTATTTCTGTTAATCCACATTACTGTCTGGTGTTATGTTTTGCCCACAAGAGGGCACTGTTTGTTTTATACGTTTTGTATAGAATTTAAATAGGTTTTATTTTAAGAAATATGTTACCAATTTGTGTTTTATGTATGCTGTTATTTGAAACTATAAATACTGTTAAAAGTTTATGTTGACACAGTCTGCTTTTGTGTGAGGAGCACTGTGTTCCATTGTGGAGGTGGAGGACATCACCTTGTGTTTTATCTTTCATTATTCGACAAATAAATGCTGGAAAGAAGTTCCTTGGCCTGTGATTCCTGCCCTAACCACACACACGTTACATATATATAGTTTTCTTTTTACATAGTTATCTTACCAGTTACTGCAGTAATGGTGACTCCACTGCTTCTGACATTCCCAAACACAGAATAGATGGTAAATGTGTATTCAGTTCCAGCAGTGAGAGAGAGAACTCGGTAAATTACTGGGCCATCTCCACCTGGGGCAGGAATATTTACTTGTACACTGTTAAACTGGAGAATATAATCACTTCTGCTGTTCACTCTGTTCCACTGCAATGTGATACTGGTCTCATCTTGTCCATCTGATCTGAAACCATCCACTTTAGGAGGATCTGTGAAGATATATACATATATATGAATTTTAACTAATTACTTGCACATTTTCTACAAACACCACTTCCAATAAAGTTGGGACTTTGTGTAAAACATAAATAAAAACAGAATACGATGATTTACAAATCATTTTCAACCTATATTCAGTGGAATACACTACAATAACAAGCTATTTAATGTTCAAACTGATAAACTTTGTTTTGTTATAAATATTCACTCATTTTGAATTTGATGCCTGCAACACATTACAAAAAAAAAAAAAAAAATACAGGACACGGGCATGTTTACCACTGAGTTACATCATCTTTCCTTTTAAAACACTCAAGTGTTTAGGAACTCAGGATAATTGTTGAAGCTTTGTAAGTGGAATTCTCTCCCATTCTTGCTTGATATACAGTGGAGTGAAAAAGTGTTTGCCCCCTTCCTGAGTTCTCATTTTTTTGTATGTCACACTTAAATGTTTCACATCATCAAACAAATTTAAATATTAGACAAAGATAACACAAGTGAACACAAAATGCAGTTTCTAAATGGTGTTTATTATTAAGGGTAAAAAAAAATCCAAACCTACATGGCCCTGTGTGAAAAAGTAATCCCCCCCTTCCCCCCATTAAAACATAAACTAACTGGTTTATCACGTCTTTGGAAAGTTGAGTTCAATTTCTCTAGCCACACCCAGGCCTGATTACTGCCACACCTGTTCTCAATCAAGAAATCACTTAAATAGGACCAACTTGACAAAGTGAAGTAGATCAAAACATCCTCAAAAGCTAGACATCATGCTGCAATCCAAAGAAATTCAGGAACAAATGAGAAACAAAGTAACTGAGATCTGTCAGTCTGGAAAGGGTTCTAAAGCCATTTCTAAAGTATTGGGACTCCGGCGAACCACAGTGAGAACCATTATCCGCAAATGGTGAAAACATGGAACAGTGGTGAACCTTCCCGGGAGTGGCCGGCCAACCAAAATTACCCCAAAAGCACAGTAACAACTCATCCAAGAGGTCACAAAAGACCCCACAACAACATCCAAAGAACTGCAGACCTTACTTACCTCAGTTAAGGTCAGTGTTCATGACTCCACCATAAGAAAAACACTGAGCAAAAATGGCCTGCATGGCAGAGTTCCAAGGCGAAAACCACTGCTGATCAAAAAGAACATAAAGACTCATCTCAGTTTTGCCAGAAAACATCTTGATGATCCCCAAGACTTTTGGGGAAATACTCTGTGGACTGATGAGACAAAAGTTGAACTTTTTGGAAGGTGTGTGTCCCATTTCATCCGGCGTAAAAGTAACAGCATTTCAGAAAAGGAACATCATAACAACAGTAAAATATAGTGGTGGTACTGTGATGGTCTGGGGCTGTTTTGCTGCTTCAGGACCTGGAAGACTTGCTGTGGGAAATGGAACCATGAATTCTGCTGTCTACCAAAAAATCCTGAAGGAGACTGTCCGGTCAGCTGTTGGTGACCTCAAGCTGAAGCGCACTTGGGTTCTGCAGCAGGACAATGATCCAAAACACACCAGTAAGTCCACCTCTGAATGGCTTAAGAAAAACAAAATGAAGACTTTGGAGTGTCCTAGTCAAAGTCCTGACCTGAATCTGATTGAGATGCTGTGGCATGACCTTAAAAAGGCGGTCATGCTTGGAAACCCTCCAATTTGGCTGAATTACAACAATTCTGCAAAGATGAGTGGGCCAAAATTCCTCCACAGTGCTGTAAAAGACTCATTGCCCGTCATTGCAAATGCTTGATTGCAGTTGCTGCTAAGGGTGGCCCAACCAGTTATTAGGTTTAGGGGCAATCACTTTTTCACACAGGGCCATGTAGGTTTGGATTTTGCTTTTCCCTTAATAATAAAAACCTTCATTTAAAAACTGCATTTTGTGTTTACTTGTGTTATCTTTGTCTAATATTTAAATTTGTTCGATGATGTGAAACATTTAAGTGTGACAAACATACAAAAAAATGAGAAATCAGGAAGGGGGCAAACACTTTTTCACATCACTGTATTACTTCAATTTTTCAACAGTCGGGGGTCTCCGTTGGTCTATTTTGTCCTTCATAATGTGCCAAAGATTTTAAATTGGACACAGGTCTGGACTGTAGGCAGGCTAGTCTAGTACCCACACTCTTATTACGAAGCCATACTGCTGGAACACGTGCAGAATGTGGCTTGGCATTGTCTCGCTGATATAAGCACAACATCCCTGGAAAAGACATTGCTTGGATGGCAGCATATGCCACTCTAAAACCTGTATGTACCATTCAGCATTAATGGTGCCTTCACAGATGTTCAAGTTACTCACATACCATTACAGTTGCTGGTTTTTTAACTTAACACTGACAACAATCTGGACAGTCCTTTTCCTCTTTAGCCCAGATGACACGTCTATGATTTTTAAAAACAATGTGAAACATGGACTCGTCAGACCTCAGCACACTTTTCCACTTTGTGTCAGTCTGTCTCAAATGAGCTTGGGCCCACAGCAACTGGCGGTGTTTCTGGGTATTGTTGACATATGGCTTTTGCTTTGCATAGACTTTTAACTTGCTCTTGTAGATGTAGCGACGAACTGTGTTAACTGACAATGCTTTTCTGAAGTTTCCCTGAGCCCATGTGGTAATATCCTTTATAGAATGATGTTGGTTTTTAATGCAGTGCCGCCTGAGGGAGCGAAGGTCACGGGCATTCAATGCTGATCTCAAACAGGTTCATGTTTTCTTAATGATAAAACTGATATTGTTCTTCTATTAAGACAAAGCAAAAAGATGTCTCATACCTATGACATGTTTCGACTGTCATCTGCAGTCTTCTTCAGAACGTATCGTCTGATGTCCATAATGTGTCACATCAGCTGTTTTATCCTTTCCGTAGGCGTGACTGACCTGACAGATTTCACAGATCTGCTAGGTCAGTCACCCCCCCCCACCATGCGCTGGTCTCTGGAGGAGAGAGTCCCAGATGTGCGAGAGCATGAAGGCTCCATCGTCTCGGTTCATGGTGTTGTGGGCTCGCTTCCTGATTTCAGTTGCTTCTTTGATCCAGCGTTTGAGCCACAAACACCAACTTTTACAAACTTTTACAAACTTTTGCTAGCATTTGCCAGTGTTGCATTCAGCGTTGGCAAACTTTTGTCAACTTAGGCTAGCGTATGTGTAGCTGTTGCCAACTTAGGTTAAGTTAAGCACATGAATACTCAGCGCAGGTCTGCTGACGTCAGCATCAGGTGACGTTCATATAAAGATCAGTGTTTGTGTTCTTGCCATTCTGGACCTTCTTTTGGAGAAAACACATCTCCATTGGACATACGTTTCAGTATTTATTTTTGTTTTATATTCCTATGTAGTTACTTCTGCATGCCCTTTTGCCTCTTCATTCATTCATTCCTCTAAAAAAATAATCTGATGACTCCCTCGCCTCTCCCGGTGGATGACTTTCCTTGGAACTCTGGTCCTCCAGGTTGGGGGTTTTGCACAGGGGCAGCTTCCCTGCCGAGTAAAAATCACCTTGGCTACAGAAATGTCTAATTAAATATAATCTATGGTCCAAATGGTCGCTGCTCAGTGGAGAGCGTGCTCACCTACTATCTGGGTGTGTGGTACGCTGGTTCCTCGGCCAAGAACAGGAAGGCTGTGCAGAGGGTCATCAACACCCTCTGCACAGCCCTTTGCCCTCCCTGGAAGACATCTCCAGAGCCTCCTGTCTCAGAAGTATCAAGGTCATCACCGGAGACCCCTCACATCCCGCCCACCACCTGTTTGACCTGCTTCCCTCTGGACGACGGTTCAGATTAAAAGGTCCCACACCTCCAGACTGACAAAGTTTCTTCACCTGGGCCATCCAAACTGCAAACAGTCAGAGGCCTCCGCCCCTTTAATGCTCACATGCACAGAACTGAGGACCTTTTATTTATCACTATAACTCAGCTGTCGTTGCACTCCTCAATTTCATGTATATTAACCCATCCGTGAACTTACTACTGTACATTTTTTTACCATAATCCTTGGGCCATTTTACTCAATTATGTGTTCTGCACTCTGCATTCTTATGTACATAGTTCCACCTGCAAAGCCACTACCATACCTGTGTATATACCAATGGGCTATTTATTATTTTTACTTTTACCTTTACCTCAGTCGTATGGTTAATCGTGTGTTCTGTAACTGTTTTATTTCAAATTCTTCTCACTTGCTTTATTGCACAGTAGCCTGGTGGAGCACCTACAGTTTCACTGTGCTGTACAACTGTACAATGACAATAAAACCTATTCTATTCTATTCTAAATGTCTACAATGATACTCCAGTAAACTGATTTGAACAAGCAGAATTAAATAAAATGTGCAGCTCTATTTATTGTGTGTTGAACCAAAGACTGTCTGGGTGGGATAGCTGCTCTGCGTTTCAAGTTCCGCTATAACAGGAAGTGCTGTGGGGACATTATATTAATTTTATTCAATCCGTTAATATGACTACCACAATTAATTTGTGTTAATGTATTAATATTCTCAGCACTAATATACATATATATTTGCGTTCTTGCATCTCATCCATATCTCCTCATAGTGGTAATGATTACACAAAGAATACAAAGTTGAAAAGAGTAACTGGCGAAGTAGTTTAAAAGGATTTTACATTACATGCAACAACATTTAAGGTAGGACATTTACGACACATTTATGTTTATAATAGAAAACAGGGTGACCCCTTTATCAAATCCAGCATACTCTCTAACCTTTGGAAAATTGTGATTCTGTGATGTTTTTAACTTCAACTTATGTATTGATTGGCTTTTGGACACTGTGTATTATGCTTTTTTTTGTCACAGTGTATTGCCATGTACTGCCTGTGGTTTAATACACTCTAATGCACCTTCTTCATGTGCGTTATGCATTTTCATCCCACAGAAAAACAATGATAATAGAACCTGTCTATCAGTGCTGTATCATTATTATTAATGTCCACCTCATTTTGTCATCACTTATTGTTCATCTAACTCAGCCATATCACCTTGAAATGGCTCTCTAGTCTGCATAATGATTATTTTGATTACAGTAAGCATTACAAGTAGATTTTTAAAAAGATCTAGAATGCAGTGATATATACAGTACAATTAGAAACTAATTGGTACTATATCTATAAAGCCTGATCAACTTGATTTGATCTACAGTGGAGGTGAGGAGGTGGGTTGTCTATCAGTCTATACTTTTAACTCAAAATTGAGTGTAACTATATATAGTTACATAACACCCTTACCCATATTTGAGAAGCAAACGAATGGGATACTGCTGGAGCAATCTTCATCTGACCATCGCCCTGTATCACCGAAGTTTGCAGCAACGCAAAGCTCATTGCCAGAATCTGGCTGTCCGCTGGTCCAGAGTCGAAAAAGAGAGCTGCTTCCATCAGACCACACCTTTTGGCGATGCAAACCAATCCACACAGCGTCTCCAGCTGCCAAGTTATTGATTATGTTATTCTCTATTGCATTCCGTATGCTGTGAGGGGGAAAAAAAAGGTGTGTCAATCCAAAAAGTACAATGGCTGGAGCTATAAAATATTCATTCATTCATTCATTTTCAACTGCTTAATGGTTTTCGGGCCGGGTTTGGGGTCTAGAACCTTTCCCATCGTCTTTGGGTGAGAGGCAGGATACACCCAGGACGACTCGCCAATCCATCGCAGGGCCAACACAGAGAGACAGATAACTATTCAATCTCACATTTGTAGCATTATCTGCCAGTTTTGAACTGAATTTTCTTCTTTCCCCTGAGGAAAAGCTCTTTAGCCTCAAACACCAACCGCAGATCCTTTTTCCCAAGACTTCAGCTGACCTTAGCTCACCAGATCCTGTCTGACAACATTTCAACAGACATTTACAGGTTTGTTTTTCCCCAAATATAGCCACTGACAATCCGCAAATACATTTCAAGGGGCAATAAAACCTTGTTGCTCATCTTTACAATGTTACCTCCCCCTCTCTGAAGAGACTCCCAAATTTTGAATCTCCAACATTGCCCTCCAATGGGCATAAGCAGAATCGTTAACTCTGAGGATTGAAATATTCTCTTTTTGTTGTTTGAAGAGAATCCTGTGAACTGACTTGTTTTCCACAGATCACAGCAGCTCTTCAAAGCCCTGGAAAATTATGGACTGAAGCTAGTTTAACTCCTGTGTGTTTGTCATGTTTCATTACCTCTGCCAAGGAGGTAATGTTTTTACCGGCGTTTGTCTGTCTGTCTGTCTGTTACCAACATAACTCAAAAAGTTATGATCGAATTTTGATGAAATTTTAAGGAAAGGTGTGTAATAGCACGGGGAACAGATGATTAGATTTTGGTGATGATCTGAGAGTGCATACCTCCACCAAGGGCTTTGTTTGTATTTGTGCAGCAGGATTACACAAAAACTACTGGATGGATTTGGATGACATTTTCACCAGAGGTGCTTCTTGGGCTAGACAGGAACCCATTATATTTTGGTGATGATCTCAGAATACATACCTCAGCCAAGGCTCTTATCTTCTCACAGTGTGTTAGCAACAATACTCCAAAACTGATGGACAGACTTTGATGCAATTTTCACCACAAGTGACTATAGGCCTACACACAAACCCATTACATTTTGGAGGTGATCCATGAGAAACGGAAAGAGCCTTGGCGGAAGTATGCGCTCTATGAGTGCTTTTCTATTTGATCTATGGCTTGATAGGTATTTCTTTATCCTGATGAAGAATTAATATGCATGTCACACTTTGAAGAATCATTTCACTTAGAATTAAACTGTGCACAACTTTTTCTAGAAGTAGAATGTTTTAGAGTCACTAAAGTCTTAAGGAACTTATATTTTAGTATGTAGTATATGTTTTGGGATGATCTCTCGCTTTCATATTACACGCTATTTCGCCCTCTTTCTAAAACTCACATCACATGGGTTGTGAACTGACTAATCAGCTTTCAGTCTTAAAGCCATGCCCTTCTTGGTCAATTTTACAGCCATGTCTCAAACAAAAAAATAAGTGTGATTGGGTAGAAATTTACGTTAGTGGACAGAGCCAATCCTCTGCTCTCACTCGTAAACAGTGGACAGGTTGAGCCAACACCTGGCATTTTGAAAGTTGTCGCTAGAGACATTTTGTCTCAGTTCAAATCAACCTCTTGGGAGGTTAGACCTCCACACTTGCAACCTTCTCTTTTTCTTTGAACAACTTTTTCTTTTCCTACTTAATAGTTCAAGTAGGTTCATTTTGTCTTCTTTTAATTATTTACCTTTTGTTCTTATTAAAGACAAAAATAGAAAGGAGATGTTTTTACCTTCTTTACATGTTCGACGAAGGTTGCAGTGAACAGTCGAAACATGTAAAGAAGGTAAAAACATCTCCTTTCTATTTTTGTCTTTAATAAGAACAAAAGGTAAATAATTTTTCTCTTCCTCATTTTTCTTTAAGAATACTGTGCCAAGAATAGCTTCTTTTGAATATACCTAACTTATTTCCAGTTTTTGTTTGTCCTGCACTTTTTCTCCAAGTTTTATGGTAATCCACCCAAATCCTTGTGTTTTCTTCACCACACCAATATGGAGTGTTAAACTTCACCTTAAGCTTTAATCAAGTTTCTATTGTTCAGATCAGACTTTGAACCATAATCAAAGAGTATTTGATGTCTGACAGCCTGGCAAGACATCCCACTTCCTTCAGTTTACCAGCTGAGACGACCAGACCTGTATGCCAGCATTCCGCAGTACAGACTTCGACTGTGACATAAGAGGCAGCAATCATTACTGGGGCAGTTTCTGAGGGCAGAAACTCCCTTTCCTCCTAACTTTCCTGACGAGCCCTTGTTTGGATCACTCCAAACACCAAGTCTGAAGAGAATCCAGTGAATCTGAAGGCTCTGTCACCAAGAAACACACAGTCTGACTTTATCTGCTGTACTGAATATCTGTTGTCCAGATGAAATTTAATTTCTCCAGAATATTTTCTTTACCAGCTCTATAAATCTATAATCTTTAAACTCCTATCGGAATGACAAAATCACTTACGCTTTTCATCAATTTCTGTTTTTCTTTTAGACCAACACTGGAATTTTCCCTTTTAGTAAGTTAATTTTTAATAATCATTTTCCTTACAAACTGTCTCAATTGTTCATAGTCATTTTGTCTTTCTGTTATTTTACAGTCCCCCAAGTTTCCACTATGTTATCGTTTTAAGTCTGTTCTTGCTTCCACAAATGCTACTCCAAGTCCGTACTCCAAAGCAAGTTTGGTGTGACCACCCATTCAGCAATCTTCTAAGAAAACATTACTGATTTGGTGAACTATGTAACAAAGCAACCAGTTTGAAGGAACCTTTGAAAGAACCTCAGCAGGCAAGCTCACATAGCTCATGTATCTGCATATCAGGGGCCCATAATGATAACTGTGATTGACATATAAAGGCCAGGAAAAAAGGGACCCCCTCCCCCAAAACAAACCCCTCATATGAGTCAAAGCTTCTATATAGTTAAGGAGTCATTTGATCAGAAATGTAGAAGATTACAACTTTTAAAACTGACCAACCCATCTGTTGTTGTTGTTGTTGTTTTTTGTTGTTGTTTTTTGTAATTTCAGTATTTATACTAAAATCCTTGCTCAAAAACATTATGCATATAATTATTACAAACACAGTAGATTAAGCCCCTGTGAGCTGATGCAACCATTTATGATTGTTTTAAATAAAATGATAATTTAAATAATACTACAACAGGGTTGAAATTAAACAGGGTTACACAGTATAGCTAGGTTGAATAGATACTGCATTTTACTTTTGACTGTAGCTCATGACATAAATGTGACAAATACTCAGGACAGCAGAAATATTGCAAAATAATATTTCATGTTTCTGATGAAGTAGTAATGGAATATGTCAGAATGATAAAAGATAAGTGAAACAGCCGGGCAACCTGCCTTTTCTTCTTCCGTGTTTCTACAGTTGTATGCAAAACTCAACAAGTAAAAAGATTTTTTTAAATTGACAATTTTATACAGTCTCTGGAAGATGTGTGGCAAAAGATATGAACAGCAAACATTACGTTTTAGTTCATGAAGTGAGTAAATAATGTACCAAGATTCAAACTCACACTGCTCTGTACAGCCTGTATGAGAGTCAAGTAACTAATCACTCTGGCCACCTTTCCAAAGTAGCTTTATAAAGAGGAAATAGCAACCTATTTTTTAGGCTATATTTCACTATAGTTGGATATCTTTCATGCTTATAATTGTACTGCTCATATTTTATGTGTTTTTGATTCTGCATATGCGCTTACATGTACACTGATAAAAACGATTCAGGGAAGATGTGACTGTAACACAATTAAATCTATAATATTAACATTAAACTTGCATGCTTGTCCCTCTACAAAAAAAAAAAAAAAAAAATCCTTCCCTGAACTCAGTTGGCATTTGTTTAAAAGACAAGAAATTGTGCATTTTTCCTTAAGAAGATGTATTGATGTAATCCCAGCCAGTCTTCTTGCATACACTCATCCAACAAATAATTTACTGTAGTATTTACTTTCCAGCGTGGGTAGAGTCACGTGATTTCCCGTCAACTGCAAGGTGTGGAAGTCTGCCATCCTATACATCAGTCTGTGCATGGACTGAACTAAGTATTAATTTTACAAAACAGAATTGATTGTCCATTTTTTATATATAATCAATCCCACCTAGATGATTCATCAGATTGACAATAAATCTGGGCCAAAACATGCAGGTTTGATTAACTGGCGTCACCTGAGGAGGTATGAATCTGAGTTGCCAATTGCCCCTTCCCCCCAGGCCACAGCTGTAAATAAGAGTGTGTTCTTAATCTGTCCTGCCTGGTTAAATAAAATAAAATAAATGGTTAAGTGGTATTAAATATGTCTTTAAAAACATTTAAGTGAACTTTCTGACACCTGCAGGTAGCTTATTTCATGCCCTCTGATATATTTCACAGATTGTTGATGATGACGATGCTGCAACCATCCAAGACGCCTTGACTACACTTGTGCTTAGCATCTTTGTGGTCAGCAAAGGTCCCGACAAACAAACGGGAATAGGCACGGAGGGAGCAGAGGTCCTTTTTGGTATTTGTGATGTTGCACATGCTTGTGCCTACCTGATGGGCCTGATGTATGCCCTGGAACTAAGCTACCCTAAGAAACTGAAACACACCTTTGAAGTTTTTCAAAAGATCTTTCTGGAGCTGGAAGATGTAAACAAAAGAATGTCCTCCAAGGTCCACGATCTCATGGTTATCTTGCATGCCTAAAAGCCAAACAGACGTTGAATGGAGAGTTTTGTGTGACCTCCTTCTTGTTTTGTTGTTGTTTAGAGTTTGTGGCGGCGTCTTGCTTGGCAGCGGCCCCTCTGATTCTAGATGCGATTAACATTGTAGGTAGGAGAAACGTAATTTTGTTCTACTGTACATGATTCACTGTATGGATTGAATGACAATAAATTTGGCTTCTTCTTCTTCTTGTACAGTTGTTCATTTTTACTAAGTCAAAGTTGGGTGTCATTGAAGGTCAAGAGTTAATGGTCTAGTGCTGTAGTTCTTGCTTGCACTGCATCTTCTCAGGTTCTCAATGTACCTTTTCGGGTTTCGGGTTTTCAGTGCCTTTTGATTTTAGATGCTGGTGTACAGTATATTTTCTGTTACAGTGCTCTACACTTGGAAAGGCACAGTTAGCCCAAGATGGCTTTTGTTCAGAATATTGCCAAGTTTCAGGTAGAGCCATGAGATGGTTGTGTCCATTTATCTTTATAGGAAATTCCTGGCTCCATGGCAGCAGCAAATGTGGTTTGTTTTTTTGACCACATGAGCTAATAAAAGACAATTTTGGTGACTTTGACTTCTCCTTTTAGCACCACCATGAAGCTTAATTTTGTCAAGTACAGATTAGCTCTAAATCTTTGGGATAGATATTAAACCCTGTTAAGTTTGAGTATTTCATGACCAAAATGCCAGCTAATTACAAAAAGTATGTTATATAACATTTAATTGCTATGACCTTTTACTGAAAAATACTGTGCTTTATGTACATAGAAAAATTCAGGCAACCTTTTGCATTTTTATGTAGATTATGCAAGACTGGTCTTTGTATGAACTATTTAATTTTTGTTTGCATGAAATACATTTTACAGGTAGTCAGTTAAAGAACTGAAATAAAATCAACCTAATTTTGTGAATTTGCAAATAGTAAATTTATGCTGACATTACTTGAAACATTAAGTTAATTTAACTTGCAAAATTAAGTTGATTTTACTTAAAATTTCTACCTGTCTTTACTAGAAAATGTGTTTTTCGCTTACAAAAAATTAAGTAGTTCTTACAAAGAGCAGTCTTGCATAATCTACATAAAAGTCTTATGCAAAAAGTTGCCTTAATTTTTTAAGGTAAATTGGACAGGATATTTTTATCAGTGTATTGAATTAGTGTTTCTGTAAATGGGCTCCACCATGACAACGTATACTGAGAGTCTCTGAAACATTGTAGTTGGAGCTGTATTAGTTGAAACCATCATAGTTCAAACATAGTCCTAAATTATTCTGGATGTTTTGGGAAACTGTTGTAAATCAGATTTTGGTTAGTTGAACAATGTATCGTGCTATGTTGGTTGAAGGCTAACCTCCATTGTAGTCTGGAAAACGCACCCCTGGTCCACCTAATAGTTTTCCCACTTCTCATTCACTATAAGTGTTCAATGCTTCACAGTGCATTCTGGTAGTGGCACAGTGGTGGGGTATTGAGTGGATCTCACCTTCATTTGTATAAAGTTAACCCAGATAACTTTATGCAAATTAGCTCAATCCATCATAGATAAGGGGAACTTGTGCTAACTGTTTACACAAGCAATTGCTGTTTCAAATTAAAACAGATTAAACATCCAAACATCTTATTTCTCTTCACAAGTGTTTTCAGAAACACTTTTTGCTGCTTTGTTTTCAACAATTTGAGAAAGTTTACTGTCAAACTGCCATATTGGACATGCTCAGAAATCCATATGTACATGTCTACGACTAAATGGTGTCCCCCAGTCAGAAGCAGCTCCACATTTACAAGGCTATATGTGGAGATGTCAAGCATTTATCCTTACATTTTCAAAGTTTGCCCACCAACTGTGCAATATTCAGAGGCAGCACAACCCCTGAGAAGAAATGTACCATTAGAACCTTTAACGAACTTTTGAAAACTCTGGTTTTAATGATGTCTTATCAGTTGCAAAGTGAAGTGCAGTCCCATTCATTCCATTCATTTTTGAGAAGAACCTAAACCATTTTATGTGGTGCATGAGGAAGTATGAAAGATTTCATGTTTCACCAGTCGTACACAGTCTTGCACAATTTGATGCATGACAGCTCAAGAATGTGTTCTGTGGAAGGAGGGAGCGGTTTCAGACGAATTTTAGCAGACAACAAGTTGAGCAGTGACGGGTGGGTTAGGTGGTTTCAGCTACATATATTTGCAAATGAACTCTGTCTTTAATGGTCTCATTAACTGCAAAAGGGTGTTTTTATAAGTTTTAACTTTAGAAAATATTACATCCATGGGTAACGTATGCCATTAAGATATCAAAATTCTCACTTTACGAAGAATTTCAGGTGCTGCAGCCAGCTTGCTGTGTCCGGATTAGGGTTGTGCAGGTCAAGCAATGTGTTCCCAGGTGGGCTAACAATGGGACATTTGTAGAGTATGTGGTATGTAGTCTGTTCAGTAGGACCACATACGAAGGGGGGCTGAAAAGGTCATAGTGGTCAAATTTGACCAAATGTAGTTTACTTTTCAACATAGTCTCCCCTTTGGTCCACACACTTCTTTCATCGATGTTGCAGCGCTTGGATCCCTGTGGTTGAAAAATAAACCACATCTGGTCAAATATGACCACTATGAACTTTTCAGCCTATGACCTTTTCATCCCCCCCTCGTATACAAGGTGCTGTTGGGCGCAGTCCCCAGCAGTGCGTAATGGAGTTAAACTGGCCAACTCCAGTTCATAGCTGGTTTAGGGTGACCCATGCTGTCCCAGATAGACCTGCACTTGGTGGTAATGTAGTGTTACTTGTGATTAGCTTTATCACAAGTAACTTTATCAAGATAGGTTAGGGGCTTAGAGTTGGGGTCAAAGCAGACTGAAAACTGCCAGACAGAGCATTAGAGACAGTTTTGGTCTTTAAAAAATACATCTACTCTGTATGTCATTGAGCATAATTATTTTTTAAAAATTAAGCTCTGGAATTAATATGGGACCTTTAAGCAGCAGAACTGTAGAAGGAGCCACAGCTGACTGTAATGAGCCTTAAATGTGTGTGTGTGTGTGAGTGTGTGTGTGTGTGTGTGTGTGTGTGTGTGTGTGTGTGTAGAGGTATCTACTACAGCAAAAACCAAACAGTCCAATAAACAACTAGAAAAGCACTCAGAGAGTGCATACCTCTGCCAAGGCTCATTCTGTCCCTCATGGATCACCTCCAAAATGTAATGGGTTTGTGTGTAGGCCACGAGCCAGTTTGGTGAAAATTGCATCAAAGTCTATCCAGTAGTTTTGGAGAATTCTTGCTAACACACTGTTTTCAATTCAGTTCAATTCGAACAACTTTATTTCTCCCTCAAGGGGCATTTGATTTAAAAAGCAACTTGTACACTGATGCACCAAGTTGTGCAAATACAATAGACAACACAGGAAGAAACTAAAAATCACATCTAATCAACCATTAGAGAGAGTGCTATAATAAATAGAACTATAAAATTACAATAATAAGATAAGATTGGGGGTTACTAAAAGAATAAAAGAGTGATCACGATAAAAATAAAAACCTGTATAATATATATATACAGTATATATATATATATATATATATATATATATATAACTTATGTGCAACATTTAACAACCTTAAGAAGCATTTAGTAGCTTTATTGCTAAGGGAATAAAGGACTTGGCATACCAATTACTTTTTAGAGCAGGTAAAACAAAACAGTGCCCTGATGGTAAAAGACAGAATTCATTAGAGAGGACATGATCAGGAGAAGATAAAATGCATTCTGCTTTCCGAATGATCTGCTGGTTACAAAAGGAATTCAGATCTCTCTGTCTCACACCGATAATCTTGAAACAGATCTTCACGATATTGTTCAGACTATTTCTATTTCTAACTGTGAGACTATTAAAAACCTTGTAACTGTGAATGTCGCCAAACTGCACCATAACCCCCTAGTGGTCAACAGTGGTAAAGATTTTTTTCAAGAAAATATTCAGATCAGATGTCAGAAATTTCCAAGGCTATAACTTGAAAGTGGTAAGAGATAATGGCTTACTATCATTTAGAAAGATGTAGAATATGCTCCAAAGTTTGACATGGGGTAAATTTACGCATCTAATTTGCATAATGCCGTGCATAATGCAATCAGAGATTTCCAAGGCTATAACTTGAAAGTGGTAAGCGATAATGGCTTCTTCTATCTATAAATTCAAGAAATCTCAGTGTGTGTGTTTGTGTGTCACGAACATAGGCTGCCTACAATGTTCCTATGATGTCTGCATGATCTCCTATGCTGTCCCTATGATGTTGGCGATCATAGGACTGTCTGCATGATGTCTACATGACGACAGATAGCCGTAGTCTATATGATGTCAGATAAACCGTAAGGCTGAGGTTCCAAAGACCTGTGAAGGGTGCCTATATGTGTTATGACTCGCCGCTCATCAGCGGCGCTAGCCGCGCGCACACCTGCTCCTCATCAGCGGCGAGGTATTTAATCCACTCTGCCCTGGGCTTCGGCCTGAAGCCGTCTCTCTACTTCGGCCCCTTTGCTACTACGGATCTCAAACCGACTAGTGAAGATATCCTGGGTAAGCTCCCCTTACCTCTCTCCTCTAGCCTTCCCCTGTGCACAGGTGGAAATTCCCGGCGGCGGACTTCATCATCTCGCCGTTGGCTCTACGCTGCTGCCACAGGTACCGCAGGTCGCTGTCTCCCGGGCTTCGCCCTTGTCGACGCCAGCCACCTGTCATAACCAAGTAAGCCAGCTACCATCATTATTCCCTGTATTGGTGTGGTGCCCGTTACCCTTCTCCCTCTGCTCTCTCCCACAGGGTTGTCCAGCTGTACGGCCTCCTGCCCCCGTGCCTGACGCAGACGCCACCACCAATACATTCTTATTCCACAGACACGCAGCCATACACTTCCCTGTTGCTAATAAAGCTGTTAAATCTATCCTGAGCCTGCGTGTGTGTCTCCTGGGCCGTGCATTATGTCAGTACGGCTTCAGCAGAGCAGCTCGGCAGACAGCGGGCTCGCACGCCGTCTTTCCACCCTCGAGGCTCGGGTGGATTTAATAGCTCATCAGCAACAGGTGATATTGAATCAATTAATTATCATTACTAACCGATTAGACCGCTTGGACCCCCAGCAGCCGTTCCCCTCGGCTCGTCCGGGTGGCGTGGCTCCTGCGGCTCCGGTGGCCGTCCAGCCTGCTCCGGGTGCGCCAACACGGCTCACACCAATCCCCACTCCTGCTCGCTTCAGCGGTAAGCTGGGTGGAGCTCGGGGTTTTATTATGCAGTGTGAGTCCGTGTTTCTTCGCGTTCCCGGAGATTTTCCCTCAGACCATAGCAGAATTGGCTATATAGGTAATCTCCTTGAGGGTCGTGCGCTTACCTGGGCTTACGCCATTATGGTGAAGCCCAGCTACGCCACCCTCACCTATGGCCAGTTCGTGCGACAATTTCTGGAAGTGTTCGATCATTCACGTTTGGACAGTGTCCAGGTCGACCGCCTTCTCGGACTCCAACGGGGGAGCTGATCGGCGGCCGACTACGCGATCGACTTCCGGGTTACCGCGGAGGAAGTTGGCTGGGAAGAGCATGTGCTCTGCGGCATCTTCCTCCGCAGTCTAAATTCCGGTCTGAGGGATGAGCTGGCTGGACGGGATACTCCGGAGACGCTGGCGGAGCTGATTTCTCTCACCATCAGTTTGGATAACAGGCTGCGCGAGCGCGCCTCCGAGCGGAAGCAGTCTTCTCATTCGCGGGGCGCCTCTGTACGTCTGCCCCAAGCTCGCCACCTGGCGTTGCCACCGCCGGAGGTCTCCGAGGAGTCGGAACCAATGGTGACGGTCCGGACAAAGCTCCCCCTGGCGGAGAAACAGCGCCGTCATGACCTGGGCCTCTGCATGTATTGCGGAGGTAGCCAGCACACGGTGGAGCATTGTCCGGAGAAGCCAAACGAGGTGGTCCACGAGTCACTGTAGGGGGCCTCGTGGATGCTAATTGGTTAAGTCCCCTCACACATTTGACGCTGCCCATCCGCTTCTGTCACAACCTCACTGGGCACCTCATACATGCACTGGTGGATTCAGGCGCGGAGGGTAGCTTTATTTCACAAAGCCTGGCAACCCAACTGGGCATCCATTGTCACTCCCTCGACACTCCTCTCGCCCTGGTTAATCTCTCCCAAGTTTCCCTGGGAAAAGTAACTCACCAAACTTCCCCCGTTCCCGTGATCATCTCTGGAAACCATCGGAAGGATATCTCCTTTTACGTCCTGCCCACCTCAGTAACTCCTGTCATCCTCGGTTATCCCTGGCTCCGCCTCCACAACCCTGCCTTGGACTGGAAGACTGGGAAGGTGTCAGCGTGGAGCACTTTCTGCATGGGTACCTGCCTCCAATCCGCGGCCTGCGCCCCGTCCTCGCCTCCCACAGCTCAGGACACCACGCCCCCAGATCTCACCCTAGTGCCCTCAGAGTTCCACGACCTGGGTGCCGTTTTCAGTAAGTCCAAGGCGATGTCTCTGCCCCCTCACCGGCCCTACGACTGCGCCATTAACATCCGCCAGGGGGTGCCCTTACCCTCAGGACGCCTCTATAGTCTGTCAGCGCCGGAGAAGGAGGCAATGAACAGCTATCTGAAGGAGTCGCTCAGTGCTGGGATCATCCGACCGTCTTCCTCTCCAGTAGGTGCAGGGTTCTTCTTCGTGGGAAAGAAGGACGGATCTCTTCGTCCTTGTATCGACTATCGAGCTCTCAACGATATCACGGAGAAGGACCGGTACACCCTGCCCCTTATGGACACTGCCTTCCACTCCCTCCAGGGGGCGACCTGGTTTACTAAGCTGGATCTCCGCAGCGCTTACCACCTCGTCCGGATCCGGGAGGGAGATGAGTGGAAAACTGCCTTCCGAACCCCAAACGGGCATTTTGAATATCTCGTGATGCCGTTTGGGTTGACCAATGCTCCAGCCGTCTTTCAGCGCCTCATCAATGACGTCCTCCGGGACTTCATCGGCCTGTTTGTATTTGTCTACCTGGACGACATTCTCATCTTCTCCAGGTCCAGGGATGAACACCGGGTCCACGTGAGGCGGGTCCTGCAGAGACTGCTGGAGAACCGTCTGTACGTCAAGGTGGAAAAATGTGAATTCTACGCCAAGACGACTTCCTTCCTGGGGTTCGTCATCTCCCATGACCAGGTGCTTCCGGACCCAGCGAAGTACAAAGCAGTGGTGGATTGGCCCACACCAACTTCTCGGAAACAGGTTCAGCAATTCATCGGGTTCGCCAATTTCTACCGCCGCTTTGTCCCGAACTTTGGAGCCATCGTCGGGCCCCTGACCCGCCTCACCTCTCCTAAGACCCCGTTCCGGTGGACTGAAGAGGCCGCTTCGGCCTTCCAGGCGCTGAAGACGGAGTTCTCCTCCTCCCGGGTCCTCAGCCAGGTCGATCCCATGCTGCAGTGCATTGTGGAGGTGGACGCTTCGGACACGGGGGTGGGGGCGGTGTTGTCCCAGCAGTCCCCAGCCAATGGAGTCAAGCGACCCTGCGCCTTCTTCTCTCGGCGCCTGTCCCCGGCGGAACGAAACTACGACGTGGGGGACAGAGAGCTTCTTGCCATCAAGCTTGCCCTTCAAGAATGGCATCACTGGCTGGAGGGGGCAGCCTTGCCTTTTGTGGTCCTCACTGACCACAAGAACCTGGAGTACCTGAGATCTGCCAAGCGTCTGAACGCCCGCCAGGTGCGTTGGTCCCTGTTCTTTGCAAGGTTTAAGTTCAGCATCACATATAGGCCTGGCTCCAAGAACGGCCTGCCCGACGCCCTCTCCAGGCAATTTGCCCCGGAGGCCGCAGAAGACGTTGCTCACACCATCTTGCCCAGGTCGTGCGTCGTGGGGGCTGTTACATGGGACATAGAAGACAAGATCCGGAGGGCGCAGGAGTCGGAACCGGACCCTGGCGGCGGACCGGAGGGGAGGCTCTTCGTGCCATCTGCCGTCCAGGGGGACGTTATACACTGGCTCCATACCTCCAAGCTCACCTGCCATCCTGGAGCTTCGCGGATGATTGATCTTCTCCAGCGATCCTTTTGGTGGCCAGGCCTGCGGAAGGATGCCGCCCGTTACGCCCGGGCCTGCCCCGTCTGTGCTGCCAATAAGTCAGGTAACGCTCCCCCTGCGGGTCTGCTCCAGCCCCTGCCCGTCCCTGGCAGGCCCTGGTTGCACATCGCTCTGGACTTCGTCACCGGGCTCCCCGTCTCCGACAACTTTGACACAGTTCTGACCATTGTAGACCGTTTTTCCAAGGCTGCCCACTTCGTGCCCCTACGTGGACTTCCCTCAGCCTTGGAGACGGCGGACCTCCTTATCCAGCACGTGGTCAGACTGCATGGAATCCCGGTCGACGTGGTCTCCGACCGCGGCCCCCAGTTTTCTTCGGACGTCTGGAGGTCATTTTGCAACGCCCTGGGAGCCAAGGTAAGCCTCTCCTCCGGCCATCACCCCCAGTCTAACGGGCAGTGTGAGCGGACTAACCAGGAGCTGGAGGCTACGCTCCGCTGCGTTACTTCATCCAAACCCACGTCCTGGAGTTCTCACCTCGCCTGGGTGGAGTACACCCACAACACCTCTCGCTCTACGGCCATCGGGATGTCGCCCTTTAAAGCATCCTTGGGCTATGATCCACCCCTGTTCCCCGCGCAGGAGGGTGAGTTGGCTGTCCCCTCTGTCCAGGCACATCTGAGGCGGTGCCGTTCCCTTTGGTCCACGGCGCGTAATGTGCTTTTACGCACGGCGGAGCGCAATAAGTCTACAGATCAGGTGGGACAGCAAGTTTGGGTATCCACACAGGACGTAAACCTAAAGGGTGAGAGGAGAAAGCTGGCCCAACGGTTCATCGGCCCCTATCCCATAACCAGAATCATCAACCCGGTGGCTGTGCGTGTGGCTATTCCCTAATCCCTCCGCATCCATCCCACCTTCCACGTCTCCAAAATTAAACCGGTGGTCTCTGACCCCCTCTGCCCTCCACCTGCGGTGCACCCCGCTCCCCGGATGATTGGTGGCCATCCGGCCTGGACCGTCGCTGACATCTTGGACGCCCGACGCCGGGGTCGCGGATTGCAGTACCTGGTGGATTGGGAGGACTATGGACCCGAGTGGAGACAGTGGGTGCCTTCCTCGCTGGTGTTGGACCGGTCACTCACTTCTGAGTTTCATCGAGCGCACCCGGAAAAGCCATCGCCAGGAGGTGCTGCTAGAGGGGGGAGTACTGTTATGACTCGCTGCTCATCAGCGGCGCCAGCCGCGTGCACACCTGCTCCTCGTCAGCGGCGAGGTATTTAATCCACTCTGCCCTGGGCTTCGGCCTGAAGCCGTCTCTTTACTTCGGCCCCTTTGCTACTACGGATCTCAAACCGACTAGTGAAGATATCCTGGGTGAGCTCCCCTTACCTCTCTCCTCTAGCCTTCCCCTGTGCACAGGTGGACATTCCCGGCGGCGGACTTCATCATCTCGCCGTTGGCTCTACGCTGCTGCCACAGGTACCGCAGGTCGCTGTCTCCCGGGCTTCGCCCTTGTCGACACCAGCCACCTGTCATAACCAAGTAAGCCAGCTACCATCATTATTCCCTGTATTGGTGTGGTGCCCGTTACCCTTCTCCCTCTGCTCTCTCCCACAGGGTTGTCCGGCTGTACGGCCTCCTGCCCCCGTGCCTGACGCAGACGCCACCACCAATACATTCTTATTCCACAGACACACAGCCATACACTTCCCTGTTGCTAATAAAGCTGTTAAATCTATCCTGAGCCTGCGTGTGTGTCTCCTGGGCCGTGCATTATGTCAATATGACGCCACAGGACTCCCTACAAGGCATATACTGTATATAGACACAGGTAATCAACATAACACAGAACAGTAACAGGCAGGAGAAGAAGTAACAAGCAGGGGCAAACAGATGGCAGGGCATGGTTACAGAAAACGGGATGGGTGGGGCTGCACAGATAATCACACACAGGGGACCAGAGGGGAGGCAAGACCAAGGCAATAATAATAATGAGAATGACGAAAATAATAATAATGATGATAAACTTAAACTAAGAAGAAGACCAATGAAGAAATAAATATGCAAGAAGGAATAATAATAATAATAATAATAATAATAATAATAATAATAATAGCAACCCAGGATAATAAGAATAAGGTGAAATACAGAAAATCCCAACTTAAAGCGAGGATATGGCCTGGGACCCATGCCCTGGAGACAAGCAGCAATCACTCAAATTAAATTCAAGAAATCTGTGTCTGTCTGTGTGTCTGTCATGATCATAGGACTCGCTAAAAGATCATAGGACCGCCTATGATGTTCCTATGATGTCTACATGGTGTCCTATGATGTTCCTATGATGTCTACATCATAGGACATCAAAGATCAAAGGCAGGCATCACTCATGATCATAGGACTCGCTATGACATCATCAAAGATCAAATGCAGACATCATGATCATAGCACTCGCTATGACATCATCAAAGACGAAATGCAGGCATCATAGGACTGGCTATGCCATCATCAAAGATCATAGGACTCACTATGACATCACAAAGATCAAAGCTAGTCATCACTCATGATCATAAGACTCGCTATGACATCATGAAAGATTATAGATCTCGCTATGACACCATCAAAGATCAAAGGCAGTCATCACTGAACGAGTGCTGATGTGCTTGCTTACACCCTTGCATGCAGAAATACTTGTTTATACTTGGTTTCTACGAGCATGCAAGGTTATGCACGGGCATGCACAGGTATGCACTAGTATATAAAATTCAAGAAATCTCTGTGTGTCTATGTCACATGCACACATTGTGTTCCTATGATTTCACATGATCATATAAGGAGTTCTGAACAACTCCTCCTATGATGTCACATAGACATCATAGGCACATTGTGAGGTCAGAACACTTTCTACGGGCATGCAGAACTGCTTGCTTACACTTGCTTTCGACGGCATGCTGAAAAACTTGCTTAACCATGTCAAAGATCAAAGGCAGGCATCACCATGGTTACTGTTGCCATGGTAACAGTAACTTTCAACGGGCAAGCAGAAATGCTTGCTTACACCTGCTTTCTACGGGCATGCAGAAATATTTGCTTATATTTGGTTTCTATGGGCATGCACGGGTATGCACTAGTACTGTCAATTAGAAAGATGTAGAATATGATCCAAAGTTTCAGACAGGAGTAAATTTATACATTTAATTTGCATAATGCCATGGCAGCCATATCGGATTACATAACGGGTCAAAAGTGGACTTTGGACATATTTATACAAGAATGGTTCTGCTTTTTGTCACTGTTTCTTGTTTGGGACATTTTGTTACCTTATCTTCAAAGTGTATGAACCAGAAAATCAATACAATGTAAAGAAACAAAGAAATTCGTCACTTACCGCTGGCGAAGGCGGCTGGCTCGCTTGGTCTCTTTTCGTCCATTCTAGTTCTTATTTTGCCTTCTGTCAGTCATTTGCGCTTTCTCTCCCACATCCAGAAACTCTTATGATTATCCCACTTCAATTTCGCTTGTATTCCACGGCAATTTATCTTATATGACGCCTTCTTATAAGACGGAGTGCAACTGGGCGATTGTTCTGTAGTTACATGGTGCTGGGGAGCAGCAGCAGGTGAATACCAGGCAGCACTGCGCTCCCTCTGTTGTAACAAAATGTAAAATGAATGAATGAATCATAGTTGAAATAAATCATAGTTGGCAAATGCTCCCGAATTTGCTCCTTCGTCTGCAATTTCAGTATGTCCACAGTGATGGGTATCATCCATATTTGTTTTCTAATCTCAAAGAAGAAGAAGAAGAAGAAGAAGGATTTCTTCCTCTTTGGTGTATTCTGTGTCAGCCATGAAGCAAACTCTCAACAAAAGACTGATAAAAACGACAGAGAATCATTTGACTCACTGAAAAGGAGTTCAGTTTCCTTAAAAGGTGGATTCTCTGTTGCCCTTTCTTTACAATGACCTCAGTATTTACATTGAATTTCAGTTGATCATCAAAATACATACCAAGGTATTTGTATAATCTTACTGTTTTGACTTTGCCATTGTGAATTCTGGTCTCCTGAACAGCTTCTTTTTTCTTTCTAAAATCAAGAATTAATTCTTTGGTTTTAGAAACATAAGTTGTCGTCACACCAGAAGATAAAATCATTAAGAACCAACTTATGTTCTGATTGTGGACCTTGACGAAGGGACAGTAAAGCTGTGTCATCAGAAAATTTGACAATATACCTGTCCTCATAATTGCTCTTACATTGGTCTTTGTACATATTAAAAAGAAGGGGTGAAAGGACACACCATTGAGGTGACCCTGTAGAAGTGCTCAGACAGTCTGAAAGGTGATCATTTACAAGCACCCTTTGAGTCCGACCAGTTTAAAAGTTCATAATCCAAAGCACGAGTTGGTGAGATAAATTAAAATCACAAATTAATCTTTCTGTTAAAAGATTAGGTTGCATGATGTTAAATGCTGATTAAAAATCAGCAAACAAAAGCCTGGCATGGGCCTGTGGGTTTTCTAGATGTTTAGATATGAGAAGATAAAGAGCCTTGGCGGAGGTATACATTCTCGGATCGTCACCAAAATGTTATGGGTTCCTCTCTAGCCCAAGGACCACTTCTGGTAAAGATTTCATTCAAATCCATCCAGTAGGTACATATTTTGATGATCCAGTTTTGGCTCCCTTCCTGTTCACCCTTCATACTGCAGACTTTTCACACAACACAACACACTGCCATCTACAGAAGTTCTCTGATGACTCTGCAATCGTCGCCCTCATCTCCAACGGAGATGAAGCTGAGGACAGAGGACTTATCCAGGACTTCGTGGACTGGTGCCATCGGAACTGCCTCCAGATCAACGCGAGGAAAACTAAGGAACTGGTGGTGGACTGCCGCAGGCAAGGACAACCCCTCACAGCACCAGTAAACATACAGGGAACAGACTTTGAGATGGTGACATCCTACAAGTACCTGGGTGTTCATTTGAACAATAAACTAGACTGGTCCCACAATACCGACGCACTCTACAAGAAGGGACAGCACAGGCTGTTCCTACTGAGGAGACTCAGGTCTTTTGGTGAACAAGGGGTGCTCCTGAAGACCTTCTACGATTCGGTGGTGGCATCAGCCATCACTTTTGGAGTGGTCTGCTGGGGCAGTGGCATTACAGCAGCCGATAGGAAGAGACTGAACAAACTGATCAAGAAAGCTAGCTCTGTCCTGGGGCAGCTCCTTGACCCAGTGGAGGAGATAGGAGAGAGAAGGATGGTGGCTAAGTTGTCATCTCTGCTGGAGTCTGAGTCCCACCCGATGCAGGACATACTGAACACACTGAGGAGCTCATTTAGCAGTAGGCTACATCATCCTAAGTGCGCGACCGAGAGGTTTTGCAGGTCCTTCCTACCTAAAGCTGTCAGACTTTATAACCTAAGCAGGGCTGCTCACAGAGATAGTAAAAAAAAAAGTTACAACCTAATAGTATTGAATGCAAAAGACGCAACAAACTTACACAAAATGGTCCCCCTCCGGTATACAACTGGGACAGTATCAATCGCTACGGAGGGTGACAATATGTATGGGTACATATTCATACTATGTGGGGTAACTAAATAGACTGTTATGCTGTTTATTCCATCTAGCTACAATGCTCCGCAATGTGTATATATATTTATATATTTATGTGTACATATGTATATTCACTGCTCTTATGTTCTTATCTTCTAAATTATTGCTCTGAGTGTTGCTATCCCTGTGCTGTTGCAATCCTGGAACTTCCCCATTGTGGGACTAATAAAGGCTTATCTTATCTTATCTTATCTTATCTTATCTTAGTATTGGAGTATTGTTGCTAACACACTGTGAGACGATAAGAGCCTTGGTGGAGGTATGCATTCTCAGATCATCACCAAAATGTAATGGGTTTGTCTCTAGGCCAACAACCACCTCCGGTGCAAATTTCATCCAAATTCATCCAGTAGTTTTTGTGTAATCCCACTGCATAAATACAAACAAGGTCTTCGGTGGAGGTATGAACTCTCAGATCATCACCAAAATTTAATGGGTTCATCCTTGGCCCAAGGGCTACATGTGGTAAAAATTTCATCAAAATCCATCCAGTAGTTTTTGCATAACCCTGCTAACAAACAGACAGACAGACAAACCGCCCCGATTACATTACCTCCTTGGAGGAGGTAATAATAACAACACCTTTTATCTAATTCATCCACAATCATTACTTAAATGGTAAATGCCATTCACTTACATAGTGCTTTTTTTTTACTCATCTGTAGATGACCAAAGCTCTTTACAGATCCACCCATTCACACACACATTCACACACTGATGGCGGCAGAGCTGCCATGCACAGGTGCTGGCCTGACCCATCAGGAGCAACTGGGGGTTCAGTGTCTTGCTCAAGGACACTTGAACAGGCAGACTGCAGACAGAGTGGGAATCAAACCACTGACCCTCCTATTAGTAGTCAGTCACACTACACCTGCACCAAAGACACCCCCAGAATCCTACCTGGCCAAATCAACATGATTCTCCTGGCAGTAGTGCTGAGCTTCAGTCCAAGTTAAAGAAGTGTCGACCTTAACAAAGGATGCTGTACCATTTATTGTTTCTGGGGGGGGGGGGGGTGAAAAAAATAATGCCACAGAAATAACACAAATTATACACAATGTTGATAAATTGTTTTTTGTGTAAAAGGTTATTTTGTACAGGAGGAAAAGATATCGACCCTAAGTATACTTTTTATTAGAGCAATGTACAGCCGTGGACAAAATTGTTGGTACCCCTCTGCTAACCCCTTACACTCTGGTCAATTTCCCTAAAAACGCCAAAAAATAACGTACCCAAAGTAAATCAAAAGCTGTTCTTCAACCCTTTGCAGCATCTTCATGGGGTTGGTCTCATTTAAAAGAAAACACTTTGAATTTTTTGGCAAAACAGTCATAATCTCTCTAAGTGCTCCTGCCACTGAGTAAGTCATCTAAACATACTAAACTTGAAGAAAATAAATTTCGCCTGGGTGTTTTTTGGGATACAAATGCTTGCAAATAACACACAGCTTTAGATACTGGCTGGAAAATGCAACAGAAATGTAGAACCAAGTGTTATCCAGCTGAGGTCAAAATTTTGTAACAATGCCACAAAAAATGAAAATATTACACACCTTTTTTCTTAGGTTGTTCCCAGGAGTTTTTGAACTGTGCCAAATTGTGCCAAATGGCACAGTTTGGAAAAACGTCTGTAACTTTTGAATGATTCAATATAGAAGCTTCATCTTGGGCTCTAATGAAAGGTGAAAGGCTGTGTGTCTGTGTGTGTGGGGGGGAGTTGTTTATTCATTCATGAATGAATGAATGAACAAACAAGCCCCCACACACAAAGAAGCATGCCACGTAAAAAATGTGTGGCTTTTTTTTTACAAGAAAAAATAACCTACAGTGCACTAAAAATTATACTAGAATATCTGTAATGCAGAAGATAACAACTCCCCCCCCGCTACAGAGGACGGACATTGCCCATCGCTACATGACGGAATGCGGTGACGGTGCACCGCGGTCTACTACGCACAGTTGCACTAAAATATCTGCAATATATCTGGCAATCCACTACAGAAGAGTAGTGGGGGGGGGGGTTCACAACATGACAGGGGGGCCGTTCGCAACATGACGGTCCCGGACCGGAGCGGTCTGGGTCTGTCATGTTGCGATAACGCACAGTTGATCGCAGTTGATCACAGTTGATCACAATTGACGCACAGTTGACCGATCGGTCAAAAGTCATTTGGATTACAATTTTCAGGGATAAAGAATAATTAAGCTTATAACACTTGCCTGTCCACAACAGCAATGTCGCTGGCAAACTTCTCTTCCTCATTGTCAGACGAACATGAAGCTGGTCCGCTTGTTACGGACTCATGGTTCTGGTCACGCGACCCAGTCAAACCATAATTCCATTATTGCAGTTTTGCGCTTCCATGATTGCGGTTTTGGTGAACGATTTTTCAAAACAAATAAGAACAGTAGTTAGAAAAAAAGACTGGCGAACGCCTGTGTCACCCAGCCTTACACAAAACAGCTTTCGAACTTCTGTGCTTCAATTGGCTGGCTGTATTCGCAGCCGTTGGTAGGCGGGTCCTTCTTGCTAGGTTTTCAGTCATTGGTTCTTCAAGGTTTCAGAAACCCAATTCAAGGCTCTTATTAGTCGAATGAGAGGTCAATCACATCTAAACCAATGAAAGCACTCCTTTGGGTTTCTGTTCGTGGCTGTGTCTGTAGTGGAAGAACGGAAATGCAGCTTTTTTTTTCAGTGCGCTCTAGGACGCAGCGCCTTCGTGTGCCCTCGTGCGTCCTAGGACGCAGAGACGTGTCCGCCCACGGTACATCGAAGTGCAACAGGTTAATGAAAGAAAAGACCCACAATGACAATAACTTGAATCTGACAAAAGTGGTAATAAATAAAAATTCTATGAAAATTAACCAATGGAAATTAGACAATGCTTTTGAATTGTGGTTCAACAGAATTATTTTAAAAAACAAACTCATGAAACAGGCCTGGACAAAAATCATGGTACCCCTAGAAAAGATTGAAAATAATGTGACCATAGGGACATGTTCAACCAAGATGTGTCCTCTAATTAACATCACAGGTGTCTACAAACTTGTAATCAGTCAGTCAGCCTATTTAAAGGGTGACAAGTAGTCACTGTGCTGTTTGGTGACATGGTGTGTACCACACTAAACATGGACCAGAGGAAGCAAAGGAGGGAGTTGTCTCAGGAGTTTAGAAAGAAAATTATAGACAATCATGTTAAAGGTAAAGGCTATAAGACCATCTCCAAGCAGCTTGATGTTCCTGTGACTACAGTTGAACATATTATTCAGAAATTTAAGATCCACGGGACTGTAGCCAACCTCCCTGGATGTGGCCGCAGGAGGAGATGGATAATACTAATGGTAACAAAAGAGCCCAGAACAACCTCTAAACACATTCATGGTGAACTCCAAGGTCAAGGTACATCAGTGTCAGATTGCACCATTCGTCGTTGTTTGAGCCAAAGTGGACTTCATGGGAGACGACCAAGGAGGACACCACTGTTGAAAACAAATCATAAAAAAGCCAGACTGGAATTTGCCAAACTGCATGTTGACAAAGCTTCTGGGAGAATGCTCTATGGACAGACGAGACAAAACTGGAACTTTTTGGCAAGGCACATCAGTGCTATGTTCACAGATGCAAAAATGAAGCATACCAAGAAAAGAACACTGTCCCTACTGTGAAGCATGGAGGAGGTTCTGTTATGTTCTGGGGCTGCTTTGCTGCATCTGGCACAGGGTGTCTTGAATCTGTGCAGGGTACAATGAAATCTCAAGACTATCAAGGTATTCTAGAGAGAAATGTGCTGCCCAGTGTCAGACAGCTTGGTCTCAGTCGCAGGTCATGGGTCTTGCAACAGGATAATGACCCAAAACACACAGCTAAAAACACATGTTGGAAAATTGTATATATGTATGTAAATGGTTATCATTTTATTAATAACTCATGAAATGAAGATTGATATTCTTATATGTATGATGCTTTTTCTTATTAATCATAAATACAACTTGTACCTCTTCTTATAATCACTGTTAGTGACTAAGCTGCACCACCCTTCTGTTTGTTCATATGATGTGTGATAAAAGAGTGTTGACATATGCAAGTCTTTATGCTGTATCAAGACTTGTCCCCTGTACACCCTGTGCTTCTTATTTTTTCTGCAAAAGACTGTTGTATGTTATCATTTAACCATTTCATCTGTTAACTATGTTCTTTTTGACCGGAAGCACTGGTTTGTTGTAGGCCCATATATGGAGTTGTTTCCCCCTCTCTTTGCTGAGTGGAGAAGCAGATGTTCTCCCCGCGATAAGAGTGTTCATGCGATTTATCTCCTACACACACTTGAAGACGTACAGAGCATACTTTTGCTTATGTGGTAATTCCGTTGTTCTGCTTTTGCTGAGTTTGTCACATACTCCATGTATATAAAGAAGGCAGCTGCGGGACTGCCCCTGAGTATCCCACTCGCCCTGTAAATGGTATGTGTTGATACTCCTTGTACAAGTAAAAACTTCAAAGGCTCTGCGTGTCTTAAGTCTGATCTTTGATTCAGTCTAATACCTTTTTGTACTCTGTATTTGTGAGGTTATATTTCAGACTTCTGACATAGGTGGTGCCGAAACCCGGGACAGCTGAGATCCAGGTGGAGCGGGAGTGGACGTCCTGCAGATTGAAAAAAAACCGTGCACGGTCTGATGGAAGCCATCAGCTTTGGAAACCCGACTTGAGGGAACAGTGACAGTGATGTTCTACCCCCCGACTCGGCCTGGTGACGGCTGTCCTCACTGACAGAGCCTAAAAAGTAAGTTACAAATTTTTCCCTTTTCAGATTGACTGTAGTAGACGTATACAAAGAATAACCGAGCCTAACAATTTCCCATTTTTAAAGAACCACGGGTCAGCTGACGAGCGAGTAATGGTAGTATAAGGCGGCGCCCTGTACTTTTCCTTGTGGTTAAAAACCGCTGCAGGAATGCAGTGGTCTTAGGAAGTAACGTGACGGCGATTCACGGTTACTGACCGGTCAGGTTTTAAAATAAAGAGGGGTGCAGGAGACAGTGTGACGGCGATTCACGACTGTTTGGTGGTCAGGTTTTAAAATAAGTAGGGTGAAGGAATTCACCCCAAATTGGGCGGTAATAGTGTTACAGTCGGCGTACTGATAACGTCCCTGACCACGAACCCACCCCAAAAATTGGGCGGTAATAGTGTTACGGTGGGCGTACTGATAACGTTCCTGACCATCTAAAAATGGGGAATTGTGTTAGAAGACCAGATAGGCAGACGAATAAACAGGAGAAAAAACAGGACATAGCGCGCGCAACTGTAAAAATTACAATAACAGACAAAATGAAAAGGGAAAAATAAAGGATCCAGAAAAATACTTAAATAAATGGAAAAAAGGATTTCTCATTCAAGCCCACGTTGAACGTGGATGAATGCCAGGCATTGTTAACAACCATTGAAATGACGTCTAATAAACCTGTTAAAACAGGCAAACCCAGTGCGGAGCTCCAATGTACCATCTTGTGGTCACAAGCGGCAGAGGCTTCCCAACGGAAAGCTGATGAAGCCAGAGAAAAGCAGAAACAAATGAAAACTCAAACTAGTACTGTTAGTACGGCCCCACTATTGGAAAATCCACCCCCATACCCCAAACCGGGACCTAAGGCGGGCCCGTATTCCACTCTTTCACAAGAAGCCCAAGAGGTTGGGAAAAGGAGGAAGCAAATAAAATCATAATAATTAGACCATAATATTTAAAGACGGACGGATTAAATGGCAGCAAAACTGGATAACGTTAAAATGAACAATGAGAACGTTGTTTTATCTATTATCTATTCTTTGTGTGTGTGTGTGTGTGTGGTTGATCTGTGAAGAAAGTGGTCTAAATATGGGTACTTTTACAAAGTTTTGGGTTTTTATTTTTTCAATTTAACTCTGTGGGGTCTTGATTAATGTTGCGTACGTGATAAACTGTTTACATATTTAAAAAAAAAAAAAGCAATTTTGACACATTGCTGACCTTTGTCCTTGACTGAAACATGACAGTGCACTTTATAGAAAAAAGGACCGACGTGTGACAATGTGACTACAGGCCATACTATGATCATTGACATCAAATTATGATGTCATTTAATAATGCCTAATCACTGAAGATTTTATGTTTACCCTATATCACATGATTTAGAGCACAGAGGATCAAAACAGATTGATAATTAATCTGTCTGTGCATATGATCTGCCAGAGGCTATGGATTATCAGACAAAGGTCTTGGAGAAAGAATCCTTAAATTGATAAGCACTTTTTGAAGCCAAGTATGACTTTGTATGACATTGTAGATAACATATGGTGTACTGATTCAAATGACTTTGACTTTACAAATGTAATGTTTATATGATTTTATACTGATATTACTCACCACATGATGGTGCAGTAACAATATATTTCAGAAATGTGACAGCAATGAGGGATGTGCTTCTCCTGATTCAGCGGTGGCCAAGCTGGGTCAGGGTGAATTACATTGCACTCCATAATTTACCAAGGAATGTATGAAATAGGGACATTCCTTGTAAAACATTAAATCAAATTCTAAATTAGGCAAAACGTCCGCCTTTCCTTTGACTGAAAGAATGTGACACAAAATTTCAAATTCAACCCATCTGTGTTCAATTGGACAAACTGATCTTATTTATCAATGCTGAAGCATATCAAAAATGCACAGATAGTTATTTTGTTTTTCTTAAATGAAATTTGTAAACCATTTCAAGAGATGTCACAAAAAGAAGCTATAATTATTGAGATCTCATCTTTGAAGGAACTGGGCTACCTGCAAATTTTATTTAAAACTAAACATGGTAACACACTTCCTTTCAGTAAAAGAATCAAACAAATACCCTGTAGCTTTGCTGCATGTGAGCCTCCATGTATCAAAACAGGGGGTATCAAAGAAATTAATTAGCAAGTAATTAGCAATCCTCAGAAAAATAGATAATGCATAAAAATGATCAATAAATGCAATTTTATTTACATAAGTGCTTTTCATTTCATTTTCTGTAGTGCCCAGGATAAACATATGGCTGCAGTTATAACTCAAATACAGGCTGGGCAATACAGACCACCTTTTTATTATTTATGGGATAATACAAATAATAAAATCATGCCCTCTATTATCCTACACATTTCCCATGTTGTGAAGGAGGGGGTCTCTCTCTCTACTTAGCAAAGGAAGAAGCGAGCGATAGGCTTGCTCTGTAAAAAATAGAAGTGTGCTTATGCTGTAACGGTGTTGTCTGGGGTCCTGATTGTGTAAAAATTCCACAACCTGCATCACCTCCAACAGCTGAATGAGCTACTAACCTGAATGTAACTTATCTGTATTCTGTACAGATAGTAAATATGCTTATAGCACATGCCACCTGCATACTGTTACTTTGAATCTGCGGGGGTTTGTCACCTCCACAGGAAAACCAGCAAAACATCGACAGCAATTGTTGCAACTATGTAATGTTCTGATGCTACCATGTTCTGTGGCAGTTATTCACTGCCCTGCCCACACTAATGGCACTGACTTGTCTAGCTGCGATAATCACTTGGCTGATAATGCTACTCACTGTGCTGCTATTGGTCTTTTAGGAACCGTCTGTCTTATTAATAATGTTGATGTTTTAAAAGACTGTCAAAATAATATGGACCTTCCTCCTGTTTCATGTGTAAATAATTAGATATACATTTGGCTTGTCTGATGAAAATTTGCTCTGCCACCCACATTATACAGATGAGCTGTCCTGGTGGCACATGGCCAATTATGTGCCAACAGGAGGGAAATCAATAATGAGGATGTTGGAAAAAAACTGTCCTAATATTTTGAAAGAAGTAACAAAAACATGCCAAAAGTGCATCATTTGTTTATAAAATAATGCTCAAGGAGCAATGGAAAGCTACAATATTGGTTGGTGTTGATTGACACCTTCACAAAGTGGACAGGAATTCATCACACATCCTCAGCAAATGCCGCATCTGTGTGTGTGAAACTCTATTGAATGATGCTCTTTCCGTTTTTTGGGGTTCCAGAACTGATTTATGCAGATAATGGAACTCATTTTACAGCACAAACAGTTCAAGACTTAATCCAAGCTGTAAGAAGTAAGATCAAATTTCATAGTATCGGTACAATCAAACAAATGCTGGCAAAAACCACACATGGAAAGGGTATTACTTGGCCAGAAGCTCTGAAATTACTCAAAGACTAACCATTAACTCTATACTAGACCCAAAGACAGGATTATCACCTTTTGAATGTGCTTTTTCACCATCCTTATGTATTACCTGACCTCTCACCACTAACCACACCTAACAAATACACAGATCTTGGTGAACATCTCAGGGAATGTTTTGATTCTGTCAGAAGCTCTCTCTGCTCCACAGAAAAGGATAACCTGGAGACTATGTCTTCATAAAGAACCACCACCGACAACACTAGACACTCCCACTCCCACTGCAGTACGTATTGCTGAATGACCATCTCGGATTCACCTTTCACACGCTAAAAGACTACGGGTGCCTGTAAGTGAACTAACTAACTTGTTTCCCTGAGTAAGTCCAGTACAAAGGGGGCATGTCCTTTTAAAGACAAGGCCGTCTCAACCCTGGTGAAGAAAGAGGCCCGGAGGGGTACTCTCTCAGGTGGAAGCATGACACCAAAATTATTGATGACTCTGTGTTCAGCACTTCTCCTGGCAGTGGGGTGGTAATCTCTTTCTGATTCAAGGACAAGGAACCCACGAAGCACGGACAATGAACAATACGCATAACCTATGGTACCAGACAATAGTGGTTTCGGTGAGAGGACTGGGAATCGATACTTCTTGCTATGTGTGTTCATTGCTACCCCATTTACACAAGACTGCAATACCCATGATTGACTACAATACCCATGATCCCTGTTCCACTGAGTGAAGAGAAAACGCCCGGAGCGACAATAGTGATGAACTCTCGTCTCAGTCTGTTTAATACAAGCAATAATGTTGGACATTGGTTGGTGGGAAATTTGTCAGAAAGGTATCTTAATAGATTGAATGTCACTATTACTGATTACACTGGGTCTAAGATTAGAATATTTAATATTATTGGGATTGGAACTTCTTTGCTTGCAGTTAAGAAGCATTTAATGAAAGTAAATCCTACACTGTTTACTTCACCAATCTGCTTTCACAAAAATTGTAGTAAAAACAGTTTCAACCTGGGTATTTCACAAAGATTACTACTACTACTACTAACCTGTACTTATATAGCGCTTTTCTAATCACAAAGACCACTCAAAGCGCTTTCACTAATACTAACCCTCTATTCTAAGGGCCTATAGGAAACAGATATCTAGGGACAATTTAGAACAGCCAATTAACCTAACATGCATGTCTTTGGATTGTGGGAGGAAACCGGAGCCCCCGGAGTAAACCCACACAGCACAGGGAGAACATGCAAACTCCACACAGAAAGGTTCCAACCCCTGCCAACCTGGGGATTTGAACCAGGAACCTTCTAGCTGTAAGGCAACAGCGCTAACCACTGCACCACCGTGCTGCCCAAGATGCAATGATACTAAGGAAGTGACCTGTGAAGTGTCATATTATGATTCTGTTTGTAGAAATATATTTCACTTTCCCTATATTGCTGCTGGAAAATTCACCTTAAAGAGGAAAAATTGTACTTTTAACTGTAGCAATAATCCTACTGTTTTTTGGCCAAATGATGATGGGTATGGATTCTTGGAAAACCAATGGGTACTCTTTTTCCAATGTATGGCAGTGCTCTAGCTATACACCACATAAATGCATTAGCATGGACAAAAGAAAATCTGACTATATTAATGGAGCAAGGATTCACAACTTTAAATGAAGAACAAAAATTAGCCATTTGAATGATATTTTACACTTACAGCATGGGTTAGATGAAGATAAAGGTTGGGGCTCCTGGGATTGGTTTCAAAGTAGAACTTGGTGGCAGATTTTGCTCAAATGGCTGTCCCCAGTTATTATAATTTTAGTGCTTTTCTGTGTATTGTTCATGTGTGTCATTCCCTGCATCAGATCAATGATCACACATGCATTGACTCAACACACTTTCATGCTACAGCAGTCATTCTTGTCCAATCATGTTCAAGGCCCGTATATGCCACTCTCCCAAAAGGATGAAAATTTTTTGAAGTTACATTATACTGATAATTGCATATGATTAAAAAGATTAATAAAATAATAAACAGGAGGGAAATGTTGGAAAATTGTATATATGTATGTAAATGGTTATCATTTTATTAATAACTCATGAAATGAAGATTGATATTCTTATATGTATGATGCTTTTTCTTATTAATCATAAATACAACTTGTACCTCTTCTTATAATCACTGTTAGTGACTAAGCTGCACCACCCTTCTGTTTGTTCATATGATGTGTGATAAAAGAGTGTTGACGTATGCAAGTCTTTATGCTGTATCAAGACTTGTCCCCTGTACACCATGTGCTTCTTATTTTTTCTGCAAAAGACTGTTGTATGTTATCATTTAACCATTTCATCTGTTAACTATGTTCTTTTTGACCGGAAGCACTGGTTTGTTGTAGGCCCATATATGGAGTTGTTTCCCCCTCTCTTTGCTGAGTGGAGAAGCAGATGTTCTCCCCGCGATAAGAGTGTTCATGCGATTTATCTCCTACACACACTTGAAGACGTACAGAGCATACTTTTGCTTATGTGGTAATTCCGTTGTTCTGCTTTTGCTGAGTTTGTCACATACTCCATGTATATAAAGAAGGCAGCTGCGGGACTGCCCCTGAGTATCCCACTCGCCCTGTAAATGGTATGTGTTGATACTCCTTGTACAAGTAAAAACTTCAAAGGCTCTGCGTGTCTTAAGTCTGATCTTTGATTCAGTCTAATACCTTTTTGTACTCTGTATTTGTGAGGTTATATTTCAGACTTCTGACAACACCCAAGAATGGCTAAGAGCCAAACATTGGACTATTCTAAAGCGGCCTTCTATGAGCCCTGATCTAAATCCTATTGAACATCTATGGAAGGAGCTGAAACATGCCGTCTGGAGAAAGCACCCTTCAAACCTGAGATAACTGGAGCAGTTTGCTCATGAGGAGTGGGCCAAAATACCTGCTGAGATGTGCAGAAGTCTCATTGACAGTTACAGAAATCGTTTGATTGCAGTGATTGCCTCAAAAGGTTGTGCAACAATATATTAAGCTAAGGGTACCGTCATTTTTGTCCAGGCCTGTTTCATAAGTTTGTTTTTCAAAATAATTCTGTTGAACCACAATTCAAAAGCATTGTCTGATTTTCATTGGTTAATTTTCATAGAATTTTTATTTATTACCACTTCTGTCAGATTCAAGTTATTTCTGTGACCATTGTGAGTTTTTCTTTCATTAACAGAGGGGTACCAACAATTTTGTCCACGTGTGTATTGATGTTTTTTGAATGTATATGATGCAATTTCCTTTTGCCAACTGTAGCTTACTAAAACTCACCATTATAACACACAAACTTCAGTGCAGTTTCACAGTCATTGTCATCCCATGTGCCAAGAAAACCACTTCCACTTAAAAGGTCTACACAGTGCTGTTTTCCATTATTATTGTTGGGTTGACCAGGAAACCAGTTCCTAAATGTCATTTCTCCTTCACCATAGAAGCTGCTGTCATTTAGGGACCATCTCCAGCTGTTTTCCAGGTCATCATATAGACCAATCCATGCCTTTCCTGTGCAAAATGATAGAACATATCTTCAAATATTCAACCAAAGTGAAATGTTATCATTTTTTTAAATTCAAAATAAGTTACAAAAGTTTGAATCTGTTTCCTACAACACGAGTATCAGTAGGTCACCTGTATAGATGGATGTGGTGTTTGTCACAGCATAAACATCATGTATATTTTCTATGGTGGCCAGGTCAGTGTAGACTTCTCTGCAGAGGGCCTGAGCTTCAGTCCAGTTCACTGAAGTATTCACAAAGTAGTACTGATGACTTTGGGCAAAGGTAACACCAAGTAGTGCTCCTAAAGAAAAGGAGAAAAGAAGCAGAGCAGCGGTATAAAACATACAAAAATAAGTTAACATATAGTATAATAAGATGTAGTAAGAGAGACTATTACAGTAAAGAACTGGAGAAAAACAGAGACAATATTAAAAATATATGGACAATACTTAACAGTATTCTTGGAAATAAAAGCAGAAATACAAGCTACCCAACCGATTTTTCAAAAAATAATAAAACGACTCAGAGTGTGAATGCAGCTTCACCTGCAGATGAATTTAATAACTTTTTGTTAACATTGGTCCTAATTTGGCTCGAGAAATACCCATTACGGCGCCTACAGGTGATACAATAAGCAATAACACTGCTATAAAAGACTCCATTTTCATAAAGAACACAGACGAGAGAGAGGTCATTGAAATTGTTAAATTGTTTAAAAGTAAAACATCTACGGACTGTGATGGAATTGACATGCTCTTAGTCAAAACTATTATTGAATGCTTAGTGAAACCACTGACGTATATCTGTAACCTGTCTCTCCAAACAGGTATATTTCCCAATGCAATGAAAATAGCTAAAGTAATTCCGATATACAAGACGGGTGACAGAGGGGAATTCTCAAACTATAGACCAATTTCACTATTGCCGCAATTTTCCAAGATACTTGAAAAAAATATTCTATGAGAGAATTGACAACTTCATACTGAAGAATAATTTATTGTGTGAGCAGCAATATGGGTTCAGACACAAGAGGACAACTGCATTTGCTCTAATGGAATTTATAGAAAAAATATCAACTGCCATTGAAAATAAAGAGTATTCAGTTGGGGTATTCCTGGATCTTAAAAAAGCATTTGATACAGTGGATCATAATTTATTATTAAAGAAACTACAAAATTGTGGTATTAGAGGGGTAGCACTATCCTGTGTCATATCCGGCTCTAGGGAGCCGGGCAATCAGAGCCAGGGACAAGCCAGTGAGTCGAGATGTTTTATTCTGGGTAAGGGATAAGGGATGAGGAGAGCACAGATACTCATACAGACGTACATTCTCAGGCTGCACAGCGCAGGGGTAGGTAGCTCGTACCGGACATGGGGGGTAACAAGACGTGCATACTCACAGCGGGATACAAACACCGGAATGCTGCAAGGGGAGTTGAGGCTGACACCAGACGAAGGGGCTTCAGCCTAGCAGTGCTTATGTCGCAGCCCCGAATGATCGAAGCTGCTCCTCTTTATACTCATTAACAGCGCCCCAGCTGATGAGGATTAATTGGCCCCAGCCGTCCCGTGACACTGACAGCTGGGAACCAGCTGAGGCACTGCCCAATGAGAGGCAGGGATAAAAGGAGCATGGGCTGAGCGCCGAGCCGGCGTCTCACCCCATGGTGACAGAGCCTCCCCCTCACGGTCGGGCTCCCGAACGACCAGGAATATCCCAGCCCCCCCCCCCCCTCCCCACCTAGGGTGGGCGGAAGGGAGGCAGGACCGGAGGGGAAGATGCAAAGGGAAGGACAAAAAAAACAATAGACCAATGTAGGGCAGCAGGGCAGAGAAAAAAAAAACCCAAATACAATACCCTACAACACAGGGAAAAGGATTAACCCAGAGCACAGTTAGGGAGAAAACTGAGTTAGGACACAGGTAGGGAAAATACCAAATATGACTACAGACAGCATACAAATAACGTATAGATCGGGGCAAAAAAAAAGAAAACCAAAAACCCACCAAAAAGGTGGCAGGAATGAATAAAGCAATCACAGAGTATAGTTAAGGGGAACAAAACACACTACTCCATAATGCACCAACAAGACAAAGGTCAGGACAAAAAATGATGAAAAACGCTGTGCATGGATACTAAAGAAAACAAAACACACAGCACTGAATATATAAAAGATCACCTAAAGAAACAGAGGTGACAAGGACAAATGGGTAATAATGAAGTACGGTTAAGTGGGAATGAAACACATTACTTCAAACAATAACAAACACAGTCAATGTTAAAGTCGGGGCTAGGGAAGGCCCCCCACGAGGATAATAAGACAGAATGGGGTGATCACAGAGTATGGTTGAACAGGAAACCACACGCATACTCCATGATGCACCGACGAGGCCAAGGCTAAGGTAAGGATGAATGAAAACGCTGAGTAAAGATAAGAAAATGCAATACACAGCGCGATACATAAGGTGAGTCACCAAGAGGAAAAAAAGGTGACAGGGTAACAGGATAACAATACGATAAAAATGCTGAGTATGGTTAAAAAAAAACAACACACAGCACAAAAACATATATTCCCCTAACGGACAAAGAAACTACACCCGAGTGACTTCAATAATAATAAAAGAAGTAAAGGACACCCGAGGAGACGGCAGGCAGAGTCCAAAACGGCCGGAATTGTTCTGGTAATCTCCCCGCCCATTGTCCAGTTGGCAACCCGGGGAAGAGAAATGTTCGGACGGCGAACTCTGGGCCCAGATCCCAGGAATCCAGTCCAACGGCTGCCGAACCAGGCCGCCCAAAGGCAAACACAGACCAGTGGGGGGAAACCAGATCGCCGAACCGAAAGTTTTGCGGGTCGGGTCGTCGACCCGCATCACTCAACCACCAGGACCGTTGAGACGGACGAAGGGTCAGAGCGGATCCCGGTGGAAGAGGCTCAGGGGAGAGCCGATGACGAGGGCGGCGGGCCTCAGGGAAATGGCCACCTCCTCACCGGACCTGGACAACACTGGGGCAGCACCCACGTCGGACCCCGATCGGGCCTCAGGCGAACCCACGTTGGACCCCGATTGGGTCTCGGGCGAACCCACGTTGGACACTGCACCAGAACCGACCTCCAACGTTGAACCCGGACCCTCCAGCACCACGAGGAACAGCAACTCCTCGCCGGTGACCCTGGAAGAAGGCTCAGAAGAGAAAACAGAACCGGGATCAGGATCACCGGCAGCGCCAGAACCCGGCGAGATGAGCTCAGACACAGCGGGCGGCTGCACCCTGCTCGTCTCCCCTGGAGATAGGCTGAAGTGCTCAAAGATAAAAAGAGAGAAAAGAAAGGAGAGCACTCGCCTGATCTCGGGTTCTGATGCCGTCCAGGACTGCGAAGATCCAGGATCTGTCGTCAGGAGGTCGTTGTCAGGCTCCCATCTAGCCGCGTCGGGCCCCGCAGCCAGCACGATGGTCAGCGCAGCTTGAGATCCCTCCAGCTCAGGTAACCCCGCCGACGACCCACTCGGCGTGAAGCCAGAAGAATCTCGTCCCGCTGGACCGAACCGCTCCTCCGTGGAGACCCAGGGACGCTCAGTCGTCAGCGTAGACTCCACGCAGCAGTCAGTCCCCCTCCTCCGTCCGCAATGTAGCAGCGGAACCACAGGCCCTCTCCATATCCCACCACGTTGACCCGGAGCCGGGGACCGCTCGGCGGAGAGAGACACAGAGGATGCGGGATTAGGAATACAGGTTACAGCAGGTGGGGAGAGTTCAGGGAGCTGCGAACCCTGAACTTCTCCTCCAGGGATGTGACAGAGCAAATCATTAAGCAGGTGTGAAAAAACAATGACTTGCCTGCCCCCTGGAGGTTGAGTATCGCCTGCTGTAGTGGAATCTGCTTCTTCCTCTCCCCGCCCGGCGATAACGGAGGACCCCCCGGGAATTCGTCTGAGGATCGCTCGCGTTGTCTCCAGCAGAGAGCTCACCAGGCCGGGATTCCAGGCACACACAGCGGTCAGGAAGCGCGTCGAGGAGGAGGGGGAAACAGCCGGGGTGAGCCAGCCCGAATGTCCAGGAATGACAGCGGGGGAACGAGGCTCAGGGGACGAGGCTGTAGAATCTCCACACTGACGAGGCGAAGGGATGACAGCTGCGTGGGAGGAACGGTCCTGACGATGACCCAGAACTGGATCCGGACGAGGTTCGTGCAGAGGTGACTCGGCGATGTGATGACGACTACTCCCAGGGGACGAAGCGAGGGGGAAACCCAGGATTCGCCGCTCCAGATCGGAGATCGAGACGAGGAAGGCGTCGAGCACGGGAAAGCTTCGTAGCCCTGAAGTCCTCACCATCAATCTCACTGCCGCCGCCACATGCCTGAAGGTGGTGACAGGGAACACAGTAGAGCTCGCGACAGCCACTCGACCCCGGACATAACTGCTGTCAGCTGCGGCTCCTTGAAGGGAATCCCGAGTGACGTGGCGCAGGTCGGGGGAAGTCCTCTGGTTGGCGCGAACTCCCGGACTGGAGTAACGGCAGGAACGGGACTCCGAAGCGGGGAAAGACGTCGCCCACTTCGACTCCCTGCCGGGATTTCCATCCACCCCGTGGAGCTTCTCTCGCTGTGTACCTGCAGCGTCTATCCTGGCACTGTCCTCCAGATGGTACAGAGAGTGAGGGTGACAGTCCAGGAGTTCCTCAGCACGGCCCGGATGCCAGCGTCTCGCGTTGGAGGCGTCGTGCAGGGTGAAGAACGTCCCGTCGACAGCCTCCGAGATGGACCTCAGCTCGTCACCCTGGCGCCGGAAGTGACTCCTGGGAAACGGCATGCTAGCAGCGCTGACACCCGGACAGAAAGGTACATTTCCACGGCGACTCACGGCCGCCGGCAACTCTTCGGGGCTGCGACATACTGTCATATCCGGCTCTAGGGAGCCGGGCAATCAGAGCCAGGGACAAGCCAGTGAGTCGAGATGTTTTATTCTGGGTAAGGGATAAGGGATGAGGAGAGCACAGATACTCATACAGACGTACTGTAACGTCGGGGCCATTTTAAGGGAGCCAGGGATTTCCCAGCATGCTTTGCCAGTTTGAAACGTTACTGTGTGTGTGTTAAATGTGTTACTTCTGAGTTATACTGCTGTGTCATTATAACTGCATTATAATGGCCCAGCAGTGTTTAGCAGGATTAGGGCAAGATGTATCATGTGTGTGTAACCGTGATGTAAACAGAGGTCTGTGAGAATGACCTCCGCTCCTGTCTGTGCTGAGAAGCAGGTTGGGGGTCGGGGTGTGTGTAAAATAAATCTGGTTGATCACAGCCATCTGCTCCATTGTCTTTTTGTGTGAACCCCTGCAAACGTCACACTGGTGTCAGGAGTGGGATATGGAGCGAGATGAGGATCCAGGTGGAGGTACAGCGGCCGGAGCGATTCATCGCTCAGCCGGGAACGGAGTGTAGAGCTGAGACGCCGGCCCCTGGAGAGCTTCGCCGCGATGGACGGAGCAGAGCAAACCAGCCCCGCTTCCCGCCCTTTTCAGGGCAGGACGGGCTGGCGATTCCAGAGCGACTAGGAGCGGCAATCGACCGGGAGATGACAGTCTCATCCATTCAGCAGCGGGCCAAGATTCCCCGCTACAACGGCGAGAACCTGTTGGATGACCACCTGGCCCAGGTCGAGCTGGCTGCCGCGCTGATCATCAGAGGAAACCACCGTGCTGAGAGCGAGTGGAGGAGGAGCTACGGCAGATCACAGCAGCGCGTGCACGAAGGAGACAGCCGTGGCGACGCGAGGAAGGACGGCTTCCGCTGCACAGAGCCAGGGTACATGGCATGGTACTGCCCCGCACACAGCGCACGACAAACTGGCCCCTCGCCGACGCTAAATTAGAGCGAGGTGGCATGGACGGGAAAAAAAGCCGCCTCCTGCAGATGCTTCCCCCGGCAGATGACGTCACAGAGGCGCAGGAGCGACGCAGCGGAGCGAGCAGGACGAAGATGCGGCCACTTTCCAGGCGCGGCAAAGGCTGGACGCATGGATGCGGGCCAGCGGCCGCCTGGGAGAACTGGCAGCGGTGGGAGTCGGCCGGAGCGGGCCTGGGACTCCCGCTGCCAGGGAAGGGACTGTGCGTGGTCCTACAGAGGCTGTCAGATGTGTCCATCCGCCCGCTGATGGCCAAACCGGAACCCTATCCCAACCAGATGCTCTGACCGAGACTCAGATGGCCCGTGCATGCCGCCCTGGCACCGGGCTGACTCGCGTTGGATTTCTGAAAGTGGACTTTGAATTTTCTGGGGACAGAAACCAGTCCAGGGGGGGGCAGTGTAACGTCGGGGCCATTTTAAGGGAGCCAGGGATTTCCCAGCATGCTTTGCCAGTTTGAAACGTTACTGTGTGTGTGTTAAATGTGTTACTTCTGAGTTATACTGCTGTATCATTATAACTGCATTATAATGGCCCAGCAGTGTTTAGCAGGATTAGGGCAAGATGTATCATGTGTGTGTAACCGTGATGTAAACAGAGGTCTGTGAGAATGACCTCCGCTCCTGTCTGTGCTGAGAAGCAGGTTGGGGGTCGGGGTGTGTGTAAAATAAATCTGGTTGATCACAGCCATCTGCTCCATTGTCTTTTTGTGTGAACCCCTGCAAACGTCACAGTACATTCTCAGGCTGCACAGCGCAGGGGTAGGTAGCTCGTACCGGACATGGGGGTAACAAGACGTGCATACTCACAGCGGGATACAAACACCGGAATGCTGCAAGGGGAGTTGAGGCTGACACCAGACGAAGGGGCTTCAGCCTAGCAGTGCTTATGTCGCAGCCCCGAATGATCGAAGCTGCTCCTCTTTATACTCATTAACAGCGCCCCAGCTGATGAGGATTAATTGGCCCCAGCCGTCCCGTGACACTGACAGCTGGGAACCAGCTGAGGCACTGCCCAATGAGAGGCAGGGATAAAAGGAGCATGGGCTGAGCGCCGAGCCGGCGTCTCACCCCATGGTGACATCCTGGTTAAGTAGTTACTTAAAGAATAGATATCAGTATGTATGTGTTGGTAACAAAAACTCACAGTTACTGAAGGTTACTTGTGGAGTCCCACAGGGTTCAGTTTTGGAGCCATTGTCATTCAACAGCCGCTGTCTGTTGTCGTTCATTCTGCCCACTCCAAATGGTCCAAGACAGGAGGGCCAGGAGTCATGGTCAGCACCCACTCTGGCATTGAAGTCTCCAAGGAGAATGAGTTGTTCAGAGTTGGGGATGATCCTGACAGTTAAGATAAGATAAGATAAGATAAGATAAGCCTTTATTAGTCCCACAACGGGGAAATTCCAGGATTGCAACAGCACAGGGATAGCAACACTCAGAGCGACAATCAGAAGGCAAGAAAAAAAAAAAAAAGAAACAAGCAAGCAAGAGCAGCTAATATACATATGTACATATTACTATAAAATATATATATACACACACAGAGACACACAGTGCAGAGCATTGTAGCTGGATGGAATAAATATATGAATATGTAAACACACAGTGCGGAGCATTGTAGCTAGATGGAATAAATATGTGAATATATAAACACCCACAGTACGGAGCAATGTAGCTAGATGGAATAATATGTAGATATATAAACACACAGTGCGGAGCATTGTAGCTAGATGGAATAAATATGTAAATATATAAACACACACAGTGCAGAGCATTGTTGCTAGATGGGATGAAACAGCACAACCGTCTACTTAGTTATCCTACATGGTATGATTACTATGTGCCCATACATATTCTCACTCTCCATAGCAACCGGTATTTTCCTAGTTGTATGCCGGAGGGGACCATTGTGTAAGTCTATTGCATCTTTGCATTCAAAAAACTATTAGTTTGTTACGTCTTTTTGCTATCTCTGCGAGCAGCCCTGCTTAGGTTGTACAGTCTGACAGCCGTTGGTAGGAAGGACCTGCGAAACCTCTCGGTTGTGCACCTGGGATGATGTAGTCTGCTGCTAAATGAGCTCCTCAGTGCATTCAGTATGTCCTGCATAGGGTGGAACTCGGACTCCAGCAGAGATGACAGTTTAGCCACCGTCCTTCTCTCTCCTATCTCCTCCACCGGATCAAGGCGCTGCCCCAGGACAGAGCTAGCTTTCTTGATCAGTTTGTTCAGTCTCTTCCTATCGGCTGCAGTAATGCCACTGCCCCAGCAGACCACTCCAAAAGTGATGGCTGATGCCACCACCGTGTCATAGAATGTCTTCAGCAGCGCGCCTTGTACACCAAAAGACCTGAGGCTCCTCAGCAGGAACAGCCTGCGCTGTCCCTTCTTGTAGAGTGCGTCAGTATTGTGTGACCAGTCTAGTTTATTGTTCAGATGAACACCCAGGTACTTATAGGCTGTCACCATCTCGATGTCTGTTCCCTGTATATTTACTGGTGCTGTGAGGGGTTGTCCTTGCCTGCGACAGTCCACCACCAGCTCCTTAGTTTTCCTCGCGTTGATCTGGAGGCAGTTCCGATGGCACCAGTCCACGAAGTCCTGGATAAGCCCTCTGTACTCAGCTTCATCTCCATTGGAGATGAGGACAATGATCGCAGAGTCATCAGAGAACTTCTGTAGATGGCAGTGTGTTGTGTTGTGTGAGAAGTCCGCAGTATAAAGAGTGAACAGGAAGGGAGCCAGCACCGTTCCCTGGGGGGCCCCCGTGCTACTGATGATCGTGTCGGACACACAGTCCCGGGTTCTCACAAACTGAGGCCGGTTCGTGAGGTAGTCCAGGATCCATGATGGCAGGTGCTGGTCCACCCCTGCGCGCAGCAGCTTGTTGCGAGATTCTCATAGAACTCGTCTTTTGCCTCTGGTGTGGCTGTCAGTGTTGGGGCATACACACTGACGAGGTTGACTGGGCCTTGAGTGGTGTTCAGGCGGAGGGTGTGAAGTCGTGCAGAGCAATTGCTGCCCGGTTCCACCTTCTTCAGCAAGGTGTTCTTCACTGCGAAGCCCACTCCGTGTTCCCTGTGTTTGTCACTGCCCTTTCCCTGCCAGTAGAACGTGTAGTCCTTCTCTCTCAGTGTGCCTGCGTCAGTCAACCGTGTTTCCTGGAGAGTGGCGATATCCACTTCCAGTCTCTTCAGCTCATTATTGATGATGGCAGTCTTCCTGGTGCCGTTGATGTCCTTGAGGTTAGCAGCGAGTCCTGTCATCATAGTGCGGACGTTCCAAGTTCCCAGTTTTAGAGTTGGTCTCTTTTGTTTTTTTGTCTTGCCTGGTGCAAAGGTTCTCAGCCTGCCGTTCGGACTTCTCCTCATGCACCCATGCATGCACCCAATGAGGGTGCATGCACCCATGCACCCAATGAGGAAAGCAAGCTGTGGCGGGACAACACCTTAATGGCTGGGGGCTGCCCAGCTTGAGGCGGGCAGTAGCTGTCCAGTGAGATCCGATGATCCCTCCCACCGTCGGGAACAACCCCTGGCGCCACGCTCTACGCCAATTGAGCGGTGGCTTATAACCGGTAACTGTCATTCCCCGTGTTTTGTCTACGCCAAAGGTGAAGCTGGAGTGTCCTCTCCAGTGATCCGGTGTTCTACCTTCCAGCGTTGGGCATTGGTAGGATTCAAGCCTGGACAGGAAGATATGGAGGACAAGATGTTGCCCATGCAGCATGTCCCCCCTCTCCACGTCACTGATGAATCCAAAGGAACAGCAGGGCTGCTACAGTTTGGCACCAGCACCATCGCAGGAGCTGCCAGAACGATGTTGAGCACAACAGAGAACTGCCTTAGGGACTCCGACTCCGGATTTTTCCTCAGGGTTGACTCCTGAAGCCTTTCCCGTGACCGGGTCTGCCGCAAGGCAGCGGAGGTTTGAAATCAGGGTTTACCTTCCCCTAGATGGGCTATCTTCCCAGGTTGACAAGCCACCATCTACCCGAAGCGTCTGGTTTTAAGGCACCAGAGATCCGCCCTCGCCCCTTCTCCTATTAGTAAAAGCAGTTCCGCCGGGCTTAGAGACTAAACCACACGGGCAGGCTAGGAGTTGGTCTTAGTTGTCAGAGGCTTTTCTAGACACACGCCATTAGGAGCATTTTATGAGCACTGGGAGCTTAACCCCAGTGCCGCTCCTGGCTATGACAAAAGTGTCATACAGTGTTGTCACAAAAGTGGTAATAAATAAAAATTCTATGAAAATTAACCAATGGAAATTAGACAATGCTTTTGAATTGTGGTTCAACAGAATTATTTTAAAAAACAAACTCATGAAACAGGCCTGGACAAAAATCATGGTACCCCTAGAAAAGATTGAAAATAATGTGACCATAGGGACATGTTCAACCAAGATGTGTCCTCTAATTAACATCACAGGTGTCTACAAACTTGTAATCAGTCAGTCGGCCTATTTAAAGGGTGACAAGTAGTCACTGTGCTGTTTGGTGACATGGTGTGTACCACACTAAACATGGACCAGAGGAAGCAAAGGAGGGAGTTGTCTCAGGAGTTTAGAAAGAAAATTATAGACAATCATGTTAAAGGTAAAGGCTATAAGACCATCTCCAAGCAGCTTGATGTTCCTGTGACTACAGTTGCACATATTATTTAGAAATTTAAGATCCACGGGACTGTAACCAACCTCCCTGGATGTGGCCGCAGGAGGAGACGGATAATACGAATGGTAACAAAAAAGCCCAGAACAACCTCTAAACACATTCATGGTGAACTCCAAGGTCAAGGTACATCAGTGTCAGATCGTACCATCCGTCATTGTTTGAGCCAAAGTGGACTTCATGGGAGACGACCAAGGAGGACACCACTGTTGAAAACAAATCATAAAAAAGTCAGACTGGAATTTGCCAAACTGCATGTTGACAAGTCACAAAGCTTCTGGGAGAATGTCCTATGGACAGACGAGACAAAACTGGAACTTTTTGGCAAGGCACATCAGCTCTGTGTTCACAGACGCAAAAATGAAGCATACCAAAAAAAGAACACTGTCCCTACTGTGAAACATGGAGGAGGTTCTGTTATGTTCTGGGGCTGCTTTGCTGCATCTGGCACATGGTGTCTTGAATCTGTGCAGGGTACAATGAAATCTCAAGACTATCAAGGTATTCTAGAGAGAAATGTGCTGCCCAGTGTCAGACAGCTTGGTCTGAGTTGCAGGTCATGGGTCTTGCAACAGGATAATGACCCAAAACACACAGCTAAAAACACCCAAGAACGGCTAAGAACGAAACATTGGACTATTCTAATGTGGCCTTCTATGAGCCCTGATCTAAATCCTATTGAACATCTGTGGAAGGGGCTGAAACATGCCGTCTGGAGAAGGCCCCCTTCAAACCTGAGACAACTGGAGCAGTTTGCTCATGAGAAGTGGGCCAAAATACCTGCTGAGAGGTGTAGAAGTCTCATTGACAGTTACAGAAATCGTTTGATTGCAGTGATTGCCTCAAAAGGTTGTGCAACAAAATATTAAGTTAAGGGTACCATCATTTTTGTCCAGGCCTGTTTCATGAGTTTGTCTTTTAAAATAATTCTATTGAACCACAATTCAAAAGCATTGTCTGATTTTCAATAGTTAATTTTCATAGACTTTTTATTTATTACCACTTTTGTCAGATTCAAGTTATTTCTGTGACCATTGTGGGTTTTTCTTTCATTAACAGAGGGGAACCAACAATTTTGTCCACGTCTGTAGGCGCATCTCCTGTCTCCCCTGGAAGTTACAAAGAAAAGTAAAATGCACAGTAAAATGCACACACTCCTTGTTCATTCATGCCCCTAAAAAATTCATTAATGCCTAATCTAGATTCCAATGATAAGTCCACAATTAAAATGAGAATGTGGATGGAATAAAAAACTATTAAGGGTATCATCATATTATAATTAAAATGACAGGTGATTAGATTATAACTTACAACTCTCCCCATTAAAATAACTGAAGATCCCAGTGCATGCTGTTTCCTCATGACCTCTGGAGCTGCGTGATTTCAAAATACATTGCTGAAACGGCATTAAACCATGCGCTTCTAATGACAAACCAACTTTTTTTCTGATCAAAAGCACATTGTCAAAAAATGCACCATAATACTGATGCGCTGACACTGCTACACTGTCACACATCTTTGAAATGAGCCTCCTCCTCCCAGCACAAAGGCAGCGCACTGTCTACTGATAATTAGATGGTGTTCAAAGTGTAGAAAACAGACAATGGCCCTCATTTCTCAAAAGTGTATAGAAATCGGCACACATTTGGATGTAAATATGATTGCACAAAAAGGCCTGTGTGGTAGGTTATGAAACTGGGCGTATCCGGCCAGTCTCATTGTATGATCATTCACTTATTGCTAAATCTCACAGATGGATCCAACTCGAGCGTCAGTTGAATTCGACGTCTCACTCCCAGAAACTATGAAACATCCATCCATTCATTCATTCATCCATCCATCCATTTTCTACCGCTTTTCCGGGGTCTGGGTCTCGGAGGCAGCAGCTAAAGCAGAGAAGCCCAGACTTCCCTCTCCCCAGCCACCTGCTTCAGCTCTTCTGAGGGGATACCAAAGCATTCCCAGGACAGCTGGGAGACATAGTCTCTCCAGTGTGTCCTGGGAATGCTTTGGTGCACTCCCAGTGGGATGTGCCTGAAACACATCAAGTGGGAGGCATCCAGGAGGCATCCTGATCAGATGCCCAAATCACCTCAACTGATTCCTTTCAATGTGGAGGAGCAGTGGTTTGACTCTGACCCTCTCCCGGATCTCTAAGGGTGAGTCCAGCAGTCCTATGGAGAGAAGTCATTTCAGCCACTTGTGTCCACAATCTCATTCTTTCGGTCATTACCTAAAGCTCATAACCATAGGTGAGGGTAGGAACGTAGACTGACTGGTAAATCGACAGCTTTGCTTTAGAGCTCAGCTTCCTCATCACCACAACAAACTGGTACAACATCCCAACATCTGCATCACTGCAGATGCAACTCTGTCAGTCTGTAAATCTCTTGCTCCATTCTCCCCTCACTTGTGAATAAGACCCCGATATACTTAAGCTTCTCCACTTGGGGCAGGAGTTTGTCCCCAACCCAGAGAGGACAATCCACACTTTTCCAGCTGAAGACCATGGACTCAGACTTGGAGGTGTTGATTCTCATCCCAGCTGCTTCACACTCAGTTGCAAACCGTCCCAGCAACACCTGTAAGTCATTGCTCGATGAAGCCAACAGGACAACATCATCTGCAAACAGCAGAGATGAGATCCTGCGGTCACCGAACATGACACTCTCCGTTCCATGGCTGTGCCTAGATATCCTGCCCATAAAAGTTATGAATAGAATCTGAGACAAAGGGCAGCCCTGGTGGAGTCCAACTCTCACTAGAAATGAGTTTGACTGGGTGTTGGCAATACGAACCAAACTCTTGCAACAATCGTATAGGGACCGGATAGCTCGTGACAATATGCCCAATACCCCCCACAACAACACTCACAAGAAACCACGAGTGACGTGATTGAATGCTTTCTCCAAGTCCAAAAAACACATGTGGACTGGTTGGGCAAACTTCCACGAACCCTCAAGGATTCTCAAGAGGGTAAAGAGTTGGTCCGAGGTGACACGGCCAGGAGGAAGACCACATTGCTCCTCGTGAATCTAAGGTTTGACCAAAGGTTGGATTCTCCTCTTCACTACCCTGGCATAGATCTTCCCAGGGAGGCTGACCTCCACGCAATGTTGCAGAGGTGTGTCAGCCATGACAGCCCTACAACATCCAGGGCCTTGAGGTACTCAGGGTGAACCTCATCCACCCCTGGGGTCCCGCTACCAAAGAGTTTTTTAACTACTTTGGCGACCTCAGTCTCAGTGATGGGTAAGTCGTCCCCCTTGTCCGAGAGCCCTCCTTCCTCTGTGGAAGGCGTGTCAGTAGGATTGAGGAGATCCTCAAAGTATTCCTTCCACTGCCCAATGATGTCCCCAGTCGAAGTCAGCAGCACCCTAACCGCACCATACATAGTGTGAACAGGTTGCTGCTTCCCCCTCCTGAGCTGCCAGACAGTTTACCAGAATGTCTTTGAGGCCGACTGAAAGTCTTGTTCCATGGCCTCACTAAACTCCTCCCACACCTGAGTTTTTGCTTCAGCAACCACCCGAGCTGCACTCCACCTGGCCTGTCAGTACACCTCAGCTGCTTTGTGAGTCCCACAAGCCAAACAAGCTCGATAGGACTCCTTTAGTTTGATGGCTACCCTCACCATTGGTGTCCACTACTTGGTTCAGGGGTTGCCACCACAAGATGCACCAATGACCTTGCGACCACAACTCTGGGCAGCTGCTTCAACAATAGAGGTGGAGAACATGGCCCACTGAGACTCCATGAATCCAGACTCCCTCAGAATGTGGTTGAAGTTCTTCCAGAGGTGGAAGTTGAAGACCTCTTGGACAGGGGCCTAAGCCAGATGTTCCCAGCACACCCTCACTATACGTTTAGGTCTACTGTCTACTGGGTCTGAATGGTGTCCACCAATTCTGTCGGATCCAACTCATCACCAGGTGGTGATCAGTTGACTGCTCTGCACCTCTCTTTACCCGAGTGTCCTAGACATTTGTTTGCAGGTCTGATGACACGATAACAAAATTGGTCATCGATCTGTGACCTAGGGTGTCCTGGTGCCAGGTACATATATAGATACCCTTATGCTTTAACATGGTGTTCATTATGGACTGTCAAGAAACTGAAAACACTCAGAATGTGATCATATATTAGTTTGTTACCTCAATAAAGATTCAAGACACAAAGAATTCTTTTATAAGTTTTACTTGCCGCATGTATGTCAAGAATCTGCTGCAAGGCACACAGGCGATGATGACATTCAGCACTGCACTGAGGAAGTCTCAGTGTCTTACAGCTTTTATACCAGCAGTGTACATGAGTCATAAAGGCAGTTTGAGTCACACAGACAGCTTCTGAGTCATACAGTTTCTGCTTCACACAGGTAGTTTGAGTCACACAGATAGTCTGAGTCACAAAGGCAGTCCATCCAACTAATCAAGTTCACAGTATTTTTCCACTACCTACATATCAATGGTCATATAAAATGATAAATGCAGAGTAAGTATGTACATTTTCAGACATGGACAAACTGTGGTTGGCACATTAAGTCCAATAACTGACCACTCAGGTTCAGATTGGGTAGGCCATTCCTCCCAATCACTCCCCTCCAGGTTTCACTGTCATTGCCCACGTGCACATTGAAGTCCCCCAGTAGGACAATGGATCCTCCAAGAGGAGCACTTTCCAGCACCCCAGTCAGAGACTCCAAAAAGGGTGGGTACTCTGAATCATCATCTGGTGCATAGGCACAAATGATGGTGAGGACCTGTTTCCCAGTCAGAAGGCATAGAGAAACTACCCTTTTGTCCACCAAACTACCCTTTTGCTGCCACTCCAATGTCGAGGCAGCAAGGTGGGGAGATACAAGAATACCCACCCCTGCTTGTCACCAAGCTCCAGCCCCTCTCCATGAAACTGGCTCCAGAACCAGAGCTGTGCATTGAGTTAAACCCAATTATATCTAGCCGGTTTCTCTCAACCTCGTGCACCAGCTCAGGCTCCTTCCTCAACAGAGAGGTGACATTCCACGTCCCAAAAGCCAGTTTAGAAAGCTGGGGATAAGACCGCCAAGGTCTTATCCCCAGCAAAGCAAAGCCTCTACCTTTGATTGCTACCTGATCCACATTGCACCGGACCCCAATGGTGCCTTTTGCAGGTGGTGAGCCCACTGGAGGGTAGACCCATATGACTCCTTCGGGCTGAGTCCGACCGGGTCCCCCAGGCATTAACCCGGCCACTAGATTCTTGCCATTGCACCTAACCCCATACCGGGTGGGTTACACTGAATCCTTGATTTTTTCATTCATCATGGGAGTCAATTGGAGCACTCTTAGTCTCACCCTTTACACAGGACCAGTTTGTCTTGGGAGACCTTACCTTAGGCAAATTGCCTCTGACAACATCGCTCCTGGGATCACCAGGGCACGCAAACCCCCCATCCCGATAAGGTGGCGATAAGGTGGCGATCCATGGGGACACAGCAGAATGAAAAACAGCAAATAAGAAACTTCTCCATCAAAGAAATTGACATTATCATAACAGAAGGGAAAAAATACATTAGTGTTGTGTGGCAGTGTCAAAAAGGTCTCATTCAATGCTGAAGAACCATGTTTTTGTGGCGATCGAGACTGCACCACTGTCACGCCGCGCCGTTCATCAGCGGCGCCACCTGCTCACACACCTGATCCTCATCAGCGGCGAGGGATAAAAGCCGCCTCGCCTGGAGGCTCGGCCTGAAGCCGTCAGACTTCGTTCCCTCACCGCCGTGAGCATACCTTTCTTCAGCATCGCTATTCTGGGTAAGAACCCTTACCTCCTTTTCCAGTCTGCTCCCCTGTGCACAGGTGGATTCCCCGGCGGCGGACATCTCCGTTCCATCGCCCATCCTTCGCTGCTGCACGGAGCTCTCCAGGTGGCTGTCTCCCGGGCTACGTTCCCCTTGCTGTGCCAGCTATCCTGACAACTCAAGTAAGATCTTCTCTTGCCGTAATTCATCCTGTGTTGGTGTATGCCCGTCACCCTCTCCCTGTGCTCTCTCCATAGGGTTGCTCGGCCGAACGGTCATCTGCCTCTGTGCCTGAAGCAGACGCCACCACCAACACATCTGCATCCCGCAGACACACACTCATTCACCCCTGCTGTTAATAAACTCTTTGAACTACTCTAAGCCTGTGTGTGCGTGTCTCCTGAGCCGTGCGTTATGTCAGTACGGCTTCAGCAGAGCGGCTCGGCGGACGGCGGGCTCGCACACCGGCTTACCACTCTCGAGGCTAGAGTGGATCAGATAGCTTATCAACAGCAGGTGATCCTAAATCAATTGATAACTATCACTGGCCGATTGGACCGCCTGGACCCCCAGCAGCCGTTCACCCCGGCTCCTCAGGGTGGCGCAGCTCCTGCTGTTCCGGTGGCAGTCCAGCCAGCTCCAGTGGCACCGGCCCGACTCACACCAATTCCGACCCCCGCCCGCTTTAGCGGAAAGCTCGGCGGAGCGCGGGGGTTTGTGATGCAGTGCGAGTCCGTGTTTGACCGTGTGCCCGGAGACTTGCCCTCTGATCACAGCCGGATCGGCTACATAGGGAACCTCCTGGAGGGGCGTGCTTTAACTTGGGCCTACGCTATTATGGCGAGACCCAGTTATGCCACCCTCACCTATGCCGAGTTCGTGAGGCGCTTCCTGGAGGTGTTTGATCACTCCCGTTCCGAGGCGGTCCAGGTCGATCGGCTTCTCGCTCTCCAGCAGGGAAGCCGGTCGGCCGCGGATTATGCCATCGAATACCGGGTAGCGGCGGAGGAACTGGGCTGGGAGGAGCGCTCCCTCTGCGGCCTGTTTCTCCGCAGCCTCAATAGTGATCTGAGGGATGAACTGGCTGGACGGGATATTCCCGGAACGTTAGCGGAGCTAACCTCATTAGCAATCAGCTTGGACAACAGGCTGCGCGAGCGCTCCTCAGGACGGAAGCCGTCTGCTTCTCGCCCTCGAGGAGTCCCGCTACGCCTGCCCCAAGCTCGCCCCCTGGCGACGCCGCCACCATCGTGCCCCGAGGAGTCGGAGCCGATGGTGACGGGCTGGGCAAAGCTCTCCTTGGCAGAGAGACAGCGCCGCCGTGAGTTGGGTCTCTGCATGTATTGCGGAGACAATCAACACACGGTAGAGCTTTGCCCACAAAAGCCAAACGGTGGGGTCCGCGAGTCACTGTAGGGGGCCTCGCGGACGTCAATCGGCAAAGTCCCCTCACTCAATTAAAGCTGCCCATCCGTTTTTGCCACAACCCCACTGGGCACCTCACCCACGCACTGGTGGATTCGGGCGCAGAGGGCAGCTTCATTTCACAAGGCCTGGCAACCCGATTGGGCATCCGCTGTCAGGCGCTCAAACACCCCATCTCCCTGGTCCATCTCTCCCGTGCCTCCCTTGGGAGAGTTACCCATCAAACCATTCCTGTCCCAGTCATCATCTCAGGGAACCACCGGGAGGAAATGGTTTTCTACGTCCTGCCCAACTCTGTGTCACCCGTCATCCTGGGGTATCCCTGGCTACGCCTCCACAATCCTGTCCTGGACTGGAGGTCAGCTGGGGTGTCGGCGTGGAGTACCTTCTGCATGGGCACCTGCCTTCAGTCCGCTGCCTGCTCCCCGTCCGCGGCTCCTCCTGTGGCGGATACAGCACCCCCGGACCTGTCACTGGTGCCCCCAGAATTTCACGACCTGGGTATGGTATTCGGCAAGTCGAAAGCTATGTCTCTTCCCCCGCATCGACCATATGACTGTGCCATCAATCTCCGCCAGGGGGCCCCCCTGCCATCTGGTCGGCTCTACAGCCTGTCGGCGCCGGAGAAGGAGACTATGAATACGTACCTGAAGGAATCACTGAGCGCTGGGATTATCCGCCCATCGTCATCACCCGTGGGGGCGGGGTTTTTCTTTGTAGGGAAGAAGGACGGTTCCCTCCGTCCCTGTATTGACTACCGAGCTCTTAATGACATCACTGAGAGGGACCGTTACACCCTGCCCCTCATGGACACTGCCTTCCACTCCCTCCAGGGGGCGACCTGGTTTACCAAGCTGGATCTCCGCAGCGCTTACCACCTCGTCCGGATCCGGGAGGGAGATGAATGGAAAACAGCCTTCCGTACCCCGAACGGCCACTTTGAGTATCTCGTCATGCCGTTCGGGCTGACCAACGCTCCTGCCGTCTTTCAGCGCCTCATCAATGACGTCCTCCGGGATTTCATCGGCCTCTTCGTGTTCGTCTACCTGGACGACATTCTGATCTTCTCTCAGTCCAGAGACGAGCACCGGGTCCATGTGAGGCGGGTCCTTCAAAGACTGCTGGAGAATCGTTTGTACGTGAAGGCTGAGAAGTGCGAGTTTTACGCTAGGACCACATCCTTCCTGGGATTCATCATCGCCCAAGACCAGGTGCTCCCGGACCCAGAGAAGGTGAAGGCGGTGGTGGAGTGGCCTACTCCCGCATCTCGGAAGCAGGTGCAACAGTTTGTTGGCTTCGCCAATTTTTACCGCCGTTTTGTCCCGAATTTCAGCTGGATCGTCGGACCACTGACCCGCCTCACGTCCCCGAAGGTCCCGTTCCGGTGGACCGAAGAGGTCGATACTGCCTTTAAGGCGCTGAAGGCGGAGTTCTCCTCCCCCCGGGTCCTTCGCCAGGTCGACCCCGCGCTGCAGTGCATTGTGGAGGTGGACGCATCGGACACGGGAGTGGGAGCAGTGTTATCCCAGCAATCACCGGACGATGGCGCCAAGCGACCGTGCGCCTTCTTCTCCCGGCGCCTGTCCCCGGCGGAGAGGAACTATGATGTGGGGGACAGAGAGCTCCTGGCCATTAAACTCGCCCTACAGGAGTGGCGCCACTGGCTAGAGGGGGCGGACCTGCCGTTTGTGGTCTTGACGGACCATAAGAATTTAGAGTACCTACGATCTGCCAAGCGCCTGAATGCCCGCCAGGCGCGCTGGTCTCTGTTCTTCGCCAGGTTCCGGTTCTCTATAACCTTCAGGCCAGGCTCCAAGAACGGCCTGCCTGACGCCCTCTCTAGACAGTTCACCCCCGTGGGGGCTGAGGAGATGCCCCACACTATCCTGCCCAGGTCGTGCGTCGTGGGAGCTATCTCTTGGGACATTGTGGACAAGATCCGGAAGGCACAGGAGGTGGAACCTGATCCTGGCGGCGGACCGGAGGGAAGACTGTTCGTTCCGTCTACGGTCCGAGGAGAGGTCATCCACTGGCTCCACACCTCCCGGCTCACCTGTCATCCCGGCACCTCTCGGATGATCAGCCTCCTCCAACGGTCCTTTTGGTGGCCGGGCCTGCGGAGGGATGCAGCCCGCTACGCCCGGGCTTGTCCAATTTGTGCCACCAGCAAGTCGGGAAACGCCCCTCCAGCGGGTCTGCTCCAGCCTCTGCCCGTCCCTGGCAGGCCATGGTCGCACATCGCACTGGATTTCGTCACCGGGCTCCCAGCTTCCAACTCATTCGACACCATCCTGACCGTCGTGGACCGTTTCTCCAAGGCGGCACACTTCATCCCCCTGCGAGGTCTCCCTACCGCCCTGGAGACGGCGGGCTACCTCGTCCAACACGTGGTCAGGCTGCATGGGATCCCGGTGGACGTGGTCTCGGACCGGGGCCCCCAATTTTCATCCGAGGTTTGGAAATCCTTTTGCAACGCCATCGGAGCCAAGGTGAGCCTCTCCTCCGGCCATCACCCCCAGTCTAACGGGCAGTGTGAGAGGACCAATCAGGAGCTGGAGGCTGCGCTCCGCTGTGTTGCAAGATCCAAGCCGACGTCATGGAGCAACCATCTCGCCTGGGTGGAGTACGCCCACAACACCGCCCGCTCTTCTGCAACGGGGATGTCCCCCTTCAAGGCGTCCCTGGGTTACGACCCCCTGCTGCTTCCAGCGCAGGAGAGCGAGGTAACTGTTCCGTCAGTTAGGGCGCACGTGAGGCAGTTCCGCTCCACCTGGGCCGCCGCGCGTCATGCGCTTTTACGCACAGCGGAGCGCAACAAGACCGTGGCGGACCGGCGTAGAAGACCTGCCCCGGCGTACAGAGTTGGGCAACTTGTCTACGTTTCCACCCAGGACGTCACCCTAAAAGGCGAGAGGAGGAAGCTGGCACAGCGCTTCATGGGTCCCTTCCCCATCACCCGGATCATCAACCTGGTGGCTGTGCGCGTGGCTATTCCCCCCTCCCTCCGCATCCATCCCGCCTTCCACGTATCAAAGGTGAAGCTGGCAGTCACCGACCCCCTTTGCCCTCCTCCTGCAGCGCAACCCGCGCCCCGGATGATTGGTGGCCACCCGGCCTGGTCCGTCTCCTCCATCCTGGACTCCCGGTGCCGGGGTCGTGGGTTGCAATACTTGGTGGACTGGGAGGGCTATGGGCCCGAGCATCGACAATGGGTGCCCCCGTCGTTTGTGTTGGACCCATCGCTCATCGCGGACTTCCACCGAGCGCACCCGGATAAGCCATCGCCAGGAGGCGCTGCTAGAGGGGGGAGTACTGTCACGCCGCGCCGTTCATCAGCGGCGCCACCTGCTCACACACCTGATCCTCATCAGCGGCGAGGGATAAAAGCCGCCTCGCCTGGAGGCTCGGCCTGAAGCCGTCAGACTTCGTTCCCTCACCGCCGTGAGCATACCTTTCTTCAGCATCGCTATTCTGGGTAAGAACCCTTACCTCCTTTTCCAGTCTGCTCCCCTGTGCACAGGTGGATTCCCCGGCGGCGGACATCTCCGTTCCATCGCCCATCCTTCGCTGCTGCACGGAGCTCTCCAGGTGGCTGTCTCCCGGGCTACGTTCCCCTTGCTGTGCCAGCTATCCTGACAACTCAAGTAAGATCTTCTCTTGCCGTAATTCATCCTGTGTTGGTGTATGCCCGTCACCCTCTCCCTGTGCTCTCTCCATAGGGTTGCTCGGCCGAACGGTCATCTGCATCTGTGCCTGAAGCAGACGCCACCACCAACACATCTGCATCCCGCAGACACACACTCATTCACCCCTGCTGTTAATAAACTCTTTGAACTACTCTAAGCCTGTGTGTGCGTGTCTCCTGAGCCGTGCGTTATGTCAACCACCATTTGTTTGACCAGTTGATCTTCAGCTGAGAGCTATAATTTAAATCTGTACAGATATGATATATTTGTGTATTTGGGTTATATTGCCTATATAATACCAATTCTTCATATTGACGAAGAAAGTGGTCGGACTTAACCCAGAGGTGTCAGTCTGTCTTCATTGGTTACAGACAAAAAGGGGAATAAATGAATGAAGTTTTTGACTAAATTTGCTCAGCCATTTTAAAGAATACTTGTCAAACATAAGAATTTATTACTAACGTTATAGAAGTCTTGCCTCTCTCTGGAATGGAAAGGGCTATCTGGAACTGTTGTGTGTTCTGCGCATTGGCTCAGCTCTGCCACATGCACAACTCTGGCACCCGGTGGGGGAAACACACAGGGGAAATAAAATAATTTCCCCACATTTTGTGGCATATCATGGCCTCTTTCTGTGGTTTTCAGTTCTGCTGCAATTTAACCAGTGGAGTTAACAAAAATATGCATATCTTAGTCAAATAAATACTTTTTAGAACATTAACATAGTAGCTACTCACCCTACAATACAAGGATATTAATATAACATATATAAAAATAACTAGCATAACAACTCCTTGAAAAACCTCCAGCTCAATCAGAACCATAAAAATATCTCGGAAGCTGAAAGGTTAATTTAGTTTTCTCCATTGTATCAAATAACATTTTTTTTTAAATTTCTGCTTTAATCTGTTTTATTTGTCATAGTGACATAAACATGCAAAGAACATTTATAATTAGTTAAAGTCACCTGTTAATCATTAAAACGCTCATCTAAATATAACACAAGTCAAACATATCATCTGAAAGGTTGCACTGTTCAGTAATCCGATCAAATAATTATCCCATATAGCTCGGTTTCTCTGCTGCACTGCGCTTACACAGAGACTTGAAAATTGAAGCAGGGTACACAATCTCAGACCTGTCATGAGATATTAGCGTATCCTACCATCTCGTCCAGATTGATAAGCACTGTGGCAAGGCTTCACAAAAATGCACTGTTGATCCTCATAATCAGGCTCCAAATGTGTTTCAGTGAATAAAAGGATGTGATTACTGGGTATGTACCGAATGCATCATTGAGCAAAAAATGTTTAAAGTGTCATTAAATAAGAAGAATAAAGGAAGAGGACTGACCTGTGAGCAGCAAGATGTTCAGGACAGAAACCATTGGTCACTCTTAGCAGTTACACAATGTTAATTTTAACTGGTATTATATGAGCCACAAAGAAAAAAAATTAACAGATGCACAGCCTTTCAAATACAACTATCAGCACATGTGTGCTGAGAGTAATACTTGTGCTACTGGGAGTTTTCATCCAGAGTTTGCCTTCAGGAAGTAAAATCTTCAGTTGATGTCATTAATCTTTCAGTCTTGTTCAGACGGAACACATTCTTTGAAACCTGAGCTGTGTGAAACTGTGTCACTGTTCTCATAAGGATATACTTATTGTCAGTGCTTGCATTGACATTGTCACACTATGCCTTGTGAATAACATAGTTTAATTAAACAATTATATATGATTTTTACAGTTACACTTAGTTGAAAATTCATTTCTGATAAACAGCTGTCTCAAATGTTTTCATGCTTGCTATCTCAATTTTTTTGTCAAACTGGGAACTGTCAAGTTTTGTGTTAGATACAGGTGCATCTCAATAAATTAGAATGTCATTGAAAAGTTGATTTATTTCAGTAATTCAATTCAAAAAATGAAATTCTAATATGATATAGATTCATTACACAGAGAATGATATATTTCAAGTGTTTGCTTCTTTTAATTTTGATGGTTATTGTTACATCTGTAAAATGACCAGGCAGGAGGCGAGTCTTCATGCAGCTAACTCTCAACTTTATTACAGTGAATTTGGGTATATATACACAGTAGGCTGTGCTCGCCTGACGTCACCCCGTGGGTGGGCACGGCATCACATACTCACACACTCTCATACCCAACATTCTCCCCCACTTTAGAAAAATGCGAAACCACACACACAATTGATCCTCCCAAATTTGAAACCCGAATCACGCACTAAGCAGGGAATAACGAACAGTAATAACATGGCCTATCACATTCACTCAAAGAACAACTAAAATTGGACCATGTCTCTTTAAAATGTATAAAACAATCCCGTATTACATTCACTCACATGCACACCAGCAAACAATATATACAAAATACACATATATACAGTACATACACAGATATTTACACCAGAAAAAAAATATTTTAGGTAACCCCAGTGTCTCTGGGCAGCGGCAGCCACCATCTTCTAATCTGCTACAGAGGACCTGGGCAGTCCCATGGCATCAGTGCACCTAGTCGTTTTCTACCCCCAGGGTCAAAGCCCTCCTCCCTGGCAAAAATGTCTTTACCCGCCATTTGGCACTTTTTCCCTCTGGGCCCGCCGTGCTGCTGTTCGGTGTACCGCCTCTCCGTGCCCGACGAGCCATTCCCGACTGCCTTTCACACCGCCGTCATGGCTCCAGATGCTCCGGCCTCCAGTGGCCGCACTTCAGGGAGAAACAAAGCCTGTTCGGCGGCATCATCTGCTCCCTTGCCATACCACCCAGCGCCCTCATCCAAGGCACATGGAGCTCCGGCCCTGAGGAACTGCCTGACCTCCATGGTGCACGGCTGTTGCTGCTCACCTCTGGGGCTCATGATGTCACCCTCGCCGGTCTTGTCCTCCGACCCCGGCTGCCCGCCGCTGCCTCTGGCACTCACGGTCCCAGTGCTCCGCTGCACCGTCACCCCGTCCTGCTGCGGCTGTTCCCCTTCTGGGCATTCAGTGTCATGCCCATCGGCTCCACTGTCCGACCCGGGCACCTCAACACTATTCTTGGCACCCTCACTATTGCATCCAGCGCTCTTGGTCCCGGTGCTCCAAGTATCCCACTGCGCCATCTCTGCAATCTGCGGCTGCTGCACGTTATTGCCCCCTGCATGCTTGGGCCCCCCCCTCTGGGCAGCTCTCTCCCTGAGAGCGCGGAGCGGATGCTCCAGTGCCGGTGCTTTCCACAAAAGCCTCACTGGTGTTGGTCTCGAGCTTGTTGGTCTCGAGCCTCACTGGTGTTGGTCTGCACCCCTCGTTGTTTGAGGGGTGCAGGCAATCCCGGTCCCTGCTCTCCCTCCAGATCATCTTCACTCTCCGGGTCCCATTCACTCTCAGTGTCAGTTTCTCTGTCAGCGTCGTATTCACTCTCACTGTCCACAGAACCCGTGCAAACTGGTTTTGGGCCGCTCACTGTCTTTCCACCAGTTTCGAGAGTGAATCCCAGCTCCTCGAGCAATTTCCACCCCATGACATTTTCACCCCGGCATGCCACCTGGAACCGGAATGCTAGAAGAATTTTCTTGCCATACTGCACTGCCAACATGATGCTCCTGCCGGTACCGGTGTTCCCATGGTCCGGCAGTTCCACTGCATCCGGGTGCCGGGGGGTAAGCCTCCGAACCCAGGCCTCACTCACAATGGACCACGTGGTAGCGGTGGCTATCAACATGGGCACCCTCATGCCGTCCAACTTCACCACCTGTTGTTGTCCTGACCAACCTTCAGGGTGCGCAATGTTCACACTGTCTCCGCTGTTGTCAGTGGTCAGGGACTCCTCCACACGTGGCTCCAGTTCTGCCTCGAAGTCCAGCTTAGCGCCCGTCACCTTGTTTTGGCGCAAAACGAGCCTGTCAGCTAGCCTGTCCATTGATGCAGACTGAGCCGTTAGCTTCCCTAAGCTAACTGGCGCCATCAGTCCTGGCACCAAAAGCTCCCTCACCCACAGCTCCCTGGCCCTCGTCTGCTCCGCAAAGTGCACTGTCATTCGCATAACGGCATCCTCATAGCACTCTTCCATGCTCAGTGAGTAGAGGATCCTCCGGCCCTCCATGCCAAGGTTATAGGCCAACAGAGTCCGGCGCTGTTTCCCATTAACCCAAAGGAGACCCAGCTCTATGATATATTCCTCGAACTCCTGTCTCCACTCCGGCCACGGGATCACCGGCTCCCTGGGTTTCTCCAGAAACGGCAGTAACTGTCACGGTAGCCAGCACGCGCCCATTTTTCCTCTTTGCCAAATGTTATATCTGTAAAATGACCAGGCAGGAGGCGAGTTTTCATGCAGCTAACTCTCAACTTTATTACAATGAACTTGGGTATATATACACAGTGGGCCATGCCCGCCTGACGTCACCCCATGGGTGAGTACGCTATCACATACACACACACTCTCATACCCAACAGTTATGGCTTTCAGCAGGGAGTTTCATTTAAAAAACACTGGACTAAAAACTAATTTATAGACAAATGAACCTGCTCCAACTCCAAGTTTAAGGGAGGAGCACCATGGTTTTTTCCTCCCTTTTGTTCCCTTCTCCTCTTTGGTCACAGACCATGGACTACATTTCCCACAAGTCATGTGACTTCATGTCCTTTTGTCACGTGACTTCCTTGCAGGTATTGGCCAGACATACTTCCTGTTGCAGTCTTACAACTGATGATGGTATTTGGATGAACATCAAAACGTCTTGAATTTTGTCAGTGTTGGGAGTAATGCATTACTGTAATGCCACTACTTTTGCTTTAACGTGCTGGGTAACAAAATTACTGTTTAAAAATTCCGTAATGAGTTACAGTTACTGAAATTTGATCAGATACGTTACTCGTTTTATTAATATGGATAGATATTTTAGCGCAAATAAATACAAACTGACCCTACCTAGCTAAGGAGGGCCATCAGTCAAAGAGCCTTTTCACTGATGCAGCCACAAATGGAGCTTGCTCCTGCTGGAAGCTTGCTCCTGGGAGCAAGCTCCATTTGTTTTTGTGGAAATGGACAGATTATTTTTTTGTTGTCGAGGTTAAAGATAAAAGTATATTGGTGGATTGCAAGTTAAATGCATTTGAGACCGACTGCAATCTCCAGAACCGCCTAAGAACAGCAACAAGGTCCTGCAAAGCTAGTGCTATGCTATGCTAAGCTAACACCATGTTACTGGATTTACGCTATCTGAACAGCAGCTGGATTTTGAGTACAGGTATGGGTCTGGACTGCTGGTGACCTAGCATGAATTAAACCGACTGATTGCCAGATACGTCATTACAGAATGATGATCTGATAACATGTCATTTTCCATCAGACAGTTGTTATCCACTGAAGTGAAAACGCATTTACTTGCTACCTGGATAAAGATTATTCAAAAATGGATTTGATCTCCAAAAGGACTGGATCATGTCTCTGTCACAGCAGACATTTGGACTGTGGATAACGGACATTTTCTTTTAATCACTGCACATCAGATTAAATGCAGACTATAACGGTAAGAACCTGAGAGCTGTATGCAGTGTTGCCAACTCACTCTTTTTCCCTCTCTCTCTCACTCCACAAATACTATTTCTCACTCCAAAATGAGGAAATAACTGGCAATTTTGTGTTGATTTTCTTCAGATTTTTCCCACATTAAAAGCTCTCAAAGCAGGGTAAAGCAGACTGAACATGTTCTTAAAGGTCTGTCTGAAACTGTTTTCAGCCTGATTTTAATAAACTCACATAATAAACTCACATACTCACCACCGGAGTGGTGGCTCAGTTGGTAGAGCATCCGCCCCACACCTGGGAGGCAGGGGTTCAAATCCCGGCCGGGTCATGCTGAACACCATATAAAAGTGGAACTTCCTGCCGTCCAGCTTGGTGCTCAGCAATAATGGAATGGAGGAGGGAAATTTGTGGCGGCGCCTTGCATAGCAGCGGCCCTCTGATTCTACACTTGGGGTGTGTGTGATTAACACAGTAGATAGGTAAAGCACAATCTCGTTCTACTGTACATGATTGGTTGTACAGTTGAATGACAATAAAGGGTGATTTAATTTAATTTAATAATGTACAACCTAAGCAGGGCTGCTCGCAGAGATAGCAAAAAGACTTGACAACCTAATAGTATTGAATGCAAAAGATGCAATAGACTTACACAATGGTCCCCTCCGGTATACAACTAGGAAAATACCGGTAGCTACGGAGGGTGACAATATGTATGGGTACATAATCATACCAAGTAGGATAACTAAGTAGACGGTTGTGCTGTTTCATTCCATCTAGCTACAATGCTCCGCACTGTGTGTGTCTATATATTTATATATTTATTCCAACTATCAACAATGCTCCATGCTGTGTGTGTTTACACACACAGCATGGAGCATGTCTGTGGAACATGGAACATGGAGCATGTCTGTTCTTTTCTTCTTTACATGTCTGTTCTTTTCTTCTTCTCTATCCCCTCACCCCCCAGCCAGTCGCAGCAGATGACTGCCCCTCCCTGAGCCTGGTTCTGCTGGAGGTTTCTTCCTGTTAAAAGGGAGTTTTTCCTCTCCACCGTCGCCAAGTGCTTGCTCACAGGGGATCGCCTGATTGCTGGGGTCTTTCTGCAACTGTGGGGGTCCTCCCTACAGTTGATAGTGCTATGAGATGACTGTTGTTGTGAAATGGCGCTATATAAATAAAGTTGAATTGAATTGAATTGAATTGAATTTATATATTTACATATTTATTCCATCTAGCTACAATGCTCCGCGCTGTGTGTGTTTATATATTTATATATTTATTCCATCTGGCAACAATGCTCCGCACTGTGTGTTTATATATTTACATATTTATTCCATCTAGCTACAATGCTCCGCACTGTGTGTGTTTATATATTTATATATTTATTCCATCTAGCAACAATGCTCCACACTGTGTGCTTATATATCTACATATTTATTCCATCTAGCTACAATGCTCCGCACTGTGTGTGTTTATATCTACATATTTATTCCATCTAGCTACAATGCTCCACTCTGTGTGTGTTTATATATTTACATATTTATTCCATCTAGCTACAATGCTCCGCACTGTGTGTGTTTATATATCTACATATTTATTCCAAATAGCTACAATACTCTACACTGTGTGTCTATATATACTGTATATATTTATATTTATATGTACATATGTATACTCGCTGCTCTTGTTTTTCTCTTGTCTTCTGATTGTTGCTCTGTGTGTTACTATCCCTGTGCTGTTGCAATCCTGGAATTTCCCCATTGTGGGACTAATAAAGGCTTACCTTATCTTATCTTATCTTAATGTAATTCATTAATTAAATTATCTTGCTATGTTTGCAGAATAATTTAAGTGTGCATTTAAAAGTAACGTGAAAGTTACTTTTCCAAGTAACTAGTTACTTTAATCATGCAGTAACGCAAAAGTAACTCAGTTACATTTGAAAAGAAGTAACTAGTAACTGTAACTAATTACTATTTTTTTAGTAACTTGCCCAACACTGGTAATAACAGCTTCTAGATGCCTCCTGTATGGAGAAACTAGGTGCAGGCATTGCTCAGATGTGATTTTAGCCCATTCTTCCACACAAACTGTCTTCAAATCTTGAAGGTTCCATGGGTGCCTTCTATGAACTCTGATCTTCTGTTCATCCCATAGATTTTCAATTGGATTCAGGTCAGGTGACTGACTGGGCCATTCTAATAACTTTATTTTCCTTCTCTGGAGCCAGTTGAGAGTTTCCTTGGCTGTGTGTTTGGGATCAGTCTTGCTGAAATGTCCACCCTCGCTTCATTTTCAGCATCTTGGCAGATGGTAACAGATTCTTATCAAGGATGTCTCTGTACATTTGTTCATTCATCTTTCCTTCAGTTATATGAAGTCTGCCTTTACCATGTGCTGAAAAACAGCCCCACACTATGATGCTTCCACCTCCAAACTTCATTGTTGTTATCGTGTTTTTGGGCTGATGGGCAGTGCCATATTTCCTCCAAACATGGTGTGCTGTGGCATCCAAAAAGTTCAATTTTGGTCTCATCTGACCAGAATATATTCTCCCAGTATTTTACTGGCTTGCTCAAATGTTGTGCAGCAAACTTCAAACAAGCTTCGAGATGCTTTTTCTTCAGCAATGGAGTTGTGCGAGGTGAGGGGGCATAGAGCCCATGTCAGTTGAGTGCATTACTTATTGCTTTCTTTGAAACAGCAGTACCTGCTATCTCCAGGTCTTTCTGGAGCTGTCCATGAGTGGTCTCTGGCTTTTGGATAACTCTTCTGATAATTCTTTTCACTCCTCTGTCAAAAATCTTGCGAGGAGCCCCTGGTCATGGCCAGTTTATGGTAAAGTGTTCTTTCCACTTCCAAATGATAGTTCCAAAGATTCAAGATTCAAAGATTCAAAGATTTTATTTGTCAATACTACTATACGTACAGGACATACAGGAGAACTGAAATGGTGTTTCTCTCTCTCTTCAGTGGTGTACACACTATAAAAATAGAAAAAGGAATAAGGCTGGAAAAACAACAACAGCAGTCTATGTACAGTACCGCAACCCGTAGTGCAAATGGCAACAAAAGATAGACCCAGACCTCCCATAGTGCAAATAAAAATAAACGATTAAAGATGATACAACCCAGCAATCCTATATGCAGAAAAGTAGATATGTAATACCTGTAGTTGCAAGTTCAATGCGGTAGTGTAGGTGCAGACAGTAACGGATAGGTCTGCACATGATCAGTATTGCAATGACAGACAGACAGCAGCAGATATGGCATTTGTGCAAATGGCTGCAGTAAAATGCAGAGACATATAGCAGCAAATGTATTACTGTTGGTGTGCCAGTCTTTCTGTGCCAACAGCTGAGGTAGTTATTGTGTGGGTGAGTGCATTATGGTCTGGGGGAATGGGGGGAGGGGAGGAAGTGGACAGAGTTCAGGGTCCTGATTCAATTATTTTCCCCACTGTATATAACTCTCTCTCTCTCTCTCTCTCTCTCTCTCTCAATATACTCTCTCTCTCTCTCTCGCTCTCTCTCTCTCTCTCTCTCTCTCTCTCTCTCTCTCTCTCTATATATATATATATATATATATATATATATATATATTTATATATATATATATATATATATATATATAAATTATGGCAAGCTGTTCAGGAAAAAATATATTACAAAGAAAAGCTTGGAATGTATTCAGTGAACTTCAGAATATATTGAAAAAAAGTCTGAATATATTGAATGAAACTGGGAATATACTGAATAAACTTCTTAATATATTCAATGAAACTCTGATATACACTACTCACAAAAACAGGGATATTCGACTTTCGGGTGAAATTTCAGGATGCACCAAAAATGCACTGTAACCTTTACAGGTGAACTTAATTTGACTTTATCTAACCTTTTGAATGCACATGTCCATCTACTCAGTGTTTCAGCACTTTTTCCATAACTTGCTGTTCTCTAACAAGGTGCTTAACGACAAAATTCACAACAGGTGTTTGATCCATGAATCGACTAATAAATTTTCTGGTTCAATTAGAATTGGTATTTAAACAGTCCTCTTCATCATGCTGTTCATATTTTGACATCATGAGACCAAGATGACGCCTAACAATTGATCAACAGTACTTCGCCATTGCAAGGCTTCAAACAGGATACTCTCAGAGGGAAGTGGCCACTGAGCTTAGAGTGTCACAGAGTGCCATCAGCAGGGGTTGCAACAGAGACACAGAGAAACTGGAAGAGTCACAGAAACGCATAGAAGTGGACATCCTTTGGCCACATCCCATGCTGATGACCGTTTCATTGTGAACAGTGCCCTGTGGAACCGGGTGATGAATGCTATTTAACTCCAGGCACATTTAAGGGAGGTGAGAGGCACCCAAGTGTCACGTCAGACCATTTGAAACCATTTACATCTGCATGGTCTGTGTGTTAGACGACCTGCAAGGGTACCTGACCACACCACCATGCACAGGCATCATCATTTGCATGGGCCAAGGAGAATTTACGCTGGACAAGGGACCAGTGGGCCACAGCGCTGTTCTCTGATGAAAGTTGATTCACGATGAGCAGAAATGATGGCCACCAACGATGTTGGAGACCTCAAGGACAGTGCTATGCATCAGCCACTGTTGTCACCAGACGAGAATTTGGTGGTGGTGGTCTTACTGCCTGGGCAGGTGTGTCTAGTCAATACAGAACTGCCTTACACCTTGTGAATGGTACAGTGACAAGCCGATACTACCTGAATAATATCATTAATCCAGTCATTGTGCCCCTGCATGAACAACACAGGCCTAATTTCATTTTCATTGCTCTAGCTCGTAAAGGTTGCATCATTAGGGAGCAACTGCTGGAGGCTGGGGTACCTCAAATGGAGTGACCTGCACTTTCTCCAGACCTGAATCCCATAGAAAACCTATAGGATCAGGTGAGTCACCGAGTAGAGGCTCGTAACCCTGCAACCCACAACCTCAATGACCTGTGGGCAGCCCTTCAAGAAGAGTGGAGTGCCATGCCTTAGCAGACAATAATTACCTCCGCCAGGCCGAAGGCCAGGAGGAGGTTATGTTTTTGCCAGCGTTTGTCTGTCTGTTTGTCTGTTGGTTAGCAAGATAACTCAAAAAGTTTTGGACGGATTTCGATGAAACTTTCAAGCCTTGTTGGAAATGGTACTAGGAAGAACTGATTAAATTTTGGGGATGATCCAGATCACCGTATGGATACAGGAATTTTTTAAATGATTCTTTAACATTGTGAGATACGGCCATTTTCAACATGTGTGCAGGGGCAATAGAGGGCGCTGGTCGTCGTGTCTGATGAACACAAACTCCGCCTTCTTCAAAGTTTTAGGCACAAAAGCACGCGGAAAACTGTGGTGGGCAGGGCCCGCCAGAGTGGCTGTGTTTGCGCTATGCTGCAAAAGCTGAGACGGGCAGCTGTCCGGCGCTGGATTACTTGGCAGAAATTCACCGGGCAGCCATAGGGGCTGCGCAAAAACCAGCTCTCTGCCGGGGGAGGCTTCCAAATCCTCTTTTTTCCGCGGAGCGCAAACCCAATAAGACCCACGGCAACCATTATCGCACCTTCTTTTGTCCTGCGGCTCCGGAACAGAGAGGAATCCCGGCGCCAGTAATGCTGCGCCTGATATGTGTCACTCTAATGCTAAAAGTGACTGCATCAGGGATTTTTGACCTGAAGTCGCACTTTGCTACACAGCGCCACAAAAACTGTGTAGCCAAATTCGATCGATGGATGCACATTCTCAGCCAGTGACAGAACCGACGCCTTCCAAATCCAATGCATCACTAGCAGAAGTGATGTTTTGTCATTTTGTGGCAGAGCACAATCAACCCCCATTGGTGGCAGATCACTTCAGTGATTTGGTGCCAACATTGTTTCCTGACAGCAAGAGCACTCAATTTTTTTGTGCTACTTGGCTTATTATTTTCACATTACCAAAAAGTTATGGCTCAACATTGGGTCCATATAAGTGTACATTTGAATAAATATGTTTGAAATAGTTCATGTTGCAGTTGCTGTTTGCTTAGTTTTTGTTTGTTTGTTTGTTTGTTTTTGCTTCAGTTTTCTTTCATCTGCCGATAAATAGTTTTTAAGTACTCAGTACAGGTGTGAAAGCCCCCCGCCCTCCCCCAATAAGGGAGGCATGAGGTCAGTACAGGTGTGAAAGCCCCCCCAATAAGGGAGGCACGAGGTATGCCTTGACAGGTCACAGCCTGGCACTTTGCAGATGCAGGAGATGGATACAACATCAACACTTCAGTTTATTACCTCCGCCAAGGAGGTAATGCTTTTACTACTGAACCACTAATCCTATCATTGTGAATCCAATTGCTAGTCATATGTTTTCATGGTCAAGGAATCTGAAAACCTACACACAAACACGGTATGGGGGGGAACTGTGGCGCTTGGCGGAGGTCTGCGCTCTCCGAGTGCTTTTCTAGTTTGACTTGTGAACAGCATGGGATGTTGTTGTCAAGCTGTAATTGATGCTCAAGGGTACATGACAAGTTATTGAGACACTGACATTTTTTGTTGTGGTATACCCACCACTGTTGTTGGCTTTTGTTTCAATTAATTGTTTGAGATGAGGAAAATCACCATTGCATGCTTCCTAAATACCCTACTTTCATGATATAATATCACTGTTTACATTTTCAATAAATTTCACCTGAAAGCTACATATCCCTAACTTTTTGTGAGCAGTATATATATATATATATATATATATATATATATATATATATATATATATATATATATATATATATATATATATACACCACCGTTCAAAAGTTTGGGGTCACACAGACAATTATTTTGTGTTTTCCAAGAAAAGTCACACTTATTTACCACCATGAGTTGTAAAATGAATAGAAAATATAGTCAGGACATTGACAAGGTTAGAAATAATGATTTGTATTTGAAATAATATTTTTTTCCAGATACTCAACCTGCTCAAAGGAAGGTCAGTTTTATAGCTTCTCTAACCAGCTAAACTGTTTTCACCTGTGCTAACATGATTGCACAAGGGTTTTCTAATCATCCATTAGCCTTGTGACGCAATGAGCAAACACATTGTACCATTAGAACACTGGAGTGATAGTTGCTGGAAATGGGCCTCTATACACCTATGTAGATATTGCATCAAAAAACAGACATTTGCAGCTAGAATAGTCATTTACCACATTAGCAATGTATATTAGATATTAGAGTGTATTTCTGATTAGTTTAAAGTTATCTTCATTGAAAAAAACAGTGCTTTTCTTTCAAAAATAAGGAAATTTCTAAGTGACCCCAAACTTTTGAACGGTAGTGTATATATATATAGAGAGAGAGAGAGATAGATATAGATAGATAGATAGATAGATAGATAGATATTGCACTGGTCATGCAAAGGGATTATCTTGAGTATAATATCGTGTTTTACAGAGACATGGTTACACTCACAGATCCTGGATGACAGTGTAGCGATACCTGGCTTTAAGACTATCTGGTCGGAGAGGGACATTATAAGTAGCGGGAAAAGGTTTTCAAAAGCAACTGAGTTACTTACCAACTACTGCATGATTTAAGTACCTAGTTGCTTGGAAAAGTAACTTTCACATTACTTTTAAATGCATACTTAAATCATCTTGCACACCTAGCAAGATAATTTAATTAATGGATTACATTACAGCTTATTAATGTCAGACTGAAAACAGACTGTTTCAGACAGAGCTTTTAGAACATGTTCAGTCTGCTTTATCCTGCCTTGAGAGCTCTTATTGTGGGAAAAATCTGAAGAAAATCAACACAAAAGTGCCACTAATTTCCTCATTTTGGAGCGAGAAATAGGGTTTGTGGAGTGAGAGAGGGAAAAAGAGTGAGAATCACTCCAAAAGAGTGAGTTGGCAACACTGCATAAAGCTGCCGTTTCTTACCTTTTTATTCTGGATTTGATCCGATGTACAGTGATCCAAAGAAAATGGCCATTATCCACAGTCCAAATGTCTGCTGTGACAGAGACATGATCCAGTCCATTAAATTCCTTTTTGAAATCAAATCTATTTTTGAATAATCTTTATCCAGGTAGCAAGTAAATGTGTTTTAAATTCAGTGGATCACAGTCTCAGCTGTCTGATGGAAAATGACTGTTATCACATCTGCATTCTGTAACGACATATCTGGCAATCAGTCGGTTTAATTCTTGCTGGGTCACAAACTGTCCAGATGCATACCTGTGCTTGAAATCCAGCCACGGCTGTTTAGATAACATAGATCCACTACATGGTGTTGCTAGCATTGCATAGCACTAGCTTTGTTGGATCTTGTTGCTGTTCTCAGGTGCTTCTGAGGATTGCAGTCGGTCTCAACTGCACTTTAGTTTGCAACCCACCAATATGCTTTTGTACTTAACCATGACAAAGGAAAAATAATCTATTTCCACAAAAACAAAGTAGCTTCATCTTTTCCCACCAGGAGCAAGCTCCATTTGTGGCTACTGGCTGCAGCAGTGAACAGGCTCTTTGCAACAGGTTACACTGAATGACGGCTGCATTAGCTACATAGGGTCAGTTTGTATTTATCTGCGCTAATTTTTAAACAGTAATTTTGTTACACAGCACGTTACTGCAAAAGTAGTGGTGTTACGTTGTAATGCATTACTCCCAACACTAGCCTTAAGAGTTCACATGTGCCATTGTGATTACTGTTTACATCCCTCTGTTAGCTGATGCAGCGGTGGCCTGTGATGTCATCAGCTCCACTACTGCCACTTTACTGGTGCAGCACCCTGACACATTTATGGCCATTACGAGTGATTTTAACCACATCTCACTTGGCAAAACACTACCAAACTTCCATCAGTTTGTTGACTGTCCCACCAGAAAAAAATAAAAAACTGGATCTTCTGTATGCCAGTGTCAAAGATGCATACAGTGTCACAGCCCTAACACCCCCCCCCCCCCCCCCAGGATTGCTTCTAGACAACGGACTGGGATGTACTCTGTGAACCACATAGGGTGGGCACAGACAGTATGACCAACTCTATCACAGAATACATCAGCTTCTGTGAAAACACAACCATGCCAGCCCAGACCCTGAATTGTTTCCTCAACAACAAACCATGGATCACCAGTAACCTGAAAGCACTTGACAAGAAGAAGAGGGCTTTTAGGCCTGGTGACAGGGAGGAACTGAAGAGAGTGCAGCATGAACTGAGAGAGATGCTGAGGATGTGTAAGGACAATTACAGGAGGAAATTGGAGGATAAACTCCAGCAAAGCAATGTGAAGGATGTGTGGGCGCGAATGAAACACATCACTGGGTGTAAGGGGAAGGACAGACAGACATTGGGGGCCCTCAAGAGAGCTGATGAGCTGAATCTGTTTTTTAATTGAGCTTGCCAGCCCACACGACAAACATGCAATGCATTCTGGATTGGGTAGGCCGGGCGACTGTAAACAAACCACATGAGTACACAGTGCCTCTACATTTGGTATGAATGAATGACAAAAAATCACAAAATGGACCGTTCGAAGGAAAATTTAGAGGGACTGTACTACGCAAAACTGAACGGGATGGCAAAGGCATGCTATTTGTCGAAGCTTGAAGAGGTTATCGGGCTGGATTCCTACCAACATACAACATGGAGTTCGGACGTAAACATTCTGCCTAACTTCGAACCATGCCTTCATTTCTAATTATATGATTTTAACTGTAAGTCCATATACACACAAAGTTTCAATAACTTTAGGTCTTTGCAGTAAGCCCAAGTGCAGTTCACAGATGGGTGGGTGCATAACTTGGAGGCAGACCTGAAGACAGTTGTGTGCACAAAGGTATGTGTTTACCATTTCCTCTCTTGTTACGCTAAACATAATTTTTTCCCATATACAACCAGATGAAATTAAAATGTGCAGCACTCTGAAAATATTTTTCAAAATGTACAGAAATTATATCATTTTTAAGCACTATGAAAAAATGTGTGAAGATGTCATTTATTGTTTTAAATCTATATGAACCATTTATCAAATTGTTTACTTTGGTTTGATTATACAAATTTGCTTGCTCTGATTATACCTCTTCTGCTTAGTCTGTTGTAATTCTGAATGTGTTGTGGTGTACTTGCAGGCAGCCAGAAGAGCTGGATGACATGGTTGCCTGTGATAACCAAAACTGTGCAATTCAGTGGTTCCAGGATGTGTGGGATTCAGTCAAGCACCAGCCCCACAACAGCCGTGATTATACGACATGTGCACACTAGAATAATACTATAGCATGAGTCTTGTTACCTCCGCCAAGGAGGTTATGTTTTTACTGGCGTTTGTCTGTCTGTCTGTTACCAACATAACTCAAAAAGTTATGAACAGATTTTGATGAAATTTTCAGGAAAGGTGTGTAATGGCACGGGGAACAGATGATTAGATTTTGGTGATGATCTGAGAGTGCATACCTCCACCAAGGGCTTTGTTTGTATTTGTGCAGCAGGATTACACAAAAACTACTGGATGGATTTGGATGATTGTGATGATCTGAGAATGCACACCTCAGCCAAGGCTTTTATCTTCTCACAGTGTGTTAGCAACAGTACTCCAAAACTGATGGACAGACTTTGATGCAATTTTCACCACAAGTGGTTATAGGCCTACACACGAACCCATTACATTTTGGAGGTGATCCATGAGAAACGGAAGGAGCCTTGACGGAGGTATGCGCTCTATGAGTGCTTTTCTAGTTATATAGTATAACATTGTGTGAAACACATTGATGCATAAGATAAGATAAGATAAGATAAGATAAGCCTTTGTTAGTCCCACAATGGGGAATTACAGGATTGCAACAGCACAGGGATAGCAACACTCAGAGCAATAATTAAGAAGATACGGAAGATATAAATAAGAGCAGTGGATATACATACATACACATCAATATATAAATATATATACAAAGTGCATTGTAGCGAGATGGAATAAACAGCATAACCATCTACTTAGTTATCCTGCATAGTATGAATATGTACCCATACATATTGTCACCCTCCGTAGCGACCGATACTGTCCTAGTTGTATATACTGGAGGGGACCATTGTGTAAGTCTATTGCGTCTTTTGCATTCAGTACTATTAGGTCGTCACGTTTTTTTGCTATCTCTGTGAGCAGCCCTACTTAGGTTATACAGTGTGACTGCCGTAGGTAGGAAGGACCTGCGAAACCTCTAGGTTGCGCACCTAGGATGATGTAGTCTGCTGCTAAATGAACTCCTCAGTGCGTTCAGTATGTCCTGCATAGGGTGGGACTCGGACTCCAGCAGAGATGACAGTTTAGCCACCATCCTTCTCTCTCCTATCTCCTCCACTGGGTCAGGGCGCTGCCCCAGGACAGAGCTAGCTTTCTTGATCAGTTTGTTCAGTCTCTTCCTATCGGCTGCTGTAATGCAACTGCCCCAGCAGACCACTCCAAAAGTGATGGTTGATGCCACCACAGTGTCGTAGACATTACTTTTTAACGACATGTGGAACACTTTCAAGTCACAAAGAATAGAATAGAATAGAATAGAATAGGCTTTACTGTCATTGTACAGTTGTACAGTTCAGCGGAATTGTGGGTGCTCCACCAGGCTACTGCGCAATTAAGTATGTATTACTTTTTAATGACATCATTTAATAATGATGTCATTTTATATTCCTGTATTTTTTACTATAGGTTTTCCATAATCCTGGTCTATTATTTCCACAATCCTGGGCTATTTTTATTTCAGTTGTGTGTTCTGTAGTTGTGCTTTATCTAATCCTTCTCTCATACTTAATTGCGCAGTAGCCTGGTGGAGCACCCACAATTCCACTGAACTGTACAACTGTACAATGACAGTAAAGCCTATTCTATTCTATTCTATTCTATTCTATTCTATTCTATTCTTTGTGACTTGAAAGTGTCCCACATTTTACAAAACTTTTGAAAAGTATTACAGCCAAAAAGACCCATTTTTGGACTGCGCTTTGCACATATTCTGTACAGCATTTTCCACAACTTAAGTTATGCTCAGAATTTTGCACCTTATAAATAAAGAGCTGGAGTTTGTGAGCCATTGTGTACTTCATTTTCAAATTGTTACAAAGCAGTCAAAGACATGTCTGAAGGGGTAAATCATACCAAAAACATGTCAATGTCTACCAGTGTTGGGCAAGTTACTAAAAAAAGTAACTAGTTACAGTTACTAGTTACTTCTTTTCAAAAGTAACTGAGTTACTTACCAATTACTACATGATTAAAGTAACTAGTTACTTGGAAAAGTAATTTTCATGTTACTTTTAAATGCATACTTAAATCATCTTTCACACATAGCAAGATATTTTAATTAATGGATTACATTATCCATCCAACCATCTTCTACTGCTTAATCCTTTTTGGGTCGTGGGGTTGCTGGAGCTATAGTGCATCAGGAACTATAGTGCCACCCCACTATAGTTCCTGATGAACCTGCGGTAAAAGTGCACAAACCCGAGGAAGCATTGAAGCTCCTTACGGGAGTGGGGAGTTGGCCAATCTAACACTGCCTTTATCTTGGCCGGGTCAAAAATCAACAAAAAAAAAAAAATCAGCTCCCCCTCAGCCACGATGAAGCCCAAGAACGTGGTAGATGTAGTGGAGAACTCACACTTCTCAGCCTTAACGTAAAGCTGGTTCTCCAGGAGCCGTTGCAAAATGGCTCTGACGTGGTCCTCATGTTCCCCTGGCGAGCGGGAGAAAATAAGGATATCGTCAAGGTAGACAAAGATGAATTGAAACAGCATATCGTGGAGGACGTCATTTATTAACCGCTGGAAGGTGGCGGGGGCGTTAGTGAGCCCGAATGGCATCACTAAGTACTCGAATTGCCCCTGGTGTGTTTTAAAGGCCGTCTTCCAATCATCGCCCTCGCGAATGCGGACCAGATGATACATTAGATTGGATTAGATTAGATTAGATTCAACTTTATTGTCATTACACATGTATGAATACAAGGTAACGAAACACAGTTTAGCATCCAATCAGAAGTGCAAAGGACAGCAGTGCAGTATATACAGTAATGGCAGTATGTGCAATTTAAGCAAATATATGCAAATATATGAAGCAGTGCAGAAAGTTAAGAGTACTGTTATGTGCAAATAATGTACAATAAGTTAGATGGGCAGTTATGTACACGTGAGGATGGTAAGAGATGATGGTAAAAGAGTCAGCGTGGAACTAAGTTCAATAACGTGACAATATACATGTTACTAAGGTCTAACTTGATGAAAACCTGTGAGCGCTGAAGAAGCTTGAACGCTGAATTGATCAGAGGCAAAGGGTACTTGTCTTTAATCGTAATAGTCTTGAGCTCCCGGTAGTCGATGCACGGGCGCAGCGAGCCATCCTTCTTCCCGACAAAGAAGAATCCGGCTCCGAGAGGAGCCGAAGATGGCCGAATAAGGCCGGCATTCAGCGATTCCTTAAAATATTGCTCCATCGCCTCCCTCTCCAGGCCAGAAATGCTATATAGCCGGCTGGACGGCAGCCTTGCCCCCGGGACGAGGTCAACAGCACAATCATAAGAATAGTGAGGTGGCAGCAACAACACTCTTGATTTGCTAAAGACCTCAGCAAGATCGTGATATGCCCAGAGAACGAGACTGAGGTCCGGCGGCTTGGTCGGGGAGAGAGAAACAGATAGAGATGGGGAACATTCCACTGAACGCATACAGTGGGCCAAACAAAACGGGCTCCAGGCTGAGATGGTATTTTTGTCCCAGTTGATCATGGGGTTATGCCTGTGGAGCCACGGGTAACCAAGAACCACTAGGGAAGATGATATAGGGAAAACCAGGAACGACTGTTCCTCCTGGTAGTTCCCGGAAAGGAGGATGGATATGGGCACCATGCTGCGAGCAACCACCGTGACCTCACGGCCAGATATAGTTGTGATCCTCTGACCACGGGGCAATTTATGTGTGGGAATGCCCACCTGCTTCACAAACTCAGCAGAAATTACCCTCCGACCCTGAGTCAACCAGCGCCATAGTCCTCCTCTTGACCCTCGGCAATTGTACTAGGACCGAAACAGAAAGATTACCGGGGGAAGAGGATTTGGTCCCACCCACCAGGCCCCCGATGGCTACTGACAGGCCGCGCCTTTTTAGCCGCTGGTGGTATTCGTTCAGACTGTGGTTCATTAAACCACAGTACATGCACGCGCCAGCCCTTCGCCTTCACCAGTGCTTGTCATCGGTCAAATGCCAAGAGAGCTCCATCGGTTCGGGTGAAGAGCTGGTGCTGCCAGTGCCAGTAACCATGATGTACACATGCTCAGCGCGCGGGCGAGGTGAAGACTCGCGCTGCTTTCGCTCACGGTATCGGTTATCCAATCCCACTGCCTGATCTATGAGACCGTCGAGAGTCTCCGGGACAGGGTGAACCACCAGATCATCCCAGAGTTGATCATTCAACCCGTGGAGGAACATACTGCGTAACGCAATATTGTTCCACCCCGAATAAGATGCAACAACCCGGAACTCCACCAAGTACTCGGCCACAGACCGGGTGCCCTGGGGGAGCGTCATCAGGTGGCTCATTACTTTGCTCTGACTCTCTGTCCGGCCAAACGCGCTGGAGAATGCGGCCACAAATTCTTCAAACATGTACTGACACCCCTCAGGGTTGTCTAATGTGGACCATGCCCAATGAAGGACTCGATCCCTGAGCAACAAAGTAAAGAATTGGGTCTTGGCCACATTGTCCGAGTACTCCTCCCTAACCTGCTCCAGGTACATTTGAACTTGGATTAAAAAACCCTTTCATTTCCCCACCTCCCCCATGTACAGGGAAGGTGTGGAAACGGAGGTAGTTCGGCGCACTGTAGTGCATGGAGCAGGCTGGTGGGGAGCGGCCGGAGGAGGTGCTGCAGCCCAAAGTGTCATCATGTTTAATACCTGTTGCGTCAACACAGCGAGCTAGCGCTCGGTCGCCGCTAGACAGCTCAGAGCTGACTGCTCCTGTGGTGAGGCACTGGCTGCGCTATCTTCCTGGCTGTCTCATTCTGTCATGATTAATAAAACTTGACAGCACACGTGCACTATGCCAAAGCACAGGAGGAACCACACAGGGGGGCACGTTTGAGAGTTTTATTAAATATCAAAAACCAAAGTGCACAGCTGGAAACAGTCGCTTGCCAGAGGAATGGCCCTGTGGAGAGAAGACACAAACTGTGAGCAGAGGAATGGAGTAAGGGGAAATGGGCGAGCCAAATTGCCACTTACTTGGGAAATCCAGGGATGACTGGCAGGACTCAGCGGGGAATAGACAAACCAGTAGGGTAAGGGGGGAAGATGAGCTGATGGTGCCTGGCCAGGTGGAGTAGTAGCTGAGGACAGTGAGATGTGGCAGGAGAGCATGCACAGTCCAAGAGACACACCTACACGGTGGCAGCAACCTGAGGAAGGAAGAGAAATAAGGTGAGACAACTTGTTCACACTTATCATTAGATTTGCTTGCCTGTTTGCGGGGCAGTATACCCAGACGAGCCAGCGTTGGCCTCTTTAAGTACACTGGCTGATGAGCGGGTGCAGGTGTGTCCTCTGCCTTAGGTGTTGTGATGAGTTAGTGAATGTGAGGCAGAACGGGAGGGGTGCGATCCCGCTGCCCATGACACTTAGAAGCTGTGATGGCCCTGGACTCCTCTGTAGACTGTAGAGAAGTCTCCAAAACCAGCACCAATAGGGATGATTTAGAGGGGTAGCCTGCCCTCCACACCTTGGCGGAGGTAAAAACGGAGGATGAAGGGCTGCAGGTCTCTTCTCCTCAAAACGGCGATCAATCCCCGCCGGCCCCGCCATTCTGTGTTTCCTCCTGTTCCCTGGCGATGGAGTGAGACCGGGGTCAGGAGACGAAGGCGGTCTGGGTGCAGACGGCTGGTGGATGGAAACAGCTGAGGCCCGGGAACGCCTCTTCTTTGGCATGCGTCTGGGCTTCTCCGGGCGCTTCCTCTCCACTCCGCCATTCTCCCACTGCAGCATGGCAATCAGGGCTATTCTTTCCCTCCTCTCAGTGTGCATCTTCAGCTGAGGGCAGTCGCAAGCTGCAGGATCTGCCAGTCCCACATACCACAAAATGTTGTCCAGAGCGGAGTTAAAGCGTGCCGCTGAGATTATCCCATCTATTTCCATCAGGGCCTGGCAGCATTCCCATCCCAGATGCACTGGATAGCCTCTGCTATCCGGCAAGTCCATCCTGAATGTGACTCCAGAAAGGGGAAAATACACGGGGAACGGTGGAAAAAAAACCACGACATGTTACTCCACTGCTTGGGCTCAATTGGTGACAGCGTACTGTCATGTCCGCTGTGTAATTGCGCAGTGAGCAAGTGGATTAACACGAGCCTAAAATGCAAGTGAAGTGAACGTGTTTATTAACAGAAAGGGGAAAACACAAAATACACAAAATGTTCAATAAGGAGCAGTCTGAAACACAAAGTGACGGATGACCGAGCTCAGTTGGCGGAGAAGGAGCCTCACGTGCTCCCAGACGGGATTGTACAGTGGAGAGAAAGGGCAATTAATAATTAGGAGGGAGACTTACAAAAAGCGTCGCAGTGCAGCTGTCTCTGGAAACAATAACACCAGAGTAGTCCAAGAAAAGAGAAACCAACAGCTCCAGGACATCAACATAAACAAGTGCAGACTTCAGACTTAGGCTAATGACTATTGACTTTGACCAGCGCCGTCACACCACGTGCCTCCACTGTCACCCATAAATACCCTGAGCACTAATGAGTAACAAGTGGATCCAGGTGTGCAACAGCAGTCAGTGCATGAATGCGGGTCAGCGTATGTGAGTAGGAATGAATGTGTGCGTGAGTGTGCATGTGTGTGTATGTGTGGAAACAAGGTGATGGCAAACAGCTGGTGAGTGCCTGGCCGAGAGAGAGGGAGGAGGGAGAGGAGGAGGCATGGCCGTAGACTGGCAGAGAGCCAGGCTCAGAGGCTCTAATAACCTGCCAGCTGGAAATAATTAACAACAATCAGGACAGCCACAGATCATGGGCGAGGTTGGAGACATCCACGCCCAGCCCATGACAGAACCTCGGATTCAGGAAGAGCAATGTGGTTTTCATCCTGGCCGTGGCACATTGGACCAACTCTTTACCCTCTCGAGAATCCTTGACAGTTCGTAGGAGTTTGTTCAACCAGTCTACATGTGTTTTGTGAACTTGCAGAAAGCATTCAACTGCATCAATTAAAATCCTTCTTCTCACTTACAAAGCTCTAAATAATTAGGCCCCTTTTTATATAAAAGATCTGATACTACCCTATTATCCTAACAGAGCACTACACTCCCAAAATTCAGGATTACTTGTAATACCTAGAATCTCCATAAGTACAATGGGAGGCAGCGCCTTCAGTTATCAAGCTCCTCTCCCGTGGAACCAGCTACCAATCTGGATTAGGGAGTCAGACTCAATCTCTGTTTTAACAGGGTTAAAACCTTCCTTTTTGATATAGCCTATAATTAGGGAGGGATCATGTGCCCCTGAACCCTCCATTAGTTATGCTGCTAATAGGTTTAGACAGCCGGGGGACTTCCAACAATGCACTTAGCTTCACTCCTTTCTTCACTCTCAGTGAAATATTTTTGCTGGTCATTAATATCTGTTTGTCCTCTCCCATAGATTGAGTCCCCATCGTGCTGTTTGCTCTCTACATGTCTGTTCTTTTCTTCTTCTTTTCTATCCCCTCACACACACACACACACACACACACACACCCCAGCCAGTCGCAGCAGATGACTGCCTCCCCCCGAGCCTGGTTCTGCTGGAGGTTTCTTCCTGTTAAAAGGGAGTTTTTCTTCTCCACCATCACCAAGTGCTTGCTCACAGGGGATTGCCTGATTGCTGGAGCCTTTCTGCAATTGTGAGAGTTTCACCTACAGTTGAAAGTGCTAGGAGATGACTGTTGTTTTGAAATGGTGCTATATAAATAAAGTTAAATTGAATTGAATCCCTCGTGGTCTCTTGTGGGGGGTGCTTCGGGCATATGGGGTATTGAGCTTGTTGCTATGAACTATTCGGTCCTTATACGACTGTTGCTGTTCATATTGCCAACACTCAGTCGGACTCATTTCCAGTGAGAGTTGGACTCCACCAGGGCTGCCTTCCATCACAGATCCTGTTCAAAACTTTTATTGACAGGATATCTTGGTGCAGCCAAGGAGCAGGGGATGTCATGTTTTGGTAACCACAAGTTCTTGTCTGTGCTGTTTGCAGTTGATGTTGTCCTGTTGGCTTCATTGAGCAATGACTTACTGGTCTTACTGGGATGGTTTGCTACTGAGTGTGAAGTGGCTGGGATGAGAATCAGCATCTCCAAGTCCGAGTCCATGGTCTTCAGCCAGAAAAGGGTGGATTGTCCTCTCCGGGTCAGGGACGAGTTCCTGCTACTAGAGGAGGAGTTCAAGTATCTCGGGGTCTCATTCATGAGTGAGGGGAGAATGGAGTGGGAGATTGATAGACTGAATGGAGCAGCATCTGCAGTGATGCGGACACTGTACCGGTCTGATGTGGTGAAGAGGGAGCTGAGCTCTAAGGCAAAGCTGTCGATTTACTGGTCAATCTACATTCCTACCCTCACCTATGGTCATGAACTTTGGATAATGACCGAAAGAATGAGATCAGATATAAGCGGCTGAAATGAGTGTAGTGGATTTATGGGTTTTATAGGTGTTTTATTGTTGGTACAAGTATTAATGTAAATATGAATGTAAGCAGGGATGAAAATTTCCTACTATTACACAACCATATCCTCGTAGGGCACCAGTCCAGTTAATGGACAATTTTTAACAACTCTTTATTTGTACCAATTCTGAATCAGTCTAAAAAAAAAACAAAAAAACCCTCGTGAGTTCTTGTCTGCTTATAATCGAGATGATGAACATGAAATCAAACAATAATTCACATGTGTCTTTCAATAGTTTAATAAGAAATATCAGAATAGGTTAACACATTCGGATGATTTTAAAACAAAGAATTCAACATATATCATGGGCCTCATAGACGGTTATTGTGTTACTGAGCATAACCTGTGAATCAAGCATTTGTGGAACCAAGTAAACCACAGTTTGTCAGTATACTGGAAATTGGAAAACTATAAAATAGCATTGGTTAAGAAAAGTGGACGCAATTTTTTGAAGAAAATGATGATTAAACTATTTATAACCATGGGAAATTGGTGCTACTCTGAAAAAAGAATGTAATTTCTTTTTTTTTTTGATGACTGCAGAGGTGCGCTCGCTGCTCACAGCCAGAGATGCAGCCTTCAGAGCGAAGGACAGGATCGCCGTCCGCTCAGCCAGGTCTGCGCTCGCAAAGGGAATTAAGACGGCGAAACGCGCCTACGCAGAGAAAATCCAGGGACATTTCTGTGACACAGGGAACACCAAACGGATGTGGCAGGGAGTACGGGTGTTGACGGATTATAAGTCTAGGCAAGGGGTCGATGATGATGACGCTTTGCTTCCAGACAGGCTCAATAACTTCTTTGCACGTTTTGAAGCATCAAACCCGACAATCAGAGGGAGGGCTGGCCCATCTTCACCATCTGTGGGGCCAGCTATCACCATCAACGTAGCGGACAAACGGAGGACCCTAATCAGGGTTAACCCACGTAAAGCTGCAGGTCCGGACAACATCCCGGGACGTGTGCTCCAAGTCTGCGTGAGTGAGTTGGCGGATGTCCTGACTGATATATATAACATTTCCCTGAGTCAGGCCATCGTCCATAGATGCTTTAAGACCTCTATCATAGTACCGGTGGCAAAGAAAGCGGTTGTGTCCTGTCTGAATGACTATCGTTCTGTTGCACTGACACCAATTGTGATGAAGTGTTTTGAACGGCTTGTCAAACCACACATCACAGCCTGCCTCCCTGCATCACATGACCCGCTCCAGTTCGCGTATCAGTCAAATCGCTCCACAGAGGACGCTATAGTCACCACCCTGCACTCTGTCATTACCCACCTGGATCAGAAAGACACCTATGCCAGACTCCTATACATTGATTTCAGTTCAGCATTTAACACCATTATTCCCCAGAGACTGATGGAGAAATTACTCCTTCTCAGTCTGAACACCGCCACATGTCTCTGGATCCTGGATTTCCTGACCGAGAGACCTCAGTTTGTCCGGGTTGGAAACAACATCTCCAACTCCATCACGCTGAGCACTGGATCCCCTCAAGGCTGTGTACTCAGTCCACTGTTGTTTACACTTTTAACACATGACTGTGTGTCCAGACACGAGGGGAACCAGATTATTAAGTTTGCAGATGACACCACAGTGGTGGGACTTATTCAGAGGGATGAGGAATCAATGTACAGGGAGGAAGTTAAAGACCTGGAGGGCTGGTGCAGGGACAACAATCTGGAGCTCAATGTGGACAAAACGAAGGAGATGATTATCAACTTCCGGCGGTCACAGCCTGAACACGTCCCCCTCTGCATCAGCGGCCGTTCGGTGGAGAGAGTGGAGAACATCAAGTTCCTCGGAGTGCAGATCTCGCAGGACCTGACCTGGAGCAAGAATTCCTTGGGAATCAGGAAGCGGACCCAGCAGAGACTGCACTTCTTGAGGAAACTCAAACAGGCCTCTCTCCCCATCTGCATCCCCAGGACCTTCTACAGAGGTGTGGTGGAGAGTGTTCTGACGTACTGCATTGCAGCATGGTACTCCAGTTGCAGTATGTCAGACAAAAAAGCTCTGCATAGGATAGTTAAGGGAGCTGAGAAGCTAATTGGAGTTTCCCTCCCCTCTGTTCAAGAACTTTTTCAGAGCCGTTGTAGGAGCATGGCACTGAACATTGTTAAGGACCACTCTCACCCTCTGCATAAACACTTTGAACTGCTGCCATCTGGCAAACGATTCCGGAGCATCAGAGGCAGAACCACCAGACTGATCAACAGCTTCCTTCCACAAGCTGTTAGGATGCTGAACAGCTGATCCAGAATCCTTTACACATATTACTGCACTTTATGGACATTATTAACAGCTTCAGACCGGTGGCCTTGACGTCCCACTTGATGAAGACCCTGGAGAGACTGCTCCTTGCTCATCTCCACCCCCTGGTGGAACCAGCGATGGATCCACTCCAGTTCGCCTACCAGCATGGCATTGGGGTGGAGGATGCGGTGATCTTCCTCCTTCACCGTTCTCTGTCCCACCTGGAGAAGCCCGGGAATATGGTGAGGATCATGTTCTTTGACTTCTCCAGTGCTTTCAACACCATCCAACCGATGATCCTGAAGGACAAGCTGCTGCGTGCAGGGGTGGACCAGCACCTGTCATCATGGATCCTGGACTACCTCACGAACCGGCCTCAGTTTGTGAGAACCCGGGACTGTGTTTCCGACACGATCATCAGTAGCACGGGGGCCCCCCAGGGAACGGTGCTGGCTCCCTTCCTGTTCACTCTTTATACTGCGGACTTCTCACACAACACAACACATTGCCATCTACAGAAGTTCTCTGATGACTCTGCGATCGTTGGTCTCATCTCCAGCGGAGATGAAGCTGAGTACAGAGGGCTTATCCAGGACTTTGTGGACTGGTGCCATCGGAACTGCCTCCAGATCAACGCGAGGAAAACTAAGGAGCTGGTGGTGGACTGCCGCAGGCATGGGCAGCCCCTCACAGCACCAGTAAATATACAGGGAACAGACATCGAGATGGTGACATCCTACAAGTACCTGGGTATTCATCTGAACAATAAACTAGACTGGTCACACAATACTGACGCACTCTACAAGAAGGGACAGCGCAGGCTGTTCCTGCTGAGGAGACTCAGGTCTTTTGGTGTACAAGGGGCGCTGCTGAAGTCATTCTATGACACGGTGGTGGCATCAGCCATCACTTTTGGAGTGGTCTGCTGGGGCAGTGGCATTACTGCAGCTGATAGGAAGAGACTGAACAAACTGATTAAGAAAGCTAGCTCTGTCCTGGGGCAACGCCTTGATCCGATGGAGGAGATAGGAGAGAGAAGGACGGTGGCTAAACTGTCATCTCTGCTGGAGTCCGAGTTCCACCCTATGCAGGACATACTGGATGCACCGAGGAGCTCATTTAGCAGCAGACTACATCATCCCAGGTGCACAACCGAGAGGTTTCATAGGTCCTTCCTACCAACGGCTGTCAGACTGTACAACCTAAGCAGGGCTGCTCGCAGAGATAGCAAAAAGACGTAACAAACTAATAGGTTTTTTTGAATGCAAAAGATGCAATAGACTTACACAATGGTCCTCTCCGGCATACAACTAGGAACATACCGGTCGCTATGGAGGGTGAGAATATGTATGGGCACATAATCATACCATGTAGGATAACTAAATAGACGGTTATGCTGTTTCATCCCACCTAGCAACAATGCTCTGCACTGTGTGTTTATATATTTACATATTTATTCCATCTAGCTACAATGCTCTGCACTGGGTGTGTTTATATTTATATATCTATATATTTATTCCATCTAGCTACAATGCTCAGCACTGGGTGTGTTTATATTTATATATCTATATATTTATTCCATCTAGCTACAATGCTCAGCACTGGGTGTGTTTATATTTATATATCTATATATTTATTCCATCTAGCTACATTGCTCCGCACTGTGTGTGTTTATATACTTGCATATTTATTCCACCTAGCTGCAATGCTCTGCACTGTGTGTTCATATATTCATATATTTATTCCATCCAGCTACAATGCTCTGCACTGTGTGTGTGTGTGTGTGTGTGTGTATATATATATTTTATAGTAATATGTACATATGTATATTAGCTGCTCTTGCTTGCTTGTTTTTTTTCTTGCCTTCTGATTGTTGCTCTGAGTGTTGCTATCCCTGTGCTGTTGCAATCCTGGAATTTCCCCGTTGTGGGACTAATAAAGGCTTATCTTATCTTATCTTATCTTATCTTATTATGTATATTATATGTATATTATAGTTTTAGCCAGTTTTAAGTATTTATTTCTCTTAGCTACTTAGATTCACTTAGCCATTTTAATTGCTTTATATATACATAGGCAGTTACTATCATTTTAACTGCAACTGTAATAAGTTAACATTACTGCAATATCCAAATGTGTCTCAGGGATGTGTGAATGGCTGTCGGGGTGGGGGGTGTGAGTGTGTTTTTAAATTATGTTCTTTTTACAATATGGATGCCTAGAAAAACACAATTTCATCTTGCTTGCACTACAGTTGTATGCATAGCGTCATGACAATAAAGGTTGATTGATTGATTGATTGATTGATTGAAATTAATGAAAGGGACAAAATGCATTTTGAAATTACATCTCCCAGCTGGCCTGGGAACGCCTTGGTATCCTATCTGAAGAGCTGGGGCAGGTGGCCGGGGAGAGGGAAGTCTGGGCATCTCTACTTGAGCTGCTGCATCTGTGATCCAGACCTCCAGAAAAGTGGTAGAAAATGGATGGATGGACACTATAATTCAATACTCTAAAAACAAATTTCACTTTGATTATTATTAGTATCACCAACTCACCATGTCAGATTGGAAAAAAAAGTTACATTGGGACTGTTAACTACAAGATTTGTACCATAGACTTCCATTATAGCCACATTTTTGACACCCCCCCCCCCCCCGCCACACACACACACACACACACAAATTAAAGTGGAGAAAATGCCTTTGATTTCCCGTTTTTCTGCAGCAAACTCCATGCAAGTTTGTAAAATTAAAGAGAATTTAAAAATTGCCCCTTCACTTCTGACTTTCTAAATGTGTCTAAGTTTGTGTCATGAGGCATGCTTGTTCCTTAGTGGAGAACCACATGAAAATGCATAAATCAACAAGATATACGTGAAAACAAAAAAAATCTGAGGCCTTCCCTTCAAAATAAATGGAAAACATTATGAAAATCATTGTTTTATCCTGTCATGGCCAACCAGTTACCCACTACATAGCACTGAAATTATTGCAGTATATGTTTTTATGCCTCTAAGAAACAGATTAATTAACATAAACAACCCCCTCATCTATTATGTTTAAGCAAACAAGTAAAACAGAATAAAACGGTTGTAAGAAAATGTAAATTGTGTGAAACATAAAACATACCTGCATTAACAAGACATCACTTACTGCACCTGCGCAGATCAGAACGGAGGACAGGGAGATGGTGCCTTCAGAATCACGGAAAAAATAGGAAACCAAAAAACAACAGATGTGCAAGTTACAGTAACATTTTCTTTAAGCCTTGTAACATGTTGTTTATTTATTTATTTATTTAGCGAATGCAAAGTCCTTAAGCCAAGCAGTTGCCTCCTGGTTTGCTGTATGGAGGGTGTGTAATCCTCCTTCCAGTCTTTGGAGCGGGCAAGCCTCTATGATGTGTTCCATAGTTTGCTCCTCAACACATGCGCACAGTGGGCTAGGGCTACTGCCCCATCTATGAAGGCTGGCCAAGCAGGGGCCATGTCCAGTCCTGAAGCGATTGAGTATACATTTACATAGTATTGCATAGCTTCAGACAGTCTATTTTCACTTACCCATTAAATGGTTTTGTAAATAAATAAAATCAGTGTCTGAAGTAAAGTAGCTGCCTGTCACCATACTAATGGGGGTTTTAATAGACTGTGTAGTGTAGTTATTTATTGCTTATATTGTGTTATACTTGGAGCTCTTATTTGTGTGGCATGGGGTGGTGGCTCCATGTTCCGGTTCCACCAACTCTGTGCATATAAGAAGGGCTGCAGGTGTGTGTGTGTGTGTGTGTGTGTGTGGGGGGGGGGGGGCTCTTCCGCCTTTGCCTCTGCCTGCGGCTGAATGTGTGGTCAGGTGCACTGCACCCTGTGTGATAATAAACGTCTGTTCAGCTCCACTATTGCTCTCCTCCTTGACTCCAACTTCAGACAAAACATTTGGCGACGAGAAGAAAAGCCATGGAAGCATGTGGAGCACCAATTTGGCCATTTTTGGAGCTCCCAGGTGAGCCGCTGGTACCGTGGCCTCGGTGGTACGAAGCCTTTAAGAAGTATATAGTGGCATTGGACCTGGGAAGGATGGAGAAGCTGAGGGTGCGTGCGTTGTTTGTGCACAACCTGGGAATGGAGGGCCAGAGGATGTTGGGCACACCTGGTGACACGGGCAGTTATGAAGGAGTGGTTGAGTTAATGGCGCGCCATTTCAGGGTGCCGGACAACGTTATCATCCAGAGGATTAAGTTCCAGGTTAATCCACAACAGGTTGGCGAACCCATCCAGTGGTCTGTGTCAGACTTGAGGCAGCTAGCTGCTGAGTATCGGTTCGGATGGTTGGAGGAAGAAATGATTTTCGACCAGTTGGTGGAACACACCAACTGTGTTGCGGTCTGGTCTAAGCTGCTCACATTTCTGGGTGAGTTGACGCTGGCCAAGGCCGTCGAGTTTGCTCTCCAGCTGGAGGCAGCAGATAAGCTAACTCAGGAGCTGTGTGAGTGTCTGTCACCACGAGAGTTGGGATCCTCCATGGCCACACAGATAGTGGACCCGGACAGCGATGGGAGTGTCGAGAATGACGCTGAGAGTGCCAACGCTGTACGGATGAGGTCTGCCCTGGGGAAGCTCAGGTGTATGGGGTGTGGGTCCATGAAACACCGCTGCAAGGCCAGAGAGTGTGCGGCAAGAGGAAAGCACTGCGGCAATTGTGGCCGTCTACATCATTCTGCAAGGGTGTGCCAGTCAGCGGAACAAGATAGCCCTCGCAAGAGCTCGATTCCTCCCGCCCCGACGGTGATTCATACTGTGTTTCTGAGTACCAGTGGGTGCACACACTGCACGGTAGAGTTGGACGGAGTATCAGTACCGATGCTGATCAACACGGGGGCGGAGAGTTTGCTGCTGAACTGGGCTACAGTTAGAGAATGTTTTCCCCACTACAGAACTGGAGGTGATTCAGTGCCGCTTTGCACCAATGGAGGAGGACAGTTGGCCATGGTGGGTACCATCAGACTGACAGCTTGGTACAAGTTGGCAGAGATGGCCCATGTGGAGTTTGTCATGACGGCCCGCGGCATGAACATCATGGGCTGTAACCTGTTTTATGGCCTCGGGTTTAACATCAGGAGCAGCACTGGGGAGGAATGGTCGGGCTGCAGACTGTCGGACCGACCGGTTCCAAGAGTTCGGGAAGATGCTGTGTGGGATGAACAGTTGCTTGACATTCCAGAAAGTGGACAGGCCTTGTTGCGCTCAGAGTCGCCGTGGGAGGACCCCGGTGCCAGCGACCGAGCCACCCTGGACGAGGGTACCGGGCGGTACAGGGGAGGATCTGCGGCCGTGAGCAATGTCCAAAGGATGTCACAGGTGTTCCCGGAGCACGGCCGTGGTGGGCTGGTGAACACGGTGCCACATCAGCAGGGTCCTCAGCAGATTTACAAGTAGCTGGGGCAGGACGAAGTGGCACTGGGAGAGCAAGAGCAAGCAGGAAACACTGCAGGCCGTGCAGGGCCCCGCTTGCAGTCACGGACTGAGTTCGGGCTCGGGCGGAGGCGAGGTTCAGGCAGGTGAGAGAAAAGCGGAAGATGGAGTGGTACCAGGGTCGGCTGCAGGTGATGGGCGAGCGGCACGATGGTTACCTTCTGCTGTCGGATGGCTCATGACGTCATCCTAACGAGTTACGGTGTGCCCCGAAGAAGGCAGTAGGGCACGGCCCCAGATGATTGGAGTGCTCAGAGGTCTGGAGGAGAAGACTCATCAGGACTGAGGTAACCAGCTGTGGCCCGGGAAGCAAGCTACCTCCAGGGGCAGACTGACTGGTGATGGGTTGGGGGGGGAGGGGGCACAGGTCATGCTTACTGAGCCATGGATGTGTATGTGTTGATAGTTGTTAATATGTATTTATAGTTCTGGGATTATTTTGGTGTTGTGTTTAAGTAGATGACATGGCAGTATTTTTTTTTTTTTTTTTTAGCAGGACTTTTATATGTCATAGGCAGCAGAATAACCCGCCTCGCCGTGTGGGGGGTAGGACAGCAGTCTACCCGTCCCCCCTAATTTTACCTATTTTGTGTGAATGCCATAGGCCCCTTTTGTGATTTTAGTACAGTTATGTTTAGCAGATGATTCGGGTTCCAAATTGGGGTGGGCTGATTGTATGTGTGTGTTTTGAACCTTTTCTGCAGGGGAGATATAGTGTAGTTATTTATTGTTCATATTGTGTTATATTTGGAGCTCTTATTTGTGTGGCACGGGGTGGTGGCTCTATGTTCCGGTTCCGCCAATCCCGTGCATATAAGAAGGGCTGCAGGTGGGGGGCGGTCTCTTCCGCCTTTGCCTCTGCCCGCGGCTGTATGTGTGGTCAGGTACACTGCGCCCTGTGTGATAATAAACATCTGTTCAGTGTTGTTGTCCATAACCAATACTCCAATGATGAGGCCAGAGGTGCAATATAACGTAATTTTATTGTGGTAGCTCACAGATCCTAAGGCACTCCCGTCAAGGCAGAGGCGCTGGTCGTAAAGAGACCGTGCCTCTTCCGGGTAGGCCTTTTATACCTTGGGTGGTGGCAGAACCGGAAAGGTGTAGCCATCACCCATGACACACAATAATAATAATAATAATAATATAATAATAATAACCATAATTAATGTATTGTGGGAACCCACTCAGTATGTTTCCACTCAGTATGTTTCCACTCAGACTGAAGGGGAATGGTCATGAGGGGATTTGTGTGTTGATGCGAACGGTGACAAAGGGGAATGGCAAATGTATTTATGTTAATGCAGCACCCCAGGTCGCGGAGAGAATGGGATGCTATAAAAAGAGAGGTGCCTGCGACCTGCTTTTTTGAGGCTTGTGATTCTTGTGAATGTGAGGGAGAGATTAATAAAGTCTGCTCTGCTCTGCACCGCTTCGCCCCATTATTTCTCTCTCCACAATATAACATTTCCCCCCCTCCCGTAGAAAAGTCCAGAACACACACCATTAGGCCCACCCAACTTCTGACCCGAATCACACACTAACAGTAAATATAATAACAGGGCCTATCCATGCACACAAATAACTAAAACTAGAGGGGGACAGGTGGAGTACTGCCCCACCTCCACACAGCCAGACGGGTTATTCTGCTGTCTCTATCATAAACAGTCCATAAGACAAAGTGGGCTGCCGTGTTCCTAATATAATAAGTAAAAATTAATCCCAAAACATATACAGTATATACAGTCCAAAGCTTTTCAAAAACACTCATAAACAGCCAATATGTACATCCACACTCCGCTGTGCCAGCCCCCCACTCAGCACCCTCACCCCACACCCGGGCAAATCACACATCACACATGCAAGTCAGTGCAACAATACAGACAGTGTTGGGCCTTTTTTTTTTTTCAAAACACACACAGAGCAGTCCCACAGCGAGTAAGTGTGAAACATATTACCTCCATGCCTCAGGCAATACACACCTATTAACAAATACTGCACAAAATTCCACGGTAAAAGTAGCCCACACTCTTTTTTTCTTTTTTAAAATGAGCACTCAACCCAGCCACTTTTATGCATAAACCACGTTAACACAACAATAACACAGCCCCGGTAGTGCACACATTAACATTTCACACATTATCCTGCTAATAGGTCAACCCCAAAACATATCGCCCCCTTGCCACCATACAGTCTCGATGGGGAGACCACCCCCCGGTGACCTGTCTGGTGGGTCCCGACCAGAACTTCTTCTACGCTTCGCCTCCGGAGATAAACCATGTCGGCGCCCCGACACCTCCTTCTCCTCACGGCACGTCTCAGTTCATTGGGGTGTCTCCACAACCCATTGGACATCTGAAGATAACCGTCCTCCCGGACGGCCACCACCTCCAGCCATCCCTGGTCCTCTTGTTGTTTCCTCTTGCCGTGAACTCCTCTTAGCCGAGTCTCCGCCCTGGGTGGAACCACGTCAGCGACCTGTAGGGGAGCTTGACTCGGCTTCAAACGTCCACGACGTCTAGACCGGGCTTCCTCTCTGGGTCAAACCGCTCCACCAACCCCATGCAAAGCCCAACTTGGCCTCCAGTGTTGCTGTGTGGCCCGTCTGTCTACTGTGCCAGCTGGTCCTGCCCCGGTCTCTTTCATTTTAAATGCCGGCGAAGCTGTTGCAGCCCCTTGCTTCTCGGTATCTCCAGGCCAAACTCCGGAAGCAGAGGGAGCCATCCTCACAGCTCCACCCGCCGTCGTGGGCGTCCCACCGTGCCGCCCAGTTCCCACATCCAGGATCACTTGAGCCCTGGCACCGGAACCGCCCCGCGATAGCCCTGGGTGGTTTTGGTCCTGTCCATCTCCCAGAATACTAGGCCAATCTTCGTCCCATACCGTATCGTCCACCATGCATGGAACCGGTTGGTCCCACAAACCACGGCCCAACCACGCCTCTCCGGTATCGCTGTTGATTGTAAAGCCCAGTCCATAAAACAGATCGCAGCCCATCACATTCGATCCTCTCATAGTCACCACAAACTGGATGTTTGAGACCACAGCCGACTTGTACCTCACCGTCAGCTCCAGCGAACCCACGATGGCTAGTCTGTTCCCTCCATAGCCACAATACGGCATTGACAGTCCTCTTACACGGTGATACAGGAACAAACTCCTCACAGTAGGCTATTTCAACATGGACACTGCTGCGCCCGTGTCCACCAACAACGACACCTCCACGCCGTCCAGTATCACATCACAGTAAATCCGCCTATCTGTGCTCGGGGAGATGGTGTGAATAACCATAGGAGTCGTGGTGGGGGATTCCATTCTGTGTCACCTTTCCCCTTGCTCAAACTTTTTGCAGGCCCTGGCAAAATGATGTAGGAGTCCACACTTGCCGCAGCATTTGCCCCTCGCCGGACACTCTCTCGCCTTGTATTGGTGCTTGGTGGACCCGCAGCCCAAACATTTGGGCAACCCCGGGGCGGACCTAATTTTAATAGCAGTCTTCTTTATCTTCTGTGCTATCATCACTACCTGGGTCCACAGCCTGCACCGCTGATTGTAAGTCAGACTGCCTCAACGTTGCTCTCTCACCAAGGTCCTTTGATAGTTTATCTGATGCTTCGTACTGTTGAGCTATCTCCACAGCTGCAGTCAACATCAGTTCACCAGAGTGTGTGAGGAGCCTGGACCGTGCTACAGAACAAAGCGTGTGCTTTGCCAACTGATCACGGCCCATTTCTTCCTCCAAAGCCCCAAATTGGCACTCTCCAGTTAGCTGGTGCAGGTCCGCAACATATCGTTGCACCGACTCTGGTGTCACTGTCGGAACTGGATCCGCCGGACAATAACGTTCTCAGGAGCATGAAAGTAGCGCGCCATTAGCTCAACCACGTCCTCAAAACTATCACTCTCTCCCAATGTGCTGAGAATACGTTGCCCTTCCATACCAAGATTATGGACCAGTATCGCTCGTGCACGTAGTTTCTCCAATTCGCCGAGGTTCAGTGCCACCAAATAACTTTGGAATGCTGCAGACCACCTCGCCCAGGGAACTGGCGGCTCGCCTGGGAACTCCAAAAATGGCTGAACACTAGAAACTCCTCTTTCCATGGTTTCATTCTCATTGCCAAATGTTATGCCCATAACCAATACTCCAATGATGAGGCCGGAGGTACAGTATAACGTAACTTTATTGTGTTAAGTCACAGAACCTAAGGCGCTCCCGTCAAGGCAGAGGCACTGGTCGTAAAGAGACCGTGGCTCTTCCAGGTAGGCCTTTTAAACCATAGGTGGCAGTGGAACGGGAAAGGCGTAGCCGTCACCCATGACACACAATAGTAATAACCATAATTAATATATAACATTCAGCTCCACTATTGCACTCCTCCTTGACTCCAACTTCAGACATAACAGACTGTTTTATGTGTTATACTTTTAAGTCACTGAACAGTTAATTAAAATGCAACGCAATATTTTTAACACTGATAGATATATGTTGTCTATTTGTGCTCCGATGCACAAACACCTGCAGTTCCTCATGTTCAATGCTTTATATGCCTTTTCTAGACTCTTCCTGTTTTTTGAAGCTATTAATAACACCCGTGTATTTTATGTACAGTTTGATAGCCTACTACTCTATCTGCCCTGTTCAAGCTGCATCAAGCATCAAACTACTGATATATGAAATTTCTGGCATTAAATACATTCTCTCTCAACCTGTCGAAAAGAAAATGCAGGATTAGCTGTATTTAGTTTTTAGATACCATTCATAAATATTATCAATTAGTGACTTAATCATCACAATTTTTTTACTTATATATGCATGAATTGTGAAATTTAAGGCCAATTTCAGTATTTAAATAATAATTTGTACGAATAAAAAAAAAGTTGCATAGCATGTCACCTTACCCTCTTCATGATTTTATTCAATTTCATTTTTTGTTTGTGCTCTTCAAACTTTTCATTTTCACACTAAGATTTTATGTCATTTAATTTAATCCTAACTTTCATCTTGCTGAAAGACATATCGATTCGCATTTTTTTATTAGTTCATTTTCTTGCTTGATTATAGCCACTTCATTTATGTGAGCGCCAACGAGTGAACTTCTTTGGCGTCTTCATCCATTCATTTTTGCACGAAAGAAGACGCAGCCGCCCCTGAACGCAGCACAGGAGCCTTCGGCGGTGGAGAGGGAGAGGAGGAGGAGGAGGAGAAGGAGGAGAAGGAGGAGGTGGTGGCGTCGGAGGCAGATCGAGGGGAGGCATGAAGAGCATCCGCGGGATCTGAAAGCCAGCACACGGGGAGTGCACCTCTCTCCTTCCCTCACCTGTCTGGGCGCCACTGCGGAGGAAGACGGGCTGCGGTGCTGAGGATGGAGGACAGGAGGCAGTTCCTTTGTGGCGTGGTGGAAGGTAAAGAGCGGCGGACTTCATAATTGATATGTCGGATCACGTGACAACCCCCCCCCCCACGCCAATAGCTCGAAAGGATGGTGTTGGCAGGCTACAGTTTGACCCATATTTGGAACGTTTTGGTCACCTGCCGTTAAGGGGGGTGGGGTGCGTGGGAGTGGTGGGGTGCTTATGAAGACTGGTCCGGGTGCCATGGAGAAGGCTGTCTAAAATGATGTGTGGTGCTGATCAATCAAGCTTGAAGTAGAGACCAAAGTGCAGGAGATGGGAAGCGTTCAATAATAGCCTGTGGGAAGGCTGCAGCTCGAGGGAAGGGTTGACAGCGGTGGTGGCATTGGTAATGGCCGGTGGGGAGGATGGTCTGTTGAAGCTGCTACTGCTAATAATAATGATAATAATAATGACTGAAGAGTTTGGCTGGCTGCAACAGTAATGAGGAGGAAGGCTTTTTAAGATGATGGTCTTCAATTTAAAAAAAAAAAAATGCACGTGAGCAACAAAAGGTTGAGATGATGTTGATGAGGATGTCTGAAAGGATGATAATGAGGAGGACAGGTTTTCCAAAACACCATCAGTTGTATTAGTGCAATTACAGTTCATTTTTGATCATATTAAATATTTTTAAGGTGAGAAGAAAACAAAAGCTTTATACGCACTTTCCAGAGTCTGTGTAGAAGCCAACACTGTGTTATTGCCATTAAATTAACAGATTTACTTTTCAATCACAACTTTTATGACATCTTCACTGTCAGACACTCTTACTGAGACCTAAAGAGAGATCTGAGAGAGATCTAAAGTATAGATAAAAGTTTGTTGTTAACTGTAAAGAACCTTTTCACAGGGAGAGCAGTGGTAAGTACACATATTTTATCCCAGGTGATGAAATTAACATTATTTTAAACATGGTTTGAATTATGCAACATCAATTAGGAGCCATGACTGTACAGAATATCTCCACAAGAGCCATAGTGTCTGTGCTTCCCAGTTGTCGTCTATGTTGCTGCACCTCATTTGCCAAGTCCTTATGACTGCCCTATTTATGCATTTTTTTCCCCTAGAAGACAAACTATGTGTATGCTTACAGCATTTGTTTTGTGTATGAGCTGCACATTGTAGTTAGGAGCAATTATATTCTATTATGCACACCTCCTCTAAGCCCAGAATGACATGTGGTTCGCTTCATTTTTTACTTTTTTGAATAAAGTAGAGGTCTGGGCTACTTCAGCTGGTAAATGAGGTGAGCCCAGTGTGGCATGTTGTCTCGCGAAAATTTGTGCAAGACCCTGAAGGGTCCTATTGCCAGTCTAAAATAAAGACAGATTCTGACAGCATTCCCATCAAACATTCAGTCCTGTGTTATGATGTGATTCCATACAGGAAAAAAAATGCCCTTATACACAGATACCATAGAAACTCTATACAAGAGGCACATAAAATTTTTTAAACAGGGATAGAAAACACCATGTACTCTGTCTCTTTTGCGTTCAGATTAAGTCCATATGTAATGAGTTCTATCATACTGTAAAAAGATCACAGCCACATTAAGTTAACTAAACTTAAGCATTTTTCAACTCAAACTGCCATGACACATTTGGAACATTTGATCTAAATTTACATGTTTTTAGAGATTAAAATTAGAGTGGCAATGGTTACTTTCAAGTTGACTTACATTTTTATGGCAGCAGTGTGAGGACTGTTCATTAAAGATTTCCCCTGACTCATTTTGGACTGAGAGAAATCTAACATGGCACAGTTAGTAGGCTTTCTCTACAATGGTACCACCAAGGGTCACACAGTGCTCCCATCACTTTATGCAGCTGTGGAGACCTCACCTGTAGAAGTCTGCAGGTTGTGTCAGAAGTCATAACCTGACCTTGGAAATCAGCATTTCTTCATCTTGGATGTGCTTGTCCTTCAGAAATGACATCATGGCTGAAAAGAGGTGGAAGTTAGATGGTGCGAGGCTGGGAGAGTAAGGGGGTTGAGGAGGGATTTCATAGTTGCACCATGCTTTCATCTGGGCAACATGTGAGTTGTGAACTGGGGCATTGTCTTGCAGGAGGTGGACACCTTTGGACAGCATGCAGACCTCTGCGTTTTGATGGCCTTACACAATTTCTGCAGCAGTGAAGTCTAGTAAGTCCTAATAACTGTTGTACCATTTGCCAGGAAATCCATCATCAATGCTTCATGTTGGTCGTAAAAGACCGTGAGCATGTCCTTGCCCACCAGTGACTGGATACGTGCCTTCTTCAGAGGTGGTGAGTTATAATCCTTGCATTGTGTCATGCGGTGGCCCTCGCGAGCCACCATAAGACGCCAAAAGTTGCCGGTGAGGTTTGCATTGATGTTTTATTCACGAACACAAGACAATATACAAAGTAATGAGCCTCGGTGGGCTAAAACACACAAGACTAGACACAAGAGATTGTAAGGCTGACACCAAGCTTACTTACAATCCAGATCATGAACCAGGAATAATCGTAGACAAGGAATAGTTGACGTCTGAGGCGAGAACCGCTCGCTCAACGTCTGGCAAGGAATTATTGACGAGACTGCTGCATAATACTGCTCCCAGCGCCTGCTTAAATGCCGGGCTGCTGATGAGCTGTAAATGCAGCACAGCTGTTAGGGTTTGACAGCAGGAAGCCCCTCCGAGCGCTGTCACAATAAGAGCTCGGGGAGCCAGAAGGTAACCACTGCTGTCAAACCTGGCGGAGATGATGTACGGCCCGAGCGCGGACGAAATCGGCACTCGGACCATGACAGTACCTCCCCCCCGAGGGCGGGCTCCAAACACCCATTGACACCCAAGCCCCCCCCCCCCCCCAGGGCGGGCCGATGGGGAAGCAGGCCAGGAGGGAGAGGATCAACCACAGACCAAAAACCATGATGATAACAGCATCACAACGAAAGCCAGAAAAAAATATGGTACAAATGAAGCAATTACAGGACACGATAACAGAAAATACAAGACTCCCAAAATACACAAATCACAATTAACACATGGCATAAATGAAGCAATTACAAAGCACGATACACGGAAAATACCATACCCCATAATGCACATTAACACCCAGGACAAGAGCGAGAAAAAAAACAAAACAACCAGAAACACACACGTCCCTCAAACAGAAGAGGGGAAAAAAGAAAAAAAAACACACACACAGAGCCAGATTATCCCCCCGAATGACCTTTAACCCACAGTTCAGGAAAATGACGACAGGTAGAGACCAAAACCTACAGGGACAGTTCCGGCGGTCTCCCTGCGTCCAATGGCTGACGGGTGGTCACGGGGAACAGTACATGATCAGGCGGCCTGCCCCAGTCCCAGGCCCGGAGAGTCCAACCTTCCGGCGGCCGAACCAGGTCGCCCAACAGCAAGCACAGTGTGTCGGGTGGCCGACCCAGGGCGCTGAACCGGCGAAATAGTTCCTCGGGTGGCCGACCCGCATCCCTCAGCCACCAGAACCGTGGGAGGACAGCCTGCAGCAGCCTCCCTGGCGAGGGAAAGACGTGGGAGAGCCAGGCCGAGCGTAGAGGCCCCCCAACGGCCCCCAGCGATGATGAGCAGGGCTGGTGACTCAGACGAGGGGAATGATGGTGATGACGAGCCCGCACCATGTCAGGCGGCGAAGGGTCTGCAGGTCCTCCACCAACCTTGACCCATACCGATGCTGCAGACGTGGCTGCACCCGCGTTGGTCCCCCACTGGGTCTCGGCTGCACCCGCGTCGGACCCCACTGGGTCTCGTCGGACCCCGACTGGGTTTCGGCTTCACCCGCATCGGACCCCGATTGGGTCCCGTCGGACCCCTACTGGGTCTCGTCGGACTCCGACTGGGTCTCGGATGCACCCACGTCGGACCGCCACTGGGTCTCGTCGGACCCCAACTGGATTTCCGCTGCACCTGCGTCGGACCCCAATTGGGTCTTGGCTGCACCCGCGACGGACCCCCACTGGGTCTCGGCTGCACCCACGTCGGACCCCCACTGGGTCTCGGCTGCACCCGCGACGGACCCCGATTGGGTCTCGGCTGCACCCGTGTCGGACCTCGATTGGGTCAGCGCAGCACTGGTGACGACCTCCGACCCCGAACCTGGAACCTCCAGCACAGCGACCACGACTGGTTCCGCATCGGTGACTCTGCAAGAAGGCTCGGAAGACAGGAAAGAACCGGGATCAGAATCACTGGTAGCAACAGAGCCCAGCGAGGTGAGCTCAGGCGCAGCAGGCGGCTGCCCCTGACTCGCCTCCCCAAGAGGCAGGCAGAAATACTCCAAGACAGAAGAGAGAGACACAAGATAGAGCACTTGCCTGCACTCGGGTTCTGTCGCCGTCCAGGACTTCGTCGATCCAGGCTCAGGGCGGAGAAGTTCATCCTCAGGCTCCCACTCGGCTACGGTGGGTTCCGCAGCCGGCATGATGGTCACTGCAGTCTGTGGATCCTCCGGCGCTGACGTCCATGCCGATAACCCGCACAACGTGGTGGCAGGGGACCCTCGACCCGCTGGCTTGGGCTGTTCCAGCGTGGAGACCCGGGGACGCTTTATCGTCGGCGCAGGCTCCAGGCTGCAGTCTGCTCTTCTCCTCTGTCCACGGCATGGCTGCGGGGCTGGAACCAGGCTCTCCAGAACCGCAGGCCCCCTCCTCATCCGGCGACGTAGGCCTGGCGTTGTGGACCACTCAGCGGAGGGAGACACAGAGGTAGCAGGTTTAGTAATTAGAGCTACAGCAGGTGGTGGGAGCTCGGGGGACTGCGAACCCCGAACTCCGCCCCCAGGAGTCAGACAAGGCAGATAACAATTATGATGGAAAGAATGAACTTGCACTTGCCTGTTTCCTGGAGGGAGGATGGTGCCTGCTGTAGGGGACGTCGTTCCTCCCTCTCCCCACTGGATGGTGACAGAGGGCCCCCTGGAAGGACGAGGAGGAGCCGCTCGCGAGGGTCCACTCACGGGCTTCGCCGGAAGCGGATTCAGACGGGGATCCTGCTGAGGTTTACCTTGGCCGTGGCGCCGACGTCTTCGATGGCCCCTGGATGGCGCGAACTCCGGGACTGGATCGAGGACAGGAACGGGATCCCAAAGCGGGTGAAGAAGTGCCTCCTTCTGTGCTTCCTGCTGTAGTCTTCCTCCACCATACGGAGTATCTCGCGCTGTGCGGCGATGTCGGCCCTCCTAGCGTCGACTTCAGGATGGTCAGCGTAGCGAAACGATTTTGGACATCCTCAGCGCAGTCCAGGTACCAGCGTACATTGCTGTGATAGTCGAGGAGGGAGGCAGCGATGAGTGTTTTGTCCACATAGTCCAAAGCCTCCGCCAGCTCGTAGTCCCGACTCCGAGCGTGGCCCCTCCGCGACAGCATTCTTCCAGCACGCAGTTACCCAGACAGGAAAGATCAATGGTCCAATTAAAGTAAACTCACCGGAAATGGCACCTCGGTTTGGCGTCTCCATTTAGGCGCCTTGGCAGCAGTCTACTGTCATGCGGTGGCCCTCGCGAGCCACCATAAGACGCCAAAAGTCGCCGGTGAGGTTTGCATTGATGTTTTACTCACAAACACAAGATAATACACAAAGTAATGAGCCTCGGTGGGCTAAAACACACAAGACTAGACACAAGAGATTGTAAGGCTGACACCAAGCTTACTTACAATCCAGATCACGAACCAGGAATAATCGTAGACAAGGAATAGTTGATGTCTGAGGTGAGAACCGCTCGCTCAACGTCTGGCAAGGAATTATTGACAAGACTGCTGCATAATACTGCTCCCAGCGCCCGCTTAAATGCTGGGCTGCTGATGAGCCGTAAATGCAGCACAGCTGTTAGGGTTTGACAGCAGGAAGCCCCTCCGAGCGCTGTCACAATAAGAGCTCGGGGAGCCAGAAGGTAACCACTGCTGTCAAACCTGGTGGAGATGATGTACAGCCCGAGCACGGACGAAATCGGCGCTCGGACCATGACACATTGCTTTGACTGGGCTTTAGTCTTTGGATCATAGTGATGGACCCATGTTTTGTCCTGCATGATTAATCTGTTGACGAAGTTCTCCTAGTTTTCTTGACACATGGCCAAAAGATCCTGGAAGCACGTGACTCATTCCTGCTTTTGGTAAGCTGTGAGCAACCAGGGAATCCATGGTGCAGACAACTTATGCATGTGCAAAGAGTCATGGATGATTTTTTCCACAGACCCCACATTGATCATGACATCTGTGACTTGTTGGCGAACGGTTGTCTGCTGTACCTAGAAAATTGTAACTTCCATTTCTTGGATGGTGTCTTGTTATTATTACTTGTGGGTGGGGAGGGGGATGGGGTGGGAGGAGGTGGGCTCTGGGGTGGGTTGGGGGTCAGGTGGATGGATGCCTTGGATGACAGTGGGGATGGGGGGAGGGCTTGGGGAGGGCAATTCCTGTACTGTAGGATGTACTGTAGGTTACTGTAGGATGCTGCAATTTCAGCATCCTACAGTAGCCAGGAGAGGGTTAGGAAAAAATCTTTAATGAGCCACCTTGTTGCCTTAAAAATGTAACTCACCTTAGAGAATAGTTATTGTTATTCTTTATGGAAAGCTGGTAAACAGCAAGCTATTTAAAAATGATGGCAACTTACCTGTATTTTAAATGACATCATCTTTCCTCATCCCCTTTTTTCCTTTTTTGATTTACAACTATCAAATTAGTTAAATGAGATTAGAACTAGTCAAGACCACAAATCAATTTCAGTTAAATGTCTGAAAACATAAAAAACTTTAATTCAGTATCCAAAATTTGTCATGACAACTTGAGTTGAATAAAAGAAATACTGTACTGTAAGTTCAAATAATTTAATGTTGGGCTGTGATGTTTTACAGTGTGTAGAGTGATCAAAGGCCTGAGCTGGGGTGGAACCTTTGAATACCGTCACCTCCATAAATGTAAAAGGGAAGTAATGAATGAAAATGATAATTTATGCAAAAACTAAACAACAGTGGTCCAAGGATATGACTCTGTGGTACTCCATTTTTGACTATAAGGCTGTAGACCAAATACCATCAACAACGATATAGATATGTTTCATTTGACTTCCAGAGTCCATCTTTCTGTATGTTAACTTCCTCAAATGAATACTGATTAAATAATCAGTAAACTTTTTGTCAATTTAATTTTCAGGGATCTTCACAGCCTCAGATTTCTTGCTGTTAATTGCTCAGTGGAATTGGTTTCACACAAGCACTTTACTAGCAATCTTTGTTACCTCCTCAGAGTGTTTCTCATCCCCACAGTGCTGTCCAGCTTGGTTAGTAATTGTTTTTGTCTTAGTGGCAAATTAGTCAGGAATCAAATACATGTAGACATGCCATGCGTATCCACAGAAAAAAATGAAATCCCCGTGGGTATGTAAGAGAAAGCATTCTACAATGTAAACGAGTATCTGATTTAATTCTCATCCTGACCCACTTGCTGTACATATACTCACATACACCCACTCACACACGCTGCAGACTTATTCAAAAACACAAAGGAGTGAGAGGGACATTGGAGATGCTCCCATTTCTAAGAATAGAAAATGTGATGGAGAGTGGAGCTGGAGATGAATTATGCCTCCGCCAAACGCAGCAGGGATGTGGCCATGCAAGCACTGTGAGAGCTCACCTTATTTTGTCAGTTAAAAAAGTAAATTAATTTATTACTATGCATTTTTAGCCAATAAGCATAGAGTGTAGTTCTTTCTTAAATTGCAATCACAATCGCAGTGCTTATCCAACTTTACTGCTTTTATACAGTATATACAGGCCAACAGAAAAAGTAATACCCCTCAGAGCATTTTTCTATGAAAAGTAACATTGTATTTCGAATGACACAAAAGTTGGACATATGCCTCTGAAAACTGAAAATAATATGATGTGTCTTTAATTTCAATCCATTCTAAATACCAGGGTGGCAATTTGCCTGGTTCTAAAAATATTGTTGAAACTGAAAATCTCAGAACAATATCCTTTAAGGTCTAGCAATTTGTGACCTTAAGTAGACATTTTACTGATAATTTTTTTGTTTTAATAGTTTTATAACTTATCAAATACAACATGGGTGTTTTTTAAAATTAAATTATGTTTCTCTTTAGAATGAAAAGTTGGGCATGTTGTTGCATGAGCACACAGAATCATGTTTTCTCTGTCAGATCCACTGCTCGGTCATCATGTTTACTTTCAAAACACCAAAATGGTCGCCCAAAATCTTAGTCTTGATGTTCACTAAAATGTGACAAATTTTCAAAAAAAAGTTGCAAATTTATGGAAAAAAAATTGCACAAATTCACGAGAGAAAAGATGCATTTTTATGAGGAACAAACCCAACTATTACTAATGTTGATAAGCAAATTTATTCTTACACCTTAGTTGCTTTAGCTTCATTTTATGTTGCAAAACCCTGGAGTAGCTGTTTTGTTTTGGATACACTTGATTTGAATTCAAAGGCGTGTCACTAATTTAACAAATATGTTCTGTTTTTTCTCTAGGTTTTTATGGGAGACCATGGTCTATGGATCAGAGGAAAGTTCTCTTTCAGTGGTAAGTCTGAAAACATTTGTACGTCTTTAGTGTTTGTGTTTAAGCCTGTATGCTTTGTTCTGTATGTAGCGCCAGTGAGCCCAGGTGTCCATGAATATGTCTTTGTTTTGGGGGGGATGTCTTAATGTTCTTGTTCTTCCGTTTCACGTGAATAGTGTGACCTACAGAGCTCCTGACTTTAATGTCTCTGGCTAAGCCCAGCTGCATGCATGTGTCTCAGTGCCAAGCAGACATGAGAGAAATCAGTGAGGCAGAATGACTCCATGGCAAAGGGCAGACTCATCCTCACTCCTGAGGCCCAGCCGGGGAATGACAGGAGAGGGGGGAGAGGAGTCTGCCTGACAAATTTGTAAAGAGATAGTGGAAGGACAGAATATAGGGGCAAAGATGGGATGAGGTCCCGGAGAAAATGGCTTTAGCAGTTACCCTGAGCCATGCTACTGCATAAGCTAAAGTCAGTGCATTATGCCACATTAATAATAATTTAGGTGTCCTGTTAGCTTTCGCTTGTTTTTTTGCTGAGCCTGAAGCTTTTTTCTGTGCACACCTGGTTGCTGCTTAAGCCTTGGAATGGAACCAGATTGTTGCCTTTTTTGGAGATGGGTTCTCTGCATGACCACAATGTTGTAATAATGATGCATCATCAGTTTAAAACATTGAGATAAAATGTTCAATAGAAGACACAGTAATCAAGCATCAAGGCAGTGTCAGGCTGGGTCCAGATTTGAGTCTCTTTGTTGATGTTGTTGTTGTGTAATCCACAGCAGTTTGTATTAACGGTTTCATTGGCACACAGAAGGGGAAAAACTCATTTAGCATAAATCAGCTCACTGTGATTTTCCATAAAACCAAAATATTCAGATCATTTCTAAGTGCAAAAAGTACACAGTCAGAACTTGAGAATTTAAAGAGGCAAGTCACTACAAGTTTAAAGTGACACTCCGACAAAAATCAAGTTTTTTTTTTCCTGTTGTTAACATGTCTGTAACATGTTTTTTTTTTTTGTGACTTACAGTTAGGCCCAGAAATATTTGGACAGTGACACAATCTTCATGATTTGGGCTCTGCATGCCACCACATTGGATTTGAAATGAAACAACTACAATGGAATTGAAGTGCAGACTTTAAGGTTTAATTCAAGGGGTTGAACAAAAATATATGATTAAACATGTAGGAATTGTAGCTATTTTTATACAAACGCTCCTCATTTCAGGGGCTCAAAAGTAATTGAACAAATAAACATAACCCTAAGTAAAATGTTACTTTTCAATATTTTGTTGAGAATCCTTTGCAGGCAATGACTGCCTGAAGTCTGGAACCCATGGACATCTCCAAACGCTGGGTTTCCTCCTTTGTGATGCTTTGCCAGGCCTTTACTGCAGCTGTCTTCAGTTGTTGCTTGTTTGTGGGTCTTTCTGCCTTAAGTTTTGTCTTGAGCAAATGAAATGCATGCTCGATTGGGTTGAGATCTGGTGATTGACTCGGCCATTGCAGAATATTCCACTCCGTTGCTTTAAAAAACTCCTGGGTTGCTTTTGCAGTATGTTTTGGATCATTGGTGAAGCGCCGTCCAATCAACTTTGCTGCATTTGGCTGAATCTGAGCAGAAAGTATATCCCTATACACTTCAGAATTCATCCGGCTGCTTCTGTCTTTTGTCACATCATCAGTAAACACAAGTGACCCAGTGCCATTGGAAGCAATGCATGCTCATGCCATCACACTGCCTCCACCATGTTTTACAGAAGATGTAGTGCTTTGGATCATGAGCTGTTCCAATTCTTCTCCAAACTTCCTTCTTCCCATCATTCTGGTACAGGTTGATCTTAGTCTCATCTGTCCAAAGAATGCTGTTCCAGAACTGGGCTGGCTTCTTCAGGTGTTTTTTTGGCAAAGTCAATTCTGGCCTTTCTATTTTTGAGGCTGATTCATGGTTTGCACCTTGTGGTGAATCCTTTGTATTTACTCTCATGAAGTCTTCTCTTTATGGTAGACTTAGATACTGATACACCTACTTCCTGGTGAGTGTTCTTCACTTGAGTGGATGTTGTGAAGGGGTTGTTCTTCACCATGGAAAGGATTCTGTGATCATCCACTACTGTTGTCTTCCGTGGACGTCCAGGCCTTTTTGAGTTCCCAAGCTCACCAGTGCACTCTTTTTTTCTCAGAATGTACCAAACTGTTGATTTGGCCACTCCTAACATTTCTGCTATCACTCTGATGGATTTCTTCTTTTTTTTCAGCCTCAGGATGGTCTGTTTCACCTCCATTGAGAGCTCCTTTGACTGCATGTTGTGTGTTCACAGCAACAGCTTCCAAATGCAAACGCCACACCTGGAATCAACTCCAGACCTTTTAACTGCTTAATTGATGACAGGTTAACGAGGGAAGAGCCCATGCAGCCTTGTTATTTTTTTTTGCAGCCTTCTGAGTCAATTGTCCAATTACTTTTGGTCCCTTGAAAAAGAGGCGGCTATGTATTGAAGAGCTGTAATTCCCAAACCCTTGCTCCAATTTGGATGTGAATACTCTCAAATTACAGCTGAGAGTCTGCACTTTAAGCCCATATTGATTATATAATTGTATCCTGAGTATGTTTTCGTAAACAGCTAAAATAACAAAACTTGTGTCACTGTCCAAATATTTTTGGGCCTAACTGTACAAGACATATCAAGAACAAAATCAGTCCCAAGTCCCAGGTCTGTGTTTTTCTTCTGTGAATGTTCAGTTAAGCCCCCCCTCCCCCACCAAAAAAGGTGACTTTGGACAGAGCGTTTCTAGCTACGTGTAAGCATTGCTGCTTAGACTGATTGGTTATAACATTAACCAATCAGGCTAAGCACTGGGCATGGCTACAGATCTGAGTTCACTCCCCCAGGGGAAGAAGGAGGAGCCGATGTGGCTCCACGTACGGAGGCTCACGGTCTACCTACCACTGACCACCCTGACAGTCAGCGTCCCTTCCTGTGGATGGTGCAAAACCAACCACGGCCACACACAGTTTTCCACCGCTGGGGTTACCATATTCTGGAACCCTGTAGTGTACGCGGGGCACGGTCAGCTCGGAGACCAGAGTCCACTGGCTGCTGCGCCTGCACGTGCGGGGTCTCGGAGGTGCCCACGAAGGAATGGGAGGCACACGGTCAGAAAGCTAAACCAGAGAGCGACGTCTGCTCTTAGAAGGATGAAGGCTGGCCTTGCAGCATCTGCTACTGGTTGGCAGGAATATGGGTGGGGCTAATTATGCCTCGGTGAGAGGCATACGGTAGTCAGTTAGTGGGTCTGTGTGTGGCTGTGTGTATGTGTGTGTGTATCTGTCCATCTGCCTCTGTTTCAGCTTGCCCGGTTAAAATTAAGTGTAACTAAAGGCTTGTATCTTTGTATCACCATTTTTCATATTTTCTCGACTTTTAATTTGCCAGAATTTCAAAATAATTCTTTGTTTTTCAAATAAACACAAAAATAGCTCACCTTTACCGTCAATGGAACAGTACTGCGCATGCACCCAGAAACTCCCATCAGAGGAAAGTACTCAGCAATCTGCCAGTACTGGGTGAACAAATGTTCAATTGCCCGTCTGTTTTCTTCCTCTACCACTAAACAGCAAAAGCTCCTGCTCATCTTGATTGTCATTGTATTCACATACCTCCATCGCTTCCGCTTTTTAAAACGTCTGGTCTGCTCTTCTCCTGTGCTTGCAGCTGTTCAAATCAGTTTGGTGGCTCTTGGTTGCCAGTATAGGCATGGGAACTGCAGATTATTTTCACTGTACATGCATGTACTCCAAAACTACTGGATGGATTTGGATGAAATTTTTTACCAGAGTTGGTCCTTGGGCTAGAGAGGAACCCATAACATTTTGGTGATGATCCCAGAATGCATACCTCTGCCAAGGCTCTGGCACCGAGGCATCGGCACCTTGGTGCTTTCATTAGAATATTCATAGATCCGCACATACTTAAGTAGTGGGAAGGTGTGAAAGCTCTTTCCAAGCAATTCTAATGCAATGCAAGGTTTTTTTTGTGGCTAAAAAGCCACAATATACTATTTTGGGCAATACACATTTGTTTTTGAGGTGGTTTTAGAGCCGCCAGAGTGTGTCTTTAAAGATTTGATCTTTGTGGTGCTGTTATTTGCACCAAAATGTAATGGGCTCGTCCTTGACCAAAGAGGCACCTCTAAAAATTTAGTTAAATCCATAGATTTTGCATTATTCTGTTAATAAACAAACAAATAAACCAACCAACCACAGTGAACATACAGTAGTCTCCTTGGCAGAGGTATTTAGATTGTTTCAATGTGAGTTTGGCTACTTTCCTTATGTGTGTTTCACATTCCACATGACCCAGACATTCATTAAACTGCATAAGCCAGGTTATGAATTATTTTATCAGCTTATTAAAGTAATCGTATATCTATCTGTACCTTCATCAGGGAAGTTATGTGTTCATTTCGGTTTATTTGTCTGTCTTTATCCGGTTCCGGTTCCGCCGGACCGGTGGCGCCACACGAGTCGGCTGCCCGTTGCAACAGCCTTTTTTTTATCTTCCTTCTTCTTTCTACACCTTTCACTCTGTATATATATCACGGACGCACGGATCGCCCCGGGGGTCTCCCGGGTCAGCGGACGGAGCCACGGTTTGCAGCGGGAAACGTTACAGCGGGGAGGAGCTAGTGCTAGCTAGCACTTGGCCGCCGCCCAGTGCTAATGGGAAACTCAACATACCGGGAGCTGTAGCGAAAACGATGCGGGTGCCGGGCTGGAGTTTAGGCGGCGTGCAAGAAATATAAGACAGAATAATAAAGAGCGATGGCAAGAACCAAGCAGACCGCCCGTAAAATCTACTGGAGGAAGAAGCCCCCCAGGAGACAGCTAGCCACCAGGGCTGCTCGGAGAGGCGCTCCGGCCACCGGCAGAGTGAAGAGGCCTCGCCGTCACAGGCCCGTGGCTCTGAGAGAGATCCGTCGCTGCCAGAAATCCACGGAGCTGCTCATCCGTAAGCTGCCCGTCCAGCGCCTGGTGAGGGAGATCGCTCAGGACTTCAAGACCGTCCTGCGTTTCCTGAGCTTCGCCGTCATGGCTCTGCAGGAGACCAGCGAGGCCCACCTGGTGGTCTCTTCTTCGCTAAGGGGGTCACCATCATGCCCAAAGACTTCCAGCTGGCCCGCCGCATCCGCGGAGAGAGAGCTTAGACTTTCTGCTGCACATTCACCAACCAACCATAATGCTCTGCACTGTGTGTCTATATATATACATTTATAGTAATATGGACATATGTTTACTAGATGTTGTTTTTTCTTGCCTTCTGATTGTTGCTCTGAGTGTTGCTATCCCTGTGCTGTTGCAATCCTGGAATTTCCCCATTGTGGGACTAATAAAGGCTTATCTTATCTTATTTGTCTCAGGATCACTTTTTTTACTTTAAAAACAAACAAACAAATAAAGAAAAAACACTTTGTCACATAATTTTTTTATTGGTTGTTTTAAATTGCCAGAACAAAAAGTTATGTCCTAATAAATCTGAAAATAACAGGTACAGACAACTTATGGCTGATGCATTTTAATCAGTGGACCTTGGTGGGGGTATGTGCTTTCTGGTTGTCCTCTACTTTTCAACGTGAGATTGCCTGTTAGAATGCCAAACATTAATGACTCTCACCTTCAGCACAGCAATAATGAGTTCAGTTTGAGAACAGAAATATTCCTGTTAAATTTTTAGTCTAAGGCATATGTCAAAATGATATACGAGGGTTGTTCATTAAAGATTCCCCCTGACTCCTTTATCATAGACTGAGAGAACCAAATTTGGCACAGTTATTAGTCTTTCTCTAGATAGGTACCACCAAGTGTCACACACTTCTCCCACAGCTTTATGTAGCTGTGGAGACCTCTCCTGTAGAAGTCTGCAAGTTGCATCAGAAGCCACGACTTGATCATGGAAATCAGCATTTCAACATCTTGGAACTGCTTGACCTTAAAAAAATGACTTCATGATTGGAAAGAGGTTGAAGTCAGATGATGTGAGGTTTGGAGAGTAAGCGGGATGATGAGGGATTTCATAGCTTCAGGACCGTGCCTTCGTCTGGGCAGCATGTGAGTTGTGAACCGGGGCATTGTCTTGCAGGAGGCAAACACCTTTGGTCAGCATGCCATGACTCTTAGTTTTGATTGCCTTCTTCAATTTCTGCAGCATAAAGCATAGTAAGTCCTGGTAACTGTGGTACCCTTTACCAGTAAATCCTTCATCAATACTTCATGCAGGTCCCTAAAGACCGGGAGCATGTCCTTTCCCACCGAGGGTTGGACACACGCCTTCTTCAGAGGTGGTGAGTCATCATGCTTCCATTGCTTCAATTAGGCTGTAGTCCCTGGATTATAGCGATTGATCCATGTTTCATACTGTGCGATTAGTCTGTTGATAATGTCCTCCTGGTTTTCTTGGCACATGGCCAAAAGAGCCTGGGAGCATGTGACTGGTTCCTTCTTCTGCAAAGGTGTGAGCAACTGGGGAATCCATGGTGCAGAAAATTTCTGCATGTGCAAATAGTCATGGAGGATTTTTTCCACAGACTCCACATTCATCTTGACATCTTGGGCTAGCTGGTGAAAGGTTGTGCAGCGATCCTCAAAAATGGTAGCCTCCCTTTGCAGGGTGGTGTCTTCATCAATGGTGCATTGTGGTCGCCAGGGAATGGGTTCCATTTCCACTGATGTCCAGTCACACTTGAATTGTCAAGGCCAGTGGTTGACTATGTCATACGATGGGGCATCCTCCCCATAAGTCTCTTTCATCTCATCAGACGTCTCCTGTGGTGTGTGGCCTCTCAAGTACAGGAACTTGATGATTGCTCTGCTTTCAACTAGCTCTATTATCACACTATACTCCATCTTCGCACCTATAAAAGAGAAACTCTTAAGAATTCAGAGCTGCAGATTACCACATGATCTATAGAGAGATATGCATTATTATGCATGTGCAATTTCAGCCTCCAAAAACCAGAATCTTTAATGAGCAGCCCTTGTAGATGGATATCTAGCTCTCAGCAGACAGCAGCCTCTACTATGGAAAGAGCCATTTTATAAGTAAACCTGAGTACTTTGCAACTTTCATTAATTTTTTTCAACTGTCTCCTAAATTTATGTCTTCTCAGATGAATTTGTAACTTTTTATGATAACTGTTCTTGTACGTTTGCAATTTTTTTTCTAGTATTTTTGCCATTTATAACTTTATTTGCATAAATATGCAATTTTTTGTGAATTTGTGAAGTTTTCCTTTACAATTTCTATCTTGTTCCCCTTCCACATAAACTTGACACTTTTTTAAATTAAATTTACAACTTTTGTCATGCTTTTTTTTTCCTCAAAGCACAGAGAGCCAGTAGTTACTGAATCATGTGAGGATCTGAAGTTGGAGGTTGCAGACCCCTGGGCTAGAGGAAAGAGAGCGAACTGCTTCTTTAAAGCATTTTAGTGGCTTTAGAAAACACCAAAGATGAACGAAACAGTGAGAGAACAAACATAAATGTGCAGCTTATCGAAGAATGTGGTATTCCTTTTCACATGTGGTCACCTTATATCTGAGAGAAAACTCTTTACAGCTGATGTTGCATGTAAGTGGAACAACATAAATCCCTGTTGGGAGCTGTGACACCATTCTTTTAGCCAATAGTGACAGCCTTTTCCATCTCCTGAGTGACTGGGTCCCTCTGCTCTCTTATTTTCACTGCTCTTCAATACATACAAAAGAATATACCACGCTGTACCTTAGCCAAAGGGTACAGTGAGGTATATTCATTCATTCATTCATTCATCTTCTTCCGCTTAATCCTTTTCAGGTTGCGGGGGGGGGGGGGGCACGTTAACATTCATGTTGGAATATTTTTAAGACAATTGCAGCACGCAGTGCCAGCTCTTATTAGGTAGTCACAAAACATGTCATGAAACTTGCTAAACAGGCATTAAACTTGCTAAATATACACTAATTGGCTAATGAAGAGAACTGCTTTGACGTCCAGAACTTTTGTCCGTGTAGCAGCTGCTGAGTGTGTGGGCTCCAGATTTATTTATAGACGTGCTTTTATGGGCTCCGGTGTGGGGATGCAGGCACAATTCATACGCTGGGTGTTGCGTAAGATTGGCAGAGCAGCGCGGTGGATGTGCATACAGTATGTAATGGTTTATGGGTGTGTATGAGTATGAGGGAGGGAGGTAGGCCGCTGCTTTGTGGAGGCGACTTGCATACCATCTGTCCAGGAAGTGAAGCACAGAGAGAGAATGGGAGTACACAACACCCACGAATGACAAGAAAGACAAGTGCTGGTCCATGTCCAGAGGAAAAAAAAAGCCACAATATTAATGTGCTTATACAGTATATACTGTATGTGTACATATGAGTCCATGTTGATGCAGATATTCTTTCACTCCTAGTACTATGCTCTATTTATAATTCAGGAGATCATTTGCAGTAACCGAGGCAACCTTGGAGCCTCACGATCAATACAGTGGATCTATTTTCTTGCAGCTAGCTGTTTTTCATTTTTCCCCCTTCTGTCCCCACTCCTACCATACAAGGCTACTGCCAACATAACTGCTCCACATATCAAAGAGAGAAGAAAAACATAAGGAAAGAAATACTCAGAAGAGCAACATTCAGAAGAGCGTGCACTAGCCAGAAATTGTACTCAAGTACAACCATTGCAACTTTATGGGGGAAGGGGGGGAATTCACTGTAAGTAAACGTTAAAGCACAAATTTGCAAACATAAAGGAGCAAAAAAGTTTTCAAGGAATAAAACACAAATAAGAGGGGGAAAAAATCCATGACAATGGTTATAAATTTACAATAATAAAGTCACAAACTAACAAGAAAAAAAATTGCACATTTATGATTGACACAAATATAAGAAGAAAAATACAGCCAGAAGTGGTGATCATCAGATTCCGGGCAGCTGTATACTTCAAGGTCTTACTGTTAAGAAATGTTTAAAGTTTAAGGTGTGCTATGCATTAGGTTTCAAAATGCATGGGTAAAGGTATGTTGTACTCCATTTTTTGTTCAGAAGAATAAGACTTTCCAGAGAGATTTGAAACTGTCTCTCCAGCATTAACCACTACAACAAGACTGCTTCAGTTCACACTCCAACTTTCTGAAAACATAAATACTCCACTGAAATGGATTCCAAGCAGGTGTAGAACAGCATTTAAAACTTAAGGTGTGCTACATATTGGGTTTTGAAATGCACCAAGGCATGTTGAAGAGTGAGACTTTGCTGGCAGGATTTAAACAAGGGTCTCAAGCATACCAGACCATTGCCTTAATCAGCAAAGAGAAATTGTACAACTTTTTTTTATAAAATCAAAACGGAGTGACATTTTTGATAACTTCAACAGCTTTTCATTATCAATGGATAATCAATAATGTGGATGATCTCTGCTTAATTTTAAGCAATTTGAGTGAATGGCCTAGGACAGGGGTATCAAACTCATTCTAGCTCGGGGGCCACATACCTCCAGATTTAATGTCAAGTGGGGCGGACCAGGAAAATAATAACAAAACAACCTAATGGCAACTCTAAATTTAGTAGAAAGACGTACAGGTACATTATGAAATGTTTACATTTATTGAACCATTGATCTTTTAGAAAACATGAACAACCTGAATGATGAATCTTCATCAAAGTATGAACAACCTGAATTTGTCATGAACCTGGATTTGGTGGTTCCAAACCCAGTTCTGACACTGGGGCTATTTTGTCTCTTCTCATTGGCTATTTTCCATCAGGCACTTCAGGGAGCTCTTTGAGTCCTCCGTTCCCTGACAGCTCTGCCATGCCCCCTCCTCCTGTCAGTGTCATCAGCTGTTTCTCATTGTCGGTGTCTCACACACATACACCCACGCCTCATTCACTTCCATTCACATGCTCTTACACTCACTCATGCATACCTGGTTTCAATTGATCCAGCTCATGCCCTTCCGCACCGGCGGTCTCTTCCCTCATCAGTGTTGTGATTACTTAAGCTCTGTTTGAGTGGGAAGAGATCGTTGGAGCATTGCACTATATACACAGCAGCATGTTTCTCTGTGTAATCAAGCTTCCATCTCCTATGTTTACTTTCAGCCTGACTCGTTAAGTCTTCTCTAATGCCATTAGACTGTTGTGAGTTATTTGGTGTTAGTGGCTGTTTCTGCCTCGCCCTCATCCACCGGACTGCACAGACGGCCTTGGATCACTCCAGCTCGTAAGTTAATGTTTGCCTTTCTCCTCGTACCGACAGCTGCTCTGCGGCACTAGGCATTCCCTCCCTCGGCCTGCTGAGCGTCCAGGTGGCGTTCCTGTTTTCCTGATGGCTTCAGTTACAATCATATCAACTCTCTGCTTTATTACGTGACTGTTTTGCTGGACAATATTTGGGGTTTATGTTCAATAAAGTGCACGAATCTACTCCTGCTCGTGGGCTTTCCATTGCTCCCTCTGTGCGCTGCATAATGGCGCACGAGGGGTCATAACAGAATGCTCCGGCCCGCAAAAGAAAACCCAGAAGAGTAGGCGTGCGTTTTTTCTTTTCCTTTTCACCCTTTTTTCTTTTTCCTGAGCTACACTATGGTGATTTGGACGGACAAGGAGCTGAGAGCGCAGGACCTGCTGGAGCAGGCGCTCTTTTCCGCTCAGTGGTCGCAGTCTCTCAAGGACATTCGGCTGGCGTTGCTCACCGCTGAAGACATCATGCGGTGTCATCCCGACCTCTGGATAGTTCCGAGGGTGGACGACATCCTCTCCTTCCTCTTTCCTCCGCCAGACGCGGAGTCGGAGTGGGCCTCCCCGATGTCGGAGCCATCCTCCCACCGGAAGAAGTGCTTGCGGTGGAGGAAGACACCCTCTTCTCGCGGCTCTCCTGCTCCTGCACCATCCCCTGAGCCAGGGCACGCTCCATCCCTGGAAATTATAATGGAGGAGGAGAGACGGTCCCTGCTAGCCCAGATGGACCGCTGGATTGAGGAGGAGTGCCGTGAAAGGAGGAACGGGCAGAGGAGGAGAGACTGACCTTGCTCGCCCAGTTAGACTGCTGGATCGAGGAAGAGCGCCGTGAGAGGGAGGAACGGGGACGCACCTCGCTGGTCGAGACTGCTTCATCCTCCGGGCCGGGGGCTGCCCAATCCATGAGTATGATGATGGAGGAGGAGAGACTGGCTTTGCTCGCCCTAATTGACCGTCGGATCGAGGAGGAATGCTTGGAGAGGAGAGGAGATGCCTCGGATGCCGCTGGGGACATCCGGAGCCAAGAGAACAGGCAACTTTTTTCCTCATTTAACTCTCACTTTTGATGAACAATTTTGCCTGTCTCCTGGCCAGGAGACTCGGGGGTTGCAGTCCCCTGAGTGCTCCGCTACAGTGGCATACAGTAGCTCTTCTCTTTACCTCTCCAAACCCTCTATGTGTGCCCCTATGAGTTTGTGGGCTCCAGAACCAGGTCACCCAAGGGGAGAGAAACCTGAGGTCCTGGAGAGCCCAGTTCCAGGGCCAGCGGTGAGGCAGTCCCCGGCCGCCACACCAGATGAGCCAGTGGCATGGAAGACGGCACACGGGGGCACTGAGATTGTAACCACCATCAAGCCTGCTGCTGGGGTCGCTGCAGCAGAGTCACCCTCTGGACCAGACCTCCAGCTGACTGGGTCCAGGACGTTGTCATTGGCATCGTCGGAGTCCTGGACGGTGGTGGAGCTGGAGTACAGGCAAGTAACCTCTCCTGTAATTCTCTTGTCAGTTGTGGAGAGATCTTGCCTGACTCTTGGGGAGGAGAGTCGGGTGTAGCCCTCAGCTGCATCCGAACTCCCCTCGCTGGGCTCTGCCACTGCCGGCGACCCCAACCGTCTTTCCCCTCCCATCTTCTCTGAGCTCCTTCCTAGGGTCGCTGGAGAGGAGCCTCTGCAACCGGGGGTATCCGCAGATGACGGCGACGTGAGCCCAGCCGCCCCCAGAGAGGTCGACGTTGGTGCAGCACCGGACAGACTGATGGAACCCACGCACCCTAGATCGCCGGAGTCCTGGTCGGCGGTGGAGCCTGAGTTCAGGCAAGTGTGCTCCATAATGTCTCCTATGTCTGTGTTGAAGTCACACTGCCCGACTCATGGCGAGGAGGGCCCAGGGCAGCTCGCAGTAGCTCTCAGGGCTACCTCACTGGGCTCTGCCGCTGCCGGCGACCCTGACTCGGTCTCTTTCTCTCTCCCTCCGGGTCCAGAGCTCCTTGCCAGGGTTGCCAGAGAGCAGCCTATCCCTCCTGAGGCCACAGAGGATCTGGGTTCAGCGCTGGGGTTCATGAAGGACCCTACCTCCCTCACTGGAGGGCCACTGCGGGAGTAATGAGGTCCCCGATGGGGACCATTGCAGATGCAACGGCACTCCAGCCGGGGCCTGCCACGGGTGGAGCAGAACCACATTCGGGAGTCACCGCGGGTGCAGCAAAGCCCCAGTTGGAGTCCACTGCGGGTGCAGCAGAGCTCCCACCGGAGTCCACCACGGGTGCGGCGGAGCTCCAGCCGGAGTCCACCACCGGGGCAACGCTGTCTCAGACTGGAACCGTCGCAGGTGTAGCTATATCCCAGACTGGGACCATCGCAGGTGCAGCTATGTCCCAGATTGGGGCCATCACAGGTGCAGCTACGGTCCAGACCGACACCATCGCGGGTGCTACGGTTCCCCTGCTCCAAGCCTCAGAGGGCGGGGGGGGGGGCTCCTATCCCTCGGCCCGGGCACGTACCTGTACATTCCTTAGTGGGTAGGCTACCTCTTCGCCTTCCCCTCCGGTTCTGGTGGCTCAGCTACGCTGGCCGGCCACCCAGAAGACTTGGCCTTCGGGTCGGGTGGTTCATCGGTCCTGGCAGGCCACCTGACGTTATTCAGTGGACTGCCTGCTGGGCTTGGGACTCAGGCAGGCCGCCCGGTTGGTCACCCCTCGCCATGCTGTGGGCCTGGGACTCTGGGCAGCCCCCTGAAGTTTGGACTCTTGGGGAGGGGGGTTAGTGTCTTACGTTGGGGGCTGTTAGGAGGTTCACCTTATTATATTATTTTGTATCATTCACTTGCTGCTTCCCTCCTATCCTGTTTTCCCTCACCTCCCACCCTGGGTGGTCGTTTTCCTCTGGGGGTGAGGGGGGGTTCCTTAATGTGTTTTTTGTGTTTTTCTGCTGGTGGCACTTGGGTGTCTAGATTCCACCCCTTGAGGGTGGTGCTCTGTCATGAACCTGGGTTTGGTGGTTCCAAACCCAGTTCTGACACTGGGGCTATTTTGTCTCTTCTCATTGGCTATTTTCCATCAGGCGTTTCAGGTCCTCCTCCTTTGGGTCCTCCGCTCCCTGACAGCTCGGCCACGCCCCCTCCTCCTGTCAGTGTCATCAGCTGTTTCTCATTGTCATTGTCTCACACACATACACACACGCCTCATTCACTTCCTCTTATTCATATGCTCTTACACTCACTCATGCACACCTGGTTTCAATTGATCCAGCTCACGCCCTTCCACACCTGCGGTCTCTTCCCTCATCAGTGTTGTGATTATTTAAGCTCTGTTTGAGTGGGAAGAGATTGTTGGAGCATTGCACTATATACACAGCAGCGTGTTCCTCTGTGTAATCAAACTTCCATCTCCTATGTTTACTTTTAGCCTGACTTGTTAAGTCTTCTCTAACGCCATTAGACTGTTGTGAGTTATTTGGTGTTAGCGGCTGTTTCTGCTTCGCCCTCATCCACCGGACTGCACAGACGGCCTTGGCTTGCTCCAGCCCGTAAGTTAGGCACCAGGCCCGTAAGGCACTAGGCATTCCCTCCCTCGGGCTGCTGAGCGTCCAGGTGGTGTTCTTGTTTTCTTGATGGCTTCAGTTACAATCATATCAACTCTCTGCTTTATTATGTGACTGTTTTGCTGGACAATATTTGGGGTTTATGTTCAATGAAGTGCACGAATCTACTCCTGCTCATGGGTTTTCCACTCCTCCCTCTGTGCGCTGCATAATGGCGCACGAGGGGTCATAACAGAATTTTTTTCTTTTCTGCTCTGTTTTGAACTGAAACTGCAGACGAGCAATATCTTAATCACAATGAATAATGCCATTTAAGGAACCAGATATCATTTCGCTGCAATCTACTGTTTAGTCCTGGAACTTGTTTGTATTTTAAACAGTGATCCCGGTTACATGGTCACTATTAACCGATTACTAGCAATAAACTGATGATGCCAATAATCAATTTTCTCATGTTTACATGCACTGAATAAATGGATTGTGATGATCAGGCGAGTGTGCTCCCCCTCCCCTCCTATTCCTGTCTATCTGCACCTGCATGATTACACACCTGCTGCTTCCTAATGGACCAGCATATTTAAGAGCCAGCGTGTGAAGAACTCATCGCTGGAACGTTAGGTTTGCCACCGAGGACTGTAAGCCACATTACGTTATTTTCTCTTAGTTGATCTGTGTTTTTCACTCCCCATGTCTTCCTCCCTTCTCGGGTTTGCTGCCACTTCGTGGTGTGCACTCGGGGGCTGATCACGCTCGCCTGACCAGAAGACAGTGGACGTCCACCCAGATCAACTGTCTTCTCCCATACTTCCCTGGACCCACGCAGGAGTTCCCCGCCAGGCTCCTCTGCTCAGCAGTAAGAGTGCTCTCCCTACCTTGTTCTCCTCTTGCAGAGGCTCTGTCCCTAATCATCTCTTTCTGCTCTTTTCCCGTAGGCTGCGTGTGCTACAGGGTCACCGGTTTTATACTAAATTTAATTGTATGTTTTTGTTTTGCGCTTTTCTTTATTTATGCACTTTTATTTAGATTTGTGTGTTTGTTTTTATTTTTACAATAAACTGGTGAATTTTTACATCCGTGTCTGAGTGTTCATTCTGGCGGCTCTGCGTTTGAGCCTCACTTGCTCTGAATCATGACATGGATTACTGGAAGGTAAACCATTTAAGATAAGATAAGGTAAAATAAGCCTTTATTAGTCCCACAATGGGGAAATTCCAGGATTGCAACAGCACAGGGATAGCAACACTCAGAGCAACAATCAGAAGACAAGAAAAAAACAAGAGCAGCGTATATACATATGTACATATAAATATATAAACACACAGTGCGGAGCATTGTAGCTAGATGGAATAAATATATAAATATATAAACACAGTGCGGAGCATTGTAGCTAGATGGAATAAATATATAAACACACACAGTGCGGAGCATTGTAGCTAGATGGAATAAATATATAAATATACACAGTGTGGAGCATTGTAGCTAGATGGAATGAACAGCATAACCGTCTACTTAGTTATCCTACATGGTATGATTATGTACCCATACATATTGTCACCCTCCGTAGCGACCGGTATTTTCCTAGTTGTATACCGGAGGGGACCATTGTGTAAGTCTATTGCGTCTTTTGCATTCAATACTATTAGGTTGTCACATTTTTTTGCTATCTCTGCGAGCAGCCCTGCTTAGGTTATACAGTCTGACAGCCGTAGGTAGGAAGGACCTACGAAACCTCTCGGTTGCGCACCTAGGATGATGTAGTCTGCTGCTAAATGAGCTCCTCAGTGCGTTCAGTATGTTCTGCATAGGGTGGGACTCGGACTCCAACAGAGATGACAGTTTAGCCACCATCCTTCTCTCTCCCAACTCCTCCACTGGGTCAAGGCGTTGCCCTAGGACAGAGCTAGCGTTCTTGATCAGTTTGTTCAGTCTCTTCCTATCGGCTGCTGTAACGCCACTGCCCCAGCAGACCCCTCCAAAAGTGATGTTTGATGCCACCACCATGTCATAGAATGTCTTCAGCTGCGCCCCTTGTACACCAAAAGACCTGAGTCTCCTCAGTAGGAACAGCCTGTGCTGTCCCTTCTTGTAGAGTGCGTCAGTATTGTGTGACCAGTCTAGTTTATTGTTCAGATGAACACCCAGGTACTTGTAGGATGTCACCATCTCAATGTCTGTTCCCTGTATGTTTACTGGTGCTGTGAGGGGTTGTCCTTGCCTGCGGCAGTCCACCACCAGCTCCTTAGTTTTCCTCGCGTTGATCTGGAGGCAGTTCCTATGGCACCAGTCCACGAAGTCCTAGATAAGTCCTCTGTACTCAGCTTCATCTCCGTTGGAGATGAGGCCAACAATCGCAGAGTCGTCAGAGAACTTCTGTAGATGGCAGTGTGTTGTGTTATGTGAGAAGTCCGCAGTATAAAGGGTGAACAGGAAGGGAGCCAAAACCACTCCCTGGGGGGCCCCTGTGCTACCGATGATCGTGTCGGACACACAGTCCCGGGTTCTCACAAACTGTGGCCGGTTAGTGAGGTAGTCCAGGATCCATGATGACAGTTGCTGGTCCACCCCTGCGCATAGCAGCTTGTCCTTCAGGATCATCGGTTGGATGGTGTTGAAAGCACTGGAGAAGTCAAAGAACATGATCCTCACCGCATTCCCGGGCTTCTCCAGGTGGGACAGAGAACGGTGAAGGAGGAAGATCACCGCATCCTCCACCCCAATGCCATGCTGGTAGGCGAACTGAAGTGGATCCATCGCTGGTCCCACTAGGGGGCGGAGGTGAGCAAGGAGCAGTCTCTCCAGGGTCTTCATCATGTGAGACATCAGGGCCACCGGTCTGTAGCTGTTCAGATCTTTGGGGTGGGAAGTCTTTGGTACAGGTACCACACAAGATGTTTTCCACAACTGTGGTACCCTCCCCAGCTTCAGGCTCAGGTTGAAGATGTGCTCCACAATCCCACACAGCTGGTCTGCACAGGACTTGAGGAGTTTTGCGCTGATGCCGTCCGGTCCCAGCGCCTTCCTCGCCTTGATCTTCCTCAGCTCCGTTCTCACATGGGTCTTAGTGAGGGTCAGGTTGGGGGGCTGTGTGTTGGGAGTGGGGGGTGATGGTGGAGTGGGGTGTGGGCAGCAGGACTCGATGTCTTCAGAGGCAGCAGTGGTTGTTGTTGTTGTGCAGTCAGTGGGGAGGGCGGTTGGTCAAACCTATTAAAAAACAGGTTCAGATTGTTCGCCCACTCCCTGCCCCCCGTGGCCTGGGGGGAGGTATTCTGGAGCCATTTGAGTTAATGACCCCAGTTACATGGCCTTTATCAGCTTATTCTGTTTACATAGCCACTTGAATAATCAGATAACTGCAGAAATCCAATGATGACTGGTGATGATTGGATTTCTGGAGTTTCAATCTATATTAAGACCCTTAATCATTTTTTTTTTGGCAGATGAAATAACATACTTATAAGTTATAACAGCCCTTTGAGACTATTCACAAGTTGGACAGAACGTATATTATAATCTTCACAGTTCAGCCTTGAAGGACCAAATCATGTAATTTTTTTTGGCAGAAAAAATGTTTGAAAAAATGTTTGACTCTAAATTGGGAGCCTTAATGAAATTTTGGCAGATAAAGCATACATTTCATGGATTCTACTTAGAATATATAATTTTAGGAAGTAAATAATGCACAAACACTAGTATTCATAGGAAATGAAAGCTTCATTGACTTTTACATCATTATACATGGATTTTGATCATTTCAGCACACTTTTCTTAAAATAAGGCAAAACTTTAAAAGCTATTACAGAATAAAATGTCACATTTGATTATTCTGACACAAAACTCATGGGTCTAAAATTATGACTAGTTCCTCACTGCATTAAATATTCACAGACATACCTTTGCTAATTGCATGGATAAAAAGTTACATCTGCTTTGCTCAAAAGCAGTCATCAGCCTCAGAATCAGAAGAGAAACGGCTTTAGCTGAGGGAGGCGCACTCCTACAGCAAGCCAATCAGTTTCTGGTGGCTCATCACTTTTTGGCTAGACACTGCAGCTTCTCTTGTTTTGAACATGTTCAGAAAATTTTGTGGCAAGAAAAACTGGTTCAGACTGTAAAAACATCCAGCAAAAGGTGGCAAACTGATGGCGCCCAGCACCCGCTGAGCTACGAGACACGGGGGTAAATGTATTTTTAAAGAACAGTTATTAAATACACTAAATACTGTGACATTTCAGTGTGATAGATCCGGAATCCATAAAAGTCTTGTTGCATATTTTTAGCGATGTTATGGGCGAGAAGGGATAATAACAGACGCAGGTGGGAAAAGTTTGCCTTGGAGTCTTTCTGGAAGAAATTCTGTCCTCTCTACCTGCATAGCAGACTCCCTCAGTATAAATCGGGGATCACTTTTGTATCTGCTACTCTTGTGCAACCCCAAATGGACAAATTGGGAATAGCAATTACTTTATTGAGAAAGTGCTGCTTGGGTATTATATTATTTAATTTTCACACTTTGCAAATTCATCCCACGGGCCAGTTTGGACTCTCTGGTGAGCTGTACGTTTGACACCCCTGGCCTAGGAGGAGTTCATTTTGACTTTGTTTGCACATTTTTGAAAATATGGTGTTGGAAAATTAATTTTAGGAGTATAAAACCATAGAGAAAAGTTGCACAAGATTTCAAAGATTAGAATGATGAAAGAAGTTGCAATGTAGGCCCAACCCTTCTCAAAATATTTGCAAAAACCTAAAACTGTTTATCACAAAACTAATTATTTTCCCCCCACCAAGTTCAAAACAAAACAAAACAAAACAAAAAAACAGTTCGTGGGGGCAAAACAAAGTCTCGTTCCCCAACAAAAAACAGGCAGGTCAGATGCAGGGGCAGACTTAGTCCATTTGGGGCCTAAAGCAAAGACAGAAATGGGGCCCTACTTTTTCTTTGTTCTACCCTTTCTTTTCACTTTTTTGGGCATGACTTAAATTTTTATGTTATTGATTTTAAAATTGTAATGGGGTAGATGCTATACAGTGGTGTGAAAAAGTGTTTGCCCCCTTCCTGATTTCTCAGTTTTTTGTATTTCACACTGAAATGTTTCAGATCATCAAATTTAAATATTAGACAAAGATAACACAAGTAAACACAAAATGCAGGTTTTAAATTTTAAAATTTTAAAAAATTACTGCCACACTGTTCTCAATCAAGAAATCACTTAAATAGGACCAACCTGACAAAGTGAAGTAGACCAAAACATCCACAAAAGCTAGACATCATATTGTGATCCAAAGAAATTCAGGAACAAATGAGAAAAAAAGTAATTGAGATCTATCAGTGTGGAAAAGGTAAAAGGTTATAAAACCATTTCTAAAGCTTTGGGACTTCAGCGAACCACAGTGGGAGCCATTTTCCACAAATGGCAAAAACATGGAACAGTGGTGAACCTTCCCAGGAGTGGCCAGCCGACCAAAATTACCCCAAGAGCACAGCAATGACTCATCCAAGAGGTCACAAAAGACCCCACAACAACATCCAAAGAACTGCAGGACTCACTTGCCTCAGTTAAGGTCAGTGTTCATGACTCCACCATAAGAAAGAGACTGGGCAAAATGGCTTGCATGGCAGAGTTCTAAGACGAAAACTACTGCTGATCAAAAAGAACATAAAGGCTCATCTCAGTTTTGCCAGAAAACATCTTGATGATCCCCAAGACTTTTGGCAAAATACTCTGTAGACTGATGAGAAAAAAAGTTGAACTTTTTGGAAGGTGTATGCCCATTACATCCAGTGTAAAAGTAACACAGCGTTTCAGAAAAGGAACATCATACCAACAGTAAAATATGGTGGTGGTAGTGTGATGTTTTGCTGCTTCAGGACCTGGAAGACTTGCTGTGGTAAATGGAACCATGAATTCTGCTGTCTACCAAAAAATCCTGAAGGAGAATATCCGGCCATCTGTTGGTGACCTCAAGCTGAAGTGCACTTGGGTTCTGCAGCAGGACAATGATCCAAAACACACCAGCAAGTCCACCTCTGAATGGCTTAAGAAAAACAAAATGAAGACTTTGGAGTGGCCTACTCAAAGTCCTGACCTGAATCCGATTGAGATGCTGTGGCATGACCTTAAAAAGGCGGTTCATGCTTGAAACCCTCCAGTGTGGCTGAATTACAACAATTGTGCAAAGATGAATAGGCCACAATTCTTCCACAGCGCTGTAAAAGACTCATTGCCAGTTATCGCAAACGCTTCATTGCTGTTTTTGCTACTAAGGGTGGCCCAACCAGTTATTAGGTTTAGGGGCCAATCACTTTTTCACACAGGGCCATGTAGGTTTGGATTTTTTCCCCCATAATAAGAAACACCTTCATTTAAAAACTGCATTTTGTGTTTACTTGTGTTATCTTTTTTTTTCCACAATATCTTTATTGAACCTTTTTTTTTTAAACAAACATGACACAAACAATCAAACACTAACACTAAAGTACTACAAAAAAAAAAAATGCACTAAAAACACCAACAACCACCAACAAAATCAAGTCTTCACCAATGCTCCTCTGTTTAGTCTAGACAATCCATTACATAAGTATACATATTATGTTCACCAGTTTGGAATTTACAAGGTCCACACACATCATTCACCTTCTTCTTCAAGAGTTATGTTTAAATTTTTTACATGATCAATAAAAGGTCTCCATATATTCTCAAACACAATTTCCTTTGATTTCAGTATATATGTTATTCTTTCTAATGGAAGGTTTGTTAACATCTGTCTTAACCACTGAGTCACATCTGGTCTATGAGTCTTTTTCCACAGTAGTGCAATACATTTTTTGGCATTAAGCAAACTGAGGTCTATGAATGTTCTTTCACTTTTATTAAAGTTATGCTTTTCTGGGTACAGACCCAACAAAAACAGTTTAGGATTCAAAATGATTTGTTTTGAGATTATTTTTTCAATTGTTACCCTCACCTCTTCCCAAAACATTCTTATTATTCTACATTCCCATACACAATGAAATAGGGTTCCTTTACTTTCCATGCATTTTGTGCATGTATCTGGTATATTTTTGTTATATCTATTTAACTCCTCCAGTGTAACATACATCCGCATTAACCATTTGAAATGTATCAATTTAAGACGTACATTTATTGATTTGGTTTGGGCTTCTGTACAAGCCAATTCCCATTGTTCCTCTGAAATTTCAATTTGCAGATCTTCTTTCCAGTAGTTTAATCTTTTCTGTGAATTTTCACTTGAGGATAATGTCAATGAGTTATAAAACTCTGAAATAATACCCTTTCTTTTACTATCTTTCATCAACATTTTTTCCAAGGATGAATAAATAGGTCGAGTGAGAGCTTTATTTTGATTTGATCAAATAAAGTTTCTAAGTTGAAGATATTTAAAAAAATGTGTTCTATTAAGATTAAATTTGACCCTCAGCTCTTCAAAAGACATTATGTTATCTGCACATGGCAAATATAAATCTTGAATCTTTTGAATCCCTTTTAAATTCCATACTTTAAATACAGCGTCCGCTCTTCCTGGTTTAAAATATTGATTACCCCATATTGGGCTAAATGGTGACAATAACTGTGGTTCTTTTAAATAATTTTTAGCTTCACACCATATTTTGATCATATGCTTTACAAATGGATTTTTAACTTGTTTTTGTAATTTTTTTGCCGAATCTGAGTATATGAATATGGGAAGAGGTAAAGGTAAATTGTATGATTCCATTTCAGTCCAGTGAGGGAGATCATTTAATGAAAAATAATATGTCATAGACCTCAGTTGTGCTGACCAATAATACAACATAAAATTTGGACATTTCAGACCTCCACGATCAAATGGTAAATATAATAAAGACAGACGTAATCTAGCCCTCCTGTTGTTCCATATAAATTCCACTAACTTTTTTTTAATTCTTGAGAATAAATCTAAAGGTGGTGGTAAGGGAATGTATTGAAATAAATAAAGTATTTTAGGTAAAATATTACTTTTAAGTATATTGATTCTCCCGATCATCGACATTGGTAGTGACATCCATCTCTGAATTGACTCATTGATATCTGTCATTAAGGCTTCATAGTTGACACTGGCGACTGATTCTAGCTTAGGCACAATTTGGATTCCTAAATATTTAAACTGATTTACAACGTTGAATTGATTTACCTCAGGGTCTGGGTAATTTCTCTGGGTCTCATTTAGCATTAATATTGAAGATTTAGTTTTATTTATTTTATATCCTGATATTTCCCCCAAATTCTTTATTAAATTCAACAAGGTTGGAATTTATTTTTTTAGATTTGACATAAACAAAATTATGTCATCGGCGTACAGGGAGATTTTATGTTCTGTTGGTCCAACTTTAATTCCATATATTTGTGAATGTAAACGTATCGCCATTGCTAAAGGTTCAATTGTCATAGTAAACAGTAAAGATGAAAGTGGACAGCCTTGTCGACATCCTCTATTGATTTTTATTGATTTTGAAATATTGTTATTTGTTAGGATTTCTGCTGTAGCATTATTGTATATTATCTGAACCCATTTTATGAAATTATTTCCAAGTCCAAACCTTTGTAAGACTTCAAAAAGAAAGGGCCATTCGACTCTATCAAAGGCCTTTTCGGCGTCCAGTGATAGGAGAGCTGTATCCGGTGCTTCTTTATTAAAATAAATAATATTAAATAGTCTTCTTACATTATGGAAGCCTTGTCTTCCCTTTATAAAGCCATTCTGATCTCGATTAATAATATTTGGTAAAATTTCTTGTATTCGTCTTGCTAAAATTTTACAGATTATCTTAAGGTCAGCATTTAATAGGCTTATTGGTCTCATATTTTCACATTTATTAGAGGGCTTACCTGGTTTTGGCAACAGTATAATTAAGGCATTATTCATGTATGATGGTAAATTATTATTTTGAAATGCTTCTAAAACCATTTCCAAAAAAGGTTTTATTAATTTATTCTTAAATTTTTTATAAAGGTCAACTGGAAGACCATCTGGTCCTGCACTTTTTCCTGATTTCATATTATCAATGGCTAGCCCAACTTCTTCTTGACTAATTTTAGACTCCAATATCTCCCTGTTTTCATTTGGAATACACGGTATAGATAGTTCGTTCAAAAACCCATTTAGTTTTGTTAAATCAGATTCATTTTTGGTATCATATAATTTTTCATAGTAATCTCTAAAGGCTCTGTTAATTTCTAAAGGATCTATAACTACCTGTCTGTTACTTATAATACTGGTAATTGGTGTTTTAATTTCTAATTGTTTAATCTGCCATGCCAATAATTTTCCTGATTTTTCACCTTGTTCATAAAAAGATTGTTTCAATCTTAGAAGACTCGAGGCAGCTCTATTCGCTGATTTTTTGTCGTATTCAGCTCTCAAAATCAGTAATTCATTCTCCAACCTTGGATCACTTCCTGCATACACTTTTTCCTGAAGATTTTTTATTTTATGTTCCAATTGGGCTCTCTCCTCTCGAGTCTTCTTAGATTTTGAACCTGTATAACTAATAATATGTCCCCTAATAAAAGCTTTGAAAGCCTCCCACTTTACACATGCTGATGTTTGTGTAGTATTGATATCAAAGAACTCATCTATCTGTTTTTCTATGTACTTGACAAATTCCTCATCCTGAAGCCATTTATGCTGAAATTGCCATCTACCTGATTCCTTTGTCAATTTCTTATCTACATATACTATACAGCAGGGTGCATGATCAGAGATCACGATGTTATCATAAAAGCAGTTTTGAATCTTGGACCTTAATTCTGTGGAAATTAAAAAATAATCTATACGTGAAAATGTCTTGTAGGTACTGGAATAACAAGAGTAGGCTTTGACTTGTGGTTTCATTTCTCTTCATATACCTAGCAATCTCAATTCTTTCATAAAATGATTAATGGTCATCCTACATCCATTGTGCGTACAGTCCAGTCCTGTTGATCTATCTATACCGGGATTCAATGTACAATTAATATCCCCTGCTATTATATGTTGCCCTGTAAGTGATGATAAGATAAGAAATAAAGTAGCAAAGAACTTTTGATCATCTATATTGGGACCATATAGGTTCACCAAATTTATATTTTCTAATAGCAAAGATCCTTGAATGATTACATATCTTCCAAATTTGTCTCCAATTACATTTTTCACTTGAAAAGGGACTGATTTATGTATGAGAGTCATAACTCCCCTGGCTCGGGATGAAAATGATGAGGTGAATACACTTCCTTGCCATCTACTCCTAATTCTTTTTACATCCTCCTCTATTAGATGAGTTTCTTGTAAAAACACAATTTTTGAACCCATGTCTTTTATTTTATTCATAACTTGTTTAAGTTTTTTTAAATTTTGTAGACCTCTGCAATTCCATGAAGTTAAATTAAGATTAACGCTTTGGTTTATGATCAATAGGGAGTTTGGGATTACCTTGCAGTGTAAACATGCTCATACAGAGAAGCAAAAAAATGAGTGGTTGAACATTCATCCTACAAACTACACACAAACAAATTCCCCCTTCCCACACTTGTGGCAAATCCCCCAAAATCAAAAGAAAAATTCCGTCTCCCGATATAGCCATCGACTGCTCCACATCCACGAGGATCAGCCTAAGCCACTCCTTCTTCATCCTCCCAATCACCCTAACTCTACTGCTTTTAATGACGTAACATTAACTCTCCTCTGTAGTTTTCCAACTTAACTCCAAAATTTTTAGCAACTTTGTACATCATAGTTTTTTTTTTGTTTTGTTTTTTTAATTATATAATGCAATCTATATTTTGTAAACTTGCTATTTGCTTCAAGTCAGTCAGATGCCTGTGCAAATGCTTAATTATTCTACCTTATATTTTGTTCATGCTTAGCTCCCACCAGTCTCTTCTTCTTGGATCTTCTTGATAAACTCCTGCACCTCCTCTGGGGTCTTGAAGATGTGGGTTCTGCCCCCATATGTGGTCAGCAGTCTCGCAGGATAGATTACACCATGACGAATCCCAAGGTTGCGCAGCTCCTTACGTACGGGATCATACTGCTTCCTCAATTGTTGGATTCCTGTGGCCCAATCTGGGTAGAACCGCACCTGCTGATCCTGGTGTTTAATCTCTCCTTTAGCTCGTGCTGCGTTGAAGATCTTCATCCTGTCTCTGTTGCTGACAAACTTCATAATTAAGGTCCTCGGTGGTCCCTTATCTCTCCGTGGGCCAATACGATGCGCGCCCTCCAAAACCACCGCCGGCCGCAGCTCCGCACTGCCCAGCGCCTCCGGAATCCACTTTTCCAGAAAGGAACACGGGTCCCGACCTTCGGATTCTTCCGGTAGACCCACCAGCCTCAAGTTGTTCTGTCTCGACCGGGATTCCAAATCCAGAATGTTTTCTTCCAGACATTTATTTTTTTTTTCCAAAGTGCACACCTTTAATTGGAGACAATTGACTTCATCTTCAGCACTGGAAATACGAAGCTCCATCTGCGCCATTCGTTCCACACAGTCACCCAATTCCTTTCTCATTCCTTCCAACGCTGCCATAATCCCATCAAATCTAGAGGAAAAGTCCGCTCTCATTGAACTCATAGCCGCCAGCAACGCACCTGTGTCGTTTCCCGCAGCTCCCGCGCCGTTGTTAGCTTCCTTCGCCATATTTGGTGCTTTCTCTGCTGCGTCACAGACCTGAAAGTCCGTTAATTTGGACTGTTTCTGCGGCTCGCTTTTTCCTCTACTTGGTTTTCCAGCCTTAGGCTTCACCGACATATCCTCGCTCAAACGCTGGGATACCTTCTGTCCCAAATGAGAGAGTTATTTGCCGATTTTTTTTCTCCAGAAGCAGAGCAGAGTGAGACGTGTCCTTCTTACGTGGCAGCCATAACCGGAAGTCCTCTCAGGACTTGTGTTATCTTTGTCTAATATGTAAATTTGTTTGATGATCTGAAACATTTAGATGTGACAAAAAAAAAAGAAATCAGGAAGGGGCAAACACTTTTTCATACCACTGTCTCTCTCTCTCTCTCTCTCTCTCTCTCTCTCTCTCTCTCTCTCTCTCTCTCTCTCTCTCTCTATCTATCTATTGATCTAGGCTAGCAGTAGCAACAAGCTAAGATAGCACTAAGCTAACAGAGAGGTGGTACAGGCAGATAGTGGGGTGGAAGGCGGAGCGCCAAAGAGGGAGACTCCTGCTGTTAGCCCCTTTATATAGTCAAGGCATGGTGACGCCCGTGCATGCATCCCCACATCCATGACGTGTATGGTGGTATTAGTGGTATGCCCCGTTTACTTCCCCCTTGGAAAAAAAAACAACTTTGCTGGTGATGGTTTTACCTTAGCTGGGTGTGGCATCATAGTGGCATACGGCTAGCACAGCACATGTGTAATCAGAACCACATAATGTAAAGTAGCGGAGAGCTTGCTAACATACACATATGGCCTGGCTATCGGTGGATGTTATAATGTTATAACTGTGTAACGTAGTGACGGACCGTGTATTTTACAACTAGGCTTTCAGTGGTGATCTACCCAATTTGCCATTCATACCAAACACCCTAAAAAATAGCCTGTAGGGCCGTCCACACAAAGCATGTTAAAGATAACTTTATAAAATTATAGTTTTAAAAATCTTTACCTTTTTGTTGTGGAGCTCCATTTCCCTGCACACTTGTTCATTGAGCTGCAGATCCACTCTTGTTTCCCCAAAGGTTTAAAAGTATTGTTGCTTTTAAGTGTCTAGCTGGCGGCTGTGCTTTGGTGTCTTGCTGCTGCCTTGGTTAAGGCCCTGTTCCACCTAGAAGATTTAGGCAGCCAAAACGTATGAAACATTTGGAGAATACGATGGCGTACATCAAATCAGTTATGGCTAAGTTTTGTCTAAGTTAAGAGCACACTGAAGAATGCTGAAGCACCCTACAGTGTAGTTTGCTGAGCTCCTTTGAAAATTAATTTTTCAGCATGCTGAAAATTTTCCAGCATATCCAGCGTTTGGCTGATTCGTTCCGAATTCTCGAAGTAAATGGCGTATTTGCGGTGTTAGTTCACAGGAAAAAACCCATACAGAGCTCTCTGCCTGCAGCGCACGCGCGCGCGCACACACACACACACACACACACACACACACACACACACACACACACACACACACACACACATGTATTTGTTCGTATAATAGGACCTGTCGGGGTTTTTCCATTTGACTTGTTGCTCTGATAGATATGCCAAAATGTCAGAACACCGGAGGAGGTGGCTCCAATCAGCTGATCACCTGAAGCACAGCTGTTTTCCATGATAAATCACACTTTCTTGTTTTGTTTGATTGATTGATTGATTGACTGATTGATCGATTTGAACATCAAGACAAAAAAATTAAAAACAAGGAATCAAACCAAAAAAGTAAACAGCAAAAAATGTCCTTGTTCAAAAGGAGTGGGAAGAAGCCAATGCTTATATAGTCCCACCCCTTCTTCATACCCAATAAATTATAATATCATTATAGTCATTATCCATCCCATAATTACATTTATTATACAGTACCATAATATATAATCCATCTTATAATTAAATTATACAGTAGAAATGTTACAATTATAATTTATAATGACAATAATACCAACATGAATGAATGTGAATTTATTCAGTAGTGAACATCACCATCATCATCATCATCATCATAGCAGTCTGTCGTGGGCGATAATGACTGTTTCATTTAGGTCTGATCAGATTCCTCCACACAGCTCTGTCCTTAGCCTTCCGCTGCGAGGAACTCCTGTCTTGTCCATCTTCTTCAAGTTTCTTTTTACAGTGTCTTTAAATCTGAGCCTTGGTCTACCCTGATTGCGTTTGCCCTAGCATAACTGTGAATAGAGTAACTGCCGAGGGAGACGCTGGTGGTCCATCCTCTCAAAATGTCCGAGCCATCTCAGGTTCATCTGTATTAGCATGTCCTCCAATGATAGTAGACCAGCTCGTTTCAACACTTCTATGTTAGTTATCTTGTCTTTCCATGAGATGTTCATTATGGCTCGAAGGTGTCTCATCATGTACGCGTGGAGTTTCTTCACCTGCACTCTGTAGACAGTCCAAGTTTCAGCACCGTACAATAGAGTAGCCAGTACTGTCGCTCTGTACACTTTGCATTTCACACGGATAGACACATGTCGATTGTTCCACAGTCTCTCCCTCAAGTTTCCAAACACAGCGCTCACTCTTCCCATTCTGAGAGATAGTTCATCCTCCAGCCTAGCATTCTCTGAAACAGTACTCCCTAGGTACTTGAAAGTCTTGCACTTGACTAGTGGCTCTGTACCAATGCTGATCTCTTCTGGTAGTGATGTTGATAATTGGAACTTTGGTGGTTGATAAAGGCACTCTGTCTTCTTGATGTTGATTTGGAGGCTGAATTGGCTAGCTGCTCTTGCGAATTTCTCCACTAAAGATTGCATATCTTACACGCTATGTGCAACTAGAGCACTGTCGTCGGCAAAGAACATTTCTCTTACTACCTTTATCGATGTCTTACTTTTGGATTTAAACTGTGCCACATTGAACAAGTCTGCTTCTTTCCTTGGTTGAATGTATACTCCTTCTGAAGTGTCTTTGAAGGCCACCTCAAGCATGGCTGCCAGATATAGCGAGAAGAGCGTGGGTGCCAGCACACACCCTTGTTTCACCCCGTCGCTTACTGAAAAGTCTTTAGATACTGAACCACTCATTGCCACGTTTGCTTGCATACCTGTATGGAGTGCCTCGATCAGGCTGACAAACTTCTCTGTACAACCATGTTTCTTGAGTACCTGCCAAAGTCCTTGTCGCAAAAACTGAGGTAACAGTGAGATGGGTCTGTAGAGTTGACAAAAAGTGTTTAAAAAACGACTCTTGCTATTTTCATTTTCTTTGGAAATTTACCAGCAGTAAGTGACATGTTGCATATGTAAGTGAAGTGTTTAACAATACAATCAATAATACATTTAACCAAGAAAATACTGAAATCATTACAATCAGCTGATTTTTTTTGTCTTTGAATTTGTTAACAATGTCAAGAATTTCTTTTTCATCTGTTTCTTTCATAAACATTGAGTAAACGTTGATGTTGACGACATTGTCAGCGCCACTTGTATTTGCTGATGATACAGTGGAGTTGGTGATCTTTTTTCCTATATTAACAAAATATTCATTAAATGTGTTGGAGATCAAGGAATTTTCATGGATTATTCCATTTTCTGAATTTAAATAAGAGATGTTAGAATTTAGTTTTCCTCTCTGTTATATTACACCTTCCATATTCCACATGTATTAGTTTTGTTATTTTCCAATAATTTACTGTAATATATTTTTTTACTCGATCTTAAGATACTAATGAGTTTATTTTTATAAGTCTTGTATTTCTTTTCAGCTTCCACAGTTCTTAATTTCAGAAATGTTTTGTATAAAAAGTTTTTCTTTTTACAAGCATTTTGCAGGCCCTTGATGATCCAAGGCTTATCTCTGTATTTAACTTGTTTCCTTTACCACTAGAGGGCAATGTTTATTATATAGTTAGGATAAAATAGAGACAAATTCTCCATATGCTGTGTCGTCAACATAAACACTGCTCCATTCTTGTATTTTTAGATCACTTCTAAGATTGTTGATTGCGATTTCTGTTACAAGTCGTTTAAAAACCTTATCTCTTTCAACGTTATGTGTTACACCAGTGTGTGAAGAAACAAAACAGGCAGATGGTCTGTCACATCATTGATAATAAGGCCAGCAGTTACATTCCCCTCAGTGACATTTGTGAAAATGTTATCAATAAGCGTTGCTGAATTTGTTGTTATTCTAGTGGGGTATGTTATTGAAGGGTAGAAACCCATACAAAACATGGAATTTATGAATTCACTTATTTGGAAATGGTCATTTGGATTTAATAAGTCAATACTGAAATCGCCACAAATAAATACCAGCGTCTTATTACCTACTGCACTGAAAAGCTCAGACAACCGGGCTGCACGGTGGCGCAGTGGTTAGCACTGCGGCAGCACAGTTTACTCTCGGCCGGGGGATCGCGGGGATCATGAGATCGTGGGTTCGATCCCTGCCCCCGGCCAACAGTGATCTGTGTGGAGTTTGCATGTTCTCCCCGTGTTGCGTGGGTTTACTCCGGGATTTCTCCGGTTTCCTCCCACATGCTAAAAACATGCAGGTTAGGGATACGGGGCGCTTGCGACCGGCAGCTGGTGGCTTGTCACCAGTCTGCAAAACAAATCTACCTACGGGTACAAAAAAAAAAAATTTCTTTGAAAATGTCAATATTGGTGCTCTATAAATACAGCTTATTATGATGTTTTTTGTAGTTGTTGTAATTAATTTCACAGTTACACACTCCATGATGTTTTACATTTCAAAAGACATATTATCTACCACTTGGCTTTGGTAGCAGGACCTGATATAAAAATCAACACCACCACCCCTTTTTTTTGACCTGCTTGTGGTATATAAATCATATCCTCTCATTTGCACTGTATGAAGTTGGTCATTTTTGAGCCAAGTCTCAGACATTGCAACAGCAGAAAAAATTGTGTTATAGTGCAACAAACTGTCCTGGATTTTGGAAAAATTCATGTTGAGACTTCTACTATTAAAGTGTATTATTGACAATGATTAGTCAGAAATAGTATTTTTTAGTGGGTCTGAGCTAAAGTATTTACACTGATGTTTTATACTGTTGAAAAAGTGATTTTCAGGCTCGGTTTCATATTCAACACTGTGTGGCTTATGCTCAGTATATTCGTACCCTTTAAAAATGGGGTTGTTTCCAGTAAAAGTTTGCATCTTAATTATTCCAGTCAAAGGAAACAAATGCACTGTTTATATCTCTCAGATGATAATGAAATGTCAATCATTTCTGCTTGATTTTTGGCTCCATTGACTTTTGTGTACTGTTACGGGGATGGCGTGGGTGAATGATGAGTCTGTCATACCTTAAGTAGGCTATGTCCCCCTGTGCTCTTGCAGCTTTCAGCTCTGGCATTAATTCATTTCCTTCTTACTGAATCAGTGAAGTCCTCATTGATGAAGATTTTTGTTCCTTTGAGGGACTTGGCTCTTTGAAGAATGGTCATCCTGTCCTTGTGCCGCAGGAACTTGACCACAGTGAGCCTCGGTCTTTCTCCTCTAGGTTTCCCGGTACAGTGGGCTCTCTCCATCTTGCTCCCCGGTGGTAACTGTAGTGTCTCCATGAGAATATTTTTAATCTTCTCCTCTGTGTCGGCCCAGGTCTCTCCTGGTGCCTCCACGACACCATCAAATACCAGATTATTTCTCCGGGATTGTCCTTCTGGGTATTCATATTTGTCTGTGACAGTCAAAAGACTGTCACACACTTTAAAAACATCTGATTGCAACGCATTGTTGCAGTCTGCTTGTTTAGACAAATCAGCTTTTATGTCATCTACATCTTTCTGGGTGAACTGTAGACTGGTTTTAATGTCCTGCAAATCTCTTGTCATCGTGCCCACTCTTGCATTAGCTGAATCCATGATCACTTTGATGAGGCTTTTGAAAGTTTCCTGTTGTTGGTTTAACAATGCAGAAACCAATTCTTTTTGCTGTTGCAGTAAGTCATTTACCTGTGTGAGGGACACATATTCTGTCATGAGTCTGAGCTCAGTGTCTGCTGAGCTCAGACTCTGAGTTTATTTCTGAGCATTTTATGTCGGTTGTTATTATTTTGTCAGTTTTTGTATATTTTTTGGTTTTGTGACTAGAGCCTTTCCCCTTTCTCCAGACACTCCCTCCAGCTGCTCACTGTCTGCTCTTCTGTCATCTCAGCTGTGAGCAGCTGGGTAAGTAGGTCACCTGCCTGCTCAGCAGCACACACCTGTTGCTTATCATGTTCATGGGTTTTGATCCATATATAAGGGCTGTATTTTCAGTTTGTCTTTGCCACTGAATTGTTTTCCTGCTCCTCTTCTCCTCATCTCCACCAGAGCTCTGCCTCGCTCTGGTGCGTATTTCTGAAAATAAGTTTTTCTCACTCATTATACTTTGTGTTTGAAACGTTCCATTGAACTTTGTGTTAATTATTTTTTGTCAATAAATTATCCAAACTCACAGTTGGCGTGTGGGTCTCAATTCTCTGCCCTGAGAGGCAATTCATGACATAGTCCTCCTCGGATTTGGCCTCTGCTTTTGGCTTAGGTGATATTTTGCCAAATCCATCCAGGCCTGAAGCCTGTTGGAGGCAGCTGCAGGGCCTGGTGGTGGTGGCTGCCTGTGAGGCCTAGTGGTAATGGCTGCCAGTCTGCTTCTAAGGCAGAAAGGCCCAACTCCAAATCCACCAGAATCTTCCCCCAAGCCACCAATCCACTGCCAAGTGTCAACCAAATCAGGGCCAAAAGTCCAGAACTAGCCACAGGTGAAGAACTGAAGTCCTGTTACCTCTTGAACATGTAGTATTTTAATCCTGCTGCTCAGTGCTGCTCAACATCTAATAATAATTGTAATAATAATAATAAGTAAATACTTCTGGTATGTTTAATATAATTATAGACAATATCATCATCATCATCATCATCATCATCATCATCATCATCATCATCATAATCACCATATATACCACCATATACCCCCACACGGCTTACAATACCTAGGTATAATAAGTAACCATTTCATAATAACCATAATAATAGGTAGCCATATAGTAGTTACAATAATAATAATAATAATAATAATAATAATACAACCTGGCTTATATAATACTTTAAATAATTCCATCCTAAACAACAATCATAATAGTGTAATAGAGTTGTAATAGTCTAGTAATAATAATGATAATATCAATAATAACAGTACTCTGCTAGCTCTGAGATATATCAATGTCTCCACCGCAATGAAGTCAGCTGCATTTTGTTAAACTATGTTGGACATATTCAAATTACCTCAGAGCAGACATAGAGTCTAGTCAGAGCCACAAAGAACCACAACACCGTGCTTGGGCGTTTTAAATTTGGGGTAAAACGTCAGATCTGTGACATTCATACAAGTGAAAACATACCTGGCTCTTGCCTTGGTGTCTGTCCTGTGTCTGTACCACCAATCACACGAATAATCCTTTAGTTTTCAGTGCATGATCTACTCATTGCTGTTGAAGCCACAGATTTAGCTATGCTTATCTGTGAGGAGCATCACACCATGAACAGCAGCAAGTACCAGAACTACGCAAAAACATTCAAAAACACCAAAACTACAAGTGCTGAAATTAGCTGCCACTTGAGTGCAAAACACGTATGTGGACTATACATTAAAATGAATTTGAAAAACTTTTAAAAACGCTGTTTTAAATGCCTCTGCTACTCCACTCTTACTGACTGATTTAACACTAGGTCAGCCGAAACCGGAAGCTCCGCCCATAATCGTTCAAACAGCGGCACTCCCAGGAATAAGGTGGATATTGCGTGGCAAAAGGTTGTTACTGGCTTTAGACATTAACTGTGCTGTATAATAATCAACCAGGTCCTGTAATTTGAATAATTTTGAATGTGAAAACAATAAATTAGTTTGTTCAAGATACCAGACTTTGTGTATAACATGGACTGCCCTTTTTTGTAATATTAACAATGAATTAAGTGTACTTTTATAATTCTTACCCCAGACCTCTATACAGTAGGTCAAGTATGGTAGTACTAATGAGCAATACAAGATATGAAGCGATTTGTAATCTAGGACTTGCTTAATTTTATTTATAATTGCAATATTTTTTTCCCACATTGTTTTCTATGTATCTGATGTGTGGTTTCCAACTAATTTTATCATTTAGTATTACACCCAAAATCTGATCTCTTTAACAGTTTCAATAATTACATTATCTATATGAATATGTATATCTTCTTTATTTTTGCAATTACCAAATATCATTACCTTAGTTTTATCTGTATTTAGTGATAATTTATTATATCCATCCATTTTTTTAAGCTTATTTAATTCATTATTTAGAGTATGGATTAGTACCTTATAATTATTTCCAGAATAAAATATATTAGTATAATCAGCAAATAATATTATTTTTAATAATTTAGAAAATTGGAATATCTCATTTATAGAGACGTTAAACAATTTGGGGCCCAATACTGACTCCTGGGGGACCCCACAGGCAATCCCCATACATCCAGACAGATAGTCTCTCATCTTCACAAACTGTTGTCTCTCAGATAAATACAGTGGGGCAAAAAAGTATTAAGTCAGCCACCAATTGTGCAAGTTCTCCCACTTAAAAGATGAGAGAGGTCTCCAATTTTCATCATAGGTATACCTCAACTATGAGAGACAAAATGAGAAAAAAAAAATCCAGAAAATCACATTGAAGGATTTTTAATGAATTAATTGGTAAATTCCTCAGTAAAATAAGTATTTGGTCACCTACAAACAAGCAAGATTTCTGGCTCTCACAGACCTGTAACTTCTTCTTTAAGAGGCTCCTCTGTCCTCCACTCATTACCTGTATTAATGGCACCTGTTTGAACTCGTTATCAGTATAAAAGACACCTGTCCACAACCTCAAACAGTCAGACTCCAAACTCCACTATGGCCAAGACCAAAGAGCTTTCAAAGGACACCAGAAACAAAATTGTAGACCTGCACCAGGCTGGGAAGACTGAATCTGCAATAGGTAAGCAGCTTGGTGTGAAGAAATCAACTGTGGGAGCAATTATTAGAAAATGGAAGACATACAAGACCACTGATAATCTCCCTCGATCTGGGGCTCCACGCAAGATCTCACCCCGTGGGGTCAAAATGATCACGAGAACGGTGAGCAAAAATCTCAGAACCACATGGGGGGACGTAGTGAATGACCTGCAGAGAGCTGGGACCAAAGTAACAAAGGCTACATCAGAAACACACTACGCCGCCAGGGACTCAAATCCTGCAGTGCCAGACGTGTCTCCCTGCTTAAGCCAGTACATGTCCAGGCCCGTCTGAAGTTTGCTAGAGAGCATTTGGATGATCCAGAAGAGGATTGGGAGAATGTCATATGGTCAGATGAAACCAAAATAGAATTTTTTGGTAAAAACTCAACTTGTCGTGTTTGGAGGAGAAAGAACACCATACCTGCTGTGAAGCATGGGGGTGGAAACATCATACTTTGGGGCTGTTTTTCTGCAAAGGGACCAGGACGACTGACCCGTGTAAAGGAAAGAATGAATGGGGCCATGTATCGTGAGATTTTGAGTGAAAACCTCCTTTCATCAGCAAGGGCATTGAAGATGAAACGTGGCTGGGTCTTTCAGCATGACAGTGATCCCAAACACACCGCCCGAGCAACGAAGGAGTGGCTTCGTAAGAAGCATTTCAAGGTCCTGGAGTGGCCTAGCCAGTCTCCAGATCTTAACCCCATAGAAAATCTTTGGAGGGAGTTGAACGTCTGTGTTGCCCAGCGACAGCCCCAAAACATCACTGCTCTAGAGGAGATCTGCGTGGAGGAATGGGCCAAAATATGGGCCAAAATATGGGCCAAAATCTCCTCTCGGCGCCACACCAGTAGGCTGCCTTTTGCAACAGCGGCTCGATTCCGAGTTTTTTTTCCCTTCCTCTCTCTTTTGATCACTTTTTTTTTTTCACCCCACTTATATCACGGACACACAGATCGTCCCAAATGTCTCCTGAGCCGGTGGACGGAGCCACTGTTTATAGCAGGATACGATACAACAGGGAAGAGCTGCTAGCATTTAACCGCCACCCGGTCCCACTGGAAAAACTCTACATACCGAGAGAATTGAGGCGAAAGCGTCGCGGCTGCCGGGCTGGAGTAAGGCGGAGGACAAAAAATATAAGGTACAGACCCTCCCTTCCATCTGTTGTCATGGGAAATGTACGGTCGATACTGGGAAAGTTAGATGAGCTAGCGGCTATCTCCCGTTATGATAGCACTTACCGGGAGTGCTCTCTCCTTTTATTTACTGAGACGTGGCTAACTGAACTAGCAGCAGATGCTAACATTGAGCTGGAGGGTTTTCACATGATACGAGCTGACCGAACACCAGAGAGTGGCAAAACTAGGGGCGGTGGAGTGATAATGTATGTTAACAACAACTGGTGCAGACCGGGACATATCACTGTTAAACAACGACACTGCAGCAAAGACATTGAGTTGCTAGCTGTTAGCATGAGGCCTACATATCTCCCGAGAGAACACTCACATGTGATCTGCATTGTTGTTTATGCAAATCCGACGGCGAACGCTGGGACAGCGCGTGACGTCATCCATTCAGTAACCAGCAGGCTGCAGACAGAACACCCAGATGCTCTTCTCCTCATCTCAGGCGATTTCAACCACGTTTCACTGTCTCCCATTCTGCCCACTTTCACCCAGTATGTCACATGCCACACTAGAGACAATAAAACACTGGATTTGTTCTACGCAAACACTAAGGAGGCGTACACCTCATCACAACTCCCCCCACTTGGGAGATCGGATCACAACTTGGTGCATCTCCGACCGGTGTACAAACCCCTAGTGCACAGACAACCTCCGACCATGCACACTGTGGAGTTATGGTCTGAGGAGACAATGGACACTCTAAAGGACTGTTTTGAAGCCACTGCCTGGAAGCAGCTCTGCGATCCACATGGTGAGGACATCGATGGCCTCATTCACACCTTCACGGGCTACCTCAGCTTCTGTGTGGACAAATCCGTTCCCACCAAGACCATACGGCGTCACTCAAACAGCAAACCCTGGATCAACCCTGAGATAAAAACACTTCTGAGAGAGAAGAAGAGGATCTTCAGGTTGGGGAACAGGGAGATGCTGAAGTCCGTACAGAGGGAGCTGAGGAGAAAGATCAGAGAAGGCAAGGACAGCTTCAGGAAGAAGATGGAGGACAAGCTGCAACAGAGCGACATCAGCGGGGTCTGGAGAAACCTCAAAACCATCTCGGGGCTCCAGAATACCTCCCCCCAGGCCACGGGGGGCAGGGAGTGGGCGAACAACCTGAATCTGTTTTTCAATAGATTTGACCAACCGCCCTCCCCCCTGTCTGCACAACAACCACTGCTGCCTCTAAGAAATCAAGTCCTGCTGCCCACTCCCCACTCCACCGACACCCCCCCCCCCACTCCCAACACACAGCCCCCCATCCTGACCCTGACCAAGACCCAGGTGAGGACGGAGCTGAGGAAGATCAAGGCGAGGAAGGCGTCGGGACCGGATGGCATCAGCGCAAAGCTCCTCAAGTCCTGTGCAGACCAGCTGTGTGGGATTGTGACATATATCTTCAACATGAGCCTGAAACTGGGGAGGGTACCACAGCTGTGGAAAACATCTTGTGTGGTACCTGTACCAAAAACTTCCCACCCCAAAGACCTGAACAGCTACAGACCGGTGGCCTTGACGTCCCACTTGATGAAGACCCTGGAGAGACTGCTCCTTGCTCATCTCCGCCCCCTGGTGGAACCAGCGATGGATCCACTCCAGTTCGCCTACCAGCATGGCATTGGGGTGGAGGATGCGGTGATCTTCCTCCTTCACCGTTCTCTGTCCCACCTGGAGAAGCCCGGGAATATGGTGAGGATCATGTTCTTTGACTTCTCCAGTGCTTTCAACACCATCCAACCGATGATCCTGAAGGACAAGCTGCTGCGCGCAGGGGTGGACCAGCACCTGTCATCATGGATCCTGGACTACCTCACGAACCGGCCTCAGTTTGTGAGAACCCGGGACTGTATTTCCGACACGATCATCAGTAGCACGGGGGCCCCCCAGGGAACGGTGCTGGCTCCCTTCCTGTTCACTCTTTATACTGCGGACTTCTCACACAACACAACACATTGCCATCTACAGAAGTTCTCTGATGACTCTGCGATCGTTGGTCTCATCTCCAACGGAGATGAAGCTGAGTACAGAGGGCTTATCCAGGACTTTGTGGACTGGTGCCATCGGAACTGCCTCCAGATCAACGCGAGGAAAACTAAGGAGCTGGTGGTGGACTGCCGCAGGCATGGGCAGCCCCTCACAGCACCAGTAAATATACAGGGAACAGACATCGAGATGGTGACATCCTATAAGTACCTGGGTATTCATCTGAACAATAAACTAGACTGGTCACACAATACTGACGCACTCTACAAGAAGGGACAGCGCAGGCTGTTCCTGCTGAGGAGACTCAGGTCTTTTGGTGTACAAGGGGTGCTGCTGAAGTCATTCTATGACACGGTGGTGGCATCAGCCATCACTTTTGGAGTGGTCTGCTGGGGCAGTGGCGTTACTGCAGCCGATAGGAAGAGACTGAACAAACTGATTAAGAAAGCTAGCTCTGTCCTGGGGCAGCGCCTTGATCCGATGGAGGAGATAGGAGAGAGAAGGACGGTGGCTAAACTGTCATCTCTGCTGGAGTCCGAGTTCCACCCTATGCAGGACGTACTGGATGCACTGAGGAGCTCATTTAGCAGCAGACTACATCATCCCAGGTGCACAACCGAGAGGTTTCGTAGGTCCTTCCTACCAACGGCTGTCAGACTGTACAACCTAAGCAGGGCTGCTCGCAGAGATAGCAAAAAGACGTAACAAACTAATAGTTTTTTTGAATGCAAAAGATGCAATAGACTTACACAATGGTCCTCTCCGGCATACAACTAGGAACATACTGGTCGCTATGGAGGGTGAGAATATGTATGGGCACATAATCATACCATGTAGGATAACTAAATAGACGGTTATGCTGTTTCATCCCACCTAGCAACAATGCTCTGCACTGTGTGTGTTTATATATTTACATATTTATTCCATCTAGCTACAATGCTCAGCACTGGGTGTGTTTATATTTATATATCTATATATTTATTCCATCTAGCTACAATGCTCTGCACTGTGTTTTTACATATCTACATATTATTCCATCTAGCTACATTGCTCCGCACTGTGTGTGTTTATATACTTGCATATTTATTCCACCTAGCTGCAATGCTCCGTACTGTGGGTGTTTATATATTTACATATTTATTCCATCTAGCTACAATGCTCTGCACTGTGTGTTCATATATTCATATATTTATTCCATCCAGCTACAATGCTCTGCACTGTGTGTCTGTGTGTGTGTGTGTATATATATATTTTATAGTAATATGTACATATGTATATTAGCTGCTCTTGCTTGCTTGTTTTTTTTCTTGCCTTCTGATTGTTGCTCTGAGTGTTGCTATCCCTGTGCTGTTGCAATCCTGGAATTTCCCTGTTGTGGGACTAATAAAGGCTTATCTTATCTTATCTTATCTTAAATACCAGCAACAGTGTGTGAAAACCTTGTGAAAACTTACAGAAAACGTTTGACCTCTGTCATTGCCAACAAAGGGTATATAACAAAGTATTGAGATGAACTTTTGTTATTGACCAAATACTTATTTTACCCAGGAATTTACCAATTAATTCATTAAAAATCCTTCAGTGTGATTTTCTGGATTTTTTTTTCTTATTTTGTCTCTCATAGTTGAGGTATACCTATGATGAAAATTGGAGACCTCTTTCATCTTTTAAGTGAGAGAACTTGCACAATTGGTGGCTGACTAAATACTTTTTTACCCCACTGTAACTTGTAACCCAATTCAGTGCCACTCCCCTAATACCATACAGCTGTAGTTTATCAAGAAGTATTGAATGATTTATTGTATCAAATGCTTTTCTAAAATCTATAAATATACCAACTGCATATTTTTCTTGATCTAATGCATGTATTATTTCCTCAGTTGCTTCTATTACACAACATAACAAAAAATTTTTTTTTGTAAGTTGTGTTTTTTCAACTGATTTAAGACAATTTTGCGCTGCTGAATCTGAAAATGACATCCGTTTCTCTCGATCAGGTCAGATTTTTATGCCAGGTTGTAAGCAGTTGTACAGCAGTTGTACAGTTGTACTGTAAATTGAATAGTAGACATTGATAAAGGTAATTACATGTAAATTGAATGATACGTCATCATTGTTCAAAATTCAGAGAATTTCAAGGAATAAAAAAGAATTTTGCATCATATAAAGCGAAAATACCTGTACATGTAAACAAAAACTTAAACATGTGGCCATAGTTCAAAAAGTTGACCTGATTGAGCAAAACTAATGTGATTTTTGGATTCAGCACATCAAAATTGTTCTAAATCAGCTAAAAAAACTTAGACAATAAATTTGGTGTTTACCAGTGTAATTGCTAATGATGTTGTACTCTTTGCTCTAAATCCATATTGATTCTGATTAAGCAGATCATGTTTATTTAGAAAGTTTTCTAATCTGTTGTTGAAAATTTTTTTCCAGAATCTTTGAAAATTGTGGGAGGAGCGATACTGGTCTGTAGTTTGTGTAGTGGTGTTTATTTCCTTGTTTGAATAATGGTATTACTTTTGCTATTTTCATTTTCTGTGGGAATGAACCAGCTTGAAATGATAGATTACAAATATATGTAAATGATTTTAATATGCCATCAACAGTTCTTTTTACTAGTGCCATATCAATACCATCACAATCAGTAGATAATTTATTTTTACACTTTTCAGCAACAGATTTTACCTCTAGTTCATCCACTGCTGAAAGATTGACCGAGGGTTATTTCCAATCAGTGTTCCACTCATGGTGTGTCTTCCTTAGTTTGTAATTTTTGCTGCCAACTCTGGTCCAACATTTACAAAAAAAAATTCATTCTATTTGCTACCATGTTCTTATCATAATTATCACCACAATTATCAGTAAAATAGTCTGGAAATATTGTTTTCTTTGTTTTTTTTTCCTCTTAATTTATGTAATACGTCCCAGACTCCTTTTATATGAATTTATTTTCATTTAACTTTTTCCTATAGTGTAATTTTTCACTTGTTCGTTTTATTTCAGTTAATTTATTTTTATGTTTTATATCTTTTTTCAGAGTTTTTAGTTCTTAATTTAATAAAATTTTTAAAAAGATATTTTTTTCTTTTTACAAGCATTTTGTAGCCCCCTGGTTAACAACTGGCAATTTTTGTATTTATATTTTTATTAATTTCTTTATTTGGACAGTTTTTAATCATATAATGGTTTAAATATATCAATAAATTTATCATATGCCAAGTCCACTTCTTTCCCTCTATAGACAACATCCCAATTCTGTAACATTAAGTCATCTTTTAAAACACTGATTGTATCTTCTGTTCACATTCTTTTATAAATAACCTTTTTACATGGTTTATTATTATTCTTACTCTCATTAACCCCATAATTAACATCTAAAGAAACAAATACAGGCAAGTTGTCACTAATGTCATTTATTAGTGTACCACTCACCATATTATATTCAATAACAATGATAAAAATGTTGTGTATTATGGTAGCACAGTGTGTCGTTATTCTCCTAGGTTTTGTAATTTTTGGAAATAAGGTTAAGCTTTATGTTGTATCTAAAAAATCTTCAGTTGGTTTATGTTGTTTTGTTTTCATTAAATCTATACTAAAATCACGACAAATAAAGATATCTTTTTGTCTTATTTTTGTATACATCTTTTCTGTACCATTTCTAAATTTTTCCATGTCAGATCCCGGTTCTCGATACTATATACAACTTACTATTATGTTTTTCCTATTTTCCATCATAATTTCAATTGTTAAATATTCTATAATTTCATTCACTGTTGATGTCATGCTGTCCACTTTTTTACTTTTTAATTTTCTATCAACATACAGTGCTACCCCCCCACCATTTTTACATTTCCTATTTTGTGTATACATTTCATATCCATGTAATTCAAAATTTACATCTTTTTCTTCATTAATCTCTTCATTAATCCATGTTTCAATTATTGCTATAATCCTAAATGCGGTCTTAAATTGATTTAAAAACTCCTTAATACTATCAAAGTTGGCATAGAGACTCCTACTATTAATATGTATTATTGTCAATGTCTGATCCGCGTTCATAATTCCATTTAATTGCTGTTCATCATAATAAGTACACTTATTGTTAATATGATTAAAGTAGTTGTTATCTGGGTCAATATCACCTAAAATATCTTGTGGTTGCTGTTCAGTATTTACAAAGGTTTCAGCTTCAATTTGACCTAATACACTTGCATTATTAAATGAGGAAGGATGATTGGTTAAAGTGCTGATCATAAGTTGTGTCAACAATGTACACTAAAAAGAGAAAAAGAGAAAACAAAACAAAAACAAAAATTTCCACTCATAATCTAACTGCACTGTTATTCGTGCACAAGAGCTAAGGTTTAAATTTGTCTAATTCCTCCATATCTGTAATCATCATTACTTTAGCTTCTTCTGGAGTGCCAAGCAGTTTTATCCACACCTTACAGTTCTTCGTCCATGTTGATTGTATTTTTCCCTGTTTTCTGTGAGCCCTGGCTTGTCTAGCTATTTCAGAGTTCTTTTTTGTTAAATGTTCATTTACATAGACAGCCGTTCCTCTCAGTTTTCTTGCTTGTCGCAGAAGATCAGTTTTTGCTTTTCTGTTGACAAATTGGATGATAATCGCTGGTTTTCTTTACTGTCTTTTCTAGGTCTTATTGTCCTCAACAGTGTTTTAGAGTTAAAAAATTTAATACCTGCTGCTCAAGAGTGTGTCATCCTCCCAATGTCTCATCCTCCCCATCTTGGTTATCAACTCCAGCTGTCACACGTGCATAGGAGCGGTGTCTGGCGTTAAGACCGCTCACATTGACATCATCCATTCTTGTATATTGTTCTAATTCATTCATATTATTGGCTGTGCCTCCCAGCAAAACCACACTCCATGCATTATCTTGTTTCTTTTTCACTTTGTTGAAAATAAACTTTTTTATCACCATCAGTTTGCGTGCCTTTGAGCCAGGTTGTGGCAACTATTATCTGATGTTCCTGACATGTCACATCAGCTGTTTTAGGCAAGACTGATCTGACAGATTTGACAGCTCTGCCAGGTTGGTCACACCCCCCAAGGTGGTCTTTGGAGAAGATAATCATCTCGGTTGAACAGAGATGATCTCTCCCACATCTAGGATTTGTGGATCAGGAGGCAACGGTAGTTTGGCATGACTGCGCTATGCAGAAGTTAGACTATTGTTGCGCATAAGTTGTGAATGTCCGCAACACGCTAAGCATTAGTTGGTTTAAGTTACTTGTAAGTTATGGAAATATTCTATATAAGTTACTAATACATTATGTATATGTCCAAGTCATGGATATGCGATGCATATGGGCAAAAATGAAAATTTTGGCATATCCCAGCATTGTAGACAAATTTTTATACTTGGTGAACACTGCCTAAATCGTCATGGTGTGACAGTAACTAACCTGCACTTATATAGCGCTTTTCTAGTCACAAAGACCACTCAAAGCGCTTTCATTAATACTAACCCTCTATTCTAAGGGCCTATAGGAAACAGATATCTAGGGACAATTTAGAACAGCCAATTAACCTAACATGCATGTCTTTGGCATGTGGGAGGAAACCGGAGAAATCCCGGAGTAAACCCACGCAACACGGGGAGAACATGCAAACTCCACACAGATCACTGTTGGTCGGGGGCTGGGATCGAACCCACGATCCCACGATCCCCACAATCCCCCGGCCAAGGGTAAACTGTGCTGCCGCAGTGCTAACCACTGCGCCACCGTGCAGCCAAGTAGACAGCTCAAGTTTGCAAATGCTGTCTGGCTCCAAGTATCTACTCAATCAGTTGCAAACACGCATTCCCAGCAAGATAATTTGCAGCACTCCTCGGAGCCTGTAATCCAAGGATACCGCTTGTTACAAATATTGAAGTGATGGACAAATCCTTTCCCCGGCTGAGATGGGCCTGCTAGCTTCGGGGTTGTGGTGACCTCTTGTCACAGTGACCAGCTTTTCTTGAAAAGTCCATCTGAAAAATTGATTTTTTTTAAAATATCAGCGACCAAATCATTTTCCTCTCCCGTCAGCCGTTGTGGGTGGAAAAACAGCTATTATATTTAAACAGATACAGTATATTGTAGCTGCTTAAGCAAGTCTTTGCACTGGCGTTTTGCTAGCTAGGATCATCTGCATTGTGGGTGGAGAAGTCTAACCATCCAATCAAAAGACGTAAAAATGCTGACATTCCTGTATGCCTTCTATGCATACCCCTGGATGTACAGAAGACATCTAATTGGTTAAAGCAACGGGATAAGTTAAACAGTTAATTTAACCTACAGAGCGCACTGTTAATTCCTGAAGGCCCAAGGCAGATTTGCTTGACCCTGGCAACACAGATGGCTGAAATATGATTGGACCAAAAAAAAACCTCTAACATGCATTACACTACTGGAAGGAGTGCAACCAAGATAAAAGCTACAAAATGAAGAGAATAGACTATTGGGAATAATTTAATACATCCTCATGGAACAAATATAAGAATGTACGTTGTAAATATAATTCTGATAGTGTTTGCTGGCCCTGAGGGTCCACCACTGCTGTAACGTATACATGTGGATGGGCTAGGCTGGACAACCAACTTGGAACTCGTCTCGTGTCAGAGTTGTAGCAAAGCAGAACACACAGGAAAACAACAGTATATATGACCTGTGCTGTGGCTAACATATGCATGGTGATAAAGCGCAATACTGCATGATGTTAAAGCACGATATCTAGCCAGTTTTTAAGGTACACGTATTTGCTTGATGTTAAAAGCACAGTATGGTTGATTAGCTTCTAAGACCCAAAACCATAAATCACCTAAGGCTCATTACACCACAACCAAACCATTCTTATGAACCTGGGTAACCGGGTACACTGTTGGTATAACCCTGCATGGTTGGGTGGATTATTCTGCCACTTAAAGAACCAACCATGTTCTGTTTGAACATTTTAAACAGAGTCAATTTACAGTCCAACCTTAGGGGGCCTCTGGTGAGTCCATGGTGGGCGTGGCCCTGGTGGTGCTGGCCGCGGTGGACCTGGGTGCCATCATGCTGGAATCATGGCCTACTCATCAGCAAAGTCCCAGTCCAGGTCCCCCACTGGCTGTGTCAGTTGCAGTGTCACATCTTGAACCGGGGCAGCTGGTGGTCTTACCTTCCGCAGACGGCTGGCGTGCCATTGCGAACCATTGGCCATCTGGAAGGTGGCTGGCCCCAATTGCACAGTGATCTACATCAGCAGTGACAAGAGCATCTGCAGGTCATCTGGGCATTCGGATCAGCAGACCCAAACCCAGTTGAGCACCATGAGCGATGACCTGGTCAGCTTCAGGCGGCGCTGCTGCTGCTGTCTTGTCCCATAGGTGGTGGATAATGTTGGTTGCTGTGGTGGCGTGGTGTTCTTGCTGTCAGCAAGACAAGCTCCCAGTTGGTGTTGTTCACTGGGGTCCTGCTTGGCCACTGACTTGATCTCCTGCGGCTGAACGGCAGCTCCATGAGGCTTGTGCCGGTTGAGGATCTGAGTTGAGGCCGTGTTATGCTCTCCGTGCGGTGCGAAGCTTGGGGCTGCACCCACGTCTGGGTGGAAAGTGCTCCGTTCATCAGCGGTCAAACAAAGTCCTTGGTGGTCAGTGATGATGAAACCCAATTTGTGAAAGAGGTCACACCCCAGGATGTCGTCGCCATGCGTCGCTACTTTGAAGGTGAACGGTGGGAGGAGTTTGGACCCGTAGTGAACCATTAATGTGATGGTTCCTACCAGGCTGATTTTGGTGTGCCCATATCCATACAGACAGAAATACTGTCTGTTTAATTATTTATGAAGAGCAGTAAATACTGTAAAACAGGAGAGAAAAATATTTGCAATGTGAGAGTGAAGTACAAGTAGATTTGGGCTCAATCCCAATTTTCATTTGGCCCTTGAGTACTGAAAATGACCCCTATGAAGTGGGACACCCCTTCATGGCTGCACTGTATCATTAGTAGTTTCTGATGGATTTAACCTAAATGGACACTACCTGTTTTCACCAGAAAAAAAGAAGCGAAAGAATACAAAACTGATGAGGAAAAAAGGCTCACCTTAACGAGAAAAATGTCTCAGATTTACATGAACAATTCTAATCGGTAGAAAAAGTCAGAAATTTACTAGAAAGAAAGCTGTAAATTCACAGAAATATTTTGACACCCTGGCGGACAGATTTTGGCCCACGGGCCATATGTTTGACACCCCTGGATCAACCCATTAAAATGCATATTTAGAGGGTAAAGGGCTATCCACACCAAACACGATAATGATAACTATCAAATTTTAGTTTTAAATATTCTTCTAAGTGTCCACACCAATTAACAATATTGCTCTAACAGCAGAGCCAAACATGAGCTGCACTTCACACCAGCTTCACTCCGCCACATATACGTTTGTTCTGCTGCAGGGTGAGACCGTTTATGGATTTTTTTTAGCTAGCTTGGGCAGAGAAAAAAATAAGAAGAAAAGCAAAAAGAGTGTGAAATTATTCACCTGATTTTTCTCTCAGATCCAGACTCTGGACTTCCACAGGTAGGATCAAGTGAGGGCAGAGAGCAAAGCAGAATCACATGGGCTTGCAAATAATTAATAATAATAATAATAATGATAATAATTTCAGCTGGGATGCATAGAGCTGTCTCAGAGGGCCACTTTATGCATCCAAATACAGTCTGTGATCATTTCTCCTCCTCCACCTACTGCGCACTCAGATCCTGCTGAAAACAGGTAGATAAATGTCCCCAGCCTCTGTCATTTATTTCAGCCCTGCTGTCAAAACAGGTGACAGTGATGGTCGGATGTTTTCTGATTGGCTGAAAGTGTTTTTGTTGTTAATAAAATTGGGAGTTGCAGTTTCTTAGTCTCACATTGCAATAGGTTTATTATTAAAACGACAACCCACCAAGGTGGCTAGTGGGAGTGGCTGTCTGGCCGGCCACCAATGAAATCTACCCGCCATTGCCAGGTTGATGGTGTTAGGGTCTGGGCATGGTCTGATGACCATGCTCATGTTTTAAGTTGAGTTTGGCGATTCCCTGTGTTAAGCATTGTTTTTATTGTTATTATTATCATTATTTGTGATTTTGGTTCCTGCCTGGTCTCTTGTGGTATAGCTGTGGTCATTGTCATATACAGGGCTGCACATACTGTAAGTGGTACTCACCCCATATCTAGCAAGGCCCTAATAACTGCAGACTGCGCCTGAGTCCTATATCCACCAACCCTGACAGGCGGGTGTTAATATCAAGCCCTGCTAATAATACCTGCAATCCGCTCATTTCTTAAAGAGTTTAACTCCATAAAGACAGTGTGTATTTTTACTTTTCAACTTTAAGATTATTTATTTATTTATTTCTTACAGTTATCAGATTAGACTGATAACTATGACCCTTTTGTGGATCGCCACAGCATTTGCATGCCCTACCGATCCCAGGAACTATGTTGTCAGGGCAACTTATCCCTGTTTGGATCTCTCAAGACAAACTGGTCCTGGGTGAAGGGCCAGACCAAGAGTGGTCCATGGATCTCCATGAAAAAGTTACAACCAGGATCCAGTGTACCCCACGCATTTAGGTGGGGTACACTAGGTGGTACAGATGCTCGAGGGCAAGCACCTCGTGAACCTGTTTCTCCCCGTAGGACCCGGCTGGGTTCAGCACGAGTCAGCCACATGTGTCCACCTTCCAATGGGCTCACCACCTGCAGAAGAGATCATGGGGATCATTGGTGCTGTGTGAACTAGGCTACAGTCTGGACTTCTGGTATGCTTGAACTGCAGCTTCCATGACCCGAACCCTCAGATAAGTGGTGGAGAGTGGATGGATGGATTGGAAGATAACTGTGGTCTGTAGAGAAAGGAATGAAGAGACAAAACAGAACTGATGGTAATTTGTTAAAAGTTTTCCTCCCATCTCTAAATATTCACGTTGGTGACATGTCTCCTCGCTATCGTTCCCCACCAGGATGCAGCGATGGGGGCTGAACACCTACTTGTACGGTCCAAAGGACGACCTCAAACACAGACTGTTGTGGAGAGAAGTTTATTCCCCTGAAGAGGAGGGTAAGAGTGTAGTCATCTACAGTATCTGCAGTCTCCCAAGAAACCTGTTTTTTTAATACAGTGATGTACTGTATATGCTCTGTTTAAAGTGAGCATATGGGAGAAAGTCAGTCTTTCCTTATCATAAATATATGAGTCACAGTAAATATATTTTATTACAATCATCAAGGCCACAACATTTTTTATTGTTTTTTTTATTTTATTTTTCATAATACCCTGTTCTCATGCTGTGAAGTTAAATTTCCTCAGAGAAACTGTTCATACAAAGAAGACAAAAGTAATGGCAGCTTTTGTAGTAATAATTTATTTTGACTGCAATAAATGCAAAATCTAAGTCATTTTTATATTTCACAGACATCTGTAATAATCTAAAATGAAATTTGCCCAAGCTATATTAAATGCTGACTCGTTTATTGAGACATTCATGTTCAAGGTTCCTCCTCTTCTTCCTCCTCTCCCTCTCAGGTCAGTTGCAAACACTCATATTAGAGGCAGAGTCGAGGGGCTTAAGGTTTGTTTATGCACTCTCTCCTGGTCAGGACATCGTCTTCTCTTCTTCCTGTGACTTGACTCTGCTCAAACGCAAGTTGAGACAGGTGTGTTACACTATAAAACACCGCAGATATGAATATTTTCATGAGTTAACCCTTTGTTCTGCACTCTCTGCAGGTGTCAGACTTGGGTTGCCAGGCGTTTGCCATACTCTTTGATGACATCGATCACTCCATGTGTCAAGCTGACAGGGAGGCCTTTGCTTCATTTGCCCATGCTCAGGTCACAGTAACCAATGAGATTTACCGGTTCTTGGGGGAACCACCAGTCTTCCTATTCTGTCCCACAGGTAGGACTATGGAAACAAAGAACTTTTATGTATTTTTTAATACAATTCTCATTAAACACTGCTTGTCTCTTCTCCTTCTCTGCAGAATACTGTGGGTCTCTGTGCTCTCCAAGCATATCCAAATCTCCCTACCTGCAAACTGTGGGAGAGGACCTCCTTCCTAACATAACAGTAATATGGACAGGTAAGATCTACAACACTTTATAATATCCCTGCAATCATTGAATCTTAACGGGAACATATGTGCACTTTTTCCACAATGTTGACACAGCTCCCAGAGGTCTTAATGACACACCTGTGAAATGCTTTTGTCAAAATAGTTCAGAGTTTAAATATTGCAGCACCATTTTCCACCCAGATGAAACAGTCATCCTCCGAATGACCTGTTTTAGTGCACATTTCTTTAAATGCTTATAAGGCCCAGTTCACCCCTTCTTCCTCTTTGTCACTGCTGAGATCCATGGTTGATGCCATCCAAATGTTAGCTGTTAGGTTCTGTTGTTGGAGTTAGTCTAAGCTAACTAACATAAAATGGACTGAACTGAAGCCCCCAAAAAGTATTATTAGACAAAGAGATGTGTTGTTTGTGTGGTTGATAGGACATGACAAGTCCTTGTGGTATAATTGACACAGAAACAACCCTGAATGAGTGAATGGCTAATTTTCCAAAAGGCAGCTAACAGCCACTGGTCGAGGAGCCCTCCTGGCCAGAGTGGAATAAACTATAATAAAATAAGTTCACGGGCAGCGCGGTGGAGGAGTGGTTAGCACTGCGGCAGCACAACAACTCACCCTTGGCCGGGGGATCCTGGGTTCGATCCCAGCCCCCAACCAACAGTGATCTGTGTGGAGTTTGTATGTTCTCCCCGTGTCTGCGTGGGTTTACTCCGGGATTTCTCCGGTTTCCTCCCACATGCCAAAAACATGCAAGTTAGGTTAATTGGCATCAAAACTGGGGATTCTAAATTGTCCTTAGGTATGACTGTGAGAGTGAATGGTTGTCTGTCTCTCTGTGTTGGCCCTGCGATGGATTGGCGATCTGTCCAGGGTGTACCCTGCCTCTTGCCCAAAGACGCTGGGATAGGCTCCAGCCCCCCACAACCCGAAAAGAATTAAGCGGAAGAAGATGGATAGATGGATGGAAAATAAGTTCAACTAACTAGGAATGTGATATATGATCAAGTGTTTGTGGATGATCTGGTTGGGATTGCAGATGTCTAGTGGGGTAAAGAGATGTAGGTAGGTATATAATCAACTGTGGATTAATAAATCAGCTGAGAACACAGCTAACTAGTGGGGCTTGTGAAATACACAAAGTACCTACAAAAGCTGTGGCTAGTAAGCTAACACTGCAGTAACACTGTTGGTGTGCATTTAGATCTTCAAGTCACCATACGCATGCGCTGGCATCTGTTAGCGCTTCGTCGCGTCAGAGTGCTATTTTGTCCGCTTTTGTTTGTTTTTATTGATTTAGTTTTTAATTTTTTATCTCTGTTTGCTGATATTAGTTTTTGTTTGGTGCTAGCTTGGTATTGGCCTCGCTGAAAAACCTGATCGGACACGTGGGTGGGTCGGACCCCCGGCTGGGCTGTTTTTACCGGGCTAGGCCACCTGCTAACCTGTTTTTAGCCTTTTTAGCTGTTTTTAGCTAACTTGTTTTTAGCTGTTTTAGCTGTTTTTGGCTGGCTGGCTGGCTATCCACCTCATCGCCTGGAACGCCATGGCTCCATTCCCGACGTGTATCCGCTGTGTATCCCTCCTTAGTAACGTTTCTGAGCTGGTAGTAAGACTCTCCAACCTCTACAAGATTCGGGAGGCTGAGGAACATCTCGATACCATTATACTCGGGCGAACAATGGCTCCGACAACCGATTTGCAGCTGGCAGAGATGGCTACCTACCTGGGGGAGTTTAGCGCATCTCCATCTCCGTCCATTCCCACCCCTGCTCTGGTTCCAGCTTCTTCACATGTCCAGGACCACAGCAGTCGACACTGGCTTCGTCTCGGGGCTAAACCCAAAGCCCTGGTTGGTACTTCTCACACTCAATGCGCGCCCTAGACCTTGGTTGGACCAGCTGGCAATCATTGTCGGTCTGCCAGACAGGGTTGCACCTCTTCTCTTCCCCTGCTCCTGGGAAATAAATTCGACATCCTTTCTCTGGAGGATTTTCCCCACCTGGACGCTGGCCGTCCGCCCGTGGCTGCCCCTCCTCCTCCTTCCGCTCCCTCAGCGGCGGCTCAGGTCCACAAACCCCGGACTAAGACTACTCTAGGTGTGCCAAATTACACACCAGCTCCAAATAGAAGAGAGGGCATCACCCCGCCTTCACAACAACAACACCCTCGACAAAATTATTCTCAACGTCAGAATCCACCGACTAACCCCCCCCCCCTCCCCCCAGACGACGCTGGTAATAGGTGACTCGATTATGAGGAACGTCTGAAGCAGGTACTGTACCACTAGATTTTTTCCTGGGGCTAGAGTCTCTGACATTGAGGCTCTTATCCCTGACCTGCTAAATGAATTCCCCCACGTTCAAACTGTCATAGTACATGTTGGATGCAATAACATCCCAGATGAAGCGTCGGAGATTTTAAAGAGTGACTTCAGGAGCCTTCTGTCCACTCTTATGAACTGTGGCAGATGTGCGTTTATCTCTGAGCCTTTGGCACCTCTCAGACGAGGCTGCAATTATTTTAGCAGAACCCTTAGTCTTAATACTTGGTTGTGTTTTACTTGTCCTATTTTTAACATTGGTTTTGTAGACAATTTTAACTTGTTTTGGAACCGCCCATCACTTATGAGGCCTGATGGCATCCACCCAAACAGACTTGGTGCACGTGTTTTAAGGGACAATCTGTTCTATTCCATTCAGTGCTTTTTTGGTACAGTGACTGAAACTTGGCGTGTTTACTCACTCTGAAGCTCTTGGGTCTGCCAATCAGCACTTTTTTGGTTCTGTTTCCACTTCCCATATTAATCCCATTAATCCAAATAATCCTCACTGTTTGGATCAGTCTTCGATTTATAACCCTACAGAGACTGTGTCTGTCTCCCCTTACCCAAAATATTATAACCCAAGACAAATACAACACAACTTGATAAATACACATCTTTCTGCAGCTCCTCCTCATCCACCACCCCCCAACTTTGCCCCTGGCTTCTCCCTTAGAGAACCTTTCTCTGCTCCCCCCTAAGTTAATAAAAAAGTTAATAAAAATAGAATGCATAAACATCCCAAAGTGATTAAACAAAATGTTGGTAAAATTCAAATCAAACCTCAAGACTCTAAATTTAATAATTTGGCCTCTGTTCCTCCCCAAAATTTAAAAATTAAATGTGGTCTATTAAATATTAGGTCTCTAACTCCCAAGTCTCTTCTAGTCCATGATCTATTAATCGATCATCAGATCGATTTACTATCCCTCACAGAGACTTGGCTTGGGCAAGATGATTATGTTGGTTTGAATGAATCAACTCCCTCTGGTTATTTAAACTGTCATAACCCCAGAGGTTCTGGTCGTGGAGGTGGAGTGGCGGCAATTTTCCATTCTAAATTACTAGTTAATGTCAAACAAAAATCATGTTTTAATTCCTTTGAGGGCCTGGTCCTCAGTGTGGGGCATGTTGGCTATCTTGGCTTGAACCCAATTCTCTTTGCCATAGTTTACCGTCCTCCCTCGGCCTACTCAGAGTTTCCATCCGAATTTCCAGAATTTTTAGCTGATTTAGTGACATGGTTAGGGACCCAGGAGACAGACACTGACACGAGCAGATAGTGACAATAATCTTTATTTAATAGTGAGAGCGTGTAATGCGAGTGTGAGTGCGTGGATAGTGCTCTGGTCACTGGAGCTGAGTGACCTGGACGGAGACCCGGCAACCCTGGAACATATAAGCAGAAAACAATTACTAATTTTCCACACTCGTGAAGAGCTACAGGTAATGAGGCTTACTTGAGTGCAGCACAGGCTACGTCCTGCTGAGTTCCAGCGGCCGTGCAGCGTGGAGGTGAAGGTGTCCGTGAACGTGCTGGGGTTACCACCCGTGGCTGTGACAATGGCAATCCTGGTGATGACGCCGGCTGTGACTCCACAGACCGGGATGATGATAATCCAGACAATGACGAGGTTAGTGACTCCACAGACCGGGATGATGATAATCCAGACAATGACGAGGTTAGTGACTCCACAGAAAGTGGCAACGATGATACAGCTGATGCTGATGACAGAGATTCCACCGATAGCGTAGGCCAATACTCCTGCAACTGATATAACAACAGTTCTGGCAACTGAGGAGCAAGACGTACCGGTAGTCGTGGTGGTAGCGAACCGCTACGTGTGCGTGATGGCGTTACCCTGTCAGCTGGGGACGCAGGTCCGCCGCCAAGGAGGTCCACCTGTGCACAGGGGTATAGATTTGGAGTTGAATAACAAATTGTTCTCCTACTTGCTTGTTGCTGAGAAGAAGTCCTAGATGAAGCAAGCGAGGTTCTTGACAAGACAAACGAGGTTCCAGACGAGACAGACGAGGTTCCAGACGAGACAAGAGAGATTCTTGACGAGACCAGAGAGCGAAGTTCAGGCTCATTCTCCGTTGAGGAAGACAGACGACTCTGTGCCGGGCTGTCAGCGACGCTGGCTTTTAACAGCCGTTGATTCACACCTGTTGGTCTGTGCGCAGCTGGAGTTGATGACGCCAATGACGGCCCAGAGGCCGCCATGACATTTAGTGCTGAAATCAGATAGAATGATTATTGTAGGGGACTTTAATATACATGTTGATGTAGAGAGTGACTGTCTTAATAAGGCATTCAATTCAATTTTAGACTCAATGGGGTTTTCCCAGAAAGTAGAAAATTCTACCCATTATCTCCACCATACATCACGGACACACAGATCGCCCCAAAGGTCTCCCGAGTCGGCGGACGGAGCCACTGTTTACAGCAGGAGACGATACAGCAGGGAAGAGCTAGCTAGCACTCAACCGCCAACTCGACATACCGGGGAACTGATGCGAAAACGACGCGGGTGCCGGGCTGGAGTTTAGGCGGCGTGCAAGAAATATAAGACAGAATAATAAAGAGCGATGGCAAGAACCAAGCAGACCGCCCGTAAATCTACTGGAGGAAAAGCCCCCAGAAGCAGCTGGCCACCAAGGCTGCTCGGAAAAGCGCTCTGGCCACCGGCGGAGTGAAGAAGCCTCACCGTTACAGGCCTGGTACCGTGGCTCTGAGAGAGATCCGTCGCTACCAGAAATCCACGGAGCTGCTCATCCGTAAGCTGCCCTTCCAGCGCCTGGTGAGGGAGATCGCTCAGGACTTCAAGACCGACATGCGCTTCCAGAGCTCCGCCGTCATGGCTCTGCAGGAGGCCAGCGAGGCCTACCTGGTGGGTCTCTTCGAGGACACCAACCTGTGCGCCATCCACGCCAAGAGGGTCACCATCATGCCCAAAGACATCCAGCTGGCCCACTGCATCCGTGGAGAGAGAGCTTAGACTTTCTGCTGCACATCCACCAACCACAATGCTCCGCACTGTGTGTGTGTATATATATATATATATATATATACAGTATATATATATATATATATATATATATATATATATATTTATAGTAATATGTACATATGTATACTAGCTGTTCTTGTTTTTTCTTGCCTTCTGATTGTTGCTCTGAGTGTTGCTATCCCTGTGCTGTTGCAATCCTGGAATTTCCCCATTGTGAGACTAATAAAGGCTTATCTTATCTTATCTTATCTTATACGTTGGACCTTGATTTGACTTATGGTATAGATATAGAAAATCTGGCAGTGCCTCCTCATAATCCTGTACTGTCAGACTATTGTCTGTTAACCTTTGATTTCACTATTTCTGATTATTTGACTCCTAAAGAAAAATACTACTACAGCAGATGTCTTTCAGATGACGTTGTTACCAAATTTTTGCAGATTGTCTCCTCTATATCATGGGTCAACACAACGGAAATAAAAGATGGAGAGCCTGCTCCTTTCATAATTGATAGCATGGTAGATATTGTTACAGCCTCTCTGGATCAGACTCTAGATTTGGTGGCCCCTTTAAAAAAGAAAAAGTCTAACCAGAGATTTCTGACCCCTTGGTTTAACTCAGAAACTTGTAGCTTAAAACAGAAGACTCGTCAATTGGAAAGGAAATGGCGTTCTACTAATTTAGATGAATTCTATTTAGCGTGGAGAAATCATCTCTTAATTTATAAAAAATCTCTTACAAAAGCTAGATCAAGTTATTATTCTGCATTAATAGAAGCGAATAAAAATAACCCCAGGTTTCTTTTCGACACTATAGCCAGGCTGACAAAGAGTCAGGACTCAGTCAATCCTCGCATCCCTCCTGAGCTTTCTAGTCAGGACTTTCTGAACTTTTTCAATCATAAAATTTTATCTACAGTATTAGAGATAAAATCAGTCAGATTCTTCCTGCCGTAAACTCAAGTACATTAACTACTACAACTCCCTCAATTGATATCTGTTAAGATAAGTTTGCGCCAATCAACCTCTTAGAGTTGGATAAAATAATCTCCTCATCTCAGCCTTCATCTTGCCTTTTGGACCCTATTCCTACCAGGTTATTTAAAATTGTCTTCCCAATTATTGGTAGCCGTATTCTTCATATAATTAATTCTTCTTTAACTCTGGGTTATGTACCACTGGCTTTTAAAATTGCTGTAATTAAACCCTTACTCAAAAAGCCGACGCTCGATCCAGGAGTTTTGGCTAACTATCGACCAATCTCTAATCTGCCTTTCATTTCAAAAATCTTGGAAAGAGTTGTTGCCGTGCAATTGTTTGACCACTTGCAGGGAGTTGGTTTGTTTGAGGAGTTTCAATCTGGGTTCAGAGTTCATCACAGCACTGAAACTGCCTTAGTGAAGGTCACTAATGACCTCCTTATCGCATCTGATAATGGACTTGTTTCTGTTCTTGTCCTTTTAGATCTTAGTGCAGCCTTTGACACTATCGATCATGCCATTCTACTTAATAGATTAGAACACTATGTTGGACTAAATGGAACTCCGCTGCAGTTGTTTAGATCTTATTTGTCTGATAGATTTCAGTTTGTTTACATAAATGATGAATTTTCTTCCAACTCTAAGCTTAGTCACGGAGTTCCACAGGGATCTGTGTTAGGCCCTACTGTTTTTAATTTATATATGCTTCCGTTAGGCAATATCATTAGAAAGCACTGTATACATTTTCATTGTTACGCAGATGACACACAACTATACCTGTCAATGAAGCCTGATGATTGTAATCAATTAGCCAGGTTAGATGCCTGTCTTAAGGATATCAAAGCCTGGATGACTTGTAATTTTCTGCTATTAAACTCAGATAAGACTGAAGTCATTCTTGTTGGCCCAAAACACCTTAGAAATTCCTTTCCAAATCAAACTCTTAATTTAGATGCCGCCACTCTCACTCTGAATAGTTCTGTGAGGAACCTTGGAGTTATTTTTGATCAAGATCTGTCCTTTAATTCACATATTAAATTTTGTTTCTAAGACTGCCTTCTATCATCTGTGCAATATTGCCAACATTAGGAGCATCTTGTCTCTGAATGATGCTGAGAAAATGATCCACGCCTTTGTCAGCTCTCGATTAGATTATTGTAACTCGTTATTATCAGGTTGTCCTAAAATATCCTTAAAAAATCTTCAGTTGATCCTAAATGCTGCTGCAAGAGTTCTAACTGGTTCTAGAAAAAGAGATCATATCTCCCCGGTTGTGTCCTCCCTTCACTGGCTTTAGAATTAAGTTTAAAATCCTTCTTCTCACTTTCAAAGCTCTTAATAATCAGGCCCCCTTATACTGTATATAAAAGATCTGATATTACCTTACCATCCTAATAGAGCACTACGCTCCCAAAATGCTGGATTACTTGTAATGCCCAGAATCTCCAAAAGTACAATGGGAGGCAGAGCCTTCTGCTATCAAGCTCCTTCTCTGTGGAACCAGTTAACACTCTAGGTCCGGGAGTAAGACTCGGTCTCTGTTTTTAAGAACAGGGTAAAATCCTTCCTTTTTAATATAGACTACGATTAGGGAGGGATTTTGTGTCTCTTAACCCCGCTTCTGTTTTATGTCTGTCCTCTTCATCCTCTCTATCCCCTCACCCCCAGCCAGTCACAGCAGATGACTGTCCCTGCCTGAGCCTGGCTCTGCTAGAGGTTTCTTCCTGTTAAATGGGAGTTTTTCCTCTCCACCGTCGCAAAGTGCTTGCTCACAGGGGATCATCTGATTGCTGGGTCTTTCAGAAATTGTGGGGTTTTCTCTGCATTTTGTAGTGCTATGAGATGACTTCTGTTGTGATGTGGCGCTATATAAATAAAGCTGAATTGAATTGAATTGAATTTCCACCGTCATAAAAACGGGTGGTGATAAAGCTGGGAAGGAGGTATACTAATGAGCTCTGGTTCCCCCCCGCAACCCAAAAAGGATTAAGCAGAAGAAGATGGACGGATGGATGGATGGATGGATGGATGGATGGATGGATGTTTTTGCATTGGTGGCCACTCCAGATATCCAAATTGATATGCAAAAGCAGTGAACAAGTGACATTTTCTGTCCCTTTAAAGTGAAGCTTCTTGTTTTCATCCTCATTTGCTGAACACACACACACACACACACACACACACACACACACACACACACACCCATGCACCATGCAAATAAGTGCAGGTACAAATCCACACAACCTCCTCCACAGATCAGAAAAAAGATTTATGTGAACATCCTCCCACGCACATATGGAAGTACAGTAGAAATACACACACATTATTATTGCCCACTCTCTTAATTTCTTGAATTTTACTGCTTGGAAACTGTTTTATAGTAGAAACTTTACAGATTTTTTTTTTAAATGTTATAGTACATTGTATATCACAACTTGTTTTTTTTTTTTTACTAGTAAATCTACATTGCAGGTCATACAACTGCTGCTGTTTGTATATTAATGATTAAATTGTCATATTGTTACAGGTCACAACACATTTGTTTTTATGTGCGGAGTGTGGCTGAGGAAGTTCCCAGGAATTTTGAGTTTTGAAAAATGTAACTTGGCAGGTTAGAGGAAACATGTTTGACAGTAGATAACAGTTGTAAGCTGTGTATATGAGTGCTGGAATGCAAACACAGCTGTAATAGTTTCAGTGACAAAAGTACCCATTGTTCTACAGCCATGCATGCAAGACACTGTATATATTTTTAATTTTTGTATACTTTATTAATCCCAGAGGGAAATTCAGGGCATCCACCTGGATGGGTGAGGCAGCCAAGGTATAGTGCCAATCCATTCACCACTCACACACACACACTGGGCCACTTTAGAGTCTCCAATTAACCTAACATGCTTGTTTTTGGCCTGTGGGAGGAAACCGGAGTACCCGGGGTAAACCCACGCAGACACAAACGGGAAGAATGTGCAAACTCCACACAGAAGGGTCACCGATGGTCAGGGGGTAGGACTGAACCCACGATGGTCGGGGGGGGGGGGGGTCGATCCCCTGACCTTCTTGCTGTGCTGCCACAGTGCTAACCACTGCTCCGCCAAGCTGCCCTAAGATGTGCAACTCAGCTCACTGAGTTACCATTCGAGGTTGCACTTCAAAATGTTTTGACACCACAAACTTTTATCTTTGTTTATTGCTTTGAATTCAGGCCCCAGTGTCCAAGTTTTAGTCACTCAATTTTAGGGGCCTATATAAAGGTATTCACATACTTGGATTTGTCCCCTTTTATTGCTTTTATAAATGGAATTATGGCCAATGTCATTTTTTGGGACAAAATTTTACAAAAAATTGACTAATATAGTCAAAAGACAGATCTACAAAGTAATGGCAAATAATTAAAATCTATACAATGTAAAATAAGTTGTTACATAAATATTATTTCCCTTTAAAGTGAGTGACCTAATTTAATAGAAGTCTAGCCAGTTGGAGCTACTAGTCTCACTATTATTAGTAAAATAAAGATCTCTAGACTGTCAGGCCCCCTGCTGCAGTCACACCTGGAGATGATTAGAAGTCTATCAGCTGCATGAGCTCTAGCAAAGCCTGTGCTGTCATTCAGGACAGGTTTGTTGACACGCTGTCACTTTCCAGCTGCTCTCTTCTCGAGACACTGAAAGAAATTTCTCAGTAATTCATTGTGTTGTATGTCCATAGTTCTTGCCCCAACCCTGCCCTGAATTTACTCCTACGCTGAACCTGCCTCAGTCCCACAGCTTCCCTGCCCTGCTTTCCCCAGTCCACTGCCCATTGCCCTGGCCCTGTTCACTCCCCAGAGTTCTCCAAGCACCTGCGATCCTGTTCCCCTTTTGTGCGTCAGTCCCTCTTCCGTCCTATTTACAATCCACGCTCTCTGCACATGGGTCTCCTCCTCTTAGGGCTGGATGACATGGGTCAAAAATCATATTTTGATATAATTATTCGGTATCTCGATACTCAATATATATCTCGATACAAAAACTGTACATGTTATGTAAACTACAAATAATGTTCAAGAAATGATTTTGGTAAAAATAACCAGTAAATATACGGAACAGTTGTATACATATGTAATTTAAATTTGTTGATAGTTGAATCACCTCTCTCTCTCGCATTCGCATGGATGCGCGCGCGCGTGCACACACACACAGGTCTGATAATTTATGGAACTAACTGTTTCAGCAGTGGTCACTGTATAAGACAGATATTAGTCCTGTAAGTTATTCTTACTGTAAATTAAGTTTTTACTGAGTATTATGCACTGGTATTTCCTTTTTTTATTTCATATGAATTCATTCAATATTGTACTCAACTCACCAATGGAGAGATGAAATCTGTGGTTAAAAACACTGCATCTGTCCACTTATTCAGCTGCGCCACTTTGACAACATTAGCCCTGTTGTCTGTAGCTTTATCAACCAGGCCCATTGGGTTGAGCTTCCAGCTTGTCAGGAGTCAGTAGTATTGGAGAAAATAGCTAGTTTGGAGAGCGGAGCCTTATGTTCGAGAGATGGCCTTGGGCGGGATGCATACAGCAACGGTGCCCCGGCCATGGTCTACTCCGCCGATTCCCCGCTGGAATGGACCCCCTCTTCTCCCGCCCACAAAAATTTATTTGAACTTGCTACTGGTCCATGGAAGCGGGTCGGGAGTGAAGGGGTAGGTTAGGTGTTGTTAGTTGTTCACAACGAGGGAGAAGAGTTGGAGGCAGAGTGGGGTGGAGGTTGAAGCAGATGGAAAAGAGAAACAGATGGAGTATTGATACAAATACGGGTCATCCGGTGCTGAGGGTGAAAATATACTGGTACATTTTGAAGCATTGCAGTATCGCTCAGCCCTACCTTCTCTCTGAGTCTTGATGATAAGTGCAGTGAATAGGGCTCAAGTAGTTGTCGTATAAAGACACCTGTGTCTGAAAGGTTTGAACCTCGCTGATTAATCACTGAATACTTTTTATAGACACTCTATGTGGCCAAAGCTTATTTCTCAAACTTTTATTCATCCACTTACTGACCTATCCCTCATCCTGCTTCACAGGCAGTAAGGTCATTTCCAGGAAACTGTCTGTAGAGTGCCTCGCTGAGGTGGAGTCTGTCCTCCAACGTCCTCCGCTCATCTGGGACAACCTGCATGCCAACGACTATGACTCCCGACGTCTCTTCTTGGGCCCCTTCAAGGGGCGAGAGCCTCAGCTGCGGAGCCACCTCAGGGGCCTGCTGCTCAATCCCAACTGCGAGTTTGAAGCCAACTACATCCCACTGCACACGCTGGGGAGCTGGTACAGAGCCGGAAAGGAGGAGGTGAAAGGTGAGGGGAGGCAGATGGAGGGAGGAAGTAGCCGAGATGAGACGGGAGCTAATAAACTAATATCATCTCTGCCAGACCACGTTCATGTACAGTTAGTCTCATCACTTCCTGGAGAAATGCTTAATAAGCCAGCGTTGCTTGGCAACTAGCGCCATATTACTTAACCAATAAATAAACTTGAAGGAATTAAAGCTCCGTCTGTTATGACTCAGATAGATTTGAGCCATTGTCTAACACAAAACAATATATCCCAACCATTTACATAAATATGATGATCACTTTTTTTTTTAGTTATTTTCAGTTAAGTTATTTAAAAACGCAACTTTGAGTGAGACTCATTCTTCAGCTTTTGCATTGTAAATAGTGTAAAATTTCATACTTTTTTTCCTACTTCAATTAAATTTCTGTCATATCCTCTATACATATGAACAATAGCCTTGGCATCACATTAACTTGACATTTGTTTCACATTCAATACTTTTCATTCATTGCCACAGCTAAAAACATTAAAATGCAGCCAGGGTGAGTAAGAGCATAGCGGGGAATTGGACGGCAAAATTGCAGAAAGAGAGTAGCAGTGTAGCGTGGTGCTGTGAGAGCTGGGTGGAGGAGAGGAGGTGATGGAGGAATAATTGCTCTGTGTGATGAAGAGAGAAATGAGAGGGGAGCGGTTCCTCTGTGGAGGAGAGGAGAAAGGCCTCTGAAGGAGAAGATAAGAAAAGAAATTCGATGGAAGGCTGAGGTCTTAAATTAACAGTCTGCTGTGCACCCGCTTATTTTGCCAAAAATACACTAGAAACCAGCCTCAGTGACCTCAATCGTAGAAAAAGCCATTGTGGACAATTTCTGGCCACAAAAATTGATGTTGATGCATTTTTCCTCACAATTTTGCACTTTCTGTCACAATTTTGTGATATATAGTGATGTGAAAAAGTGTTTGCCCCCTTCCTGATTTCTCATATTTTTGTATGTTTGTCACACTTAAATGTTTCAGATCATCAAACAAATTTAAATATTAGACAAAGATAACTCAAGTAAACACAAAATGCAGTTTTTAAATGAAGGTGTTTATTATTAAGGGGAAAAAAATCCAAACCTACATTGCCCTGTGTGAAAAAGTGATTGCCCCCTAAACCTAATAACTGGTTGGGCCACCCTTAGCAGCAACAACTGCAATCAAGCATTTGCAGTAACTGGCAATGAGTCTTTTACAGCGCTGTGGAGGAATTTTGGCAGAATTGTTGTAATTCAGTGTAGGGAAAATTGGTTATAAGGTACAAAGATTATTTAATTCATACCTATAGGTGTGTGTGGAAATGAAGGTTTGCTTCGGGTCCACGCACACACCGGAAAAAAAAAAAAAGTTTTTGGGGCACCAGTCCAAAACTTGGACAATTTATTAATAACTAATCTTTATACCTTCAACCAATCAGTCTTCAAATATTCATGAATTCTCCTAGGTGACTTCAGAAACAGACACAGGAAAAAGAAATCAACAGAAACTTCCATATAGCGTTTAGAGTTTTAATGATCAGACTCAGATTAAATGACATTACATTCAACGGACTTCTTGTAAGGTGAAATGGTCAAGTATCAAGCATCACATTCAACTTGTAACTGATTATTGAGTAAAAAGGGTGTAATCACATTTGTGGAACCAAGGAAACCTTAGTGTGAATTTGTAATTGTGATGAAAATGGAGACTGAAATAACTGTAACCAAAATATGAAGAAAATTGGATGCAAATTTTATGAAGAAAATGATAAAAGCGGATTATACAGAAGAAAGAAATTCCGGATTACTCTAAAAAGTAAAAACGGAATTTAATGAAAAGAGGGATACTATTTCTCCCGATTTCTATAGTTCCGATCAGAGTTATGAACTAGTATTAAACCTGAGACAAATTATGACATACTTTAAGGCGATGGACATCGCATTACTCAGCAGATGAAACAAAGAAATCTTGCTCACGTGATCTTTGCATTGGCTTTTAGCTGAATTCTTCGCTGAAGCTTTATTTGATGATACTGGAAAAATATCTGCCAGCAAATATTTTTTTTTTTCTGAGGCTCAGGAGCTGAGATCCGGTGACGATGATGATAGGCTGCTGGAGGCTGAAGCAGTATGTCATGTGGACAACACGAGAGGGTTTTTCTCAGCGGCTCTCCTGGATCCAAATAAATTGATGAGATAGTTCACAGTCTGATCAGAGTCACAGAATTGAAGAGACAAAAATTAAAAATGTCATGTGTCTGAGCGTTGTTCTCAGCGCTATTTTTGAGTATTTTTCTGTCTGTTATTAGTATGTTTGCAGTCCTGTGTGAATATGTTGGTTTATTTATTTTCTGAGGCCTTCCTCTTCCACCAACTACCCAAGCTGTCTCCCTGCCAGCTCAGCTGCATGTTATTGATTAATCAGGTTAACTGCTTACTCTGCTCCCCGCACCTGTGCCTCATTTTGTCTGTGTACTATTTAAGGACTGTCTGCTCATTGTTTCCCTGCGGGAGTCACAATTGTGTTTAGACTGGACTGTCTCCCTTTGGACAGTCTCCCCCTCTTCTTTAGAGTTTTTTACAACTCTGGAGACTCCTCTCTATGTAAGTTATTCTTGTTTGCTTTTTGTATTGTCTACACAGTTATTTTTGAACAGTTATGTTTTTTCTGTTAATAAATGTCCTCACTGCAGTCATAGTGTTAGAGTTTGTTTTTGCCCAAGAGGGGCTTTCATGACAGTTGACTGCTGCCAGAGAAAAACTCAGCTTCTGCAGTGGGGCATTTTTTTCACCTTTTGTGTTTTTGTTTTTTTGTTTTTTTTTCGCCCACCTGTTTTTGGAGCTCACCATGGACGAGGTGGAGCGACGGGTGGTGTGCCTCCTGGAGTGCATTTGGTCACGGACCTGAGCCTCCCATTCTCCCAAGACGGTCCATGAGAGCCGAGATGACGCAGCGCGAGTTATGCAGGCGTTTCCCAACCTATGGAACCACTCGAAGGCAATGGATATTCTCTTCTCCATTTATTCCCTTCCATGCACGGATGAGGACCCAAGGGAGGTGACTCCGATGCCGGCACCGACTCCAGCGCGCTTGCTACTGGCTCTAGCTCCATGCAGACAGCATCATTCCTCATTGGATTGCGGGAGGAAGCCCACCTCCTCTGTGGTCGCCATTTTCCCGACGTCTTGTCCAGCAACTCCCGCGGCAGAACCTCTCTCTTCTCCTTCCTCACAGGCTGTTTTGCCAGCCTGTACTCTCTCTGCTGCTGCCGCAACCCCCGTCGCATGACGTTCCCTCCTGCTACCGAGAGGTCTTCTGGGGTTTCTCCGGTTACGCCTACTTCCGTGTCGTCAAAGCCGGCTTCTTCACAATCCTCTGAGAGAGTCAAGATTGCCGTTGACACGTAGAGGGATGACTGCCTGTCCCCAGCAGCTGAGAACATAAAGATCCGGGATGTCAGGCAAGTGTTTTTTCATTCGATTCCACCTTGTAATGATAAGCCTTGTCTGCTTACCGGGGGAGAACCTCAGATTAAGCAGTCTTCTGAGCTCTCTCCTCCTGCTGCTATTTCTAAACCATCTCCTATCCTCTCCATGTCTTCCCGGCCTATCCCCGAGTGTCCATCAGTTCCAGAATGAAGCCGTCAGACGGTGGAGGAGCTGGTGGTCCTGGAGGACCCGACTCCAGAGCCTGCACGGAGCCTACCCCCAGCTCCCATGCCAGAGGAGCCATCTGCATGGGCCACAACAGCTGGGGTAACGAGTATTGCTATGACCATCATGCCGGCTGCAGAGGCCACTACAGCCAAGTGGAAACCTGAGATGGACCTCTTGAGGACCGAGCCCAAATCGTCATCACCACCTGGATCGTCGGAGTCCTGGACGGCAGTGGAGCTCGAAGTCAGTCAAGTGCTGTCTTTTGTCTTTCTGTTTTCTGTCTTGAAGCAATCTTGCCTGACTCTTGATGAAGAGAGCTGGGCGCAGCCGCCCGCTGCATCCGACCTTGCTTCACCGGGCTCCGCCGCTGCCGGTGACCCTGACCCCTCTTCTCTCTCTGTTGTCTCTGAGCCTTCTCCCAGGGTCACCGGAGATGATCCAGCACCACCTGATGTCTCCAAAGGTCCAGGTTCACCTCTGGAGGTCGTCCAGGGCGCAGCTTCCACCCTGCCCAAGGCCGTCGTGTGGATCCCTTCTCGGATTGAGTCTCCGTGGGTCCTGCGTCCAGGTCGGGGACCCTCGTGGATGCTGCGCCCCAGTATTATCCCGACTTGGGCACTGCGCTCCTACATGGGCCCATCATAGGCACTACGCTCCAGCCCGGGTTCCACCGAGGGTGCAGCGTTGGCCCAGCCGAGGTCCACCGAGGGTGCTGCAGTGCTCCAGCCCAATGCCGCTGCGGGTGCTGCCTTGTCCCAGTCCGGGACCCCCGTGGGTGCAACCTTTCCCCAGACCACCAAGGGTGTCATGGTTCCCCTTCCTCTTCGGCCAGATGCCGTCGTGGTTCCCCCTCTCCGGCCCTGCTTCCCATCCTTGGGCCTTCCTGTTGGACAACCACCTCCTGGGTCATCCTTGCAGCCCTGGTGGCTCAAAAACTCAGGCCGTCCACCCGAAAGATTGGGCCTCTGGGTCAGGTGGCCCATGTTCACCGGCAGGCTGCCTGACTTTTTTCATCGGGCCATCTGGCTGGTCTGGGACTTCGGCCGGTCACCCGAACCCTGGTGCCCTGGGACTGTGGGGAGCCTTGGGGTCTGACTGGGCGCAGGTGCGGGTTTTGTACTGAGTTGTGTTTCCCTCCTTAGCCTGTTCCCCCACTTCCCTCCCTGGGTAGTGTTTTGCTATACTCCTTCTTTTGGGGGAGGGAGTCCTTTTGGTGTTATTTGGGGTGTCTGGTTTCCACCCCGGGCGGGGGGGGGGGGGGCTCTGTCATGTGTCTGAGCATTGTTCTTAGCGCTCAGACTTCCTTTGTATTTTTGGAATATTTTTCTGTCTGTTATTAGTATGTTTGCAGTTCCGTGTGTATATGTTGGTTTGTTTTTTGTTTTTTTTTTGAGCCCCACCTCTTCTCCAGAGATTTTCGCAACTCTGGAGACTCCTTTCTGTGTAAGTTATTCTTGTTTGCTTTTTGTATTGTCTACACAGTTATTTTTGAACAGTTATGCCTTTTCTCTTAATAAATGTCCTCACTGCAGTGATAGGGCTTTAGTCTGTTTTTGCCCAGGAGGGGCATTCATGACAGTAAGTTATTATTTAAGCCACAAAATCTGAGTTCTTCAGATGTTGTGGTGATTGGCGAAACCAGCTTCCAGTGTGAGGAAAAAAACGATCAGTCCACTATAAAACGTGGCGAGTTAAGAAAAATCAATAGAAAAAGTTTAACAGAATAAAATAGAAAAAAAAGTCTGAGAACACAGAGTTTCACTCCATATAAAAGAGAAGGTTGAGCTCAAACAGAAGAACAAGTATTTTTCCCAGATGTTTATAAGAAAGAGAGAATTCAAGGCAGCAACGTAACTGAACAGGACACAAAGACAACTTTTACAAAACTTAGACAAACTTACAGAAAGAACTACTGCCTGACCTAGCGTGCTTCTTCCTTAAACTGAGTTTTTTTTTTAGGAGAAAAACTTGACTGACATGAAAGGAAACCAATTGTCTCCCATCGCGGGAGGTTTCAATGAACTCTGGTCCAATAAGAAAGCAGTCCTTTGTCTGTAACCAACCAGTAGAATGAAAGGGGGCGTTGTCCAACAGAGACTGGCTGGTGATTGGCTGAGCCAGTCAGATGACTTGCGTATGTTTATCAATATGAAGAACACATATTGATTAAAAGAAAAATACAAAGAATCACCTTATACACTACCGTTCAAAAGTTTGGGGTCACCCAGACAATTATTTTGTGTTTTCCAAGAAAAGTCACACTTATTTACCACCATGAGTTGTAAAATGAATAGAAAATATAGTCAAGACATTGACAAGGTTAAAAATAATGATTTGTATTTGAAATAATAATTTTTTCCAGATATTCAACCTGCTCAAAGGAAGGTCAGTTTTATAGCTTCTCTAACCAGCTAAACTGTTTTGAGCTGTGCTAACATGATTGCACAAGGGTTTTCTAATCATCCATTAGCCTTCTGACACAATGAGCAAACACATTGTACCATTAGAACACTGGAGTGATAGTTGCTGGAAATGGGCCTCTATACACCTATGTAGATATTGCACCAAAAACCAGACATTTGCAGCTAGAATAGTCATTTACCACATTGGCAATGTATATTAGATATTAGAGTGTATTTCTGATTAGTTTAAAGTTATCTTCATTGAAAAAAACAGTGCTTTTCTTTCAAAAATAAGGAAATTTCTAAGTGACCCCTAACTTTTGAAAGGTAGTGTATATATAAGCTAAACTAACTTCAGTGATTGATGACTAATTTTCATTACTACTTCCTTAAGCGTGCATTAAAATAAGGTTTGTTTAAGCATTTTCAAACATGCAATACATTTAAACCAATGATTAATAAAACATTTTAAACCATGATTGTTCATCACAGAGTTGGTCATCTCTTCCAATAGTATCCTGAAAATTATCCTGAAGAATGAAAACTTGAAGAGAGTTAATGTTAAAAGGAAGTCATTTTCATTCAGTAACCACAGTACAGCTTGCAGAGGCAACAGCAAACATATTCTGGAGTTATCCACCAGGGAGTAATGTTGAGCTGTGGATAATTCCTAGAGACCTGTGGAATGTGGTCAATATATCTGGAATGTTTCAAACAGTTCTTGAAGCATAAAACTGCCTGGTTGGGGAGGAAGTTCCGGGATTTATGAGTGCAGACTATTCCGTTCCTGGCACAAAATGGGATCCTTTATCGTACCTTTTACCATGGAATGTGTTTTCAAGCTGTGGTGCTTAGGTGAAAAAACAATTCTTGACCAGACTTTTGGGTGAAACAATTTCTTTAAAGTGAAGAGTGATTTTATAGATTGGAGTCACAGGGATTGACGCTGCATCAGCCACATTGGAGGGTTTCGAGCATGAACCGCCTTTTTAAGGTCATGCCACAGCATCTCAATCGGATTCAGGTCAGGACTTTGACTAGGCCATTCCAAAGTCTTCATTTTGTTTTTCTTAAGCCATTCAGAGGTGGACTTGCTGGTGTGTTTTTGGATCATTGTCCTGCTGCAGAACCCATGTGCGCTTCAGCTTGAGGTCATGGACAGATGGCCGGACATTCTCCTTCAGGATTTTTTTTGGTAGACAGCAGAATTCATGGTTCATGGTCTACCACAGCAAGTTTTCCAGGTCCTGAAGCAGCAAAACAGCCCCAGACCATCACACTACCACCACCATATTTTACCGTTGGTATGATGTTCCTTTTCTGAAATGCTGTGTTACTTTTGCGCCGGATGTAATGGGATACACACCTTCCAAAAAGTTCAACTTTTGTCTCGTCAGTCCACAGAGTATTTTCCCCAAAGTCTTGGGGATCATCAAGATGTTTTCTGGCAAAACTGAAACAAGTCTTTTTGTTCTTTTTGCTCAGCAGTGGTTTTCGTCTTGGAACTCTGCCATGCAGACCATTTTTGCCCAGTCTCTTTCTTATGGTGGAGTCATGAACACTGACCTTAACTGAGGCAAGTGAGGCCTGCAGTTCTTTGGATGTTGTTGTGGGGTCTTTTGTGACATCTTGGATGAGTCGTTGCTACACTCTTGGGGTAATTTTGGTCGGCCGGCCACTCCTGGGAAGGTTCACCACTGTTCCATGTTTTTGCCATTTGTGGATAATGGCTCTCACTGTGGTTCACTGAGTCCCAAAACTTTAGAAATGGCTTTATAACCTTTTCCAGACTGATAGATCTCAATTACTTTGTTTCTCATTTGTTCCTGAATTTCTTTGGATCGCAGCATTGATGTCTAACTTTTGAGGATGTTTTGGTCTACTTCACTTTGTCAGGCAGGTCCTGTTTAAGTGATTTCTTGATTGAGAACAGGTGTGGCAGTAATCAGGCCTGGGTGTGGCTAGAGAAATTGAACTCAGCTTTCCAAAGATGTGATAAACCACAGCTAATTTATGTTTTAACGGAGGGGGGCAATCACTTTTTCCACACAGGGCCATGTAGGTTTATTTTTTTTTTTTTACCCTTAATAATAAACACCATTTAAAAACTGCATTTTGTGTTTACTTGTGTTATCTTTGTTTAATATTTAAATTTGTCTGATGATCTGAAACATTTAAGTGTGACAAACATACAAAAAAAATGAGAAATCAGGAAGGGAGCAAACACTTTTTCACACCACAGTATTTCTTAAAACTGTAACTCATTATTATTTTATGAATTTTCTCATAAATTTGCAATTTTTTGCTGCAGTTTTTAAATTTTTATTTCATTTTATTTTGTTAGATTTTTCCATGTAAATGTGAAACTTTTTCTCTTGTATTTTTAAAACATTTTTATATTGTAAAGTTACAACTTTTCTCTTTTAAATCATTTTTTTTGTAAACTTGTTGCTTTATAATTCTAACTTAGCAACTTTATTCATTTATCTTTTTTAATTTTAGTTTGTGATTTTTTACACCAAATTTTGTAGCTTTTTAAAGTTACATGGAGCTACTAGCTATGGGTAAAAGGGCTGCATGTGGCTCTAGATCAGCGGGTTGTAGACCCTTGCTCTTAACAATGAGCATCACACACTGATTATGCAAAAATAGAAGAGGCTGTTTTTGTTGCAGAAAAAGTAGATAGAACCCTGTAAGAATGTAAATTACTACAGCATCTTCACAGATATTAGCACTGTCATGTGTTTTGTAGATGAGGAGTGTGAGTTCTGTCCCGATCGAGCTTTGTCTGCTGCCCTACATGACTGGATGGAAGAACTCAATCAACCTCTGCAAGCAGGTAAGAAACACAGCAAACACTTTCAGAGTACGGATGTAGATAGACATTTGTCATAAATCTGCTTTTGGCGAGCAGTTGTAGGTGGTGGAAGGACCAAAGATGCAGGCAGGACTTTGGTGCAATGATGGGTTATTAACCAAATTACAAAAGAATAAACAAACAGCAGCTGAAAAACGAAACTAAACTACAGAGGCAAAGCTTAACTTGGACAAGCGGGAAGACTTGGACAAACGGGAAGACACAACTGGAGGCGTGACATGCACACAACATTAATGACACCACATTAGACACAGACAGAACCCAGCATATATAGACAGGGGATAATTAACATAACACAGAGCAGGTGGGCAAAATCAAGGGCAGATGGGATATGACTGCAGGTGAGAGGGACAGGATGGACGGGGACGCACAGCCAATCACAGACAAGGGAAACACATGAAACGTGACAATGAACATACAAGGCAACAATGCAGGAGCAATACAGAGAGGGCGGTGGCTACAGATATGGGAAACATGAGGAGCTGGAAACAATAGGTCAGGGGTGTCCAATCAAGTGCAATGGAGGACCAAGACCTTGCAGGTTTTGTCTTCTACCCAGTCTCTTCAGCAGGTGTTTTCACTGATCAGCAATCAGTGGGAAGAAGTTCAGTGACATCTGCTGTTGAAGACACTGGTTGGAGGTAGACCCTGCAGGGTCTTGGCCCTCGATGGCATATGATTGGACACCCCTGCAATAGGTAAACCAATATACACACAAGACCGAAAACCAGACAGGGGAAGGACAAAACAGACCGGGGGGAACAGAGGAGACAATGACAGAGGACCCAGGGAAGACACAGAAGGAAAATAATGCAGATAATCACAATAAACCAAATTAGGGGAGCATACAGAAAACACAAATGAACATCAGGATTATGACAACATGGGGATGAGATTGCACTCCACAGGGACCAAACATAAACACTGTGTACTGTGGAAGCAAAATAGGTAAACAAGTAAAAGTAGCTGTGACTATAAGTGTGTGTTGTGATATGAAGATTGTTTAAGTCAATGTTTTACAACCTTTTTTGAGCCAAGGAACCCTTTATACATTGAAAAAGTCTAGAGGAACCCCACCAACCAAAAATGTTACAAAATGACACATTGTCAGCATTGTAACATTTCAGCTTATATAATGATAGTTTAGTCTTGTAATAGTTTACCCCCCCCCCACACACACACACACCTGTGGATCACCACCTTATCATGGTGGAGGGGTTTGGGCACCTGAATGATCCCTGAATGAGCAATGTTGTCAGGGGCAACTTGCCCCTGGTAGGATCTCCCAAAGCAAACTGGTCCTGGGTGAAGGGCCAGACTAAGGGCGGTCCAGTGGAGCTCCATGAAAAATGTTACATCAAGGACCCAGTGTACACAAAGGAGGCACATGGGTCTGCCGTCCAGTGGAATCATCACCTATCATGGGAATCATGGTGCTATGTGAACCGGGTGGAAGTCTTGGGCTGCTGTGTTTGAACTGATGTCCCCGTAACCCGGATCCCCGGATAAGCAGTAGAAGATGGATGGATGGATAGTTTAACCCCTTGCACTCTGGCCAATTTCCCTAAAAAACGCCTAAAAATAACATACCCAAAGTAAATCAAAAGCTGTTCTTCAACCCTTTGCAGCATCTTCATGGGGTTGGTCTCATTTAAAAGAAAACACTTTGAATTTTTTGGCAAAACAGTCATAATCTCTCAAAGTCAGGGGTGTCCAATCATGTGCCATGGAGGGCCAAGACCCTGCAGGTTTTCTCTTCTACTCAGTCTCTTCAGCAGGTGTTTTCACTTATCAGCAATCAGTAGGAAAAAATTCAGTGAAATCTGCTGTTGAAGACACTGGTTGGAGGTAAAGCCTGCAGGGTCTTGGCCCTCCATGGCACATGATTGGACACCCCTGCTCTAAGTGCTCCTGTCACTGAGTAACAGTCATCTAAACATACTGAATCTGAAGAAAATAAAGTTCGCCTGGGTGTTTTTTTAGATACAAATGCTTGCAAATAACACACAGCTGTCAGATCCAGGCTGGAAAATGCAACAGAAATGTAGAACCAAGTGTTATAAAGCTGAGGTCAAAACAAAAAATGAATATATTACACAGCTTTTTTCTCAGGTTGTTCCCAGGCGTTTTTGAACTGTGCCAAATTGTGCCAAATGGCACAGTTTGGAAAAATGTCTATAACTTTTGAACGCTTCAACATAGAAGCTTCATCTTGGGCTCTAATGAAAGGTGACACTCAGGGCTGTGTGTGTGGGGGGGGAGGGTTGTTTGTTCATTTATGAATGAATGAATGAACAAACAAGCCCCCCCCCACACAAAGAAACATGCCACGTAAAAAATGTGTGGCCTTTTTTTACAAGAAAAAATAACCTACAGTGCAATAAAAATTATACTAAAATATCTGCAATGTAGAGGATAACAACTCCCCCCCCCCCCGCTACAGAGGAACTCAGCGCACAAAAAACGGTCCGTCAACAGTCCATCATGTGGCCATGACGGACCGTTGTAATTACCGATCGGTCAAAAGTTATTTTTATTACTATTTTCATTGATAAAGAATAATTTAGCTTATAACACTTACCTGTCCACAACAGCAGTGTCGTTGGCGAACATCTGTTCCTCATTGTCAGACGAACATGAAGCTGGTCCAGTTGTTACGGACTCGTGGTTCTGGTCACCCGACCCGGTCAAACCATCTCCGCTTCCATGATAGCGGTTTTTGCGAACGATTTTTCAAAACAAATAAGAACAGTAGTAATAAAAAAAGACTGGCTAACGGCTGAGAGTGGCTAACACTACCGTTACACACAGGTCTCAATGTGTGTCACCCAGCGGCTTAGACAAAACAGATTTTACGCACGGGACGCATGCGTTTCAATCGTCGAACTTCTCTGCTTCAATTGGCTCGTTGTATTTGCGGTCATTGGTAGGCAGGTCCTTCTTGCTAGGTTTTCAGTCATTGGTTCTTCAAGGTTTCAGAAACCCAATTCAAGGCTCTTATTAGTCAAATGAGAGGTCAATCAAATCTAAACCAATCAAACACTCCTTTGGCTTTCTGTTCGCGGCTGTGTCTGTACTGGAAGAACGGAAATGCAGCTTTTTTTTTTTTTCAGTGCGCACTGAGACGCACAGTGCACACTGAGACGCACTAGAACGCAGAGACGTGACCGCCCGCGGTGCCTTTGAACAGAATCCATTTATTTTGTCTGTTTGTGAGCAGGTTTTCATCTTTGCCTTGCATTTGTGTTTTCATTTCATTCAAATGCTGAAACATATCTGCCAGGTATGATAGCCTTGTGCACTGCCCATCACTTGCAGCTTTGTGTCATTGCACCTCTCATCAATCAAAAACACTTTAGGTTTCTCTTGGAGCTCATAGACATGGGGCAAGCACTTTGCCATGTGACAGTCATCAGACCTCCATAAGGAGCAACAAGGTTTTATGTTCTGCTTCCACTTCCTCACATAATGATGCAAATATGTGGCTTTTAAGAGGTCTTGGCTTTACAAAGTTTTCCATTCGCAGGGCGTCATCCAGTCTGCTGGTAAAGTCTTGGAAATTAGTGTCTCGCAAACAGTGTGTAACAACAACATCTGGGTGTCTCTTTTTCACTCAGCTAATGAAGCGTTTTGTACGCCCGACCATGACAGCTGCTCCATCAGTACAGGCCGCTGTTCAGACTAGTCTGAATCTTTCTTCTTCAAATATTTATTCATCGCTGTTTTTATCTGGTCACTTCAACCCCTAGCACATCTTAACAAGGTCCTTGACTGCTGTAAAACACACGAAGAAGAAGATTGTAGCCATCATTGTGTTCATACTGCCACCTACTGCCACGGAAAAGCCACTGCAGCCAAACATGCACAACATTTTCAAATTATTTGCAGTTTTTGAACCAATTAAGAAGTGAAATTAGACAATATCCCGAGGATTCCTGAACATTCTCTCAAGGACCCCTTGTTGAAAAACAAGGGTTTAAGTGATAGTTGCCAAGCAGCAGTGGTACGCAGTATTGATAGAAATAATATGGCAGAGTAAGTGACTTCTCAGTGATCCAGTGCATTTTAGGGATAAACATCTAGCTGCAAATAAAAAAGTTATTATTAAGAGGCAAAAGAGGCAATAAAAAGCTAAATCTGAAGTTAAAGGCAAAGCAAGGCAAGTTTATTTGTATAGCACATTTCATGTACAAGACAACTCAAAAATGCTTTATATAAAACATTAAAGTTAATAAAGCGCGCAGTTGAGGTGGGATGCAGGGGCTTTGTAGTGATCTCAACAGCAAAGCTCCTCAGGGAGCTAGGAGTCAGGAGTCAGACCCACAGAAGAGGACTCAAATAACTAGCTGACACGGCAGAACGGGCTACTCACTGGCTGTGGCTCAAGAGAAAGGATGCCATCTGGGCTGCCAAGGCGACTAACTAACCACAGGACATTCATCCAGGCTTGATCAACGTGTGGTGGGCCTGCCTCAGTGGAGGGTGTCTTGTGCGGCTGAAACGCCCTGTGATGCTGAGGTACACAACTGATGATGCATCCTCGTGGTTGCAATGCCACTTGCTGGCTTTCTTCAAGTGACTCTCCCAACAGTTACAAATACGGGGTTATAACATCCAGCCCTTTTACATGAACTGAAAGCATTACAGCAAGTTGCAAAAGAAATACATAAGAATTTAAAAGCAAACTAAAAATAAAGAGAAACAGAAACAAGGTAAAATAGAATAAGACAGATAAAGTGCAAGAAATAAAAGTTGGCATATGATGTCATCCAAGTTTTTATGATTGATTGGAACTAAGTGGACACAGAGGCAGCACATAACCTGCACCTGGCATAGGAGCAATGGCTGACAGTCTGATTTTCTGAATTTTGTCAGTGAAGAAAAAGGCAAAGCCATTACAGGCACAGTTGGATAGAAGTTCCCAGGGGGATTTGTTAGCCTGTCGACAGTAGTGAACAATCAATCAATCAAAATGTATTTGTATAGCACTTTTTAAACATTAGATGCTGCACAAAGTGCTTTACATAGATAAAAACAGTAGACACATTTAGTTACATATTTTATACGATACATCCCCACCCCTTCCCACCCTCCCATAAACATACCCACAAAACACACACACACACACAGGCATATACATCACCCCCTACTTCTCGTACACACATATAAAATAAAAGAGACATTGTTCGGCACCGAAGCACTACGTGAAGGAGCAACCATCCTGTGGAGCCCCCCACGCCGGGTGACCACACAGCCCATAACCACAGAGGGCGCCACAAAGGCCGCCCCAACCAGGACAGGCCGGGGCCTGCACCACAGCTGTAGGCAGTGGCATAAAGCCCCTACCCACCCAAGCTAGAGCGACCCATGAGACCAGCACCCCTGCAGATGGGCCAAGCAGCATCTGGCATGAGGGGCCCCACTGAGGAAACACTGGAGCTCATCATCATCATCATCATAGCAGTCTGTCGGGGGCGACAATGACTGTTTCATTTAGGTCTAATCAGATTCCTCCACGCAGCTCTATCCTTCGCCTTTTGCTGCCAGGAACTCCTGACCTTGTTAACCCGGGTGACGTCCGAGCCGGTACGAGTTGCTTTCTGACTGACCATTTCATGAAACTGCTTGCAAAGTATTTGAGTACCGCTAGCTTTTGCTGGACTAGCGGCACATTCTTGGCAGATTGAGGTATTATCAGTGGCAAGGACAGGCCAAGACAAACTGACTCCAGTATCTGTTGCAGTGACTGACCAGATGATAGGTTTGTTTATCTCTGCTCTTTGTGTAGTGCATGTCATGATGCACCGACTAGCAAAAGTCCACCACAGACTTTGCAACAGATGTGCTTATCTGCCAGGATGTCTAGTCTCACCCCGTGTTAACTGGGAGTGGTCCACCACAGACCTGTGACAGATATTGTTTTTAGTTCTGCCAGGATGCCCAGTTTCATCCTGCACGCCCTCGGAAGGGTGGGGTTGCCGGTTGAGTTGCCGACGGCTCGACCCATGAGACAGGTAGTACCGGTTTTCATGGTTATCCGGTATCAAGCAAACCAGTGCCTGACCTGACATGAGGCTACAAAGCATCGCGAAGGCCCACGGCACCCGGAGTACACACATTAATATACACAACAATAAAACATGACTCAACACAATACTTTCGCGCCCAGCATACCCAAGGTGTGAACCATGTCTTCCACCCTGCACAATAGGTTCACGCCTGGCATACCGGGAGCGAAGGCGCAGCTTTCATTCATTCATTCATTCATCTTCTTCCGCTTGATCCTTTTTGGGTCGCGGGGGGGCTGGAGCCTATCCCAGCATCTTTGGGCGAGAGGCAGGGTACACCCTGGACAGATCGCCAGTCCATTGCAGGGCCAACAGAGAGAGACAAACAGCCATTCATTCTCACAGTCATACCTAAGGACAATTTAGAATCCCCAGTTTTGATGCCACTTAACCTAACTTGCATATTTTTGGCATGTGGGAGGAAACTGGAGAAATCCCGGAGTAAATCCACGCAGAGATGGGGAGAACATGCAAACTCCACACAGATCACTGTTGGTCGGGGGCTGGGATCGAACCCAGGATCCTCCCGGCCAAGGGTGAGTTGCTGTGCTGCTGCAGTGCTAACCACTCCGCCACCGTGCCGCCGCATCTTCATTTGGTTTATTACTCCCTAGTGCTCTGGCGCCCGTCCTTGGTTCCTCTCCCTTCTCCTTATTTCCATCCCTCACCTCCTTCCCCCAATTCCTCAAAGTCCTGGGTGGAGTGCGATCTCCTGTTGTGTCACCACAATAGTACTTTTCATACAAAAAAAATTGTAGTTAATAAAGTGCTTTACAAACTAAAAACACAATTACGCCCCTTTCCACCCCACCCCACCCCTTCACCCACCCAACCTCGTCCAAACAGACAGACACACACACACACACACACACATCAATGTGAGACATGGACCAGTGCCGAGGATACAGGTGTAGAAGCACCATCCTAGGGAGCCATCAACACAATGGAAGCACCAAGTCCACAGCCACAGGGACACCACCTCTGCCACCCTCAAGACCAGGCACTGGGTGAGCCAGGGCAGTCACAAGCCAGTGCCCTGCAGCCAGAACCAGGCAACCCCATGTGGGAGGGCTCCCCATGAGAAAATACTGGTGTTAGAACAGGATAATAAGATAAATAAAACCATCAATGATGAATAATAATAAAAATAAGATATGTGGCTTATATATTCATACCTGCATATGGGTAAGCGCAAAGGGACGTTTGAGATTCCATATGTGGCTGACCTCACGCCTTAGAAGAGGACAATGGGCCTGGACCGCCTGCGGAGAACACCTGGACATGGAGACGCGGTGGCAGAGGCCTGTAAGGACTTCCTGACCCCCTGAGGCCAGGTGGGAGACTGAAGGACACGGAGGGGGGTTAGAGGCAAGAGGGGGATGTAACAAGGATGTGTGATTGAGCCTTTGTTGTCACTGGTATAAATAGAGAGGTCCTGACTGCGTTCAGCCTCTTATGTTTTCTGAGAGATTTGATGGGGATGTGACTTCAAGAATAAAATCTGAATTATGCAACTATTCAGCTTCTTCATTTCACGCTCCCCACATTGGTGACCAGTTACGTGAATATGGATGAAAGGACGGCCAGAGCGAGCGCCGTCACCATCAAACTACCGGAGTTCTGGCAGAATGACCCGAACTCGTGGTTCCTCCATGCCGAGGCGCAGTTCGCGCTCGCAGGAATAACGGCGGACAATACTAAGTTCTACCACGTCATCGCCAAGCTCGACCCCCGCACTACGGGATGCGTGCGGAGCGTGGTACAGCAGCCGCCCGCTGACGACAAATACGGCGAGTTGAAGGCTGCCCTCATCGAGTGTTTCGCGCCCTCAGCCGAAGAGAGGGCCAAGAGGCTCATCGCTATGTACGGCCAAGGAGGGCGCAGACCGATCGCCCTGATGGAGGACATGCTTCACTTGAGAGAGTCAGACAACGACAACTTCCTCTTCAAACAAATTTTCCTCAGCAACCTCCCGACGCACACGAGAGGGGCTCTGTCCAACGTGCGTGGTGAGACTCAGCGGGATTTCCGTGCGATGGCCCGGGAGGCGCAGTGGCTCCTCAACTCCTGCGGCGAGCAGGCAACCACAGCTGCAGCGACGGATCTCAGAGCGGCAACCCCGGGTAACAAGGAGCCGGAGATGACCGGGCTGTACCCACCCACCATGGCAGCGGCGCGGCCACGACGCAGCGGAGGAGATGGCCTCTGTTTTTATCACCGGCTTTTCGCAGAGAAGGCACGCAGGTGTGTACCGCCGTGCAGTTACAAGAGCTCGGGAAACTTCAAAGCCGAGAACCGGTAGCAGCTTCGGCTCTCGGCGAGGCAAATAAGCTGCTTTACATCAAGGACGAGAGCTCCGGGCGGCACTTCCTCATAGACACCGGGGCTCAGGTGAGCTTCATCACCCCGACCTACGCTGACCGGGTGGCTGGCCCCCGCAGCGACGGGACAACTGTGGCGAACGGCTTGAGCATCAACACCTATGGAGAAAGGACTTTGTCTCTGTCTTTACACGGCCGCGCTTATAAATGGACCTTCATCATAGCGGCAGTGAGCTTCAACGTGTTAGGTGCTGATTTTCTGTGTTCACATACTTTGTTAGTTGATCTTGCCAACAGACGCTTAGTAAATGCACTGTCTTTTGATTCTATCCCCTGTGCAGCTCGAGTGTCACCGCCACCAGTGCAGACCAACGTCGCCACAGCAGGGGGTGAGTTTAACACACTCCTCACCCGGTTCCCAGCGCTCACCATTCCTACTTTTTCGGCAACAGTTGCGAAACACGGGGTGGAGCATTTTATCACTACAGTGGGCCCCCCCGTCTTCGCTAAAGCTCGGCATTTAGATGCGGCTAAACTCTCCATTGCGCGCGAAGAGTTCGCCAGCCTGGAAAAGCTGGGCATTATTCGTCGTTCGAACAGCCCATGGGCTTCGCCGCTACATATGGTCCCTAAAGCTGACGGCTCCTGGAGACCTTGCAGCGACTACCGCAGACTAAATAACGCCACGGTGCATGACCGCTACCCAATTCCGCACATTCAAGATTTCTCGGTGCACCTGGCGGGGGCGCGCATTTTTTCTAAAATAGACCTGGTCCGCGGTTACCATCAGGTGCCAGTCCGGCCCGAAGATATCCCTAAAACAGCGGTAATAACCCCTTTCGGACTTTTTGAATTTTTGCGCATGCCTTTTGGCCTTAAAGGCGCCGCACAAACATTCCAGTGCATGATGGATGCTGTGCTGCGAGACCTACACTTTGTGTTTGTCTACCTCGACGACATTTTAGTCGCCAGTTCTTCAGAGGAGGAACACGAAAAACACCTCACTACCGTTTTTCGGAGGTTGGGGGAGCATGGGTTAATAATTAATCCGGCCAAGTGCCAGTTTGGCGTGGCGCAGATCGATTTTTTGGGGCACCGCGTCTCCCCAGAAGGGGCGATCCCGTTACCAGACAAGGTGCGTGCAGTGGCAGATTTTCCCCGCCCACAAACGGTCAAATCATTACAGGAGTTTTTGGGGATGGTAAATTTTTATAACCGTTTTCTACCCCACGCAGCGCAACTCATGCAACCATTATACGCTGCGCTCAAAAAACAAAAACCCTCCAATCCGGTCGAGTGGTCCCCTGAGCGGGAGCGCGCATTCGCGGAGGTAAAAAAAGCCCTGGCTGACGCCACGCTGCTCGCTCATCCAGATCCTTCGGCCCGCATAGCCCTTACTACCGACGCATCAGATGTCGCCATAGGGGCAGTCGTGGAACAGCACGTCGCCGGGGTCTGGCAACCACTGGCGTTTTTTAGCAAATCCTTAAATGATACCGAGTGCAAATACAGCACTTTTGACAGAGAGCTGTTACCGCTCCATTTGGCCACCCGCCACTTCCAGTTCTGGCTGGAAGGTCGGAGTTTCACTGCGTTTGTCAACCATAAACCACTCACTTTTGCGATGTCTAAAGTTTCAGAGCCTTGGTCAGGTCGGCAGCAGAGGCAACTGGCCGCGATTTCGGAGTTTACCACTGATATTCAACACGTAGCGGGTAAACTCAACGTAGTGGCAGACTGCCCCTCCTGCGCGTTCACAGCACCGGTGCGCGCGGGTGTGGAGCATGCTCCCGCGGCCGCAGGACAAAATGACGGCGCGGGAGCGCGCGCGGCCCCAGTTCACGTGGGGATCGATTACGCAGTGATGGCGGCAGAGCAAGGTACAGATGCGGACGTGCGCGTGCTCCAGTGTGGACCAACAGGGTTAAGGCTGGAGAGCAGGATTTTGCAAACCGGTATGCCCCCCTTAATCTGCGACGTATCGACGGGGCGACCACTCCCGGTAGTCCCGGCCGCGTGGCACCGCCGCGTTTTTGACTCGGTTCACTCTCTCGCGCACCCGGGAGTGCGCTCGTCTGTGAAAATGGTGGCAGAGAAGTTTGTTTGGCCGAGCCTGCGCAAGCACGTGAAGGAGTGGGCAAAGACCTGCATGGCCTGCCAGCGGGCCAAAATCCATAAACACATAAAAGCTCCGTTAGAACCGTTCCAAATCCCGGTCAGGAGGTTCGACCACGTGCATGTCGACCTCGTGGGCCCCCTGCCGTCGTCGCAGGGGTTCACACATCTTTTGACAATGGTGGACCGAACCACGCGTTGGCCGGAAGTGGTTCCTCTAACTTCAACCACGGCTGCAGAGGTGGCTCGAGTTTTTTTAACGGCCTGGGTAGCGCGTTTTGGGGTTCCGTCGGACATTACGTCAGACAGAGGCCCTCAGTTTGTCTCCGAGCTTTGGTTGGCAATGGCCAGCAGCTTGGGGACAACAATCCATTGCACTACCGCGTATCACCCCCAAGCTAATGGTTTATGCGAGCGTTTTCATAGGTCGTTGAAAGCAGCCCTCAGAGCGTCGCTTACGGATGGAGATTGGGTAAACAAACTACCATGGGTCTTATTGGGGTTGCGTTCTGCGCCCAAGGAGGATCTGAATGCCTCCCCAGCAGAGTTAGTGTTTGCACAACCCCTCAGGCTGCCCGGTGAGTTCTTACCAGAGCATCCAGGGCCGGAGCGCCTCCCAGCTCTGAGGCCACTAAGCGGCGCGGAAGCAGACATGCTCCCGGGCCCCGCCCATCACACTTTTCCGCGGGTTTTTGTTCCCCAGACCTTAAAGAATGCCGAGTTCGTTTTTGTTAGACACAACGCTTTAAAACCGGCTCTCCGACCACCATATGATGGACCATTTAGAGTGCTGGAAACTGGTGATAAGCAGTTTGTGCTAGATTTAGGAGACAGGAAAGAGACAGTCAGTATTGACAGACTTAAGCCTGCTTTTGTGATGAACGATGAGTCTGTACGGGTGGCGAGAGCATCTCGGCGTGGTAGACTCCCCAGGGACCACGTCTCGGCCCCCCCGCAGGGGTCAAATAACCATTCTCTTCCTCAGACTGCAGATCCCTTGCAGGACAGTGCCGCTGAGATGGCGAAACCTGCGTACAGCAGATTCGGAAGACGGTTGAAACCCAGACGACGTACAGACTGATGTTTGATGGAATCATGTGGTATAAGCTATGCTGTCGGTGTTATCACTGAAATTTTTGATCAGGTTGTATAGACTATGCTGTGAGAGTTATTACTGAGATGTTAATGTGATCATGCTGTGTAGGCTGTCCTGTTGATATGGTTCCTGAATTTTCTTTTTAATGTGAGCATGTAGTATAGTTATGCCATTGATGCCATCCTGTACAATTTTTTTAAATTTTTTTTTGGAAACCCGAATGTATGGTCCATTCTTCGGCGTTTGGGGGGGGGGGGGCTGTGGCTTATATATTCATATCTGCATATGGGTAAGCGCAAAGGGACGTTTGAGATTCCATATGTGGCTGACCTCACGCCTTAGAAGAGGACAATGGACCTGGACCGCCTGCGGAGAACACCTGGTCATGGAGACGCTGCGGCAGAGGCCTGTAAGGACTTCCTGACCCCCTGAGGCCAGGTGGGAGACTGAAGGACACGGAGGGGGGTTAGAGGCAAGAGGGGGATGTAACAAGGATGTGTGATTGAGCCTTTGTTGTCACTGGTATAAATAGAGAGGTCCTGACTGCGTTCAGCATCTTATGTTTTCTGAGAGATTTGATGTGACTTCAAGAATAAAATCTGAATTATGCAACTATTCAGCTTCTTCATTTCACGCTCCCCACAGATACATAATTTGTTAATAAAAAGATAATCATAAAAAGTGAATAATTATAACAAGATCAACATAAAATAAGTTTAAAATCAGAAATTAAGAAAAATAAAATAAGAAACTAATCAAAAGCCAAGTTAAAATAGTAGGTCTTGGGCCTATTTTTAAAAACATGAACACTCTCAGCAGCCCTGATAGAACAAAGGGAACTAAAGACCCATACTTAGAAACTGAGCTAAGAACCCATCAAAATAAGAAAATCTAAAAACAAATGGAGCTGAGAAGAATGTAAGGCAATAGAACATAAATGACTACTTCAATAATAGTTAAACGGTTTGTTAAAAGCCAAAATTTAAAAAGGTACAAAAAGAAACTGAAAACACATAAAAACAGGAACTAAAAACCCATACTTAAAAACTAAACTAAACACATCAATAAGAAGATGAGAAAATCTAACAAATGGCACCAAGAAGAACATAAAACAATGGAACATAAATGACTACTTCAGTAATAGTTAAACAGGTTTATTAAAAGCCAAATTACAAAGGTGGGTCTTGAGCCTGTTCTTAAAAAACATCTATTGACTCTGTGGCCCTGAGGCTCTCTGGCAGGCTGTTCCACAGACGAGGACCATAATAGTGAAAGGAAGCTTCACCAAAGGTCTTGGTCTTGACTTTGGGAACCATTAAAAGGCCAGTACCAGAGGACCTCAGGGTCCGCGAGGACTCATAAGATAAAAGCAGCTCAGATAGATATGAAGGCCCAAGACCATTGAGGCATTTAAAAACTACTAAGAGAACCTTAAAATCAATCCTAAAACACATGAGGAGACAATGCAGCGATTCTAAAACTGGTGTAATATGGACCTGCTCCCTGGTCCTCGTCAGCACTCGTGCTGCTGAATTTTGGAGCAGTTGGAGATGTGATATTGTTTTTTGAGGAAGACCAGAGAGCAGGGCATTACAATAGTCTATGCGACTAGTAATAAAAGCATGCATCAAGACCTCCGTGCTGGCAAGAGAGAGAAAAGGATGGACTCTGGCTATATTCCTAAGATGGTAAAATCTGATTTTTGTTACATTTTTAATGTGCGAAATAAAATTAAAGTCAGAGTTTAAAAGAACGCCCAGGTTCTTGACACAATGTGTAGGTTTTAGACCTAGCAATTTTGGCAAAGGTTTCTCTCTCTTGTCTTCAGGGCCAATGATTAAAACTTCTGTTTTGTCCTGGTTGAGCTGTAGGAAGTTCTCTGCCATCCATGACTTTACATCTAAAATACAGTTCAAAAGGGTTAATTGGTTTGTGCATTAAGGTGCAAAAAGTTGTGTGCGTTATTGTTGTTTTTAGCAATGATGTCAGACAAATATGATTGCCTTGCATTTCTCAGCTCCAAATTATAAATGCTAAATTTCTCATTATAGAGTTCATAGTGAACGTGTAATTTAGTTTTTCACCACCAGCATTCGGCTCTTCGACACCCTCTTTTTTCAGCTCTTACTAGTTTGGCATTTCTCCATGGACGTTTCTTTTTAATAGTGATCACCTTCACCTTGGTGGGAGCAATGGCATTGATAATATTTGTAATTTTACCATTGAAATTTTCCACAAGCTCATTTATAAAGGTAACAGCTGTGGTAGCAGTGGTAATCTTAATGGAACATTATGTAATCCTGGCAACTGACATGTAAAAATGTTACAACAGTCCAAATTCGGACCGGAGTGGTGGCCTAGAGGCAGAGCATCCACCCCACAACCAGGAGGCCGGTGTTCCAAGTTCCGGTTGGGTCATGCCAAAGACCATATAAAAATCAAACTTCCTGCCGTCCAGTTTGGTGCTCAGCAATAATGGAACGGAGGAGGGAAATGTTGGTTACCCAGCCACAGGGTAAAAAATGGGCAGGGTTGTGTCAGGAAGGGCATCCGGCGTAAAAACCATTGTCAAATCAACATGCGGATCACTGCAATATAAGGTAATATGCTGTGGCGACCCCGAAAGTGAGCAGCCGAAAGATGAAAAAAAAAACAAAAAAAGACGACAGTCCAAATTCAAAACAGTTGAGAGGGTTCTCCCTCTTCTGACCAAAGTCATACAGGCTGCCAAGGTAAGGACTGGACAAACAGAAGTTATAGCACACACTGGAAATAGACGACTCTTACACAGTATGCTGTTCTTTTTGGATCAGGTAGAAATGATCTCTGGTCTTGCTCTCTTGCTTGTCACCATGCTTTCTTCCACAGAAGTTTTCCTGTGTCTTGTCTGCCAATGCAGGGGGTTAAAACATTTTCAGCTTTAATTCTAGGAAATAGGTAACACAAAACAAAAACAAACCTTTCCAGGACAGGTGTGAACTTTTATAACAAGAATATCCAGGCTGTTGGTGTTGGAGAAGCCAGTTTTTCAGCTTAAATGTTTTGTTATTCTCTGACACCAAATGGTTATTATTATATTATTATTATTTGGTTTATTACATAAATTATATTATATCTCCTGTAAATACTAAATTAAATTTAAAATTATGTCAGCTAGTGCTAGCAGCAGAAGTGGTAGAGTAGCCTGAAATTAATGAAAGTATTGTTATTGTATATTAACAGTTATTCAAATAAGAACTTATATGAATAGTCCTTAAAAATTACTGTGGTAACTTGATCTGGGTCTTCCATTCATGAACAAACTATAGTTTTGTTCTGAGAGAAAAAATTTAGCTCTGAGTGAAAAAAAGCCCATTCATGTGTACTATCTATGTACTATTATCAAAATCACATAACGAAACGGTCAAAATGTACCTTAGTAAATGTAGTTTTTTACTTCATAAATGTACCTGAAGTGAAAGTAAAACATATCCTGCTGCGGGTGGGTGGGGGGGGGGGGGGTGCTGAAAAGTTCATAGTGGTCAAATTTCACCAAATGTGTTTTTTTTTTAACCGCAGGGATCCAAGCGCTGCAACACCGATGGAAGAAAAGGGGAGACTATGTTGAAAAATAAACCACATTTGGTCAAATTTTGCCACTATGATCTTTTCAGCCCCCTTTGTAAAACTACTTAGTAAATTGCAATTTTGTGAAAACGTTGCTTCACTGTATCAACTTTAGTAAATGTAGGTCATTACTACACACCTCTAGCAAGCAATAGTAATATTGCAGATACATTTACGGTATTAATGAATAAGTATGCATCTCTTTTAAAGTGAAATGTAATATTTGAAGTTTTTTATTGCTCATAATTACAGGCCGACAGAGCTCCAGGTCAGACCACCGTGGCTCCTTCCCAACATCTCGCTGTAAAACTCCCGACAGATCCGACGGCCCCTCCACCTTTAGAGGGTCCCATTCTGTGGCCAAACTCCCAGTCTTCCCCCTGAACTCCAGCTCTCCTCCCTCCTCGCCCACCAAGGACAAAGGAGAGAGTGATGGACGAGAAGGGGGGAGGAGGAAGTCAAACCATTCCAGCCAGTTCAGTCAGCAACTTCCAGGGTCCAGATCTGCAGCGTCTATGGGTGGATGTCGGGGACAGAGGACCCAGGGTCGAGGCCCATGCAGTGGGAAGGGGCTGCTAAGCGAGTCACAAGTGCGGCTGCTGGTTGGTCTCCACTACCTCCCTCACGAGCATGGCCCAGCAGCCCAGAAACTGTTACAGGATCTGACCTGGCTGAAAACCAACTGCCACCTGGTCAGCAGCAACAGCAAAAAGGTGGCGCCACAGAAGGTCAGTGGGGTTTAGGTTGATGAAGTTTGATGTAGTTGCTAGGATTAAGTTGGTTAAATTAGCTACTGAAATCACCAAAGGGAGGTGGGTGGGGAATTTCAGGTGGTACTGAATAATAACAGTAATAATTCTCCCATGCAGGAAACAGGTGTTCTCAGTTTTTATTTATTCATTTTTAACTCCTGTCTGTGTTCAGTTTAACTTCCAGATTACTTTTGTGTTCACAATTCATGTATTCTATTGGATCAAACACACATTTTTAGGTTAATGGTCAGAGCTAGGTACATAAAATATTTACTTAATGCTAGGGTGACTGGTTAGCATTAGGGATTTTAATGTATTCAATTTAGTGTGTTCAGTTTAGTGTGTATAGTGTGTTCAATTTTTCATGTTGCGCAATTACATAGAAAGTCAGTAGAAAGACGTGAATACACACAAATTTGCTTCTGTGTGAGTTGGATTTTGTTCATGCTTGATGGCAATAACCAATCAGCATTGAGATTCTGCTGTCACCGGGAGTGAGTATCAACACTTGATGATAAACTGTTTGAAAAGGAGACTGCCACTCACCGGTGACAGATGGACTGTAGCGCCGCAGCTGAGACAGAGAGTGTCTGTTGTTTGTTCCACCTGTGACATACTGCTAGGCTGCTACCAATCTGATGAGGGTTAGCAGCTCATGAAGCTGGATACAGGTTCACTTGTTTAGTGCTGAAAACAGCTTACATCGGGATGCAGTTTCTGGAGGAGGCAGTGCATTTTTCCAACTGTGTGCCCCGCCAAATAATGTTGTGAACTGAAACATGATGGTGCTTTTTGGGATTTTCACAGCAGGTACAATGCAGCTGGAAGTTATGAAGGTAGCCCCACCCATCTGCAGGGTGAACTTTCACTAGTTGATCTTACTTCTGGTGGGTGTACTCATGCAAGTAGAGCAACGTGAATTTTTGATTTGCATTTGGTCAGCATTAGTGTGGGCTGAGCATCTACTTTAGACACATTACACCTCTAATCCCCCACAATCCCACTTCATGTAGGTATTTTCACAACTACTAGAGGTTGCGTTTTTCAAAACGGAACTCAGGGTCATAATACTGACTGATAAAAGCATCTTCTGTTATTTTCTGTTGAAGGACGGTCTCTTACTGCAATATTTGCAAGAAGCTAAATATAATATAAATACAAATGTTAGATGTAAGTACTATATATATATCTCAGAATCAGAATCAGCTTTATTGGCCAAGTATGCACAACACATACAAGGAATTTGACTTTGGCTAAAAACTTGCTCTCGTTGTTCAGGTGGAGGATTTAAATAAGGATTCAATGACAACAAGTATGTACAGTAAATTACAGTCTGTCCACGTTTCTATAAAAGGATGCAAATATATACAGGAATATATGCAGTTATTTACTCAGACTAACCACACTTTGCAGAAATATATGAAAAATATACAGTCACACAGTATTTCAATGTGAACTCAGATTCAGTGATATAATGTGAATGAAGTAAAAAGCAGTGTGAGAGTTATGTGCAATGTAATAATGGATGAAAAGTCATGAGTACAGCAACAGGTAGGACTAGGTGAATGTTAGGAGTTCATCAGAGTGATGGCTTGAGGAAAGAAACTGTTGCTGTGACGGGTGGTTTTGACCTTCAGTGATCTGTAACGACGACCAGAAGATAGAAGTTCAAACAGTTTGTGGCCGTTTATATATATATACAGTTTATATATAGCCACGGTTATATATATATATATATATATTTTATTTTCCTTCTTGCCTTGAGAGAGAGTAGTCGCATTTTTCTTCCCTCCTCTCCTGCCTTCCTGATCTATTCCCAGCTTTTGCAATGTTGTGTTTTTGTCTGTGTTTAGTCGCTCTTCTTCTGCTGAATCTTAATCTAAACGGAAATTATGGATTTGGAAGCGGCTTAAATGTGCTATTGTCACTATTTTTCAACAAGAATTGGGCCAAGGGGGAGCCCAAGAATTGGAACGAGGAGACTCATGGACATTGGAATTCATGCGTCTGTGGAAACATTATTGGCTATGATCTCAGGACTTCTATTTTTGGCTGTGGAGTTCCCTGATGCATCAGAAATTGAAGGAAGGTGAGAGAGCTGATCAAAGCGGACCCGGCAAGCTCCTTCATCAAATTCGACCAGTTGGGGAGGGCACGAGTAGTGGCAAATGGTGAACTGAATGACAGTGATTCAGTGGAGGAATACATCTGGAGCCCTGTGCTCTCCATGGAAAAACAGTTTAAGCCTGCACATATAATGGAAGCACAGAATTACACGGGTGAGGACAAATTCTATTCTCTGAGTGCACTGTGCTGATTTGATTTGACCTTGTTTGCCCCGTGTTTACATTCCTCCTGATTGAGATAAGCGGAAGGACCGGCTCTTATGTCTACCCAAACAATCGACAATCAGTTGTTGTCGTATCAGCGGATTGGACCCTCAAGGACAATGCCCATGTGCCTTCTGCAAGCAAGAGAGATAGACTCTGGACTCTGGACTTGTTTATAAGTCACATGATTATAACATCTATCCACTGCCAGGAGGTGCCCTCTGCTGCTCACTAACAACTGTTACATTTACACTACACAATGCATACAACATTACATGCATACAATACACTGCCTCTCAACTTTTGTGTGTGATCTCCTGCTAAATGTCTGCTAAATGTGCATTGAGGTTTTTTTTGCCTGCAATCAAAATTTCGCTCACTTGCCGAGCGTCATTCTGATAAAACATGTTTTTTTCTCTCACCTATTGTGTCATATCCACTCTCTTTTTCTTTTTTTTCCTTTCTTCTTTATGACTGGCGCCTAGCGGCTGCCCCGGCCTTGGATGCGCTCTGCAGAGCTTGCCCAAATGCCAAGTCACGTTTCGTTACCTTGTATTCATACATGTGTAATGACAATAAAGTTGAATCTCAATTGACAATAAAGTTGAATCTCAATCTCAATCTCAATCTCATATATATATAGCCACGGTTATATATATATATATATATATATATATATACTGTATATATATATATATATATATATATATATATATATATATATATATATATATATAGTATATATATATATATATTCAACTAACATGCAAGTTCACTCAGCTGGTCAGTGGAAATACCCCCCCCCCCCAAAAAAAAAGCTAACTCTTGCTAACTTTTATATACTTGCTTGGAAGCAAAGCTACTGAGTGATGTGGTGTTTATGTGGTGGAGGGTGCTGCTCCTGCAGAAGTTCCAGAGTAAATTTGCACGTTAGCTAAATATTTAGTTTAGGTATCATTTAGATGGTGGACAGACACTAATTAGCACATTTGTGTGCCTCCTCAGGTGGATGAGTGGCGTGGACGGGCCTCCACGTTCTTGTCCCTGTGTGAAGACATCGCACAGCTCCACTGCAGTGTGGTGGGTGGGAACAACAGGGCTGTGCTGTATGACCTGTACCCATATGTGTGGGACCTGAGGAACATGGCTCTGGTGGCAAAGGCCTTCATATGCTGGCTGGGTAAGGACACAGACAGGGAAGCAGCAAAAAATTTGGCCCATATGTAGCATTAGTTTGCCTGCTAACTAATCCGTCAGTGTGTGAATGGGTAGAGAGCTGAAACTGGAGCACTTTGGTCATCTAGAGATGAGGATAAAAAGCACTATATAAGTGAACGCCACTGACCATTTTTACATGCTACTGTGTATTCTTGTCATACTGCTGCTTTGCCATTTTGCTATGTGTCATGTTTGCTGTGCAAACTGTGCAGCGAACATATAAAATAGCAATGAGCCCAAAATGCAGAGTAAGTAGCGTGTTTATTTACAATGGATGAATGGGTTGAATGTCCAAAAACAGTCACAACGGAAGGGAAGACACCCGGCTACAAGCTTGGTTAGTTCACAGGATGCCTAACACGCTCCAAACAGGCAGGAGCAGAGGAAAAGGCACAAGGACTTACTATGGCGTTGGAGCAGAAAGGCTCTGAGGGGACAACACGATTCAGTCCGAGGGGGAACCAACATAAGCGAGTCTGACTGTCCAAGGTTGACATAGCTAAGTTGCCACAACAGCTGGTCACATTCCACCCTATAAATGCACAACCCCAGAATGAGGGCAAATGGACACAGCTGTGTAGCCACCTGGTGCGTGACTGATTGGACAATGTGTGTGTGCGTGCGTGAGTGTGAATGTGAGTGTGTGTGTATGTGTGCGTGCGTGCATGAGTGTGTGTGCATGCATGACTGTGTGAGTGTGGATGTGGCTGTGGGACTGATGGAGAGCAAGGCTCAATCCATCAGCTGGAATTAATAATCAATAATTAAACCCAACAGCCGCAAGTCATGCTCGGGCTGACGACCCCCAACATGACACTATGTCTAACTTTATAACCTTGTCATGAGTTCATGCTAATGTCTGTTTTTCTAAACTCTAAACAAATGCTTATAGAATCCAACACCCAACTTGGTGCAGGAATAGTACATGCAAAGTTCCACACGTGCATTTATTTTGAGGCCAAAAGGTCAAAAGTGAAGATCACAAGGTCAGTATGGCTCTGCACTTCCACTGAGTGCCTTCCAGTTGTGTGTATAATATTGTTCACTGTAGTATAATGCACTGGAAAAAAAGCCATTTTGAGCAATATTTGGTTTGAAAAAGATCTGCATGGAAACACAAAACATGAGTGTTAAATGAAGGTAAAACAGATGAGTTTTAGGTGTAATCTAACCTGTTAACCTTAGTTACATAAATATGCAACATTTCTTTTTTAAATTTGCAAGATTCCTTATAAATCTTGAACTGTTTTCTCTCAAATTTGCATCTTTTTGTTATAAATTAGTGACTTTCTTTTCTTTTTTTATGTAAATCTGTGAGTTTTTCCTCTGAAATTGTCAGCTTTCCTCTTGGTTTAAAATATTTTTGATGTAATTTTGCAATGTTTTCTTTTATACTGACTGATGCTATACAGTATTTCCTTGCTATGTAACTACATCATAGAGGAATACTGTATTCCTTTATACAAGTAGCACAGCGTATTGATTTTATTTGCTTGGCAGCATCTATTTCTTTTTCTTTTTTGTCTGTTAGCATTATTAAACAAAAACGATAGGAAAATGTGCATAAAAAATTTACAGGAGTTGTGGTGCTCCAACTTAGAAGTGAATAATTTTTGGTGTTGAGCCGGATCATGCTTTGGATTGGGGAATTTTTTATAGAATTAGAAAGTCCAACTCTCCTGGAGGTGTTTTGTTTGTCACCAACAGAGCATGCTTATCTGTTGCTACTAAGCGGCCACACTGATTTGCTGAACTTTTTATTGTGCCAATCTGTGCGCATGTGCACGTATGCGTGGCCATATATGCATCCTATAATAAAAATAATACATTTTTGTTCAGTTGCATATCAATTTGAGCCCATATTCATATTTAATGTCAGTAAAACTTTGTGTTGACTTTAAAAGCTGATAGTGATTTTAAACTGGCCCAGCTCCTGGAATTTCTTTTAGATTGAAAGATTCAAAGGCTTTATTATCATGTGCTCAGTGAAGAAATGCAACATTTCCTGAGCAATTAAATTCTTACTCTGCTCTCCGAATGAATGCCAAGGTAATAAATACACATCAGTACTAATAAAGGTAATAAACACACCTTAATACTAAATACTAATAAATACACATTAAAAGCAATTAAAACTAGAGGAAACAAGAAGAATGAAAATTGAAAATTCACTGAATGACTGTAACATGACCCTGGGTAAGTAAAATTCACTGAATGAGTATGACTTGCCTCTGATAATACTCAATAGACTGTACAATGGTAATTTTAATATCAGAGATGATATGAACCTAAGATGGCATGAGACTATGTGCAATGTGCAAATGAGCAATGTACAAATTAGCACCCAGTGTGAGAATTCCTCTGTGTAAAGCCGTGTACCCTGATAATACCCAGTAGACTGTACAATGATAATTTAGCAGCAGAGATGGTATGGACATGAGACGGGGTGAGACGATGTCCAATGTGTAAATGAGCAGTGTGCAAATTTAGCATCCAGTGCGTGAGTTCTTATTTGTAACGTTGTGTCCGGAGTTTTGTTATTTATTCAGGAATCTGATGGCAGTGGGAAAAAAAGAGTTTTTTAGTCTGGATATCCTGCATTTCACACTTCTGTACCTCCTGCCTAAGGGTAGAGGTGTGAGCATTCTGTGCTGGGGGTGGGTGGGGTCCTGGAGGATGGAGGCAGCTCTCCTTTGGACTCTGCGGTGATAGATGCTCTCCAGAGAGGGGAGTGGAGTTCTGATGATCTTCTCCGGTGTCTTCACCACTCTCCGCAGGCGTTTGCAGTCCAAAGCAGTAGTGCTGCCATACCACGCAGTGTTGCAGTTGGTCAAGATGCTCTCGATAATGCAGCTGTAGAAGTTGTTGAGGATCTTGGGGGACGTGCTGCTGTTGAGCTCTCTTAACCAGCTCTGTGGTGTTAAGTGCCCACGTAAGGTCCTCGCTGATGTGGATGCCCAGGTATTTAAAGCTGTTCACCCTCTCCACCTCAAGCTTCCGGAGGAACAGCTGCTGATGAGGTCTCCTCCCCTTCCTCATGTCCACTATCATCTCCTTCGTCTTGTCTGTGTTGAGGGTGAGGTTGTTTTCCTCACACCATGACACCAGGCTGGCCACCTCCCTCCTGTAGGATGCTTCATCACCACCAGTGATGCGTCCTATCACTGCTGTGTCTTCCGCAGACTTTAAGATGACATTGTCCTTGTGGGAGGTGACACAGTCATGAGTGAAGAGGCTGTAGAGGATGGGGCTGAGAACACAACCCTGTGGGACACCTGTGTTTGTGATGATGCTGGCTGAGGTCCTGTTACCCATCCTGACAGACTGAGGCCTGCCAGTCAGAAAATCCAGTAGCCAGTCACAGAGGATGGGGTGCAGGCCAAGTGGAGACAGTTTGTCGGTGAGTTTGTGGGGGATGACCGTGTTGAAGGCGGCGCTGTAGTCGACAAAGAGCATCCTGATGTAGGAGTCTTTATCTTCCAGGTTGGAGAGAGAATAATGAAGAGCAGCAGCAATGGCATCTGAGGTGGACCTTTTGGGCCAGTAGGCGTACTGCAGGGGGTCCAGGGTATCTGGTATGCTGTCCTGAATGAGGGCCAGCACCACTCTCTCGAAGCACTTCATGATGAGTGAATGAGTGATGAATGATGAATAAGTGATGAATGAGTGCTACCCGCCTGTAATCATTCAGGCAGGTTGGCGGACTCTTTTTGGGGAGGGGACAATGGTTGTGGTTTTGAAGCAGTAGGGGACTATGTTCTGGTTGAGGGAGAGGTTAAAGATAGATGTGAGAACATCAGTCAGCTCGACAGCACATGTTCTGAGAGCCCACCCAGGGATGTTGTCTGGTCCTGCCGCCTTGCGGGGGTTGATATTCCTCAGTGCTTTGTTTAGCTGTCCTGATAAGACTTTTAGTGGAGGGGGAGGGTGCGTGTGTGTGTGAGTGTCTCCTCTCTGCCCTGTAGCTGGAGGTCTCAAAGTGGGTGTTAAGAAGGAATGTTTAGCCTTGGTAGAGGTTTGTGCTCTCTGAATACTTCTAAGGATCCAACAAATTATACTGTTCCACACAACACTGTTCTCGGGGAACTTACATATAGACCAAAGAGAAGCAGTAATTAAAATGTTCTATACTGTCATGACTGTGTGGAAAAAAGCTCACGGGCAGGCTATGAACACCAGAGAAGGCACACGACACAGAGGGAAAACGTTAAACACTACGTTATTGAAAAAACAAACACACAGCTGTAGGGAAAAGCGCCGCACACCAGAGGTATCACACAGCCTGTGAAGAGAGGGAGGTGAGAACAGATTAGGAATGAGGAAGGAGGCTGGGCACAATGAATAACAAGGGGAGGTCTTACTATGGGTGAGCAGAGAACCCGGCAGAGGAACCCAGCAGAAGGTGGAGGGACCAGCAGGGCAGAGCTGGCAGGAGAGTAGAGAGGCGTGGAGCTGGGGAGTGAGTCTGACCGGGTGGAGAATGCCATCTGGAATAGAGATGATGACGATGGGACAGGTGAACGCGCTGCAACCCCGGAGACGCACCACGGAGATGGCAGGGACCTGGGGAGAGAGGAGGAAAAGGAGAGTTTAGCTGAGTTCCTAATAATACAAGTTACAACTTGACTTCAGGCAGTACACCCAACAAGCCAGCGCCGAAGCGTTCACGAACAGGTCCTTTCATGCGCTGGCAGAGAAGAGGCAGCAGGTGCGTCCACTCACGCAGGTGCACGGATGACCTGCAGAGCCGGGAGTCTGATGGAGAACCTCCCACAGAAAGAGAGAGGGCGCACGCTCACCCGATCATCACAGTGTCCCCCCTCCAAGTGGCGCCTCCTGGCGGCGCACCGGGCTTGTTGGGATGGGCTCGGTGAAAGGCGCGGACCATTCCCATGTCATGGAAGTAAGAACCAGGGATCCATGACCTCTCTTCTGGCCCATATCCCTTCAAGTGGACCAGGTACTGTAAGCCCCGGTCCTGACGGCAAACGTCCAGTATCCTCTGAACGGTGTAGGTGGTTCGTCACATCATTGATAATCCTGGAGATGGTAAACGGACCAAGGAAGCGAGGTGACAATTTCCTGGATTCCATCTTCAGAGACACCTGGTCCGCTGACAACCACACGCTCTGGCCGACTGTATACTTGGGCGCCAGGACCCACCTGCGGTCCGCGTATTGGCGATTCCGCTCAGCTGAACGAAGAAGGGCAGCCCGGGTGGCCCTCTAAAGACGAAGGCAGCGGCGAGCGTGGGCCCCCACAGATGGTACAGCCATTTCCCTCTCCACCATAGGTAATGGGGGGGAGGGGGTATAACCCATGGATGCCTCGAAAGGTGTTAGCCCAGTGGCTGAGGACACGACGGAGTTGTAGGCATATTCTACCCAGGTCAGATGGGTGCTCCAGGTGGAAGGGTTGCAGGAAGCTATGCATCTCAGGGTGACCTCCAGGGACTGGTTCGTGCTCAGCCTGCCCATTACTCTGAGGGTGGTATCTGGAGATGAGGCTGACCGTGGTGCCCATGGAGCGGCAGAAGGATTTCCATACTTGCGAGGTGAATTGTGGATCCCAGTCAGGCACAATGTCCATGGGGACCCCATGCAGACGGATGATGTGGAGGGTTAAAAGGTTGGCAGTCTCAGAGGCGGAGGGTAACTTGGGGAGGGGCATCAAATGGATGACCTTTGAGAAGCGGTCAGTGATCGTGAGGACAACTGTGTTGCCCTGCGAGGGGGGGAGACCTCTGACAAAGTCCAATGCAACATGCATCCAAGGGTGGCTGGGAACCGGCAGGGGATGCAGGAGACCGGCAGGAGGTGAAGAGTCCAATTTGTTTCTGACGCACACTTGACAGGCTTTGACTTAGTCCCGGACGTCCGTCCGCAGCGTGGACCACCAGAACACTCGCTGAATCAGAATGATAGTTCGGGAAATTCCCAGATGGCAGGCAAAACGGCTGATGTGCGCCCACTGGATGACATTGCTGCAGAGGCCAACCGGGACAAACAGGCGATCGTCGGGACCCCCTCAGACTTAGGTTCAGTAGACTGGGCCTGCTGGACCCTCTGCTCCATCTCTCACGTCAGAGCACCCAGAATACAGGAGGAGGGCACAGTGGGCTCAGGGAGTGAGGAGGAGGGTGATTGATCGGGGGCGAACTGGTGGGAGAGAGTGTCCGGCTTGATGTTTTGAGACCTGGGCCGGTAGGTGATGGTGAGATTAAATCTAAGGAAGAATAGGGCCCAGCGGGCCTGCCTAGCATTTAGCCTGCAGGCCAACCTGAGATACTCTAAATTTTTGTGGTCGGTCCACACTATGATGGGATGGACGGCTCCCTCCAGCCAGTGCCTCCACTCCTCGAGGGCCAGTTTAATGGCCAGAAGCTCTCGGTCTCCTACGTTGTAGTTCCTCTCGGCCAGTGTGAGCCACCGAGAGAAATACACCCATGGGTGGAGCTTCTGATCTGAGGCTGAGCGCTGCAAGAGGACAGCACCCACCCCCGAATCAGAGGCGTCGACCTCCACTATGAACTGGAGCTGAGGGTCGACCTGGGTCAAGATGGGCATGTTGGAAAACAGGGCTTTCAATTTGGAGAAAGCCCGCTCCGCAGCGTCGGACCAGGCAAATGACACCTTGACCGAGGTCAGCTGGGTGAGGGGCTGTGAAATCCCGCTATAATTCCTGATGAATAGGCGGTAAAAATTTGAAAAACCCAAGAAGTGTTGAAGCTCCTTGCTGGACTGTGGGATAGGCCAATCAAGCACAGCCTTCACCTTGGCCAGGTCGGCCTTCAGTTCCCCTTCAGCAACAATAAACCCCAGGAAGGAAGTGGAGTGGGTGGAAAACTCACACTTTTTGGTCTTCACAAAGAGTTGGTTTTTCAGGAGCCACTGTAGCACAGCCTGGACGAATACTGCGTGCTTCTCCGGCATGCGGGAAAAAATCTAAGTGTTGTTGAGATAGACAAAAACGAACTGGTTAACCATATCGCAGAGGACGTCATTAATCATGCACTGGAAAACGGCCGGGGCATTAGTGAGCCCGAACAGCATCACTAGATATTCGAAGTGCGCCAGGTGCATTTTGAAGGCCATCTTCCACTCGTCCCCTTTCGTGTATGCGGACCAGATAGTACGCGTTGCGCAAGTAAGCTTGGAAAACACCCGCGTGTGCTGAAGGAGCTCAAACACGTAATTAATCAGTGGCAGAGGGTATTTATCCTTAACAGTAATAGCGTTTAGCTCGTGGTAATCGATGCACAGGTGCAGAGATCCGTCCTTCTTCCCAACAAAAAAGAACCCCGCCCCAAGAGGAGCCAAAGAAGGACGAATGAGGCCGGTGTTCAGGGAGTCCTTGATGTAGCTTTCCATCGCCTCCCTTTCCGGCACAGAAAGGCTGTCGAGCCAGCTGGAAGGCAACCATGCATCTGGGAGGAGGTCGATAGCCCAGTCATAAGAGCGGTGAGGTGACAGAGAAAGTGCTCTCGACTTACTAAAGACCTCCCCAAGGTCATAATAGACCTCGGGTATGAGGCTGAGATCCTGCGGCTCCATCGGGAGGGGGGAGATGGGAAGGGATGGCGAACACGTGGCCGAACAGAGGCAGAGTGCTAAACAAAAGGGGCTCCAGGAGGAAATAGAATTTTGTGCCCAGTTGATTATAGGGTTGTGCTTCCGGAGCCACGGGTAACCCAGGACCACCGGTGGGGATGAGCTAGGGAGAATAAAGAACAACAAAGTCTCCCGGTGGTTCCTGGAAAGAAGGACGGAGATCGGCACCGTGCATTCGTGACGGAAGCAAGATTACTGCCAGATAATGCCGCAGTGTTTAATGAAGCCGGCAATTTTGCAGTGGGGATGCCTACCTCCCGCATGAGCCACGCAGAAATGAAATTCTGTTCTGTCCCTGAATCAATTAGTGTAGAAACCCTCCTCTCGACCCCCGGTAACTGGATGAGAGCTTGGATAGAAAAGTTACCGGGGGGATTAGTAGAATTCCTGCCCACTAGACCCCCCACGGCAACTGACGGGCTGCGTCTTTTGGCTTTTAGGTGTCAGTTAAACAGTTTGTGCTCCAGTGAGCCACAGTACATACACGCACTGGCTTTCCTCCGTCGCTGGTGCTTCTCCGCTGTCAAATGGACTCGGCCGAGCACCGTAGCTTCAGAGGAAGAGTTGGGTTCACCCGCGCCAGTAGCTGGGGTAGGTGTACGTGAAGCAGGTGGGCTGGAGGAACTCCTCCGCTCCTTAGTGCACTTGCGGTACCAGTTGTCCAAGCTGATGGCCTGATCGATAAGCCTATCCAGAGAGGAGGGGACTGCATGAACCGCCAGGTCATTGCAGAGGTTGGTGTTTAGACCCTGGAGAAAGGCGCTGCATAAGGCAATGTCATTCCAGCCAGAGTCCGCTGCAACGACCCGAAACTCCACAGAGAAGTCGGCTGCAGATTGGCTCCCCTGGCAGAGAAAGACATAAGACAGCTCATGATGTTCCCCTTTCTCCGGTCAAAAGCCCAGGAAAACTCGCTAACCAATCGATCAAAGGTGTAATTCGGGCCTTTGGCGCTATCTAGAATGGACTGAGCCTAACTGAGGGCCCGGTCTCGCAGCAGGAAGGTCATAAAGTGAATTTTGGAAGTGTCGTCCAGGAACTCACCGTCCACCTGCCCCAGATAAAGCCGAACATGGAGCAAAAACCCCTTGCATTTCCCCAGCTCCCTCGTGTACGGGGCCGATGAGGGAACGGAAGTGGTACGGTGGATGGTGGTTGCTACTGGAATGGCAGGTGGGGAGGAAGGGCCCGGACGAGACATATGGCAGAGATGGTCGATAACCCTGGTCACTTGCTGAGTGATTGTTTGCAACTGCTCTGTGAGCATGGCCACCTGCTACGTCTAAACGATAGAGGGCGGAGTGCTCTGCTGATGCAGCGCCTCCTGAGCTTAAGTTATGGCTGGTTCGTTCTGTCATGACTGCGTGGAAAAAGCTCACGTGCAGGCTGCTAACACCAGAGAAGGCACACGGCACAGAGGGAAAACGTTAAACACTACTTTATTGAAAAAACAAACACACAGCTGTAGGGAAAAGCGCTGCACGCCAGAGGTATCACACAGCCTGTGGAGAGAGGGAGGCGAGAGCAGATTAGGAATGAGGAAGGAGGCTGGGTACAATGAATAACAAGGGTAGGTCTTACTGTGGGCGAGCAGAGAACCCGGCAGAGGAACCCAACTGAAGGTGGAGGGACCAGCAGGGCGGAGCTGGCAGGAGAGTAGAGAGGCGTGGAGCTGGGGAGTGAGTCTGACCGGGTGGAGAAGGCCGTCTGGAACGGAGATGATGATGATGGGACAGGTGAATGCGGTTCACCGGAGACGCACTGTGGCGATGGCAGCAATCTGGGGAGAGAGGAGGAAAAGGAGAGTTTAACTGAGTTCCTAATAATGCAAGTTACAACTTGACTTCAGGCAGTATACCCAACGAGCCAGCGCCGGAGCGTTCACGAACAGGCCCTTTTATGCGCTGGCAAAGAAGAGGCAGCAGGTGCGTCCACTCACACAGGTGCGCTGATGACCTGCTTAGCCGGGAGTCTGATGGAGAACCGCTCACAGAAAGGGAGGGAGTGCGCGCTCACTCGATCATCACATATACTGTGTAATATTGTGTTTTGTCTTAATTTAATGAGACCTTTGAAAATTCCATCCCATCTTGTCTTGCCTCACACAGATGGACGAGTGTTGAGTGACAGCTCGACCCTCACCTCCTGGAGGAACTGCTTCCACTGTGAGTGCAAACAGCCTTTAAACTTTTTGTCGAGGCCTGAAATAACTGAGTGCATCATGCGGTTACTGTTGCTACTGAGCCCATGCTGAATGGAGCTGAGCAGATAATGGTGCTGTGAGGACTGAAATATTTATGACAGCAGCATAAAAACTGCAAAAAAGTTCATTTCACCCTCTTGAGTCACTCTTGAGGATCTGGGAACCTTTAAACCTTTATGCCAACATATGTATATAATTTAAGCCACGCAATCTAATCTGTCTAATTTCACTGATGATTTTCCTAGCATTTTACTGGATGCCATTTAACTGATTTGAAGTGCGTTTGCAGGGTGCGGAAAGACAACGGGAGCGGATCTGCTGGGAGTGGACTCCGAGCCGTGGGTGTTCAAGGGGGGGGTGTCTGGGGAGGTGCAGGTAAACATCACTAAAGACAGGGTTTGGTTTTTCTGCTTATGTCTGAATTCTTAAATTATTAATAATATGGGCCAAGGTTCTCTGAAGCTGAGTCCTTAAAACTGTCTCTTGCACGTGTGTGTGTGTGTGTGTGTGTGTGTGTATAGATGCTCCTCCCCATAGGCAGCAGCAGTGAACTCTTCACTCATCCGCCTCCTCTCTTTCCTACCTCTCGCCTCTACAACATCAGGCCCTACCACAGCAAAGACAAGGTAGGTGAAGTCAGTGTTTTAATTGGTTTTAATTTGATTAGTTTTGCATACACAATACACTGTAAAGCCATGCAAATTTACTCTATGCATATATTCATTTTATACCAGGGCTTCGCAGCTTTCACTATGGAAAGATCAATTTTGAGTAATTTTTTCTTTAATGGAGCTAGAAAACAGTTGAGTTATCAATTATGCTGTAAGGTGGCCTGACAACGCTGCTCTTGAAGGAATTTTTTTTCCCTCTTAACTATGCAACCTTTTTTGACAAAGCCACAGGGAGTCCTGAGTTGTGTGCTGAGGTGGGCAGAGAAGCTAGAAATCATACTCAGGTAAAAGTAGCATTACCTTTTGATATTAATTACTTAAGTACAACTAGGAATAGTTGCAAAAAATGAATAAATGCTTACAAAGAAAAAGAAAGTATCTACTACAACACTTACTTAGCAGCAAGTTTAGTCTTGAAGGTGCACGACGGCTGCTCTAAAACCACCTCAAAAACAAATATGTATCACCCAAAATAGTATGTTGTGGCTTTTTGCCCACAAAAAACTTTCATTGCCTTAGAATTGCTTGGAAAGAGATTTTAAATCTTGCACCTACTTAAGTATGCATGGATCTATGAATATTCTAATTAGTGGCCTGCAGGGCTTGCACGTGATTGGCCGCTGCGACTCCCGGTGGGTGGGCTGCTACTCTGTTCAAGATGCTTCCAGACGTTAAAGTTTTGCCTACTTCTTCAAAAGTATAAAGCGAAACATTTTTCTGAAAACGGTCGAGGTGAGAGATAAATGTGTAGTTGCCAAATATGTGTTTACTTTTTACGAACAGCCAGTCCCCAGTCCGCCGGCGACTGAGAAGGGAGGGGAGGGGATTGACCCGATTTGAATGTGGCTACTCTCAGCTCACGGGGCGGTGCCCAGTCCGCTGGCGAAGTGAGCTGAGGGCAGCTCGATTTGAACAGTCTTGCACAGCCACGTTCAAATTGCCCCCCACCTCTCCCCGCCCTCTCTCTCTGCTGCTATTCCAACCCACTCTGCCTCAGTCCTGCTGCTCCCTGGCTCCTCCCTCTTCCCCCGAGGTATCTGTCTGATTGGCTAATGTTACAACCAACCAGGCTAAGCGGGAATAGTTACATAGCTACTAACGGTCAGTCCAAATCTGCCTTTTTTTCGGGGGGTGGGGTTGGGGGTGGAGCTTAAGCAGACATTCACAGCAGAAAAGCACATTCTTAGGAGTTTGGAACGATTTTGCTCTTGATATGTCTCGTAAATCACAAGACAAATGTTACAGACATGTTAACAGAAAAAACTTGATTTTTGCCGGAGTGTCACTTAAATAAATCGTGAGGTTAGTGATCCTTGGCTGCACATTTTCCACATTTTAACTACTCACACAGATATTAATGAAATGTTTGTGCCATATTTTGGTCAGATTTTCTTCAATTATTCAATTATTGCGGTATAACTGACAATCATCTTGTGCAACATTTTTGAGAACAGCTGGTTTCAATGCATGTCTCTTTAAATCTCTAAGATTGCTAATCTTAGCTCTTAGGTTTGATTGAGCCTGAGCTAACAGATGCAAATTTGTCTCAAAACAATGAATGAAATAATATATCAATGGTGGACAGGCGTGTCTGGTTTCAGTGGTCGATGGCATACGACTGGTCCTTGGAGTACAAGCAACACAGACATATACGTATATTAATGAGTGTTGAAACTGCTACCTTCAGTGAGCTGTCTTGGATCTCAGAGAAAATAAAACTTTAAATAAGTTAAAAATAACGTCTAAGAGCAATGTGTATGGTCAAGTGTTGTTAGATGAACAAGGATTCCAGTGGGGGTGAATAGAACTGATAAAAAATTACTATCAAAACCGGCCAGTTAAGCTACTGCCGGGTGATGTGTCAGACAGCATCTCCCTACTAAGGCGAGTTGTGATGCCACAAGAATGATTGACTCCCACTGCTTAGCCGAGCTAATGCCACATGACGGACAGCTATTCTAGCCAATAATAGTGCAGCGTCGGGTTTATGACGTCCAGAAGCAAACCCAGAAGAGTTAAAACAGAGTCTCAGAGAGGAAAACGGTAGAAAGGCTGTGCTTTTTTAAGATAAGCGTTTTGATATTTTTTCGATAACCAACAGACAAATTTCAGAAGGTTAAAACCTACAAAAACACAAAATTTATGACTTTTTACCTTGTACATTTGGGGCATTTTCCTTGAAAATGTACACATTTTTCTTATAAATTTGTGATTTTTTTTTCTAATTTACAGGGTTTTTTTGTATAAATTTGCACCTTTTTCCACAAATAAAGTTGCATTTTCATGCCAATCCTTGAAGTTTTTCTTGTAAATTCATAACTTTTTTTTTGCAGATTTTTGATTTTTTTTAAATGAAATCGCAAGTTTTTTTTCCCCTTAATCTATGATTTTTTAAACAAATTTATGATTTCTTTTTCTGTGGTACACGTATCTTATTAACATATAAATCTGCATTTTTTTCTTGTAAATTTGTGACTATTTCTGACAAGTTTGCAGCTTTTCCATACATGTTTTTAGCTTTTTATTTGTAATTGTGCAACTATTTTCTTGTGTCGGTCTGAGGAAGATAGAATATGTGCACGTAATAATAATAATAATTTAAAGAAACAGTAGTGAATTCAGTATTGTGGAAAATTAACAGAAAAGCTATAATTTCAAGTCTTAGGTGAGGATAAAAGTAATTTAAATGGCATGATGAAATGCACTTACTACGTAAAAGTTCAGGTTTTTCTTAAACGATATAAACTCATGTAAGTATCCTGCACTAAAACCACTGAGTAAATGCAACTAGTTACTACCCAGTTGTGGCTCTGTAGCTGCAGGCTGCTATTTTATATGGATAAATACTGCAGCGCATGTACACAATGGCACAACCACAGCTGTCACTCACAGTGTTTATGTGTGTGTGTGTGTGTGCGTGCGCATGTAGGCGGAGCTGTATCGGATGGTCCGCCAGCTTCACTTGAGGACACAGGGTGGAGTCCAGGAGTCCACTACTGCTCATCCAGATGTCATAGGAGATAGGTGAGTCTGTGTGAGAGAGCAAAGGGGGAGGGAAGTAATAAACGTACATTCTTAGCGGCTGATTTAACGCTCTTTGCTCCTTAGATGTCTCGGGCCTTGTCTGGCACTGTGCCCAGAGTACAGTTTCATCCTGGAAGATGAGCTGGGCGTCTGCGGCTGCGTTCTGGGCATCTTGGACGTCCGCTCCTTCGCCAAGCGGTGCCAGGCCAGCTGGATACCCGCCATGAGGGACAAGTACCCTCCGAAACCGAATGGTGCGCACCCGACCACACAGGTGAGCATGTGGGGCTTTTGTGCAGCGTCGCCTCGAACCGTGTCAAAGCACACGTTACAGGTGGAGCACACACAAGGAGTCACGTAGCAGGTGGAGTGCTACACACAAAATTATATCAAGACCTGCTGTCACATAATCTGAAATGGGGGGGTTTCTGCTTCTGCTCAACCAACGTTGAGACCAAAAAAAAGCTGCATGGTGCTTCAAAATATGTTTTAACCTTAAAATGAGAGAGCAAAACTATACAGATGAGTTTTTTTCCTCTTATATATGCAACCTTACGTTTTGCTGTAAATTAGATCTTTGTCTTTTTTCATGTAAATGGGAAACATCATGTAAAATTTGAACTTTTTTGTAGTAATATCTAATTTTTTACTTATTAACTGGCACATTTTATTGAAAATGAGCAACTTTTTTCTTGTATTTTTGCGATTTTTTTAATCATAAATTTTCAACTTTTCAATTTCCAATGTGACAGTAATTTTGCAATTTTTTTCTAGTAGATTTTTATTAATTTTGCAAGTATTTTCTTGCAAATTTACAACTTTTTCATGAATTTTTGTCTACATTGTCTGAAACCTTATAGCTGTAGATTTATATCTTTCTTACAAATTTCCTTTTTTCCCCCAAAGTAACGGGAACCACTAGTTGTGGGCAAAAAAAGTCACATGTGGCTCTGGAGTCACAGATTTCAGACCCCCAATCTACATCTGTGTGTGAGGGATCAGTAGTCCACGGAGAAGCTAGAGGCTCACACGGCTTCATCTTCGTACCACTTTGGGGCTCTAGATTCTGTATCAACGGTGCTCAGAGACTTGAAGTAAATGCATGCTCATACAGTCCCAACACTGCAAAAAAAAAAAGGGATGCATTAGAGAAAAGGCTCAAACACCTAATAATTTTGTTGCTGTTGCTTATCTCACAGACACTTCAGTGATCTCAGACTGAGAGGCTGAACAGAATCAGTGATGAGCAACAGACCGAGTCATGCCTGACATCTGTGCAAGGCTGGGGAAGGTTTATCTGCTCCGTGCGTCGAGGTGCACGCTGACAGCAAGGCTCTGCATCAGTTACGTGCACGGTAGTCTGTTACCACCGGTGTGCAGGCAGAAAACATTTAACACTGGAAGGCTTTAGACACCATTACATTAAATTGGGTTTATCAGAGAGAATGACTGAATTAGCATTTAGTTTTGCTTTTTACACATTGGGCTTCATGCAGGAATCATGCATACAGACAGATTTATTAGATAATAAGGTAAGAATAGGTTAGCCAAAGCAGTAAATAAATATACATACAATATGTACACAGTTACATACACAGTGCAGGAGCATTGCAGTTAGACGGTATCAACAGCATTACAGTTAAATTACCCGGCAAAATATAAATATGGACCCAGACAGTATATTTCACATTTGAATGAACAGTGTTGTTGCCACCCTTGATAATAATTGTAATTGTCTTAGTTGTGTATTGGAGGGGACGATCTCTGGTGTGCAAAGTTGTGACGTTTAATACGGCTTCTCTTAGCAGCACCGGTTAGATTATAAAGTCTGACAGCTGTAGGTAGGAAGGACCTGCGGAACCTACCTTGAGCACCTACTGAAGTCCTACTCAATTTAATTGGATAGCACTGTCAGTGTGGGACAAATATTTTATTACCTGGTTGCCAGATAACTGTTCTCATGAATATGTACTCACGTACACACAACATCTTTATGGGGGCTGTTTACACAGGTTTGCAGGACATAACGAGTGTTTGTTGAATCTGGAATGCCTTGTTCACTTTAGCGTGGCTCACTCACAAAGTACAAGGGATTTATGCATACTAACATGGTATTGTATTGCGTAATTGTATCATTACTGGTGCTATACTTTTCTGTCCTGTACAGCTGTGTGAAAATCTGCTCTGCAGTACATTATATATATAACCTGAAGGCTAGCGGGGGAAAAAACTCTTTGCTTGCAAATTCTATTTCAGGAAAAATGCTTACCAGGACTTAAGGAGCGAATACATTAGACTAATTACAGCATTTCTGCCTACTAATAAAAGCTGCTGTCACTGCAGAGTCTCCATACTATTTAACCTGTTTGTTTGTGAGTTGCTCATTGTCCTTTGGCACCAAACTGGCTCCATGGCATCATCTAGTGGCAGCTCAAGGAAGACAGTTCTCTTAAGTCAGTGTCATCTGCACATTTTAAGAATACCGCCGTGTCTCTGCTTTCCTCTGTGTAGGACCTGATCCAGTTAATGGAGGAGGACCAGGGTGAGTACCCTGATTCACTCCTCTATCACTTCCCCTCCCAGCTGCGACTGGACGCCCTGCCCGAGCTGGTGGACATCAGCGTCAGCCGCACCCTGCTCACCGCTCTGCTGACTGCACTCAAGGCCAATGGTGAGCTGTCCTTAGTCTTATAAAACAGCCCTGCATGGTTGGCCACATTAATCCCTCTGTGCTCACTGTCTCAAGGTTAATGTGACGAGACTGGAGGGAGAGAATTGCAGGGAAATACGGAGGACTGAAACAGCGTCATTATAACCCACTATATAATTCATAAATGCAGGGGTTTGCAACCACATGCAGCTCCTTTACCCATAACCAGGTTCCTGTGGTTTTGTCCAGAAAAAGTAAACATATAGTCCCAAATTTGGCAAATTATTGAATAAAATGCCACAAATTCATGAGAAAAAAGTCACAATTTGATGAGGGAAATGTTGAAAATACAGTTATGTTATAGTTAAAAACTGAAGTTTAAAATTCATGTAACAATCACAAATTTATAACAAAAAATGCTATAAAACTATGAGCAAAAACAAATAAAATTACAAGAAAACCACACACACAATTACAAAAGTCCCAAATGTATGATTTCTTTTTCAGATGTATGATAAAAAACAATGTCTGGCAAGTTACTAAAAATAGTAACTAATTACAGTTACGAGTTACTTCTTTTCAAAAGTAACTGAGTTACTTTACCAATTATTGCATGATTAAAGTAACTAGATACTTGGAAAAGTAACTTTCACGTTACTTTTAAATGCATACTTAAATCATCTTGCACACATAGCAAATAATTTAATTAATGGATTATATTACAGGCTTATTAATGTCAGGCTGAAAACAGACTGTTTCAGACCGAGCTTTAGAACATGTTCAGTCTGTTTTATCCTGCCTTGAGAGCTCTTATTGTGGGAAAAATCTGAAGAAAATCAACACAAAATTGCCAGTAATTTCCTCATTCTGGAGTGAGAAATAGGGTGAGAGAGAGAAAGAAAGCGTGAGAATCACTCCAAAAGAGTGAGTTGGCAACACTACGTAACGCTGTCAAGGTTTATCTTACCTTTAATATTCTGGATTTGATCCTATGTGCAGTGATCCAAAGAAAATGTCCATTATCCACAGTCCAAATGTCTGCTGTGAGTCCCGTAAATTCCTTTTAGAGATCAAATCCATTTTTGAATAATCTTTATCCAGGTAGCAAGTAAATGTGTTTTAACTTCAGTGGATCACAGTCTCAGCTGTCTGATGGAAAATGACTGTTATCACATCTTCATTCTGTAACGATGTATCTGGCAATCAGCCAGTTTAATTCTTGCTGAGTCACAAACTGTCCAGATGCATACCTGTGCTTGAAATCCAGACATGGGTGTTCAGATAGTGTAAATCCACTAACACGGTGTGAGCACAGCATAGCACTAGCTTTGTCGGATCTTGTTGCTGTTTTCAGGCACTTCTGAAGATTGCAGTCCGTCTCAAACGGCACTTTAGCTTGCAACCCACCAATATGCTTATGTCCTTAACCGTGACAAAAGAAAAATAATCTGTCTATTTCCACAAAAACAAAGTAGCTCCATCCTTTCCTCCACTCAGTAGTGAACAGGCTCTTTGCAACAGGTCACGTTGACTGCTGGCTGCGTCAGCTACATCGGGTCAGTTTGTATTTATTTGCGCTAAAAATATCTATCCATATTAATAAAAGAAGTAACGCATCTGATCAAATTCCAGTCACTGTAACACATTACTGAATTTTTAAACAGTAATTTCGTTACACAGCCCATTACTGCAAAAGTAGTGGCGTTACAATAATGCGTTACGTTGTAATTTTGTAACGCGTTACTCCCAACACTGATAAAGACACATGCCAATTAGCTTGGCTGTTTTGCTGTCATTTTAAAGATATGTAAGTTTGAATTCCAGCTATTAACACCAGGTGGCAGCATTTTGCAAAAAAATAAATCTATGTGAGAGTCATGGCGCAAGACTCACTCTAGTGGTAAAACAGTGGTACTGCAGGATGGAACAACCCAACTCTGAGGGAAACTATATTCTAGATCTTAAAGAAATAAATTTGCGTCTTCGGTATGATGTCATAATTGTTGCTTTTAACTATAGACAGTTTTAGAATATTTTAGAAAAACTGTGTATTGTGCCACCCCGTATCATTCCATCCAGTGTCCAGCCAATGTAAAACGTCCCACGGGTGGGACACCGGAATGGTAAGATTAAGGCTCAAATGTATGGCTCCATTCTGCTTTAATTTTTTTTTTGACAAAAATTGCTTAAAATAGTTCTTCGTTGTAAGCTAACATAATTGTAAGCAAAGATCAAGTGTAAATCTTCCTATGGATGTTTTCACACACAATTATGTGCTGCTAACAAAGGCTGTCTGTACATGTAGACCCATTTCTACATGCTTCCTGATTTGTGGCTGTGTTTCTGCCTTGTTGTCATGTTCTTGTGTGCGTGTTTGCGCGTGCTTGCAGGTTCTCAGGGTGTGTTCTGTGAAGTGCAGCCCACAGACCGTCAGAGGCTGGAGTTCCTGACCAAACTGGGCTTCCTGGAGATCCTCAGGGGAGAGGCCAGGAGCAGAGAGGGGGTGGTGCTGGGGAGGCTCCTGTGAACATGAAATGCACTAAAAACACACGCACCCGCACACACAAACGAATATGGTGAAACATCAATGGAACTTGCACTCATGATGGAGACACACAAAGTGGTGGGATCTTTACTTGTCTTCATCGAGGGAGAAAAGCTTTCTTTTTGTCTGTAGAGCATCAGTTCTGGATTCCTGAGTCTGTGTGGCGGTAATGGGGATGAACCCAGAGATTCCTGAGGGATTTACAAAATATAGAATGAGCTTTGAGTTTAAACCTTTATCTGAGGATTACATTTACTTCAGAAAAGAAGAAGATGGGAGCAGAGTGCTAGATCCAAGCAGCCAGAGCATAACTCCTATGTGACCCATTCTGTTATATGACTCTCAATAAAACAAAGCAGAAAAGGAAAACTTAGTGTTATAAAAAAAATGCAACAGAATACTTCCCTGCATCAAATCAGGTTTAGAAACCCCAATGAAACGATCATCAACAGATTCCAACAGCTTCTTATCCTATTTCTTATTCACTTGTCATTTCAAGTCTTATTTCCAAAAAAGCAATTACCTGTACTACCATAATTACACCATAGCCTGCTTCATTCAGAAAAAATATTAAAATAAATCATGTGGAAATGAGAATATTACATAATATTACAGTAAGGAAAACACACCATGGTACTGCAAATAAGTAGGAGGAAATAAAGTGTTTTTCACTTCTGACTGAATTAGTAGATAATACAAATCTAACCACTGTGCCGCAGCACACCGGTGGGCTGTGAGAGACTGTCAGGTGTGCCGTGGCAAATTGTCTAATTTGGCCCCCCCCCAAAAAACAGATTATTTAGCTGTTGCAAATAACTTGCCGTTGTTGTGGATCTGTGCCTGCAATGTAGTGGCTCTTCCATGTCAGTGGGTGGCAGTATGATGATCTTCTACTTTTCTTTTTTGGGGGGGAGGTTCTCCTCAGTTTTAGGCTTATGAACTTAAGTGATACCTGCAAGGGGTGGTGGTGGCAAGATAGAAAACGATGATGGATAAATACGCGAAGGGGAAAGATTCAGACTCTGAACTGGATCCTGGACAAAATTCTAACTCAGGTGAAGAGCCAAGTGGTGGTGAAAGGAAAGTAAGACGGTGAGCTCAAAGCAGTACAGTGAAAGTTTCCTTTTGTTTGGATTTACAGTACTTTCACTGGAGATGTGACTGCACCAACTTTGTTACGCTTAGTGTGCTGGGAAAAGCTGTCCAACAGTGCCGCCGTCGACAGCAAGCTTGCATCTCATCTCCAAAGCAAACACCCTTCACTACAAAATAAGAACGAGGACTATTTTGTCGGTCTCCATGAGCACACAGAAACAGGCAACTTTAATGAGATGAGCCACAAAGGTGACTCAGAGAGCTTAGGAGCTGAATTTGGAGTCAAATTAAGGGTGCTTTTTAAACCTAAATTTGTTTACTTTGGTCCAAATCAGTTGATAAGTTTGCTGAGTTATATCAGAGTGTCTTGAACAAGGAGGATTTCAGTGGGAAAACTGCTCGAGTGTCTGTGCTGATGGAGCAGCTGCCGTGGTCGGGCGCACCAAATGCCCAGACTTTAGTAGCAGATCTAGCTCCTGTGTTGGATGATGTCATGTGGATGGTAAACTTTGTAAAGGCATGACTAAACAGGCCCAGCTTTCACACTAAGTATAAAATTACATGAATAAATTGCACAACATAACAAAAATATTTTTTTTGTAAGTTGTCTGTGTTTTTTTCTACTGATTTAAGACAATTTTGCACCGCTGAATCCAAAAATAACATCTGTTTCTCTTGATCAGGTCAGGTTTTTATGTTAAGTTATAAGCAGTTGTGCAGCTGTACTGTAAACTGAATAGTAGACATTGATAAAGGTAAGTACATGTAAACTGAATGTTACGTCATCATTGTTCAAAATTCAGAGAATTTCAAGAAATTAAAAAAAAAAATTGCATCATGTAAAGCAAAAATACCCGTACATGTAAACAAAAACGTAAGAAAACGTGTGGCCATAGTTCAAAAAGTTGACCTGATTGAGCAAAACCAATGTGATTTTTGGATTCAGCACATCAAAATTGTCCTAAATCAGCTAAAAAAAAACTTAGACAATAAATTTGGTGTTGACCAGTGTTGTCATTACAGATGCTCTAATAGGCTACAGTGTGTCATTTTGTAACATTTTTGATTGGTGGTGTGCCGCAGGGTTTCTCACAATGTAGAAATGTTCTGTGGCTCAAAAAAGGTTGAAAAGCACTGTCCTAGTGTACTATAAATGCCTAATTTTTTAATGTAAGAACCCCACATTAGAGCTACTTTCAAGCCTTTTAACCCCTTACTGTTCCAGCCAATGTAAATCATCCCACAGGCGGGATACCTGAATGTTAATGGGTTTTAAGTATAACGCACATTAAAAAAAAAAAATCTAACCTATAATTGTTCCGTGGTAAATACCTTACCATAGGCATCTAGCCAGGTTAAAAGAGAGCCACCTTTGTGATAAAACTCTAGAAAATACTCCACTTTATGGTCAGCACAGCTGGCTAACCTTCACAGTGTTCCCCCCTGCTTAGAAGTTACTAACAGAGGGGTATACTGCTTAGTAACGCAGTAACTGGCTGCTGTTCTTGAGATATTTTCTCATGGTTGATATATAAAAGTTTATAATGGCAAAGCAGCAGTTTTTGATTGGCCTGCTAACAGTACCTACATGAAGTGGTGCAAGTTTTTAACCTAAAGCTACAGACCTTCTTCATAGCACCCCTTTCTTTTGGCATAAAGCAATAAGTAATAAATGAGATATTTCTTAGGAATTAATCATTACCTGTACTACCAGTAATTGATTCTGAAAGAAAGTATATTATAGTGGACTTAAACTATTTGTGATCTTGTGCTCTGCTCCATCTGCTTAAGACATATTTACCCACTTATATTTTCTATTAATTGTTTTTCGTACCTACCCTGCTTTTTAACGGTCTGCTAACACCATGGCAGGCCTGAGTGTGTCATCACTGTTTACACCTCTTAGTTAAGATTATGAATGTTTACATGCATGAAGCACAAAAAATAAATGTGTGGCCATTCAGTCCGTTCAGAATAGGGTTACATTTATACTGACATGAACACAGATAAAATATCATTTTAATGGCATGCTTTAACATATCGACATGAATGATTTTTTTTTTTTCTATTGGACGTCTCTCAGCCATTGTAGCTGTAAAGACTTAGAAGTAAAAAAAAGTAAACTGATGCATGCTTGAGCTCATCAAAGAATCAGTAACAAACACAGCCACAGAGACACTTATCTGAAGTTTACACGTGGATTTGGATATAAACGATACCTCTTCCTCATTTCCCATGATTTGATACTGGAGCATCACCAGTATGTGCCATGTATGATGTGGTTGCATGTGTGCCACCTACTCACAGTAAGGCTGCCGTGTCATTCTGCCTTCATCCTGAGCCATGAGAATCAAAGATCTGATAGTGACATGTAACTTCCTACATCATCATAAATGCTCTTTAACTGAGCAGTCACATTGTTGTCATAGCCTTGCAACTTAGGGGAAAAAGAACATTAGGACGTATTTCTTAAGTTCTATGAAGTCAGCAAAAAGGTGTGATCAGGAGAACATTCAGACACAGGACTTTCACCCACAAAACTCGGGTTCTTTTCCTGTGTTTTTAAGCTTGGCAAATTTAAAGGCAATCTATATAAAATGTCATCCCACAGCTCCCTTAGGATTTTAATGTTTAGTTTGTGGTTTGCATGTCGGCTTGACCACGAGGCCTGTGTGATGTTTGCAGTGATCTGCTGAGTCCCTCAGTTGCCAATTGGGTGCAGCCCAAAATCTGGCGACTGTGTGGACTGGTACAGAAGTGCGCTGACTGTACATGCATTAGGATTTAATCTTCTATTCAAGAGGTGAAACCACAGAGACACCAGATAAACGAGACAACGAAAAGAGAAAAAGACATGAGAAACAAAGTGAAGTACTTTTTTTCTTGTTTCTTTAACTTCTTTACATGACAAACACCAGTCAGTGCAGGAGTTTCATGCGAGCTGTGAACCCGAGCGTTGTCTTGCTAGAGGCAGACACCTTTGGCCAGCATGCCACACCTCTTGGTTTTGATGGCCTTCTGCAATTTCTGCAGCAGTGAAGTGTAGTAAGTCCCAGTAATTATGGTACCCTTTACCAGGAAATCCTTCATCAATAATCCATGCTGGGCCCAAAAGATCGTATTGTAAACATGACCTTGCCCGCCGAGAGTTGGACGTGTGCCTTCTTCAGAGGTGGTGAGTCATAATGCTTTCATTGCTTTGACTGTGCTTTAGTCTCCGGATCATAATAATGGACCCATGTTTCATCTTGTGTGATTAGTCTGCTGAAGAAGTCCTCCTGGTTTGCTTGGTACACGCCAAAAGAGCCTGGGTGTCATATCCCGAGCGCTTTTGTCCGCGCTCGGGTTATACCTCCTCCTTGTCAGACTTTGACAGCAGGTGTCGTCACTCGGGTTTCCCGGGCTCTGATTGGCCAGACGCTCGGGGGCTCTCCGCTGTCAGAGCCTGAGCAGCTGCGCGGCATTGTCAATCATGAGCAGCTGGCTTTAAATGTCAGCGCGAGTGAATTGGACTCTGCGGCTGTCTCGTCAAGAGTCGTTATGACTTTCCCCCGTTTCCTCACGAACATGCTCCTTGGGTTCCCCGACGTATCCCGCTGCATGTAAGTCCTTTGTTATCGCAGGAATTGTATTCCCCTCTAGTTTACATTCCTTGCTATTGCGGCAGACGAGAGCTCCTCGTCTCAGCCGTTACTCTCTCTCTGTGTTACGTTTAATATTCTTTGCCTTTGCGGCGAACGAGAGCCCCTCGTCTCAGCCGCTAACCCCTCTTGTGTGTTCATATTGTTGTTGTGTAACGAAGCCTACGTGGCTAGTTGTTTTGTACACCCAAGCCCTGTACAATACAAATAAAAGAACTGAATTGCAACTTACTGGACTGTGGCGTCTTATGCTGGCTCGTGAGGGCCAGCCGTGACACTGGGTAGCACATGGCTCATTCCTGCTTCTGGAAAGGTGTGAGCAACCAGGAAATCCATTGTAAGATAAGATAAGATAAGATAAGCCTTTATTAGTCCCACAACGGGGAAATTCCAGGATTGCAACAGCACAGGGATAGCAACACTCAGAGCAACAATCAGAAGGCAAGAAAAAAACAAGCAAGCAAGCAAGTTGTACAGACAACTTCAGCGTATGCAAATAGTCATGGAGGATTTTTTTCCACAGACCCCACACTGATCTTGACATCTTGGGACAGTTGTCAAACGGTTGTGCGGTGATCCACCAAAATGGTGGCCTCCATTTGCTGGATGCTATCGTCATCAATGGCACACTGTGGTCACCCAGGAAATGATGTCGTTCCCACAGATGTTTGACCCCACTTGAGCTGCCAGTGCTTGACTACGTCATATGCTGGGGCATCCTTCCCATAAGTCTTTTTTATCTCATCAAACGTCTCCTGTGGTGTGCGGCCTCTCTAGTACAGGAACCCGATGGCTGCTCTGCACTCAACTGGCTCCATTATCACACCTTACTCCACCTTAGCACCTATAAAAGAGAAACTCTTAGGTGTTCAGAGCTGCAAATTACCATGTGACCTATAGAGATATGTAGTACTATACATGTGCAGTTTCAGCCTCCTACAATAACAGGAAGTGGGTCGGGGAAATCTTTAATGAGCCGCCCTCATATGCATGCATAGAATGCTTATTCAGTTGGTAGGTGTGGCTGATACAAAATCAAGCATGAACATGGCATGTTCCCAAGCAGTTATCATAATCGGACGCGCAAAGCATAGACTCGGTTTGTGGGGTACTGAAGTATGAGTGTTTGTTTTCCCTGCTGGCTAGCGACAATGTGTAATGCATACCGCACACGTGCCACCAATATCTGATTGTAATTACCACCAAAAAAAAAAAATCATATACACACCCACTCACATACATAACCATGCTTAAAAAACGCACAACAGCACTCACAATCAACCTTCAACTGAAAGTATGTAAAACTATGAATGTTCATTTTTTTGTATCACAGCTCAAAATGACACTACTATGTGTGCAAGTATTTATATTCTACTTTGTAATTTTATTTTTCATTGGAACAGTCGATCACAGACTGAAAGACACTTTTGTATGTTGTTACTGACGCCATCGCCGTTGTCCGTGAGGTACTTCACAATAAAGATTTGGAGATTGTGTAGACATGGAAAAAAGTTCCAAATTAGAAATGCATGCAAAGGAAAATATGTCTAGAAAAGATGCCATTACCTGTTAGGAAGGTTGGAACTTCATCTGGTTGTTTTTTGGGGTTTTTTTTTTTGACACCGCTAAAAAATGTATGACTGGAAGCATGTGTGTTTGGTAACTGGGATGCTGAAAAGCTACACAGGCAACATGAAGCACTGTGAAAAAAATAATAATAATAACGAAAGGACCAAGGCTTTATCTTTTGAGAAAAAAGATCAATCATGACTCTCATAATGATTGAAGTAATAATGATAACAACGGTTGCCTTGAAACTCCACGAGTATGCAGCTGATCCCTCCCATCACTGTCTCACTGCGTTGATCAACATGTACAGTGTGTGTTTACAGTGAGTTCCAGTGACGTGATGTGCAGTATGTCTATGCAGGATAATGAATGAGTTTTAAAAAAAAACTGTAGACTTCAGTCTGTGTTTTTATTCATGATAATAGTAAAACTGTCATTTTAAAAATAATGATTTTATTGACCTGACTTGATTTTCATGCTTATTAAAATAAGTTTTCCCTTTAAAGTGCTGTTTTTTGTGTCAGAATGAATGATGATGAGAATATAATACAGGTGCATCTCACTAAATTATTATGTCATAGAAAAGTTGATTTATTTCAGTAATTCAGTTAAAAACAATGAAACTCATATAGATTCATTATTCACAATGGTATTCAAGTGCTTAGCTCTTTTAATTATGAAAAAAATGGGGATTCTAAATTGTCCTTAGGCATGACTGTGAGAGTGAATGGTTGTCTGTCTCTCTGTGTTGGCCCTGCGATGGACTTGCGATCTGTCCAGGGTGGACCCTGCCTCTCGCCCAAAGATGCTGGGATAGGCTCCAGCCCCGCTGCGACACGAAAAGGATTAAGCGGAAGAAGATGGATGGATTATGGCTTACAGCTCATGAAAGCCCAAAATTCAATTTCTCAAAAATTAGAATTTTATAGAAAATTAATTTGAAAAAACTTGATTTTTAATAGAAATGTTAACCAACTGAAAAGTATGTGGACCAAAGGTAAAGACACATCTGATAAATTTTTCATCTAATTTTTCATTGATTATGTGTGGATTATAATTTATGGGCATGCAATATGCTGTTCACCAAATATGCACATGCAGCATGGCTTTTTAGCTGAGATATGAGGCTCCAAAACTGTCTTTGCCGTTACATAAATACATGATGTTCAACATCATCTAGTTCTTAATGCAGCTGGGCATTTTTAGCCAAGTCTGTAATCTTTTTCTTGTCTTCTTTGTTTAGTGTGTATGGAGGTGGGTCATTCAAGAATTTCACATCTGTGAGAAGTGCACTTTTGGAAACTGCATGCATCATCTCTGCGAGGCCAAGAGTATTCATATTTGCCACTAACCATTCTTCATTCCAGGAAGGTCATTTCAACTTCATTTTGGTTGCTGTCTGATTTCCCAGCCAGTCTGCCAATATAGAAAGTTTTCTTCTTGCGCACAAAGGCAACAGCATAGAAGACATTCGATTTGAGAGCACTTTGTTGCCCATTCTGTTCAAGTTGCCGCTCTTCATCATTATTGTCAGGACTGATGTCAAGCTCAGATGATGAGTCAGAACTGTCTGGTTCTCAGAATTTGGGTGTTTTTGGTTCAGATGAGGCTGTTGTCTGAAGTTTGACTGCATGCCAAGTTTTCCAGAGTAAATACTCTTCACCTTGTTCTTGATTTAAGTTTGATTGGTCCAAGAGGGTGACGTCATAGCCTTCTTGAAGTCGACAGTGAAAGGGGTCAATTTGATCCAAAGTTGAATGTTTTCTTGGAAGTTTGCGAAGGGTTTCTCGCTGATAGCAGATGAAGTTGGTTGGCTAAGCTGTAGCTTCACACAGTCATGGCATTCGCACAATCGTTTGTCTTCCACTGTGCAGTAGCAGGCGTGCGATGATATACAATGTCTCTCGTTGGGGAGAGCAGCTGGTGGATACTCGATGAACTTTTAAAAGATTTTGCAGTAAGGCTTTCAATGTTTTGGTCAACCTTGTTGATGTCGTCACTTGTGATTTCATGGAGTTGAGCACTGATTTTTTTTCCTGCTAGACGTCTGTACAGTTCCCCACAACCGTCTCTTCTCCATCTTCCATTTCCTGCATAGTTTTCTCTTTTCAGTCTCACTTCAATCATGCACAGATTTAAGCTTCCCCTCTTGCTTCCTGCGTTGGTATCGTTCTCTTTCTTTCTGGAGGTAAGCTTGGTACTTCGTTGCATAGCCTCAGCATTGGACTTCACTTTCTCCTTTTTGTGTTGGCTATCTCACCTCTTGAAATTCAAAAGTTAACTGCTTGAAATCTTACTTTATCTTTAACATAACTTTAACATATTACTAACTGTCCTAATAAAAAAATGTATGAAGTCCCTTCCGTTACTACCTTGTCTCCTCCGTTATATGAATTTTGTAATGGTAAAGGCAGAAAAAGATAACGGTAAAGACATAAAAAATTCAATGGAAGCAAACAGAGCTAGATCATGTCCAAAAACACCTTTTGGCAGCTTCTGATCTGAATAAATGATCATATTCCTTCAGCTCAGTTTGTTCTATAAACTTCATTCATCATGGAGGAAGACATCAAATATGTGTGACAAATGATACTTGACACCTGCTCAATTTTTAGATTAGTTGTAGTACAGAAGCCAACAAATGACGCTCAAAATGGCCGCTTTACATCCTGGATCTTTTGTCATCATCATGCCATGAGCCACCTAGCGACATTTTTGGAAACTGCACTGGTGTAGCTCCACGCATAACCTGGGACATATTTAGAATAAAAAAAGTTGTGCAAGTTCTACTGAAATATTACATTAAACATTTAATTTCATGCATAAGCCTAATTGTCTAGTTTCACACTGGTGAGTCACATTCATGAAACGCGATTATACTAAGCACAATTCAAAGATTCTTAACAGTGAAATCAGTCTGGACACGTAACGGAGCGGACATTTAGGGTATAAATTAGGTGATGAATTTTCTCCATGACTACAAGAAATTGCCTCAGTATTTTTTCCTAATTAGATAACTCATGAATTAATTGCATGTAATAAATTTATTATTACAATGGCTTTGAAAGTATTTTTACAATATCAGACATGCTTTTACTGTTATTTGTATCTTATTTTTGAAAATGGCCATGTGTACACACTCAATGCCTGGTCGGGGCTCCTTCTGCATGAATTACTTCATCAATGTGGCGTGGCATAGAGGTGATCAGCCTGTGGTACTGCTGAGGTGTTATGGAGATCCAGGTTGCTTTGATAGCGGCCTTCATCTTGTCTGCATTGTTGGGTCTGGTGTCTCTCATCTTCCTCTTGACAATATTCCGTAGATTCACTATGGGGTTTAGGTCAGGAGAGTTTGCTGGCCAATCAGGCGCAATGATACCATGATCATTAAACCAGGTTTTGGTACTTTTGGCAGTGTACCAAGTCCTGCTGGAAAATGGAATCAGCATCTCCATAAAGCTCGTCAGCAGAGGGAAGCATGAAGTGCTCTAAAAAATTCCTGGTAGACGGCTGCACTGACTTTGGACTTGATAAAACACACTAACACTAACACTAACAAATGACATGGCTCTCCAAATCATCACTGACTGTGGAAAGTTCACACTGGACCTCAAGCAACTTGGATTCTGTACCTCTCCACTCTTCCAAATGACATGTAAAATTTACTCTCATCTGAAAAAAGGAAAAAAAAACAAGAAACTGAATTTGAGATTTTCATGAGCTGTAAGCCATAATCATAAAAAAAACACTTGAAATATATCACTCTGTGATCTATATCTGTGAATATGTAATACACCATTTTCACTTTTTGAGTTGAATTAATGAAATAAATTAACTTTTCGATGACATTGCATTTCATTTCCCAATGCAATGAAAATAGCTAAAGTAATTCCAATATACAAGACGGGCGATAGAGGGGAACTCTCAAACTATAGACCAATTTCACTATTACCACAATTTTCCAAGATACTTGAAAAAATATTCTATGAGAGAATTGACAACTTCATACTGAAGAATGATTTATTATGTGAGCAGCAATATGGGTTCAGACACAAGAGGACAACTGCATATGCCCTAATGGAATTTACAGAAAAAATATCAACAGCCATTGAAAATAAAGAGTATTCAGTTGGAGTATTCCTAGATCTTAAAAAAGCATTTGATACAGTAGATCATAATTTATTATTAAAGAAACTACAAAATTCTGGTATTAGAGGTGTAGCACTGTCCTGGTTAAGTAGTTACTTAAAGAATAGATATCAGTATGTATGTGTTAGCAACAAAAACTCAGAGTTGCTGAAGGTCACCTGTGGAGTCCCACAGGGTTCAGTTTTGGGACCATTATTATTCAATATGTATATAAACGATATATGTAAAGTCTCAGAAAAAATGGACTTAATATTGTTTGCCGATGACACTAATCTGCTATGCAGTGGAAACAATTTGGAACAACTTCTGGATACACTCGGGAAGGAATTAGGAAAGCTTAAACTGTGGTTTGATTCAAACAAATTAACGCTCAATTTAAGTAAGACAAAATTTATAGTCTTTAACAACCATCACAACAATCCAGTACCCAAACTCAGTGTAAATGGTGTAGAGATTGAAAGGGTATCTGAAACCAAATTCCTTGGAGTAATAATTGATAACAAACTGTGTTGGAAGTCACATATTAATTATATTAAAGGTAAAGTCTCCAAATCAATTGCAATATTACACAGAGTGAAATATTTGCTGAATCAACCCACACTATACACCTTGTATCATTCATTAATACTCCCATACATGACATATTGTAATGAAGTATGGGGAAATACATATAAAACAAACATATATCCAGTCTTTATGCTTCAAAAGAGAGCTATAAGAATAATAAACAAAGCAGCTTACAGGGAACCAACAAACCCACTTTTTCTTGAACAAAAAACTCTCAAGTTGAAAGATCTGGTTGACTTTAAAACCGCAATAATAATGTTCAAAGTGAAGAATTTATCACTGCCTGCAAATATCCAAAAGTTGTTCCAAACAAGGGAGAAACGATATCACTTCAGAGGAACATGTATATTTCAAAAGCCTACAGTGAGAACAACCACCAAGCAACACTGTATTTCAGTGCAAGGAGTCAGATTATGGAACGATTTTGGACCTGAATTAAAATCATGTACAACGCTTGGACAATTTAAACAAAAACTAAAGGAAGAAATACTCCAAACATATTTACAAGACGACATGTAAACTCACATAAGGATTGACATTTCCAGCCTGTGTTGTGTTGTAGCTTAGTTTTTTTTTTTTTTTTCTCTCTGTGACATTCTGTCTTAGATTTGTCTCGAATAGTAACTGCTTAACTTAGCTCAGCTTAGTTTTCCTTTTTTTTTTTTTTTTCTCTCAGTCACACTTTGTCTTAGCTTTGTTCTAAATTGTAATCACTCTTGTCTTGTTTACTCTTTTTTCTTTGAATTCTTGGATGGAATATGGGTGGGCAATATAAGCTGCGGCTTCAGCCATCACCCATTTCGGATAACTCACGTGGAATTGTTTAGTAGAAGGAGTCTTTGTCTAATTTGACCTTGTTGTTATATTATACAGTTTCTTCAACCTGTACTGTATTATCCGAAATAAATTCATTCATTCATTCATTCATTCATTCACATTAATTTAGTTTCATTTTGGCACCTGTAATATAGCAAGTAGATTTAGTAGAAATATAGAAAACAACAGTATACAAAGATAACCATTTTTGAACATAAAATATTGCCACCAGATGAGCAAACAGTTTTTAAAAAAATGATTATTGCCATTTAAAAATCTCTGAAATGGGAATGTTTAATCAGAACTCATGCATTCACATTGGGTACACTACTGAGTTGTGCAGATGTTCTCTACACATCTGTGCTCTCCCTTTCTTCGGTGTTCCCGGCTTCCCATTGGCTGCGAGAGTGCAGGTTGCATTCAGGGGCCTTCACTTGGCCAATCGGGATGCGGTATGTTGCTAAGCTGCCGGTCAACAGCAACATCAGTGTGGTTATCAGAGTAGCTGCCCAACTGCATGCTGGGAGACCCACCTGAGGGGGAGAGAGAGAGAGAGAGAGAGAGAAAGAGATGATTTAATAATGAATGCTGAGTCCTTCAATGCAGGATTATTATTTTTTAAACAGAGATAACGTGGCACCATGGGTTCTTATGGGTTAAAATGGGAATGAGTGAAATTTGGTAAAACAGAGCCGTGGTTCAGATGCATGCCGAACTTATGTTCACAACTCAGTCACCCAAGATTCCCTATTTATACATCATGAAGACTCAAACATACAATATTTAATCCAATACTTGCTAGTTACCATGGTTGTAGCACCAACATTCACACTATATTAAATTACCATATACAGCGACGTGCAAAATTTGACCACCCATTGAAAAAATAGCATATTTTGATGATTTCTAAAAAAAAAAAAAAAAAATAGTTTTAAGATAAGATCATTCTTTATTGATCCCAATGGGAAAAATTAAGCAGGAGGAAGTCAGGAATATAACACAATACAGTGGTGTGAAAAAGTGTTTGCCCCCTTCCTGATTTCTCATTTTTTTTGTATGTTTGTCACACTCAAATGTTTCAGATCATCAAACAAATTTAAATGTTAGACAAAGATAACACAAGTAAACACAAAATGCAGTTTTTAAATGAAGGTGTTTATTATTAAGGGAAAAAAATGCAAACCTACATGGCCCTGTGTGAAAAAGTGATTCCCCCCCTCCCCGTTAAACCATAAATTACAGTAACTGTGGTAGCCACACCCAGGCCTGATTACTGCCACACCTGTTCTCAATCAAGAAATCACTTAAATAGGACCTGCTTGACAAAGTGACATAGACCAAAAGATCCTCAAAAGCTAGACATCATGCTGCGATCCAAAGAAATCCAGGAACAAATGAACACAAAAGAGCGCCTGCTTTGCTTTAAATTTGGATGATTGGCTATTTGAATTAAATTACTAGATCATAATACTCTACATTTTTGAGATGCAATACTAGGCAGAATCCCAGTAGCTATTACAGTGAACCAGCATGCATATGCTTATGACTAGCATACTGTGACCATATAAATTGCTGTAAAAGTTATTTAAGTGAAGAATCCAACTATATCAGCTGTCCTAAAGCATATTTCATAGAACGTAAAATACAACAGGAAGGGGTGAAAGGTGACTCCCCCCAACAAAAACAGTGGTGTGAAAGGCCTATGTGGCCATACTTACAGTTCCCAGCAGATTGCTCAGAGCGATGTCAGCATATGCAGAGAAGAAGGCTGCAGGCAGAAGAGAGAGAGAGAGAGGCAAAAACGCTAAGCTAAATATATCCTGCACACATTGGCTCACCATTTTTCTCCAGGATGCTGTTGTGAGTTCTGCACAGCAGCAAACTGGCTCAGGACAGCAGACCCAGTGGAAGCTCCATTTTCGAGCAATTTACCTAATGTGATCAGATTAGCTCCCCTGCCAAAATGGTCAGTATTAATGCCTGTGCTGCGTTTGCCTCTGTACTTGTTAGTGAGGGCAGAGGTCGACAGTTACAAAAGGAGGCAGTCAAAATATATACATTAACTCAGGCTTTGAATTGATTGCACTAAAATATGGTTCAACTGCAACTACTTTGGGTGAAATGAAAGCAGGGAAAATAACTGATTGGTGAACAAGGCCATTTTCAGCTGAAGTATAAAGTAGGGTATAATTAGAAAATGAGGAGTAAATGAAAGAGAAGTCGAAAGAGAAGATGAGTAATGTGGCATTTATAGAAACAATAGCCCTGCACAGAATGAGGCAAAGTCTTAACAAGCTGTTATTTTCTGACCAAACGCTCTCCCCTCAATAAAGTGGAGCCAAATTCTTCCAAAGGAGGCATGATTCAGCATGGTACTGATCTATCAGGGGAGTGAGTTCAGTCATAATTCACAAAGAGGAGCATTGATGCAGTGAGGGACGTCTTGATGACTCAAAAGGACTCCATTAAAATTATGTAAGCGCACAATGGAGGACCTTCTACAAAAGCAGGTGACACTTTTCAGAGTCCCATGTGAACTGTGTGGGTTTCACTGTCTAGGCATTAAGAAGATTTGACTTTTTTCCTGTGATTCTCATGAATATTTGAAGTTTAACAGAACAAAATGGGTCATATTAAACTGATTCAAAGGTAGTTTAAGAAAAAAGCCAACAGTGACATAAAAAAGGAACAGTGGGGACTTAAATGACTGGTTGAGGGACTGTTGAAGGTTGTATGATAACATACTGACCAAACATAGCAGTGCATTTTAATCCATCAGCACCATGGACAGAGACAATGAAAACTGGAACCACTGAATGAACGGTACTGTGTGGAGCTTTTGGAAAACTGGATTTTAATGGCACTTTGTGGTCCCTAAAAGAACCAAAACACCATCCACTCCATTTGTCTCTGTAGACTGCAGGCTGAGCCTGTTCCCCAAGAAAAACTAACCATATAGAGTGGGAAAAGGAGTTCTTGTGCTTCCTCCCAAAACATCTGAAGCTGCGGTAGGTGCCTCTCAAGAACATCAAAATCATTGAGGACAAAGACAGTCTGGAGGACACTGTCCAATTCACAGTCTTTATAAGTGCAAGGACTGACGCTTCAACACCATCTGTGTCTTTTTCAGAGTCAGCCAGCAAACTTGTTGAATGTGATTTAGCAGAATTGCACCAGATTTCCCATCTTGTTAAAAGTAATCTAAAGAAATGTGAAATGAAAGCTCTTCACAACCTTGAAAGACGTTATAATCTGAGGAGCTGATAAAGGTGGATCTGTTGTGGTTATGGGGTGTGAGCATTACAACTCCAGCATAAGAAGCCAACTGTCTGAGATAGGCTGTTATGCAACTTTCAAGTAAAATCCTGCTGAAAAAAAAAAATTAATTAAACAAATGATGCTGAAACATTAGTCCTTGCACTAATAAAGACTGTGAATTGGACAGTGTGCTCCAGACACCCTTTGTCCTTAGTGACCTTATAGAACGTTTTTACCAACTGGAATCACAACTTATTGTTATGTCTTTTAAAAGTGCCCTCTAGTGGTTGTGGGGGAAAAACCATGCAGTGAAAGACATGCAGTGTACCGTTTCACAAACATCATCTTTGACATGAGCAAAGCATTATGGGATTGTTTGAGTGCAAAGAAAGTTGGTGTGTGCTTGTTTGTTGTGGACATTTCACTGTCAGATATTATTTGTGAATATTTAGGCATTTCCAGCAGACAGGAAGAGTCTGTGAAAGTTTTTTTCTTAAAAAAACAAAAAACAACAACAACAACAACGATAATAATAATGGATTAGATTTACAGCAGGGAAAATAAATATTGGACACGTCAAGATTTTTCTCATTAAACATATTTGGCCAAGGACATTTCACATGATTTTAATTTTGTCTGGAATCTGGTTTTATTTTGTCCTGTGGTTTTATTTTTGTAATCTTGTATACACTATTTTTGTTTCCTAATCCTTTTAATAAAGTAAATAAAAAAAAAAACTTTTATGGCCCTTTTCCACTAGCACCTACTCAGCCCGACTCGCCTTGACTCTACTCAGTTTGTAGGGTTTTCCATTACCTAGTACCTGGTACTAGGTACTATTTTGGTACCTACTCGAGTGCGGTTCCAGCTGTGCTGAGTCGAGCTGAAAATGTGACATCATCAGATTGCAGGCCACTGACTGGCCAGGGCTTAACGTCAGTGGATGAGAGCGATGTCTTCAGAAGATTCAAAACTGCCATTTGTAAATTTGGCTGTGAGTTTTTATTATTTCTGTGATAATCAACGATCACAATCATAAAACACTCACCATCTAACCCGTGAGCAGCCATCAGCTAGGAGACCTCCTGGTATACTTTCATTTTGGGTCGCTCCACTGGCGACAAGTCTGAAAAGTTCATAGGCTGAAAAGTTCATGTAGTGGTCAAAATTGACCAAATATGGTTATTTTTCAACAGTCTCCCCTTTGGTCCACACACTTCTTCCATCGGTGTTGCAGTACTTTGCTCACTGCACTTGAAAAATAAACTACATTTGGTCAAATTTGATCACTATGAACTTTCCAGCCCCGTCACTGGCGGAGTGACCCAAAATGAAAGTATACCAGGAGGTCTCTGAGCTGATGGCTGCTCATGGGAAAGATGGTGAGTAACTCTGTGCCTTGCTTGTATTTTGCACTTGCTGTAATAAGTATTCGCTTCTGAAAGCAAAACGTCAGCATGTCAACAACATAACAGGATCACGGGCCGCCTTCCTGCAATGAACCCACCCACCTTGAGGTAGTACTCAGTTGTAATGGAAAACAGCCTAAACCGTATCAGGCCGAGTAGAGTCGGGGTGAGTCGAGCTGAGTAGGTGCTAGTGGAAAAGTGGCTATATATGTATGTGTCCCATTTCTGCCATTTTGATCCACTTCATCCCCTCACAGATTCGCACACTCAAACACTACTGATGGCAGCAGCCTAAGTCTACAGGGGCTCAGGGCTTGAGGGTTTAGGGAAGAGATTGAGATTCGTTCTAATTTTCTTGTCTGGGTAGGAACACTAGGAAAGACTTCAACTATGTCGACTATGACCTTAGTCCCAACAGCCAATCGCAGCGTGCTGGTGGCTAAATTCATGCCCTGTGATTGGCTGTTGGGACTGGGGTCATAGTTGTAGTTGTTTCAATGTTCGTACCAAGAACAAAGCTGTTGCAAGCAATGTGGGCATACTAAGGCTATGAAGGAAGTGACACTCACCCAGTCAAAGGCTGATATTGTCAGCGAAAAAGAGAACTCAATCGCGTGGCAAAATTTAAACATGGTTTTATTACCAAAATAATAGAATAAAGCACGAGGGCTTGAAAAACAACACAAACTGCACAGCAGGATAAACGAGATGAACCTAAACTGTGTCTAGCTTGGAGAAAAAACAGTTTGCTCTGTGTGTGAGAGTAATAGTGAAAATAACAGTAAATCACTGCACTGAGAGTGAGGTGAAAGCTGTATATATGAAGCAGCCGGTGATTAACACAGTCAAACACAGTCGTCAATAATTAACAACACAAAAGGACCAATAACAAGGAGCAGAAGTAAACTGAGAGCACTGTCACCACAAGTAAACACAAAATGATGAGTCAGACAGTAATAATAATAATAATAATAATAATAATGATAATAAGTCCAAAAAAAGAAACACAATATGTGGACAGGGCTGCAACCCTGTCCAGATCACTACAGTACCCCCCTTCAAAGGTGGATCCCAGGCGTTGACAGGATGGAGAGAGGGACCCCCTCAGCCGGGTGGGTGATGAGGGAAAGGGCCAGGCAGGCCGAAACACCTTCCCCTCTCAAAGTCCAACACAAAAAATCCATTTCGTGGGGGCAACCCAAAGTCCAAGGCCCCAAAACAAAACAAGGCGGGTCGGGTGGTCTTCCAAAGTCCCAGGACCACCAGACCAGAGAACAAAGCGGGTTAGGAGGCCCACCCAAGTCCACAGGTCCCTAGACCGAGGAGCAGGGTGGATCTGGTGGCCTCCCAGAGTCCCGAGGCCCCCAGGTCATGGAACAAGGTGGTTCAGGGGGTCTACCCAAGTTCACAGGCCCCCAAATCAGGAAACAGAAAGGGTCAGGTGGCCTACCAGGGTCCCTAGGCCACCAGATGGAAAAACAAGACAACGCAGGGGTGTTGAGCTCAGCGAACAGTAAAAAGGGCACTTTTTGGCCTGAAACAGATGACCGAGGCATGCTGGCCTCAGGATGAAACGGCTGAAGCATGCTGACCTCTGGATGAGATGGCTGTGGTGTGCTGACCACTGGTTCAGACAGCTGGGGTGCGCTGACCTCTGGATGAGATGGCTGTGGTGTGTTGACCTCTGGATGAGACGGCTGGGGCGCGCTGACCTCTGGATGAGATGGCTGTGGTGGGCTGACCACTGGCTCAGACAGCTGGGGTGCGCTGACCTCTGGATGAGATGGCTGTGGTGTGTTGACCTCTGGATGAGACGGCTGGGGCGCGCTGACCTCTGGATGAGATGGCTGTGGTGTGTTGACCTCTGGATGAGACGGCTGGGGCGCGCTGACCTCTGGATGAGATGGCTGTGGTCTGTTGACCTCTGGATGAGACGGCTGGGGCATGCTGGCCTCCGGATGAGACGGCTGTGGTGCATTGACCTCTGGATGAGACGGCTGGGGTGCGCTGACCTCCGGATGAGACGGCTGTGGTGCGTTGACCTCTGGATGAGATGGCTATGGCGCACTGACCTCCGGGTGAGACAGCTGGGGCACGCTGACCTCTGGATGAGATGGCTGTGGTGCGTTGACCTCTGGATGAGACTGCTATGGCGAGCTGACCTCCGGATGAGACGGCTGTGGTGCGCTGACCTCTGGGACAGATGACTGAAGCGCGCCGATCTCATGAGCTGATGGTTTGAGTACACTGATCCCCGAATGAGATGGCTGCAGTGCGCTGACCTCAGGATGAGAAGGCTGGGGCTGAAGTGCATCTGGTCCAGATGCCTAGGAATCTCTCTCTGACGCTGCCACCTCAGACAGGGAGGAAGAGGTACAGGTTGGAGTAGGGACCACACATAACAGTCAGCAGAAGAGCTTGGCAGGAAGAGCTCAGAAGCAAATCGAGGCTGCAACTGTGTCTCCCCACCAGGAGTAAGACAAGACCTCTTTAATACAGATATTAAGAAAATAAGGAAGAGTACTTGCCTTAACTCCTGCTCTTCCGCTGGCGAGGAACCCAATGACTCTGCTGCTGGTGTAGGGGTGAAGATCTCAAAGGGAGCAGTTTCTGCAGGGGTGTGCACGTGAGGTGAAGCAGTCCCTGAAGGGCCTGCACGTGAGAAAAAATAGCTTCTGCAGGACCATGCATGTTGAAAGAAGCAGTGGCGGTGGTTGAGCTCACCTCCTCCATTATGGACCCAACTGAGGTGGAGATTACCTCAGGGAAACAAGGAATAGAGGTGAGTGGTGGAGCACACATGGGGGTGACAGCAGAAACAAAAACAGAGGGCTCAACAGCAATAGGAAGTGGCTGCTGAGGCTCCTCACTGGGAACTAGGGAAGACCTCTCACTACTAGATGTTAAAAAATGAGAAAATAATACCACACTCCAGGTGGTTATGGTGACCACCTGGCAAGAAGCTGTTGCACAGCAGCGAGGAGCTGGTGTTGGAGCAGAGTAGAGGTGTGTGGAATTTATGGAAGCCAGGGGACGTTTCTGTGTCGGCACAAGCTTCTGGGGTGCCTGGAATGGCGAGTGCTGAGGAAGTGTTAACGACATCAAGGCCAGGGGACGCTGTCTCGTCAGCACAGTTCCCGGCGTCTTGGGCGAACACTTCCCTCACCCATGGTGTGGCTGTAAGGCTGGTGAGCGGCAAGGAAAAAGGGATGTTGGAGTTAGGGGACGCTGTGCCATCAGCACAAACTCCGGTGCCCACCATAACTTCCTCACAAGCCCACGGTATTTCCGGTGGAGGTTGGAAACAGCGCCCAGTAGTCCCGCCAGCATGGGGTATCTCTGCAGACAAGGGCACACCTCCACAATCCCAGCCGCGGCATTCAGGCACTCCAGGGCTTCCTCTGGCATGTGGGAGGCGCGGGCGTCTGAGACAAGGTCCTGGATGGACTGTGCTGCTCACTGCTCATCCACACTTCACCTTTGGGGCGAAGAAAAGGACCCGACCGTGTGGCGACATTCAAACACGGTTTTATTACCAAAATAATAGAATAAAGCACAAGGGCTTGAAAAACAACACAAACTGCGTGGCAGGATAAACGAGATGAACCTAAACCATGTCTAGCTTGGAGAAGAAGCAGTTTGTTGTATGTGTGAGAGCAATAGTGAAAATAGCAGTAGATCGCTGCACTGAGAGTGAGGTGAGAGCCGTATATGTGAAGCAGCCGGTGATTAACACAGACACAGCCGTAAATAATTAACAACGCAAAAGGACCAATAACGAGGAGCAGAAGTAAACTGAGAGTTTACTGGTCACTACAAGTAAACACAAAATGATGAGTCAGACAGGAATAAAGATAATAATAATAATGACAATAATAATAATGAGTCCAAAAAAAGGAACACAAAGTGAGGACAGGGCTACAACTCTGGCCAAATCACTACAGATGTACCATCAAAATAATTTTGCAAAGATTATTTTAAGGTGAAAAATCTTACATAGTGTTGCTTTAACCTTTTTCTTTTTGTTCTGGTGTTGTTAGTGGGAAACACTAATCATAACTGTAATGATAACGACGTGTGAAAGTTTGAAGCTGTTTTAATTACTGCCACGCAACTCCAGTCTACCTCCTTTTGTGGATTTGACAGTTTTTGAAACATACACGTGAGAAAGACCAGGACTTTATAACAACAGTAGGCATATGAGTTGGAGGGCAAAAAAGTACCGTTCAGTACTTTGCCACAATTCTGAAAAGTTTTGATGATTGTCTTGGGGATAAATAATTTGTACTTATTTCTGTAATATCAAAGGTCAAATGATTTAAAACAACAGATTATGTTAATAAATGGTTCTTTTCTTTCTTCAAAAATGTTTACAAGGTGAAAAATTCCTAATGATGCTGAAGTATTTATCACTTTTTTCCCTGCCATTTCATACACAGTTATACATTTGGGTTAACTGTGTCTGTGGGTGCCAGTATGTTTGAGTGTTTTTGTGTCACCGCTAGCAATTGCAAAGAAGTGCGTCCTCCAGCTGAAGGTGAAGAAGAGTCCTCCCACAGCCATGCAGCCCAGAGCTCCATTGAACCCTGACAGACCCGAGTACAAAGAGTCATGACGCACTGCCACAGATAAACCTGGCACACACGAAAACACAGATGCACACAGTCAAAACAAACTCTTTACAAGCCTGAATTCACTCTCCAATGAGTCATGAGAGGTCTGTTGGCAGATCTGTGAAAGAACAAGCAGGAATACAATACAATACAATACAATACAATACACACTTCATAATAATTTGGTATTTTTGAATCTGCAGTGTTATATTTGCCCATATGGTGGTGCTGTTTACACATCATTGTAAGATTACTGTGGAGTTTAATTTGCCAGTAACTTTTTAAGTACAATCTTAATTCAAATTCCTAAGTCAACACAGAGGAAGTGAAAAGAATTGTTCCAACATGGAGGATTTTTAATGAATACTCAAAGCTGAATTAAATAATAATTAAAACGGATATTACCAACCACTAAGAAAACTACAGTATATCCAGCTTGCAGGCATGGACATCTGTGTTTTGAGTAGGGCAAGATGAAAGAGGTACAGTAACATTTTTATCTAATCTAATAAATTTGACTGTTTTTAAAAGTACTTTAATCTAATTATATTGTGTGCGAATGTAAAGACAGGATATTCAATCTCTTGTGCTGTTGCTCTGGCCACGTGACTTTATTTTTAGATATCTTTAAAAACTCTGAATACTGTCTATCTGTAGTACTTCTACTGTGTATCAGTGCCTTGCCTCTGACTTATTAGACACGTGTCACACCATGACCCTAAACTACACGCTGTCTGCAATAGGGGGTCATGCTGACGCAGATAAATCTCTGCAAGGCCTGAGGCCCTGACATTTTCTCCAGCTCCAGCTGCACCGCTTCTGTCAACTCATGCGCAAAGTAGAATAACAATGAAATCTCAATCAGGTCAGAACAAACAGCGCCGGCAAGAGTGGCCATAAAGGTCAGCAAGTTTTATCCAGAGTAAGAGAGCATAAAATATTTGTCTAAAATATTTAATATTTCTTCATCCATTATTTGGTGAAAAAGGTAAGAGCATTTAAAACACCAAACTTCTCCACCTTGAATGGATGTTTGTGCTTATGCGAAACTTTTTAGTTTCTCTTTCTCACAGAGCTCTTTCTGCTTCAATTATTATCTTCTTGAAATGAGAAAACTTCTTTTTCTGACTTAATTTGCACTTGTTACAGTTTTACCAACCCTATTTAGGTAAACTTTTAATGTGATGCAGCCTAATCCATTGGCAGCATATCATGATTGCTAATCAGAAAACCATTAGGTTTTTCCCCATTAATCAAGTATTTGAGGAATTAAAATGTTGACTAGATATGGGTTACAGATTAAATGCCAGTGCTCAATCAAAATGATTATTATTCATCCTGGAGAAGGTATCAGTACTTATTTAGAAAGCAAACAATTTTATAACTTTTAAAGCACAATAAATTATCTACAATATGAAGCATCCATCCATCCATCCATCCATCCATCCCTTATTTGGGGGTCTGGGTTGCAAAGTCCAAGTAGAGAAGCCCAGACTTCCCTCTCCCCAGCCACCTCCCCCAGCTCTTCAGGGAGGAAGGTCTTCCCAGGCCAGCAGGGAGTCCCCCAGCATGTGCTGGGTCTGCTTCGGGGTCTCCTCCCAGGTGGAGGTGCCCAAAACACCTCATGGAGAAGCGTCCAGAAGGTATCCGGATCAGATTCCCAACAGGTTCCCTTTGCTGCGAAAAAGAAATTTCTCTACTCTGAACCTCTCCCAAATAACTGAGCTCCTTGCTCTATCTCTATCTCTGATTCCAGTCACCAGCTCATTTCAGTTTCTTGTATCCGTGATCTCATTCTTTTGGTCATTACCCAAAGTTCATGACCATAGGTGGGGTAGATTGGGCAGTATATTGAGAGCTTGGCTTCAGAGTTCAGCTCTCTGTTCACTATGACAGACTGGAACAATGTCCGCATCACTGCAGATGCTGCTAACATCTGTCTGTCAATCTCCTGCTTTATTGCTTTTATTGTAGTATTTTTATTTTATCATAATTGTAAAATAATTTTCTCTCTTTCTCTCTCTTGCTCCAAAACTACAGGGATTCACTTGTTATGGGCAAAAGTAGGAAAATTCTGACCTCTGTTAGACCAGTAAGTGTGATGGCTGAATGCTGCTACTTAAGAGGCTGTTTATAGTCAACATGAAGCCATGTGCAAAGCTTCTAATATTAGAAGATTTACAATAGTTTGTTAATTACTCATGTATAAGTAACAGGAGTCAGAGTGGGAGGGTGCTCTTACTTCAACTATCAAAATGTCTCTGCATGTCCCTGCTACCGTTGTATAAGGTGAAAATCTTTATGTTCTTATATTATTTCTCATTATGCATTTTTTAAAAAGATTTACTAAGTTCATTAAGAAAAAGTAAATTAATAAATTGTTGAGACAAAGGTCAGAAAATCACAAGAGAACAGTAGCTCATTTACAATAATTAGAAAAATTTAAGGAAAACAATTGCTGGAAAGACATGAAAGGGAAAATTATTGAGGCAAACATGTAAAGTTGGAGGGGAAAAAAGATGGGCGTTTATGATACAAAAGCTGCAAATTAAAAAAAAAAAATCTAAATTCATGAGTGAAAAACCATGAAACTGTCATGTGTACACCGTGCTCATCATCATGAGAGAAACAGACCATCTTTTTCCTTCTGCAATTAAATTGTTTTGAACCTCCAGTTTTCTTTTCTTATATAGGTTGTCCTTTTGATATAAAGCTACAATTTAAGACCTAATGTTAATATAAAGCTGACTGATTTTCAGTCAGATGAGTATGAACACGGTTGTGCCTTTTAATTATAATAACAAAAGTTATTGAGTGTTTCTAGACATTTTTTCTGATTCAGACATCTTCATTAATCCCACCAGTGGCAATTATTTTTTATTTAACTTTTATTTATACAGGGTAATTCCACTGAAAGGCAACCTCTCTTTCAAAGATGCCCTGTTCATACTCACACCAGGAAGATGCCCAATACAACCACAGACTGTGGCCAGTCAGCAGCTCCACTGGAGCAGTGGAGATTAAGGGCCTTGCTCAAGGGCACCACAGTGGGGTTAAGGAGGGTGGGTGAAACAGCTATGTTATCTGTCCCACCCAGCTCTGATCCTGCTGGTCCTGGGATTGAACCAGTGACCCTCCGCTCATCAGTCCACATCCCTAACCATGAGGCCATCACTGTCACTGCAGTATTTTAGCAGTAGCATGAATGCTGCAGTAGAAATTAATATTCCTAAAGTTCTGAGTTGGGTGACTGTCCAGAATGGCAGCCTTCAAGACCTCCATTTGCTCTTGTCATAAATCATTTACACACATGCACTTGGGTAAATATAGCTGAATAAGCTCTTTATTTTTTCATGTGACTTTTCCGTTACTTTTTCCTTTCTTTAGCAATTTACACACATTTCTAAAATATCTGGCCATGACATAAAATCCTACATAAAACAAGAACAACTAAAGCAGGATTTCCCAGAGAACAGCTATGCGCCTCAGGCAGAGGTGGCATTGATTTCTTCATTACCAAACACTGGCAGCTGCAGTGGCACACGGACCACACCCCTGAGCTGAATCCTCAAATTGTATCTGAACATCTCTGCCATTCACTCCCTATTCCTCCCACTTCCTTTGTTTCAGATTCACTTTCTTCTGCTGTGTGTCTCTAAACGTTCTTTTTGTTCTCAACCGGTTTCTGCCTGAAGACTACCGCCCTGCATCTTTCTGTTCATTCTTGTTTCCTTAAGTTCTCTCCTCTTGTACGGTTCCTTCTTTCATTCCTCCACCCCATTTCCACTTAATCTCCCCTTGCACCATTAAAGACTGATGGCACTGTAGGAGGAAGGCTCCATGGGATATTTATTTAATTTCTGTTGTTCTGCTGAGTTTTTGAATGTTCACCCAATTAACTCCCAGTGAGAAGGTGCCTAACAGTATGAGTCTGTGTGCGTTTATCATATCAGACCATTGTTTCATCTCTTTTTCTTCTCCTCTCTTCTGCAACTAGCTTCACATCAATTGAAGGACAATATACTAGGTTAAAATGAGCCGCTGAAATTAACTGTTTTGTATTGTTGGAGGGTAATGGCCACCCTATCTGGTTTATTTGGCAGATGAATCCATCATCTTGTAATTTGGTGGCTCTGAGGGGGAAAAATTGCAGAGGCAGGGAAAAGGATTGGAGGAACATCTGCAGCACTGCAGAGTTGTAGCAGAATATGTACCCAGTAGGTTGGAGTTTAAATGCTTTGTTACTTTTCATTTTTCTCTACAACAAAATGCAATGATTGAAAATTATTTTCAACTTATATTCAGCTGAATAGACTACAAAGACAAGGGTCTCTATTACAACGACACAGTCGGTTAGTCAGTTGTCAGTGACGCAGAACACGTTTATGGGTGTTTCCAAGTTCATTTTCCTTATCACAATGGTGGATGATGCAAAGAGGCCAGTCTAATCATTCAGAGGTGTGTTTTGGGTAACACATCATAACAAAAATCATTTTTTTGTAAGTTGTCTGTGTGTTTTCAACTGATTTAGGACAATTTTGCACCGCTGAATCCAAAAATGACATCCATTTCTCTAGATCAGGTCAGGTTTTTATGTTAAGTTGTAAGCAGTTGTACAGTTGTACTGTAAATTGAATAGTAGACATTGATAAAGGTAAGTACATATAAATTGAATGTTACATCATCATTGTTCAAAGTTCAGAGAATTTCAAGAAATAAAAAGAATTTCAAGAAATAAAAAGAATTTTGCATCATGTAAAGCGAAAATACATACAAGTACATGTTAACAAAAACGTAAAAAACATGTGGTCATAGTTCAAAAAGTTGACCTGATTGAGCAAAACCAATGTGATTTTTGGATTCAGCACATCAAAATTGTCCTAAATCAGCTACAAAAAACTTAGACAATAAATTTGGTGTTGACCAGTGTAATCCAATCCAAAGCGCTCCTTCCTATCCCTTTAATACAAAGTGACGCATTATCTAAAGCAAAGTTATCATGACTGATAAGATTATTCAGCCCACGTGCTAGGTGCAGCAACAAAGAGACAATCAAGCAGTATCCACGTTTGAATGTTTTATTAAATAGCAAAACTCACACTGCTACAGAACAGTCACTCGCCAGACGAATGGGCCTGTGGAGAGAAAATGAGAGCTGTGAGCACAGGAATGGAAATAGGGAAAATGGGCGAGCCAAATTACCACTTACGTGGGCTCCGAGGGAGCGTCGGCAGAACTCCAGAGGGAAACAGACGAACCAGCAGGGCAAGGGGCTGCTGGTGGAGTCTGACCGGGCGGAGGTTGCCGTCATGGGAGAAGTTGTGGCAGGAGAGTGCGCGCAGCCCTCAGAGACACACCTGCACAATGGCAGCAACCTCCACCATGGAGAAAAAGCACACGGATTAATAACTTGTTAGCCGATGTGTGTATGATGACTTCCTGTCTGTTTATGGCAGTATACCCAGACGAGCCAGCGCTGAGTCACGGAAGGATGCCTCCTTAAATATGCTGGCTGATAAGAGGGCGCAGGTGTGTCCTCTCCCTCAGGTGCACTGATGAGTAGCGAAGAGATGAACAGGAAGGAGGGGGCGCGTTCTCGCCGCCCATGACAAAAGTCTGATCATGATAGTTTAAGATGGGTTTTGCGCTGACCAAACCCATCTGTGTGAGCCAAAATGCACATGATAGTAATGCTGTCTTGGTAATAAGGAAGACATCAGTCACAGTTGATGCCCAGTTAGTGATGTTAAAAATACTCAAAAGCTACAGAATATGCAACAGAAAATATAGGCATAGCCCACACTATAACCCAGGCAAAGAAAAGAGCATCCCTACAACACAGGCGGAAAAAAACCAACAACTTCATGGACGCTGGCAGGTAGAGAGCGGAGAGAAAAAAAAGGCAGTTCAGGCGGTTTACCTGCATCCAGATTCCACATAACCAAAAGAAAAAACAGTTTGGGCAGCCTACCCAAGTCCCAGACCAGGTCGCCAAACCAGCAAAGCAGTCCTTCGGGCGGCTGACCCAGGACGCAGAACCAGCGAAACAGTCTTTCAGGTGGCCGACCCGCGTCCTTAGACCACCAGGCCTGGAGGGGGAAGCTCGGAGGCGGCCTCCCTACCGAGAGAGACAGGGAGGGGAAGCCGATCCGAATAAGGGGGACCCCAGCGGCATCCGGTGAAAGAGAATAGGGGGGAAGACGAGGAACCAGTCTGGTGTCAGGCCGAAGGGGATCTGCAGCTCCCTCACTGACCTCGAACTGAACAGGCGCTGCACCCGCAGTGGACCCAGACCAGGCCAGCACAGCACCCACGATGGACTCCGATTGGGCCAGCGCAGTGCCCACAATGGACCTGCACCTGGGATGACCTCCAAACATGAACCTGGGGCCTTGATAGCAACGACCAGAGCTGACTCGTCTCCGGTGACCCTGGGAGAAGGCTCGGAAAGACAGAGAGAACCGGGGTCAGGATCACTGGCAGCAGCAGAGCCTGGCGAGATGAGCTCAGATGCAGCAGTCGGCTGCACCTGGCTCTTCTCCCCAAGAGACAGGCAAGAATGCTCCAGAACGAAAAGTAAGAAGACAAAATAGAGCACTTGCCTGATCTCGGGCTCCACCACCGTCCAGGACTCCGATGATCCAGGCTCAATGATCTGGAGGTCCATTCCTGGTTCTGACTCGACCGCGGTGGGCTCCACAGCCGGCATGATAGTCATCACAGTCCGGGAACCCCCTGGCGCTAAAGCCCATGCTGAAGGCCCGCACGGTGTGGTGGCAGGGGATCCGTGACCTGCTGGGGCCAACTGCTCCTCCACGGAGACCCGGGGATGCTTAATCCTCGGCTCATGCTCCAAATGGCAGTCAGGCTCCTACTCTGCCAGTGACGTGGCTGCGGGACTGGAACCAGGCTCTCCAGGGCTACAGGCTCCTCCTTCGTCTGACGGTCTACTCCTGGCACTGGGGGACGCTCAGAGAGAAGGGAAGGAGACACAGAGGCTGCAGGTTCAATGTTTATGGCTGCAGCAGGTGATGGGAACTCAGAGGACTGTGAACCCCGAGCTCCACCCCCAGGAGTCAGACAAGGCAATTCATTATACAGAGATTTTGAATGAAACAACACTTGCCTGTTCTCCTGGGGAGCGATGGTGGCTGCTGCAGCGGGCTTGGTTCTCCGCTCTCCCCTAAGGATGGTGATGGAGGGCCCCCCGGGAAGACGAGGAGGAGCCGCTGTCACGGGATCGGCGACGGGCGCAGCCAGGGCAGGACTCGCTGAACTCACAGCAGCTGGACAGAGCACCGAGAAGGAGGGAGAAGTAGCTGAGGTGGTCTGGGGACGAGGAGCTGACGGAACAGCGGGAACGGATTACCCGGAGACTGAGGCTGCTGTCTTTCCCTTCCGTCGTGACACAGGGACAACAGTTGGCTGGGAGGCGGGGTTCCCTCGGCGGCCCGGAACAGGATCCGGACTGGGATCTCACAGAGGTTGATCATGGACAGAGTGATGGCATCTTCTGGCAGAGGGTGAGGCTAGTTTCAAGTCTGGAAAGCGCCACTGCTGAGCAGAAATGGAGGCCAGCGGCTTGGCATACTCAGGATAGTCACTGAGCTCGGGATTGTCCTCCACCAGCCTAACTGCTGCCACCACGTTCCGTAGGATTTCGCTGGGATGGGAGGAAGAGCATGCTTCATAAACCAACTAGGAAAGGGGAATGTAATGCGGATGGGATCAGCACTCAGATCACCACAATTTGAGTAGTTTGTGATTACTGGAACATGAGCTCAGCCAATGTCCTCGCCTTGAGTTTATTTATTGTATTTCTCTGTGTTGTTTTTCATTCATGTTAAGTATTGTTATTATCCCTGCTTGGTTCTTGTTTTTTTTTGTATTGTTATTATTATTTGTCATTGTTCAGATGGTTTATATTGTGGTGTTGTCATAGTCATCATCATGGTCACATCTCCCCTGGTCCTGCATCCATGTCTCGTGATCGCTGATCACCCGGTGTGCTATGTACAGCCGTGGACAAAATTGTTGGTACCCCTCTGCTAATGAAAGAAAAACCCACAATGGTCACAGAAATAACTTGAATCTGACAAAAGTGGTAATAAAAAAAAATTCTATGAAAATTAACCAATGAAAATCAGACAATACTTTTGAATTGTGGTTCAACAGAATTACTTTAAAAAACAAACTCATGAGGTACCCCTAGAAAAGATTGAAAATAATGTGACCATAGGACATGTTCAACCAAGATGTGTCCTCTAATTAACATCACATTTGTCTACAAACTTGTAATCAGTCAGTCGGCCTATTTAAAGTGACATAATTCTCGGCCCAGGAAACACGCACGCAGGCTCAGATGGATTTGAAAGCTTTATTCAACCAGGAAAGTGTGTTTGGATGCGTGTATGGGATATGGTAGTGGTTTGTGGGTGGAAGATGAGAACAGGAACAGAGCAGCACGCCGTGCCGCCAGGCAGCCCTATGGAAGAAACACAAACAGGGAGTGAGCTGGGCAAAACCACACGGGAGAGTGATGCAGAGTTACGCTTACTTGCAGAGGGAATGGTGGCTGGTGTTGGCGAGGATTACAGGCCTGGGAGACAGCGCCCTGCTGCGCACACGACAAAGTGGAGATGCGGGAGGAGAAGATGGCGAAGTCTGAGAAAACAGGTAAGTGATAAGACAGCTTACGTGAAGCAGCGATGAGTGGCAGGACTGGAGAGATGATCCTGCTGAGGGATTACGCCCGTTGTAGAACAGACGGCTCCAGACTGATGCTCAGGGCGAGGTGGAATAAATAGCTCCGCGCTAACGAGGCGCAGGTGTGTGCGCAGCTGAGGTGGATGCCTGAGAGTGGCGAGCTGTGACATAAAGGGTGACAAGTAGTCACTGTGCTGTTTGCTGACATGGTGTGTACCACACTAAACATGGACCAGAGGAAGCAAAGGAGAGAGTTGTCTCAGGAGATTAGAAAGAAAATTATAGACAAGCATGTTAAAGGTAAAGGCTATAAGACCATCTCCAAGAAGCTTGATGTTCCTGTGACTACAGTTGCACATATTATTCAGAAATTTAAGATCCACGGGACTGTAGCCAACCTCCCTGGACGTGGCCGCAGGAGGAGACGGATAATACGAATGGTAACAGAAGAACCCAGAACAACCTCTAAACACATTCATGGTGAACTCCAAGGTCAAGGTACATCAGTGTCAGATCACACCATCCGTCGTTGTTTGAGCCAAAGTGGACTTCATGGGAGACGACCAAGGAGGACACCACTGTTGAAAACAAATCATAAAAAAGCCAGACTGGAATTTGCCAAACTGCATGTTGACAAGCCACAAAGCTTCTGGGAGAATGTCCTATGGACAGACGAGACAAAACTGCAACTTTTTGGCAAGGCACATCAGCTTTATGTTCACAGACGCAAAAATGAAGCATACCAAGAAAAGAACACTGTCCCTACTGTGAAACATGGAGGAGGTTCTGTTATGTTCTGGGGCTGCTTTGCTGCATCTGGCACAGGGTGTCTTGAATCTGTGCAGGGTACAATGAAATCTCAAGACTATCAAGGTATTCTTGAGAGAAATGTGCTGCTCAGTGTCAGACAGCTTGGTCTCAGTTGCAGGTCATGGGTCTTGTAACAGGATAATGACCCAAAACACACAGCTAAAAACACCCAAGAATGGCTAAGAGCGAAACACTGGACTATTCTAAAGTGACCTTCTATGAGCCCTGATCTAAATCCTATTGAACATCTGTGGAAGGAGCTGAAACATGCCGTCTGGAGAAGGCACCCTTCAAACCTGAGACAACTTTAGCAGTTTGCTCATGAGGAGTGGGCCAAAATACCTGCTGAGAGGCGCAGAAGTCTCATTGACAGTTACAGAAATCGTTTGATTGCAGTGATTGACTCAAAAGGTTGTGCAACAAAATATTAAGTTAAGGGTACCATCATTTTTGTCCAGGCCTGTTTCATGAGTTTGTTTTTTAAAATAATTCTGTTGAACCACAATTCAAGAGCATTGTGTGATTTTCATTGGTTAATTTTCATAGAATTTTTATTTATTACCACTTTTGTCAGATTCAAGTTATTTCTGTGACCATTGTGGGTTTTTCTTTCATTAACAGAGGGGTACCAACAATTTTGTCCACTTGTGTATATATGTTCGTCTCAGTCCTTGTCCGGTGTTGTATCCTTGTCATTCCTTCTTGAGGTATACGCTTCTGTTTTGCCTGATTTTGTCTTGTGAACCCCATGTTGTGTTTTCTGGCATAGCCTTAGTGTAGACTCCTACACAAAAAGACTGAGTGCTGTAATAAAAGTCAAAGGTGTTGTAACAAAGTCTTAGTTTAAGAGTGTACATATTTATGCAAAGAGGTTAGTCTAAGATTTTTATTTTTATTTTTCCCTTTAACAGATTTCAGTTTGTTTTTCAATTGGGTTGTATAGGTTATAGGTCACATTAATGGTGGAAAAAGTTTTGAAATGATTTATCTTGGTCTCATTATTTACATCTCAAAAACCTGGCATTTGAACAGGGTTGCGTAGACGTTTTATATCCACTGTATACACACAGTATGTGTGTATGTATAAAAAAATTTTGTTTGGCCGGGGAGTGAAATGAAGTATGAGCTGCCGGTTTTCAACATTTTTTATTGTAATGTGGAACAAAATATATACATTGAAAAGGTCTAATTCCATTTATGAAATAGTTGCATAATACTTAGAATGTTAATGATAAAAGACTGATAAAATAATAATGTGCAATTACTGTAGTTTTTTTACTTGCTCTAAACTAAACTCACTTTTGTACCAATGCAGTGCAAATAGACATAAAACTAACACAACTACAGTATGTACTGTAAAAGTAAATTTAATCACTGAGGTAATATATTTTATATTAAATATGTAATATTTAATATATTTATGTTTTCCCACATAAAGGCAGTGCTTGAGCAGGCCATCCAGGTCTATTAACAGCTGCCACAGGTACTAAAATTTGTTGCTTATTTTTGTTTTTCATGTGTCTGAGTCAATAAAACTATTTTTTTGGCAACTTACTCTTCCTTACAAAGTTTGCTCAGACTGGATGTGAGCTGCATGCTTTGATTTTGAACATCCGCTTGAGGTACCCCAATTTTTTTCAGTCACTGTATCGTCAGACAGTGCAGCTAGTTATTGCAATATCTACAATATTGCCCTTCCTATATCTCAAATGGTAAATATCTTGATATATCCTCTAAACCAGGGGTGTCAAACTTATTTAGCTCGGGGGCCACATACCGTTGGATTTAATGTCAAGTGGGCCGGGCCAATAAAATAATAACAAAGCAACCTAATGGCAACTCCAAATTTAGTATAAAGAAGTACAAGTACATTATGAAATGTTTACATTTATTGAACCATTGATCTTTTACAAAACATGAACAACCTGAGTGAGTTGGAGTAATGACCCAGTTACATGGCCTTTATCGGAGTATTCTGTTTACATGGTCACTTGAATAATCAGATAACTGCAGAAATCCAATCATAACCCGTTTATTAGTGTACATGTAAATATGATCATTGACGATGTTTACATGCACATGAATAAACTGGTTATGATTGGATTTCTGGAGTTTCAATCCAGATTAAGACCCTTAATCATTTTTTGGCAGGCAAAATACAGAATTATTGTCCTTTGAGACTATTTCACAAGTGCGAGAGAGCAAGTTACAGTATTATATTCACAATTTAATCCTAAACCAAACAAAATCATTATTAAAGCATGCAAACTGTTTCAATCAACAATAAGACCTTTAATCAATTTTTGGCAGGTGAAATAACATATTTATAAGCTATAACCGCCCTTTGAGACTATTCACAAGTTGGACAGAACATGTAATACTATAATCTTCACAATACAACCTTGAAGAACCAAATCAAGTAATTTTTTGGCAGATAAAATGTTTGAATCCAAATTGGGAGCCTTAATGAATTTTTGGCATATGAAGCGTCCATTTTATGGATTCTACTTACAATACATAATTATAGAAGGTAAATAATGCATAAACACTAGTATTCATGGGAAAGAAAAGCTTTATTGTGTTTTACATCGTTATACACAGATTTTGTTCATTTTAGCACACTCTTCTTAACATATAAGGCAAAACATTAAAAGCTGCTACAGGATAAAATGTCACATTTGATTATTCTAACACAAAACTCACGGGGCTATAATTATGACTAATCCCTCACCGCATTAAATATTTACAGACATGCCTTCGCTAATTGCATGGACAAAAAGTTACATCCGCTTTGCTCAAAAGCAGTCATCAGCCTCAGAATCAGAAGAGAAACAGCTTAAGCTGAGCGAGCCGCGCTCTCGCAGCGAGCCAATCAGTTTCTGGCAGCTCATCAGCTTTTGGCAAGACACCAGCAGCTTCTCTTGTTTTGAACATGTTCAAAATTTTTGTGACAAAAAAGAACTGGTTCCAACTGTAAACACATCCAGCAAAAGGCTGCTGAGCTGCGACACACAGGGGTAAATGTATTTTTAAAGAGCAGTTAATAAATACAGGAAATACCGTGACATTTCAGTGTGTGCTGATCCGGCATCCATAAAAAAAAGACTTGTTGCTTATTTTTAGCGATGGGTGAGAGGGGATAATGGCAGACACAGGTGGGAAAGGTTTGCCTTGGAGTCTTTCTGGAAGAAATCCTGTCCTCCCTACCTGCATAACAGACTCCCTCAGTGGAAATCCAGGATCAGTTTTGTATCTGCTACTCTTGTGCGACCCCAGATGGACAAATTGGGAATAGCAGTTACTTTATTGAAAAAGTGCTGCTCGGGTATTCTATTATTTAATTTTCACACTTTGTAAATTCATCCTGTGGGCCGGTTTGACACCCCTGCTCTAAACTATATTGACCAACCCTACTACTGGCCACCATAGTTCATTTTTTAAAAATAATTATTTTCTGACAATAATTTTTTAAAGAAAATATAGACTTTGATGCTACACCTTTATAAAAGTTTTATGGCTGTATTGTTTTTAAAAAAAATTATTTTCATGATATTGTGATCAATGTGACTTAAAATTCTTTGCATTTCAGTTTAATATTTGCTTTAAAGCTCTAAATGGAAACGAGCACTGACTGTCATTCACCAGCTGTATTTCAGTTCAGCTTGAGAGTTGGACAAAAGACCAGTAATCAAACATTGATCGCTGGAGTCATGCAGTTAGTGTGGTAGACTTTTCAAAGAGACTGCTCAAATTGTCGGGCTGAGTCAATATCAGTGATGCCAGCGAAGACTTCACTCAGGCTCTATGGTCTCTTATGTAACACCCAGAGCTCCAAATCAGCTCTGAACATATCACCGCTAACAACCACAATACAGCTGTGTGAGTTAGCTCTTCCTGACACACTGTAAGCACCCTGCTGTATTTCACACTCCACTACAGCCCAGTATAAATTATTCTAGTTTCTTGTCTTTGGATGATGCAACATTATGTCAAAGAAGCCCTTGTATGGTTTTAATTTTGAAAACTAAGCTTCTCAAAGAACTCAGAGTTAAGCACTGAACCCTGGTTGACTCCCTCACCAGCCCTCACATCCTCTTACCTCCTGTTTCTTTTTTTTTTTTTTTTTTTAATCTCCTTTTGAAGAATTTCTCAATATTTTTCTGGCAGGATGAGTGCAGCAGGAGGGAGACATGCTCTGACCTACATTCAGCCCCTGATCTCCTCCTCTAGAAACCCCTCCTGGGACGTGTTTGCACCACAATGCTCTGAGTGACAGCTCTAAATATGGATCACATTCTGCCTTTCCCAGTCGATCGCCATACTGCTCTCCTCTTCAAGTGTGCATCAACACAGTATCTGTATTATTCTCACTACTTCTGTAGGCATTAAGGTGTGATGAGGCTGTTGCTCAAAGAAAGCTACAATGATTCCCGCTACCTGTCATCAGGGATCCACACAACCCTGAAAATGCTCCCTCTACTCACCTTCAATTTTATTATTTGTGAACCTGTGGGTCATAGTTTTTATACAGTAAGACAAAGAGCAGGCATTTGATTCCTATTATAGTCTGCTGAAAACAGAAGGGCCAACAGCAGATTTTTTTCAGCTACTTTTGTAAAAGGATCTGGATGTGACATCATATTCTCTTATTTTTTGAAGTATCTGTGAAGTTTAGTGCACTGATGCCTTTTGTTCACTCCATTAATTTCTGAAAAGGGACAGAATAGACCATGGTGTTTTTCATAAATAAAAGTGCAATAAAATGTTTTGGAAAACATCAACAGTTCTTACCTATAAGAAAGGTAATGAACAAATTTATATAACTGATTCACAGAATGTCAGAATAACCCCAAATATGACTTTACAAAGTGTAAAAGTCACTCCTATACATCTTCTCAGCCAGGGCTTCACCCACAATCTTTTTCTTTTTTCATCACAAAATGATTCCTCCATATTTGAATTTGAATTTGAATTTATTTATTTATTTCGGATAGTACATTACAGGTTAAAAGAAACTGTATAATATAACAACAAGGTCAAATTAGACAAAGACTCCTTCTACTATACAATTCCACGTGAGTTATCCAAAATGGGTAATGGCTGAAGCCGCAGCTTATATTGCCCACCCATATTCCATCCAAGAATTCAAAGGAGAAAAAAGAGAAAACAAGACAAGAGCGATTACAATTTAAAACAAGGCTAAGACAAAATATGACTGAGAGAAAAAGAAAACTGAGCTAGTCTAAGTTAAGCGGTTACTATTCATAAACAAATCTAAGCCATAGTGTCACAGAGAAAAAAGAAAAACTAAGCTATAACACAACACAGGCTGGAAATGTCAATCCTTATGTGAGTTTACATGTCGTCTTGTAAATATGTTTGGAGTATTTCTTCCTTTAGTTTTTGTTTAAATTGTCCAAGCTTTGTACATGATTTTAATTCAGGTCCAAAATCGTTCCATAATCTGACACCTTGCACTGAAATACAGTGTTGCTTGGTAGTTGTTCTCACTGTAGGCTTTTGAAATATACATGTTCCTCTGAAGTGATATCGTTTCTCCCTTGTTTGGAACAACTTTTGGATATTTGCGGGCAGTGATAGATTCTTCACTTTGAACATTATTATTGCGGTTTTAAAGTCGATCAGATCTTTCAACTTGAGAGTTTTTTGTTTAAGAAAAAGTGGGTTTGTTGGTTCCCTGTAAGCTGCTTTGTTGATTATTCTAATAGCTCTCTTTTGAAGCATAAAGAGTGGATATATGTTTGTTTTATATGTATTTCCCCATACTTCATTACAATATGTCATGTATGGGAGTATTAATGAATGATACAAGGTGTATAGTGTGGGTTGATTCAGCAAATTTTTCACTCTGTGTAATATTGCAATTGATTTGGATACTTTACCTTTTATATAATTAATATGTGGCTTCCAACACAGTTTGTTATCAATTATTACTCCAAGGAATTTAGTTTCGGATACCCTTTCAATCTCTACACCATTTACACTGAGTTTGGGTACTGGGTAGTTGTGATGGTTGTTAAAGACTATAAATTTTGTCTTGCTTAAATTGAGCGTTAATTTGTTTGAATCAAACCACAGTTTCAGCTTTCCTAATTCCTTTCCGAGTGTATCCAGAAGTTGTTCCAAGTTGTTTCCACTGCATAGCAGGTTAGTGTCATCAGCAAACAATATTAAGTCCATTTTTTCTGAAACTTTACATATATCATTTATATACATATTGAATAATAATGGTCCCAAAACTGAACCCTGTGGGACTCCACAGGTGACCTTCAGTAGCTCTGAGTTTTTGTTGTTAACACATACAAACTGATATCTATTCTTTAAGTAACTTCTTAACCAGGACAGTGCTACCCCTCTGATACCACAATTTTGTAGTTTCTTTAATAATAGATTGTGATCTACTGTATCAAATGCTTTTTTAAGATCCAGGAATACTCCAACTGAATACTCTTTATTTTCAATGGCTGTTGATATTTTTTCTGTAAATTCCATTAAGGCATATGCTGTTGTCCTTTTGTGTCTGAACCCATATTGCTGCTCACACAATAAATCATTCTTCAGTATGAAGTTGTCAATTCTCTCATAGAATATTTTTTCAAGTATCTTGGAAAATTGCGGTAATAGTGAAATTGGTCTGTAGTTGGAGAGTTCCCCTCTGTCGCCTGTCTTGTAAATCGGAATTACTTTAGCTATTTTCATTGCATTGGGAAATATACCTGATTGGAGAGACAGGTTACAGATATACGTCAGTGGTTTCACTATGCATTCAATAACAGTTTTGACTAGTAGCATATCAATACCATCGCAGTCAGTAGATGTTTTACTTTTGAACGATTTAACAATTTCAATGACCTCTCTTTCCTCTGTGTTCTTTATGAAGATGGTGTCTTTTACAGCAGTGTTATTGCATATTGAATCACCTGTTGGCACCGTAGTGGGTATTTCTCGGGCCAGTTTAGGTCCAATGTTAACAAAAAAATTATTAAATTCATCTGCAGGTGAAGCTATATTCACATTCGGAGTCGATTTATTATTTTTTGGAGTGTTAGTTGGGTAGCTGGTATTTCTGCTTTTATTTCCAAGGATACTGTTGATTATTGTCCATGTATTTTTAATATTGTCTTTGTTTTTTTCCAGTTCTTTACTGTAATAGTCTCTTTTACTACATCTTATTATATATGTTAACTTATTTTTGTATGTTTTATACCGCTGCTCTGCTTCTTTTGTCCTTTTCTTTATGAAAGCTTTATATAATAAATTTTTCTTTTTACACGCCTTTTGTAGTCCTTTGGTTAGCCATGGTTTGTCAGTAAATTTGTGTTTAAGCTTTTTTTTAACTAATGGGCAGTTTTTTTCATAAAGAGTGGTTACAATGTTTGTAAATGTGTCATAGGCTTCATTTACATCTGATACATAGACTTCTGTCCATATTTGTTTATATCCTGAGGTCATGTTTTAACATCACATAATCACATTTGATCACGTAAGTTTCTGTGTGCCACTGTGTGAAATCATTCATAAAAACGATGCATGTATGGTCTGCTCATCTCATTGGATCGTTTACCATGTGTGTGTGTTTCTAGCCTCCTACATTATAAAAACTGGTTTAGATGTAAAACTCCTCCCATGTGTGGTCAGCTTAAAGCCACCCTCAGACTACACAGTGTGAAATTTGTCAGGTCTGATGTTCAGTTCACAATACAAAACCTTCTGACTTGTGACTGAGTCATGAGGTCATTATTAGTTCACCTTAAACGGCTGAGCAGCGACCGGGGATTGCATACTACATCATCTCTCAGCCTGTGGTTCTCTGGTCTCCATAACAACTGTCTGACATGAAAAGATAGACGAGAAGAGAAACGGAAAAATGTAACCTTTTCAAATGAATGCCAGACAAAAACAAATGCTGCAAGTTGTCTTTGCTATAATTTATTTGAAAAAAAGCATGCAAAAAAAGATCAAAAAGAAAAAAAAAAACAGATTTGCAAATTTGCTGTTTCCTGTCTACTGTCACAGCCATGCTCTCTCTGCCAGTTTATGTGAGGTCGCCACCTCTTCATCCTTTGCTCTCACTGCCTGTAGGTTAAATGCGATGGGCCTCATACAGTGGGGAAAATAATTATTGAACACGTTGTAGCAATGCATATTGCAGAGGCTCGGGTGAGTCAGCAGACAGCGTCTCAGTTAGGATGCAGTGGTTAAACATTTGGAGGACAATAGTCAGGGACGTCATGGGGAGTTGGCAAGAAGAACGAGCCGGGGGTTTAAGGGGAATGTATTGTGGTGTTAGATGTCATGCAGGGTGATGTGAAATGTCATGCAGATGTGAGATGATCTGTTGGGTTTATAAAGAGAAACCGTGCTTGGCTGTTTCATGCTTTTCTGTGTATGACTGATGAGAGAGTGTTAATAAACTTCATCTGTTCGTAAACCTGCCTCATCATTTCCCACACCCTCCACATTGGTGACCCTGGACGTATTATGGAACACGAGGCAAGAACCCCGGAGTCGGCCCGGACGGGAAGCCCCAGCAATGCGGCAAGCATCCCACAGATGGCCCGGACTGGAACCCCCAGCAACGCGTGCGCTGTTTCAGTCAAGCTACCGGACTTTTGGCAGCACAACCCGCGCTCTTGGTTCCACCACACCGAGGCCCAGTTCGCCCTCCAGGGAATAACGGCAGACGACACCAAGTTTTACTATGTGGTTGCAGCGCTGGACGCTCGCACAGCTCAGCAGGTAGCGAGCCTGCTCGACCAGCCCCCAGCCCACGACAGATACGAAGCTCTCAAGGCTGCGCTGACCCGGCACTACACGCTCTTGGACTGTGAGAGAGCAGAGAGGCTCCTGAGGCATTCAATTCAATTCAATTCAATTCAACTTTATTTATATAGTACCATTTCACAACAACAGTCATCTCATAGCACTATCAACTGTAGGGGGGACCCCCACAGTTGCAGAAAGACCCCAGCAATCAGGCGATCCCCTGTGAGCAAGCACTTGGCGACGGTGGAGAGGAAAAACTCCCTTTTAACAGGAAGAAACCTCCAGCAGAACCAGGCTCAGGGAGGGGCAGTCATCTGCTGCGACTGGCTGGGGGGTGAGGGGATAGAGAAGAAGAAAAGAACAGACATGTAGAGCGCAAACAGCACGATGGGGACTCAATCTATGGGAGAGAACAAACAAATGTTAATGACCAGCAAAAAAAAAAAAAAAAAAAAATATTTCATAGAGAGTGAGGAAAGGAGTGAGGCCCAGTGCATTACTGGAGGTCCCCCGGCTGACTAAACCTATTAGCAGCATAACTAAGGGAGGGTTCAGAAACACATGATCCCTCCCTAATTGTAGGCTATATCAAAAAGGTAGGTTTTAGCCCTATTCTTAAAAACAGAGATCGAGTCTGACTCCCGAATCCAGATTGGCAGCTGATTCCACAGGAGAGGAGCTTGATAACTGAAGGCTCTGCCTCCCATTGTACTTTTGGAGATTCTCGGTATTACAAGTAATCCTGCATTTTGGGAGCGTAGTGCTCTGTTAGGATGATACGGTAGTATCAGATCTTTTAAATAAAAAGGAGCCTGATTGTTTAGAGCTTTGTAAGTAAGAAGAAGGATTTTAAACTTAATTCTAAACTCTATGGGAAGCCAATGAAGGGAGGCCAGAACCGGAGAGATATGATCTCTCTTTCTAGTACCTGTTAAAACTCTTGCTGCAGCATTTTGGATCAGCTGAAGACTTTTTAAAGATGTTTTAGGACAGCCTGATAATAAAGAATTACAATAATCTAATCTCGAGCTAACAAAAGCGTGGATCAGCTTCTCAGCATCACTCTGAGACAAGATGCTCCTAATCTTGGCAATATTACGCAAATGATAGAAGGCAGTCTTAGAAACAAATTTAATATGTGAATTGAAGGACAAATCCTGATCAAAAATATGAGCTAAGCATTCTGAGTTAGGAGATGGTTCGGCTGTCAATCTGATGGAGAAGATGTTGGCATTAATGGGCACGGACGAAGGGCATTTTCTGTTTGCCCACCTTTTCCTCCGGAACCTTCCAACAGAGGCGAGAGCGGTTCTGGCCAATTCGCCGTTGCTGGCCGCGCGTGACTATTGTGCACTAGCCCAGGAGGCAGACAGGCAGACCACTGGCCACCGTGCCAATTCAAGCGCTCGTGAAACGCCAAAGCCGGCAGTCGATAGCAGCTGCGACCGCCGGCGAAGAGAACAAGCTGCTCTACTTGACGGACTCACGCTCAGGGAGACGTTTCCTCGTAGACACCGAAGCCCAGAAGATCATCATCCTGCTGAACTACGCCGACCGGCTGGCAGGACCTAGCAGCCCCGGGCTGGTGGCAGTAAACGGCTCGGACATTAAGACCTTTGGTGAGAGAACACTGGCTTTATCTCTACACGGCCGTACATACGAGTGGACTTTTGTCATAGCAGCACTGAGTTTCCCGATCCTGGGAGCTGATTTTCTGTGTGCACATGGTTTACTAGTTGATGTTGCTAACAGGCGCCTGGTTAATGCACTGTCTTTTGACTCTCTCCCCTGTACAGCTCGAGGGACCGGGCCTAACACAAGCAAACATCACAGCTCCAGGCGGTAAGTTCCACACACTGCTCACTCAGTTCCCAGCACTCACGGTCCCGACGTTTTCGGCGGCCATCGCTAAACACGGGGTGGAGCACTTTATCACCACCACCAGGCCGCCTGTTTTCACACGACCTCGGCGCTTGGATGCAGCTAAACTGGCCATAGTGCGCGAGGAGTTTGCCAACCTGGAAAGGTTGGGCATCATCAGGCGATCAAACAGCCCATGGGCATCCCCGCTACACATGGTCCCTAAGGCTGAGGGGTCGTGGCGACTGTGCGGTGAGTTCCGCAGGTTGAATAACGCCACAGCACACGACCGCTACCCGATTCCCCACATTCAGGATTTTTCCGTTCACCTCACCGGAGCACGGATTTTTTCTAAAATAGACCTGGTCTGCGGTTACCACCGGGTCCCAGTGCGCGCGGAGGACATACCCAAAACAGCAGTAATAACTCCGTTCGGCTTGTTCGAGTTTCTGCGCATGCCATTCGGATTAAAAGGAGTGGCACAGACATTCCAGCGCATGATGGACGCGGTGCTGCGCGATCTCCCGTTTGTGTTCGTCTACCTGGATGATATCCTGGTAGCCAGTGCGTCCGAAGATGAACACGTAACCCACCTCAGGATGGTTTTCCAGAGGTTGGAGGAGCACGGGTTAATAATCAACCCGGCGAAGTGCCAGTTTGGTGTGATGGGGATTGATTTTTTGGGGCACCGCGTCTCACCGGAGGGAGCGATACCCTTGCCTGACAAAGTGCGCGCTGTGGCGAACTTTCCCCGGCCTCATACGGTCAGGGCGCTGCAGGAATTTTTGTGGATGGTTAACTTTTATAACCGTTTCCTCCCCCGCGCAGCTCAACTCATGCAGCCATTGTACGCCGCGCTCAAGAGATGGAAACCCGCGGATGGAGTCGAATGGACTCCGGAGCAAGAGCAGGCGTTCTCTGAGGTGAAAGCAGCCCTGGCAAACGCCGCACTGTTGGTGCACCCAGACCCGGCGGTCCGGATAGCGCTCACTACCGATGCCTCGGATGTGGCCATAGGGGCCGTCGTGGAGCAACGTGTCGCCGGTTCTTGGCAGCCGCTCACTTTTTTCGGCAGGGATTTGCCCGACAGTGAGCGTAAATACAGCGCGTTCGACAGGGAGTAGCTGGCTCTCCACCTGGCCATACGCCACTTCCAGTTCTGGCTGGAAGGGCGCAGCTTCACCGCGTTCGTGGACCACAAGCCGCTGACGTTCGCAATGGCCAAGGTTTCGGAACCATGGTCGGGTCGACAGCAGAGACAGCTGGCCGCGATCTTGGAGTTTACGACCGATATTCAGCATGTGTCGGGTAAACTGAATGTGGTGGCGGACCTGCCTCTCGCACGCGGTTGTGGCCCCGGTCTGCGTTGGGATAGATTATACAGCCACGGCCGCAGAGCAGATTAGTGATACAGACGTGCGCGCGCTCCAGTCTGGACCAACAGGGTTAAGGCTGGAGAGCAGAGTACTGCAAGACGGCAGCCCCCCCTAATCTGCGACGTCTCCACGGGATGCCCGCGCCCGGTGGTCGCGGTTGCGTGGCGCCGCCGCATGTTTGAGTCAGTTCACGCTTTGGCGCACCCAGGAGTGCGCGCGTCACTCAAAATGGTGGGAGCGAAATTCGTGTGGCCAGGCCTGGGCAAACAAGTGAAAGAGTGGGCGGCAGCCTGCATAGCGTGCCAACGAGCCAAAGTGCACAGACACACGAAGGCTCCTTTGGAGCCGTTTAGCATACCGGCTACAAGATTCGACCATGTTCACGTGGACCTCGTAGGCCCCCTCCCGCCGTCGCAGGGGTGCACGCACCTTCTGACAGTGGTGGACCGCACCACACACTGGCCAGAAGCAGTCCCGCTGGCGGCAACCACGTCCGCAGACGTGACGTGCGCTTTTTTGACAACATGGGTGGCGCGTTTTGGAATCCCGTTGGACATCACGTCCGATAGGGGCCCTCAGTTTGTTTCTGAACTTTGGTCCGCGATGGCCCACAGCCTGGGTGTTGCAATTCATCTCACGACTGCGTACAACCCACAGGCAAATGGATTATGCGAGCTTTTTCACAGGTCACCGAAAGCAGCACTCAGGGCTTCGTTGACAGATGCAAATTGGGTTGGCCAGTTGCCGTGGGTTTTATTGGGGTTGCATTCCGCACCAAAAGAGGATTTGGAAGCTTCCCCGGCTGAGCTGTTTTTTTCTCAGCCACTGCGGCTGCCCGGGGAATTTTTGCCAGATAATCCCGCGCCAGGCAGCTGCCCGTCTCAGCGTTTGCAGCATAGTGCAGACACATGCACGCTGCCCGGCCCGGCCCACCACTGTTTTCCACGCGCTTTCGTGCCGAAAACTTTGAAGAACGCGGAGTTCGTGTTCGTCAGACACGATGCCCACCGCCCTCCATTGCGCCCACCCTATGATGGCCCGTTCAGAGTGCTGGAAACAGGGGACAAGCATTTTTTGTTAGACTTGGGAGGCGTCGGGTGAAAATATGCATAGACAGACTTAAGCCCGCCTTTGTAGTGGCGGACGAGCAAGTGCTGCTGGCTCGGGCCCCTTGGCGTTGAAGACCCCCACTGAGAACTCCCCAGGCAAACGATTCACCAGGACAGCCACATGGGCAAAGCAAATTCCACCCCCCCCCCCCCCCGCCTTGGCCCACCCGCAGTCAGACACACGTCCAGCAGCCCCCGCCAGCACAGAGACCCCTGTTACAGCAGATATGGGAGGAGAGTGAAGCCCAAAAGACGTGGGGACTGAAACTCTGTCTGGGCGGGGGTGTAGCAATGCATATTGCAGAGGCTCGGGTGAGTCAGCAGACAGTGTCTCAGTCAGGATGCAGTGGTTAAACATTTGGAGGACAATAGTCATGGACGTCATGGGGAGTTGGCAGGAAGAACAAGCCGGGGGTTTAAGGGGAATGTATTGTGGTGTTAGATGTCATGCAGGGTGATGTGAAATGTCATGCAGATGTGAGATGATCTGTTGGGTTTATAAGGAGAAACTGTGCTTGGCTGTTTCATGCTTTTCTGTGTATGACTGATGAGAGAGTGTTAATAAACTTCGTCTGTTCGTAAACCTGCCTCATCATTTCCCACAACGTCAATATTTTTCTCATTAAACATATTTCTGATGGAGCCACTGACCTGAGATTTTCACCAGATATCAGTAACAACCCAAATAATCCATACATACAAATAAATCAAGGCAACTGTGTTCAGAACACAAGTTACATACAATAAAGTGGAATGACACAAGGAATAAGTATTGAACACGCTTGGTGAAATTCATTTAATATTCAATAGAAAAGCCTTTGTTGGTAATAACAGCTTCCAGATGCCTCCTGTATGGAGAAACTAGGTGTAGGCATTGCTCAGGAGTGATTTTAGCCCATTCTTCCACACAAAGTGTCTTCAAATCTTGAAGATTCCATGGGTGTCTTCTATGAACTGTGGTCTTCAGTTTGTTCCATAGATTTTCAATTGGAGTCAGGTCAGGTGACTGACTGGGCCATTCTAGCAGCTTTATTTTCCTTCTCTGGAGCCAGTTGAGCATTTCCTTGGCTGTGTGTTTGGGATCATTGTCTTGCTGAAATGTCCACCCTCATTTCATCTTCAGCATCTTGGCAGATGGCAACAGATTCTTATCAAAAATGTCTATGTACATTTGTCTGTTCATCTTTCCTTCCATTATAGAATAGAATAGGCCTTATTGTCATTGTACAGTTGTACAGCACAACAGAATTGTGGGTGCTCCACCATGCTACAGCGCAATAAAGTAAGTGAGAAGAATTTGAAATTACAGTTGCAGAACACATGATTAACCGTACAACTGAAATAAAAATAAAAGTAAAAAAATAGCCCATTGGTATATACACAAGGTATGGTAGTGGCTTCATGAGTGGAACAATGTACATAGGAGTGTCATGGCGGCCGCTGGGCCGTCATCATCATCATTATCAGCTGCGTACACACCGGCAGGTGGTAATCAGCGGGCTTTAAAAGCCAGAACCCCAGAATGCTCTGCACGGAGTCGTCTGTCGCCTTTGCCCAGCAATGCATCGAGGATACGACCTCAAGCCAAAGCCAAAGCCAAGACGTCGCGTCAAGCCACGTCAAGTAAGCAACCTCAGCACTCATCCTCTCCTAGCCTTTTCCCCTGTGCACAGGTGGACCTCCCTGGCGGCGGACTAACCTCCCCAGCTGACGGGACGCCATCTCCTCCACCTCGGAGTTCCTCCTCACCTCCGCTACGTCGAGCACCATGAGCACCACGCTGCACGGGCACTCGGAGCCAGCAGGATTCTCTCTGTGGCGCCTGCAAGTAAGTATCACAAGCTTCAGGTTTTCCATCCTTGTGAACAGCGTTAATCTTCTGTGCTTGTGTGTTCCAGGGTTGCCAGGTCGCCGCAGGAAACGCTCAGCTCCAGTGACCAGACAGCCACACACTCATTCACTCACTCACTCACACAACACACACATTATATTAATAAAGAATAATTGTCTTTTATCTACTCGTGTCAGCGTCTGTCTCCTGGGTCCCTAACCATGTCAGTATGACTCCGTCAAGTTGACCCAGCTGACAGCGTGCTGACGCGCCGTCTAAACACTCTTAGCGCCCGAGTAGATATAATTTCACATCAACAGACAGTAATTCTAAATCAATTAACTCAGGTTAACAGCCGGCTGGACCGCCTGGAAGGACACCAGGTGTTCTCCCTGGCGACCGGGGCACCTCCAGCCCCCGTAGCCGCTCCTACTAGCCAAGCTAATCCACCATCTCTACATCGTCTCACTCCCGTGCCAACCCCCGCCCGCTTTAGCGGAAAACTCGGGGAAACGCGAGGTTTTTTACTCCAGTGTGAGTCAGTGTTCCACCGCGTCCCGGGGGACTTTGCCACTGACCAAAGCAAAATTGGGTATATCGCCAACCTACTGGGGGGTAGGGCATTAGACTGGGCTTACACAGTTATGGCTAAACCAAATTATCCCGCTTTGACTTATCAGCAGTTCGTGGCAGAGTTCATGGAAATTTTTGATCATACAGACCGGGGCGCGGAGCTAACCGAGCGGCTGCTAAGCCTTCAGCAGGGCAGTAGATCTGCTGCCGACTACGCTATAGACTTCCGGGTATTAGCTGCGGAGATTGGGTGGGGGGAGCCAGCGCTTTGTGGTATCTTCCTCCGCAGTCTTAGCTCTGAGCTAAAAGATGAGCTAGCGGCACGGAAAAAAACGGACAGGTTAGGGGAATTAATTTCCCTCACCATCAGCTTGGATAGTAGGCTAAGGGAGCGAGCGGCTGAACGTCTGGCAGCCAGCTGTTCGAGTAAACCCCGCCCTCGCTCCGCTAGGTCACCTCTCCTTGCTCTGTCTTCATCAGAGGAACTTCTGGAGCAGGAGGATAAGGTCATCGAACAATCGGGAGTTTCAGCGGCTGAGAGACAGCGCCGCAGGTATCTGGGCCTTTGTTTTTATTGTGGCAGTGGGTCTCATGGGGTTACTGAATGTCCGAGCCGGCTGAAAAGGGGAGGTCCGTGGGTCACAGTAGGGGGATTCACGGACGAGAAACAAAAAAAGCCCCTCACTAGTTGCCGCATCCCCATTAGGCTACTCCACAAACATAAAGAACATTCGACACATGCCTTAGTTGACTCTGGAGCTGAGCAAAACTTCATCTCCAGAGACCTGGCAACCCAGATGGGCCTCAGCTGTCAACCTCTATGCCCTCCTGTCAATCTCGTCACATTGTCCAAGACGTCACTGCTTCCCATCAGACAGCCCCTGTGTCAATAATAGTCTCTGGGAATCACCGGGAGGAAATTCGGTTCTTGGTATTACCCATCTCCTCCTTCCCCATCATCCTGGGGTACCCCTGGCTTCGGCTTCACAACCCCACCTTTGACTGGCAAGCTGGGAGTATTACTGCTTGGAGTTCTTTCTGTTTGAGTGCCTGCCTCCAATCTGTGGCGTGTGCCCCCTTGGTCTCAGTGCCTCCTCCTTCGACGACACCCCCCGGACCTGTCCAAGGTACCAGAAGTCTACCACGACCTGAGGGCGGTGTTCAGCAAGCCACGGGCGCTGTCCCTTTCCCCTCACCGTCCTTATGACTGTGCGATCAACCTCAGGGCAGGAGCCCCTCTCCCGGCGAGCCGCCTATACAGCCTGTCCGCCCCGGAGCGCGAGGCTATGGATACATATATCAAGGAGTCTCTGGCCAAAGTCAAGGCGGTGGTGGATTGGCCCACGCCCACATCCAGGAAACAGCTACAGGGGTTCCTGGGTTTCGCCAATTTCTACCGACGGTTCGTGCCAAATTTTGGGAACATTGCCCGCCCCCTGACTGCTCTCACATCCCCTAAGGTGTCTTTTCGTTGGAGTGAGGAGGCTGCCATGGCGTTCGGGAGACTGAAGGAGGAATTTGCTTCAGCCCGCGTTCTGACCCAGGTGGACCCGGAGCTGCAGTGCCTGGTGGAGGTGGACGCCTCGGATTCGGGAGTTGGGGCCGTTCTCTCCCAGCGTTCTCCGGTGGATGGCAGGATCTGAACATGTGCATACTTCTCCCACCGCCTGACTCCTGCGGAGAGAAATTACTGCATTGGAGACAGGGAGCTGCTGGCCGTGAAACTTGCCCTGGAGGAGTGGAGACACTGGCTGGAGGGGGCTGCCCAGCCATTCGTCATTTGGACTGACCATCATAACCTTGAGTACTTCAGGACGGCCAAGCGATTGAACGCACGCCAGGCCCGCTGGTCTCTTTTCTTCGGCCGGTTTAATTTCACCATCACCTACTGGCCGGGGAGCAAGAATGGCAAGCCTGATGCCCTCTCGAGGCAGTTCGACGCACCGTCCACCGAAGAGCAGGAGGTGACCATCCTGCCGTCCTCTTGTGTGGTGGGTGCATTGTCTTGGGAGATCCACGATAAGGTCAGAAGAGCGCAGGAGATGGAGTCTGATCCAGGTGGGGGCCCCCTGGGCCGTCGGTTCGTCCCTCTTTCTGTCAGAAGTCAGGTTATCGAATGGGGCCACGCGTCCAAGCTGGTGTGCCATCCGGGAGTGGGCCGAACCACCGACCTTCTCCAGAGGGTCTTTTGGTGGCCAGGGTTGAGGAAGGATGTCAACAATTATGTCCGGGCCTGCGCCCAGTGCGCCACTGGGAAATCATCATCATCCTCCCCGGCGGGTCTTCTGCACCCTTTGCCTGTCCCTTCTCGCCCCTGGTCCCACGTGGCCATGGACTTCGTAACCGGCTTGCCCCCCTCTGGTCATTTCACGACCGTTCTGACGATAGTGGACCGTTTTTCAAAGGCAGCTCACTTTGTGCCTCTCCGAGGGCTGCCTTCGGCGCGGGAGACGGCGGACCTTCTCGTTCAACATGTGGTCCACCTTCCCGGAATCCCCGCCAACATCGTATCGGATCGAGGACCACAGTTTGTATCCCAAGTCCGGAAGGCGTTCTGCACGGTGCTGGGGGCCACGGCTAGTCTCTCCTCTGGGTACCACCCGCAGAGCAACGGTCAGTGCGAGCGTGCCAATCAGGAGCTGGAGGCTGCGCTGTGCTGTGTCATCTCCTCCTGCTCCTCTTCTTGGAGCACGTTTCTACCTTGGATCAAATACGCCCATAACACCACGGTGTCCTCTGCTACAGGGATGTCCCCTTTCAAGGCGTCCCTGGGGTTTGATCCACCACTGTTCCCTGAGGAGGAGAAGGAGGTAGCGGTTCCTTCAGTGCAGGTCCACGCCAGGCGTTGTCGGCGGATCTGGTCCATCACCTGCAGAGCCCTCCTAAGGACTAAGGAACGTAACATCCAGGTGGCCAACCGCCACAGGAGGCCCGCCCCGGACTTTAAGGTGGGTCAGAAAGTTTGGTTGTCCACTAGGAACATCAATGTGCCGGCCGAGAAGCGCAAGCTGACCAAGCGCTTCATCGGCCCTTATGTCATTTCTCATATTATCAACCCTGTGTCTGTGCATCTTGCTCTCCCCTCTTCCATGCGCATCTGCCCTACCTTTCATGTCTCCCAGGTCAAGCCCTACATCGCCGACCCTCTGTGCCCGCCCCCCGCGGCTCCTGCCCCCCCGAGGATGATCGATGGCCATCCGGCTTGGGGGGTGACTGCCATCTTGGATGTCCGCCGGTGGGGTCGGGGCCTTCAGTATTTGGTGGACTGGGAGGGGTTTGGTCCTGAGCATCGCTCCTGGATTCGCCCAGCGTTGATCCTCAACAAGCAGCTGATCCGCAATTTCCATCGGGCGCATCCAGGTAGGATTGGGCAGGTGCCTGGAGGCACCTCTAGAGGGGGGAGTACTGTCATGGCGGCCGCTGGGCCGTCATCATCATCATCAGCTGCGCACACACCGGCAGGTGGTAATCAGCGGGCTTTAAGATAAGATAAGATAAGCCTTTATTAGTCCCACAACGGGGAAATTCCAGGATTGCAACAGCACAGGGATAGCAACACTCAGAGCAACAATCAGAAGGCAAGAAAAAAAAAAAACAAGCAAGCAAGAGCAGCTAATATACATATGTACATATTACTATAAAATATATATATACACACACACAGACACACAGTGCAGAGCATTGTAGCTGGATGGAATAAATATATGAATATGTAAACACAGTGCGGAGCAATGTAGCTAGATGGAATAATATGTAGATATATAAACACACAGTGCGGAGCATTGTAGCTAGATGGAATAAATATATAGATATATAAACATAAACACACCCAGTGCGGAGCATTGTAGCTAGATGGAATAAATATGTAAATATATAAACACACACAGTGCAGAGCATTGTTGCTAGATGGGATGAAACAGCATAACCGTCTACTTAGTTATCCTACATGGTATGATTATGTGCCCATACATATTCTCACTCTCCATAGCGACCGGTATTTCCTAGTTGTATGCCGGAGGGGACCATTGTGTAAGTCTATTGCATCTTTTGCATTCAAAAAACTATTAGTTTGTTAGGTCTTTTTGCTATCTCTGCGAGCAGCCCTGCTTAGGTTGTACAGTCTGACAGCCGTTGGTAGGAAGGACCTGCGAAACCTCTCGGTTGTGCAACTGGGATGATGTAGTCTGCTGCTAAATGAGCTCCTCAGTGCATTCAGTATGTCCTGCATAGGGTGGAACTCGGACTCCAGCAGAGATGACAGTTTAGCCACCGTCCTTCTCTCTCCTATCTCCTCCACCGGATCAAGGCGCTGCCCCAGGACAGAGCTAGCTTTCTTGATCAGTTTGTTCAGTCTCTTCCTATTGGCTGCAGTAATGCCACTGCCCCAGCAGACCACTCCAAAAGTGATGGCTGATGCCACCACCGTGTCATAGAATGTCTTCAGCAGCGCGCCTTGTACACCAAAAGACCTGAGTCTCCTCAGCAGGAACAGCCTGTGCTGTCCCTTCTTGTAGAGTGCATCAGTATTGTGTGACCAGTCTAGTTTATTGTTCAGATGAACACCCAGGTACTTATAGGCTGTCACCATCTCGATGTCTGTTCCCTGTATATTTACTGGTGCTGTGAGGGGTTGTCCTTGCCTGCGGCAGTCCACCACCAGCTCCTTAGTTTTTCTCGCGTTGATCTGGAGGCAGTTCCGATGGCACCAGTCCACAAAGTCCTGGATAAGCCCTCTGTACTCAGCTTCATCTCCATTGGAGATGAGGCCAACGATCGCAGAGTCATCAGAGAACTTCTGTAGATGGCAGTGTGTTGTGTTGTGTGAGAAGTCCGCAGTATAAAGGGTGAACAGGAAGGGAGCCAGCACCGTTCCCTGGGGGGCCCCCGTGCTACTGATGATCGTGTCGGACACACAGTCCCGGGTTCTCACAAACTGAGGCCGGTTCGTGAGGTAGTCCAGGATCCATGATGACAGGTGCTGGTCCACCCCTGCGCGCAGCAGCTTGTCCTTCAGGATCATCGGTTGGATGGTGTTGAAAGCACTGGAGAAGTCAAAGAACATGATCCTCACCATATTCCCGGGCTTCTCCAGGTGGGACAGAGAACGGTGAAGGAGGAAGATCACCGCATCCTCCACCCCAATGCCATGCTGGTAGGCGAACTGGAGTGGATCCATCGCTGGTTCCACCAGGGGGCGGAGGTGAGCAAGGAGCAGTCTCTCCAGGGTCTTCATCAAGTGGGACGTCAAGGCCACCGGTCTGTAGCTGTTCAGGTCTTTGGGGTGGGAAGTTTTTGGTACAGGTACCACACAAGATGTTTTCCACAGCTGTGGTATCCTCCCCAGTTTCAGGCTCATGTTGAAGATATACGTCACAATCCCACACAGCTGGTCTGCACAGGACTTGAGGAGCTTTGCGCTGATGCCGTCCGGTCCCGACGCCTTCCTCGCCTTGATCTTCCTCAGCTCCGTCCTCACCTGGGTCCTGGTCAGGGTCAGGATGGGGGGCTGTGTGTTAGGAGTGGGGGGTGTTGGTGGAGTGGGGAGTGGGCAGCAGGACTTGATTTCTTTAGAGGCAGCAGTGGATGTTGTGCAGACAGGGGGGAGGGCGGTTGGTCAAACCTATTGAAAAACAGATTCAGGTTGTTCGCCCACTCCCTGCCCCCTCCTTTAAAAGCCAGAACCTCGGACTGCTCTGCACGGAGTCGACTGTCGCCTTTGCCCAGCAATGCGTCGAGGATACGACCTCAAGCCAAAGCCAAAGCCAAGACAACGCGTCAAGCCACGTCAAGTAAGCAACCTCAGCACTCATCCTCTCCTAGCCTTTTCCCCTGTGCACAGGTGGACCACCCTGGCGGCGGACTAACCTCCCCAGCTGACGGGATGCCATCTCCTCCACCTCGGAGTTCCTTCTCACCTCCACTACGTCGAGCACCACGAGCACCACGCCGCACGGGCACTCAGAGCCAGCAGGATTCTCTCTGTGGTGCCTTCAAGTAACCATCACAAGCTTCAGGTTTTCCATCCTTGTGAACAGCGTTAATCTTCTGTGCTTGTGTGTTCCAGGGTTGCCAGGTCATCGCAGGAAACGCTCAGCTCCAGTGACCAGACAGCCACGCACTCATTCACTCACTCACTCACTCACACAACACACACATTATATTAATAAAGAATAATTGTCTTTTATCTACTCGTGTCAGCGTCTGTCTCCTGGGTCCCTAACCATGTCAAGGAGAGCAGAGTGCAGAACACAAAATAGAATAAAATGGCCCAAGGATTATTGAAAATATGTGCGTATTTGATTTCACGGATGGGTCAATATACTGTACATGAAAGTATATCTGGAGCTCTTCACGAGTGGTCTTTGGCTCTTGGATAAGTCTTCTGATAATTCTTTTGACTCCTCTGTCAGAAATCTTGAGAGGAGCTCCTGTCATGGCCGATTTATGGTAAATGCTCTTTCCACTTCCAAATGATGGCTCCAACAGTGCTCATTGGAACAGTTGACAGTTTAGAAATGTACCTATAACCAATGCCATCATTATGTTTTGCAACAATAAGGTTGTGAAGGTCTAGAGAGAGCTCTTTGCTTCTACTCATCATGAGTTCTTTGTGGTGTGACAATCTAATATTTACAGACCTTTTCAAAGGCTATCAGTCAGGACTTAACCAGCTGAAATTAATTTGCATTGATGGGGGATGGGATGGCTTCCTAAATTCTGATAGATTTCAGCTGGTTTTTTTTGGCTTTCTATGCCTTTTTGCACCTCTTTTTCTCTGTGATAAATACTTATTGCCTGTGACATTCCACTTTATTAAATATAACTTGTTTTGTGAACACAGTTGCCTTAATTTCTTTGTATGTATGGATTACTTGGGTTGTTACTGATATCTGGTGAAAATCTCAGGTCAATGGCTCTATTAGAAATATGTAGCATCAGGCGGGCTACGACACTGTATATAGTTCTGTGCTCCTACCAAGGATGGATAATTTTTTCACAAGTAAGGAGTTGTTCAGAACTCCTTATAAGAACTCCTTATACAAAGATATAGAGTGATGATAATCAAGTCAGTGGCGGTAATGCACCTGTAGGCTGGTTGCCAACCGCCAATCAAATCTAAAAGAAGAAGAAGAAAAATGTTAATGTGTTCAATACTTATTTTCCTCGCTGCATGAGGCCCATCGCATTTAAACTTACAGGCAGTGAGAGCAAAGGATGAAGAGGTGGCGACCTCACAGAAACTGGCAGAGAGAGTATGGCTGATGTGTTCAATACTTATTTTCCCCGCTGTATATTCACCTACTGGATGTCTGATCAGAGCTGGTACCTAGACCATGAGCATATTTCAGCAAAGGTATGCAACATTCTAGGGATGTATTTCAGTTTGTAAATCTCCCTTGGTTATAAATTTGATTTTGATTTTTATCTATAAGGCTGCAAATATTGTGTAAATAAAAAGCCTTTTACAGATACTGTTAAGAGCTCTTTTTTAACCTAAAGCTGTGTTCACATCAAACGCAAACGGGCGGTGCAAATCCATAGAAAATCAATGGGAAGACGCGAGTACGTGCGAATTTTCGTCATCGTGCGTTCATGTCCACTAGCTAACTCCGCTAGCTAACTCCACTAGCGGACGTAGTAAAATTATCACAGTTGCAGAGTAAACTAGTTAGAAAATGAAACTCATTCACCGGGAGACAGGAGGACCAGGAACTCTTCAGCTGAATCAGGTTTGTGGAATTATTAACCCACGGTTTCTGGCCACGGATGTCGTAGCAAGCTAGCTAGCAATGTAAACACGGGATCATCTGTTGAAGTGCTGGAGGCTTGAGACATAATTTTCAGGTGAGCCCTTGGTCGGATAATGTAAACATGCATGACATGTAAACATGTCATGACATGCATGACATGTAAACATGTAAACAAGCATGACATTATTTTGGGAATTTCCCCAGCAGGTTGAACACAGCTGCAGAAGTTTTAAAGACAACTTCGCCTAGTCTGCATCTCACTATTCATGTCTGTTGGCATTTTTACATTGAGTAGTAATGTAATCATGCCGCACAAAAAATTCGCCTGTTCGCATTTGGTGTGAATACACCTTAATCCTAACTATAAATACATCAAACTTAAAGTTTAATCATGGAACGTGCATTTCTGTGAGAAATACAAGCTCCTTGGTGTGTGGATTGTCTAAAATCTATTGTAAATTACGGCTGTAACATCACCATTACAGACGCGGAAAAACGGTGCTGTTAACACCTCTCCACTCTGGAGACTGGTTGTATATCTGTACACTTTCACACCTTCAAAACCTGGCATCATATGCACACACAGCTAAACTATGGATGACCTTTGCCAGTTTAGTGTAAAATCATTGTCATGTACATGGCCCCAAAGGCTAATTCCCTGCTTTATCACCCTGATTCTCAAAGAAATTCATCCAAAAAATGTGTCAGGCTGCACGAAAGTGGACATGTCATTTCACATAAACATGTTATAAGGCAGATTGCTGTTGCAGTCACAGATGTCGCCATCTCACTCACTCACTCATGCCCATTATGCCCCCTGGCATGTAGGGCGGCAACAAAAGCTCTCCACTCCTGCTTGTTCTGGGCTAGCCGCTGCACCATCTCCCAGGTGAGGTTCAGAGTCATGTGCTCATTCTCCACAGTCCGTCACCAGGTGTTCTTGGGCTGTCCCCTTTTGTGTTTCCCTTTGGGCATCCAGTGTAGAGCCGTTTGGGTGATGCTTCCCTGTTCCCTTCACATGATGTGACCGATCCATCTCCATCTCCTCCTCATTATGATGTTGTCCATGCTTTCTTGGTTAAGCTGGATTCACACTGTAACGTTTGGACCGGCTTTTATTGACGTTTTGAAAAGTCAGAGAAATCAGTCCAAACATTGGTGAAATTACGTTCATGAGCACACACCAACTTTTACAAACTTTTACAAACTTATACGAACTTTTGCTAGCATTTTTCCCAGTGTTGCATTCAACGTTGTCAAACTTTTGCCAACTTAGGCTAGCGTATGTGCAGCAGTTGCCAATTTAGGTTAACTTAAGCTAAGAATACTCAGCGCAGGTCAGCTGACATCAGGGTCAGGTGACGCTTGTATAAAGATCAGCGTTTGTGAAGGCTTCCTGCCATCCTGGAACTGCTTTTTTGGGTGGATTCACACTGCAATGTTTGGACCAGCTTTTACTGACATTTTGGCAAACGTCTGGCTCTGCTGGCAAAAGTTGATAAAAGTTAATGATAGTTGGTGTTTGTTGGCAAATGCTGGCGAAAGTTGCATTCGTTGAGAATTTTCAGCATGCTGAAAGTTAGACCATCAGGTGATGGGTGTGGTCTGGTGGGTAGTTTTGTGTCTTCGCAGTGTTATTTTTCTACCACTAGGCTGTGCTATTGCGCAAACATGTCTTTTGCCAGTAGGGATTACTGGTTGCCTTGGAAATAACAGCCGTTTTTTTTGTTTTTTTTTTTGCTGTCTGAAAAAAAATATTTTGTTGGTCCATGGAATAAAGTTTTTTGGTGGAATTTTCAGTCAGAGTCTGTCTACTCTATGCGTGCTACATAACTATCTATCTATCTATCTATCTATCTATCTATCTATCTATCTATCTATCTATCTATCTATCTATCTAGCTAGCTAGCTATCTAATCTCCCAACAATGTGATAGCCCCTCCAAAAATAATCTCATTGAGAAATTTACTGTTCTTAATTTTCTGCTCCATGCGTTATTCTCCATGATTTATTGGTTCACTTCCATTGTGGGAATCAGACAGCGCTGATGTGGTGTCAAAAAGTAAATGACATTTAACAGGATTTTATGTTATTTTAATGGAGAGAATTGTAACAGTCAAAATATAATCACCCGTTATTTTATTTGTATGATGATTCATTAATATTTTTTTTTATTCCATCCACATTCACATTTTAATTGCGGACTTAGTGTTGGAGTCTATAGCATTATTTTATTATTTTTTTAGATGAATGAATGAACAAACAGGGGGAATGCGTATGCAGAATTAACTACATAGGAATATAAAAAAAAAAAAAATAAATACTGAAACGAAGCAAATCCAAGATGGCAGGAAGCCTCCACAAACAGTGATTTTTATGTGAGCATCCCCTGTCGCTGATGTCAGCTGACCTGTGTTGAGTATTTCTCTGATTTTTCAAAACATTTGTAAAAGTCGGTCCAAACGCTAAGTGAACCCAACTTTAACTTGGGCTGACTTAGGTAAACTCTGCATAACTTAGCTCAGCGCTCAGGAACTTTTACAAAATGAGCACAGCTTTCACCAACTTGTGTGTCCAAACGTTGGTAAATTTTCAGCAGGCTGAAAATTTTCAAAGAACACGGCTTTCGCCAGCGTTTGCCAACAAACACCAGCAATCATTAACTTTTGCCAGCAGAGCCAGACGTTTGTCAAAACGTCAGTAAAAGTCGGTCCAAACATTGTATTGTGAATCCAGCTTTACACCTTTCAAGCAGATGTTGGTTGGAGATGGTATTCGGCCAATGAATGCATAGAATCCATCTGAGGTTTTTTGTGTGGAATGAAATTTACATCAGAAAGGCTAGAGCTCACCATCTGCTGGGCATTAAATAGAATGCAGGATTAAGGTATTTCATTTATTAGACTTGGGAGTGTTTTATATAAACATTTACTGCTGTTTTCACTTCTGTGTATTTTTGTCTGATTTTAAAAGGTTGTTGGGAAACTCTGCTTTGGGAGGCAGATGTAGTTTTAAGCAAGACCCAAGATAGCAGGCAGGGATATGGTGGAAAAATAAGATAAGATAAGATAAGATAAGATAAGCCTTTATTAGTCCCACAACGGGGAAATTCCAGGATTGCAACAGCACAGGGATAGCAACACTCAGAGCAACAATCAGAAGGCAAGAAAAAAAAACAAGCAAGCAAGAGCAGCTAATAAACATATGTACGTATTACTATAAAATATATATATATACACACACACACAGACACACAGTGCAGAGCATTGTAGCTGGATGGAATAAATATATGAATATATGAACACACAGTGCAGAGCATTGTAGCTAGATGGAATAAATATGTAAATATATAAACACCCACAGTACGGAGCATTGCAGCTAGGTGGAATAAATATGCAAGTATATAAACACACACAGTGCGGAGCAATGTAGCTAGATGGAATAATATGTAGATATATAAATATATAAACACCCACAGTACGGAGCATTGTAGCTAGATGGAATAAATATGCAAATATATAAACACACACAGTGCAGAGCATTGTTGCTAGATGGAATGAAACAGCATAACTGTGGTAGACTGCAAGTCTAAAATAGAACATTACTGGCACATGCCTCTAGGGGGAACTACCTGTATTGTTCAGCACTACTATGAAGGGGACACATTAGAACAAGAGTGTGAAAACCCCGCGCAGAATCCATGTTCAGTCATATTATGTGTGTTGCAGAATAAACGGCAGAGTTAGCCAAAGAAATAACTCAAGTGTGATCATTGCTACACGGTAGGATATCACACAATTGGCGACGAGGATTAAAAGAAAAAAATCAGCGGCGAGAAACAGAGAACATTGCGAGTGTGGCGAACTCAAGTGACTCCAGTAGTTCGAGTGCAAGTTCAGAGGAGGAAAAACGAGGTTTCCCCACCACGACGAGCAATGGCGGCTGTAATCGGAACGGTAACCCCTTTTGATAACTCGACTCAGTCATGGGAAGAATATAGTGAAATGTTGGACTTTTTCTTCCAAGCTAATGACATTGAGGAGCCAGACAAAAGGAAGGCTGTACTGTTGAGTGGAGTTGGTGCAACTACTTACAGTTTGTTGAGAAATTTAATAAGCCCTGCATTACCGAAAGATAAAACGTACGACCAGCTTACTGCTGAGCTTCAGAAGCACTTCAGCCCCAAACCGAGTGAAATCGTGCAACGATTCAAATTTAATTCACGCATAAGGAGGAACACTGAGTCCATAGCAGAGTATGTGGCAGAATTGAAGAAATTAACACTGCACTGTGATTACAAAGACTCAGGGGAAGAAATGTTAAGAGACAGACTTGTGTGTGGAGTGAATGATGACCGAATGCAACGGCGACTTTTATCTGAAACAAAACTCACTTTTGCAAAGGCTTTGGAATTATGCCAAGCGATGGAAACAGCATCTAAAGATGTGAGAGAAATGCAAGGGAAGCTAACAGAGGACACAGCAACGCATGTTCGTGTGCCTAAGACCCAAGTAGGTGTCCACAAAGTGTTGACTGACAAAACTCAGCACAAATTCTCCAGTTGTTATCGCTGCAAAGGCCAGCACAATGCCGCCGAGTGCAAATTTGCCACTGAGCTGTGTCATAATTGTGGCAAGCGAGGGCACATTAAGAAAGCATGTAGAATAAAGGTGGACAGCGCACAGGTGCTGAAAGCGACAGTTAATGGGCAAAAGTATGAAAACAAGGGCCCAGGAAAGGAACAGCGAGCGAATCAACTGAGAGGGGAGGGAGAAAGTGATACAGAAGACATGGATTTTCACACAATTTACAACACGTCAGAGGAGCTGACCAAGGTAGCGCCCATCACGCGTACCATGAATGTTAATGGAATGAAAGTAACATTTGAAGTTGATACAGGCTGTGGAGTAACCATATTAAGTAAACAGCAATATACACAACTGTGGAAGAAAACAGACACAGCAGAATTAAATCCCTGTTCATTAAAATTAAAAACATACACAGGAGAGAAGCTAGACGTGCTAGGCATGGCACAAGTGAAGGTGCAGCACGAAAACAAAGAAAAGGACTTACCTGTAGTAGTAGTTGGGAGCGAAGGACCAAATCTACTAGGGCGAAGTTGGCTACAAGAACTGGCCATGATTGATCAGTTGGTGAATAAAGTGGAATCTCAGCCCAAATTGCAGCTGGAGGAGATCCTCGAAAGACACGCTGAGGTGTTCAAAGAAGGCTTAGGACAGCTAAAAGGTGTCACTGCAAAGATTAATGTGGACAAGGAGGCCCAACCACGATTCTGCAAACCCCGACCGGTACCCTATGCAGTCAAGCCACTGGTTGAAAGCGAGCTACAGAGGCTGCTGGATGACAAGATCATTGAGCCAGTGCAGGTTGCAGAATGGGCGGCGCCCATAGTCCCAGTGAGAAAGCCGGATGGCTCCATTAGAATATGTGGAGATTACAAACTCACTGTCAATCGAGCATCACGGGTGGATCAGTATCCAATTCCTAAAGTGGAGGACCTCTTCGCACAGCTGAACGGCGGCCGACACTTCACGAAATTAGACATGAGTCACGCCTACCAACAAGTAGTCCTGGAAGAAGAATCAAGAAAGTATGTAACCATCAATACACACAAAGGCTTATATACCTACACACGCTTACCATTTGGAGTAGCTTCCAGTCCTGCTATATTCCAGAGAACTATGGAGGGCATCCTAGGTGGAATTCCGAATGTTGCCATTTATTTGGATGACATCCTTTGTACAGGACCAAATGAACAAGAACATCTGAAAACGCTGGAGGAAGTGCTTCAACGGTTGGAGAAAAGCGGTCTGAGGTTGAAAAGAAGCAAGTGTGAGTTCATGGGAAAAGAGGTGGTGTTCCTAGGCCACAAGATCAACGCCAGTGGTCTACACCCTCTAACAGACAAAGTGGAAGCCATTGCGGAGGCGCCTGAGCCACAAAATGTTACTGAGTTAAAAGCCTACCTGGGCTTGTTGAACTATTACCATAGGTTCCTCCCAAAGCTCTCCACGCTGCTGGCACCACTACATACCTTACTTAAGAAGGAAGAAAAATGGTCATGGGGGGTCAAGCAGCAGAAGGCGTTTGAAGAGTCCAAAGCGCTACTTCAGTCCTGTAGTGTGTTAGTGCACTATGATTCAAACAAACCACTCATCCTGGCGTGTGACGCATCACCCTACGGTGTGGGTGCTGTACTCTCTCATCGTATGGAGGATGGCTCAGAGAGACCCATAGGGTTCGTCTCAAGAACTCTTAGTGCAGCTGAGAAAAACTACTCCCAGCTAGACAAGGAGGGCCTTGCAGTAGTATTTGGTGTAAAAAAGTTCCACAAATACCTGTATGGGAGACAGTTCGCTATAGTGACTGACCACAAGCCACTAATTTCACTGTTCAGTGAAATGAGAGCCATACCCCAGATGACATCTCAGAGAATTCAGAGATGGGCCGTTACATTAGCAGCGTATGAGTACACCATCGTTTACAAAGCCGGACGGGACCATACGAATGCTGACGCGATGAGTAGGCTACCCTTGGATGGAGGAAGAGACAGCACGCCTGAGGAGGAGGAGAGAGTGCTATTGTTTGAAGATATCGGCGTGCCCCTGGTGAACGCACAACAAATAAAGAAGTGGACAGACAAAGACCCTGTTCTAGCAAGAGTGCGAGAATACATCTTGCGAGGATGGCCGAAGATGAACAGTCCTGAGTTCATTCCCTATGCCCGACGACAGGATGAGCTCAGCACCCAGGAAGGTTGTATCCTGTGGGGAGGACGCGTGGTTGTTCCACCACCTGGTAGGAATGCCTTACTGCAACAACTACACCAAGCACACCCTGGCATCACTCGCATGAAAGCGTTGGCGAGGAGTTACATGTGGTGGCCCAACATGGATGCAGAGGTGGAGGCGCTTGTGAAGTCATGTGCGGCATGCCAGGAGAACAGGAACAGTCCTCCAGCAGCCCCACTACATCCCTGGGAAGTTCCAGATAAACCATGGAGAAGAATTCACATTGACTACGCAGGTCCATGGATGGGAAGAATGTTCCTGATCATAGTTGACGCATACTCAAAGTGGATCGATGCATATTCTGTGAGTAGCTCTACTTCTACTGTTACCATTGAATGTCTTAGAAAGAGTTTCAGCCAACATGGGCTACCTGAAATCATAGTATCAGATAACGGTACATGTTTGACGAGTGAACAGTTCCAAGAGTTTTCTGAAAAGAATGGCATACGTCACATCACGACTGCGCCATACCATCCTTCTTCTAACGGCTTAGCCGAGAGGGCCGTGCAGACGTTCAAGTCACTCATGAAAAAGATGACAGGAGACTCTATTGAAACCCGAATGTCGAGAGCTCTGTTCAGCTATCGAATAACACCCCAATCTACAACTGGCAAGTCACCAGCTGAGCTGTTGTGTGGAAGGAAGTTGAGGTCAACATTTGACTTAATACATCCAGACTTCAGAAACAAAGTGCATGATAAACAAGAGAAACAAAAAGGTTATCATGACATGCATGCTAGAGAGAGAATACTGAGAGAAGGAGACGTGGTCTACACCCGCAACTTTGGCTCAGGACCAGCCTGGGTACCAGGAGAAATAACAGAAAAGACAGGCCCTGTGTCATTCAAGGTGACATTAGGTCATGGACAAGTGGTGAGGCGACACATCGACCAAGTTCGTGGTAGGAGCTCCATTCCCCTGCCGATGGCACCAGAGGTGTTGTCTGACACCCATCCTGAGGAGAGCATCAACGAACCACCACTTCAGGTGAAACCTGAGGTAACCGTCTCTGCAGATTCTACGGGCAGCACTGCAGCAGCCGAAACAGTGGAGCAGTCTGAGTCTTCACCTGCAGTTGGCTCACCCGCCGTGAGAAGATCTCAGCGAGCTCGGAGAGCTCCAGACTACTTGAAGGACTATACTTAGTCAGTAGTGAGTTCCCCAGCCACAGGACAAGAATGCGTCCTGGAACCTCACTGGGATGCGGTAGTCAAACCAAATCCCCAGTTAGACTGTTATGTGTGTTATACATGTAAAAAAAAAAAAAAAAAAAAAAAAAAAGAGAAAGAAATTATGTGTATGACACATGTGTTTAAGAAATTAAAAAGTAACTGTGATAGTTCAGGGTTAAATTGGAGTTCCAGGATGTCTAGTAATTGGCTAGTGTAATTAAGAGTAGTTTAATCTAGAGGGGAGGGATGTGGTAGACTGCAAGTCTAAAATAGAACATTACTGGCACATGCCTCTAGGGGGAACTACCTGTATTGTTCAGCACTACTATGAAGGGGACACATTAGAACAAGAGTGTGAAAACCCCGCGCAGAATCCATGTTCAGTCATATTATGTGTGTTGCAGAATAAACGGCAGAGTTAGCCAAAGAAATAACTCAAGTGTGATCATTGCTACACGGTAGGATATCACAATAACCGTCTACTTAGTTATCCTACATGGTATGATTATGTGCCCATACATATTCTCACCCTCCATAGCGACCGGTATGTTCCTAGTTGTATGCCGGAGAGGACCATTGTGTAAGTCTATTGCATCTTTTGCATTCAAAAAACTATTAGTTTGTTACGTCTTTTTGCTATCTCTGCGAGCAGCCCTGCTTAGGTTGTACAGTCTGACAGCCGTTGGTAGGAAGGACCTACGAAACCTCTCGGTTGTGCACCTGGGATGATGTAGTCTGCTGCTAAATGAGCTCCTCAGTGCATTCAGTATGTCCTGCATAGGGTGGAACTCGGACTCCAGCAGAGATGACAGTTTAGCCACCGTCCTTCTCTCTCCTATCTCCTCCATCGGATCAAGGCGCTGCCCCAGGACAGAGCTAGCTTTCTTAATCAGTTTGATTAATGATTTATTGACAAACCCCCCCCCACAAAAGAACAAACAAAAGGTGCAGCATAGGGGCTCAAAAATAACTCAGAACTACAGACTAACATAAACTCACAGAATAACTTGGGACACAGGAGAGCACAGGCTGTACACAGGAAGGAATGATGCAATGACCCAACAACCACTGAAAGCAAGGAGGCAACATAAATAGGGAGGGAACTAATAAGGGGAACACGGGACAGCTGGAAGGATAATCAAGGGCTGAACAGAGCACACATGAGGGAAAGTGGCTATGGGTACGGAAAACATGAGGAGGTGAAACAATAGGTAAACAGTATGCCCAACAGTTTGCCCAAATTCTGTCCTGGGTTTTAACTAATTAATAATCCAAAGGAAAAATCTCAAAACACTTAAAGGTCATGAAAATTCATGCAGATTGAGTAATTTGATGATGCCATCAACCTTAATGAATAAAAAGTATCAGTATCGTATCGGTATCATATCATATTGGCGATATAGCCCTGTATTTACTTTGTATCAGATCAATATTAGATCTTGCAGTACCACACACCACTAGTACTCAGCAATTGGCCAATACTGGGTGAACAAATGTCCCTCTTTTTGCCTGTCTGTTTTCTTCCTCCGCCACTAAACAGCAAAAGCTCCTGTTTGTCTTGACTGTCATTGTATTCACGCACCTCCATCACTTTTGCCATTTAAAACATCTGCCACCATGCTCTTCTTCTTTGTTTGGATTGCAGCTGTTCAGATCAGTTTGATGGTTCTTGGCTGCCACTGACAATACGGGCATGTGAACAGCAGATTATTTTCACTGCACATGTGTGTACTCCAAAACTACTGGATTGATTTGGATGAAATTTTTACCAGAGGTGGTCCTTGGGCTAGAGAGGAACCCATAACATTTTGGTGATGATCCGGGAATGCATACCTCCACAAAGGCTCTGGCACTGAGGCATCAGCACCTTGGTGCTTTCATTATTTAAGGGATGCCATTCCTCAGCTGGGCACAGCGTCCTCATCATACCTGTGTGACCAACACACTTCATGTCTTCTTCTTCTTTTACATTTGATTGGCGGTTGACAACCAGCTTACAGGTGCATTACCGCCACATACTTCACTCTATATCATCACTCTATCTTCTTCTTCTTCTTTTAGATTTGATCGCTAGCCTATTTCAGTAAACATCACTCTATATACACGTCTTGTTCATGTCTTGTCAAGTCTGTATCCTGCCGTGCTTCAAGTTATGGGCTATTTTGTGTCTGCTGTGCCTGCCTGACAGCCTGTTTATTTTTTAGCCCTCAAGCTGAGTGGTTTACCAGCTCAGAATAAAAACTGAGAACTTGAAGTCCTGTGAGTGGGTCCTGTTTCTATATACCGTGACAGGGAGGGCATCTGGCTTAAAAATCCTTGCCAAATCAAATATGTGTACTCATGATCCGCTCTAGCAACCCTGAATAGGGAGCAGCCGAAGGGGTGTGTGTGTGTGTGGGGGGGGGGGGGGGGTGCATGCATGCATGCATGTGTGTGTGTTTAAAAGAGAATATCTGTAAGTTGCAAAATGGTCCAAAAACAGACAAAAATGAAATAAACCAAAACTTAATGATGGACAACCATACTGCCATACTGCCACCCACTACTCAAAAATATACACAAAATTATTCACTACTTCATGAGGAATTATTCCTTTAAAATTTTAAGCAGTTGACTGCTGTATGTTACGTTATCTTTTTTCAGACAGATCTGTGTTGTGGAGAATGTGATTGCACATTATATGCCGATAGAAACATCTTTACCATGGAGCTGAGTGAACATCCTGTTCCTATACACACACCCGTGGACAGAAATAAATGAAACAGCAGAACAGTGAGGAGCTGAGAGTGTGAATAAGTGGCAAAAGTTCAGATTCAAAAAGTTAAGCAATAATCCTGCTTGACAGTGAGACCAGAAAGGGAAAGAAGGATCAGTGTCACAAGCCAAGGAAGATAGAGATGCAGTCCAGAGAAAAGGGATGATAAAGTTTACAAGAAAAAAAAAGATATGACGTGAAATGGGAGAAAAGTGGCAAATCAGAGAAATTTGCTTTGAAATCAAGCAATGTAGAAATGAGAAACTGCAAAATGATCAAGAGAAGATCAAGGCTTCAGACACTGGTTCTGTCTTTCTCTGTCCTACCTCCTTTTGATGAGGAGCCTTTTCATCTTTAAATGTATCTTTAACTCTTTCATCTTCCCAACTTTAAAAACAGTTTTTTCTTGCATCAGTCTCTCACTTGTCTTGCATTCATAATCTCAACTGTCTTTGCACTCTGCACTTTCATACATACAGTATCACTTTCACAGTTAACATAGAAGGATAATTACATTCAATCAAATTTGAGCCATATTATAATCAGTATATTTGTTTCAATTCCAGGAAATGTATTCATTTAAAAAAAATGTTTCAATGGAATAAATGTATTGTACCAAGGTCTTAGTATAATTTATACTTTTCGAGTTGGTTAAAGTAATAAATGACCAGTTGCACTTTGTAAATTAATATTAACTAATGCCAAAGATGACTAAAATGCCTGGATATTCTCTGCTATACTGAAAGGCCTCTGCCAATGATCTCTGCCTCTGGGTCAGGATCTGGGTCTGTCGGGGCCAGAGAGTGGGGTACTTCTATTCTCCTCTTTCCGTTTCTGTAGCTCGCCATATAGGGATGGGCAATACCAGCATTTTTCCTTTCAATAGATAAATTAATTTACGGGACTTTTTCTTCGATACCAATACTGATAAAAATACATTTTGCCCCTTAAAGGAAAATTACCTGATTGCAGTTTCATTAACAACTTTATTGCAAGGGCAATATGAAATATGAATAAAACTCACTTATAAACCCACTTATATCACGGACACACAGATCGTCCTAAATGTCTCCTGAGCCGGTGGACGGAGCCACTGTCTATAGCAGGATACGATACAGCAGAGAACAGCTGCTAGCATTCAACCGCCACCCGGTCCCATTGGAAATACTCGACATACCGAGAGAACTGAGGCGAAAACGCCGCGGCTGCCGGGCTGGAGTAAGGCGGAGGACAAAAAATATAAGGTACAGACCCTCCCTTCCATCTGTTGTCATGGGAAATGTACGGTCGATACTGGGAAAGTTAGATGAGCTAGCGGCTATCTCCCGTTATGATAGCACATACCGGGAGTGCTCTCTCCTTTTGTTTACTGAGACGTGGCTAACTGAACTAGCAGCAGATGCTAACATTGAGCTGGAGGGTTTTCACATGATACGAGCTGACCGAACACCAGACAGTGGCAAGGCTAGGGGCGGTGGAGTGATCATGTATGTTAACAACAACTGGTGCAGACCGGGACATATCACTGTTAAACAACGACACTGCAGCAAAGACATTGAGTTGCTAGCTGTTAGCATGAGGCCTACATATCTCCCGAGAGAACACTCACACGTGATCTGCATTGTTGTTTATGCAAATCCGACGGCGAACGCTGGGACAGCACGTGACGTCATCCATTCAGTAACCAGCAGGCTGCAGACAGAACACCCAGATGCTCTTCTCCTCATCTCAGGCGATTTCAACCATGTTTCACTGTCTCCCATTCTACCCACGTTCACCCAGTATGTCACATGCCACACTAGAGACAATAAAACACTGGATTTATTCTACGCAAACACTAAGGAGGCGTACACCTCATCACAACTACCCCCACTCGGGAGATCGGATCACAACTTGGTTCATCTCCGGCCGGTGTACAAACCCCTAGTGCACAGACAACCTCCGGCCATGCACACTGTGGAGTTATGGTCTGAGGAGACAATGGACACCCTAAAGGGCTGTTTTGAAGCCACCGCCTGGAAGCAGCTCTGCGATCCACATGGTGAGGACATCGATGGCCTCATTCACACCTTCACGGGCTACCTCAGCTTCTGTGTGGACAAATCCGTTCCCACCAAGACCATACGGCGTCACTCAAACAACAAACCCTGGATCAACCCTGAGATTAAAACACTTCTGAGAGAGAAGAAGAGGATCTTCAGGTCAGGGAACAGGGAGATGCTGAAGTCCGTACAGAGGGAGCTGAGGAGAAAGATCAGAGAAGGCAAGGACAGCTTCAGGAAGAAGATGGAGGACAAGCTGCAACAGAGCGACATCAGCGGGGTCTGGAGAAACCTCAAAACCATCTCGGGGCTCCAGAATACCTCCCCCCAGGCCACAGGGGGCAGGGAGTGGGCGAACAACCTGAATCTGTTTTTCAATAGATTTGACCAACCGCCCTCCCCCCTGACTGCACAACAACCACTGCTGCCTCTAAAGAAATCAAGTCCTGCTGCCCACTCCCCACTCTACCAACACCCCCCCACTCCCAACACACAGCCCCCCATCCTGACCCTGACCAGGACCCAGGTGAGGACGGAGCTGAGGAAGATCAAGGCGAGGAAGGCGCCGGGACCGGACGGCATCAGCGCAAAGCTCCTCAAGTCCTGTGCAGACCAGCTGTGTGGGATTGTGACGTATATCTTCAACATGAGCCTGAAACTGGGGAGGGTACCACAGCTGTGGAAAACATCTTGTGTGGTACCTGTACCAAAAACTTCCCACCCCAAAGACCTGAACAGCTACAGACCGGTGGCCTTGACGTCCCACTTGATGAAGACCCTGGAGAGACTGCTCCTTGCTCACCTCCGCCCCCTGGTGGAACCAGCGATGGATCCACTCCAGTTCGCCTACCAGCATGGCATTGGGGTGGAGGATGCGGTGATCTTCCTCCTTCACCGTTCTCTGTCCCACCTGGAGAAGCCCGGGAATATGATGAGGATCATGTTCTTTGACTTCTCCAGTGCTTTCAACACCATCCAACCGATGATCCTGAAGGACAAGCTGCTGCGCGCAGGGGTGGACCAGCACCTGTCATCATGGATCCTGGACTACCTCACGAACCGGCCTCAGTTTGTGAGAACCCGGGACTGTGTGTCCGACACGATCATCAGTAGCACGGGGGCCCCCCAGGGAACGGTGCTGGCTCCCTTCCTGTTCACTCTTTATACTGCGGACTTCTCACACAACACAACACACTGCCATCTACAGAAGTTCTCTGATGACTCTGCGATCGTTGGCCTCATCTCCAATGGAGATGAAGCTGAGTACAGAGGGCTTATCCAGGACTTCGTGGACTGGTGCCATCGGAACTGCCTCCAGATCAACGCGAGGAAAACTAAGGAGCTGGTGGTGGACTGCCGCAGGCATGGGCAGCCCCTCACAGTACCAGTAAATATACAGGGAACAGACATCGAGATGGTGACATCCTATAAGTACCTGGGTATTCATCTGAACAATAAACTAGACTGGTCACACAATACTGATGCACTCTACAAGAAGGGACAGCGCAGGCTGTTCCTGCTGAGGAGACTCAGGTCTTTTGGTGTACAAGGGGCGCTGCTGAAGTCATTCTATGACACGGTGGTGGCATCAGCCATCACTTTTGGAGTGGTCTGCTGGGGCAGTGGCATTACTGCAGCCGATAGGAAGAGACTGAACAAACTGATTAAGAAAGCTAGCTCTGTCCTGGGGCAGCGCCTTGATCCGATGGAGGAGATAGGAGAGAGAAGGACGGTGGCTAAACTGTCATCTCTGCTGGAGTCCGAGTTCCACCCTATGCAGGACATACTGAATGCACTGAGGAGCTCATTTAGCAGCAGACTACATCATCCCAGGTGCACAACCGAGAGGTTTCGTAGGTCCTTCCTACCAACGGCTGTCAGACTGTACAACCTAAGCAGGGCTGCTCGCAGAGATAGCAAAAAAGACGTAACAAACTAATAGTTTTTTGAATGCAGAAGATGCAATAGACTTACACAGTGGTCCTCTCCGGCATACAACTAGGAGCATGCCGGTCGCTATGGAGGGTGAGAGTGTGTATGGGCACATAATCATACCATGCAGGATAGCTGGGTAGACGGTTATGCTGTTTCATTCCATCTAGCGGCAATGCTCTGCACTGTGTGTGTTTATATATTTGCATATTTGTTCCGTCTAGCTGCAATGCTCCGTACTGTGGGTGTTTATATATTTATATATCTACATGTTATTCCATCTAGCTACATTGCTCCGCACTGTGTGTGTTTATATACTTGCATATTTATTCCACCTAGCTGCAATGCTCCGTACTGTGGGTGTTTATATATTTACATATTTATTCCATCTAGCTACAATGCTCTGCACTGTGTGTTCATATATTCATATATTTATTCCATCCAGCTACAATGCTCTGCACTGTGTGTCTGTGTGTGTGTGTATATATATATATTTTATAGTAATACGTACATATGTTTATTAGCTGCTCTTGCTTGCTTGTTTTTTTTTTCTTGCCTTCTGATTGTTGCTCTGAGTGTTGCTATCCCTGTGCTGTTGCAATCCTGGAATTTCCCCGTTGTGGGACTAATAAAGGCTTATCTTATCTTATCTTATCTTAACTCATGAACATAAATATTTGAAAGAAATGCTTATAAAATGATAATAAAATAGTATAATGAGCAAAGTAAATAAAATAAAATGAAATATAATTCAATTATAATGAAAATAATTAAGACTTAAACCAATGAATGCTTATATTGTTGCCAACATTCACAACTTATGCGCAACAATAGTCTAACTTATGCATAACTTATGCATATCTTATCCTAACTTCTGCATAGCGCAGTCATGCCAAACTGCTGTTGCCTCCCGATCCATGAATCCTAGGTGTGCAAGAGATCATTTTTGTTCAACCGAGATGATTCTCCCCTCCAAAGACCACAGCGGGGGTCATGACCGACCTGGCAGAGCTGTCACATCTGTCAGATCGGTCATGTCTAAAACAGCTGATGTGACACGTCAGGAACATTAGATGACAGTTTTCACAACCTGGCTAAAAGGCACATAAACTGATGGCGATGAAAAAAAAAAAAAGTTTAATAAAGTGGAAAAAAAAAACCCCAAGATAATCCATGGAGTGTGCTTTTGTCATGAAGCACAGCCGACAGCAAAGTGAGCTCTGTGCTTTGAGCGATGAGCTGATTGGATCCACCTCCTCCAGTGTTCTGACATTTTGGCATATCTATTAAAACACTGGAACAGTGGCCAGGAACATTCTTCAAGTGTATGGTACAGACTGCGTAAAAAACATGGGGGGAGGACTAAACAGCAATTTGGATCTTTATCCTGTAGCTTGAAAGTGCTCAGACACATCCCCGGCAGGTCCCAGTATACGAAAAAGTATGTGTGCTTAGCTCTGTGTGTGTATGGGCTGCAGGCAGCAGCTGTGCAGAGCTCTGTACGGGTTTCTCCTGTGAACCAATGCTGCAAATCCGCCATTATAGGGTAGTTGTAAGTTAGAAACCCATTCAGTAAGTTACACCTAGGTTTAAAGAGCATTACTCATATATTTCTGCTGCCAGTGAGCTGAGCTCACTCTCACTCCGCTCTGCATCGGTGTTCTAACATTTTACCATACATGCATGCGCGCACATGCGTAGTAACAGGAAATATGCTTCCACTCAAAATTTCAGCATACGATACAGCTGACGGCGCTGCACCGTGATTGGCTGATCCAAAAATGTGGTGTGTTTTCAGTGTGTGTTTATTTATATATGTTATATATACAATATTTCCTGCTCTTAAAAATATTTAATACAGCTGACAGAAGGTAAACAATATCATACTGCAGCCCAGCTGATGGAAGGTAAACAATTATATAATGTTAGTGGCATATTTGCAGTGCAGCTGATTCTGACAAAATATGCTAAACTGATAGCTATATCTATCGGTTTGCTATAGGGGTATGGTATTCTGATAAAGTATGGTAAAATGGCAGAACACCAGAGTCACCATGACTGCTTGACTGAGGCTGCCAGAGGGCAGTGAGTCTTCGGCTCTGACATCTCGTAGGCTGCCATAATCATGCGACACGGCAGATCATCTCTAAAACATGCCTGGGCTGTTTTTTTCACCGGTTTTCACACATAAATTTAATGCCTAAAACTGTCAAAAGTGAAAAGAAATTGCACGTTTTGTATTGTGGTATTGTGATATATAAAAAAGTATCGACTCCAGAGTATCTACCAGCTGGTATCGAAGTATCGATACTTGAGTATTGATACACCCATCCCTAATGGCATTGTCTTTTGGATGATTTTTCATATGCTTGTATAAATTAGTTGGTTACCACTGTATTTCACAGCCTTTTTACAAATTGTACAGCTTGCCATTGTTTCATTTTCAGCCTGAAAATATAGCCACACGATACGGTGCTCCTCTTCCTCTCTGCCATTCTTCTGCTCTGTCGCTGTGCTGTGTGTGTGCGCTGTGGTAGCGCATCTTGATAAGTAGCATAGAATTATAGAACAACAGTACACTGGCAGCTGGCGGCTGCTGCTTGCTAGCTTGTCACGTGATGGTACAAGAGGGAGGAGGTAAAACCACAAGAGGAGAGGAACAAAGTGTGGCTGAGTGTGCCTGCTCTGTGCTGTGATGGGAGCGGCAACATAGACACAGAGTATTGATCTTGTTACACTGGTACTGATCAATATCAATGTTGGTATTGATATTATCGATATTTGGATTGATTCACCCACCACTACTGAGTACTTTCCTCTGGTGAGAGTTTCCGGGCGCATGCGCAATACCGTTCCATTGACGGTAAAGGTGAGCTATTTTTGTGTTTATTTCAAAAACAAAGCCTTATTTCAAAATTCTGGCAAATTAAAAGTCGAGGAGATATGATAAAAGCCTTTAGTTCCACTTAATTTTTACCAGGCGAGCTGAAACAGACAGGCAGACAGATGGACAGATATACAGAGCCACAAACAGACACACTAACTGACTACCGTATACTTCTCAGTTTCAATGAGGTGTAACAAACGGACAGGTGAAACAATAATTACGATCAGGTGTGAACAATCAAGGATGGAACTAAGCTCAGATGGAAATTAACTCAGGACGCTGTCACAATAAAGTCAAACCACAACCACAGATAAAGACAGGAATAATGATAAGCAAACAAACATGACTCAGATGATAATGATACAAATAAATCAGACTGAGAAATAATGATAATAATACTAACAACCAAGGACTAAGAATATGGCAGGGGTGAACAATTACTAACAGGGAATACATATAAAACATAATACCAACAGATCAGGGGACACAAGACCAAGAAAACCAGGATAATAATAATAAATAATAATGACCAAACTGAGAACATATCATATGGAACACAAATGCAGGCAAAATAATGAATAATAATAAATACAGAAAAAAAATACAACTTAAAGCGAGGACACGGGCTTGTCCATGTCCTGAAAACAAGGAATACAGACTATATCTTAAGGTGAGGACATGGGGCCCAGTGCACATCTTGACACTCCCCATTTACCCAGGCTTGGGACCCACACAAAAAGTGCATTGGTTTTGTGCTTCATCCTGTGGCTGGGTTAGATATTGTCTTTTAAACTGCTCACCTTTATTGTTTTTCTGCCATCAGTCAGAGATACTGCAAATGTTGCGCTGTCTAGAGTCAAAACATTATCAGTAAGCAAACAGAGCTTATCAAAATGGCCAGGAACATTCTTCAAGTGGCTGTAATTTTTATACACCACAGCCTTGCTCCCTCTGTTCAAATGACCTAGAGCCTTTTTTAAGAATTACTGATAGAGGAGGTCTTTTGGGATCTGTGTGCTTTGAGGTTATTTTTTATGGCATAATAACACAAGGAAATAATGCCAAAAATTTTCACAAAACTTTGAGATGGAGGGCAAAATTAGTGGAGCTGCAACTTTGTTCAATGTTTCCTTCTATTTTCCAATTCCTCTGATGAGCAATAGTTCATACAGTTACAACCTGGATGCTCCTGCTGACACATTAATGTTCTCTTTGGTTTAGACCAGGGATGGCAACTTTGGTGGTAGTGAGGGCCACAAAATGTTTTCCTCATTTGCCGAGGGCCACCTACCTAACAGGGGTGTGGGGTGTATGTGTGTGTGTGGGAGGGGGGTTATTTCCTGAAAAGTTAAAAATTTCACAACTAAAACTGAAAATGCAATTGAAAATAAAAGCTACTCAGTGTTTTATCATATTAGATTTAAAATTACTGATAAAATTATATCTGCCCTACGATGGACTGGCGATCTGTCCAGCGTGTACCCTGGGGTTCCTGCTCACACATGTGATGATTTAAAACAAAACAAGCCACAATAGTGGATGTGCAATGTTTGTTAATGTTATCAGTCTTTGTTAGACAGTTCTTTTTTTTTCAGCTAAATGCACCTTGTGATGTGCAAAGGTCAGTTATGGCCAGGATGTGTAGTATATTTTATTTCAAAAGGTAAAAAAATGTTAATGCTACTAACAGTGCACATTGAGTTTTCATGCACTTTGAGATATGCCTCAGTAAGATGTGACCAAAAAGGTTATTTACAGAATTCCCCCACACTCTATTTATTTAATTGTTGTTCAAGAGGAAAAATATTTCTACTACTTCAAGTTCTGCTCAACCCCAGCACTGTTATTACGTTTTTTTTGCACTTTTGATGTGCCTTTGTCATGTGCCAAGCACACATTTAAAATCAAGCCAATGAATAAAAAGTGCATATTTTTTGTCATATTGATCTGTGTTGGTTTGAAATTCATCATATTCAACAGATCGCTGAACATGTGTGGCCCAGTTACATGTCTTGATTTCAAATTGTAGCTCAAGTGATTTTGTAATTAAATAGCCCTGCAGTTAGAAGATGGATGGATGGATGGATGGATGGATGGATGGATGGATGGATAAAATTACTGTATATCATGAACTAATTTTTAAAACTCTCTCCATCAAAATGATGAGCGAAGATAAATTCCAGATGATAATTAACAAAAGAAGCCAAGAAGAAAAGGAAATCTGACAATATTTTTCTTGCTCATGGATTAATTGTGGGTGTGGAGGGGCAGAGAAATAGCTGTGGGCTTGGTAATGTCTGGCTCCCCAAAATGGGGAATTAAAAAAAGTTTAAAAGCCACTGGTATAAAGGAAAAAAAAAAAATCAGGAGAGACGACCAGTCTCATGGGCTTTACCTGCCAAACAAGAATAAATGCTACAGTTCCTCAGCTGTACAATTTATTCTTGGTTAAAAGCAGCCTACTTTGTACATTTAGTGCAGTTTACAGCCTATTAATGCGGTCTTAGCAGGCAAAACATATCTGACAACACGCCAGTGCACACTGTGACTGCTCCTCCCGCGAGTGGCTCCCTCACTTTTGCTCTATGCCAGGGGTGTCCAGTCATGTGCCACAGAGGGCCAAGACCCTACAGGCTTTACCTCCAACCCGTGTCTTCAAAAGCAGATTCCACTGAATTTCTTCCCACTGATTGTTGATAAGTGAAAACACCTGCTGAGAGACTGGGTAGAAGAGAAAACCTGCAGGGTCTTGGCCCTCCATGGCACATGATTGGACACCCCTGTGTTATGTCCACAAACCTGGTATTAAGGAGACGGATGAAGAGGTTGCACTGATCACTGCTTTATTGAAGGTTTAGGAACACCGTACATATAATGCACCCAGCGTAGTCATCCGTCTCAAGACAGACAGCCCTAATGGCGGACGCCCCGTATATAGGGCTGTGTGATGACGCAACAGGAAGGCGGCGTCATCACACCACACTTCAGCATAAAACCCCACATAACATCCTCCCCCCCTTTACAAGGTCCAAAACCACTCACTCAAATTGAACCTACCCTAATTTGGAACCCCAATCACACACTAAACTAACATAAAGCTAAGGTTTAACACATTTACATAAAAAACTAAACTCGGACCGGTGGGTGGACTACCACACAGCTTGCACGGCACAGTGGGTTATTCTGCCACTGATAAACCTAAGTCTTTATTTCAACTAAATATTTGCCGGGCTCCTAAACTAAACAGAAAACATAAAGCAGAACTATAAATGTAACAACTGTCACAGCACAGTCACTTAGGGAAAAGGTGGAACAGGCAGGGGGAAAACAGTTCAGTCAGAGGGGCTTTGAGGTGGCCCCGTGGTAGCTTGTCTACTGTCGAGCTTGTCTGCTGTCGCTGTGCGTCGTTGCCCCCTCCATGCTCGGGCCCCCCCTCCGGGCAGCTCTCCTCCTGAGAGTGCGGAGCAGATGGTCCGGTGTCGGTGCTGTCCATAAAAACCTCGTTGACGTTGGTCTCGCCTAACACAGGCTCCCTCTCTTCCAGCTCCGATTCTAGCTGCACTTGGGGGGGAGGCGATCCTGGTCTCTGTTCTTCCTCCATTTTGTCTTCACCATCCGTGCCACACCCACTCTGTGCATTACATTTGCTGTCCACACTGTGCTCTTCAATTAGTGTGTCATAAATTAGCTCTCCGGTGTTCCATTGTCCTGCCAGTTGCAGTGCCATCTGGGCCGGTACCTCTAGCTGAAACAATATCGGTAAAAAGCGGGCCACCAACAACAGGTTCTCCCGCAGCACAGTGTCCTCACCGTCTCTGCTACTGTCCGTTCATCTGGCCCATCTTCCAGTATGACCCGTATCTCCAAATTCACCGTGAACTACTTCAACTGCAGCATTATCATTCGGTCCTCCTTGTGCCCAAACTCACACGCACCAGCCAGACAGCGAAGGGCGTCCACATACCGTATAAATGGCTCCTCCTTCTACTGTCTGCGGTAGTAGAACACGGACCTCCGGGCCATTACACACTCTGGGACTTCAAAGTGTTTGGTTAGCAGACCAACTGACACGTAGTTGTCGCAGGGTGAAGCACAGTGGTTAGCTAGCAGCCCGGCCGCCTTGGCATGTGAAACTGGTGGTCTTATCGTGTTGTACAGACAAACGCCCTCCATACCCAGATAGCAATGCAGTAGAGCTGACTTCCGTACCGCTTCCATCTTGTCCAAGCCAAATGCCAACAAATAGGTGGTGAGAGGGCCAAACCAGTGTGCCCACGGGACTGGTGGCTCACCAGGCTTCTCTAAAAATGGTTGTGGTGGCTTCATGCATGCCTCCATGCGTTAATCTTCAGTCGCCAAATGTTATGTCCACAAACCTGGTATAGAGGAGATGGACGAAGAAGTTGCACTGAACAGTGCTTTACTGAAGGTTTAGGAACACCGTACATATAATGCACCCAGCGGAGTCATCCGGCCCAAGACACAGCCCTAATGGTGGATGCCCCACATATAGTGCGGTGTGATGACGCAACAGGAAGGCAGCATCATCACACCGCACTTCAGTATAAAGCCCCATATAACACCCTGCACTATGCTCTATCACTTGCAGAGAGTGGCACTAGGTTTCGATTAGAGCTCCCTCTGCTGACAGACTCTATAATTGCACTTAAGAATGTGGTTTGAAACGTGATATAAATAATTGATTTTTGGAAATGGACTGGCGGGCCGCAGTGGATGAGCCAGTTGCCCATCCATGGTTTAGACCAATCGCAAAAACCAGTGTCACCAAATTTTCCAGTATGTAAATCAGACCATCAATAATGGAGTATCTTGTTCCGGCCAGATGACACCATCGTGACAGAGACCAGATCTCCTGACTGAGAGCACAACCAGAATATATACACACTCAAGGATTGCCGTCTATGACTTTGGTGACCATTGGGGAAATTACCTAGGAGGAGTAAAGATTTTTTTGAAATCACATAAGTGCCCAAACCTCTTGACCCTTGACCTTGAGTTTGGATGCAGACCTACCTGAGAATCATTGTAAGTGAGTCTAGTTAGCATCATTAGCTCCTTTCAACTTTGCTGGAAGGAGCTAAATTTAATATAAAATGAGCCCCTCACCCTGCAATTGTCTAGCTGTAGCGGTTTGATTAAACCCCCCACAACACGCAAACAGAACACAGAGACAGTCAGCTCGCACTCCTGGGGTTTGTTCTGCTGCATGCTGAGTTTACAGCCTTGAAGTTAAAGTGTTCATGCATTTTGCCCTTACTGTGACCTAGAGACTCAGATCAATATGTAGATGTGCTTGTTAGCCTCTTTGTCTGACACTTGGAGGAGGTCTAGCTAATCTGCCCATTGTGATGTATGTCTTACAAATGCAAATACCTCCTGCCTGTTCGGTTATTGCTTTGATCATTCTAACTGTGGGGTATGTCCCTTTGATGTATTGTTATGGTCAAGTATTTAAGGTGCAACTCTGTAACGCAATCTCTCTCTCTCACTCTGATCCTGCAACTGGTAGACACACACGTGTCCGCCTCTCTTCTTCTTCACTGAGAGCCTGAGGAATTCGGCTTCATCCTGCTCACGCTATGGGCTGGAGCCGAGTTCCCGTGACGGCGGTATGATTAATAAAACCTGCTTAAAACCACAGCATAGCTGCTTATTTTTTCATGCCGCTGCATAGCCTAACATAACCCTAACCATGACTGTAACAAATGTTTCAACCTTGAACACTTGAAATGGTGCAGTGCAATCTCACCAACAGTGACAGAAGTAGCCATAAGACAGACATTCGAGCAACTAATATACACTGCATGGAGAAACTGAGTGATATGGCATCCTGTAGTGGACCAACGGCCAATTATATGCATGTTGTACCTATAAGATCCCACCTCCATGCTCATGGCTCCAGTGTATGAACTTCCTGATTCCAGTAATTATAAATGTTATAATCCTTAGTTGTGATTCTTGAAATTCTCTGCCTTTATTGTAATTTCATGTACAGGTCTGGTATTTTACTTACGATGCAGTAGGTTCCTCTTCTGTGTCTTGCTATCAGTCCATATACAGTATATGTTCAGAATGTCTGTCATTTGTTTCCGTCCCCCTACTGCCCTTATTATAGTCCTTCACCTTCGTCTTGATCCCCACCTGTACCTTGTCTACCTCAGTCTCTAACTATTAACTTAATTTAGATTTTTCTTATCCTCACATCACACAGTCTGTTTTGTTTATTTATTCAGTGTTTCTGGTGGAATAAAGTACAGTAGCTTTCCTTGCAACTCATATTCTTTTTGCACTTTCTGACATCATTCATTATAAAACAATAAAGCAAGCATGTCCAAAAACCTTTTGTTCTAGTTTAGGTTTACAGCTTAAACTTGTGTGATTTGTGTAAAAATGAATGCAGTAAAATAGACCTGTCAGGGAGGAGGAGGGTTGTAACTCGAGAACAGTAACAGAATGCAGGAATGAGCAGATTCCACCAGGATAAGAGCTAACACTGTGATAAATTTAAAGCTTTGGTGGAGCCCTGAATGTCTCCGGGATTAACAAAGATAATCATTTACCTAAATTGTGCTGAAATTTAAAGAAAATTAGATAACGTAAAGGGGACGGAAGAAAAATTAGAAAGAGAAGGCAGCATACAAATGATAGAGACCTGGCATTTGACAAGTCTGCAATAAGCTGCAACGTTCCAGCAGGCTGTGTTCTCCTGGCTCTGTTGCCTACACAGTCTCATTAAAGTCACATTGCTTTGATTACATTCTCGTCACACTGTTGCTTTCATTGCAGCAGTGAGTCCTTTTGTTGTGTGTGCCTGTTTTTCCCCCCTGCTAATGTTACTGTGTCCGCTGGTTTGTGCCAGTGTGTATGTGCACCAGCTAACTCCCCCTCTGCTGTCTGTGCAGCATGACTCGGCTGCAAACACACATGCACGCACATATGCACGTATCAAAGTATTTCAGAAGGCGACTGAGTTTACAGGTGGAAGCAGGGACAACTTGCAGCACTGGACTGTTTGTTCCTGATAATGTAGAGTGAAGCTAATGTAAAAGAGGTTCCTCTGTTTGTTTATAGGTCAGTGGTATCAGTGCTACAGCTAATTGCTTTGTGTTTTATGTCACCATGCAGTGCAGGCCGCTGCTGCTTGAATTTCTTATTTATGTGTATGTTGACATTCTGTCTTTTTGCCAGAGGGGTTCATAAACCTTCCTCGACTCTGACTTCAGCAAAACAAGCATACTGCCATTTAACAGCTGTGATGCCTGGAGCTACAGAGACGATTTATTTAAGGTCAGGACTGATGGACCCTGGTTAAAGTTTATGACATCGCATTGTGCTTTTGGCAGTGCTGCGATTACCACTAGAACTGTTGCAGAAGAAATTTCATAATGCAATAAAAAATAATAAAGTTCAATATTGCCTAAATCTAACATTGTTAGGTTTGATAGCATAACTTAGATGTTTGTTTGTCCAGTATTTGATGGGTCATAGAGAAAAGTGGCTGGTAGATGTATTTTACACCTGGGCTTTCAGGTAGATGTATGAGTCTGAAATAAAATGTAACAATAATAACAATAACAAGAATGCTGTCCTACCTGTATGTGTCCACTTAGGCATCTTCTGATGCTAGATCCCTGCGCTGCCTCTGCTTCAGGGATCCGGAGGCCTTATAATTTTAAAGATGCACTGCAGTGGATATAAATCCCCTTAAAAAACAAATCTGCATTGTCTAAAATGGTACCTTATACCTGTTTTTCCATAAAAAGCCCTTCAGTGTCTTACAGTTGCTTGTAACATTTTTTTTTTTAACTTTTTCTCCTCCTTCAAATACCAGAATCTAATTAGGCCCACTCAGTTTGAAAAGACAATTCTTAGTCCTGATTGGCTCAACACTACAGACCTGTTATAGTTACATCACCAAAAACGTTCTGTCTAAACTTGCCTTTTTCCAAGGGAAGAAGCGTAACTGAACTTTCACACCAAAAAAGTACAGACATGACACATAGGAGTGATTTGACTCTTGATACTGTATGTCTTATAAGTCATAAAAATAGACATGTGAACAAGAAAAAAATTATTTTTGGCAGTGTCACTTTAATTGGTTCTTGATTGCTTGACAGGATCAACATTTGTACTTTGTCATTTCTTCAACAAGATTTATTTAAAGCAAAAAAAGGGATCTGGAGGCTGAGGGGGCCTGGAGAAAAAGCTTGGCAAAACAGATCTGTCAAGTCTGTTCATATGCGTCCAAAATGGTGCTGGGATGGTAAACTTTCTCCTATATTTTCAAAAGTAAACAGCAAAACATGTTTCTGAAAACAATCAAGGTGAGAAATAAATGGCATTGTTGCTGAATATGTTTACTTTTTACAAACAACTGCTATTTTAAAAGTTCAGCATGTGGAAGTGATCACATCCATGCGCCCAGGTCCTACATACAGTAGACAATGAATTGACAGCAGAAAACTGTACACCTATATGGACAGATACCATCAATCCACCCACTGGTGGGTGGATTGATGGTATCTGTCTGGTGGGTGATAACTCGAAGTCGATCAAAATGATGGAAACAACTGAGAAGAGCATGCAGCCATCCTAAGAGAGACTAAAAAACTTACTTGACCATTTTGCACCAGTTTTCCAAGAGGGAACTGGAACATTGGCACAAATAAGGACCAAAATAGCCATAGATGAAAATGCACAGCCAACATTTCACAAAGCATACACTCTATGCCTTACGCCCAAAGGTTGAAGCAAAGCTCAAGCACCTGGAGGACCAAGGTATCCTGTCAAAGGTGGAGTGGTCAGAGTGGGCTACACCCATCATGCCTGTTGTGAAGAAGAGTGGTGTGCTGCGCATTTGTGGTGATTTTAAGGTCAGTATAAATCCAGTACTCCACACAGACCAGTACCCACTACCCCGCATAGAGGACATTTTTGCCTCACTTGAAGGAGGCCAACATTTCTCCAAGATAGACCTAGCGCAAGCCTATTTGCAAATGGAATTGGAAGAAGTGTCAAAGACGTATTTGACCATTAACACTCACAAAGGGCTTTTCCAATACAACAGGCTTCAGGCTTGTTTTTGGAGTAGCCTCTGCCCCTGTTGTATTGCAAAGAGCCATAGACCAAGTTTTGCAAGGCATTCCTGGCACCCAGTGCTATTTAGATGACATAATTGTGACAGGCCAAGACGAAAGTGACCATTTAGCCAATCTCGAAGCAGTCTTAAAGAGACTGTCAGAGTTCGGACTGAGAGCAAACAAAGAGAAATGCGAGTTCTTCAAAGACTCAATAGAATACTGTGGACACAAGATTGATAAAGAAGGTCTTCACAAGGCACAAGACAAAATGTATGCTGTTCTGAAGGCACCCCGACCTGAAAATGTGAGTCAGTTGCGCTCCTATTTGGGCCTTGTTAACTATTATGCTAAGTTTTTGCCAAATTTAGCTACAGCGCTGCACTCCTTAAACAGCTTGCTGCGGGTGAAAAATTCCTGGAAATGGACAAAGGCATGTGAACAAGCATTTAAGACTGCAAAAGAGCTCATAACCTTAGACAAGGTACTAACACATTTCAATCCAGACCTGCTATTGTGTTTAGCCTGCGATGCATCACCATATGGAATTAGGGCTGTTCTTTCCCACAAAATAGCTGATGGCACCGAATGGCCTATTGCCTTTGCATCAAGATCATTAAACAAGGCTGAACAAAACTATGCCCAAATTGACAGGGAAGGTTTAAGTCTGGTCTGAGGGGGTTAAAAAATTTCATCAGTACCTTTATGGGCAGCATTTTACACTGATCACTGACCATCAGCCTTTAGTGGCCATTTTCAACCCCGGCAAGTCAGTCCCTGCCATGATGGCTGCATGTCTGCAATGATGGGCGTTCCTAGGTGCTAGGTGCTAGGTCCTAGGTGCCCACGACTACACCATCGAGTTTAAAGGCACAAAGCTTCATGGGAACGGTGATGGACTCTCTCATCTTCCCCATGAGCCTGAAGACACTACCGCATCCACAGACCCAGCTGAGCTTTTCCATCTGGCACAAATGGAGAACCTCCCTGTGACTAGCGCTGAAGTTAGGAGAGAGACGGGTAGAGATCCTACACTCATGAGGGTTTATGATTTAACGGTGAAGGGGTGGCCACACAAGGATGATGCACATTTGCCTGAATATGTAAAACTGCAGAGACCAGTTGTCCGTGTGTCAAGGCTGTGTCATGTGGGCATGAGGGTCATCATACCTCCTAAGCTTTGCCCCAGAACACTTTAATCTTTTTATGAAGGACATTTAGGTGTAGTCAAAATGAAGAGTTTGGCCAGAAGCTACAGTATGTCTGGTGGCCTGGCATTGATCGTGAAATAGAGGACATCGTTAAGCCATGTTCAGGATGTCAGCAAACCCAGCGCCAGCCACAAACAGCTCCCCTACACACCTGGGAGTGGCCCATGACAGTGTGGCAGTGTGTTGCATTGACTATGCTAGTCCTTTTCTTGACAGGATGTTTCTTGTAGTAGTTGATGCCTACTCAGAATGGCCCGAAGTGTTCCCAGTAAAGAATGCGACATCTGCAGAGACAATAGATGCTCTTTGTACTCTGTTTGCTCGTACAGGACTGCTACAACAGTTGGTAAGTGATAACGGGAGTCAGTTTACTTCTGAAGAATTCCAGTTGTTCACCAAAAGGAATGGAATCAAGCACATCACCCCTGTGCCATTCCATCCTGCAACAAATGGGCTTGCAGAGCGGTTCGTACACACTTTCAAACAGTCCGTGAAAGCTGTGGGGAACATCAGAATGTCCACATCAGAGAAACTGGCCAACTTCCTGCTCTCTTACCGCAACACTGACCATGCCACTACAGGCCAGACACCAGCCGTTCTGTTTATGGGAAGATCTCTCAAGTCACGCCTGGATCTCTTAAAGCCAGACTTACACTGGGATGTGTTAAGGAGCCAAAATGGCCAAATGAAAAAGCAGTTGCCACTAAGAAAATTTGAAGGAGGACAATCAGTGCTTGCCAGAGACTACCACCAAGGCAACCGGAAATGGCAACCTGGTGAGAATTTCTTTAAAACTGACCCCTCACCTACATTGTGAAAGTGTCACCTGGACTGATTTGATGCAGACACATGGATCAGTTGCTAAACAGTACAACCTGTCACTCCAACCAAGTCAACACAGAAACACAGAGAGTGGTGTAGATAACACTGATGACCACGAGGAGTTCCCATCCTTTGCATCAGTTGCATCACATGCTGTGCTGAACACACCTGCTTTAGAGACTGTTAAACTAGCAACATCTCCCAGGCCTGTTCCTGATTCACAGGAGCAGTGTTATTCAGACCGGGTCCGACACCTGCTGCATAGATTAGATCTGTAGTGAAAGTGTTGTAGTTGTTCAGGTTAAACAATGTTATTTTGTGGCCAACCTGTTTGATATGATTTGAGTAGGATGTACTTCCATGCTAGAAGGGGAGGAGATGTTATGTTCAAAGAAACCATCATTGTTAAGGAACTATTTTATGCGTAGTAATGAGGCACTATGTTTTTCCTATAACCGTGGATTGATACAGAGAACTGTGGTGCTTTGTATGAACATGCTCAAATGTTCCCAGTGAAAAGAGACTTCCTGAAGCTACACTCCTGCCTGGTTATTGATTTGTGTGAAGTGTAGAAAACACAACAGTATGAGACAAAGTTTACTCACAATCCACCATCTTGTCCTGGAGCTGAAGAAAGACTGCCCACTGCTCATTGCATCAACAAATCAGGTGCAGCCTTTGTGGTCTTAGCAGCAGGATCAATGACCGTTTTTCCCCTAGGGACCAAGGCCTTTCACTCTCAGCTTAGCACTATGTCAATCCCTTTCTGTCACTCCACCTGGTGATGCCCCATCCTCACACTTAACGCATACCCCAATGCGGTTCCTTTTGTCAAAAAACGGACCAGTGGACACTACTATAAGAGCCTCTGACTGTCTAATCAAAAGATGTGAAAATGCAGTAAACACTATGGTGTGCGTGCTAAATGACCCTGTGTGGCAAACTTGAAATCTGATTAGCTAAAGCAAGAGCTTCATTACCATTCTTTTCTGAAGGCCTCAAGGCAGAGCTCCTTGACCTCAGCAACAGACGGAGGCTGAAATATGATTGGATAAAAACTCCATCACACACACACACACACACACACACACACACACACACACACACACACACACACGCACACACACAGAAGCAGTGCAACCAAGAGAAAAGCTACGGAATGAAGAGAATAGACTATTGGAAATAATTTAATAAAATTAAATTTTTTAAAAAAGGTAAATAATTTAATACATTCTCATGGAACAGATCTAAGAATATAGGGTGTAAATGTAGGTCAGTGATTCTGTTAGTGATTACGTCAACAGAGAAGGTTTTGCTCACCCTGATGGCTCACCCCTGGTCATCATCACATCATAGCAGTCTGTCGTGGGCGATAATGACTGTTTCATTTAGGTCTGATCAGATTCCTCCACACAGCTCTGTCCTTAGCCTTCCGCTGCCACGAACTCCTGTCTATATCCAACTTCTTCAAGTTTCTTTTTACAGTGTCTTTAACCCCTTAATGCCTGAATTTATTTCCAATTATGAAAAAAAAATTTTCACTTGTGTTTTTGCTTTCAAGTAGATGCTAAATTAAGTTGAGAAAGTTTGACTATAGCACATAAAATAGATATAATTTTAGGTAAGATGCAAATTAGCGACAACAGGCATCTATGGTAAAAAAATGGTAAAAAAGCACCTGATCCCATCTCAAGTATGAAGAGTCTTTTATTTATGCAACAAAGTTATTTTAAGTATTTTCAACTCTCATGACTGCCAAACTATAACCCTAACCCTAACCCTAACCCTAGCAATCAGGAAATGGATGGTGCTCCGTCTCTGACCGTTCCTACGAGAAACTAATGCTTGCAAAAGGTTCCTAGGTATGTGTTGGAAGTGCTCCAACCGGAAGTGGAGGAATACAGATGGTATTTTGGTTGCATTTGGAGCGGAAGCGGTTTGATGCAAATTCGCGACGACAGGCGTCGAGGGGTTAAATCTGAGCCTTGGTCTACCCTGATTGTGTTTGCCCTCGCATAACTGTGAGCAGAGTAACTGCCGAGGGAGACGCTGGTGGTCCATCCTCTCAACATGTCCGAGCCATCTCAGGTTCATCTGTATTAGCATGTCCTCCATTGATGGTAGACCAGCTCGTTTCAACACTTCTATGTTGGTTTTCTTGTCTTTCCATGAGATGTTCATTATGGCTCAAAGGTGTCTCATCATGTACGCGTGGAGTTTCTTTACCTGCACTCTGTAGACATTCCAAGTTTCAGCACCGTACAATAGAGTAGCCAGTACTGTCGCTCTGTACACTTTGCATTTCACATGGATAGACACATGTCAATTGTTCCACAGTCTCTCCCTCAAGTTTCCAAACACAGCGCTCGCTCTTCCCATTCTGAGAGATAGTTCATCCTCCAGCCTAGCATTCTCTAAAACAGTACTCCCTAGATACTTGAAAGTCTTGCACTTGACTAGTGGCTCTGTACCAATGCTGATCTCTTCTGGTAGTGATGCTGATAATTGGAACTTTGGTGGTTGATAAAGGCACTCTGTCTTCTTGATGTTGATTTTGAGGCTGAATTGACTAGCTGCTCTTGCAGATTTCTCCACTAAAGATTGTATGTCTTCCACACTGTGTGCAACTAGAGCACTGTCGTCAGCAAAGAGCACTTCTCTTACTACCTTTATCGATGTCTTACCCTTGGCTTTAAACTGTGCCACAGTGAACAAGTCTGCTTCTTTCCTTGTTTGAATGTATACTCCTTCTGAAGTGTCTTTGAAGGCCACCTCAAGCATGGCTGCCAGATATAGCGAGAAGAGCGTGGGTGCCAGCACACACCCTTGTTTCACCCCGTTGCTTACTGAAAAGTCTTTAGATACTGAACCACTCATTGCCACGTTTGCTTGCATACCTGTATGGAGTGCCTTAATCAGGCTGACAAACTTCTCTGTACAGCCATATTTCTTGAATACCTGCCAAAGTCCTTGTCGCGAAACAGTATTGAAGGCTTTACTGAAGTCTATGAAGACTACATAAAGCGGCATGTTCTGTTTGGTACACTTTTCTTGAACCTGTTTCAAGCAGAAAATCATGCCCATTGTGCTTCTTCCACTTCTAAAGCCGCACTGGGTTTCCGGTAGTACATTCTGCGAGATGTGTTCATTGAGTCTGTTCAGTAGTACACGTGAGAGAATCTTACCAACAGTGGCTAGCAGTGATATACCTCGGTAATTTCCACAATCTTTCCTGTCACCTTTCTTGAACAAAGGCACAATACTTGCATCCTTCCAGTCTTGAGGTACTTTCTGGGCACCCCATATCTCTTGGATGAGCTTGTGCAGGCAGTTGGTCAGTTGAACACCACCAAATTTCCACACTTCTGCTGGAATTCCATCCCTTCCTGGAGCTTTACCATCCTGTGTTGTCCTGATAGCTGCCATTAGTTCATCAAAATTTGGTGGTTCATCCAGACTTGGTACAGCTGGTCGCTGCACTAGAGCTTCTTTAGCCTCTTCAGTGAGATCTCCAGGGTTGTTTAGTAGTTGGTCAAAGTGGTCTGTAAATCTGTCCAGGATCTTGTCTTTCTCCTGCAAAACTGTTTCACCATCCATAGCCTTTAGTTGGATCAGTCCTCTTGGTTTAGGGCCGTAGATTTCTCTCAAACCTGTGAAGAATGTTTTCATGTCCTTCCTGTCTGCTGCAGTTTGAAGTTCCTCCGCTTTTTCATCCCACCAGTTGGACTTCATCTCTCTGGTGTACTTCTGTAGCTCACTCTCAGTCTTTGAGTATTTCTTCTTCTTCGACCTTGTGTTACACTGTAGGTTTTCCTGCCTAGCTGTATTCCTCGCTTCTAGTAGTTTCTTCAGGTGTTCTTCATGCTCATCAAACCAATCTTGATGTTTCCTCTTAGGGTGGCCTAATACATCACTTGCAGTCTGATACACCGTATCCTTCAGTGTTGCTCATTTCTCTTCTATGTAATTCTGTGAGTTGTTGCTGTCCCAGTCTTTCAGGTTTTCTGTTACGTATGGCTCTCGCGAGCCATACAATGAGAGCCAAGGGCAGACCAGTGAGTTTGCGAAGTTTATTATGAGGGAAAAGGAACAAAGGAACAGGGCCTCGTGGGGCCAAAACACAAATGATTATACAAGGATAACACTTACATACAATGCTGAATGATGAGCGGGTGGCTGGCGCCAGACGAAAGGGTTCCAGCCTTACCCACGCCGGAGAAAAGCGTGGATAATGGTGCGAGGTCACAGCCCCAAATGATCGGAGCTGCTCCCTTAAATACTGGTTGACAGTGCCTCAGCTGATGAAGGGTAATTGGGCTCCAGCTGTCTCGTAGAGCTTGACAGCTGTGAGCCCGCTGAGATGCTGTCACAATAAGAGCCGGGCTGAGGAGGAACATGGCCTGAGCGCCGGATAGCAAGGCGTCTCACCCCATATGACATTTTCATCCATTTCCTGTGTAAGTTCTTTCTGCTTCTTTTGGCCTTTCAGTGCACTTTGTGTTTAGCTTCCGTGGTGGCTTTGCACCCGTCTTGCAGTGCTGTTTTCATCTCCAAATCCTTAATCTAGATCTCAGCATAACATGATCAGTACCACAGTCCACGCCTCTCATTGCTCTGGTGTCCAATACATCCCTTATGTCTCTCTGCCTGACTATGATGTAGTCTAACAAGTGCCAGTGCTTGGATCTTGGGTGCATCCATGTCTTCTTGTGTGTGTCCTTGTGCTTAAAGAGAGTGTGGTTATCACAAGGTTGTACTCTGAACATAGTGCAAGTAGAAGTTCTCTATTAGCATTGCACTTGCCTACTCCATGACTGCCTAGCACTCCTTTCCATTTCTCAGTGTCCGAACCAACTCTGGCATTAAAATCTCCAACGAGTATCAGCCTGTCATCAGTCGGTACCCACCTGATAGTCTCACGTAAATCACTGTAGAACTCTTCCTTCACCTCCTCTGTGTTGGTCATTGTTGGGGCATATACACTGATGAGTGTGGCATACATCTTCTGCTGTAGTGGGATTCTCATAGTCATTATCCTGTCATTGATTGGCACCGATTCCTCATCAAGCATTGCTGCTATCTCCTTTCTAACTGCAAAGCTCACTCCTGCTTCTCTCCTTTCTTGAGTTGATCTCCCACTCCAAAAGAAGATGTACCCATGGTCTTCCAAGCTGTCATATCCAGGCAATCTTGTTTCACTAAGTGGAGCTATATCTACATTGTACCTGTTCATTTCCAGGGCCACAAGCGCTGTCTGTCTTTCTGGGCGCTGTGATGTTGTTCTGTCCAACAGAGTGCGTACATTCCATTCTGCTACACACAAGGCTGCTGTTTTCCTCTTCTTTTGTCTTCCTGCTCCTAGCTTACTTTTCGCTGCCTGTCGGAATGTAAACAGATCAGATCAGCGCAGACCTTGTAAGCCCGGGCAACGTCTGAGATGGTATGAGTTGCTTTCTGATTGACCGTTTCATGAAACTGCTTGAAAAGTATTTGAGTACCGCTAGCTTTTGCTGGACTAGCAGCACATTCTTTGCAGATAAAGGTATTATCAGTGGCAAGGACAAGCCAAGACAAACTGACTCCAGTATCTGTTGCAGTGATAGGATTGTTTATCTCTGGTCTTTGTGTAGTGCATGTCACGATGCACCGACTGGCACAGTCCACCACAGACCTTGCGACAGATGTGTTTATCTGCCAGGATGTCCAGTCTCACCCCATGTAACTGGGAGTGGTCCACCACAGACCTGTGGCAGATATTGTTTTTAGTTCTGCCAGGATGCCCTGTTTCACCCTTCACGCCCTTGGAAGGGCGAGGATGCCGGATGAGTTGCCGACAGCCCGACCCATGAAACAAGTAGTACCGGTTTTCATAGTTATCCGGTAGCAAGCAAGCCAATGCCTGACCTGACAAAAAAAAAAAAAAAAAAAAAAAAAAAAAAAAAGGGGGGGAGCGATGTAAGTCTCAGTTAAAAGCTGCCAGTTTCTGACCAAAAAAAGTATAATTTTATGGGTAAGAAGCTGCAGCTTTGCATTTGAGTATGTTGTATCAAATGTAGGATTCCAGCATTTTAATAGGCTTTTTTCAAGCTTTTCTAGATGGCTACCAAATTTCACAGGTAGTACTACAAGCAGACACATGCATAGCTGGGCCTAGTGTTGTACTGCCCAAACACTATGCACACTGTGCACAATTAGCAGTGTGCATTATGGACATAGTAGATAGTAATAGTAAAATTCAACATTTTGACATGTGAAATCCAACCAAAACTTGTGACTAACAGTCAATTAAAGTATGTTGTCACCTTCAAGCTAGCCAGCTTATCACATAGCTTATACACACAATCAAATGCATGGGCAGTGGGCCCCACTGATACAGACTTCACACTGCACACACTTCTAGCAATACAACAATGTATAACAACAACTGGTGCAGACCGGGACATATCACTGTTAAACAACAACAGTGCAGCAAAGACATCGAGTTGCTAGCTGTTAGCATGCGGCCTACATATCTCCCGAGGGAATACTCACACGTGATCTGCATTCTTATTTATGCAAATCCGATGGTGAACGCTGGGACAGCGCGTGACGTCATCCACTCAGTAACTGGCAGGCTGCAGACAGAACACCTAGATGCTCTTCTCCTCATCTCAGGCAATTTCAACCATGTGTCACTGTCTCCCATTCTACCCACGTTTACCCAGTATGTCACATGCCACACTAGAGACAATAAAACACTGGACTTATTCTACGCAAACCATAAGGAGGCGTACACCTCATCACCACTCCCCCCCACTCGGGAGATCAGATCACAACTTGGTTCATCTCCGGCCGGTGTACAAACCCCTAGTGCACAGACAACCTCCGGTCATGCGCACAGTGAAGTTATGATCTGAGGAGGCAATGGACGCTCTAAAGGACTGTTTTGAAAACACCGCCTGGGAGCATCTCTGCGATCCACATGGTGAGGACATCGATGGCCTCACTCACACCATCACGGACTACATCAGCTTCTGTGTGGACAACACCGTTCCCACCAAGACCATATGGTGTTGCTCAAACAACAAACCCTGGATCAACCCTGAGATAAAAACACTTTTGAGAGAGAAGAAGAGGATTTTCAGGTCGGGGAACGGGGAGATGCTGAAGTCCGTACAGAGGGAGCTGAGGAGAAAGATCAGAGAAGGCAAGGACAGCTTCAGGAAGAAGATGGAGGACAAGCTTCAACAGAGCGACATCAGCGGGGTCTGGAGAAACCTTAAAACCATCTCTGGGCTCCAGAATACCTCCCCCCAGGCCACGGGGGACAGGGAGTGGGCGAACAATCTGAATCTGTTTTTCAATAGGTTTGACCAACCGCCCTCCCCCTGACTGCACAACAACCACTGCTGCCTCTGAAGACATCAAGTCCTGCTGCCCACTCCCCACTCCACCAACACCCCCCCACTCCCAACACACAGCCCCCCAACCTGACCCTCACTAAGACCCAGGTGAGGACGGAGCTGAGGAAGCTCAAGGCGAGGAAGGCGTCGGGACCGGACGGCATCGGCGCAAAGCTCCTCAAGTCCTGTGCAGACCAGCTGTGTGGGATTGTGGAGTACATCTTCAACCTGAGCCTGAAGCTGGGGAGGGTACCACAGTTGTGGAAAACATCTTGTGTGGTACCTGTACCAAAGACTTCCCACCCCAAAGATCTGAACAGCTACAGACCAGTGGCCCTGACGTCCCACATGATGAAGACCCTGGAGAGACTGCTCCTTGCTCACCTCCGCCCCCTGGTGGGACCAGCGATGGATCCACTCCAGTTCGCCTACCAGCATGGTATTGGGGTGGAGGATGTGGTGATCTTCCTCCTTCACCATTCTCTGTCCCACCTGGAGAAGCCCGGGAATGCGGTGAGGATCATGTTCTTTGACTTCTCCAGTGCTTTCAACACCATCCAACTGATGATCCTGAAGGACAAGCTGCTGTGCGCAGGGGTGGACCAGCACCTGTCATCATGGATCCTGGACTACCTCACAAACCGGCCACAGTTTGTGAGAACCCGGGACTGTGTGTCCGACACGATCATTGGTAGCACGGGGGCCCTCCAGGGAACGGTTTTGGCTCCCTTCCTGTTCACCCTTTATACTGCGGACTTCTCACACAACACAACACACTGCCATCTACAGAAGTTCTCTGACGACTCTGCGATCATTGGTCTCATCTCCAACGGAGATGAAGCTGAGTACAGAGGGCTTATCCAGGACTTCGTGGACTGGTACCATCGGAACTGCCTCCAGATCAACGCGAGGAAAACTAAGGAGCTGGTGGTGGACTGCCGCAGGCAAGGACAACCCCTCACAGCACCAGTAAATATACAGGGAGCAGACATCGAGATGGTGACATCCTACAAGTGCCTGGGTGTTCATCTGAACAATAAATTAGACTGGTCACACAATACTGACGCACTCTACAAGAAGGGACAGCGCAGGCTGTTCCTACTGAGGAGACTCAGGTCTTTTGGTGTACAAGGGGCACTGCTGAAGTCATTCTATGGCACGGTGGTGGCATCAGCCATCACTTTTGGAGTGGTCTGCTGGGGCAGTGGCATTACCGCAGCCGATAGGAAGAGACTGAACAAACTAATCAAGAAAGCTAGCTCTGTCCTGGGGCAGCGCCTTGACCCAGTGGAGGAGATGGGCGAGAGAAGGATGGTGGCTAAACTGTCATCTCTGCTGGAGTCCGAGTTCCGCCCTATGCAGGACATACTGAATGCACTGAGGAGCTCATTTAGCAGCAGACTACATCATCCTAGGTGCACAACCGAGTGGTTTCACAGGTCCTTCCTACCTACGGCTGTCAGACTGTACAACCTAAGCAGAGCTGTTCGCAGAGATAGCAAAAAGACGTGACAACCTAATAGTATTGAATGCAAAAGACGCAATAGACTTACACAATGGTCCCCTCCGGTATACAACTAGGAAAATACCGGTCGCTATGGAGGGTGAGAATATGTATGGGTACATAATCATACCATGTAGGATAACTAAGTAGACGGTTATTCTGTTTCATTCCATCTAGCTACAATGCTCCTCACTGTGTGTGTTTATATATTTATTCCATCTAGCAACAATGCTCCACACTGTGTGTGTTTATATATTTACCTCCGCCAAGGAGGTTATGTTTTCATCAGCGTTGGTTTGTCTGTCTGTCTGTCTGTCTGTCTGTCTGTTTGTTAGCAAGATAACTCAAAAAGTTATGGACGGATTTTCATGAAATTTTCAGAGATTGTCAGAAATGGGGTATCCTACAGATGATTAGATTTTGGTGGTGATCCGGATCACCGTCTGGAAAAACAAAAACAAAACAAGCATCACAGTATAGCTAATATATGCCACTTGCGAATGGCATTTTTTTCATGGTCAAGGAATCTATAAAGTTAGACAAAATAAATGTAGGATTAATATTTATGATGTTAAACACTGTATGGGGGGAACTGTGGCGCTTGGCGGAGGTCTGCGCTCTCCGAATGCTTTTCTAGTCATGTATTTATTCCATCTAGCTGCAATGCTCCGCACTGTGTGTGTTTATATATTTACAAATTTATTCCATCTAGCTACAATACTCCGCACTGTGTGTATATATACTCATATATTTATTCCATCTAGCTACAATGCTCCGCACGGTGTGTTTATATATTTATATATTTATTCCTTCTAGCTATAATGCTCCACACTGTGTGTCTATATATATATATTTATATTTATATGTACATATGTATACTCGCTGCTCTTGTTTTTCTCTTGCCTTCTGATTGTTGCTCTGAGTGTTGCTATCCCTGTGCTGTTGCAATCCTGGAATTTCCCCATTGTGGGACTAATAAAGGCTTATCTTATCTTATCTTATCTTATCTTATCTTATAATACTGTTATATTAGTAGTTATATATGTGGGAAGTCTAGTCTAAAGCTTTGTCAAATAGGAAAGTTTTCATTTTTTTCCTTAAAGACAGAGAGAATGTCTGCCTTATGGACCCCGGCTGGTGATTGGTTCCATAAAAAAAGGGGCCTGATAACTGAAAGCCCTAGCCCCCATGGCACTTTTAGAGACCCTAGGCATTACTAGGAGTCCTGCATTGTGATAATGTAATGTTCTGTTCGGATAATAGGGTTAAATCAATTCTTTAAGGTAACTAGGGGATATATGATTATGTATGGTTTTATACAGTGGTGTTTGAAAGTTTGTGATCCCTTTATTTTTCACACACATTTCACACACATTTCCTCTGTGCGGCACGTAATGGCGCACGAGGATTCATAACAGAATGCTCTGGCCAGCAAGAAAAAACCCAGCGGAGTCAACGTGCGTTTTTTCTTTTTTTTTTCACCTTTTTTCCCTTTTCTCTCGAGTAACAACATGGTGGTCTGGATGGACGAGGAGCTAAGAGCACAGGACCTGCTGGAAGAGGCTCTCTTCTTCACCCAGTGGCCACAGTCACCCGAAGACGTTTGGTGGGCGTGGCTCGTTGCAGAAGACATCGAGCGGCATCATCCCGATCTCCGGGTGGTTCCGAGGGTGGATGACATCTTCTCCTTCCTCCTCCCCCCACCAAACATGGAGCCGGAGTGGGCCTCTCCGACATCAGAGCCATCCTCCCGTCAGAAGAAGCGCTCCCGGTGGAAGAAGACATCCTCCTCCCGCGGCTTGCCCACTCCTGCACCATCCCTTAAGCCTGGGCATGTATCATTCCCCGATGTGATGACAGAGGAGGAGAGACTGGGCCTGCTTGCCCTAATCGACCGTCAGATCGAGGAGGAGCGCCGCGAGAGGGAGGAACGAGAATGTGCTTCACTGGCGGTGACTGTTCCATCCTCTGGGCTGGGGGCCGCCCAGGCCGTGAATGTGATGACGGAGGAGGAGAGACTGGGTTTGCTTGCCCAGATAGACCGCCTGATCGAGGAGGAGCGCTACGAAAGGGAGGAATAAGAATGTGCTTCACTGGCGGTGACTGTTCTATCCTCCGGGCTGGGGGCCGCCCAGGCCGTGGATGTGATGACGGAGGAGGAGAGACTGGGCTTGCTTGCCCAGATAGACCGCTTGATCAAGAAGGAGCGCCACGAAAGAGAGGAACAGGAACGGGCTTCACTGGTGGTGACTGCTCCATCCTCCAGGCCGGGGGCCACCCAGGCCGTGGATGTGATGACGGAGGAGAGACTGAATTTGCTCGCTCTCATCGACCGTCAGATTGAGGAGGAACGCTTAGTGAGGAGAGGAGACACCTCGGAGGCCACTGGCGACATCCACAGCCAGGAGAACAGGCAAGTTTTTCCTCATGTTACCCTCACTTTTGATGAACAATGTTGCCTGCCTCCTGGCCAGGAGACTCAGGGTTTGCAGTCCCCTGAGTGCTCCACCTCAGCAGCATAAAGTAGCTCTTCTTTTGACCTCCCCAAACCCTCTGCGTGTGTGCCTATGAGGTCGCTGGCTCCAGAACCAGGTTGCCCAAGGGGGGAGGAACCAGAGCCCCTGGAAAGTCCAGGTCCAGCGAGGAGGCAATCCCCGGCTGCCACACCGGATGAGCCGGTGGTGTGGAAGACGGTGCACGGGGGCACCGAGACTGCTACCACCATCACGCCTGCTGTGGGGGCCGCCGCAGCAGAATCATCCACAGACGACGACGCGGTCCTGGAGGAGGTCAACGTGGGTATAGCACCTGATGGACCGACGGCACCTGCGCACCCTAAGTTGCCGGAGTCCTGGACGGCGGTGGAGCCCGAGTTCAGGCAAATGTGCTCCATAATGTCTGTTGAGTCTATGTTGATATCACACTGCCTGATTCATGGTGAGGAGAGCCCGAGGATGCTCGCAGTATCCCTCAGGGCCACCTCACTGGGCTCTGCCGCTGCCATTGACCCTGACTTGGTCTCTTTCTCTCTCCCCCCGGGTTCGGAGCTCCTGGCCAGGGTCACCGGAGAGCAGTCAAGGCCTCCAGAGGCTGCCGAAGATCTGGACTCAGCACCAGGGTTAGGGAAGAGCCCTACCTCCCGCGTTGGGGAGGCCACCGCGGGAGCAATGATGCCCCTGATGGGGACCACCGCAGGTGCAGCGGAGCTCCAGTCGGAGTCCACCGCCAGACCGGGACCATCACCGGTGCTACAGTCCCCCTGCTCCAACCTTCAGAGGGCGGGGGGGGGGGGCTCCTATCCCTCAGTTTGGCCACCGAGGTTCCCAGGTGGGTAGGCTGCCTCTCCGCCTTCCCCTCCAGTTCTGGTGGCTCCACCACGCTGGTCGGCGACCCCAGAAGACTTGGCCTTTGGGTCAGGTGGCCCATTGGCCCGGGCAGGCCGCCGGATGCTGTTCAACAGGCCACTTGCTGGGCTTGGGACTCGGGCAGGCCACCCGATCAGCCATCTCTTGCTTTGCCGGGGCCCTAGGATGCTGGTCGGCCCCCTGAACTTTGGACTCCTGGGAGGGAGGGCGTCATCCCCATCGAGATGGGAGATGGGGATGGCCACATTGCCATCCCCACATTCCATGGCCACATTGCCTTGAATTGTTCGAAACGTTTATTATAACGTTGGACCTGGGAAAGCTAGACAAGGTGAGGACGTGAGCACTGCTTTTCCACAACCTAGGCCAAAGGATTCTCCGGATACTCAGGGTGACGGACTCATATGAGGAAGTTGTAGAGCTGCTAGCTAACTATTTCACCACGCTGGACAGCATGACGATACCACAGATTCTCTTTTGCCAGAGACAACAAAGAGTCGATGAACCAGTTCAACAGTTCGTCACTGACCTAAGGCAGTTAGCTAGTGTGTGCCGTTTTGGGCCGTTGGAGGAGGAGATCGTGCGGGACCAATTGGCTGAACACACATGTAATGCTGGGCTACAAGCTAGGTTGAGAACGGCGCCTAATGACTTGACACTAGCTAGAGCAGTGGCGCTAGCACTCCAGTTGGAAGCTGTGAAAAAGTTAGCGTCAGAGCTAAATTGGCGCCAGATGCAGAAGACACCCAAACGGCCAACATCAGCCGATGCGGTGGACTCAGGGGACGACGAGAGCATGGCAGATGAATATGAGGCTAATGCGGTGAGCCAGAGGTCTGTTCTGAGGGGGCCCGTCTGCGGAGGTTGTGGGTCCCCGACACACCAGAGCAAAGCACGAGGGTGCCTGGCAAGAGGAAAGCAGCGCAGCAAGTGTGAGAGCATGAACCATTTCGCCAGGGTATGCTGGTCTTCAATGTTGTGGAGCCCACTAAAGCTGGATTCATGCTGCACCTCTGCTGTCCATGTACATGTAACCGGAAACCTTGTGTGATGAAATTTACGTCATCGTCTCCACTCCACTAGTGTCCCCAGTGCTCGACTGTGGACGATCACGAGCAGCCCAAATTTTGTCACCGTGCCGCCTGCCCACCACCTGAACGCTTTGGAAAGCGCATGCGCAACACTGAACGTCCCATTCACAAGGTGGCGATATTGGCACAGAATACCAAGACAAAGTAGATGAAGAAGACAACGAGGAAGCAGGAGATGAGAATAAACATACATGAATCATATATACTGTAAATAGTTCAGCAGCAGCAGCAGCAGCAGCATGTTCGTGGAAAAGGAGTGAAAACCGGGAAGTCAAGCAGCAGAAAGCAAGCAGGATTTCTTCGTTGGTGAAAATCCTGGCGCGTCAGCACATTGTCACCTATCAGGCGGGAGTGAAACTACAAATGACGGTTGTGTGCATGCGTCGACCGCTTGGCCTGGGTAGATGAAAAAAGTGAGCATGAACAGCGCCACGTGCATGCCGGGCTTGTCCAAAGTGCACGCAGACCAAAGCGGACTAGAGGGGAAATGCAGCATGAAAAAGGCTTAAGTAAGCCAGCCTGTCCGCCAACAACGACCAGCCACTCGATGAGTCCCAAAGGCAATGGTTATTCCTATTGTACGGTGGAATTGGACGGTGTAGCTTTACCATTCCTGCTCGATACGGTGGCGGTGCGGTCGATGCTGAACTGGGCCATGGTGAAAAAGTTTTTTTTCCACACCACAGAATCAGGGAGAACCCAGTACCGCTGTATGGGCACAGTGGTAACAGACTGTGCACTGTCGGAACTGTGGACTTAACTGCTTGCTACAAGTTCAAAGCTGTGCACAACTTCATGTTCCAGGTGGCAGCGCATGGTGACAACATTATGGGATGCGACCTTTTCTATGGACTGGGTTTCACCATTAGGTACAGCGCTGGGTTCGAATGGTCAGGGTGTGGACGCTGGAGCTCGCCGGACCTGGTGTATGACGTCGTGGTGTGGGATGAGGTGCCTACGGATGGTACCAACACCAAAGCGCACACCACACACTCTTGGGAGGAGAGCCACTCAGTGGAGGAACCGGATGGCTTCAGTACTTGCGCTCAACCGGCTGCAGTGGGGGCAACTGAGCTGATGGGTGAAGAGTCCGTTCCAGTGAGCGACATCAGGGAGGCACCGAACACCTTCAGTGCCCGTGTTGGGTTTAATCCAGCGACGGGTGAGGGGTCCACTGCAACAGCAGTGACTGCTGAACCACCACAGTGTAACAAAGGTGCCAGGGCGAATGAGAGCACAGAGCTGCCGAGAGCACAGCAGCACATCAAACTAAGAAAGGTACCACTCCAGGTCATGGACTGGGTTTGGGTTTGTGACGACGAAAGACTGGGGCTACGACGGGTTGAGCCCCAGTTGGTGAAACAATGAGCACCGCTGAGGATCGTGGAGAAACTGGAAGTGGCGTGTTTCCAGCTGACGGACGGCTCAGTTCAACATGCTAACCAGCTGCAGCGTGTCCAGGTGGATGCTTCGGGTGATGAGGCCGTGCAGGAGTCAGAGAAAGTGGTGTGAGATCCGGGCTCCTGTATTAGGGAAATCGGCCCTTGTCCCGGGGATCAGCCGTCCCCAGGGGGTGCATCCACCACGGGGCTGATGCAGGGTCCCACCCGATAGACCCACCCTTGCCATGGGAGACTGTGATGAAGAAAAGAAGGACTGTTTAGTTAGGAGCACGGCTTGACACAGCAAAGTGGCAGAACACACCACTTAGCCATGCAGGGTCTCGTGGTAGTCCACCCACGGGCCCTAGTTTAGTTATTGTTTAATGTGTTTAGACTGTTTAATTTTAGTGTGTTTATTGGGGGTTTCTGTTTGACCAAATTGGGGAGGGTCTTGATTGGACGTGTTTTGTGTTTTGTAAAGGGGGGGGATGTCACGATGAGATTTGGACACAATGTGCGGCGTGATGACGTGGCCGGCTGGTGGCGTCATCACGCCGACATATATAAGGGAGTGTCCGTTATTACAGGCTCTCTTGCCCGGACGACTCTGTGTGATACAACATGTTGTGCATTGTTGGCAGTTCCTTAATAAAGCTCAGTTCCAGTGCAGCATCCTCATCTACCTCTTTTGTGCCAGGTCTGTGGACATAACAGTTGTGTACCCTAAGGATAAGTCTAGCTGCCAGAGGCAGAGACCATAGAGGATCACCAAGTACCAAGTGGAGAAGCTTACAAAGAAAGAAGTGAGAGAGGAGTTCAGACTGGAGCTGGCAAACCGCTTTGATTGCCTATACATGAGATGAAGGGGAAGAAAAGGACGACAATTGTTGGATGATAATTGTTCCAGCGAAGAGTGGCGCGGTGGCACTGTGGTTAGCACTGCGGCAGCACAGCAATTCACCCTTGGCCATGGGATCCCTGGTTCGATCCCAGCCCCTGACCAACAGTGATCTGTGTGGAGTTTGCATGGTCTCCCAAGTGTCTGCGTGGGTTTACTCCAGGATTTCTCTGGTTTCCTCCCACAGGCCAAAAACATGCAGGTTAGGTTAATTGGAGACTCTAAAGTGGCTCTAGGCGTGAATGTGTGTGTGAATGGTAAAGGGATAGTGACATAACGTACGGCTCAGGAGACGCACACACACAGGCTCAGAGTAGCTCAAATAGCTTTATTGACAACAAGGGTGTATGAATGTGTGTCTGCGAGATGTGAATGTGTTGGTGGCGGCGTCTGCTTCGGGCACAGAGGCAGGAGACCTTACAGCCGGACAACCCTATGGGAAAAGCACAGGGAAAAGGGTGACGGGCACACACCAACACAGGAGATAAACAAGTTGGAGAGGAGCTTACTTGGAAAGGGCAGATGACTGGCACAGCAAGGAACGAGGTCCGGTAGACAGCCACCTGGAGAGCCTGGTGCAGCAGCGAGGAATAGGCGATGGAGAGGAATAGTCCGCCGCCGGGAAAACCACCTGTGCACAGGGGAGCAGACTTGGGAGAGAAAAAGGTAAGATCGTCTTACCGCTATATTTGCTGAGGATGAGACGGAACTCACAGCAATCAGTAATGAAGACTGACTGCTTCAGGCCGAAGCCCAGGGCGAGGCGGCTTAAATCCCTCGCCGCTGATGATGTGCAGGTGTGCGTGCAGCTGGCGCCGCTGATGAGCGGTGCGGTGTGACAGTACTCCCCCCTCTAGCAGCGCCTCCTGGCGATGGCTTCTCTGGGTGCGCTCGGTGGAATTCAGCGATGAGCGATGGGTCTAACACAAACGACGAGGGTACCCACTGCCGATGTTCAGGCCCATAGCCCTCCCAGTCCACCAAGTACTGCAACCCACGACCCCGGCGCCGGGAGTCCAGGATGGAGGAGACAGGCCAGGCCGGATGGCCATCAATCATCCGGGGCGCGGGTTGCGCAGCAGGAGGAGGGCAAAGGGGGTCGGAGACTGCCAGCTTCACCTTGGACACGTGGAAGGTGGGGTGGATGCGGAGGGAGGGGGGAATAGCTACACGCACAGCCACCGGGTTGATGATCCTGGTGATGGGGTATGGGCCCATAAAACGCTGTGCCAGCTTCCTCCTCTCGCCCTTTAAAATCACGTCCTGGGTCGACACGTAGACTTGCTGACCAACTCTGTACACCGGGGCAGGTCTTCTGTGCCGGTCCGCCACGGCTCTGTTGCGCTCCGCCGTGCGTAAAAGCGCATTGCGCGCTGACGCCCAGATGGAGCGGAACTGCCTGAGATGCGCCCGTACTGAGGGGACAGTTACCTCACTCTCTTGCGCCGGGAACAGCGGGGGGTCGTAATCCAGGGACGCCTTAAAGGGGGACATCCCTGTAGCAGAAGAGCGAGCGGTGTTGTGGGCGTATTCAACCCAGGCGAGGTGGTTACTCCAGGACGTTGGTTTGGACGCCGTGACGCAGCGGAGCGCAGCCTCCAGCTCCTGGTTGGTCCGCTCACACTGCCCGTTGGTTTGGGGGTGATGGCCGGAGGAGAGGCTCACCTTGGCTCCCAGGGCGTTGCAGAACGACCTCCAAACCTCTGAAGAAAATTGGGGCCCCCGGTCCGAGACCACGTCCACCGGAATCCCATGCAGCCTGACCACGTGCTGGATTAGGAGGTCCGCCGTCTCCAGGGCAGTTGGGAGACCTCGTAGGGGGACAAAGTGTGCCGCCTTGGAGAAGCGGTCCACGATGGTCAGGACGGTGTCGAAGGTGTTAGAGACTGGGAGTCCGGTGACGAAATCCAGGGTGATATGCGACCAGGGCCTGCCAGGGACGGGCAGAGGCTGGAGCAAACCCGCTGGAGGGGCATTACCAGATTTGCTGGTGGCACACACTGGGCAGGCCCGGGCGTAGCGGGCAGCGTCCCTCCGCAGGCCCGGCCACCAGAAGGACCGCTGGAGGAGGTCAATCATCCGGGAGGAGCCAGGGTGGCAGGTGAGCTTGGATGTGTGCAACCAGTGGATGACCTCCCCCCAAACCGTGGATGGCACGAACAGCCTCCCCTCCGGTCCGCCGCCAGGGTCAGGTTCCACTTCCTGCGCCTTCCGGATCTTGCTCTCAATGTCCCAGGTGATGGCTCCCACGACGCACGACCTGGGTAGGATGGTGTGGACCGCGTCCTCCGACTCCTCAGGGGCGAATTGCCTAGAGAGGGCGTCGGGCAGGCCGTTCTTGGAGCCAGGCCTGAAGGTGATGGTGAATTGGAACCTGGCAAAGAACAAGGACCAGTGCGCCTGGCGGGCGTTCAGGCGCTTGGCAGATCTTAGGTACTCCAAGTTCTTGTGGTCCGTCAGGACCACGAACGGCAGGTTCGCCCCCTCTAGCCAGTGACGCCACTCCTGTAGCGCGAGCTTGATGGCGAGGAGCTCTCTGTCCCCCACGTCGTAATTCCGTTCCGCCGGGGACAAGCGCCGGGAGAAGAAGGCGCAGGGCCGCTTGGTTCCGTCATCTGGCGACCGCTGGGATAGAACCGCCCCCACTCCTGTGTCCGAAGCGTCCACTTCCACGATGCACTGCAGCGCAGGGTTGACTTGGCTAAGGACCCGGGAGGAGGAGAACTCCGCCTTCAGCGCCTGAAAGGCAGCCGCGGCCTCTTCGGTCCACCGGAACGGGACCTTAGGGGACGTGAGGCGGGTCAGCGGGCCGACGATGGTGCCAAAATTTGGGACGAAGCGGCGGTAGAAATTTGCAAACCCGATGAACTGCTGCACCTGTTTTCTTGATGCAGGTGTGGGCCATTCCACCACCGCCTTCACCTTCTCTGGGTCCGGAAGCACCTGGTCGTGGGAGATGATGAACCCGAGAAAGGATGTTGTCTTCGCGTAGAACTCACATTTTTCGGCCTTCACATACAACCGGTTCTCCAGCAGTCTTTGGAGGACCCGCCTCACGTGGACCCGGTGCTCGTCCCTGGATTTGGAGAAGATGAGAATGTCATCCAGGTAGACGAACACAAACAGGCCAATGAAATCCCGGAGGACGTCGTTGATAAGGCACTGAAAGACGGCTGGAGCGTTGGTCAACCCGAACGGCATCACCAGGTACTCGAAGTGGCCATTCGGGGTACGGAAGGCTGTCTTCCACTCATCTCCCTCCCGGATCCGGACGAGGTGGTATGCGCTGCGTAGATCCAGCTTGGTGAACCAAGTCGCCCCCTGGAGGGAGTGGAAGGCGGTGTCCATGAGGGGCAGGGTGTAGCGATCCTTCTCCGTAATGTCGTTTAGGGCACGATAGTCGATGCAAGGACGGAGGGACCCGTCCTTCTTACCCACGAAGAAGAATCCTGCCCCCACAGGTGATGACGATGGGCGGATTATCCCAGCACTCAGCGACTCCTTGAGGTAAGCGTTCATGGTCTCCTTCTCCGGCGCTGACAGGCTGTAGAGTCGCCCAGAGGGTAAGGGTGCCCCCTGGTGGAGGTTAATTGCGCAGTCATAGGGCCTATGAGGAGGAAGAGACATCGCCTTGGACTTGCTGAATACCATACCCAGGTCGTGAAACTCTGATGGCACCAGGGACAGGTCCGGGGGTGCAGCGTCCGTGGATGATGGAGGAGAGGACGGAGAGCAAGCAGCGGACTGTAGACAGGTGCTCATGCAGAATGTACTCCATGCTGACACCCCGGCAGACTTCCAATCCAAAACGGGGTTGTGGAGGCGTAGCCAGGGATACCCCAGGATGACGGGCGACACAGAGTTGGGCAGGACGTAGAAGGTTATCTCCTCCCGGTGGTTTCCAGAGATGATAACCGGAACGGGGACGGTCTGGTGTGTTACTCTCCCCAGGGTGACACGGGAGAGGTTGACCAGGGAGATAGGGGTCTTTAATGCCTGGCAGCGGATGCCCAATCGGGTTGCCAGGCTTTGTGAAATAAAGCTGCCCTCCGCGCCCGAATCCACCAGTGCGTGAGTGAGATGCCCAGTGGAGTTGTGACAAAATCGGACGGGCAGCTTCAATTGGGTGAGGGAACTTAACCGATTGACGTCCGCGAGGCCCCCTACAGTGACTCGCGGACCCCGCCGTTTGGCTTGTGGACAAAGCTCTACCGTGTGTTGACTGTCCCCGCAATACATGCAGAGATTCAACTCACGGCGGCGCTGTCTCTCTGCCGGGGAAAGCTTTGTCCAGCCCGTCACCATCGGCTCCGACTCCTCGGGGCGCGATGGTGGCGGCGTCGCCAGGGGGCGAGCTTGGAACGGGCGCGACGAGGCTCCACGAGGGCGAGAAGAAGACGACTTCCGTCCTGAGGAGCGCTCGCGCAGCCTGTTATCCAAACTGATGGCAAGGGACGTTAGCTCCGCTAGAGTCTCCGGGATATCCCGTCCAGCCAGTTCATCCCTCAGATCATCGTTGAGACTGCGGAGGAAAAGGCCACAGAGGGAGCGTTCCTCCCAGCCCAATTCCTCCGCCGCTACCCGGAAGTCGACCGCATAGTCCGCTGCCAACCGGCTTCCCTGCTGGAGGCTGAGAAGCCGATCGACCTGGACCGTCTCGGTAAGAGAGTGGTCAAAGACCTCCAGGAAGCGTCTCACGAATTGGTCATACATGAGGGTGGCATAACTGGGCCTTGCCATTACGGCGTAGGTCCACGTTAGTGCTCGCCCCTCTAGGAGATTCCCGATATAACCAATTCGGCTATGATCTGAAGGAAAGTCTCCGGGAACACGGTGGAACACGGACTCACACTGCATTATGAACCCTCGTGCTCCGCCGAGCTTACCGCTAAAGCGGGCGGGGGTTGGAATGGGTGTGAGCCGAGTCGGTGCTCCCGGAGCCTGGTGGACGGCCGCTGGAGCAGCAGGAGCCGCGCCACCCTGACGAGCCAGGGGGAACGGCTGTTGGGGAACCAAGCGGTCCAATCGGTTAGTTATACTGATTAATTGATTGAGTGTCACCTGTTGCTGATAAGCTATTTGGTCCACTCGAGCCTCGAGAGTGGAAAGCCGGTGTGCGAGCCCGCCGTCTGCCGAGCCGCTCTGCTGAAGCCGTACTGACATAACGCACGGCTCAGGAGACGCACACACACAGGCTCAGAGTAGCTCAAATAGCTTTATTGACAACAAGGGTGTATGAATGTGTGTCTGCGAGATGTGAATGTGTTGGTGGCGGCGTCTGCTTCGGGCACAGAGGCAGGAGACCGTACAGCCGGACAACCCTATGGGAAAAGCACAGGGAAAAGGGTGACGGGCACACACCAACACAGGAGATAAACAAGTTGGAGAGGAGCTTACTTGGAAAGGGCAGATGACTGGCACAGCAAGGAACGAGGTCCGGTAGACAGCCACCTGGAGAGCCCGGTGCAGCAGCGAGGAATAGGCGATGGAGAGGAATAGTCCGCCGCCGGGAAAACCACCTGTGCACAGGGGAGCAGACTTGGGAGAGAAAAAGGTAAGATCATCTTACCGCTATATTTGCTGAGGATGAGACGGAACTCACAGCAATCGGTAATGAAGACTGACGGCTTCAGGCCGAAGCCCAGGGCGAGGCGGCTTAAATCCCTCGCCGCTGATGATGTGCAGGTGTGCGTGCAGCTGGCGCCGCTGATGAGCGGCGCGGCGTGACAGATAGTGCCGTACCGTGGATGCCCCCAATTTCCCCTCTGGGGATCAATAAAGTATACAAAATCAAAAAAAAAAAAAAAAAAAAGAAGAACTCATCATGGCGACACAGAGAGAAAATAATAGAGAAGGCCAAAAGTTTCCAAAGTATGGGAGGATTTTGCCGAAAATTAATAAATGAAAGAAGTTAAATGTAGACTGTAAAGGAGTGCTGTCATATCACAGCTGCACTACAGCTATGCATCCATTCCCTCCTCCTCTCCGTTCCTCCATCTCCGGCCACCTGTCAGTGGACTGCACCGGTAAGGTTAGCAAGTAATGTTAGCTTTTCTTATTTTTAATGAGCGACTTTAGAAAACTGACCCCACTATTAGTGTGTGCCGTTTAAATAGTTTACCTGTTGTCGGCCAGTAATCTCTCTTACAATAGTTGCTGACAGCTGAGCTGCTTCCATTATGCTAGCTATATGTTAACTGCAGTAAATGGGTGAATTACATGAGCAACTTAGTCTTTTTTGTATTCTCTATTATTGTCACCATAATATCAGCATTAATTCTGAATATTAGTGTATCTCGTTAAATTAGAATATTATAATTTGTAATTTAACTAAAAAAGATAACCATAATCATCACAAATAATTTAAAATGGCTTAAATATTTCACTGTATGTGTAGTTGAGGCTCACATTCCTGCACTGATGTTTAAAGTGTTGTTTTTTTTTTTTTATTTTGGACTGGAAGAAGTTTGTCTAATTTTCATCTGAAGCCTAATTAAACTTTTAAACTTCTAGAACTAGTAAGGCTTTAAACAGGATGGATTAGCTTATTTTCTTTGTTTACGTTAATGGAGTTGACTATTACTCTAGTTTGTTTTTAACATGCAGTTACAACAACCTTTATGGAGCAGTAAAGTATTTGATTTTTTACACTTTAACATCTATTATTTAATTGTGTTGCCACAAACATTTCTGATTAAGCTGCAAAGTTCAAGTTTCCAACTCATGTTTGATGGGTCATTATTTTATTTAGCTATGGGAACTTGTTATAATAGGCTACATTATATTAAGGCAGAGACTGACAACAAATTGATTTTCACAGTTGTGCAGGCTTAGGTGAAGTAAAACATGACCGAGAGCTCCGAACAGGAGCTGTGCCAGCAGAAAGCTGAGCTGGTGAACATGACAGAAATAATCGTGATTAGTCGACCGATTGAAAAAATAGTCATTAGATTAGTCGATTACCAAAATAATCATTAATTGCAGCCCTAGTGGACAACGCAAAGACTCGAGGACAGAAAACAAATGCCCAGAGACAGTACAATGAGGCCACTGAAAGGGTGAAAAGATGCTGTAGGAAGTATAAGAGGGGGTGAGTCGAAGGAATCGCTACCGATGCCGAAGAAGCAGCAGCCAAACATGACTCAAAAACACTACACCAACTTACAAGAACTCTGAGTGGTAAAGGGACCAAGCAGTGTAAACCAGTGCGCTGCAAAGAAAGCAAATTAATTGGCATAACTCAGGAGCAACTAAAGAGATGGTGCAAATACGTCAAGGAAGTCTTAAATAGACCCCCTCCACAGAACTCCCCACAGCTAGAACCAGCAACAGAACCACTCCCCATAAGGACACGCATCATCAACAAGATGGAAATAAGGAAGGCATTGAAGTGTCTCAAGAATGGAAAAGTATCAGGTTGTGATGGCATTCTGCCAGAAGCGTGGAAAGAAGGGGTGAGCAATCCGTGAAAGCCCTGCAGCCGCTACTTAACAAGATCTGGACTCAGGAATGCATTCCTGAGGACTGGAAAAGAGGACAAATAATCAAACTGCCCAAAAAAGACTACCTGACGCACTGCAAGAACTGGAGAGGGGTCATACTCCTTTCCACAGCCAGCAAGGTATTGTGCCCTGTCATCCTCAATCGTACAGCCATCCATCCATCCATCCATCCATCTTCTACCGCTTTTCGGGAGGTCCGGGTCGCGGAGGCAGCAGTTCAAGCAGAGAAGCCCAGACTTCCCTCTCCCCAGCCACCTGCTCCAGCTCTTCAGAGGGGATACCAAGGCGTTCCCAGACCAGCTGGGAGACATAGTCTCTCCACTGAGTCCTGGGTCTGCCCCGGGGTCTCCTCCCAGTGGGACGTGCCTGAAACACCTCAAGTGGAAGGCGTCCAGGAGGCATCCTAATCAGATGCCCATACCACCTCAACTGACTCCTTTCAATGTGGAGGAGCAGCGGTTCTACTCTGAGCCTCTCCCGGATGACTGAGCTCCTCACCCTATCTCTGAGGGTGAGTCCAGCAATCCTACGGAGAAAGCTCATTTCAGCCGCTTGTATCCGCGATCTCGTTCTTTCGGTCATTACCCAAAGCTCGTGACCATAGGTGAGAGTAGGAACGTAGATTGACTGGTAAATCGACAGCTTTGCCTTAGAACTAAGCTCCCTCTTCACCACAACAGACCGGTACAACGTCCGCATCACTGCAGATGCTGCTCCAATCCGTCTGTCGATCTCTCGCTCCATTTTCCCCTCACTCGTGAACAAAACCCCAAGATACTTAAACTCCTCCACTTGGGGCAGGAGCCTGTCCCCAACCCGGAGAGGACAATCCACCTTTTTTCGGCTGAGGACCATGGACTCGGACTTGGAGGTGCCGATTCTCATCCCAGCCGCTTCACACTCAGCGGCAAACCGTCCCAGCAAGAGCTGTAGGTCATTGCTGGATGAAGCCAACAGGACAACATCATCTGCAAACAACAGAGATGAGATCCTGTGGTCACCAAGCATGACACCCTCCATTCCCTGGCTGCGCCTAGAAATCCTGTCCATAAAAATTATGAACAGGATCGGTGACAAAGGGCAGCCCTGGCGGAGTCCAACTCTCACTGGGAATGACTCCGACCGAGTGTTGGCAATACAAACCAAACTCTCACAACGGTCGTACAGAGACCGAATAGCTCGTAACAACAAGCCCGATACCCCATACTCCCGAAGCACCCCCCACAAAAATCCACGAGGGACGCGGTCAAGTGCCTTCTCCAAGTCCACAAAACACATGTAAACTGGTTGGGCAAACTCCCACGAACCCTCAAGAATTCTCGAGAGGGTAAAGAGCTGGTCCGATGTGCCACGGCCAGGACGAAAACGAGGACGAGGACGAGGACGAGGTCGAACCTCGGATTCAGGAGGAGCAATCGTACAGCCAATGCCCTGGAAAGCAAACTTCGAATCAAGCTGGGTTCAGGCCGAACTGCTCTTGTTTTGTGACCATCAGCCACCCTTAGAATTATAACAGAGCAGTCCATTGAGTTCAATTCACAACTATACCTCCTCTTCATTGATTTCGAAAAAGCCTATGAATCTGTAAACAGAAATACTTTTTGGAGCGTGCTTTGACACTACGGAGTCCCTGGAAAAATTTTAAGCATGATACAAATTTTCTACGAAGGATGCCAAGCACAAGTTGTACACGATGGCCAGGTTACTGAACCCTTCTCTATGACCATGGGCGTAAGACAAGGGTGCCTCCTCAGCCCCATGTTCTTTCTAGTTGCGCTGGACTGGGTGATGCCAGAGACCCCAGAAGGGCAGGCAACAAGAATCCAGTGGACACTTACAGAGAAGCTCAAAGATCTAGATTTTGCAAACGATATTGTCTTGTTGAGCCAAAGCATTCGGCATATGAGGGAGAAGAGCCAAAGCCTCGAGGCCAATGCCAAGCACGTAGGATTGAAGATCAACACCGAAAAAAAAAAAAATGAGGATACACCCACCTAGAAGAGCTAACCCTATCGAGTGCTCTGGAGACATTTTCGAGCAAGTGGAAGAGTTCACATATCTGGGCAGTATAGTAGACACAGAAGGAGGCACAACAAAGGATGTCAGCACCCACATCAGCAAGTCTCAGACTGCATTCTCCATACTCCGGCCAATCTGGAAGCTAAAGAGTCTATCCACGAGAACCAAGCTGTGAGTCTTTAGCTTGAATGTCAAATCAACCGTCCTCTATGGGTGCGAAACATGGAGCCTCACAAAGGAACACCTCAGGAAACTGCAAACCTTTGTCAACAAGCGGCTCCATCACATTCTGAAGATCTGGTGGCCCATCAAAATTACAAATGAAGAGCTGCTCCAATGTGCACAACAAGAATCAGTAGAAATCTCCATCCAAGAAGATGGGGCTGGCTGGGCCATACTCTCCCGAAACTGCAAAACTTCATCACTAGGCTAGCAGTACAATGGAACCCACAAGGGAAGCATAAAAGAGGCAGACCAAGGTTTTCATGGAGAAGAGCTGTAGAAAAGGACATGAAGTCAATGGACGTGACCTGGACAGAACTTAAACGGTAAAAATGGTAAATGGTATTCACTTATATAGTGCATTTTACTCTGGATGACCAAACCGCTTTACAGATCCTGCTATCCACCCATTCATGCACACATTCACACATTGATGGCGGTGGAGCTGCCATGCAAGGTGCTGGTCTGACCCACCAGCAGCAACTGGAGGTTCAGTGTCATGCTCAAGGACACTTCGACATGCAGACTGAGCAGGAATCGAACCCCTCACCCTCCGATCAGTGGTCGGCCACACTACACCTGCACCACAGCCGCCCAAGCTGTGACCAAGAAGACCAAGGCAACTAGAAAAGACCATTGGTGTTCGTTTGTCAAGGGTCTTGTCACGAGCAGGGTCTGATGTTCTGCCGGACCGAGTCTCGTGACTCTTCTGTTATATTCTTATATATTTATCTGCTGTATTTTGGTACCCTTTTTGAGTTGTCACTGCTTTTTATGTGTCTATTTATGTTTCAATGTTTGCCTCATTTGAAATTATGTTCTGTATTTTGGTATATTTAAATTCATGCCGTGGGTGGACAGCTGGCTGGCAGTGTTTCCAGGTTCACGTTTGTACTGCCTGTCAAGCTGTCCACCACTCCTCCCTCATCCCTCATTACTACTCTCAGCTGAGTCCAATTATTAGTTGTTGCTCTCCTGCTCAAGTGTCATCACTCACGCCATTATGCCATCGACTGTTTAAGTTCTACCTGCTCACTTATTCCTCGCTGTATTTTAGTATGTTATCCTCCTAATCTTCTGTTTGTTTCCTTGATGTGCTGTATTTTCCTCCAGAGCTTGGCTCCGCTCTGAGGCACAACATGTAAGTCTTCATCTCGTTCAACTGTTAATCCTCTGTGGTGCTGTTTTTTTCCCTCCAGAATCATTTCCCCGCTCTGAGGCACCACATATTATAATTCTTCATTTGGCATTTTGTATTTGACTCATTTTGGAACTGTCTATTTCACTGTAGTGTTGTTTCCCCTCTAGAGCCGTTTTCCCGCTCTGAGGCACTACATGTTATATTTTCTCGTTTGGCTTTTTTGTATTTGACACATTTTGAACTGTTTGTCCTCTGTTTAATAAACACACGGCACCATCCAGCGCTTGAACTTGTTTCTCTCTGCACCTCGTAGAGGCGCATATGACAACTCTGTGCTCTGAATGTGTGGGCAAAGAGGACCGATGATGATCCAGCATTTTGTACATAGCACAAAAAGCCTTGCATCACTTCTGTTGTGTGGTATTTTTAAAAACATCTCCACCCTTTAGGTACTGGACAACTGTGCCTGGTATCCCAACAGGCACCCTTCACAACTTTTGACAAATGAAATGGAAATACAGTGGGGCAAAAAAGTATTTAGTCAGCCACCAATTGTGCAAGATCTCCCACTTAAAAGATGAGAGAGGTATCCAATTTTCATCATAGGTATACCTCAACTATGAGAGACAAAATGAGAAAAAAAAAAATCCAGAAAATCACATTGAAGGATTTTTAATGAATTAATGGGTAAATTCCTTGGTAAAATAAGTATTTGGTCACCTACAAACAAGCAAGATTTCTGGCTCTCACAGACCTGTAACTTCTTCTTTAAGAGGCTCCTCTGTCCTCCACTCATTAACTGTATTAATGGCACCTGTTTGAACTCATTATCAGTATAAAAGACACCTGTCCACAACCTCAAACAGTCAGACTGCAAACTCCACTATGGCCAAGACCAAAGAGCTGTCAAAGGACACCAGAAACAAAATTGTAGACCTGCACCAGGCTGGGAAGAGTGAATCTGCAATAGGTAAGCAGCTTGGTGTGAAGAAATCAACTGTGGGAGCAATTATTAGAAAATGGAAGACATACAAGACCACTGATAATCTCCCTCGATCTGGGGCTCCACGCAAGATCTCACCCTGTGAGGCCAAAATGATCATGAGAACGGTGAGCAAAAATCCCAGAACCACACGGGGGGACCTAGTGAATGACCTGCAGAGAGCTGGGACCAAAGTAACAAAGGCTACATCAGTAACACACTACGCCGCCAGGGACTCAAATCCTGCAGTGCCAGACGTGTCCCCCTGATTAAGCCAGTACATGTCCAGGCCCATCTGAAGTTTGCTAGAGAGCATTTGGATGATCTAGAAGAGGATTGGGAGAATGTCATATGGTCAGATGAAACCAAAATAGAACTTTTTGGTAAAAACTCAACTTGTCGTGTTTGGAGGAGAAAGAACACCATACCTACTGTGAAGCATGGGGGTGGAAACATTATACTTTGGGGCTGTTTTTCTGCAAAGAGACCAGGACGACTGATCCGTGTAAAGGAAAGAATGAATGGGGCCATGTATCGTGAGATTTTGAGTGAAAACCTCCTTCCATCAGCAAGGGCATTGAAGATGAAACGTGGCTGGGTCTTTCAGTGTGACAGTGATCCCAAACACACTGCTCGGGCAACGAAGGAGTGGCTTTGTAAGAAGCATTTCAAGGTCCTGGAGTGGCCTAGCCAGTCTCCAGATCTCAACCCCATAGAAAAGGAGGGAGTTGAAAGTCTGTGTTGCCCAGCGACAGCCCCAAAACATCACTGCTCTAGAGGAGATCTGCATGGAGGAATGGGCCAAAATACCAGCAACAGTGTGTGAAAACCTTGTGAAGACTTACAGAAAATGTTTGACCTCTGTCATTGTAACAAAGGGTATATAACAAAGTATTGAGATGAACTTTTGTTATTGACCAAATACTTATTTTACCGAGTAATTTACCAATTAATTCATTAAAAATCCTTCAATGTGATTTTCTGGATTTTTTTTTCTCATTTTGTCTCTCATAGTTCAAGTATACCTATGATGAAAATTGGAGACCTCTCTCATCTTTTAAGTGGAAGAACTTGCACAATTGGTGGCTGACTAAATACTTTTTTTTCCCCACTGTAAGTGCAAAATGTAGAGAACTGAACCAAACTGCCTTCCCAAAGTGCAACTAAGCTATCAATTTCTCACCACCAAACTTTGTTGTGCTAGATCTCTGGTGTAACTGTTGACTCAGACTGCAGAGCTCCTCCAATGAAAATATCACTACGCAAGTGTCATCACAGCCTGAGAAGAACTCCCTGTGACTAGTAACTTGATATTTATGCATTTATGTGAGAATTATTGGAGTTTCCCTGTTCGTAAATCATCTCCAAGTTAGTGTTTTACGGAGCAAAATTCTGGCTACACCAACCAGTCTGTTATAAGGACAGGTATGCAGTCTGTACAAAACTCCAGGCTACAAATTACACCCATGAGTCCTCTCCCACACAGACAGATAAATGCACTAACCAGTCACTGTTCCAACTGCTGATCCCAGCAGAGCATGGATGGCCAGCAAGGGTGAGTAGAGCAGGACAGCCCCCAGAATAACCAGGGAAGGTCCGAGAGAGCTGCAGGCGTAGATTTGACCCACACCAAGAGGGATGCCACGGATTACCTGAGCAAAGAGAGAAATTAGAGGAGGATTTTAAGAAGTGTTCACACATTATGAAGCATATTGAAAATGCCATGAGCAGGAACACAGAATATATTCAGTGTATTTCTGTCAGTCTAAATGAGCTATCCTTTTTTTACATGCTCACACATACTGTACGCTACACTCCAGCCTGAAGGGTTTCCATGGTGATGTGATGGGTGCACCTGCGTGTCGCTGATATTTACAAGTCCTAAATGGCCTTTTTTGTGGCTGTCTGCCTCACAGCTCCTGTGTGTGTTAAATACACCGTCAGAGTAGCAGCTGGAGCATCGTCCTCAGCAGAGAGACCAAACCTTAAGACTTCAAGTATAAATAGTACCAACGTCACAGTGTCTCTGCAGAGAAATGGCACAAAGATGGGTGAAGTGGAGACGTTAGGAGGACATGGGTATAGCCAAAAAAAAAGGAAGCGCAATGGCAATGGAGAAAGAAAATGAGATTAAAGGAAACAAATTCAAAAGTCAATGTGAGGATAAGACACGGGATTTAGAAGTTTCAGATTTTTACTGAAGAAAAGAAATTCACTAAATGAAAAAGAGAGCATTTACTATAAGGCAAGTGACAATGAAAATATGTGGATATGGGAAGGATTTCAAATAAAAGATATAAAGAAGGAGAGAAAGATATTGAGAAGAGAAAGGAAGTGAGAAGGTGGAGGAGCTTAAACTTGTGCGAAGTGATTATTCAGTGTGAGGGACAAACTGTGCCAGGGGGCGTGATGCTTGTTAATGGAATCATGTGTAAATATTGACTCTAAATTCAGGACACCTTACAGCACTAAGGGGGTTCAGGCAGCATAGCTAATGTAGGTTAAACAGTTTCACAGTCAGTTTGCAGATCACTATGTACAGAAATACATTTATGCAGTGCGCTACTAACTTCAGTCAGTGGGCTGTCAAATACTCAGAGGCCCATTAACAGACCTTCATAAGTCATCTCCATACATATATTTTATATTTATGTATCATGAAACAAGGATGAAACAAAGTTAAATATCTACAGACAGTCTTCTGATTTGGCAGTCACTCTGAGGAGCAGAACTCCCTATGGTAGGTTGGTGCTGCTGCCATGTGTTATGTGTTTTATATTTTTATTTAATGTTTTATTTACCCTCAGTTATTATATTTCATTATGATCTTACTTACTATACTTTTTATTTGGATTTTGTTTGCTATTTATCTTAACCTGTAAAGTACTTTGTGACTCTGTCTGTATAAATAAACTTAAGGTGAACAAGACTACGGTGTATTTTCATGAAAACAAATATTTTAAAAAAGAATTAAAGTGCAGAATTAAAGTCTTTCTATTCTTCAAAAAAGAATACATACATACTGATGCATATTATTTATGGGACTGAAATAATCACAATATTTACATCTTAACAGTTGGATGATACTATGGTGGCGGGTAACATATGATACCCTAGGTAGGACATGGCAAACAGAGTTGCCATATTCTGCAGGTAATTATAATGGTTGGCAGCACCCTCAACAGTGTGATTACAGGATACACACGCAGTTGTTCATTATATTCATTGCAATCATATAAGCAAGCTATGTACTGTATATGAAGCGTGACTAGCATAGCGCCTAGCCATGTTTTATCTATTGTTTACATATCTATGGCCAGTAAAGTTATCGCGATGAAATCCTGCACATTGAAGAAGTGGTTCTATGTCAGATATCCTTCAGAATGAGAGACATGCCCCACCATGCATTACAGAAGTGTTCTTCCTGAAGTTGTTCCTTGCATTTTAAATTAAATCACCCTTTATTGTCATTCATCTGTACAACCAATCATGTACAGTAGAACAAAATTGTATTTTACCTATCTACAGTGTTAATCACACACACCAAGCGTAGAATCAGAGGGCCGCTGCCATGCAAAGTGCAGCCACTGATTTCCCTCCTCCATTCCATTATTGCTGAGCACCAAGCTGGATGGCAGGAAGTTCCACTTTTATATGGTCTTCGGCATGACCCGGCCAGGATTTGAACCCCTGCCTCCAGGGTGTGGGGCGGATGCTGTACCAACTGAGCCACCACTCAGATTGCTTCTATGTTTATTCATCTTCTGCCCCCAGAGGTGTGATTTAAAAGATGTGCAGTCTATGGCTATAACTTATCTATGAAATAATCGCTCTGAGAGGACATGCAAATTTGATTTGGCTGATAGTGTCACATGCTGCGCTGGCTAGAAGTGGAGCATAGATATGAAGGGGTTCAAAGCTCAAATCAGTCATTCAGATCAACGAAGATGTCGGACTCTTGTGCCGCACATGGCTGTTGAAACAAACGGACAAAGAAAACAACTAGAAAAGCACTCGGAGAGCGCAGACCTCCGCCAAGCGCCACAGTTCCCCCCCATACAGTGTTTGTGTGTACGTTTTCAGATTCCTTGATCATGAAAACATATGACCAGCAATTGGATTCACAATGATAGGATTAGTGGTTCAGTAGTAAAAGCATTACCTCCTTGGCGGAGGTAATAAACTGAAGTGTTGCTGTTGTGTCCATCTCCTCCATCTCTAAACTCCCAGGCTGTGGGCGTTGCAATTCATCGCACAACCACGTACAACCCACAGGCCAATGGGTTATGCAAGCGTTTTCATAGATCACTGAAAGCAGCACTCAAGGCTTCACTGACGGATGCAAATTGGGTAGACAGGTTGCCGTGGGTTTTATTGGGGTTGCGCTCCGCGGCAAAAGAGGATTTGGAAGCTTCCCCGGCAGAGAGCTTGTTTTTGCGCAGCCCCTATGGCTGCCCGGGGAATTTCTGCCAAATAATCCCACGCCGGACAGCTGCCCGTCTCAGCTTTTGCAGCGTAGCGCAAACACAGGCATGCTGCCGGGCCCGGCCCACCACTGTTTTCCGCGTGCTTTTGTGCCTAAAACTTTGAAGAACGTGGAGTTCGTGTTCGTCAGACACGACGACCAGCGCCCTCCATTGCGCCTGCACACATGTTGAAAATGGCCCTATCTCACAATGTTAAAGAATCCTTTAAAAAATTCCTGGATCCAGATCATCCCCAAAATTTAATCAGTTCTTCCTTGTACCATTTCCAACAACGCCTGAAAGTTTCATCGAAATCCGTCCAAAACTTTTTGAGTTATCTTGCTAACGAACAGACAGACAAACAGACAGACAAACCCCGGCAAAAACATTACCTCCTGCGGCCTGCGGCCTGGCAGAGGTAACAAAAGGCATAACATTTCATAGGTGAGACTTTGCTATTATAAAAATGCTCTAAAATAAATATGTAAGGATTTTAGAAAAAGTCTGACAGCAGCAGGTATGAAGAAGGCTATATTAACATAAAGCACTTTCTCTTTAATTTTACTTACGATCCAGCCATCCATCCATCTTCTACCGCTTTTCCTGAGGTCCGGGTCGCGGAGGCAGCAGCTCCCTCTTCACCACAACAGACCGGTACAACGTCCGCTCACTGCAGATGCTGCTCCAATCCGTCTGTCGATCTCTCGCTCCATTTTCCCCTCACTCATGAACAAGACCCCAAGATACTTAAACTCCTCCACTTGGGGCAGGAGCCTGTCCCCAACCCGGAGAGGACAATCCACCTTTTTCCGGCGGAGGACCATGGACTCGGACTTGGAGGTGCTGATTCTCATCCGAGCTGCTTCACACTCAGCGGAAAACCGTCCCAGCAAGAGCTGTAGGTCATTGCTGGATGAAGCCAACAGGACGACATCATCTGCAAACAACAGAGATGAGATCCTGTGGTCACCAAGCATGACACCCTCGGTTCCCTGGCTGCGCCTACAAATCCTGTCCATAAAAGTTATGAACAGGATCGGTGACAAAGGGCAGCCCTGGCGGAGTCCAACTCTCACTGGGAATGAATCCGACCGAGTGTTGGCAATACGAACCAAACTCTCACAACGGTTGTACAGAGACCGAATAGCTCGTAATAACAAGCCTGATACCTCATACTCCCAAAGCACCCCCCACAAAAATCCACGAGGGACACGGTCAAATGCCTTCTCCAAGTTCACAAAACACATGTAAACTGGTTGGGCAAACTCCCACGAACCCTCAAGAATTCTCGAGAGGGTAAAGAGCTGGTCCGATGTGCCACGGCCAGGACGAAAACCACATTGCTCCTCCTGAATCCGAGATTCGACCAACGGCCAGACTCTCCTCTCCAGTACCTTGGCATAGACCTTCCCAGGGAGGCTGAGGAGTGTGATCCCTCTAAAGTTGGAGCACACCCTCCGGTCCCCTTTTTTGAAGAGAGGAACCACCACTCCGGTTTGCCATGTGAAAGGCACTGCCCCCAACCTCCACGCAATGTTGCAGAGACGTGTCAACCATGACAGCCCAACAACATCCAGGGCCTTGAGGTACTCAGGGCGAATCTCGTCCACCCCCGGGGCCCGGCCACCAAGGAGGTTTTTAACCACCTTGGTGACCTCAGCCCCTGTGATATGCGAGTCATCCCCCTCGTCCCCAAACCCTGCTTCCTCTGTGGAAGGCGTATCAGTGGGATTGAGGAGATCCTCAAAGTATTCCTTCCACCGCCCGACGATGTCCCCAGTCAAAGTCAACAGTGTCCCATCCGCACCATACACAGTGTGAACGGGGAGCTGCTTTCCCCTCCTGAGCCGCCAGACAGTTTGCCAGAATCTCTTTGAGGCCGACCGAAAGTCTTGTTCAATGGCCTCACCAAACTCCTCCCATACCCGGGTTTTTGCTTCAGCAACCACCCGAGCTGCGCTCCGCTTGGCCTGCCGGTACACCTCAGCTGCTTCGGGAGTCCCACAAGCCAACCAAGCTTGATAGGACTCCTCCTTCAGCTTAATGGCCCCCCTCACCACTGGTGTCCACCACTTGGTTCGGGGGTTGCCACCACGAAATACACCGACCACCTTGCGGCCGCAGCTCTGGGCCGCCGCTTCAACAACAGAGGTGGAGAACATGGCCCATTCAGACTCCATGTCTCCAGACTCCCTCGGAATGTGGTTGAAGTTCTTCCGGAGGTGGGAGCTGAAGACCTCCTGGACAGGGGCCTCAGCCAGACGCTCCCAGCACACCCTCACTATACGTTTGGGTCTACCAGGTCTGAATGGCTTCCTCCCCTGCCATCGGATCCAACTCACCACCAGGTGGTGATCAGTTGACAGCTCTGCACCTCTCTTTACTCGGGTGTCCAAGACATACGGTCGCAGGTCTCATGACACGATAACAAAATCGATCATCGACCTGCGACCTAGGGTGTCCTGGTGCTAGGTGTACATATGGACACCCTTATGCTTGAACATGGTGTTTGTTATGGACAGACTGTGGTTAGCACATAAGTCCAATAACTGAACACCACTCGGGTTCAGATCGGGCAGGCCGTTCCTCCCAATCACCCCCCTCCATGTTTCACTGTCGTTGCCCACGTGCGCATTGAAGTCCCCCAGTAAGACAATGGAGTCTCCAAGAGGAGCACCCTCCAGCACCCCAGTCATAGACTCCAAAAAGGGTGTGTACTCTGAAACATCATTTGGTGCATAGGCACAAATGATGGTCAGGACCCGTTTCCCAACCCAAAGGCACAGGGAAGCAACCCTTTCGTCCACCGGGGAAAACTCCAATATAGAGACAGCAAGGTGGGGGGATACAAGAATACCCACCCCTGCTCGTCGCCTCTCACCTGGGGAAACTCCAGAAAAAGGCCAAGCTCCAGCCCCTCTCCAGGTGACTGGTTCCGGAACCGGAGCTGTGTGTTGAGGTGAGGCCGACTATATCTAGCCGGTATCTCTCAACCTCGTACACCAGCTCAGGCTCCTTCCCCACCAGAGAGGTGACATTCCACGTACCAAAAGCCAGTTTAGAAAGCTTGGGATCAGTCCGCCAAGGTCTCCGCCTTTGGCCGCCACCTAATCCACATAGCACCGGACCCCCATGATCCCTCCTGCAGGTGGTGAGCCCACTGGAGGGCGGACCCATGTAACTCCTTCGGGCTGAGCCCGGCCAGGTCCCATGGGTGGAAACCCGGCCACCAGACGCTAGCCTTCAAGCCCCTCCCCCAGGCCTGGCTCCAGGGTGGGGCCCCGGTAACCCCATACCGGGCGGGGTACACTGAATCCTTGATATACAATTTATCATGAGAGTCTGTTGGATCGTTCTTAGTCTGGCCCTTCACCCAGGACCAGTTTGTCTTGGGTGACCCTATCAGAGGCAAATTGCCCCGGACAACATAGCTCCTGAGATCACTGGGGCACGCAAACCCCCCACCACGATAAGGTGATGATCCATGAGGGGGCTTTTACTTAAGACTCGATCGTAAATACATGTCTGACATTTGTAACAAACCAAGAAGTTTAAAAAAACTGGTAAATTTAGTGATTTACGGTGATTTAATTTTGGGTACACCATGGCCCCAATTGACCTTCATGCTCTAAATAGGAGTGGCTACCCAGGTTAGGGATACGGGGCGCTTGCGCACGCAGCGACCAGCAGCTGGTGGCTTGTCACCAGACTGCAAAACAAATCTTCCTACGGGTACAAAATAAGTAATAAAAAAAAAAAAACCCATACCAAGATGACAGCTCCATTGACGTATTCGCTCCAATGCAATAGTCAAGGCGAGATCTAGTGTTCGTATGTATGGAAGCGCAGAAGCGCTGTGCCTCAATGATGCACAGAGACAGCATGACAACTGACATGCATGCACAACTTTTCACCCATTTGTGTTTACTCACAAGGCAAACAGAAGCAAAGGGAGGAGAAGTATTGTTCCAGGACAATTTAAGCTCTTCCAGGACATTTGACTTTTTTTTCTCATTTCCTTATATTTTCCATGACTGGAAACTTGGTCAATTTCCAGGTTTTCCAGGATGTATGGGGACCATGGCTATAGTAAAGGTGTAATAATCAGCATTTTATATTAACACCCGCCAACCCGCCAATGGCGGGTAGATTTCAGTTGTGACTGGTAAGACAGCCACTCCCACTAGCCACTTTGGTGGTTGTAGTTTTCTCAAATGGCATCTAAAATAATATAAAATAATAAACCTGTGTGTGCTCATTGATCCACTGTCGCCGTGGACGTAGTCTGGCTCTGCTGCCAGCCGGTACAGGAGACGTTGCAGATGGAGTCTGGCTCCGCTCCTGACTGGGTACAAGAGAAGCCACAGATGGTCTGCTCTGTGGGTTGGTCTCCCTTCCTGCTCCACTTCACGCTGCAGCCCGGTGGGAAGAAATGCCATGGTAGGTGGCGGGTTCTCCTGTACTGAGCCCAGAGCAGAGCCAGACTCCATTCTCTACAAGTTCATTCTGTGACCAGTCTGGAGAAACGGCGACGAACAGACAGCAGCTGGCAAAACACACCTGTTCCCACTCTCGGCGATCAGATCACTAGGACAACTGCCCCTGATCCCCCATTGTCCCAGCGGTGAGTAGTTAATCTCTGCACCCCCCCCCCCCCACCAACATCAGCTCCTACCGCTGTGGTTAAACATGATTATTTTTAGAGCAAGAAGCTCCCGTTTAATGTGTGCAGTTTTGCAAATTTTTTTCTTACGACAGAGAGACAAAGTGATTGGACTTTGATATGTTGCTGTAGAGAACAAATGAAGCTTCTCATTTACATGCTGTTGTGATATGCAGCTATTTCATGAAAGTAAATTCTCTAAATATGAATTTTTAATGGACTTGTCCAGGGGTGTCAAGCCTATGGCCCGTGGGTCAAAAATGGCAAACAATTTTTTTTCTCTGTGAGTTTACAGCTTTCTTTCTAGTACATTTCTGACTTTTCTACTGATTAGAATTATTCATGTAAAATGCAAACATTTTTCTCCATAAGATTGAGAGTTTTTCTCACCAGTTTTCTTCTTTTTTCTGGGGAAAACAGGTAGTATCCATTTAGATTAAATCCATCAGCAGCTACTAATGATGTCATGCAGCCCTGACGGAGTTTCCCAATTCATAGGAGTAATTTTTAACCCCTAGGCCCTTGATATCAAGGGCCAAGGGGTAGGCGAAGAGGTAGGGACAAAGGAGAATTGAGATGGACCCCAAATCTATCTGCACTTCACTCTCACATTGCAGATATTTTTCTCGGCAGTTTTACAGTATTTACTGCTGTGAATAAAAAAAACAGTGTTTTTCTTGCTAATTTTTAGGTATGTATAAGAAGAAGCCATCTCTATTGTCATTCAGTCCATATAGCCAATCATGTACAGTAGAACAAAATTATGTTTCTCCTATCTACAATGTTAATCACATGTAGAATCAGAGGGGTCGCTGCCATGCAAGGCACTGCCACAAACAACTTCTCCTTCCCCATTCTATTACACTGAGTACCAAGCTAGAAGGTGGGGAGTACCATTTTTATATGATCTTTAGTATGACCCGGCCGGGACTTGAACCCCCAACCTCCTGGTTGAGGGGTGGATGCTCTTTCACCTAGGCCATTACTCCGGTCATCAATCAGGGTCATTTACATTTAAAAAAGGTTGTAAATTTAATTCAACTAAATTTTAGCATGCAGTAGTCAAATTTGATCACATTAAACATAATTTTCCAACCACAACATTGTGGCTAGTAAAAAAGGCTGAGTTGCTAGTAACTTTGGAAAATCACGAGCCACAGTGGCTGGTAAGCAACACCAAACAAAAGTTGTGCTTAGGGCACCCAAATAGCTAGCAGCAGCTCTGGTTGTGATAACTGATGGTCACTGTTTTGTGTTCAGCTACTTAAAAAAATTGTATGTTTACCACAAGAGTAAAGTTGGACAGTGAATTGTGTCAGTATTCTAAGTAAAGTTACAATAAGGACAGTATGCCCCACCCATCTGCTGTTTGCACATGTAGTATTTCTGCAGTATAATGAGGTTTTTCTGGAGAATATTCTGGATTCTCATTCTTGACACCCTGAAAGCTTGAAATAAACCTGCAATTGCAGAAAGGAAGTATATTTGTCTCTCCCATGTTAATAAGAGTATGCAAAACTTGAAAAATGACCAATTTCTTCTTCTACAGGCGTGGGTCTTGAGCGGCGTTTGTATTTTCCTTCCGTAGCCTGTTTACCCCTCCACCTTCCAGGGGTGATTTTTTGCTGTTCCTTTTCTTGGGGTGGGGGTGGGGGGTGCTTTTGGTGTTGCCTGGGGGGTGTCTGGACTCTCCCCCTTGGGGAGGGGGTGCTCTGTCGTGAGTCTGAGCTCTGTTTTTCCCCTCTGAGCTCAGACTCAATTTATTTTCTGAGTTCTGTATGTCTGTTATTATTATGTTGTGAGTTCTTTGTATATATTTTTGTTTGTTTTTCACTCAGAGCCCTTCCTCTTGCCCAGACACACCCACACTCACGCTATCTCCCTGCCATCTCAAGCTGTGAGTAGTTGATTAATCAGGTCACCTGCTCACTCAGCTCCCCGCACCTGCGACTAATCTACTGTCCATTATTTAAGGACTGCTGGTTATTCTCTCAGTGCAGTAGCATTGTCTGAAGTTCAAAATCTAAGGACTTCCTCTGGTGTTTTTTGGACTCACTCCTCATTTTTGATCTCCTCCAGTGCGATCTCAGCTCTGGAGTGCTGTCTCTGTAAGTTACTTTGTATTTTTTATGTTTGAGCACTGTTCTGGATTTTTGTTCTCTTTTGTCAATAAATGTCACACTACAGTTCAGCGTGTGAATCTATTTCTCTCAGCCCCGAGGGGCATTTATGACAAGTACAACCACAGACTGACCTCTGGCCACAGAGCAGCTCCACTGGAGCAGTTGGAGTTGCAGTTAAGGGCCTTGCTCAAGGACACCACAGCGGGGTTAAGGACAGTAGGGCAAACACTGCTATGTTATCTGTCCCACCAAGACTTGACCCTGCTGGTCCAGGGATTGAACCAGCGATCCTCCAGTCACCTGTCCACACCCCTAACCACTAGGTCATTAGGCCTCCACTGGCCCATGTGGGCAGTGGTGGCATGTGGTATGTTCATAGTCTGCAGTGAGAGGTCTCTGTCTTGAGGGCAGTACAGGTTGAAGATGGTGGTGACAGACTTATCGGCTGTGATTTTGACTCCATGAATTTGAGCCTGCTCATTTGTGTCCAATTTGAAGTCTGCAGCAGCAATGCTGTTCTTGACAAGTATCAGTACTCCTCCTTTGCGTCTTCCCTCTCTGTCCATCCTGTAAGGTTTGTACCCTCTGATATTGAACCTAAGGTTGGGATTCAGGTGTGTCTCTTGGATACAGGCCACATCAATGCTTTCTGCATGTAGCCTTTCAGTGAGTGGGATCTTCTTGTTGTAGATGCCCTCTGCATTCCACTGGAGAATGTTGAGTGGTCTAGGCCTTTCTCCAGGATCAGATGTATTGCGGCCAGTAGTGTTTTCCCTCCACCTCCGAGGCCTGGCTCCTCGCAACTGGACAGGGTGACCACCGGTCACCGGAGAGTGGCCCTTCCGAGGCACAGGGCCCGGCACTCCACTAGCCAAGTGGGACTCCAAAGGTAGAGCACCATCGCGAGAAAATGTGAGGTTGTCCATCCATATAACGTAAATGCATTGTACTGCCGTTATGTGCCATGGACCCAGTACAGTTCAGGTTCAGGTTCAGGTTACTTTATTTGTACCTGTAGGTAGATTTGTTTTGTAGTCTGGTGACATCCATATTTACAAGCCACAATTACATTCAACATAGACACAAACACAGGCACACATGAAGCTGACTATAAACATGATAAAAATACTCAAGGCTCCATCAATCAGGATATAAAGACAAAGAGATGAGAGAAAACCCAGAGGTAAGAGAGAAGGGTCATATTAAAAAGTTAAAAACTAGTCAAAGAGGTTAAAAACTCAAAGGTCTAAAACCCAATAAAATATTTAGAACCCAAATAACATCCTACAAAAATAAGTAAATATAAAATGGAGTTAATAAATAGGTACCTAAATTATGTGCAATATATTGTTACAACTTGTTCAACTCTTTGACAGCAGCAGGAACAAAGCTGTTTTTGTAGCGCTGGGTTTTACTTTTTGGGACAGCAAACCTCTGTCTTGAGGGAAGAAGCTGAAAGTGGCAGTGCAAAGGGTGGGAGTCATCATTTAAAATGGAGGTAGCCATCCTCTGTACCTGTCTGGTGTACAGGGATGTCAGGCTCAGCTGTGACTCACCAAGCAAACGACTGGACCATCTAACTACCTGATCCAAGGATTTCCTCTGTTTCAGTTCTGTCTGACCAAACCATGACACTAAAGAAAAGGATAAAACAGATTCAATAAAAGCCCGATAAAACATTGTCATTATGGTTCGGTCAATTTGGAAGCGTGCAAGTTTTCTCAAGCAATGCAAATGTTGCTGACCCTTTTTGCACACCCTTTCACAGTTCTCTTCAAAGTTTAAATTACTATCAATAATCGTCCCAAGATATTTGTAGGATTGTACACATTCGGTGGTCTGGCCTTTTAGTACGGTGACTTTGTGCCTGGGAGTTTTCCTCCTAAAGTCAATAATCATGTCTTTAGTTTTTGTCGTATTCAGCTGCAGGTAGGAATCCTCACACCAGTGAACAAAATCATCAACTACTGGGCCGTGGCCACTCTCACCATCTTGGAGGAGACTGACAATAACTGAGTCATCAGCATACTTTATAATGTGTCTGTTGTCATGTCTGCTCCGACACATGTTTGTGTACAGGATGAAGAGTAGTGGTGACAACACACACCCCTGAGGAGAGCCAGTAGAAGAGCACTTTAGGTCAGACAATGTACCATTGACCCTTACTCTCTGCGTCCTGTTGGTTAAGAAATCCAGAATCCAACCCACCAGATTATTGCTCAAATCAAATTGTTGCGGGAGCCTTTCAACTAAAATATGAGGTTGGATTGTATTAAAGGCAGAGGAAAAGTCCACAAATAAAAGCCTGGCGTGTGTCCCATTAAAATCCAGATGTTTAAAAAGCATGTTAAACAGAGTGACAGTGGCGTCCTCCACTCCTCTGTGAGGCCTATAGGCAAACTGCAGAGGATCCAATGCATGCTCAGTCTGCTTTAGGACCTCACATCTGACCAGTTTTTCAAAAATTTTCATTTAAAATTGAAGTGAAAGCAACTGGTCTAAAGTCGTTTACCATTTTAGGACAGCTGGATTTTGGAACGGGAACAACCACAGCTTCTTTCCAGATCTTAGGCACATGTTGTGTCTGTAAGGACTTATTGAAAATGTAATGAAATATAGGACTCAATTCATGTGCACAGGACTTTACCAAGCGCCCACATATATTATCAGGGCCCTGACTTTTGTTCACTTTTACAGCGCAGAACTCCCTTTTAATATCCTGCACCTCAATATTAAAGTGCTGATTGTCTTTGAGTTTCTGTTTCAAATCTTGGGTTTCGGTGCTAAAATCAAAGGAGTCAAAACGACCATAAAAACAATTAAGAGCATTAGCCAGCTCTGTGTCTGAATTAAAACCATCTAAAAACACACGATTACTGCGTTCTGTGCTCTGAAGACCTGCAATAGTTTTCATACTGGCCCAGACTGAACCAAGTTTCTTTGTTGCCATCTTGCGTTCCAATTCTGATTTATAATTCTGTTTTGCTCTTAAAATTTCGGCCTTCAGCTCTTTTGTGGCAACCTGTAGCTCAGAAACAGACCCCTGTTTAAAGGCAAGTGCTTTCCTCTGTAAGTAGGATTTAACTGATTTTGTAACCCATGGCTTGTTGTTGGGATATATTTTGACACGTTTACGTGGAACGATTGTATTTTTACAGAAAGCCATGTATGAGCATGTGACGTCCACCAAAGAGTCCAAATCATCCCCGCAGGACAGTGTGAACATCTCCCAGTCTGTACAGTTAAAGCATTCCTGGAGGCTGTGCACTGAATCCTCTGTCCACACATCTATGTCTCTGGTCTCCACCTTGCCTCTTCTGAGAGCAGTTTTATATGTGGGCAGCAAATGTACACAGTTGTGATCTCAGGATCCTAAAGGAGGAAGGGGGAGTGATTTATAGGCCCTCTCAATGGATCCATAGCACAGGTCCAATGTCTTTTTTTGCCTGGTTGGGCAGGAGACATACTGATGAAAGTTTTTAAGTGTCTTCTTTAAAGAAACATGGTTAAAATCCCCAAGAATAAAGTTTGGCGCCTCTGGGGAAATTGACGGCAGCCGCTGCACCACATCAAAGATGGTGCTGGAGGCGGAGTCAGTGTCTGCCCTCAGATGAATGTACACAGTCGTGATAAAGAGTTGGGGGAACTCGCGAGACAAATAAAAGGGGCGTAGCGATACGGACAGAAGCTCCACATCGGGTGTACAGATGCGCTGTCTGACCGTGACAGATGTGCAGTACTGTTTATTAATATATAAACATACGCCGCCCCCCTGACGTTTCCCCGCTACCTCTTCCTGCCGATCAGAGCGGAGTGGGGCTCCAAAGCCGTCAATCCACAGGTCCACGTCCCGGTCATGCGCAATAAGCCAAGACTCGGTATAAGCCATGACACAGCAGTTCTTAAAGTCCGTCTGGTAGCGTACATTCCCTTGAATTTCATCCGCCTTGTTCCTCAGAGATTGTACGTTCCCAAAAATCATAGAAGGAAGAGGAATGTTACCAAACTGACGTCTTCTCAGGCGTAATTTCACGCCTCCACACTTTCTGCGCTTCCTTCTCCCGTCTCTCTTTTCACCGCTGTGTCCGTCTCTCAAAATGAAGTCCGGCAGTCGCGACTTAGACTCAATCACAGACACTGCATCATCTGTGTTTAAATGCAGCAACATGTCCCTGGAATAATGTATTCTGCCCGCCACGATCCCGATCGCGCTCACCCCAGAGACACAGACCCGGTGTGAAAGAATCAGCAGTGCAAAAATGGGGAGGAAATCCATATTGATGGATTTGTCATCTGTCTTCGGCATTGGTTTTCTTGTCTGAGTTTCCTTCTTGTAGGCAACTTGCCAACCAAAGCTGATGAGCATCCCCTACCCTGGTTTGTTTCTCTGGGGTTTTCCTTACCCGGGGCTAGAGGTTATAGTGTGCCTCTTGTTCGCATGACGAACCCGTCATAGGACACATGGGGGATTTCATGAGTGCAACAGCGCCAGCTATTACCCTGCCCCGTCCTGATAAGAATGTTGCCAGTTGGTCCGGGACTGTTTTTTTTCTTTAACCTTTATTTATACAGGGTAGTTCCATTGAGAGAAAACCTCGCTTTTTCAAGGACACCCTGTTCACACTCACACAGTTACACATTCACACCTGGAAGCTGCCCAGTACAACCACAGACTGAACTGTGGCCACTGGAGCAGTTGGGGTTAAGGGCTTTGCTCAAAGGCACCACAGTGGGGTTAAGGAGGGTGTGGCAGATCTGATCCTGCTGGGTCCAGGAATCAAACCCACGACCCTCTGCTCACCAGTCCATATCCCTAACCATTAGGCCACCAACCATCCCTAGCCATTGACCAGGCAAGCCTGACTTAAATCACAGCTAATCCTCATATCTGGAGACTTTTTCCCTATCCACCACATAGGGACCCACCGGGAAGGGGATGGTCGTCCCACAACAAAAAAAAAAAAAAAAAAAAAAAAAAAAAAAAAAAAAAAAAAGACCAATTTAACGTACATTGTACAGTAATAAAATTGCAACTAATATGCAATGAATCACAGTTAACTAGCAAATCCAAAAGAGCAATCACAATTACATTTTTTAATCATCTTTCACCACTAATTATTTTATTAAATGCTGTATGTTTTATTTTGTTCCTCTATTGTATTTTGACATTTTTATAAAATGTTTCTCTTGTGTGTGTTGTCTGCTAAATTGAGAGATAAATTCATTAGCTTGCTGCAGGCTGTTTTTTGAAAGTTTGTTCACAACGGGATGAGCATTTGTTTTCCCAAAAAAACATCTGTGAAGAAGCTTGATGAGTTGAGAGACGTAAGCCAGCTGTTGTCCATGAAACCAAAGCAATAAACTGACTGATACTAATGCTCTTGTAAAACTCAGGAAGATTGCAGGACAGGATGATGTCTTTTTATTTCATCACAGCACATATCTATGCTATTGCTGATATGAAAATATAGATTGATGCAGGTCTAAATGCAACTCACATTCTTAAAACACTCTAAAACAGTGAGTTTGCAGTTGAAATGTCTAGTGAATATGTGTCTAATAATGTAGCCTTTTTCATCTTCGGTTATACTGCCAAATTGTTAATTCCTAAACACTCGAACAGTCTTGTGGTTGTGCTTGTGCTGCCTTTATGTTTTGAAGATGACAGAGTGCTGTTTGATTCAGCTCGCATAATATGTTCGACTCCTTTTCCAGACAAAAGGATGGGAATTAAAATTCAGTCTCTTTTCAAGCATTGAAATGGCAGCTGGTTCATCAAGATCAAAAAGCCGGAGGCAGCAACTGGCGAGAGTCTGTTTTCCTGTCTCATCAGACCCATCTCAAGGTAAGCGCATGTGATTTGAGTTCAAAAGATAAGGAAGAATAGTTTTCCTACAAGATACACCATGCAGAGGCTCGTAAACCAAAGAATTAAGGTGTATAGGTATGACTGCTGGTGTTTATCTGTCCCTGGTTTTGCCAAATTCACAGCCAAATCCTCTTTAAACTTAATGCTGGAAAGCTGATTGATGCTTATGACATTTAAACCTGTACCTCACACTCACATTTATACTCATTTCATGCATAAAACCATAACAAAATATCTTCACCACCTTAACCAGAAACCAAATCTTTTATCTGTTCTTTTATCAGGAGCTGTTAATTGGAACAGTTTGGGCTGATTATAATTTCCAAACAGGAGCTCCACCAGTTGCTAAGTAACTAGTGAGTCATTGCTGGCTGATCTTATGCATATTGTCCTCATGCCTGTTACTTATTCACTAAACCAGGGTGCAACAAATTAGTTAATCTTTGGATAACTTAAGCTTTTTTCCTGCTTCTTTTTCAGTTAGTGATATTGTCACTTTTAATATTTTCCTTTGAGACTCTAACAGCCTGCACCTGTTTTACACTGACTGGATGAGCTGTCTCAGCTTAGATAATTACTGAACTGTTCCTTTAATGCACATCCTAACAGCATCTGGATTGTAGAAATGCTGATGTACATGTTTTTAAAATATGAACTGAACAGCTTGTAAGAAAACAAATGAAAACTGACAGTTGTTATCAATTTTTTGTACTGCGAAGATGAAATTGACAAAATCAATTGTCAGTTGTCTGTTTGGGATAAATTCAAAACGTACACATAATAGAAACACTTTTGTCTAAATACTGCTGGACAGCAGGACAGGGTTTCATTTAATTTAAGAAATAAACAAACAAAACTCACATTAAGAAGAAGAAGATCAAGTAATTAAGAGGGAAGCAGGGAAGCTGAGCCAGAGAGAGAAATGCTGCATGCATTGAAGTCCGAGCTCATACTACTAACTACTCGTTATGCACGACATAGGCATTTTATGTATTGCAGGCTGCCAAATGTACCAATACATCAAATATATTCGGTATGTCACCCAGGCCTACACACAAATTTACTGTGTTTATAGTCATACTTTTCATTAAGGACAAGACCTCAGACATTTTATTCTGTGCAAAATAGAGAAAATCCATTAAATTAAAATGTCATACATCTTATCCATCCCAGTGTAGCCTTACATTAACTTTTATTTTTGACACACATGTAACAATAGTGCACATCCTATCAAGAAAAAACGTGAAATCATAACCTTATGAATATAGATGCACAGATATATCGAGTGACTATCGGTATCATTCGATAATAATGTGGTTGACTGCCATCAGCCTATTGGTAAAAAACTCAAAACTTACTGATGGTGCTGGCCAATGGTCTAAACAACTATTGCATTATTGTTTTTTTTTTTCCTCCTGCGCTCTAAAGCTGTCAGCTCTCTCTGGTATGGCATACAGACCCTCACCATTGAAAAACCTCCACCTCAGACCTGTGCGAGTGACATCACACCGCTTAACAACTCAAATGACTTCTTTGGCCACTTTGAAGCACAAAATAGCACAGAAGACCACTCCTCCCTCAGACGAGCAGGCTATAAGTCTGGATCCAGCTAGCGTGAAGAGGACCCTCTCCAGGATCAACCAACGCAAGGCAGCTGGACCAGACAATATACTAGGTTGCATTCTGAAGGACTGTGCGGAGGAGAAAGGTCCAGCATTCAAAAATAGAAAAGTTCAAAAGTTAGAAGAAAGTTTTTATTCCGATGGAGAAGCAGCAAACAAACAATGCCAGTGTTCTGTTGCAGCCAGAAAAAGTGTGGGATATGTGGGATTGTCTTCCGCAAGCAGATTCTGCCTATTAATTTATAGGTTAGCCTTCTGTATCTTTGATGAGAGGCTAAAGGCAGTGTATGTGGTCTTGGCGTTGACATTTACCAGCCACTTTCTGTCCAGCGTTCAAGTACGTTGAGCACCTGCTGTAGCCTGTAGTTGGCAGTGTTGAAATATTCTTCAGAGGACCAGAGGATAAGATTGTCTGCATATATGGCTCCCTGGACCTTATGTGGCAGGTCTCTGATGATATCATTAAAGAAGACAAGGAATAAGGTAGTGCTGAGTATGCCTCCTTGAGGGACCCATTCTCTCAGTGTCTTCTTCTGACTGTGTGCTCCATTGACGTGAACTCGGGCCTTCCCATTGTTCAAATACTGTGAGATCCACAGGTACATGCAACCAGTCACACCACTCTTCTGGAGCATCCTCCAGAGGCCATCCTTCCATACCTTGCTACATGCCTTTTCCATATCTATCCACATGGTCAGTGTATGGATGTTTGTCCTGGAAACCATCTTGTATCTTCTGGGCAATGTAGGTCACCTGGTCCTCAGTGGAGCAGTGTTGTCTGAAGCCTGCTTGTTCTGGAGTAATAATGTTGTTCTTCTCTGGATGCCAAACTAGATGGGTGTTGATCATTCGCAGTAAGAGCTTGCCCACACAGTTGTTAAGGATGATGGGGTGATAACTGTCAGATTTTGCTCTATCCTTCCCCTTCTTGTGTATTGGTACCAGATCAGCTTCTTGCCAGCATTATGGAACATGCCCCGTCCTCCAGCAGTTGTTGATGAGAGCAAAGAATTTGTTCTTTGCTTTGGGGCGAAGGTGTCCTAGCATCTCTTTGGAGATTTTGTTAGGGCCAGGAGATTTCTTGTGCTAAAGGGTTTTCAGGGCTTTTTCAATCTCTTTCTTAGTGAAAGGTTTGTCCATGTAATGGGGTATATCCTGGCCTCCCTGGTGGTTCTTCATTTCATCATGAACTTGGTGCTTCCTATTATATGGCACCGACATGTTGCTGATTTGCTCATAGCTTTCTATGAAACAGTTTGCTGCCTCTCTCCCTGTCACCATTTTCTGGTCTTTTCCTATCATGACAGGGGCTGACCTTGTGTCTTCATTGTTCACAGCCTTCATGAGTTTACAAAGTTTATAACCATCTCTGTCAAGGTTCAGCTTTTCTGTTCTTTCTCTCCAGCCTGTTCTTGCAGCTTGGCTGTAGGTCTTTCAATATATGGCAGTGCAGACTTTAAGGGCGATGTTGTTCTCAAGTGTTGGGTTGTTTTCCACATCCTCTCTGGTTTTGGTCACTTCATCTTCTAGCTCCTGTAGCTCCTCTGTACAATATGGTCTTTAGTTCTTGTGAGCACCATGTGAAATTGATTCTGAGTCTGCTTTCAGGACAGCCTTATTGAAGTTTTCGGTGGCTCTATTGATGTTGTAGTTATCCACCTTGATGTATTTACAGTATTTGTCAGAGAGTCGTGAAAACATCTCCCAGACTGCCTTCTTGTAGTTTCATCTGGGAAAGGACTTGGGGTTGCTGTGGTTGTACTGCATGTTGATGGCCAGTAGCACTAGCTTGTGGTTGCTGCCTCCCAATTGGCTCTGTACCTTCCTGCTGATCATTTGGGAAAGTTCTTCAGTTGCAAAGGCAAGATCTGGGGTAGTTGTTGTGACCCAATGACAAGAGAAGAAGGTTGGAGGATCTTTTAGATCCTTCAGCAGAAGCAGGCTGTTCTCTATTTGCCAATTGTTCACTTTGTCTCGTCTTTAGTCACTTTCATCATAGCCCCAACTGACATGGTTTAGTGACCCAGTGACAAAACACAGACTCCAAATAGATGCAGTTAGGTTTATTCAACAGATAATGGATGTTGGTGTGTGTAAATGTAGGCAGGAACTGCAGGGAACAGAGCGGGACACCGTACGGCCTGGCATCCCTGGGAACCCACAGAGAAGGGTGATTAATGATAGCCACTGCTGGAGGTAGACAGTTTCACTGAGGCTTACTGTGAGAGTAGATGGCGAGAGTCCCAGGTTCAGCACGACAGCTACGGCTGGGAAGACGGTGCCTTCTGCAGTGAGAGCAGATCCTGCTGGAGAGTTTCTAAGGAGTGGTAGTGTGGTGGAAAAGGAGAGGGAATCCGCCGCCAAGGAGGAAGAGAGGAGATTCAGCTGCCACAGGATTCCGCCTGTGTACAGGGGACTGGAAGACAAGGTGAGTTGAAAGAGTGAGCTTATGTGAGCAGCTGGAGGAATTCCCCAATGACGGTGGTGGCAGGTTTGGGCTGAAGACTACAACAGGCTGTGGAGTTGGCAGGTGAAGCTCGTCTGGAGCGCAGTGAAACATCTTCGCATTGCAGGCTTGGGCAGCATGGTAGAAATAGGCCAGATGTGATGGAGAACAGGTGTGCGCGCAGCTGGGAATAATGAGCAGAGCAGACCATGACAGTACTCCCCCCCTAATGAACGCCTCTTGGCGGTCGTTCTAGCCTACCTGGGTGAGCCCGATGGAACTCCCTGATGAGGTCTTTATCCACCACGCAGGCGGGATGCACCCAGGACCTGGACTCCAGACTGTAGCCCTCCCAGTCCACCAGATATTGCAGGCCGCCATCCTGGACAGACGTCCAGGATGGCGGTCACTCCTCACGCCGGGCTGCCGTCGATCATCCTCGGAGGAGGTGGAAACCTGGGAGGGGGACACAGAGGGCTGGAAGACACAGGTTTCGCTTGTGAGACATGGAAGGTGGGACATATGCGGAGGGAGGGGGGGAGATCCAGCCGCACAGACAATGGGTTAATAATGCGGGAGATAGCAAAGGGCCCAATAAAACGTTGTGCCATCTTCCTGCACTCAGCCTTCAGATTGATGTTTTTAGTGGACAACCAAACCTGCTGACCCACCTGGTACAAAGGGGCTGGGGTTCTGTGGCGGTTGGTCACCAGGGATTTTGCGTTCAGCCGTGCGATGCAGCGCAGCCCGGGTTGCCCTCTACAGTCATCAACAGCATTTCAGGTGTGCCCGAACCGATGGCACGGCAATGTCTCCCTCTTCTTCAGGGAATAAGGGACGAGAATACCCGAGCGAGGCCTGAAAGGGAGACATACCTATGGCAGAAGAAACTGTCGAGTTGTGAACATACTCAATCCATAGCATATACGAGCTCCAGGAAGCTGAGTTGGTAGAGGCCACACACCGCAGCGCTGCTTCCAACTCTTGGTTGGTCTGTTCACACTGGCTATTAGATTGAGGATGGTAACCCGACAACAGGCTCACTGTGGCCCCAAGGGCGTTACAGAATGACCTCCACACCTGGGAGATAAACTGGGGCCCCCAATCGGAGACAATGTCCAGGGGGATCCCGTGCAGTCTCACCACATGTTGAACCAACAGGTCTGCTGTTTCCCTGGCCGTATACAACCCCTGAAGGGGAACGAAATGGGCCGCCTTGGAGAATCTGTCTACAATGGTGAGTATGACGGTGTGGCTGTTGGCCGGTGACAAAGTCCAACGCCACATGGGACCAGGGCCTGCCGGGGACCGGGAGAGGATGAAGCAGCCCAGCTGGAGAAGATGATGGGGACTTGCCGGTGGCACACTGGGGACAGGCACGGACGTATTCCCTGCCGTCCTTTTGGAGAGAGGGCCACCAGAAGGACCATTGCAGGAACTCCTCCGTGCGTCGTCTTCCTGGGTGGCAGGCAAACTTAGAGGAATGGGCCCAGTGGATAACGTCACCCCGGACGGCTGATGGAACAAACAGCTTACCCACTGGCCCCCCACCCGGGTCCCTCTCAGACTCTTGCGCCCTCAGGACCTTTTCCTTGATTCCCCATGAGAGGGCACCCATGACACAAGATGCAGGCAGGACGGGGTGATCCTCACGGTCCAGGGCATCAGTGGCGAATTGCCTGGAGAGGGCGTCCGGCTTGGTGTTTTTGGACTCGGGGCGGTACGTGATGGTAAAGTCAAACCGTCCAAAGAACAAGGACCAGCGGGCTTGGCAAGCATTCAGGCGCTTGGCTGTCCGAAGGTACTCCAAGTTCCTGTGGTCCGTCCAGACCACGAACGGCTGCAAGGACCCCTCCAGCCAATGGCGCCATTCCTCCAGTGCTAATTTAACAGCCAGGATCTCCCTGTCACCGATACTGTAATTGCACTCCGCTGGGGACAATTGCCGGGAGAAGAAGGCGCACGGCCGAACCTTACCATCCGCCGGGGAGCGCTGGGACAGAACGGCACCCACTCCAGAATCCGAGGCGTCCACCTCCACTGGATCCACCTGCACCAGAATGGGAGACTTGGAGAACTGCCCCTTGAGGTCCGTAAAGGCCGTAGCTGCCTCCTCAGTCCACTGGAAGGGTACCTTGGTCGATGTGAGGTGCGTCAGAGGAAGGGCCAGACTTCTATAGTTCCTGATGAAGCGGCGGTAGAAGTTTGCAAACCCTAAGAACTGCTGGAGCTGCTTCCTGGAGGAAGGGGTCGGCCACTCCACCACCGCCTTAATTTTGCCAGGATCCGGGAGAATTTCCTTATGTGAGATGATAAACCCCAAAAAGGATGTCTTGGCTGCATGAAACTCACATTTTTTGGCCTTGATGTATAGTTGGTTCTCCAGCAGCCACTGCAGCACTCACCTCACATGCACCTGGTGTTCTTCTAGAGATTGGGTGAAGATTAAAATGTCATCCAGGTAGACAAATACAAAAACACCCAGGAAATCTCTCAGCACATCATTAATAAGTCGCTGTAATACAGCAGGTGCATTGGTTAGACCGAAGGGCATCACCAGATACTCAAAATGACCATTAGGGGTCCGAAACCCCGTCTTCCACTTATCTCCTTCGCGGATCCGCACCAGTTGGTAGGCGTTGCGGAGATCCAGCTTGGTGAACCAAGACGCCCCCTGGAGAGAGTCAAAGGCAGTGTTGAGTAAAGGAAGAGTGTATTTGTCTTTCATGGTGATGTTGTTCAACTCCCTGAAATCAATGCACGGTCTCAGTGAGCCATCTTTTTTACCAACAAAAAAAAAATCCCGCCCCCACTGCTGAAGAAGACGGATGGATTATGCCAGAACACAGTGATTCCTTGATATACGCCTCCCTCGCTGCCCGCTCTAGGGGAGAGAGGCTGTACAGCCGGCTAGATGGAAGCGGAGCTCCAGGGTGGAGGTTAATGGCACAATCATACGGCCGGTGGGGGGTAAGGGATAGGGCCTGGGTCTTACTAAAGATGGCTCCGAGGTCATGATATTCGGGGGGAACTTTAGATAGGTCGGTGGGCGAGGTGGTGGAAGCCCCCAAGGGCATGGACGGCGAGCAGGTGGCTGATTGGAGACAGGCACTAAGACAAAACAAACTCCTAGACATAATACTACCTGTGCGCCAGTCAATGGAGGGATTATGGAGGCGCAGCCAGGGGTAGCCAAGGATGACTGGTGAAGACAAAGTCGGCAGTACGAAGAATTGTAACTCCTCCCGATGATTTCCTGAGATAATGACAGCGACTAGGGCAGTTTGCTGGGACACTACGGCAATGGGGGTCTTAGGCAGTGCAATCAGCCATAGCTGAGACTTAAGAGGGGAACAGTGAAGCCCCAACCAGATTGCCAGGTCCTTAGAAATAAAATTTTGCTCAGCCCCTGAGTCGATTAATGCCTGTGTGGGAATTTCTTTATGTTCATATAGAAAACGAATGGGGAGAAGGAGTCTAAATAGGGGATTAGGCTGGCATGAGTCCGTGAGTCTCCCTACTGCAACACACGGACGCCCCGTTTTGGCCAAAGCTGACAAGACACTACCTCATGCTCCTCACTCCCACAATAGAGGCACAACCCAGCTCATGGCGGCACTGTTTCTCCACCGGAGTCAACCTAGACTGTCCCAGTACCATAGTTTCTGGGGTCACAGAAGAGTCAGAAGGTGGCAGAGCCAATAGGGAGGTTTGAGGGGCGTGACGGTACTGGGCCCCTGAGCGACCACAAGATTTTCGTTCCGCTGCCCGTTCCCTCAGTCTATTATCTAAGCTAATGGCTAACGAGATTAGCTTGGACAGCCTAGTTGGCTTCTCTAAGGGGGCTAGCTCGTCCCGAAGGCTAGGACTGAGGCTCCTGATAAAAATGCTACAGAGGGAAGCGTCCTCCGATCCCATCTCGGTAGCCGCTACACGGAAGTCAACAGCATAATCGGCGACAGCCTTGGTACCCTGTCTCAAGTTTAGCAAGCGAGAGGTAAGCACACTGTCCCGATCAGAATGGTCAAACACTTCATTGAACACCCCAATAAACTGGCCATAAGTCAAACTAGAATAGTTAGCCCTAGCCATCACTGCATAAGACCAAACTAGCGCTCGCCCCTCCAACAAGTTAATCATGTAGCCAATCTTACTATGGTCAGTAGTGAAATCCTCAGGTACCCGCTGGAAAACAACCTCACATTGCATGACAAAACCCCTGGCCTCTCCTAGTTTGCTGCTAAAGCGGTTGAGGGTAGGAACAGGGTTCAGCCGAGCTGGGGGCCCCTGTCTGAGTTGGTTAGCTGGTATGCTAGCGGGAGCTGAGGAGCTGCTGGGAGTTGGTGAAGCCGGGGGAAAAGCCTGGGAGCTAGTTAGCTGGTCTAACCGGTCAGTGACTCGAGCTAATTGGGTCAAAATGGTTTGCTGCTGATAAGCCAGTTGATCTATTCGGATCTCCATGTGGTTGACTCGGCGCACCAAAGCGCTGTCAGCTGGGTCGTTCTGGCGGAGATGTACTGACATGGTTTAGTGACCCAGTGACAAAACACAGACTCCAAATAGATGCAATTAGGTTTATTCAACAGATAATGGATGTTGGTGTGTGTAAATATAGGCAGGAACTGCAGGGAACAGAGTGGGACACCGTACGGCCTGGCAACCCTGGGAACACACAGAGAAGGGTGATTAATGATAGCCACTGCTGGAGGTAGACAGTTACACTGAGGCTTACTGTGAGAGTAGATGGCGAGAGTCCCAGGTTCAGCACGATGGCTACAGCCAGAAAGACGGTGCCTTCTGCGGTGAGAGCAGCTCCTGCTAGAGAGTGTCTAGGGAGCGTGGTGGAAAAGGAGAGGGAATCTGCTGCCAAGGAGGAAGAGAGGAGATTGAGTGAGCTTACGTGAGCAGCTGGAGGAATTCCCCGACGACGGTGGTGGCAGGTTTGGGCTGAAGACTACAACAGGCTGTGGAGTTGGCAGGTGAAGCTCATCTGGAGCACAGTGAGACATCTCCGCACTGCAGGCTTGGGCAGCACGGTAGAAATAGGCCAGACGTGATGGAGAACAGGTGTGTGCGCAGCTGGGAATAATGAGCAGAGCAGACCATGACACCAACAGGTGGAGTGACTGTTGAAGTCGCCAACTACCAAGGAGTTCTTATGTGGAATGTTCATCGTCTACAGTGACAGGTCTCTGTCTTGAGGGCAGTACAGGTTAAAGATAGTGATGACAGACTTGTCCACTGTGATTTTGACTCCATGGATTTAAGCCTGCTCATTTGTGTTCAATTTTGAAGTCTGTGGCTGCAATGCTGTTCTTGACGAGTATCAGCACTCCTCCTTTGTGTCTTCCCTCTCTGTCCATCCTGTAGGTTTTGTAATTTCTGATACTGAACCTGAGGTTGAGATCCAGGTGCATCTCTTGGATACAAGCCACATCAATGTTTTCTTCATGAAGTCTTTTGGGGGTGGGATCTTCTTGTTGTAGACGCCCTCTGCATTCCACTGAAGGATATTGAATGGTCTAGGTCTTTCTCCAAGGTCAGATGTATTGCGGCCAGTAGTATTTTCCCTCCAACTCAGAGGCCTGATTCCTTGCAACAGGATGGGATGACCACTGGTTGTATCGGATGGGCCATTTTGAGGCACAGGGCCCAGCACTACACAAGAAAAAAAACATCAAACAAGTGTTATAATTTAATTTGCATTTTATTGAGGGAACTATTTGATCCCGTACCAACCAGCAAGAATTCTGACCCACACAGTCCGGTTATGTATCCATGAGGCACAAAATTTAGTCCTGTTCCTTTAGGAAGGTACTCCTAATCTCATCCCATTATGTGTATAAAAGATTCCTGTCACAGAATCAATCTCTTCAATTCAAACTTCTCCACCACCATGGGCAAGAACAAAGAGCTGTCAAAGGACATCAGAGATAAGATTGTAGACCAGCACAAGGCTGGAATGGGCTACAAGACCATTAGCAAGAAGCTTGGTGACAAAGAGACCACTGTTGGTGCGATAATTTGAAAATGGAAGAAATGTAGGATAACAGTCAATCGCCCTCGCTCTGGAGCTGCATACAAGATTGCATCTCGTGAAGTAAGGATGATTTTGAGAAAGGTAAAAGATCAGCCCAGAATTACATGGGAGGAGCATGTTAATTATCTCAAGGGAGTTGGGACCACAATCACCAAGAAAACCATTAGTAACACACTTCGCTATAATGGATTGAGATCCTGCAGTCCCTCTTCTCAAGAAGGAAGATCTACAGGCTCATCTGAAGTTTGCCACTGAACACCTAAATGATTCAGAGAATGCTTGTGAGAATATGTGTGGTCAGATGAGACCAAAATTGAGCTGTTTGGCATCAACTCAACTCATCGTGTTTAGAGGCAGAGAAATGCTGAATATGACCCCAAGAACACCATCGCCATTGTCAAAAACCGGTGTGGAAACATTCTGTTTTGGGGCTGTTTCTCCCTTAAAGGTACAGGAAGACTTCACCATAGTGAGGGGCCAATGAACGAGGCCATGTACCATAGAATCTTTGATGAGAACCTCCTGGCCTCAGCCAGAACACTGATAATGAGTCGTGGATGGGTCTTCCAGTCTGACAATGACCCAAAACATATGGCCAAGGCAACAAAGGAGTGGCTCACAAAGAAGCACATTAAGGTTCTGGAGTGGCCTAGTCAGTCTCTGGACCTTAATCCCATAGAAAACCTCTGGAGACAGCTGGAACTTCAAGTTGTCAAGTGTCTTAAACCCTCTTACCATGAACTTGACCCTCCCCTCAACTTGGGCTGCATGGTGGTGCAGTGGTTAGCACTGCGGCAGCACAGTTTACCCTTGGCCGGGGGATCGTGGGGATCGTGGGTTCGATCCCAGCCCCCGACCAACAGTGATCTGTGTGGAGTTTGCATGTTCTCCCCGTGTATGCGTGGGTTTACCCCGGGATTTCTCCAGTTTCCTCCCACATGCCAAAAACATGCAGGTTAGGTTAATTGGAGACTCTAAAGTGGCCCTAGGTGTGAATGTGTGTGTGAATGGTTAAGGGATAGCGCCGTATTGTGGCTGCTTCATCCATCCAGGTGGTGGATGACCCTCAATTTCCCCTCTGGGGATCAATAAAGTATACTAAATCTAAAAAAAAAATAATAAAAAACTTGACTGCTTTTTCAGGGAAACCCCTAATGCAAATTGCCAAGAAAAATGGCCCCATTTCTTTTATAACCCCTGGCAATCACAGAGAACAGATCCAATTCTGTTTTACCCACATCATCGTCCCCTGTTGTTTTAGGTTACCTGTGGCTCCATCTCCATAATCCAGTAGTGGATTGGCGAGTAGGACAGATGGCGAGTGGGGTCAAGATTTATGTAAAGGATGGTTATCAGTGTACACAGCTTGACATTGCTGAAATATACGCTGGAATGTGTTGGGGTTAAAGTTGTACTATCACCTGAAATATCTCTTACTTTGATTGGGATCTATCGACCTACATCCTCTAAGGACACATTATTTGTCTAGCAAATATACTGAAACAGTTTGGCAGCAAAGAGTTAATCCTTATGGGTGATTTCAACTTAAATTGGCTTTGTAAAACACACAGACAGAAATTAAAGGACATCACAAATAAGTTTCATATGGATCAGATAATCAGTAACCTAACTAGAATAACTTGTTTATCTCAAACTCTCCTTGATTTGATTTTTACAAACAAACCTGACCGCAAAACAAAAAAAATACAATCTAATTACTGGTATGTCTGACCATAATCTCACTTAAGTAGTTCGCAAATTGTCAAACTCACGATACAAAAAGTCTACTGATGGTGGAAAATATATCTCGTACATACCAAAGAAAAACATAGAATCATTTGAAAATGAGATACAGCATATAAAGTGGAATTAAATAAATTGTGACAAATTGTAAACAGACATTCGAAAATATCAACAATCAAAGAAATTATCTCAAAACATAAAATAACAACACTATCTAAAGACAAGAGAAAACAGGATCTACCTTGGCTGAATGAAAAATTATGGAATCTCATGAAAAAAAATGCATTCAGCTCTTAAAAAATAAGAATAAGCCTTTTATTAGTCCCACAATGGGGAAATTCCAGGATTGCAACAGCACAGGGATAGCAACCCTCAGAGCAATAATTTAGAAGATAAGATAATAAGAGCAGTGAATATATATATGTACACATAAATATACACAGCACGGAGCATTGTAGCTAGATGGAATAAACAGCATAACGGTGTATTCAGCTACCCCACCTAGTATGAATATGTACCCATACAGCATATTTTGTATTTGAATCAGCCTACTTGTCACCCTCTGTAGCGACTGATATTGTCCTAGTTGTATAATGGAGGGGACCATTATTGTGCAAGTTTGTTGTGTCTTTTAAATTCAATACTTATTAGGTCATAAAGTTTTTTTTACGACCTCTACGAGCAGCCCTGCTTAGGTTATAAAGTCTGACAGCCGTAGGTAGGAAGGACCTGCAAAACCTCTTGGTCGCGCACCTAGGATGATGCAGCCTACTGCTAAATGAGCTCCTCAGTGCGTTCAGTGTGTCCTGCATGGAGTGGGACTCAGACTCCAGCATAGATGACAGCTTAGCCATCTTTCTTAATTAGTCTATTCAGTCTCTTCCTGTCGGCTGCCATGATGCCATTGCTTCAGCAGACCACTTCAAATGTGATGGCTGATGCCACTACCGAGTCGTAGAACGTCTTCAGGAGTACCCCTTGTACACCAAAAGACCTGAGCCTCCTCAGTAGGAACAGCCTGTGCTGTCCCTTCTTGTAGAGTGCATCAGTATTGTGTGACCAGTCCAGTTTATTGTTCAAATGAACACCCAGGTACTTGTAGGATGTCACCATCTCAATGTCTGTTCCCTGTATGTTTACTGGTGCTGTGAGAGGTTGTCCTCGCCTGTGGCAATCCACCACTAGTTCCTTAGTTTTCCTTGCGTTGATCTGGAGGCAGTTCCGATGGCACCAGTCCATGAAGTCCTGGATAAGTTCTCTGTACTCAGCTTCATCTCCGTCGGAGATGGGGCCGACGATTGCAGAGTCATCAGAGAACTTCTGTAGATGACAGTGTGTTGTGTTGTGTGAGAAGTCTGCGGTATAAAGAGTGCACAGGAAGGGAGCCAGAACTGTTCCCTGGGGGGCCCCTGTACTGCAGATGATTGTGTCGGACACACAATCCTGGGTTCTCACAAACTGTGGCCAGTTTGTGAGGTAGTCCAGGATCCACGATGACAGGTGCTGGTCCACCCCTGCGCACAGCAGCTTGTCCTTCATGGTCACCGGTTGGATGGTGTTGAAAGCACTGGAGAAGTCAACGAACATGATCCTCACTGTGTTTCCAGGCTTCTCCAGGTGGGACAGGGAACGATGAAGGAGGAAGATCATTGCATCCTCCACCCCGATGCCATGCTGGTAGGCGAACTGGAGTGGATCCATCGCTGGTCCCACCAGGAGGCAGAGGAGGGCAAGGAGCAGTCTCTCCATGGTCTTCATTAGGTGAGAAGTGGGGGCCGCTGGTCTGTAGCTGTTCAAGTCTCTGGTGTGGAAAGTCTTTGGTATGGGTATCACACAAGATGTTTTCCACAGCTGTGCTACCCTCCCCAGCTTCAGGCTCAGGTTGAAGATGTGCTCCAAAATCCCACACAGCTGGTCTGTGCAGGACTTGAGGAGCTTCGCACTGATGCAGTCCGGACCCGAGGCCTTCCTCACTTTGATCTTCCTCAGCTCCGCTCTCACCTGGGTCTTAGTGAGGGTCAGGTTGGGGCTGGGGGGCTGTATGCTGGGAGTGGGGGGGGGGGCGTTGGTGGAAGGGGTGGACGGCAGGACTAGATGATGGTAGAGGCAGCAGTGGTTGGTGTGCAGGTGGAGGGGAGGGCAGTTGGTCAAACCTGTTAAAAAACAGGCTCAGGTTGTTCACCCACTCCCTGCCCCCCGTGGCCTGGGAGGAGGTATTCTGGAGCCCAAAGATGGTTTTGAGGCTTCTCCAGACCCCACCGATGTCACTCTGTTGCAGCTTGTCCTCCATCTTCTTCCTGAAGCTGTTCTTGCGTTCCCTGATCTTCTTCCTGAGCTCCCTCTGTACGAACTTCAGCTTCTCCCTGTTTCCTGACCTGAAGATCCTTTTCTTTTCTCTCAGTAGGGACTTTATCTCGGGGTTGATCCAGGGTTTGTTGTTTGAGCAACACCGTATGGTCTTGGTGGGTACGGTGTTGTCCACACAGAAGCTGATGTAGTCCGTGATGGTATGAGTGAGGCTGTCGATATCCTCACCATGTGGATCGCAGAGCTGCTCCCAGGTAGTGATTTCAAAACACACAAAAAATGGCTAAAAACTGACTTAAGTACAGATAGACTGATTTTTAAAAGCCTCAGAAATGAAGTCACCATGCAGCTCCATAAAGCAAAAGCAAATTTCTTCTGAGTCATAATTAAAAATGCAAAGGGAAACAACAAAAAACTCTTGCAATGTATTGATAAACTCACATAAAAAAAAATGCAAAAAAACTAACTAACTAACCTGCACTTATATAGCGCTTTTCTAGTCACAAAGACCACTCAAAGCGCTTTCATTAGTACTAACCCTCTATTCTAAGGGCCTATAGGAAACAGATATCTAGGGACAATTTAGAACAGCCAATTAACCTAACATGCATGTTTTTGGCATGTGGGAGGAAACCGGAGAAATCCCGGAGTAAACCCACGCAACACGGGGAGAACATGCAAACTCCACAAAGATCACTGTTGGTCGGGGGCTGGGATCGAACCCACGATCCCACGAACCCCACAATCCCCCGGCCAAGGGTAAACTGTGCTGCCGCAGTGCTAACCACTGCGCCACCGTGCAGCCCGTGAAGTGAAGTCATGCAACTTAATTTGAATAGAAAACTTCACTCAGATAGCTTAGTTATAGTCAGCAGTTTAAATGAGTATTTAATCAAATTGGTACAAGACCTGGGTCTGAATTCTACCCAATCATACCTGCACCAAATTAAAATAAATCATGAAAATGATCTAAACCTTAAACCCACATATGAGGTAAAGCTCAACAATTTTTTTTATCTCTATCAAGTTCCAGAGCTAATGATATCCATGGACTAGACACTGTATTCTTGAAGAAACAAAGATATTTTAATAATTCCAATTACATAACTAATAAATCAATCAATACATAAAAAAATATCTTTCCTGATACATAGAAACCTGCCATTGTAACCCCCATACACAAAGCCAGAGACAAACAAGAAATTAGTCATTATAGGAGACAAGTATACTTCCTGTTTTATCAAAAGCCATTGAAAAGGTGGTAGTAGACCAACTGGTAGAACATCTTGAATCTGCCGAGCTGCTGAATCCCATGCAGCTTGGTTTCAGGCTGAACCACTCAACCGAGACTGCATGCTGCTACTTTATTGAAACGATTAAAGAAAATCTGGGCAATTGGGGGGGTGGGGGGGCTTTGATACGTTCAATCATTCAGTCCTTCTTTCTAAACTATCAGGATATAAACTGTCCATGAATACCCTTAGCTGGTTAAAATCATGTCTATCTGGTCACTCTCAGTGTGTGTGCATAAACAATACTGTATCCCAATCAAAGGCATGCACCATGGGAGTACCACAAAGTTCAGTTTTAGGCCCACTGCTTTTTACTTTGTATATTAATGATTTACCATCAGTATGTGAAGATGACATAAAAATTCAGATATATGTTGATGACACAGTCATCTACACACATGGGAAGGATGCCAAACAAGTGGCTGACAAGTTAATAATAGCAATGGAGAAAGTGTCAAAATGGCTTAATGAATCATGCCTCACTCTGAACGTAGGGAACAGCTACCATGTATTTTACCAACAAACAAAATCATGCGTACAATCCGAGTATAACTGTAAATGGAGCAAATATAGAAAATGTAACAGAGTTTAAGTATTTGGGCATCACATTAGAGCCCATGCTCAGCTTTAAAAAGCATATAAAACGGCTGAGTCGCACTCTGAAATATAACCTTGCAAACTTTCGATGCATCAGAAACTCACTTCCTAAAAGGATCAAAAACCTTTCTGAATGCCATGATTTCAACACATTTCTCCTAATAAGACATAAGATAAGCCTTTATTAGTCCCACAATGGGGAAATTCCAGGATTGCAACAGCACAGGGATAGCAACACTCAGAGCAACAATCAGAAGAAAAGAAAAAACAAGAGCAGCTAGTATACATATGTACATATTAATATAAATATATACAGTGGGGCAAAAAAGTATTTAGTCAGCCACCAATTGTGCAAGTTCTTCCAATTAAAAGATGAGAGAGGTCTCCAATTTTCATCATAGGTATACCTCAACTATGAGAGACAAAATGAGAAAAAAAAATCCAGAAAATCACATTGAAGGATTTTTAATGAATTAATTGGTAAATTCCTCGGTAAAAATAAGTATTTGGTCACCTACAAACAAGCAAGATTTCTGGCTCTCACAGACCTGTAACTTCTTCTTTGAGAGGCTCCTCTGTCCTCCACTCGTTACCTGTATTAATGGCACCTGTTTGAAATCGTTATCAGTATAAAAGACACCTGTCCACAACCTCAAACAGTCAGACTCCAAACTCCACTATGGCCAAGACCAAAGAGCTGTCAAAGGACACCAGAAACAAAATTGTAGACCTGCACCAGGCTGGGAAGAGTGAATCTGCAATAGGTAAGCAGCTTGGTGTGAAGAAATCAACTGTGGGAGCAATTATTAGAAAATGGAAAACATACAAGACCACTGATAATCTCCCTTGAGCTGAGGCTCAGAGTAGTACCGCTGCTCCTCCACATTGAAAGGAGCCAGTTGAGGTGGTTTGGGCATCTGATCAGGATGCCTCCTGGATGCCTCCCACTTGAGATGTTCCGGGCACATTCCACTGGGAGGAGACTCCAGGGCAGACCCAGGACACGCTGGAGATACTATGTCTCCCAGCTGGCCTGGAAATGTCTTGGTATCCTCTCTGAAGAGCTGGAGCAGGTGGCTGGGGAGAGGGAAGTCTGGGCTTCTCTGCTTGAGCTGCTGCCTACGCAACCTGGACCCCAGAAAAGCGGTAGAAAACCGTTCATCACCAGGCCAGTACCATCTCTAAAGTGAAGCATGGTGGTGGCAACATCATGCTGTGGGGATGTTTTTCAGCAGCAGGAACTGGGAGACTATTATTTATTTAGCGCATGCAAAGTCCTTAAGCCAAGCAGTTGCCTCCTGGTTTGCTGTATGGAGGGTGTGTAATCCTCCTTCCAGTCTTTGGAGCGGGCAAGCCTCTATGATGTGTTCCATAGTTTGCTCCTCTCCACATGCGCACAGTGGGCTAGGGCTACTGCCCCATCTATGAAGGCTGGCCAAGCAGGGGCCATGTCCAGTCCTGAAGCGATTGAGTGTAGACCACTGTCTCCTTGGGAGGTTGGTGCCCGGGACCTGTTGGTTGGGGTTTATCACCAGCTGTTTGTTTGGGACCTCCTTGGTCTCCCATTCCTCTTGCCAAGCTGTCTGGATGGTAAAGTCAGCTGGGGGAGGGTTTTTCCAAATCGGCCGTCTGGATGAAAGTCAGGCAGTGGGTGGGGTGTAGATATCTGCATGGATTGGTAAGTGAGGAAAATCTTTAATTTTTTGGAGCATCCTTTGAGTTAATGCTGCTCGCCGGATGTGTGGAGGGGCTATGTTTGACAGTACAGAGAGCCAGGGGAGTGGTGTTGAGTGGATTGTTCCAGTTATAGTTCTCATGGTTGAGTTGAGCTGGGTGTCTACATGGTGTGTGTAAGATGACCTGGACCAGACAGGGGCACAATATTCTGCTACAGAGTATGAAAGGGCCAGTGCTGAGGTGCGCAGGGTGGAGACTGCCGCCCCCCATTTTGCACCAGCGAGCTTGCAGAGCAGGTTGTTTCGTACTTTCACCTTAGCAGCCGTCCCCTTTAGATGTTCCTTGAAGGATAAGGTCCTATCAAGGGTCACTCCAAGATAAGTTGGATTTGGGGCATGCTTAAGCTTGAGTCCGCTCAGGTGGATGTTTAGTTCTCTGGCAGCTTTTGCACTGTGGAGATGAAATACACTGGAGACGGTTTTTGCTGGGCTTGGTTTTAGGCACCAGATTTTGCAGAACTGGTCCAGTTTAGCAAGATCTTCCGTGAGCACCCGTTCCAGTGGTTCAAAGTCTGGTGCTTGGAATGCCAAACAGATGTCGTCTGCATAGATGAATTTGCGGGATTTTGTAGTAGGCAGGTCGTTTATGTAGAGGTTGAACAGAGTTGGAGCTAGAACTGAGCCTTGTGGGAGTCCGTTTTTCTGCATTCTCCATGCACTTGTGTTCTGACTGAGGTGGACTCTGAACCTTCGGTTGGTCAGCAGGGTTTTTATAATTGCTGTTGCCCAAGCAGGGATCGCCTTTATAAGTTTCAGGAGGAGGCCTTTGTGCCAGACCGTATCATAGGCGGCTGTAAGATCGAGAAACACAGCCCCTGTCTTCAGTCTGCTCTCGAAGCCATTTTCAATGAAGGTGGTTAGGGCCAGTACTTGTTCTCCTGTACTGCGGTCCTTGCGGAAACCTGCTTGATCCACACTTAGAATATCCTCTATTTCTGGGGAAATGCGTTGCAGTATTAGGCGCTCCATGATTTTGTAAGGAACGCTGAGTAGGGAGATTGGGCGGTAGCTTGCTGGTAGTTTGTGGTCTTTGCCAGGTTTTGGGATGGCAATGACCTTTGCTGTCCGCCATTTCTTTGGGATCGAGTTCGTTTGTGTGATCCTTGTGTAGAATTGTGTCAACCAGGTTAGGGCTCGGGGGCCAAGATTTTTCATGAATTCTGGGAAGATGTTATCGTATCCTGCTGCCTTTCCACATTTCAGGCCCTGTAGGACTTTCTCCAGTTCAGCAGCCTCGAAGGGTTCAGGGTTCGTTTCCTCTACAGGCATTTTTTGGTGTTTTTTTAGCTCAGTTGTAACTGCTCTTCTGGTGTCTTTGTCTTGGGGTGCTTTGGCGATAGTCAGTAGGTGGGATGCAACTTGGTTGGGTGTGACGGATGCTCGGCTTTGGCTAGGGGGCTTCTGTGCAGCTCCTAGGCGACGGATGAGGCTCCAACATTTCCTGCTAGAGTGGGTAAAGCTCCGGTCAGCAACTGTCTCCTCCCATTTCTTTCGCCGGGCTGTATTTAGCGATTCAATGAGATGGTCTGCTATCTCTGGGTCCCCTGATGTTTGATAGGATTGTAGGAGGGCAGCACTTTCTCCGTCCAAACATGGGACATAGAGGGGTCGGTAGCCTCGTGGGATTGCAGTATGGGCAGCCTTGAAGATTGCGCTGCAGAAGCGGTTGTATGCTTCATCTACAGTGATGGTGTGGAGTGGGATGGTAACAACGCTCCGGTCCAGAGTTTTACTGAATTTCTTCCAGTTGGCTTTGCGGAAGTTCCAGCGCATCTTCCTTGGGCTGTATATGACTGGAAGTTGTAGGCCAATGTGTACAAGCAGGGGCCGGTGTTGGCTGTATGGAAAATCATCAAGAATGAGGATCTGTGTAGGATATGGCTCCCCATTCAAAGAGCTGACCCAACACAGGTCAGGAGAATAGTCCTTCTTCCACCTAGCAGAGTGGAAGGTTCCTCTTTGTTTGGGGTCGTATATCAAAGCGAGGTCATTTCTGGATGCCCAGTCTGAAAGTGCCTCCCCATCACTGTCCATTGCTGGGTACCCCCAGTCAGGGTGATGGCTGTTAAAGTCCCCCACATAGATGGCAGGGTGGGGTAGGGTGGGTAAGACCTGCAGATCCCAGTTGGCATTAGGGGGCTTGTACACATTGACAATATGGAAGCCACCAATGATTATGGTGTCTGAGAAATGTGTTGTTATCAGGTGATTTGCTTCAACTATGTCAGAACGCACATAGGTGGCACGTCCATGTTTAGCATGTAGAACATAGCACGGGAGGTCAAAGTCTTTGATGGTGAAGCGGCCAGCTTCCTCTGTGCCATCTGTGCCTCTGTGTATCCTGGGAGACTAGTCAGGATAGAGTGAAAGATGAATGCAGCAATGTACAAAGACATCCTGGGTGAAAATCTGCTCCACAGTGCTCTTGACCTCAGACTGGGGTGACAGTTCATCTTTCAGCAGGACAATGACCCTAAGCACACAGCGAAGATATCAAAGGAGTGGCTTCAGGACAAGTCTGTAAATGTCTTTGACTGGCCCAGCCAGAGCCCAGACTTGAATCCTATTGAACATCTCTGGAGAGATCTGAAACTGGATGTGTACTGACGCTTCCCATCCAACCTGATGGAGCTTGAGAAGTGCTGCAAAGAGGAATGGGCGAAACTGCCCAAACATAGGTGTGCCAAGCTTGTGGCATCATATTCAAAAAGACCTGAGGCTGTAATTGCTGCCAAAGGTGCACCAACAAAGTATTGAGCAAAGGCTGTGAATACTTATGTACACGTGATTTCTTAGCTTTTCATTTTTAATAAATTAGCAAAAATCTCAAAAAAACTTTTTTCACCTTGTCATTATGGGGTATCATGTGTAGAATTTTGAGTAAAAATTAATTTAATCCATTTTGGAATAAGGCTGGAACATAACAAAATGTGGAAAAAGGGAAGCGGTGTGAATACTTTCTGGATGCACTGTAGATAAAATGGCACTTTCATTGGTAGCAGGTTCACTTGCTTGTCTTTTTTCTCCAGCTGCACTGATGGATGTAGGCTACAGTTCTCATGTGCCTGTAGAGATTATTTGTAGAACCTGCTCAATATATTTTCACCTTGCACACTCTACACTCTGCTTTTTTGTTATCAGTGTTGTTAAAATACACTACCGTTCAAAAGTTTGGGGTCACCCAGACAATTATTTTGTGTTTTCCATGAAAAGTCACACTTATTTACCACCATGAGTTAAGATAAGATAAGATAAGATAAGATAAGATAAGATAAGATAAGCCTTTATTAGTCCCACAATGGGGAAATTCCAGGATTGCAACAGCACAGGGATAGCAACACTCAGAGCAACAATCAGAAGGCAAGAAAAAACAACATCTCGTAAACATATGTCCATATTACTATAAATGTATATACGTATATAGACACACAAGTTGTAAAATGAATAGAAAATATAGTCAAGACATTGACAAGGTTAGAAATAATGATTTGTATTTGAAATAATAATTTTTTCCTTCAAACTTTGCTTTCGTCAAAGAACCCTCCATTTGCAGCAATTACAGCATTGCAGACCTAACATGATTGCACAAGGGTTTTCTAATCATCCATTAGCCTTCTGATGCAATGAGCAAACACATTGTACCATTAGAACACTGGAGTGATAGTTGCTGGAAATGGGCCTCTATACACCTATCTAGATACTGCACCAAAACCCAGACATTTGCAGCTAGAATAGTCATTTACCACATTAGCAATGTATAGAGTGTATTTTTGATTAGTTTAAAGTTATCTTCATTGAAAAAAAGTGCTTTTCTTTCAAAAATAAGGAAATTTCTAAGTGACCCCAAACTTTTGAACGGTAGTGTATATCCAAATTTTGCTCAGTTTCCAGATGTCACTCATTTCCTCACCTTTCCAGTGTTTTTTATCTGTAGCGGCTATTGTCTGTCATCTCGTCCCCTCCCTTTTGTGTGTGTGTGCGCACGTGTGTATGTGCGTGCTGCTGAAAGTAACCCCGCCCCTCCCCCTAGTGCTCAGTGCAGCCAGTCACGTTTGTCTTGAGTAGAAAAAGGGGTGTGTGGGGGGGGCAAAGCAGCTCCAGCTCACAGGCAGGAGACTCCAATCGATCATGTCAAAGAGCCGGCCCTAAGAGCCGTTTCGCTCGCGAACGACTCATCACTAGAGTCAGACGCAATCATTTCTTTTCGAGTCATACAGAATAGCCGCAGGAATAAAGCCAGCAACGCGGCTCCTGTTGTGGGTACGGGCTCTGGGAATATTAAAACAGTTCGGACCAAGACGGTGAGTGTGTTTGCTACCCGTTTTCATCGTGATTTGGAAGCTGACACTTTATCTGCATATCTTAAAGATAAGCTTGGACGAGAAGTTTTATGTCAGAAAATCGTCACTAGGAACGGCAGGGTTAGCTCGTTTAAAGTAACGGCGGAATGCTCTGAGGTGGGGGACATGTACCAGCCAGAGCTCTGGCCAGAGGGCGCATTGGTGCAGCGATATTATGAGCCCCGGGGGGCTGGGAGGGCTGGAGCCAGTGGAGCGGCTGCTGTGGAGAATATGCGGGCACCCACGCATGATGGCGATCTTTCTTAACTCTTCCTCCTTTTTTGATGGGTATTAAGGTCATATCTTACAACTGTCGTGGCCTTAAATTGGGGCAAAGTGCTGGGGAGAAAGCTCGCCGGTTAGTTATTGACAATTTATTGAACAATTGTGATATTTTGTGCCTTCAGGAGACGTTTCTTTCAGAACAAGACTTGGAACGTCTGAACAGTCTTAACCCTGATTTCCATGGTGCTGGGGAGTCTACAACTGACCTCAGCAAGGGGATTATCTGGGGGAGGATACCTGGAGGTGTGGCCATCCTCTGGAGAAAGAAGCTGGACTTCTTGATAAAAGTGGTCCGACTTGGTGTAGATTGGTGTATTGGTGTGCAGTTTAATTGTAATGATAAGGAATTCCTTATTATTAATGTATATACGCCATTTGAATGTCAACAGAATGAGGATGAATATTTAAATAAGCTTGCCTTTATCAATTCTTATATGCAAGACTATAATAATACCTGTATTTTTATTATGGGGGACTTGAATGCAGACATATCTGACACTGACTCCTTATTTGCAAAACATATGTATCATTTTTGTTATGAGAACAACTTAATCTTATCAAGTAAGGTACTAATGCCTCCTGATAGCTATACCTCTATAAGTGAGGTTTGGCACACTACGTCCTGGCTCGATCATTGCATCAGCACGGGTGATGCACATGCTTCTTTGGGTGGCATGAGTATTCATTATGGGTTAGCAATGTCTGATCATATACCGTTTGAGATGATAATTAATGTTGACTGTCTACCTGCACTTTATCAAAATGTCAGTCAGGATGAGGTGGGAAAATTAGACTGGGACACTCTTTCTGAGGAAGAAATTGTAGAATATTGTGTTCATACAGATAAATCCTTGAGTAAAATATGTCTTCCTAGAGATGCTGTAATGTGCAGCGATGTGAACTGTATCATTGTCGAGCATAAGAAAGACCTTTGTAATTTGTACAATGCTATAGTTAACTCCCTGTATAAGGACAGCAAGCCTTATTATAAGAAAATACTTAAAACACATAAGGTTAGACCTGGCTGGAATGAGGCCGTAGCTGTGCCTTATTCTGAAGCTCGGGAAGCATATAAAGCATGGGTGGTGGCTGGGAGACCCAGACAAGGGCCAGAATTTGAGATGAAGAAATGTACAAATGCTAAGTTTAAGTATGCTATTCGTCATATCTCTAAAAATGAGCAGCTAATGAGAAGTAATTCCCTGGCCAAGAAATTGTTAGATAAGAATGTCACAGAATTTTGGAAGGAACTTAGACGGATTAGTAACAGTAAAACGCCTTTGCCCTGTACTTTGGAAGGCATTTCAGGTACAGAAAATATTGTGGATCTTTGGCGGCAACACTTTTACTCATTATTTAATTCAACTAAGGATGAAACTTACAAGGTAGGGAAAGTAGAAAGGGACGATTCGCTCCTGATGGACACTCATGCAGTGATCAAAGCCATTAGAGAGCTATCAGTTAACAAAGCGAGTGGTTTAGACTGTATTTCTGCTGAGCATCTTAAATACGCTAGCTCAAGAATTGCTCCTCTTCTTGCAATCTGTTTCACCAGCTTCATGATTCATGGGATGTTACCAGAATCATTATTGTCTGTTGTGTTGGTACCAGTCATTAAAGATAAAGCTGGCAAGCTGTGTAGCCTGGATAATTACAGACCCATAGCTTTAGCCAATATAATATCTAAAGTACTGGAAAAAATCATGTTTGAAAAATTAAATGTATTCATCAAATCTACTGATCATCAATTTGGATTCAAACCCCATCATGGACCAGATCTGTGCATATATGCCTTAAAAGAAATTATAAATAAGTACAGAAATCAAAATTCTTCAGTTTTTCTGTGCTTTATTGACGCCTCCAAGGCGTTTGATCGTGTTAATCACAGGATACTGTTTAGGAAAATGATTAACAGGGGGGTGCCCAAGTACTTAGTACGTATCCTGATATACTGGTACGCACATCAGAAGATGCTGGTGAAATGGGGGAAGAGTCATTCATCACCATTTGGTGTGAGCAGTGGTGTCAGACAGGGCAGTATATTGTCCCCTATTCTATTTAATCTTTACATGGATGAGTTGTCAAAGCAACTGAATGCCTGTAAAACTGGGTATTTAATAGGGAATAAGTTAGTGAATCATTTTATGTATGCTGATGATCTAGTTATTCTCAGTCCAAGTAGTGCTGGTCTTCAGGAGTTATTAAGAGTGTGTACTGCTTATGGAGAGGAAAATGACATAAAATATAATACAAATAAGAGTTGTGTGCTGATCTGCCGCACTAAAGAAGATTTGTTAATGAAATTCCCTGTCTTTGAATTAGCAGACAGGGAATTAATTGTCAGGGATAAAATTAAATATCTGGGACATGTTATTAATGATAGAATGACTGATGATGATGATATTTTCAGACAACGCTGCAAAATCTACATGCAAGCAAATATTCTTGCACGCAGATTTGGTTTTTGTTCAGATGAGGTCAAACTGGTTCTTTTTAAAACCTATTGTACACCTTTATACACTGCTCATTTATGGATAAATTATAGGAAACTAAGTATGCAGAAATTACAGGTTGCCTACAATGATGCCTTAAGAATTTTACTTAAAAAGCCTCGATGGTGCAGTGCTTCCGAGTTATTTGTCTCATCACGTGTAAATACTCTGCATGCAGTAATAAGGAATTTTATGTATAAATTCATCTGTCGGCTTGATGTATCTAGAAATGAAATCATTCAAGTCATGTCTAGCATTAAGCTCAGTTCTATTCGCTGTCAGTCACAGTTTAGAAGGCACTGGTACAGTTGTCTTTTTAAGTCTTTTTAAAGTCTGTACTGTCTGTGTACTTCTTTAAGCAGTTATGTCTTAGTGTTTCTTGTAACTTTTTGATTCAACTGTCTTGTTTTTTTACTTTTTTTACTTGTTTACTTTTCTCTTGATGGACCTTGAGTCTGGAATAAAGTCTTTGATTGATTGATTGATTGATTGAATAGCAGTTTAGTAGAAATTTGCTGAAAATTTCATGATTACCACAATGAAAAGTTCTGATTTTGTATTAACTTTTTATGAAACAAATTCCCATTCAAAGTCTAAGGAGTTTCACTGCTCCAATCCTTTCAGCCAAGTTTTCTTTCTTTGCTTTGACAGATTTCTTACCTGTATGGCTATGAGCTCTGTGTGATTTGTCCCCAGCGCCCCTGGTGGTGTAGCTTTGTGGTGTGGAAAATAGGGGCTGTTTGGTCCGGTGGAGAGGAGGTAGAGGATGATGGTGATGTTGAAGGGAAATACAGCAACAGGTAGGTTCCAGTGATCCAAAAGTGAGGAGAGCCCACTGAACAGAAAGACACTGAAGAAGGGAGTGGAAATGTGTATATTAATCACTGTTAATGAAAAAAAATATGATAATTGTTAATAAGCAATTGATAGTTTGCATGTGACTTCTGCTAGAATCTCCTCTGATATGGCTGCCGTTTGTTTACTTACGAAATGGAGCAAAAAAGTAACTTAAAGTGAAACTCTTATTTTTGACTCTAGACAGTGTTACGAAGAAAAATTAGCTTTTATGAAGAAGCAGGACCCTGACTCAGACATGAGCGGGATGACACTGGTGGTTGGCGGCACACACTCCCGGTGATGCTACTGCCCAGCCTGGTGGACAAAGAGGCAGACTACGAGGCTTAACCGATGGTGTTGACCCAAAGAAAGAGCATGAACATGACCAAGTGTGTGGCTTTACCAAGCTACAAGCACATTGCGGAGATTGTAGGAAGGCTGGCTGAGTGGGCTTCGTCTTTTTGGCTGAGTTTGGTCAAAATTATGAGCCATTGTTTAGCTGCTAAAAGTATCCCTGTGAAACTTGATTGGAAGATTATTTTGCAGTGTTCAATGAACATATCAGGTTGATCCTCCTACCAGTGTTTGAACAGCCAACGCCATGCAACCAATGCACAATACAGTAGTTCAAGATTCAAAGATTCAAAGATTTTATTTGTCAATACTACTATACGTACAGGACATACAGGAGAATTGAAATGGCATTTCTCTTTCTCTTCAGTGGTGTGTGTTAGATAGGATATTATATATATGTGTGTGTGTGTGTGTGTGTGTGTGTGTATGTATGCATGTATGTATATGTATGTGTGTATGTATGTATGTGCGCGCGCGCACACACACACACACACACACACACACACACACACACACACATATATATATATATATATATACATAATTATTATTATGGCGGTGCCTTAGGGTAGAGAGGGGTGACGCCCCGCCTCTGAGGGGTGACATCACCTGGGATATATAAACCTGGAGAGGGAGACATATTGTCTCTTCGCTGTGGCTCTCAGACTGGCGATAATGACTCCTGTTGTTCTTGGCTTGTGTTATAATAAAACCATAAAACGTTACCTCGACTCCTTATTAATTCAAGACACAACATTTGGCGACGAAGATACATGGATATGGAGACGGCTGCTACCGCATTTTGTCCGTTTCTGGAGGCTCCGGGTGAGCCGTTGGTCCCATGGGCCAGGTGGTACACGGCCTTCGAAAATTATCTTGCAGCGTTGGACCTTGGCGACCTTGATAAATTGCGTGCGAGGGCTATTCTGGTCCACAACCTCGGTATGGAAGGCCAGAGGATCCTGAGCACTTGGGAAGAGGTGACACGTTTGGAGACGTCGTGAGGCTCATGGCGGGCTACTTTCGCACCCCTGACAGCATCATCATGCAGCACATCCAGTTCAGACAGCGGCGCCAGCGACCCAGAGAGTCGGTTCAGCAGTTCGTGGTGGACCTTCGGCAGCTGGCGGGTGAGTGCAGGTTCAGAGCACTGGAGGAGGAGATGGTCCGCGACCAGTTGGCAGAACATGTGGTCTACTCCTCTGCAAGGGTCCGCCTGCTAACCCACGCTGGTGAGCTAACACTGTTAGCGGCCATGGATCTAGCACAGCAACACGAGGTAGCGGAGAAGTTAGCAAAGAATCTCGGCGACACAGAGGCCCTACCCAGGAACAAGAAACAGTGGAAGGCACTGGCCTTGGATCCGGACGACAGCAGCGAGGATGAATACGCAGCCATTGTGAAGATTAGGTCCGCCCCAAGGATCAATCAATCAATCAATCAATCAATCAACTTTATTTATAAAGCACTTTAAAAGCAACACTCGCTACACAAAGTGCTGTACAGCAAGAGAACATAAAAGCAGGGCACTAACACAAAGGACGCTAACACAAGAACCACAGTAAAAAAATAAATAAATTCATAAATAAAATTAAAAGTAAAATAAATAAAAGTCCATTTCATTCAATAAAATCATTGTCTCATACTGGGTCGAAGGCCAGGGAGTAAAAATGTGTTTTAAGACGTGTTTTAAAAATGGACAGTGAAGGTGCTTGTCTAATGTCCAGGGGTAAATCATTCCATAACCTGGGGGCAATGATCGAAAAGGCTCTGTCCCCTCTGAGCTTGCGCCTCGCCTTTGGTGCCTCCAAAAGCAGCTGTTCAGCTGACTTAAGGGACCGGATGGGAGCGTAGGGATGCAGAAGCTCAGAGAGGTAAGGCGGAGCAAGACCATTCAAGGATTTAAAAACAAATAAAAGAATTTTAAAATGAACTCTAAAATACACGGGCAGCCAGTGGAGTGAAGCTAAGATGGGTGTGATGTGATCTCTTCCACGTGTACCTGTTAAAAGACGAGCAGCGGCGTTTTGAACCAGCTGCAGACGGGAAAGAGATGACTGGCTGACACCGGTGTAAAGTGTGTTACAGTAATCAAGCCGAGATGAAATAAAAGCATGGATTACTGAGGATGCCGAGATGTTATGGCTGTGGATCCAGCAGGCATCTTTACAGGTCGAGGGAGTGCGCAGCGAGGGGCAAGCATTGAGGACGGTGCAGATTGTCCCACCACTTCGCCAGGGTTTGCCGTAATTTTGAGAAGGAGGACTGGAGACCTGGAAATGGCGCTCCAGTGAAGAAGGCGCCCACGATAGCACACACCGTCTCACCCAACTCAGGCGGACGTAACCTGTGTGACATTTTGTTGGATGGGGTATCAGTGCCGTTGATGGTGGACACAAGGTCGGCGGCCTCCATCCTGACTTTGGCAACGGTAAAGAAGTTCTTCCCTTATTACTTTGTGAGTAGAACAAACATTGCCTGTTATGGTTATGGCGACAACCCGCTGGACATTGTAGGTTTGGTGTGGCTATCGGTGAGGTACAGGGCGGCCTCCATCTGCGCAGCCGAGTTCATGGTGGCCCGTAGAAGTAACAATTTAATGGGCTGTGACTTGTTTTATGGGCTCGGGTTCTCCATCGCTTGTGGAGAAGTGGAGGGGTGGTCAGGTGGTGGACTGTGGGACCGGCCATTTTATGAGGAAAAAGGCAAAGAAAAGTGGGACTCTGGCTGGCCCAGTCCAAGTGAGGAGGGCAGCCAACAGCACCAAAGTACGCCGCCACGGGAGGCACTCCGTGCCAGTGTTTGTGGTCCTTTAGATGCAGGACTCAAACGGTATGGATTAGCACCCGCGGGGGCGGATGGCTCCAGAGAGCAGGCGCAGCAAAGCTACGGTAGCCGGCCGAGTACCACTGTTGAGCGGGGCACTGCCAGTGCCGCTCCAATGCAAGAAATGAAAGTGATTGGGGCGAGACCGGATGGCGCAAACCCTGGCCATGCCCAGAATGAATGCAAGGGACAAGGCTAGAGCAAACTTAGCGGGACGCTGAGGAGCCATGGAGGTACCGGTTCATGATGCCGTAGAAGACACAGGAAGCCAGTGAGCGCTCCCCTGGGTGTGGGTGATGACATACGCCCTAGGGTTGAGCCTCGGCTAGGGCGGGTTTGCAGATCACGGGAGCAGCAATGTGGACAGGGTGATCTGCGGGTGGTTCGGACTGGGAACGACGGTTACCTGGAACTCACTGATGGGTCGAGGCAGCACCCGAACGAGCTGCGGCGATCGGGAAGGAAGGACCGCCAGTGCAGCCCGTCTCTGGTTACAGTGAAGAGGAGATGCTCTAAGAGTGGGCCGCGGGACGGACACTTCAGAGGGGGGCCTATGGGAGACCCGGGTTAGATGTTTATATGTAAGCTTACGGTGTGTCCAATTGTAATATACAGTATTTGCAGTGTATTTGCTAAGTTTGATAGTTTAAAACAAAACAAAACAAAACGAAAGATAAAACAAAAGAAAATGTAAAATAAATATTGAATGTGACCACCGTGGTAAGCTGGGTATGTACGTATATAACTATGTGTTTGTTTGGTAATGTTCTGTACGTGGTGAGGTGCGGTAACATCTAAGTATGAAATTGGTCAAGAGTGAAAAAAAAGGAAAAGGGGGTGTTGTCAGTACCCTTTGTTGTGTGTTTAGTATAATTGTTTTGACTTGTGGAGTCTTTGTAACCATGTCAGAATTTCAGTGTGCCAGTCTGTAGAGTAGGGTACTGCTATTGTTTGTATCTGTGGTAATAATGTACATATTCATTTTGGGATTAATTTATTTTGTGTGTGGCCCTTTTGTTTTCAGTGACTGTGGTTTACATAGCGGAGTGCTCCGCTGGGCCTGTTTGGTATGAATGGATAGGCTTACGTATATATTTATTCCTGTATTAGAGTGTGAGTCGGGTGTAAATTTTAAAGGGGCGCCATTCAGTATGCTTGTGTTTTTTTTCAAGGGTGGGGAGAGTGTTAGGATATTATACATGCATATAATATTATGGTGGTGCCCTAGGGCAGAGAGGGGTGATGCCCCACCTCTGGGAGGTGACGTCACCTGGGATATATAAACCTGGAGAGGGAGACATATTGTCTCTTCGCTGTGGCTCTCAGACTGGCGATAGTGACTCCTGTTGTTCTTGGCTCATGTTATAATAAAACCATAAAACATCACCTCGACTCCTTATTAATTTGAGACAACAGTGTGCACAATATAAAAAAAGAAAATGGAATAAGGCTGGAAAAAACAACAACAGCAGTCTATGTACACTAATTCACAATCTGGGAAGGGGTGGGGCAGTGGACAGAGTTCAGGGTCCTGATGGCCTGATGAATGAAGCTGTTAACAGTCTTGTGGAGCGGGCCGGAGGAGTTCAGGAAGAGGTTATTGTCTTTACACTACTGGACCAGTTGGCTCACCTTATTTCTGTAGTTGGCCTCCTCGTTGTTGGCGACGAAGCCCACCACCGTTGTGGCATCCGCAAACTTGATGATGTGGTTAGTATCAAGTGCTGGGGGATGATTGTGTTGAATGCTGAACTGAAGTCCAAGAACAGCATTCGCACGTAAGAGTTCTTTGAGTCCAGGTGGGAGAGGGCTGGATGGAGAGCAGCAACAATGTCATCTTCTGTGGATCTGTTTGACCTGTATGCAAACTGAGATGGGTTGTGGGAGGGAGGGAAGATGGACTTGATGTTCTGCATGACCAGTCGCTCGAAGCACTTCATTATGATGGGGGTCAGTGCTACAGGCTGGTAATCGTTGTAGCTGGATGACACAGGCTTCTTTGGGACTGGTATTATGTTGGCAGTTTTGAAACGTGGGGACAACAGCTTGAGTCAGGGAGATGCTGACGATGTCGGCCAGGACATTCTTGAGCTCCTCTGTACAGTCCTTCAGGACGCGACCTGGTATGTTCTCTGGACCAGCTGCCTTGCGTGGGTTGATCCTGCAAAGGGTCCTGCTCATGCTAGCTGGATCAAGACTTATGGCCTGCTCATCTGGAGTGAGAGTGGTCTTCTGCGCTGATGTGCTGTTTTTTTGCTTCAAAGCGCCCGAACAAGTCATTTAGATTGTTGAGCAGTGTGGTGTCACTCGCACAGTTCACCATCCATCCATCCATCCATCTTCTACTGCTTTTCCGGAGGTCTAGGTTGCGGAGGCAGCAGTTCAAGCAGAGAAGCCCAGACTTCCCTCTCCCCAGCCACTTGCTCCAGCTCTCCAGAGAGGATACCAAGGCGTTCCCAGACCAGCTGGGAGACATAGTCTCTTCAACGAGTCCTGGGTCTGCCCCGGGGTCAACTCCCAGAGGGATGTGCCCAAAACACTTCAAGTGGGAGGCGTCCAGGAGGCATCCTGATCAGATGCCCATACCACCTCAACTGGCTCCTTTCAATGTGGAGGAGCAGCGGTTCTACTCTGAGCCTCTTCAGGATGACTGAGCTCCTCACCCTATCTCTGAGAGTGAGTCCAGCGATCCTACGAAGAAAGCTCATTTCAGCAGCTTGTATCCGCGATCTCATTCTTTCAGTCGTTACCCAAAGCTCGTGACCATAGGTGAGGGTGGGAACGTAGATTGACTGGTAAATCGACAGCTTTGCCTTAGAGCTCAGCTCCCTCCTCACCACAACAGACCGGTACAATGTCCGCATCATTGCAGATGCTACTCTGTCTGTCAATCTCTCACTCAATTTTCCCCTCACTCGTGAATAAGACCCCTAGATACTTAAACTCCTCCACTTGGTGCTATGTGGATCAGGTGGCGGTCAAAGGCGGAGACCTTGGAGGTCTGATCCCATGCTTCCTAAACTGGCTTTTGGGACAGTTCACCATATTTAGATTTTTCTGCTGAATACTGCGACATCATCTCCAACACGGCCACCGTGTGATGTCATACTAAAACTACTGTATCAATAGGTACACAAGTACAGTGGCCCAGAGAGCCAAAATGCAAAAGTCACAACACATATGCAAAGCCACAGCACAACTATAAAAGTCACAGCACAAATACAAAAGCATGCTAATATTAGCATAAATGCTAATGCTAACATGCTAATTTATGAAACAGCTGCATGATAATGTTAGCATGCCATTATATTATACAGTTAGCACGGATGCTAATGTTACCATAATAATGTTAGCACTAATATCAGCACAGACATTCAAGTTAGCATGCAGATGTTTTTAGCTCCATGTTTGTTTAGCATTGTTGTTTTTTTTTTTATTTGGTGAGGGGCAGAAATATATAAAACTGTTCCTTTCCACATACAGTGGTGTGAAAAAGTGTTTGCCCCCTTCCTGATTTCTAATTTTTTTGTGTGTTTGTCAGACTTAAATGTTTCAGATCATCAAACAAATTTAAATATTAGACAAAGATAACACAAGTAAACACAAAATGCAGTTTTTAAATGAAGGTGTTTATTATTAAGGGAAAACAACATCTAAACCTACATGGCCCTGTGTGAAAGGGTGATTGCCCCCTAAACCTAATAACTGGTCGGGCCACCCTTGGCAGCTACAACTGCAATCAAGCTTTTGCGATAACTAGCAATGAGTCTTTTACAGCGCTGTGGAGGAATTTTGGCCTACTCATCTTTGCAGAATTGTTGTAATTCAGCCACATTGGAGGGTTTTCGAGCATGAACTGCCTTTTTAAGGTCATGCCACAGCATCTCAATCAGATTCAGGTCAGACTTTGACTAGGCCACTCCAAAGTCTTCATTTTGTTTTTCTTAAGCCATTCAGAGGTGGATTTGCTGGTGGGTTTTGAATCATTGTCCTGCTGCAGAACCCAAATGTGCTTCAGCTTGAGGTCACCAACAGATGCCCGACGTTCTCCTTCAGGATTTTTTGTAGACTGCAGAGTTCATGGTTCCATTTACCACAGCAAGTCTTCTAAGTCCTGAAGCAGCAAAACAGCCCCAGACCATCACACTACTACTACCACCATATTTTACTGTTGGTATGATGTTCCTTTTCTGAAATGCTGTGTTACTTTTACGCCAGATGTAATGGGACACACACCTTCCAAAAAGTTCAACTTTTGTCTCGTCAGTCCGCAGAGTATTTTCCCAAAAGTCTTGGGGATCATCAAGATGTTTTCCGGCAAAACTGAGATGAGCCTTTATGTTCTTTTTGCTCAGCAGTGGTTTTAATCTTGGAACTGTGCCAAGCAGGCCATTTTTGCCCAGTCTTTTTCTTATGGTGGAGTCATGAACTCTGACCTTAACTGAGGCAAGTGAGGCCCACAGTTCTTTGGATGTTGCTGTGGGGTCTTTTGTGACCTCTTGGATGAGTCATCGCTGCACTCTTGGGGTAATTTTGGTCGGCCGGCCACTCCTGAGAAGGTTCACCATTGTTCCATGTTTTCACCATTTGTGGATAATGGCTCTCATTGTGGTTCGCTGGAGTCTCAAAGCTTAAAAAATGGCTTTATAACCTTTTCCAGACTGACAGATCTCAATTGCTTTGTTTCTCATTTGTTCCTGAATTTCTTTGGAGTGCAGCATGATGTCTAGCTTTTGAGGATCATTTGGTCAACTTCACTTTGTCAGGCAGATCCTATTTAAGTAATTTCTTGATTGCGAACAGGTGTGGCAGTAATCAGGCCTTAGTGTGGCTACAGAAATTGAACTCAGCTTTCCAAAGATGTGATAAACCACGGGGGGACAATCATTTTTTCACACAGGGCCATGTAGGTTTGGATTTTTTTTTTACCCTTAATAATAAACACCTTCATTTAAAAACTGCATTTTCTGTTTACATGTGTTATCTTTGTCTAATATTTAATTTTTTTTGACGATCTGAAACCTTTAAGTGTGACAAACATACAAAAAAAAAAAAAGAGAAATCAGGAAGGGGGCAAACACTTTTTCACACCACTGTGGTGTGTGTGTGTGTGTGTGTGTGTGTGTGTGTGTGTGTGTGTGTGTGTGTGTGTGTGTGTGTGTGTGTGTATTATGAGCATTTGATTATTTTTGAGTTTGTGGGTTTGTTTGCAGGTGATGGGTGTGGTTTCATGTCTTTGCAGTATTATTTTTCTACCACTAGGCTGTGCTGTTGTGTAAATATGTCTTTTGCCAGTACGGATTACTGGTTGCCTTGGAAACAACAGCCGTGTTTCTTTTTTTTTTTTTGCTGTCTGAAAAAACATTTTCTTGGTCCTGGAATAAAGTTTTTTCATGAAATTTTCAGTCAGAGTCTGTCTATTCTCTGCCTGCTACATACAGTACATGCATATATAGATATATAATCTCCCAAAAATGTGACAGCCAAAAGAAAAAAAAAATTTCCTCAATGAGAAATTTACTGTTCTTAATTTTCTTCTCCATGCGTAATCATTCTCCAGGATTTCTTGGTTCACTTCCATTGTAAGGAATCAAACAGAGCTGATATGGTGTCAAAAAGTAAATGACATTTAACAAGATTTTATGTTATTTTAATGGAGAGAGGTGTAACAGTCAAAACATAATCACCTGTCATTTCATTTATATGATATACATTTTAATTGCAGACTTAGTGTTGGAATTTATAGTATTATTTTATTATTTTTTTTATATGAATGAATGAATGAACAGGGGGAAAGGGTTTGCAGAAGTAACTACATAGAATTATCAAACGAAAATAAATACTGAAAGTATGCCCAAGAGACATGTGTTCATTCCAGAAGCAGATCCAGGATGGCAGGAAGCCTCCACAAACAGTGATCTTTATGTGAGCGTCACCTGACGCTGATGTCAGCTGACCTGCGCTGAGTATTTCTCTGATCTTTCAAAATTTCTGTAAAAGTCAGTCCAAATGCTAGTGTGAACCCAGCTTTAACTTAGGCTGATTTTGATAAACTCTTTATAACTTAGCCCAGCGCTCAGGAACTTTTACAAACTGAGCACAACCTTCACCAACGTGTATTTCCAAACGTCGGTAAATTTTCAGCAGGCTGAAAATGTAAATTTTTAGCAGGCTGAAATTTTTCAAAGTATGCAACTTTCACCAGCATTTGCCAACAAACACCAGCAATCATTAACTTTTGCCAGCAGAGCCAGACATTTGCCAAAACATCAGTAAAAGTTGGTACAAATGTTGCAGTGTAAATCCACCTTTTGGACACACAAGGAGCATGACAGGAGGAATGACAATGAACCAACACAGAGCACAATCACAGACCAACATACAGCAGATGTAAAATGTCTACACACCCCTGTTCAAATGCCAGGTTTTGTAATGTAAAAACGCAATGGATCAGCAATGGATCAGCAATGGATCAGCAATGGATCAGCAATGGATCAGCAATGGATCAGCGTTCTCGTCGCGCCCTCCGCCAGTACCCGGGCTCGCCTGGGGAAGCTAATGATCCTACCAGCAGACTAAATTCGAAGAGACGACGCCTCTGTGCCAAGTCAAAGAAGAATCCTAGTCACAGTCCTAAAGCCGAAAGCAAACAGCCCCAAGAGCACTTTGTGGTAGGATCGGCCCTTCGCATATTACAACTAAACGTTGAAGGCCTATCTGCAGCCAAGCGAAGCCTTATCGAAGTCCTCGCCTTCCAACATTCGATTGATGTAATCTGCCTCCAAGAGACTCATATTGGCACAGAGGAAGCTGGCCGCTTCACCATCAAAGGCTTTGACCTCCTGTGCTATGTTCTACATGCTAAACATGGACGTGCCACCTATGTGCGTTCTGACATAGTTGAAGCAAATCACCTGATAACAACACATTTCTCAGACACCATAATCATTGGTGGCTTCCATATTGTCAATGTGTACAAGCCCCCTAATGCCAACTGGGATCTGCAGGTCTTACCCACCCTACCCCACCCTGCCATCTATGTGGGGGACTTTAACAGCCATCACCCTGACTGGGGGTACCCAGCAGTGGACAGTGATGGGAAGGCACTTTCAGACTGGGCATCCAGAAATGACCTCGCTTTGATATACGACCCCAAACAAAGAGGAACCTTCCACTCTGCTAGGTGGAAGAAGGACTATTCTCCTGACCTGTGTTGGGTCAGCTCTTTGAATGGGGAGCCATATCCTACACAGATCCTCATTCTTGATGATTTTCCACACAGCCAACACCGGCCCCTGCTTGTACACATTGGCCTACAACTTCCAGTCATATACAGCCCAAGGAAGATGCGCTGGAACTTCCGCAAAGCCAACTGGAAGAAATTCAGTGAAACTCTGGACCGGAGCGTTGTTACCATCCCACTCCACACCATCACTGTAGATGAAGCATACAACCGCTTCTGCAGCGCAATCTTCAAGGCTGCCCATACTGCAATCCCACGAGGCTACCGACCCCTCTATGTCCCATGTTTGGACGGAGAAAGTGCTGCCCTCCTACAATCCTATCAAACATCAGGGGACCCAGAGATAGCAGACCATCTCATTGAATCGCTAAATACAGCTCGGCGAAAAAAATGGGAGGAGACAGTTGCTGACCGGAGCTTTACCCACTCTAGCAGGAAATGTTGGAGCCTCATCCGTCGCCTAGGAGCTGCACAGAAGCCCCCTAGCCAAAGCCGAGCATCCGTCACACCCAACCAAGTTGCATCCCACCTACTGACTATCGCCAAAGCACCCCAAGACAAAGACACCAAAAGAGCAGTTACAACTGAGCTAAAAAAACACCAAAAAATGCCTGTAGAGGAAACGAACCCTGAACCCTTCGAGGCTGCTGAACTGGAGAAAGTCCTACAGAGCCTGAAATGTGGAAAGGCAGCAGGATACGATAACATCTTCCCAGAATTCATGAAAAATCTTGGCCCCCGAGCCCTAACCTGGTTGACACAATTCTACACAAGGATCACACAAACAAACTCGATCCCAAAGAAATGGCGGACAGCAAAGGTCATTGCCATCCCAAAACCTGGCAAAGACCACAAATTACCAGCAAGCTACCGCCCAATCTCCCTACTCAGCGTTCCTTACAAAATCATGGAGCGCCTAATTCTGCAACGCATTTCCCCAGAGGTAGAGGATATTCTAAGTGTGGATCAAGCAGGTTTCCGCAAGGACCGCAGTACAGGAGAACAAGTACTGGCCCTAACCACCTTCATCGAAAATGGCTTCGAGAGCAGACTGAAGACAGGGGCTGTGTTTCTCGACCTTACAGCCGCCTATGATACGGTCTGGCACAAAGGCCTCCTCCTGAAACTTATAAAGGCGATCCCTGCTTGGGCAACAGAAATTATAAAAACCCTGCTGACCAACCGAAGGTTCAGAGTCCACCTCAGTCAGAAGACAAGTGCATGGAGAATGCAGAAAAACGGACTCCCACAAGGCTCAGTTCTAGCTCCAACTCTGTTCAACCTCTACATAAACGACCTGCCTACTACAAAATCCCGCAAATTCACCTATGCAGACGACATCTGTTTGGCATTCCAAGCACCAGACTTTGAACCACTGGAACGGGTGCTCACGGAAGATCTTGCCAAACTGGACCAGTTCTGCAAAATCTGGCGCCTAAAACCAAGCCCAGCAAAAACCGTCTCCAGTGTATTCCATCTCCACAATGCAAAAGCTGCCAGAGAACTAAACATCCACCTGAGCGGACTCAAGCTTAAGCATGCCCCAAATCCAACTTATCTTGGAGTGACCCTTGATAGGACCTTATCCTTCAAGGAACATCTAAAGGGGACGGCTGCTAAGGTGAAGGTACGAAACAACCTGCTCTGCAAGCTCGCTGGTGCAAAATGGGGGGCGGCAGTCTCCACCCTGCGCACCTCAGCACTGGCCCTTTCATACTCTGTAGCAGAATATTGTGCCCCTGTCTGGTCCAGGTCATCTTACACACACCATGTAGACACCCAGCTCAACACAACCATGAGAACTATAACTGGAACAATCCGCTCAACACCACTCCCCTGGCTCTCTGTACTGTCAAACATAGCCCCTCCACACATCCGGCGAGCAGCATTAACTCAAAGGATGCTCCAAAAAGTTAAAGATTCTCCTCACTTACCAATCCATGCAGATATCTACACTCCACCCACTGCCCGACTTTCATCCAGACGGCCGATTTGGAAAAACCCTCCCCCAGCTGACTTTACCATCCAGACAGCTTGGCAAGAGGAATGGGAGACCAAGGAGGTCCCAAACAAACAGCTGGTGATAAACCCCAACCAACAGGTCCCGGGCACCAACCTCCCAAGGAGACAGTGGTCTACACTCAATCGCTTCAGGACTGGACATGGCCCCTGCTTGGCCAGCCTTTACAGATGGGGCAGTAGCCCTAGCCCACTGTGCGCATGTGGAGAGGAGCAAACAATGGAACACATCATAGAGGCTTGCCCGCTCCAAAGACTGGAAGGAGGATTACACACCCTCCATACAGCAAACCAGGAGGCAACTGCTTGGCTTAAGGACTTTGCATTCGCTAAATAAATAGTGTAAATCCACCTTTTGGACACACAAGGAGCATGGCAGGAGGAATGACAATGAACCAACACAGAGCACAATCACAGACCAACATACAGCAGATGTAAAATGTCTACACACCCCTGTTCAAATGCCAGGTTTTGTAATGTAAAAAATGAGAAAAAATAAATAATTTCAAAACTTTTTCCACCATTAATGTGACCTATAACTTGTACAACCCTATTGGAAGACAAACTGAAATCTTTTAAGAGAAAAAACCCCCCAAAAACTTACAATAACCTGTTTGCATAAATATGCACACCCTGCTATAACTGGGGATGTGGCTGTGTTCAAAATTAACCAATCACATTTAAACTCATGTTAAATAGGATTCAGCATGCACCTGCCACCATTTAAAGTGCCTCTGATTAACCCCAAATAAAGTTCAGCTGTTCTAGTAGGCTTTTCCTGACATTTTTGTAGTCACATCTTACAGCACAAGCCATGGTCCGCAGAGAGCTTTCAAAGCATCAGAGAGATGTCATTGTTGAAAGGTATCAGTCAGGAGAAGGGTACAAAAGAATTTCCAAGGCATTACATATACCATGGAACACAATGAAGACAGTCATCATCAAGTGGAGAAAACATGGCACAACAGTGACATTATCAAGAACCAGACGTCCCTCCAAAATTGATGGAAAGATGAGAAGAAAACTGGTCAGGGAGGCTGGTAAGAGGCTGCCACAACATTGAAGAAGCTGCAGGAATTTCAGGCAAGTACTGGCTGTTTAGTACATGTGACAACAATCTCCCATCTTGTGGCAAGATGAAAGCCTTATCTTATGAAGAAAAACATCCAAGCCCGGCTACATTTTGCAAAAACACATGTGAAATCTCCCAAACTTATGTGGAAAAATGTGTTATGGTCTGATGAAACCAGGGTTGAACATTTTGGCCATAATTCCAAAAGGTATATTTGGTGCAAACACAACACTGCTTATCACCAAAAGAACACCGTACCTACAGTGAAGCATGGTGGTGGCAGCATCATGCTTTTGGGCTGTTTTTCTTCAACTGGAACTGGGGCCTTAGTCAAGGTGGAGGGAATTATGAACAGTTCCAAATATCAGTCAGTGTTGGCACAAAACCTTCAGGCTTCTGCTAAAAAACTAAAGATGAAGAGGAACTTCATCTTTCAGCACGACAATGACCAAAAGCACACATCCAAATCAACAAAAGAATGGCTTCACCAGAACAAGATTAAGGTTTTGGAATGGCCCAGTCAGAGTCCAGATTTGAATCCGATCACACATCTGTGGGGTGATGTGAAGAGGGCTGTGCACAGAAGATGCTCTTGCAAATCTGACAGATTTGAAGCATTTTTGCAAAGAACAGTGGGCAAATATTGTCACACCAAGATGTGCCACGCTGATAGACTCCTACCCAAAAAGACTGAGTGCTGTAATAAAAGAAAAAGGTGCTGCAACAAAGTACTAATTTAAAGGCGTGCATATTTATGCAACCAGGTTATTGTAAGTTTTTTTAATTTTTAATTTTTCCCCTTAAAAAATTTCAGTTTGTTTTTCAATTGGGTTGTACAGGTTATAGGCTACATTAATGGTGGAAAAAGTTTTGAAATGATTTATCTTGGTGTCATTTTTTTACATCACAAAAACCTGGCATTTGAACAGGGGTGTGTGGACTTTTCATATCCACTGTATATAGGGAGACTAATTATTACAGACGCACAACAGCTGGGAGAACAATCAAGGGCTAAACGTTAGCACACATGAGGGAAAGTGTCTACAGGTATGCAAACATGAGAAGCTGGGAACAATAGGTAAACAGAAACAGGGGATGCACACGAGACATGATACGGGACCGATTCAGTGTCATTGTCCTGGGCCACCCAGGAAAAGACAGCTCTCCAGAGGATCATCAACACAGCTCAAAAGATCATTGGATGTGCTCTCCTCTCTTTAGAGGAGATGTACAAATCCCACTGCCACAGGAAAACTCAGAGTATCCTGAAGGACACATCCCATTCAGCACACTACCTGTTCCAGCTGCTACCCTCAGGCAGGCGGCACAGGGCAATGAAAGCAAAGACAAATAGGGGCAGCAGTCGCTTGGGAGGTAGAGCAGGTCGTCCAAGAACCGCACGGTTGGTGGTTCGAATCCCGCTCTCCCCGGATATCCTGCCGTTGTGTCCCTGGGCAAGACACTTCACCCCCAATTGCTCCTGGTGGGTCTGGAAGCACCATGTTGGGTAGCATGCCGCCATCAGTGTGTGAATGGGTGGATTGCAGGATCTATAAAGCGCTTTGGTCATCAAGAGATAAGAATAAAAGCGCTATGTAAGTGAATGCCATCCATCCATCCATCCATCCATCTTCTACCGCTTTTCCGGAGGTCCGGGTCGCGGAGGCAGCAGTTCAAGCAGAGAAGCCCAGACTTCCCTCTCCCCAGCCACCTGCTCCAGCTCTTCAGAGGGGATACCAAGGCGTTCCCAGACTAGCTGGGAGACATAGTCTCTCCACCGAGTCCTGGGTCTGCCCCGGGGTCTCCTCCCAGTGGGACGTGCCTGAAACACCTCAAGTGGGAGACGTCCAGGAGGCATCCTAATCAGATGCCCATACCACCTCAACTGACTCCTTTCAATGTGGAGGAGCAGCGGTTCTACTCTGAGCCTCTCCCGGATGACTGAGCTCCTCACCCTATCTCTGAGGGTGAGTCCAGCAATCCTACGGAGAAAGCTCATTTCAGCCGCTTGTATCCGCGATCTCGTTCTTTCGGTCATTACCCAAAGCTCGTGACCATAGGTGAGAGTAGGAACGTAGATTGACTGGTAAATTGACAGCTTTGCCTTAGAACTAAGCTCCCTCTTCACCACAACAGACCGGTACAACGTCCGCATCACTGCAGATGCTGCTCCAATCCGTCTGTCGATCTCTCGCTCCATTTTCCCCTCACTCGTGAACAAGACCCCAAGATACTTAAACTCCTCCACTTGGGGCAGGAGCCTGTCCCCAACCCGGAGAGGACAATCCACCTTTTTCCGGCTGAGGACCATGGACTCGGACTTGGAGGTGCTGATTCTCATCCCAGCCGCTTCACACTCAGCGGCAAACCGTCCCAGCAAGAGCTGTAGGTCATTGCTGGATGAAGCCAACAGGACAACATCATCTGCAAACAACAGAGATGAGATCCTGTGGTCACCAAGCATGACACCCTCCATTCCCTGGCTGCGCCTAGAAATCCTGTCCATAAAAATTATGAACAGGACCGGTGACAAAGGGCAGCCCTGGCGGAGTCCAACTCTCACTGGGAATGACTCCGACCGAGTGTTGGCAATACGAACTAAACTCTCACAATGGTCGTACAGAGACCGAATAGCTCGTAACAACAAGCCCGATACCCCATACTCCCGAAGCACCCCCCACAAAAATCCACGAGGGACGCGGTCAAATGCCTTCTCCAAGTCCACAAAACACATGTGAACTGGTTGGGCAAACTCCCACGAACCCTCAAGAATTCTCGAGAGGGTAAAGAGCTGGTCCGATGTGCCACGGCCAGGACGAAAACCACATTGCTCCTCCTGAATCCGAGGTTCGACCAACGGCCGGACTCTCCTCTCCAGTACCTTGGCATAGACCTTCCCAGGGAGGCTGAGGAGTGTGATCCCTCTAAAGTTGGAGCACACCCTCCGGTCCCCTTTTTTGAAGAGAGGAACCACCACCCCGGTTTGCCATGCCAAAGGCACTGCCCCCGACCTCCACGCAATGTTGCAGAGGCGTGTCAACCATGACAACCCAACAACATCCAGGGCCTTGAGGTACTCGGGGCGAATCTCGTCCACCCCCGGGGCCCGGCCACCAAGGAGATTTTTAACCACCTTGGCGACCTCAGCCCCTGTGATAGGCGAGTCATCCCCCTTGTCCCCAAACCCTGCTTCCTCTGTGGAAGGCGTATCAGTGGGATTGAGGAGATCCTCGAAGTATTCCTTCCACCGCCCGACGATATCCCCAGTTGAAGTCAACAGTGTCCCATCCGCACCATACACAGTGTGGACGGGGAGCTGCTTTCCCCTCCTGAGCCGCCGAACAGTTTGCCAGAATCTCTTTGAAGCCGACCGAAAGTCTTGTTCCATGGCCTCACCGAACTCCTCCCATACCCGGGTTTTTGCTTCAGCAACCACCCGAGCTGCACTCCGCTTGGCCTGCCGGTACACCTCAGCTGCTTCGGGAGTCCCACAAGCCAACCAAGCTTGATAGGACTCCTTCTTCAGCTTAATGGCCCCCCTCACCACTGGTGTCCACCACTTGGTTCGGGGGTTGCCACCACGAGATGCACCGACCACCTTGCGGCCGCAGCTCTGGGCCGCCGCTTCAACAACAGAGGTGGAGAACATGGCCCATTCAGACTCCATGTCTCCAGACTCCCTCGGAATGTGGTTGAAGTTCTTCCGGAGGTGGGAGTTGAAGACCTCCCGGACAGGGGCCTCAGCCAGACGCTCCCAGCACACCCTCACTATACGTTTGGGTCTACCAGGTCTGAATGGCTTCCTCCCCTGCCATCGGATCCAACTCACCACCAGGTGGTGATCAGTTGACAGCTCTGCACCTCTCTTTACTCGGGTGTCCAAGACATACGGTCGCAGGTCTGATGATACGATAACAAAATCGATCATCGACCTGCGGCCTAGGGTGTCCTGGTGCCAGGTGCACATATGGACACCCTTATGCTTGAACATGGTGTTCGTTATGGACAGACTGTGGTTAGCACAGAAGTCCAATAACTGAACACCACTCGGGTTCAGATCGGGCAGGCCGTTCCTCCCAATCACCCCCCTCCAGGTTTCACTGTCGTTGCCCACGTGCGCATTGAAGTCCCCCAGTAGGACAATGGAGTCTCCAGGAGGAGCACCCTCCAGCACCCCAGTCACAGACTCCAAAAAGGGTGGGTACTCTGAAACATCATTTGGTGCATAGGCACAAATGATGGTCAGGACCCGTTTCCCAACCCGAAGGCGCAGGGAAGCAACCCTTTCATCCACCGGGGAAAACTCCAATATAGAGGCAGCAAGGTGGGGCGATACAAGAATACCTACCCCTGCTCGTCGCCTCTCGCCCGGGGCAACTCTAGAAAAGGCCAAGCTCCAGCCCCTCTCCAGGAGACTGGTTCCGGAACCGGAGCTGTGTGTTGAGGTGAGGCCGACTATATCTAGCCGGTATCGCTCAATCTCGTACACCAGCTCAGGCTCCTTCCCCACCAGAGAGGTGACATTCCACGTACCAAAAGCCAGTTTAGAAAGCTTGGGATCAGTCCGCCAAGGTCTCCGCCTTTGACTGCCACCTAATCCACATAGCACCGGACTTCCATGATCCCTCCTGCAGGTGGTGAACCTACTGGAGGGCGGACCCATGTAACTCCTTCGGGCTGAGCCCGGCCGGGTCCCATGGGTGGAAACCTGGCCACCAGACGCTAGCCTTCGAGCCCCTCCCCCAGGCCTGGCTCCAGGGTGGGGCCCCGGTAACCCCATACCGGGCGGGGTACACTGAATCCTTGATATACAATTTATCATGAGAGTCTGTTGGATCGTTCTTAGTCTGGCCCTTCACCCAGGACCAGTTTGTCTTGGGAGACCCTATCAGAGGCAAATTGCCCCGGACAACATAGCTCCTGGGATCACTGGGGCACGCAAACCCCCCCACCACGATAAGGTGACGATCCATGAGGGGGGTAAGTGAATGCCATTTACCATTTACAAATAGACTGAAAAACAGCACATACCCTAGGGCCTTTGCATTATTAAACAGCATGTGAATTTGCAACTTGTTTATTTATACAGAGACTTATACTGTACATAAAGTTGCATATACTTTCATACATAGTTTTTATTGATATTTGCGTATTGCAAATTTTTAACTTTGTATATATTTGCACTGAAGGGGACTGTACATAATTTCGTTGTACTGTGTTATAATGATAATACATGATTCTGATACAACTGGGAGTGCTCTTTAATTGGTAAGTCTTTTTATTACAAGATTTATTCTGCTTAAGGTAGCACTAGCCACTATAGAGAGCCTAAGCCACACCTCCGCTACTTGCATATGGGACCTTAAATCGAAAAAATTCTCCATTGAAATGAATGGCCAGAGTGAAATTATCTTTTGATCCCGATCAAATTTTGCCACAAGTTACACATATGATGTTTGTCAATTTAAAAGATAATTTTTCACATAATTAAAGTGGGCAGCACGGTGGTGCAGTGGTTAGCACTGTTGCCTAACAGCTAGAAGGTTCCATGTTCGAATCCCCAGGCTGGCAGGGGTAGGAACCTTGTGTGTGGAGTTTGCATGTTCTCCTTGTGCTGCGTGGGTTTACTCCGGGTGCTCCGGTTTCCTCCCACAATCCAAAGACATGAGAAGTCAGAAATCATGACTCTTCGTTTGGTAGCGGCAAAACCCCACGAGTGCCTGGTGTCATTGGAAAGCTAAATGTAACCCCCTGGGTTATTGTTATAAGTGCGCACATAACTTCTAAATAGCCCTCGCATAATATTAAATACAATGCATTGTAATATTTTTCACATATCTGCGGATGTGTTACTACATTAGTATTACTATTTTTCATGTTCACAAATAGTGTAACATTCTTTTGTAATTCTTGTGTAACAGATTTTTTTTTTTTAATATAGGCTTTACATATAGTGTTTTAGTGTTTTTCTTGAACATTCTACAGAGACTCAGATTTACTAGTGCACGTAAATGGGTCATTCTCTAACTACCTCCTATTCGCTGCCTACTGGTCAGTCAAGAACAATATTAGAGTTTTATTGGTGTGATTGGCTTTTGCTGTTGGAGGAGGGGATTGTGTAGTGGTTTCTGAGAGCTAAAGGTTTTTCCTCATAAGTTGGCTGGCAGCCGCTCCCGGAGTAAGCTGTGTCTCTTGCTGCCTGTGGATGCCGGCCATTGGACCTGCTAAAATAGCTAACTGAGAGCTTTCGCTGATCTTAAAGGTTTTTTTTCTTCAGTAGTTGGCCAGCGGCCACTCCCGGAGTAAGCTGTTTCTCTTGCTGCCTGTGGACGCCGACCGTTGGACCTGCTAAAATAGCTGAGAGTTTTCCCCGGACCTAATGTTTATCTTCAGTAGTTGGCCGGCGCCTGCTCCTGGAGTAGGCTGTATCTCTTGCTGCCTGTGGACACTGACCATTGGAACTGCTAAGCTAGCTAAAGCTGTTTCCCTAATACTTTGGCTTACCGCAGAGAACTTTTGGATTGTGCTGCTGCTGTTTAGAGTGCATTGCTCTTCTGTGGCCTCTGCTTTTGTGAACTGTTCAGTGGGTGCTGTGTTCCCACCGAACCAACGTCCCACTGGAGTCGCTGCTGGGATCTGGGTTTGGCCAAATTACCCCGCAACGGAGGATCTCCGCCAGCGGTGAGGACAGTGCTGGATTTTCCCTGACTACTCGACCCGCTGAGGACATCACTGGATGTATGTTTTTTTTCCCCTCTCATTGAGGACATCGCTGGATTTGTCCCTGAGTCATCTTGTTGTTTTTCTGTTCTTCCACTGGGGCTGATCCCCGTGGTCCACCATTATAGACGTTAATTCTGGTATGGGTGAGTACCTCGCTCCACCCCACAAGGTAGTTAATGGTGGCCACCATTTTGAATTAACCGTTGGAGTGGCAGTTTAATATTAAAACAGGTCTGCAATATCAGAGACCTCTTTATTATCACTCAGTACCGAGTAGGAGCCTATATAGGCCTACAAATTAATAAAATATGCTGGCTTAGATTTCTTAAGAGTTCTATTTGTTTTGTGGATCCACCATTTTGTGATTTATTGCCTTTTCCCACTTGTGAGCATTTGTTTTGGGGTTTTTTTCTTTTTTTTAATTATTCCCTACATGCATGTTGTTTACCCAACAGTTATTTAATGATTTTGTTTTATATGTTTTGAAACTATTAACATTGCCCTGGTTCCTTCTGCTGACCAGTGGGTAAATAAATTATGTCTTTTTTAAAAATATACTCAATTGTTTGCTTATTTAAATGAAGGTTTACACTATACACCCTACAGGTTTAAAGCTACCCTACACCATTTTCACACACAACCTAATCTTGATTCAAGTAGCCCTTGACGCACACTGGTTTTAGTTGGGCCTAGTCTATAAGTTAGAGTGTAAGTACACAAACTTGGGCGCTGTTCATGGCGGTAAAACAGAACAGGCGTTTCGTAAAAATGGAGGCACCGCTGGAATCTACTGTATGATTGGTGCTACAATCAAGACTAGCAGTAAAAGTAAAAGCAAGTTACCAAAATGGCCGACCTTAACTGTCCACTATCACTATTGGAGCGCCTAACCTGATGCAGTGAAGAAAATGTTAATCCAGCCCATGCAGTTGCTGTGAGTGGTGTGCCAAGCAACACAAATATTGCTGATGCTGAAGAAGTGGTTGAGACCATCAAAGCTTTTGGCAAAGTCAGAGTCAGAGCTCAAAAGTCCAGCCCACATGTTAAAGGTGACATGATGCTGTGTGAAACCCGCAACAAAGTCAAACCAAGCCATGCTCCCCCTGAAATACTCCCACCTTCTGGTGAGTCACTGTGGAAGCTAACCCTGATTGTTGAAAATACTGACAACACACCTGACGAGTTTTCTGCTAAGCTACTGAGTCTACTTGCAAGTGAAGGCAAAACCCTTGCAGCTTTTGAGCTGCTACTCACTCAAGCTAAAACTGTCAAATCAGAGGACACTTCATCCATTATACGTGCTGTTGGAGACCTGCTGGAGAAAGTAAGCCCCCCTCAAGAGAACAATGCCTTTCTCTGCCTGCGTGTCTTTTCTGGCTTTAACCCGATGCTTGCTGGTGAAAAGACCCATGACACCTGGCTGGAACAGGTGCAGCTGATGTTGGATGAATGTGATTGCTCTTCAAAAGAAAAGAGAAAACGGATTGTGGAAAGTTTAAAGGTGCCAGCACTCGAGATAATACAAGCTATCAGCTGCAGTGATCCCGATGCAAGCCCTGAAGCCTACCTGGCTGCCATTGAAACTGTGTTCGGCACTTCAGAGTCTGGTGAAGATCTATATTTCAAGTTCTGCTCCCTACAACAAAAGCCAAATGAAAGACTTTCAGATTTTGTGCGAAGACTGGAGAAAGTGCTCACCAAAGCTGTTCAAAAAGGTGGTCTTCCCCTTTTCCTAAGAGATCGTGCACGTGTCGAGCAGTCGCTGAGAGGAACAGTTGAGTCCGACATTATGTTGTTGCAGCTATGCCTCAAAGAAAGACTCAACAACCCCCCTTCATTCATGACTCTGTTAAGTGAAATAAGGGCCGAAGAGGATCAAAAAATGACAAGACATCATACGAGTACAAGTGTGAGACAACTTGGTGCTGTGGACACAAAGACAGAAAATGTGGAAGTTGACAATCTCAAGCTCCAGATCCAAGAGCTCCAAAGTCAAGTGCAGCAATTAACTCTCAAAAGCAAAGACTCGCTCCAACAGACTCCAAGAGCCCTTGCCACTCCTGCTGCCCACTCAGATCCTGACGTCCATGCCCTTAAAGAGCAAGTCCGCAGCCTACAACACCAACTCAGTCAAAGAGACCAGTCATCCAAAGCTCCTGCTGCTCAAGTGAGACCGAAAAGAAACTCCTTCCAAAAGCCAAATAGTCAAGGCCAAGCCAAAGAGCCCACAAAGTTCATCAAAGAAAGTCCTGAGGTGTTCTGTTATCGTTGTGGTGAAGACCGTTCATGTTCTTTATGTCTGTTCTCTTCATCCTCTCTATCCCCTCACCCCCAGCCAGTCACAGCAGATGACTGCCCCTCCCTGAGCCTGGTTCTCCTAGAGGTTTCTTCCTGTTAAATGGGAGTTTTTCCTCTCCACCGTCGCTAAGTGCTTGCTCACAGGGGATCGTCTGATTGCTGGGTCTTTCTGCAATTGTAGGGTTTTCCCTGCATTTGGTAGTGCTATGTGATGACTTTTGTTGTGATATGGCGCTATATAAATAAAGCCGAATTGAACTGAATTGAAGACGGGCACATTGCCACAAACTGTGCTAGCTCTGAAAATTCTGCCAAAGTCATACGAAAGCTCATCCACTCCATGCAAACGCTTCAAAACAGGCAAAAAGAGGCCACAGCAAGCTCCTCAGATCCAAGAAGAAAAGGCGGCCAAGTCACTCTGAGCAAAATTGGTCCTTCAGAGTCCAGCCACATCCCAACCAGCTTAATTGGAGCCCCCACAGTTGTCCGCATCATCATTAAGGGAAAGACTTGTGATGCTCTAATGGACAGTGGGGCTACAGTTTCCATCATATTTGAAGAGTGGTACATCAAACACCTGTCTCACCTGCCATTGCACCCCATCTCCAGTCTTAACCTATGGGGCCTTGGCCAGAACAGCTATCCTTACAAATGCTTCATCACTGCTCAGATTCAGTTTCTTGACGACGACTCGCAGTGTGAGCCCTGTACCGTTTTGGCCCTTGTCTGCCTAGAACCTAATGGCCCAGAGCAGCATCCTATCATCACTGGCACCAACGCCTGCTCTTAAGATGACAAGCCACCACCAAAAAGCCACTTCAAGAATGACAAAGTACAGTCCATGCGAGTCTGCACTCAGTCCTCTCCACCAGCCAAGTCGATGCTGAACAACCAAGAAGTTGTGGCTCAAGTGAAATGGACAGGGCCCGGTCCACTAAATATTCCTCCTGGTACTGGACTCCCCGCTGTTTGTAAAGTATCAAATTCAGAGTCACTCAATGACAGCATCCTCATGATCGAGAATCTTCCCACCGGTTCTCTCCCTGCTGGTGTGCTCATGCCCCCTTGTGTCCTCCTCTCCACTGACATGAACATGAACAGATTTGTTCTGTTTCTGAAAAACGAGTCTGTCAAGTACAAGTCTATTCCCAAAGGCACTGTCCTCGCTCATGTCCACAAAGCTGATATAGTCACCCAAGTCCAGTCAAGTCAAGTACCATCTCGAAAGCTTGACCCGGCCCGCTTTAGTTTTGGTGATTCTCCCATTCCTGAACAATGGAAAATAAGACTGTCACAGGAACTGGCAGAGCATCCAGAAGAATTCTCACTATGAGAATGGGATGTTGGACTAGCAAAAGGGGTGGAGCATAACATCAGGCTCAAAAATCCAAGACCCTTCAGAGAGAGAGTCAGATGGTTGGCCCCTGCTGATATTGACGATGTCCGCCGTCACTTACAAGAATTGCTAGCTGCAGGCATCATCAAAGAGTCTCGCTTGCTGCTCTTTTGTGGCCTCTGCTTTTGTGAACTGTTCAGTGGGTGCCATGTTCCCACTGAACCAACATCCCACTGGAGTCGCTACCGGGGTCTGGGTTTGGCCGAATTACCCCGCAACAGAGGATCTCCACCAACGCTGAGGACAGCACTGGATTTTCCCTGACTACTCGACCCGCTGAAGACATCGCTGGATGTTTGTTTTTTTTTTTTCCCTCTCATTGAGGACATCGCTGGATTTGTTGGAGTCACCTTGTTGTTTTTGCGCCACTCTCTTCTTCCACCGAGGCTGCTCCCCATGGTCCGCCATTACAAACGGTAACTCTGGTATGGGTAAGTACCCTGCTTCACCCCACGAGGTAGTTAATGGTGGCCACCATTTTGAATTAACCGTTGGAGTGACAGTTTAATATTACAACAGGCCTGCAACGTCAGAGACCTCTTTATTATCATTCGGTACCAAGTAGGGACCTTTATAGGCCTACAAATTAATAAAATATGCCGGAGTTCTATTTGTTTTGTGGATCCACCATTTTGTGATTTATTGCCTTTTCCCACTTGTGAGCATTTGTTTTTTCTTTTTTTTTATTATTCCCTACATGCATGTTGTTTACCCAACAGTTATTTAATGATTTTGTGTTATATGTTTTGAAACTATTAACATTGCCCCTGGTTCCTTCTGCTGACCAGTGGGGAAATAAAGTTTGGCTTTTTTGAAATATACCCAATTGTTTGCTTATTTAAATGAAGGTTTACGCTACACACCCTACAGGTTTAAAGCTACCCTACACCATTTTCACACACAACCTAATCTTGACTAGAGTAGCCTTTGACACACTCTTCTTATTCATTAGGTTAGTTATTTGTATTTACACTGGTTTTAGTTGGGCCTAGTCTATAAGCTAGAGTGTAAGTACACTAACCTGGGCGTTGTTCATAGCGGTAAAGCAGAACAGGCGTTACATTAGAAATCGTATTTTCTAAAAAATACCTATGTTTTTGCAAAGGACGTAACTCCCAACCGATCGAACGCAAGTTTTCAACTTAGTTAAAATATAAACAAATCGTCTTTTTCTGGGTCAGTTTTCTCGCACTTCCTACAAATTAAATATTTTTTTGAAGGTCTTTCAATACAGAATATGGAAATAATGTTACATCAGTTTTGAAAATGTCCTCAAAGTGACTCATTTTTCCAACACAGGTCATTTGTTTACAGTGTTAGCATCTTAGCAGCGATGCTAACTAATGGAGCTACTATCTACGAGGCCACTTTTTAAGGTCATCTTCTCATCCTTTGATAGTTGTGGGAAGCGGTGTGATTATATTGCTGTTCTGAGGTGCAAGAGGCCGTGTTCCCATTTTTCTGATGCCAATGTCATTGTTTTTGAACAAGGAAAAGTGTCCCGTTTCAGTGATAATCATATGTTCTAAACTAGTACCGCAAGTTGCTACCATAATTCACGCAAGGCATCATGGGGCCTAGGAATAAGGTGGATAATAACTGAGTAATATTTAGTTTATGTTTAAATGATTACCAGACAGCAACTCCCATCATCCCACATCACTAAACAGGATCATGGCGGTTCCCCTCTCAAAGCTCACCTCCTGTTTCCTGACCAATGAAAGAAGGATCCAAAAAGGAAAAAAAACAACACTAAGGTATTGTATTTGTATTGTGAGAGCTGCAGCTGATCCAGAGGACTGTTAGTTACTTCACCCTGGGCACGCTTTGAAAAGATTACACAAGCTCCATCCATCTGTGTTTGTAGCTTTTTAATTTACATATTTTCATAACCTTATACCTTAACAGTTAGACAACAACCTACATCATTATTTATGGAGAAAATTATCTTCTAAATTATCAAGCCTCATATATGTGTAGCTCGTAGCAAAATTCGATTGGGAATCAAAAGATAATTTGGTTCTTGCCATTCAATTCAATAGAGAATTTTTTTGATTTAAGGTCTCATATGCGGAAGCAGAGGGGGCATGACTTACCCAGGATTTACACTGACTCTGGATGCAGTACGTTACAGCTGCGATCCAGCCTCCGCAGCAAATAGTTCCCATTCCCTTCAATTTTCTAATCCCCACCTGGTCCGGACCACTGCGGAACAAATCTGGCTCATCAGATTTGGTTCGCTACTGAAATGCAACAAGTCTATTTTTGACTGATGCCGGATACAATACACAAGGAAATCCCATGGTATCTCATGATATTTAATAGTCGTTTGATCATTAAAAATGATTTAAGGATTGTCCATTATTTACTGAGGTCTACTCCTCCACCACTGTGTCAGAGAATGTAAAAACTTGACATAACATACAAACGCTTCATAGAATTAAAATTAATGGGCTACTTGCATTTTATTTACAGCCTAAAAATCTAGGTGGGGAGCCGCCGCTACATCACACTTCCTTGTTGTTATCACGTGATCGTGATTGGTTAATCTCGGTCACTCTTGGGTCTTTCTCAAGATCTCGTGTTATTTTGTATAATTCTTGCTTTATCTTGTATTTCAAACTGTCCTCATCCATGCCGCTACAAAACACAAACAAATTTAGTAGGGACAAACGCAAGGCTCCATCTGCACTGCATTTGCGATGTACTGCATCTGGACCCAGTGTAAATCCTAGGTTAGGCTCTCTATTAGCCTTGTGGAATGTGAATGAGAATAAAGCTGGGTTCACACCATAACGTTTGGACTTGTCATGTGGTGGCCCTCGCGAGCCACCATAAGACGCCACAAGACACCAGTGAGTTTGCACAGTTTATTGTCGAACAAAAGAAATACAAAACAATGAGCCACGGTGGGCTAAAACATACAACACTACATACGGACGACCATAAGTCAAAAGAAGCACACTTACGATCATAACCCTGGGATGGTCGATGCGTCAGACCGTGAAGGAATTGTTGATGACCGACAATGAAGAAACCTTTGAAGAATCTTTGACGAGACTGCCGCATTATTCCGCTCCCAGGGCCCTCTTAAATGGAGGACCGCTGATGATCCGAAATGCAGCTCAGCTGTCAGACTTGACAGCAGGAAGCCCCTCCGAGCGCTGTCACAATAAAGGCTCGGGGAGTCGGAAGGTACACACCGCTGTCAAACCCAGTGAGAATGATGCATGGCTCGAGCGCGGATGAGATCGGCGCTCGAACCATGACAGTTCCTCCCCCTCAAGGGCGAGCTCCGAACGCCCAATGATACCCAAGCCCCCCCTACCCCCCCAGGGTGGGCGGATGGGGGAACAGGCTTGGAGGGAGAGGACCACCAACAGAAAAACACAAGCCGAAGAGGAAGCCGGTTCACACATTTAACTCTAGATTGTTTACAAATTATGGTGCTCTTAAAATAAATAAACATTTAGTTATTTGGTTGGCCACCCGGAGATCCACAGCACTACGGTATCGCTACGTCTAGCCAGGAATCTGACTTAGAGGCGTTCAGTCATAATCCCACAGATGGTAGCTTCGCACCAGTGGCTCCTCAGCCAAGCACGTACACCAAATATCTGAACCTGCGGTTCCTCTCGTACTGAGCGGGATTACTATTGCAACAACACATCATCAGTAGATGATGTGTTGTGTGTTGATGTTGTGATGTGTGTGATTCTCCCCAGAGAATCAGAGGCTGCCAGGTAACCCTGGGGCTTCCCAAGGATGATACTGAGGGGACTGGTCAGTAAGCCCAACGTAGAGAGAGCACGGTTACAGAGCACGGTTAACAGAGAATACAATACTCCATAATGCACAGTAACACACAAGGCAAGAAAAAAAAAGAAAAAAAAACCCCACAAGTTAAGCACGTTACATCCCTCAGACAGAAGAGGGGAAAAAAAACATGCTAACAATGGCAAGAACACTGAGCAGAACTATCACACCGAATGACCTCCAACCTCAATGGGACCACACAAACCAAGAGGATGACGACAGGCAGAGTCCAAAAACAACGGGAAGAGTTCCGGTGGTCTCCCTGCGTCCAATGGCCAAGGGGTGATTAAGGGGAAAAGGACATGATCGGGCGGCCTACCCCAGTCCCAGGCCCGGAAAGTCAGAACCTCTGGCGGCCGAATCAAGTCACCCAGTCGAACGCACAGTATATCTGGTCGCCGACCCAGGGCGCCGAACCGGTGAAACAGTTCCTCTGGTGGCCGACCCGCATCCCTCAGCCACCACAACCGTGGGGAAACAATTGGCGGTGGCCTCCCTGGCGGGGGGAAGACGTGGGAGAGCCGGGCCAAATGTAGAGGCCCCCCAACGGCCCCCGGCGGTGATGAGCTGGGTTGGTGACTATAACGAGGGAGATGAAGGTGACGATGAGTCCGCACAATGTCAGGTGGCAAAGGGTCTGTAGCTCCTTCACCGACCCATACCGATGCTGCACTCGCGGCGGACCCCGATTGGGTCTCGGCTGCACCCGCCTTGGACCCCGATTGGGTCTCGGCTGCACCCATGGTGGACCCCGACTGGGTCGGCACGGCGCTGGTGACGACCTCCGACCCTGAACCTGGAACATCCAGTACAGCGACTGCGATTGGCACTGCACTGGTGACTCTGGAAGAAGACTCAGGTGACAAGAAAGAACCGGGATCAGAATCACCGGTAGCGACAGAGCTCAGCGAGACGAGCTCGGGTGCAGCAGACGGCTGCCCCTGGCTCGCCTCCCCGAGAGTCAGGCAGAAATGCTCCAAGATAGAAAGGTGAAAAATCGGGTTCTGTCGCCGTCCAGGACTTCGTTGATCCAGGCTCAGGACGAAGAAGATCGTCGTCAGGTTCCCACTCGGCCACGGCGGGTTCCGCAGCCGGCATGATGGTCTCTGCAGTCTGAGGACCCTCCGGCGCTGACATCCACGCCGATAACCCGCATGGCGTGGTGGCAGGGGACCCTCGACTTGCTGGCTTGAACTGCTCCTCTGTGGAGACCTGGGGACGCTTCATCATCGGTGCAGGCTCCATACTGCAGTCCGCTCTCCTCCTCTGCCCATGATGTGGCTGCGGGGCTGGAACCAGGCTCTCCAGAACCGCAGGCCCTCTCCTCGTCCGGCGATGTAGGCCTGGCATCGTGGACCGCTCAGCGGAGGGAGACACAGAGGCAGCAGGTTTAGTGATAAGAGCTACAGCAGGTGGTGGGAGCTCGGGGGACTGCGAATCCCGAACTCCGCCCCCAGGAGTCAGACAAGGCAAATCACAACTATGAAGAGAAGAAGGAGCTTGCACTTGCCTGTTCCCTGGAGGATGGATGGTGCCTGCTGTAGCGGACATTGTTTCTCCCTTTCCCCGCTGGATGGTGACAGAGGGCCCCCCCGGAGGAAAAGGAGGAGCCGCTCGCGATGATCCACTAACGGGCTTCGCCGAGGCAGGACTCAAAACTCTCTCAGCGGCTGGAGATGACGTCGAGGAGGAGGGGGCAACAGCCGGGACGATCCGGGCCCGATGAGCTGACAGGACAGTGGGAACAGGTGACCCGGGGGGTGAGGCTGTGGGAATTCCCTCCTGTCGTGACGCAGCAGGGGCAGCTTGCTGGGAGGCAGAGTTCCTCCGACGACCCGGAAACGGATTCAGACAGGGTTCTTGCTGAGGTTCACTTGGAGCGTAGCAGTCAGCGTACTCTGGTCAGCGTACTCTGGATAGTCACTCAGCTCGGGATTCCTCTCAACCAGCCTGACAGCCGCCGTCACGTGCTTAATGATTTGTGTGGGGTGACCGGCGGAGCGAGCTGCAGCCACTTGGTCCCAGATAGAGAGTGCTGTCAGCTGCAACCTCTCTGGGGGATTTCCGACTGACGTCATGCTCATTCAGGGATGACCCCTGGGTGGTGCGAACTCCTGGACTGGATCGGGGACAGGAACAGGATCCCAAAGCGGGGAGCGAGGATGCCTCCTCTTCGGCTTCCTGCTGGAGTCTCCCTCCAGCCCACGGAGTATATCGCGTTGTGCGGCGATGTCCTCCCTCAGTGCGACGATGGTTGGAGTAACGACATGGTCGGAGTAGCGAGGAAGGCGATTAAGGATATCCTCAGCAAGGTCCAGGTACCGGCGTACATCGCTGCGAAAGTCACAGAGGGAAGCAGTGACGAGTGTTTCATCTACGTAATCCAAGGCCTCCGCCAGCTCATAGCCCAGTCTCCGAGCGTGGCCCCTGAGCGGTGGCATTCTCCCAGCATGCAGTTACATACAAAACAATACAAAACAATGAGCCACGGTGGGCTAAAACATACAACACTACATACGTAAGTCAAAAGAAGCACACTTAGGATCATAACCCCGGGATGGTCAATGCGTCAGACCATGAAGGAATCGTTGATGGCCGACAATAAAGAAACCTTTGCCGAATCTTTGACGAGACTGCCGCATTATTCCGCTCCCAGGGCCCTCTTAAATGGAGGACCGCTGATGAGCTGAAATGTTGCTCAGCTGTCAGACTTGACAGCAGGAAGCCCCTCCGAGCGCTGTCACAATAAAGGCTCGGGGAGTCGGAAGGTACACACCGCTGTCAAACTCGGTGAGGATGATGCATGGCTCGAGCGTGGACGAGATCAGCGCTCGAACCATGACAGGACTGACTTTTACAGACATTTTGGCAAACGTCTGGCTCTGCTGGCAAAAGTTGATTAACGTTAATGATAGTTGGTGTTGTTGGCAAACGCTGGCTAAAGTCGTATTCCTTGAAAATTTTCAGCATGCTGAAAATTAGCCAACGTTTGGAAATAAATGTTGGTGAAAGTTGTGCTCAGTATGTAAAAGTTCCTGAGCGCTGGACTAAGTTATGCAGAGTTTGCCTAAGTCAGCCTAAGTTAAGCTCCACTGGCAAATGTTGACTGAAATGCTGGTGAAAACTGATGTTTTTAGACTGAAACTCACTTCAGACATACATGGACACAAGAAAAAATGAAGAGAAGGGGGAATTAAACACACACACACACAGAGCATATATATATATATATATATATATATATATATATATATATATATATATATATATATATATATATATATATATATATATATTTATATAATCTCCCAAAAATGTGACAACCCAAAAGAAAAAAAAAATCTCCTCAATGAGAAATTTACTGTTCTTAATTTTCTGCTCTGTGTGTAGTCATTCTTCAGGATTTATTGGTTCAGCTTCCATTGTGTGTAATCAAACAGCGCTTATTTGGTGTCAAAAAGTAAATGACATTTAATGGGATTTTATGTTATTTTAATGGATAGACTTGTAACAGTCAAACTATAATCAACCATCATTTTATTTTTATGAAGATATACTAGTTTTTTTTAATCCATCCACATTCACATTTTAATTGCGGACTTACTGTTGGAGTTTATAGGCATTATTGTATTTTTTTAGAGGAATGAATGGGAATGAACAGGGGAAAAGGGTATGTAGAAGTAACTACATAGGAATATAAAACTATAATTTCTGCCTCCACAAACGCTGAGCGTCGTCGGATGCTGATGTCAGCTGACCTGCGCTGAGTATTTCTCTGATTTTTCAAAATGTCTGTAAAAGTCAGTCCAAACGCTAGTGTGAACCCAGCTTAACTTAGGCTGATTTAGGTAAATGCTGCATAACTTAGCCCACCGCTTAACAACTTTTACAAACTGAGCACAACTTTCACCAATGTGTATTTCCAAATGTCGGCAAATTTTCAGCATGCTGAAAATTTTCAAAGAACACAACCTTCGCCAGCGTTTGCCAACAAACACCAGCTATCATTAACTTTTGCCAGCAGAGCCAGATGTTTGCCAAAACATCAGTAAAAGTCAGTCCAAACATTGTAGTGTGAATCCACCTTAATCACAGAACCTGGCGTTTGAAGAAGGAGGAAAAGTGAAAAGATTTTGATACGAAACTGTAAGACAATGAAAGTTTTTGTTTGTAGAAAAAGGGAATAAGATACCATTTTTGACAATGTTGATTTGTTTTTATAGGGGATTTATAGCCGCCGGAGTGTGTCTTTAATATGTTTGAAACTGCTGTGACTTAAACATTCTATTCATACCTCTGGTGTGTGTGTGTGTGTGTGTGTGTGTGTGTGTGTGTGTGTGTGTGTGTGTGTGTGTGTGTGTGTGTGTGTGTGTGTGTCTTACCAGGTGGCTGATCCCAGACAGACTGGTAGCAGCAGCCACCAGTACCAGTCTCCAGCAGAGCTGAACACTCCCATCAGCAGAGACACCAACATGCCGTTAAAACCGTGAAGACCTCCCTTTACCTCTGCACTAAACACACAGGGAACAGTAAAAACATTGTCATTACATTGTGGTACACTAATGTCCAGTAAAACTATAATGGAACTTGGTTTTTATGATTATATAAATAAAGTATATAATGTTGTGTCTTTTTATGGCTTTGCATGAAACAATCTATTTATAGTTAATGAGTTGAGCCTCCGGTGAGGGTAAATTTATTCTACCTGTCAAATCTTTAGACATACAGCTCAGCTTAATTATTTTTAAATCCTTAAATCAAGATTCCATATTATCATATTTCACTGTGCATGGAATAAATATGAAGACAGGGGTTAAAATAGGAACTGCAAGGTGGTGGGAGTATTCTGTTTACCAGTTACTGAGCTATTGTTCTCATGAATTTTAAGTTGAAGCCTCAAATGGTTTTAGTCACGTACAGTAGGCTGAGCAAAGTATAAGTTTGTGTCACAGGGTTGGCTTTTTTTTTTTTTTTACAGCAGTGATGCCTACAATTTTCTATGAAAAAGATTACAATTTTCAAAGAAAAAAAGTCAAGCCATCTAAAAAAGTGGTAACTGAGGGAATGTTTTGATGGCTACTGCCCTTCCTACAACTGAGGGATAGAGGGTCATCGGTTATAATGCCCTTTTAGACCTCCTGAAGTAGCATACATGAAAGGTTATTTCCATTTTTTGTTTGTTTGTTTGATTTTGGTCAGATTGTGAATATATACGTATAAACTTACAACTCCCACCCAGGCATGGACTGGCCGTCTGGAAGGGTGGGACAATTCTCAGCGGACTGGCCAGTTAGGAGCCAAGGTGGCCTGAACAAGCAATCCATACCAAATAGGCTATGTGTAGCTTATACTGTATGCTCATATATTCATTATAATCATTCATCATAATCATATACAATGTGAATATAACAGACACTGGCTCTGCTAGAGAGCATCTGTACCGAACAAACAGTTAAAGGAGACACACTTTCATATCTAAGTTCTTACATATTTATTTCAGAGCATTTTTACACTAGTTTTTTTTTTTTTTCAACAGAACAATTATGTGATAAGTGCTTTTACAATACGTGTGTGTGTGTGTGTGTGTTTTGAACCTGCCCCTCCTCCCACCTTTTTTTGTCGAAAATGGTTTTTATTGAATTTTAACATTTATGCTAGGTGTGTCCAATCATGTGCCATGGAGGGCCAAGACCGTGCAGGTTTTCTCTTCTACCCAGTCTCTTCAGCAGGTGTTTTCACTTATCAGCAATCAATGGGAAGAAATTCTGTGAAATCTGCTGTTGAAGACACTGGTTGGAAGTAAAGCCTGCAGGGTCTTGGCCCTCCGTGGCACATGATTGGACACCACTGATTTAGGCATACAAATAAAAAAAGACAAAAAAACCCCACCGCTATTATCCCCCAGCCCCCAACCCATAATAGCTGGAGTACTGACTATGCAGTGGTGTGAAAAAGTGTTTGCTCCCTTCCTGATTTCTCATTTTTTTGTATGTTTGTCACGCTTAAATGTTTCAGATCATCAAACAAATTTAAATATTAGACAAAGATAACACAAGTAAACACAAAATGCAGTTTTTAAATGAAGGTGTTTATTATTAAGGGAAAAAAAATCCAAACTTACATGGCCCTGTGTGAAAAGGTGATTGCCCTCTAAACCTAATAACTGGCAACAACTGCAATCAAGCATTTGCAATAACTGGCAATGAGTCTTCTACAGCGCTGTGGAGGAATTTTGGCCCACCCATCTTTGCAGAATTGTTGTAATTTAGCCACACTGGAGGGTTTTTGAGCACGAACCGCCTTTTTAAGGTCATGCCACAGCATCTCAATCAGATTCAGGTCAGGAATTTCATTAGGCCACTCCAAAGTCTTCATTTTGTTTGTCTCAGGCCATTCAGAGGTGGACATGCTGGTGTGCTTTGGATCATTGTTCTGCTGCAGAACCCAAGTGCACTTCAGCTTGAGGTCACGAACAGATGGTCGGACATTCTCCTTCAGGATTTTTTGGTAGACAGCAGAATTCATGGTTCCATTTACCACAGCATGTCTTCCAGGTCCTGAAACAGCAAAACAACCCCAGACCATCACACTACCACCACCATATTTTACTGCTGGTATGATGTTCCTTTTCTGAAATGCTGTGTTACTTTTACGCCGGATGTAATGGGACGACGATCTGTGGATCTGTGGATGATCTGTGGACGACGCAGTCAACCTGGCCCTCCACTCCATCCTGCAGCACCTGGACTCCCCGGGAACCTACGCCAGGATCCTGTTTGTGGACTTCAGCTCTGCATTCAATACCATCCGCCCCGCTCTGCTCCAGGACAAGCTGTCCCTGCTCAACGTGCCTGACTCCCTCTGCAGGTGGATCACCGACTTCCTGACGGACCGGAGGCAGCATGTGCGGCTGGGAAAGACTGTCTCAGACTCTGTTAGCATCAGCACCGGATCACCCCAGGGCTGTGTACTTTCCCCCCTGCTCTTCTCCCTGTACACCAACTCCTGCACCTCCAGCCACCAGTCTGTCAAGCTGATCAAGTTTGCTGACGACACCACCCTCATCGGGCTCATCTCCAACGGCGACAAGTCCGTCTACAGGAGAGAGGTGGCCCAGCTGGCGTCCTGGTGCAGCCACAACAACCTGCAGCTGAACACTCTGAAGACAGTGGAGATGATCGTGGACTTCAGAAAAGTCACAGCCCCTCTGCCCCCCCTTACCCTCACAGACTCTCCCATCACCACTGCGGACTCCTTCCGCTTCCTGGGCACCACCATCACCCGGGACCTCAAGTGCAAGCCGACCATCAGCTCCCTCATCAAAAAGGCCCAGCAGAGGATGTTCTTCCTGAGGCAGCTGAGGAAGCTCAAGCTACCCACCAAGATGTTGGTGCAGTTCTACACGGCCATCATCGAGTCCATCCTCACCACCTCCATCACCGTGTGGTATGCAGGAGCCACCGCCAGGGACAGACTAAGACTGCAGCGCGTTGTGCGCGCTGCTGAGAAGGTGATCGGCTGCAAGCTCCCATCCCTCCAGGACCTGTACATCTCCAGGACCCGGAGGCGTGCAGGTTGGATCATAGCCAACCCTTCACACCCTGGACACGCACTGTTTGCCCCCCTCCCCTCAGGCAGAAGACTTCGGTCCATTCAGACTAAAACCTCCCGCTACATGAACAGCTTCTTCCCCTCTGCCATCAGACTGCTGAACACTAAGTGACTTATTAGACTCTCGTGCACTACGTACAGCAGCTCAACCGGACTCATGATAATTATCACTGTTTTCTTTTGCACTACCAACTGCACTATGTGGAACTCCACAATATCTGCTGCTTGTTAATATATTTAAAAATTGCATAGATTAGTATTACTCATTCATATTCTACATTTTATTGCATGCATAGTTTTTTATTTTTATCTTTAGTGCTACTCCATGTTTAATGTTGCAGCATTGCACCGAGACAAATTCTTAGTTTGTGTACTACATGAACAATGGCAATAAATCTCATTCTGATTCTGATTCTGATCTGATTCTGATTCTGATTCTGACACACACCTTCCAAAAAGTTCAACTTTTGTCTCGTCAGTCCACAGAGTATTTTCCCAAAAGTCTTGGGGATCATCAAGATGCTTTCTGGCAAAACTGAGATGAGCCTTTATGTTCTTTTTGCTCAGCAGTGGTTTTAATCTTGGAACTGTGCCGTGAAGGCCATTTTTGTCCAGTCTCTTTCTTAAGGTGGAGTCATGAACACTGACCTTAACTGAGGTAAGTGAGACCTACAGTTCTTTGGATGTTATTGCGGGGTGTTTTGTGACCTCTTGGATGAGTCGTCGCTGCGCTCTTGGGGTAATTTTGGTTGGCCAGCAACTCCTGCCAAAGTTCACCACTGTTCCATGTTTTTGCTATTTGTGGCCACAATGTGAGCCACAATGGCTCTCATTGTGGTTCGCTTGAGTCCCAAAACTTTAGAAATGGCTTTATTACTTTTTCCAGACTGATAGATCTCAATTACTTTGCTCCTCATTTGTTCCTGAATTTCTTTGGATTGCAGCATGATGTCTAGCTTTTGAGGCTCTTTTGGTCTACTTCACTTTGTCAGGCAGGTCCTATTTAAGTGATTTCTTGATTGAGAATAGGTGTGGCAGTAATCAGGCCTGGGTGTGGCTACAGAAATTGAACTTAGCTTTCCAAAGATGTGATAAACCACAGTTATTTTTTTGTTTTAATTGGGGGGCAATCACTTTTTCACAAAGGACCATATAGGTTTGGATTTTTTTTTACCCTTAATAATAAACACCTTCATTTAAAAACTGCATTTTGTGTTTACTTGTGTTATTTTTGTCTAATATTTAAATTTGTTTGATGATCTGAATGATGATCTGATGATCTTTGGACTCTGCCTCTAGCCCAAAGATGCTGGGATAGGCTCCATCCCCCCTGTGACCCAAAAAGGATTAAGCGGAAAAAGATGGATGGATGGATGGATGGATGGATGGATGGATGGATGGATGAATAGATGGATCTGAAACATTTAAGTGTGACAAATCAGGCAACAAATCAGGCAACACTTTTTCACACCACTGTATGATTGATCTCCATTTTTCCGGTTCCGGTTCCGCCGGACCGGTGGCGCCACACGAGTAGGCTGCCCGTTGCAACAGCCTTTTTTTTATCTTCCTTCTTCTTTCTACACCTTTCACTCTGTATATATATCACGGACGCACGGATCGCCCCGGGGGTCTCCCGGGTCGGCGGACGGAGCCACGGTTTGCAGCGGGAGACGCTACAGCGGGGAGGAGCTAGTGCTAGCTAGCACTTGGCCGCCGCCCGGTGCTAATGGGAAACTCGACATACCGGGAGCTGTAGCGAAAACGATGCGGGTGCCGGGCTGGAGTTTAGGCGGCGTGCAAGAAATATAAGACAGAATAATAAAGAGCGATGGCAAGAACCAAGCAGACCGCCCGTAAAATCTACTGGAGGAAGAAGCCCCCCAGGAGACAGCTAGCCACCAGGGCTGCTCGGAGAGGCGCTCCGGCCACCGGCAGAGTGAAGAGGCCTCGCCGTCACAGGCCCGTGGCTCTGAGAGAGATCCGTCGCTACCAGAAATCCACGGAGCTGCTCATCTGTAAGCTGCCCGTCCAGCACCTGGTGAGGGAGATCGCTCAGGACTTCAAGACCATCCTGCGTTTCCTGAGCTTCGCCGTCATGGCTCTGCAGGAGACCAGCGAGGCCCACCTGGTGGTCTCTTCTTTGCTAAGGGGGTCACCATCATGCCCAAAGACTTCCAGCTGGCCCGCCGCATCCGCGGAGAGAGAGCTTAGAGTTTCTGCTGCACATTCACCAACCAACCATAATGCTCCGCACTGTGTGTCTATATATATACATTTATAGTAATATGTACATATGTTTACTAGATGTTGTTTTTTCTTGCCTTCTGATTGTTGCTGTGAGTGTTGCTATCCCTGTGCTGTTGCAATCCTGGAATTTCCCCATTGTGGGACTAATAAAGGCTTATCTTATCTTATCTTATCTTATCTCTGGAGCATGACAAAAATAACAAATCAACTGGAAGTCAAATTTAACAATCTGAAGAAGACAGGAGATACAGATGTACACAGCAGGAATTAAGTATGGTAGACGGATACAAAGAAATAAGTACAAAGATCCTTTCAGAGCCTTCTGCTATCAAGCTCCTTTCCTGTGGAACCAGTTACCAGTCTGGGTTCGGGAGTCAGACTCGATCTCTGTTTTTAAGAATAGAGTAAAAACCTTCCTCTTCAATACAGCCTACGATTAGGGAGGGATCTTGTGTCTCTAAACCCCCCTTTTGTTTTGCTGTTAATAGATTCAGACTGCCAGGTGACCTCCAATAATGTACTTGGCTTCTCACCATTAATGTTTGCTCTCTTTATGTCTGTTCTTTTCATCTTCTCTATCCCCTCACCCCCAGCCAGTCACAGCAGATGACTACCCCTCCCTGAGCCCGGTTCTGCTAGAGGTTTCTTCCTGTTAAATGGGAGTTTTTCCTCTCCACTGTTGCTAAGTGCTTGCTCACAGGGGATCGTCTGATTGCTGGGTCTTTCTGCAATTGTGGGGTTTTCCCTACATTTGAAAGTGCTATGAAATGACTTTTGTTGTGATATTACGCTATATAAATAAAGTTAAATTGAACTGAAAGATCTAATTTCCATTGAAAACTGTGACAACAGTTCAAAAATGGCCCCCATACATTTAAAAATTTTCTGTTTGAGTTCTCGATTGAGTACCGAATTTTCTCAAGAAGAAGATAAGACATAACATCCCAAAGCCACTGAGTATGGGTGAGCGGGGTAGAATCCCTCCATCTGATCAGAACAGCTTGCCTAGCCAGCAAAGAGGTAAAAGACACAATATGGCATTGGGTTGGTGACAGGCGTATATTATCCTCCCCAGTGGTGCCAAAGAGGGCAACCAGGGGGTTGGGCTTCAGGTCAAGGTTAAGAATTGCTGATATGCTTTGAAAGATGCTTCTCCAGAAATTTTCCAGACTTGGACACATCCAAAACATGTGGATGAGGGAAGCCTCATCTTTTAAACATTTGTCACATTGGAGGTCCACATCTGGGTAAATGCTTGACAGTCTAACTTTAGACCAATGTGCCCTGTGCACAACCTTGAACTGTAATAGACAGTGATGGGCACAGAAAGATGAAGAATTAATTAGCTTGAAAATAGAGTTCCATTCACTGTCTGACAAAGAAGTGTTTAAATCCTGATTACAGGCCTTTTTGATCTTATCAAGAGGAGGTTGTCTGATTTCCCCCAGTTTGTCGTACTTGGCAGATATTAAGCATTTATCTGTAGGTTTTAGAAAGAGAATATTCATCATCATTCATATTCATATCATTCAGGTCAGGTCAGGTCAGGTCAGGAGACTTGCTACTGGTACCATGTAGCCCAGTATCACCTGTCGCATGGTCGAGCCGCTGGCAACTCAAACAGCGCCCCCATCATTATGGCCTACGATGATGATGAGGAGGGTGGGTGGACATCCTGACAAGATTAAAAATGAGATTTGTCTTAAGGGCGGATGAACTCAGCTGAGTCAACGGTCATCCACCAAATGGAGCTGGGATCCCATCGAGACAATTGTGATAAGCAACGCTTGCATTTTGGCAGTCCCTGTACCCAATAATCATCACAGACATACTGGCTGCACCTTTCCTCTGAGCCTGAGTGGTTTTGGGTGAGAGAAGCCCTTGATAAGTTATAGGACAACCCAAGGAAGCTTTAATAGTCCTGGTGGCATTTCTATGTCAACCGTTTCTCACAGAGGAAACCTGCATCTATGCTCTTGTAGGAAACATACACCCGGATCGAGATAGTTACCAGTTATAAGTTCTGGATTATGGTGATAACACCCAAATGCTAGGGATCTCGTTCTAGAGTAGGAAGGATGCCCCGTCCTATGGTAGGTACCACCTGCTTTAAGCCAGGCAGCCCCTTGCCAATAAGGTGCTCCGAGTTTGCCAGCAAACTGCCAGATGAAGTAGTCTGGCATGTTTGAAACTAAACACCTCAGAATTCTAGACTAATTTTTGCAACCTGGAATGTTCAAACGATGACGACCGGAATGTCCTTGGATCCAGATTTGGACTGTGATCGTGATGTAAGAAAAAAAGCTATTATAGGCAGGGAACTCCATTATCAAAATGTTGATGTAGCTGCTCTGCAAGAAACATGTCTAGCAGGTGCTGGCTCAATTAAAGAGAAACACTTCACCTTCTACTGCTTTGGAAAATCTCCTGACAATCCACGGCTCCATGGCACTGGCTTCGCTATTAACAATAAGCTCTTGCATAGCATTCAAACCCCTGTCAGTATCACAGTTTCACAATTTCACAAATATCTTCTGTGAAAGTTAACACAAGAGAATGAGCTGTGAACATTATATCGGTCTATGCATCTACTTTAGTTGCAGAAGCTGACGTCAAGAATGTTTTTTATAATCAACTTCAAGATGCTCTGAGAAACCTGTCAGTATCCGAATGGGTAATTCTTCTAGGTGATTTCAATGCACGTATCGGCGATGATCACAGGGCCTGGCCTGATTGCATTGGTATGTTCAGTGTTGGCCAAATGAATGAAAACAGACAGAGGCTGCTAGAACTGTGCGGCAGAAACAATCTCTGTATAACTAATACCATTTTCTGACATGGTTCAGGTGACCCACAGAACAGACACAACTCAGGGTGAATACAATTAACGTACTTTTATTGTTAACGTGAGTGAGTGGATGCGTGAGTGCGGGTATATGGTGTAATGTCGTGTAGTGCGATCCGTAATCTCCAGCTGGGGCCGGCAGAGCACCGTACAACCTGGCAACCCTGGAATGAGACAAGGGCCGTTAGTTTACAGTTCAACCTATGCAGCACGAAAGATGTTACAGCGCTTACTGTCAGGAGATGTTGGAGTAGCTCAGGTAGCGCCGAAGCTGCAGCCAGGAAGACAGTGTCTGCGGGGTTGGCTAGCTGGAGGTGGAAGGGTGAGTCCGATACCTGGAGGGAGATGGAGGTCCGCCGTTGCAGGGCTCCGCCTGTGCACAGGGGGATCGGACAAGATGAGTAGCAAGTAGGCTTACTTGGTAGTTGGTCCGGGTGGAACTGGCCCGGATGTAGTTCAGCTGGGCTGGGAAGCCGAAGGCTGGAGAGTTGAGTGCAGGGAAGCACGGAGGCAGGCGTAACTGGATTCAGCATAGAGAATCAGACAACTCTGCGCCCAGCACTGGTCCTGATGGAATAAACAGGGCCGCAGGAGATGACAGGCAGGTGCGTGCAAAGGTGCCGTGATTGGCTGCCATGACAGCACTCCCCCCCACGGCACGCCTCTCGGCGGGCGTTCCAACCTACCCGGATGCATCCGATGGAAGTCCCTGATGAGCTGCTTGTTGAGCACGAAGGCAGGATGCACCCAGGACCTCCACTCCGGCCCGTAGCCCTCCCAGTCCACCAGGTACTGCAGGCCACGCCCCTGGCGACGGATGTCCAAGATGGAGGAGACGGGCCACGCTGGGTCGCCGTCAATCACCCTCGGTGGAGGTGGAGACCTGGGAGGGGGACACAACGGGCTGGAGGAGATGGGCTTCACCTGAGAGACATGAAAGGTTGGACAGATGCGGAGGGAGGGGGGGATAGTTAGACGCACAGATACCGGGTTAATGATCCGACATATGGGGTATGGACCAATAAACCATTGGGCGGTCTTCTTCCACTCAGCCTTCAGGTTGATTTGTTTGGTAGAGAGCCATACCCGCTGAGCCACCTGGTAAACCGGACCCGGAACCCTGCGTCGGTTGGTCACCGTGGCGTTGTGTTCCGCCGTCCGTCGTAATGCCACTCTGGCCGTCCTCCAGATCTGCCGACAACGCCTTAGGTGGGCTTGAACCGATGGAACGGCGATGTCCCCCTCCTCTTCAGGAAACAGCGGGGGGTTGTAACCCAACGAAGCCTCGAAAGGGGACATGCCGGTGGCAGTGGACACCGCTGTGTTAAGGGTGTATTCGGGGAGGTGTGTGCTCCATGATGATGGATTGGCGGCTGCAACACACTGCAACGCTGCTTCCACCTCCTGGATGGCCTGTTCGCATTGCCCATTAGATTGAGGGTGGTAACCAGAGGACAAACTAGCTGTAGCCCCTAAAACGGCGCAGAATGCCTTCCAGACCCTGGAGATGAACTGGGGCCCCTGATCCGAGGCGATGTCCTGTGGAATGCCATGCAGGCATGCATGCATCCATGCAGGGAAGCACGGAGGCAGGCGTAACTGGATTCAGCATAGAGAATCAGACGACTCCACGCCCAGCACTGGTCCTAATGGAATAAATAGGGCCGCAGGAGATGACAGGCAGGTGCATGCACAGGTGCCGTGATTGGCGGCCATGACATTTTCCTGGGCAAGAAACATAGAAAGATGACCTGGTATCATCCACAATCAAAAAACTGGCACCAACTTGATTTTGCTATTGTAAAGCAGAAACATAGACAGGGAGTACTTAACACCAGGACATATCACAGTACTGACTGACAGTGATCATAGTCTGATTGTGAGTTCAGTGAGGTTAATGCCACAACCCTATCACCAAGGTTGATGTCGGCAAAACTAAATCACCCGACCTCAAGAAGGAATACTGTACTATAGGAATACTATACTGTGGTTAGGCCCCTTCTTAAAAAACCTCACCTTGACCCTTCAGTTTTATCTAATTTTAGACCCATTTCTCATTTGCCCTTTTTATCTAAAGTTTTAGAAAAAGTTGTTTTTATACAGTGGCAGTTTTTTTTAGAAGACAATTCTATTTTTGAGAAGTTTCAATCTGGGTTTAGGTCTCGTCACAGCACTGAGTCTGCCCTGCTTAAGGTGCACAATGATATTATGATGTCTGTTGATGCCAAATGTCCTGTGGTCTTAGTGCTGCTAGATCTTACAGCAGCCTTTGACACTGTGGACCACACTATCCTTCTGTCACGCCTGAATCACTATGTTGGCATCCATGGCACTGCACTTAAGTGGTTTGAATCCTACCTTTCTAATAGAACTTTTTCTGTAATGATTGGTGACATGTCCTCTTCTAGTGCCTCTCTCTCCTGTGGGGTTCCACAGGGCTCTATTCTTGGCCCTATTCTGTTTTCATTATATATGCTGCCACTCGGGTCAATAATAGCCAGGCATAGCATGTCTTTCCACTGTTATGCAGACGATTTGCAGCTTTATTTACCTTTGAACCCAGAACAAACTAACTCACAAAGAGTTCTATTGGATTGCATCATTGATATTAAGTTGTGGTTAAGCCAAAATTTTCTCCACTTAAATGAAGAAAAAACAGAATGTATTGTGTTTGGGGATACTGTAACGGCTGGCTTTGGTACCCTCTCTTTAAGGCTCAGTTCAGCTGTCAGAAATTTGGGGGTGATTTTTGACAGCCATTTAAAATTTGATAAACAGATTGACAATGTAGTCAAAATGAGCTTTTATCAATTACGTTTGTTATCCAAAGCCAAACCTTTCCTGAGCCGTCATGATCTTGAGATAGCCATCCATGCTTTAGTCACGTCTCGACTTGATTACTGCAATGCACTTTATGTTGGCATCTCTCAGTCTTCTCTTGGCCACCTTCAACTTGTGCAAAATGCAGCGGCCCGTCTTTTGACCAACACACCTAGGCGAGAGCACATTACTCCGATCCTTTTTTCACTTCATTGGCTTCCAGTCCATTTTAGAATTAATTTTAAACTTTTGCTTTTTGTTTTTAAAGCTCTTAATGGCCTTGCTCCGGTTTATATGTCTGAGGTTTTGACTGTCCGTGACCAAGGCAGAGCTTTGAGGTCATCCAATCAGCTTTTGCTGGATGTGCCTAGGTCAAGGTATAAACATTGGGGTGACCGAGCCTTTTCTGTTGCCGCCCCCAGGCTCTGGAATAATCTCCCCCCTGACCTACGTGCTATCTCTGACCTGACCCTTTTTAAATCAGAACTTAAGACATATTTGTTTAGGATGGCTTTTAATACCCAGTAGTGGTGATATTTGTCTTGGCGTTTGTTTTTATTTTATTTTTAGGTTGTTTTTGTTTATGTTATTTGTTTTTAATGCTCTGTGTGTTTTTAATGCTGTTTATTTTTTGTAAAGCACTTTGGTCACCTACGGGTTGTTTTAAAGGGCTATATAAATAAAGTACATTACATTACATTACTCAGCTGGAAGAAAAGTTGAAAGATATATCTGAAAGCTCAGATCTTGATGCTTTCTGGAAGGATCTAAAGACCACAATCTATGAGACAACTGTTAAGACCTACGGCTTTAAGAAGAAGCAAAACCATGACTGGTTCATACATTCATTAGATGTGCTGGAACCAGTACTGGAAAAGAACAGAAATGCCCTCCTCAAACTGAAATCAAGATCTACAAGACAGGCCCATGAAGCATACAGAGAGGCTAGATCTGCTGCACAGAAGACTGTACGTGACTGTGTTAGTAAGTACTGGAACTCCCTTTGCTTTTGTATAGAAGCTGTGAGGAATGCTGGAACTATCAAAACAATGAATCAGAATCAGAATCAGAATCAGAATCAGGTTTATTGCCATTGTTCATGTAGTACACAAACTAGGAATTTGTCTCGGTACAGTGCTGCAACATTAAACATGATAAGATAAGAGAAATAAACTATACATGTAATAAAGTGTAGGATAAGATTAAGTGATACTGGTCAACAGTTAAAATATATATTAGCCAGCAGCAGATACTGTGGAGAACTATATAGTGCAGTCGGTAATGCAGGAAGAAAACAGTGATGATTGACATGAGTCTGGTTGAGCTGCTGTACATGGTGCACGAGAGTCACTTAGTGTTCAGCAGTCTAATGGCAGAGGGGAAGAAGCTGTTCATGTGACGGGAGGTTTTAGTCTGGATGGACCGAAGTCTTCTACCAGAGGGGAGGGGGGCAAACAGTACGTGACCAGGGTGTGAGGGATCGGCTATGATCCGGCCAGCACGCCTCCGGGTCCTGGAGATGTACAGATCTTGGAGAGATGGGAGCTTGCAGCCGATCACCTTCTCAGCAGTGCGCACGACGCACTGCAGCCTTAGTCTGTCCCTGGCAGTGGCTCCTGCGTACCACACGGTTATGGAGGTGGTGAGGATGGACTCGATGATGGCTGTGTAGAACTGCACTAACATCTTGATGGGTAGCTTGAGCTTCCTCAGCTGCCGCAGGAAGAACATCCTCTGCTGGGCTTTTTTGATGAGTGAGCTGATGGTCAGCTCCCATTTGAGGTCCCTGGTGATGGTAGTGCCTAGGAAGCGGAAGGAATCAGCAGTGGTGATGGGAGAGCCTGAGAGGGTGAGGGGGGGCAGAGGAGTAGTGACTTTCCTGAAGTCTACAATCATCTCCACTGTCTTCAGAGCGTTCAGCTGCAGGTTGTTATTGCTGCACCAGGACGCCAGCTGGGCCACCTCTCTCCTGTAGGCGGACTCGTCGCCGTTGGAGATGAGCCCGATGAGGGTGGTGTCGTCCGCAAACTTGATCAACTTGACAGACTGGTGGCTGGAGGTGCAGGAGTTGGTGTAAAGGGAGAAGAGTAGGGGGGAAAGTACACAGCCCTGGGGTGATCCGGTGCTGATGCTAGTATAGTCTGAGACAGTCTTTCCCAGCCGCACATGCTGCCTCCGGTCCGTCAGGAAGTCGATGATCCACCTGCAGAGGGAGTCAGGCACGTTGAGCAGGGACAGCTTGTCCCGGAGCAGAGCGGGGCGGATGGTGTTGAATGCGGAGCTGAAGTCCACAAACAGGATCCTGGCGTAGGTTCCCGGGGAGTCCAGGTGCTGCAGGATGGAGTGGAGGGCCAGGTTGACTGCATCGTCTACAGACCTGTTGGCTCGGTAGGCAAACTGCAGCGGGTCCAGGAGAGGGGTGGTGATGGACTTGAGGTGGGACAGGACCAGGCGCTCAAAGGACTTCATGACTACAGAGGTGAGCACTACAGGTCTGTAGTTATTAAGTCCAGTGATCCGTGGCTTCTTGGGGACAGGGATGATGGTGGAGGATTTGAGGCAGGATGGCACGTGGCATAACTTAAGGGAGGTGTTAAAAATGTCTGTGAATACAGGAGCCAGCTGTTTCGCACAGAGTCTCAGGGTGGAGGGAGACACGCCGTCTGGGCCGGGGGCCTTGCGCGGGTTCAGTCTGGAGAACTGTTTGAGCACATCCTGCTCACTGATGATAAGGGGAGGGGGGGAGGAGGGGGGGGTGCCTTAAATGAAGTAGGGAATGTGGAGGCTGTGGAGCTGGAGGGAGGGGGGGAGTTGGACACAGATGACGAGGTGTCAAAACGGGCATAGTGTTGGGACAGTCTCTGACAAAGGGCTTTGTCATCCTGACCTTTAGGAGCCTGAGGCCGATAGTTGGTGATCTGCCTCAGTCCTCTCCACACGGAAGCCGAATCATTAGCAGTGAACTGCTGCTGGAGTCTCTCTGAGTACACAGATTTAGCCCTCTTCAGCTCTCTGTTAAACCAGTATTTAACCTCCCTGTCTCCACTTTTCAGCGCTGCTTCCTTCTCCTTCCTGATCTGTCTGAGCTTAGCTGTGAACCAGGGTTTGTCATTAGAGTAACTCACCCTGGTGCGTGATGGAAGAATGTTCTCTTCACAAAAGTGGATATATGAGTTCACAGTGTCCGTGTACTCATCCAGATCATGCGTGGCTCCTTTAAGCATGCCCCAGTCAGATATTTCCATGCACGTTTCCAGCTTCTCCTCAGCATCACTGGTCCGTATCTTCGTAGTGCTCACAACAGGTTTAGTGAGCTTCAATCTCTGTCTGTATGTGGGAATGAGGTGAACCATCACGTGATCAGATAATCCCAGCGCAGCTCGAGGGACAGCGCGATATGCGTCTTTCACTGTGGTGTAACAGTGATCCAGTGTGTTTAATCCTCTGGTGGGGCATTTAATAAACTGTTTGTAGCGGGGGAGATCGTGGCTCAGATTGCACTGATTAAAGTCGCCAGCCACAATAATCAGCGAGTCTGGAAAACTCCGCTCTGTGTGTTGAATGTGATCCGCGAGCACGCGCTGAGCTTCGCGCGTGTCCGCGTCGGGAGGGGCGTACACAGCGATCATTATGAAAGAAGCAAACTCCCGCGGGGAATAGAAGGGCTTGCAATTGATAACAAGAAATTCCAAGGCAGGAGAACAGTGTTTGGAAATTACCGTTACATCAGAGCACCAGCTACAGTTGATGTAGAAGCAGACACCGCCTCCTGTGGTCTTGCCGGAAAGCTCTGTGTCACGATCAGCACGGAAGAGCTGGAAGCCGTCGAGGCGCAGCGCGCTGTCCGGTATATTTTCCCGGAGCCAGGTCTCAGTAAAGCAGAGGACAGCTGAGGAGGCGAGGTCCTTAAAACGCATCAGCAGTCTCAGTTCATCCACCTTGTTAGAGAGAGAGTTGGTATTGGACAGAAATATGCCAGGCAGCGCCGTTCGCGAGCCTCTCCTGCGAAGTCGTACGAGAGCGCCCGCTCGTCTTCCTCTCTTCCGCCGTCTCACTTTCCGAGCCAAACAATAAACCAGATCGGCGGCAGGGGCTAGAAAAACTGGGAGGAGGTCCGTGGGGGTCAAAGTCCTGATATTTAAAAGTTCTTCACGGGTATAAGTGCAAGCAGACACACAATTGACAAACAAAAACAAACAAAGAGCGCAGCGAAGCACCATGTCGACCGCTGTGGGCGCCATCTTGGATCGAAAAAAAAAATGTTACAAACATACAAACATACATTCCTAATGTTCAAAGGAATTAAGTTTGCAACAGGACTGGTTTCCCAAACAGGTGGACTCCTGAAAAGAAAAGATGGAACTTACATAGAAAATAAGACGAGAAGATAAATAGATGGATTGAGCATTATAGTGAACTGTATGGAATAGAAGAAACAGTCTGTGAACACACCCTGAATAGCCTACTGAATAGCAAACACCACCTTCACCTGGATGACCCACCCAATATTGCTGAGGTTATATCAACAATTGAAAAGTTAAATATGGACAAGGCCCCTGGAACAGATCAAATTCCAGCGGAACTGCTACAGGCAGGGTTACTGCCCATAGATAGCCATCTACACAAGCTCCTGTTAAAGTGCTGGGCTACAAAATGGATTCCCCAGGAGTTCAAAGATAACCACATTATACAAAAAAAAGTGACAGAGGAGATTGTAATAACTGTCATGGTATGTTGTCACTAAGCGTTGCAGGGAAAGGTCTGGCCTGAATTTTCCTACAAAGACTCCAGGAGATTGCAAAAGAGATTTACCCTGAATCTCAATGTGGGTTCAGGGCTAACCATTCAACGTCAGATATGATCTTTGCTCTTTGACAAATGCAGGAGAAAGCTAGAGAACAGTAACAGCCCCTTTACATTGCAGTTGTTGATCTCACAAAGGCTTTCGACTATGTACACAGGAATTCATAATTCCTGATACTCGAGAAAGCAGGCTGCCTTCCTAATCTTTTGTCTCTCATACAATGTTTTCATGATGGCATGCAAGCTACCGTACAGTTTGATGAAGAACTGTTCAACTGCTTCCCTATCAAACGAGGTGTTACACAAGGTTGTGTATTAGCTCCCACTCTGTTTGGGATTTACTTCTCATATGTGTTCAGTCATGCTTATTCCAGCTTAGCTGACTATACTGGGGTGGCAATGCTGTCACGCGATGATGGAAACTTCTTCAGCATAACCAAATTCAAGGAGTTGTTGTTCAATTGGATACATAGAGAGGTCAGATTTGGTTTGTAGCTCTACTCGCTTTTGGAGAAGTTCTGGGTTACCAGATTGGGTATATTGCTGATCTATATTTTTAATCTGAGATGTTAAATCTTGTCGCTCTTTCTGTGCTGTGTTCTTCATGTTAGCAGTGTAGGAAATGATTTGCCCCCTAAAGTAGGTTTTCAAAGTATCCCAAACAGTTAAAGTAGAAATTTCAGATGAAGTATTTGTGTTCAAAAAGAAAGTTATCTGCTCTTCTATAAATTTTACAAAAAGGATTGTCTGATAATAAGGTTACATTGAAGCACCAATGTTTTCTATGAGAGGGAAGATTTAAAAAAAATATTTTTAATGTAACAAGTGAATGGTCTGATATTACAATTGGCTCATACCTACATGAGAGCGCTGATGGGAGGAGTTAATTTTGAATAAAAAAAATAGTCAATCCTAGAATTGGTGTGGTGTACATGGGAGAAGAAAGAGTATTCTCTCTTTTGTGGATAAAGGCAGCGCCACAAATCAGAGATTCTATAGTCTAACAAAAAGGACTGAATTACAGAGGCTGATTTACTCAATATACCAGGTTTAGAGGAAGATCAGTCAAGCACAGGATCCAGACAACAATTAAAATCCCCACCGAGAATAAGAGAATATGAACTGAGATCAGGTAAAGTGGGAAAAGAACTTTTCAAAAATCCTGCGTCATCAAAATCAGGAGTGTACACATTGGCCAGCCCTACTTTAACATCATCCAGCTTTTCCTGAAACGATAATAACTCGCCCATTTGTATCTGAAATCATGCTGTGTTGTTCAAATAGTATGTTTTAGTCAATAAGAATTGAGACACCCCCGGCCCTGGTTTGGAAAGAGGAATGGAAATGCTGCCCCGCCCACCGAGACATAAGACGTAAATAGCCATGAATATGTGTCTCCTGTAGGAAAATAATTTCTGCTCTCATCTGTTTTATAAATGAAAACACCTTCCTCCTTTTAACAGGGTGGTTCAAACTTTTGACATTCCAGCTCAAGCGATTAAGAGGACTGTGCATTGCCTGTGGTTGATAGATATGGTTCATTGGTACAAATGGCTTCAAAGCTTCAGGTGATGAACATAAATGAGTCTGATATTTTTTTTTTTTGTTACTTATTTGTACCCGTAGGTAGATTTGGTTTGCAGTCTGGTGACAAGCCACCGGCTGCTGGTCACTGCGTGTGCAAGCGCCCTAAACCTACATGTTTTTGGTATGTGGGAGGAAACCGGAGAAATCCCGGAGTAAACCCGCGCAACACGGGGAGAACATGCAAACTCCACACAGCTCACTGTTGGTTGGGGGCTGGGATCGAACCCACGATCTCATGATCCCCGCGATCCCCCGGCCGAGGGTAAAACTGTGCTGCCACAGTGCTAAACCACTGCGCCACCGTGCAGCATATGATATGGTATGATATGGTATGATATGGCATATGGATATGATATGGTAACATGGAAAAACTTTACATCACCATTTTTCATAGATATTACTTTACAGATACTGGCATGAAAAGACCCCCCCCCCCCCCACACACACACACACACCCCAGCAAACAAGACAGCTGCCCAAGAACATAGCAGCAAACTCTTTAAAACATCCGTCGCCCACAAAAAACTCTTCCCGTTCAGATACATGTCTTCTGCTTCATAAATGAAAAAGAAAGTCATTTAATACTCAGAGTAAAACTACTGTATACTCAAATGGTATACCACATTGTAGTCAGAAACACAGGCTAATATTATTGCCTTCAGAGGTGGCAAATTATTGTGACTTTTACATTAGAGTTAAACATTTAGCCATATGTTGATGCAAGTGAGCAATAATTGGTAACAGTCACAGCACCGTGAGGACTGGCTGGTGTTATGCACCGGTCCCCCAGCTCATACCTGTATGACAGGTGTTTCTCAGAAGACAGTTGGCTGTAAACAGTCAGCCAAAGATACCATTTAGTCAGTCGGCTGCATTGTAGCAGATAATCCGGCTATGAATTTGTATGCCTCGTCTGCCGAGTGCAGCCACTTGTTTTCTCCAGTTGAAAGGATGACACGGAGCCATGCGAGATACAGAAGGGATGGCTTGAGTCCTTGGTTATACAGTTCCGACATGACTTCGCTGTACTCTGCTCACTGGCTAAGAACTTTGGGACAGTAATACTTCACCACACAAATCTGTTGTCCGCGATACTCCAGTCTCCCTCTCCACTGGGCTTCACAGATAAGCAGCTCCTTTACCTGGTAATGGTGCAGGCAGATGATAACTGGATGCGGCCACTGTCATTTCCCCAGCTTCGGCTGCCAAAAACCTTACGTAGCAGACCAGAGAAGAACTTGATAGGGCGACCAGCTTTGGTGGACTCTGCCAGGGCAAGGATACGCAGGTTTTCCGCCGACTCCATCCTTCAAGGTCAGTCACTTTAGCTGTTAGCTTGGTGTTGGTTTCATGTCGGCTACAGCACAAATTTTCCAGCTCACTTACATGCTGGCTCAGGTCATCTGTAGCAAGTTCCAAGGATGAGATTCATTGACCGTGTTCCTGTATTGTCATGAATAACCCTTCGGGGCAGGAAGGGAAACCCAGGCACTGAACTGCTACTTTGTGATGTTTAATATAAACTTAAAGTCCAAACAGTGCACAACACAAAACTTACAATCGAGATGAGCAGGTTGTAGGGAAGATGAGCACAGGAGTATACATCAGAACAGGGAAAGGGTTCCGACGGGATTGAGTAGCTTAGACTCCGACAACAAGTGAAAGAAACAACAGTCTTTAAATAGAGCATACAATCAATGAACACAAATGATAGCAGGTGTGGATCACATGAGTGGGAAGGTAGACCTAATTATTGACAGGTGCCAGCTGACGACCCGTGGACTGAACCAATGGCAGGAAACAGAAAGAGCTACAAATACCGGATGATTACCAAAATAGGAGTGTCTGGAGGAAGAGGTGGGGAGCTCAAGTCAAACAGAACTATAAAAACCAAAACCAACACACAGTAACATAATACACAGGAAACAACCACACAAGGCTGAGAAAATACATGGAATAACCAGAAGTACAGTGAGAGCATGAGCATAGTGAAAACACTGTGCTCAACCTCATGACATGTTTAGTGGATTGGACGTGGTCAAACTTCATTTCCAGCGAGGTGAAAGAGTTTTTAAAGTCAGCATCTAGCGCTTCACGGTGCTGGTCAAGTAGCTCGGATATAGCCTCCATCATCAGTTTGGACAATAAGTCTTTTTTTGCTGTTTTGGTGCTTTTTACAGCGATTTTAGTGATAACATGGAATAAATTACTTAAGTGAAAAAAACGTCACACTTTTACTTAAAGTATTGTCGAGTAAAGAGTACGAAAAGGATGAAAAATTGCAGGAGCCCTTGAGGCTGCTCCTACTCTATGTGGCTGCAAACCGGAAGTCCCCCTGCTCCCAACTTTAAGTGAAAAGGGAATGATGACTTTGATATTACAGTATCTCACAAAAGTGAGTACACCCCTCACATTTTTGTAAAGATTTTATTATCTCTTTTCATGGGACAACACTGAAGATATGACACTTTGATACAACGTAAAGTAGTCAGTGTACGGCTTGTATAACAGTGTAAATTTGCTGTCCCCTCAAAATAACTCAACACACAGCAATTAATGTCCAAACCACTGGTAACAAAATGAGTACACCCCTAAGTGAAAATGTCCAAATTGTGCCCAAAGTGTCAATATTTTGTGTGGCCACCAGCATTTTTCCAGCACTCTTGGGCATGGAGTTCACTAGAGCTTCACAGGTTGCCACTGGAATCCTCTTCCAATCCTCCATGATGACATCACAGAGCTGGTGGATGTTAGAGACCTTGCGCTCCTCCACTATCCGTTTGAGAATGCCCCACAGATGCTCAATAGGGTTTAGTTCTGGAGACATGCTTGACCAGTCCATCATCTTTACCCTCAGTTTATTTAGCAAGGCAGTGGTTGTCTTGGAGGTGTGTTTGGGGTTGTTATCATGTTGGAATACCACCCTGCGGCCCAGTTTCCGAAGGGAGGGGATCGTGCTCTGCTTCAGTATGTCACAGTACAGTACATGTTGGCATTCATGGTTCCCTCAATGAACTGTTGCTCCCCAGTACCAGCAGCACTCATGCAGCCCCAAACCAAGACACTTCCGCAACCATGCTTGACTGTAGGCAAGACAAACTTGTCTTTGTACTCCTCACCTGGTTGCTGCCACACATGCTTGACACCATCTGAACCAAATAAGTTTATCTTGGTCTCATCAGACCATAGGACATGGTTCCAGTAATCCATATCCTTAGTTAGCTTGTCTTCAGCAAACTGTGGGCTTTCTTGTGCATCACTTTTAAAAGGGGCTTCCTTCTGGGACGGCAGACGTGCGACGTATGGTCTGAGCACTGACAGACTGACCCTCCACCCCTTCAACCTCTGCAGCAATGCTGGCAGCACTCATATGTCTATTTTCAAAAGACAACCTCTGGATATGACACTGAGCATGTGCACTCAACTCCTTGGTCGACCATGGCGAGGCCTGCTCGGAGTGGAACCTGTCCTGTTAATCCACTGTCTGGGCTTGGCCACCGTGCTGAAGCTCAGTTTCAGGGTGTTGGCAATCTTCTTATAGCCTGGGCCATCTTTATGTAGAGTAACAATTCTTTTTTCAGATCCTCAGAGATTTCTTTGCCATGAGGTGCCATGTTGAACTTCCAGTGACCACTATGAGAGAGTGTGAGAGCGATAACACCAAATTTAATACACCTGCTCCCCATCCACACCTGAGACCTTATAACACTAATGAGTCACATGAGACTGGAGTGGGAAAATGGCTAATTGGGCACAATGTGGGCAGTGCGGTGCGCCAGCACAGCAACTCACCCTTGGCCATGGGATCCCTGGTTCGATCCCATCCCCTGACCAACAGTGATCTGTGTGGAGTTTGCATGTTCTCCCCGTATCTGTGTGGGTTTACTCTGGGATTTCTCCGGTTTCCTCCCACAGGCCAAAAACATGTAGGTTAGGTTCATTGGAGACTCCAAAGTGGCCCTAGGTGTGAATGTGTGTGTGAATGGTTAAGGGATAGCGCCGTACCGTGGCTGCTTCATCCATCCAGGTGGATGCCCTCAATTTCCCCTCTGGGGATCAATAAAGTATACAAAATCAAAAAAATCAAATCAATTTGGACATTTTCACTTAGGGGTGTACTCACTTTTGTTGCCAGCGGTTTAGACATTAATGGTTATGTGTTGAGTTATTTTGAGGGGACAGCAAATTTACACTGTTATACAAGCTGTACACTGACTACTTTACATTGTATCAAAGTGTCATATCTTCAGTGTTGTCCCATGAAAAGATATAATAAATCTTTACAAAAATGTGAGGGATGTACTCACTTTTGTGAGATACTGTATATTGGTTTTAGTCCATATTAGTCCCTCGGTTGCTTTATTGTAAAATTATGGGACAAGTTACATATTTAAAAGGAAAATCAGACCATCAGTGATGGAGGAGTTTATTCTAGCCTGATGAAATCACCCGGGGAGTGCTCAGATCTCCTCACTGTTGACGTTAACCTGGAGCACAGCCTAGATGCAGACCTACCTGAGGATCATTGTGCATGAGTTGGCTAAACATTGGAGCAATTGCCTTGGAGAAGTAACAATTTTCGTAAATTCATAAATGCCCAAATCTCCTGATCTTTGACAATGACCTTGACCCTGAGCTCAACCTAGATGCAGATAAACCTGAAGATCATTGTGTGTGAGTTTGGTGACTATCAAGGGAATTGCCTAGGTGGAGTAGCGAATTTTCTGAAATCACATAAGTGCCCAGATCTCATGACCTTTCACCTTGACCTTGGGCACAACCTGGGTCCAGACCCACCTGAGGATCATTGTGTTTGAGTTTGGTGACTATCGGGGAAATTGCCAGGAGTAGCATTTTTCGTGAATTATGGATGGATGGACCGCAGAAAACTGGTCTTTACTTATGCTGACAAGCCAGTTAAGACTTAAGGTGCCTTCACACCAAACGCGAACATGTGGCACGAATCCATACAAAGTCAATGGAAAGATGCTAGCACATGTGAAATCGCACATTCACGCATTCACGTCCAAGGGATATCGCTGGCTTTGAGATTCTGCCGTCATCTGAGTAAAAGTATCAACACTGGAGCGTAAACTAGTTTGAAAATGAGAACAGAACAGACGGACCGGGTGCTCTTCAGCTGAATCGGGATGTCAGAGTTATTTACCTATGGATTCCTGCCATGGAAGTGCTAACAGGGTTAGCAAACTAGCAACGGAAACACCCATCAAGTTTTTGAGGCAGGGACAACTTTTTCAGGTGAGCTCCCTGTTGGATAATGTAAACCTAAGCATGACGTTATCTTGGGGATTTCCACAGCAGGTTGAACACTGCTGCAGAAGTTAAAAAGGCAACTTTGCCTGTCTGCATCTCACCCAGATGGTGAATTCATGTCTATTCATGTATTTACATTGTTATTATGTAATCGTGCTGTGCAAAAAAATTCGCCCGTTCACGTTTGGTGTGAAGGCACCTTTATAACTAACTCCAAAGATTATAACTAGCTAGAAAGAGATTTTTTAGACATAAAATTGCTCAAAATGTGGTCCCACAAAAGAGGTTACCATTATAAAGAAATCATTAAATGAACACTGTACATAGAGATGCACACTTCTTTAAGTTTGTTTTCTGTTTGCATGTGTGCATTTCTGAGTATATCTCTTATGATGCTACCTGTCTTGTCCTGTGATAACAGCTGTGAGGGTAGAGGCCACTACGCCCAGTGTTCCCAGCAGGCCCTGCCAAGGGGAAGCCCAGTAAAGAGCAGCCAGGATGAGAGCACCACTCAGTGGGTTGTTGGCCAGGATCACCCTGGACACCCCTCTCAGGCCCCACACCGCCAGCTGCACCATGAAAAACCTGTCTGAGGAGACAGAAGGAAAATATGGTTCTGAAAATATTTCATACTGTAGGTGGGTAAAAAAAGGCAACTGCAGCACAAAAAAAAACTTTTCTCTCAGATGGATTTCTTCATGCCTTTTTGGGGTTTTGTAAATGTATGTGAAATGGGGTTTTAATGATGATTATGTTTTGTGTTGGAGAAAGATTTCAGCAGCATTCACAGTGGGAGTTCTAATGGCGACATAAGCATTTCTGACTCATTTATTCTTGATTATGGTAATTTACCTCTCATCAAGTGTTGGGAAACTTCCTCTGGGGGTAAAGTTTTGCCATTAATCACACTAAGATTAGTACAAAAAAGTTTCAGAGTGTTGTGTTTTCCTACCTTCCATGTACTTATCTAAGTGCTCCATATCTCCAGTGTACCACAGCAGCGCGTCCAGCACTCGACGACTGAAGCTGGCATGAGTCCTGCTGCCTGCCTCAGCCTCTGTTTTGGTTTCAGTCCACATCCCTGCAGCTGCCGGGGCCCACACGACCACAAATCTGTAAATATGTTCTGAGCTTTTCTTGCTTCTTTTTATTCTGTTCACTCCTATGTCTGTTCTCCTGCTGCTTCTTCTTCCCCGTCTTTCACATTCACCCCTTCTCCTCCCCCCTCCCTTTGCCTCACCAGAGAGGTTTGAGGGGGTGACTTATAAACTGGAGGGTGACATATTCACTTGGTTTCTACCAACCGTGCCAGATAAGAATAAAGTCCAACACTATCAGCAGTGGTCAAGGAGAGGAAGTTCAGTCCGCTTCTTGCTCTGATTTGACATTTTGTAATCAGCTTGTCCCTCTGTCCTCTGCACCATCAGGCTCTTCTTCTCGCCTGTCATTTAGATACTCATCCGCTTTTAATGGCGCCATATGTGTAAATGTTTGTCTTTCCTTCAGTTGTAAAGCCATTAGTGGGTGTTGGGTTATCTGAAGTTTTCTCACAAGGTTTAATACATAACCCAGATCTCCTTTGCTGCTCTGCCTTCTCTGAGGAAATTGATGTAGGAAAGGATCGCAGTTTCTGTAATTTCCAAGAGGCACTTTTGAAAGAGGCCTTTCTCTTCTTCCATCTTTAAAGACATTTCTTTCACTGTATTTCTGCTTTGAGAGTTCTGTGTGCTTGTGTGAATGCATTGCAGCAAGTCTGCCATTTGACATCACCCTTGTGTAGTTTTGTTGAAGTTCACAACATAGCAAATGACCTGAATACCAGGGGAATGCTGTGAAGACTACATTGGAAAATGAAACTGTCCACGTGTACATGCCTGCATTGCAGCCATTGCTGTACATCAATTAGCAGGCCCAAAATAGAGCTCAATTCAATACACATTAAAGTTTTTATTTATCCACAATTAATTTAACACATTTTCTCAGTAATTCTTTTCTCTTCACAGACTAATGCACATTACAATACTTTGGTCTTGACCAGTAAAATTGTATTCAAATTGTGTCAGTTAATCTATAGTGGATGACAAAGATCATTACTTCAAAGTGACACTCTGCCAAAAATCAAGTTTTTTCTGTTGTTAACATGTCTGTAACATGTTTTATGTGACTTACAAGATATACCAAGAGTGAAATCACTCAAATGTCTTATATCTCTGTTTTGTTTTTTTTACTGTAAAGTTTCACTTAAGCCCCGCCCCTCCAAAATATTGCTAGTTTGGACAGAGTGTTTCTAGCTGTTAGTATTCCTGTTTAGGCTGATTGGTTATAACATTAACCAATCAGGGTAAGCAGTGGGCATGGCTACAGACCTAAGTTCACTGCCTTGGGGGAAGAGGGAGGAGCCAAGGAGCAGCAGGAGCTTTAACAAGTTGGGAAAGATTATACTTGTTCAGTTTTTGGTTGTGTGAACAAGAAATCTTCTTTTAAATTACATGTCTTACCCACAGACATGAAAATACAACAGCAATGATTAATTTTATTTGGAAAAACCTCATTGTCCATGCTAAAATACTGGAGATGACATGGGTTTGCAGCCTGCATTTTACCCTGCATGCCAGGGGAGACAGTCCTGGGGTGCATGGCACAATGGCCGGTGTGAGCTGGCAAGTATTGTTGTAGGTGAACCGGATCATTCTTGGTGGAGCGGAGAGTTGCTGCCCGGCCCTGTGTGGAGGCTGGTGGGCTCCACGCTGGTCTCTGGTTGTCCACTCGCCGCAGATCTCCCCGGCTCGCTCTGAAAAGCCGGCCCCCAGCAAACAGACCACCGAGCTCACTTTGCTGGCGAGCTGCTTTGAGGCGAGTGGGCGCACCGTCTCTCCTGCATGGGAGTGAAGGAGGCGAGCCGGCCTCCACTAGCGAAGCGAGCTTGCTGGGGCCTGACGGTGCATCCGCTCGCCCCCAGCAAAGCAAGCTTCTGCACTTTATGCCCATATTGATTATCTTGAATATATTTTGGTAAACAGCTAAAATAGAAAAACTTGTGTCCGTATTCAAATATTTATAGACCTAACTGTATAGAGTATATATCAAATAGGAGCAGAGCTCCTTCTGGCAAAGTAAATGGCAACAAGATATCATAATAAGCTATCTTTTCTGCTTGCCGAGCTGCTGGACAGGACAGGAAAAGAAAATTAAGAAAAAAAAGACTTAAGGAAAAAGAAAGAAAATGTGCTAAGATAAAGGTTGCATGTCCGCTTAGTGAGTTTTTGTCACCCAGGGCACTATGAACCTCTTTTCAGAGCTCTTGCCAAGCCACTTGACAAGTGCTCTGAAAAACGGTCTCTGCCCTGTATCCTAGCATCCACTTGACCTGTCACTCACAGTTCACTGTTGGCATTTCACACATTTTGCACTGAAACCCTCCACTGACTACACTAAACCACATCAAGCTAGTAAGAAAACATGCATCCCTCTGATGTGCGACACAGCACTTCAAAGGGTGAACTTCCAAAAGGGAACACTCTCAGTGGATATACAGCATTATATAGCAAGTTTTTAAAAAAATGCATGTTTTGGTCATGGGGGGTGGGCAAGGCTGCCTTAAAGAACAGGCGAGGCTGGGCTAAAGCCCAGGGACCAACGGAAATCAAGGGCCTAACATGAGCCAATGTAAAAGATCACATTGTTGTTAATTGGTCAAATTCTATGTCCATCACTTGATATTTGTGTGTGGCTGCTGATTAGTCTAATTTACAAGTGCGTCACTTGGGTACCACGTAACAACAGCCTATCAGAGGAATTGTTTTGACATGTGACTATGCAAGCATCAGTGAGAGGTATGAAGTAATTAGCTCGGTGAAAATGTCCAGAAAAAAGTTTGAAAGTGGTGCTCATAAAATTATTGAGAGGAAAAAGAGCTTAGGGGAAACAAATTGCTCAAAAAATCCCAACGTGTAAAGGACTTTTCTAAGCTGCAGCATTGAATGGAGGAGGCTGCTAAATACTGCACCCAGGAGACAGGTGAGCCATTAAAGCACTCACCTGGAGGAGAAGGACGAAGGGAGAAGAAAGGCCATGATTGCTTACATCAGACAGCTGTGCATGGGACAGTGGACTCCGAACTTGGTAAAAGTAGACTGGATCAAGGATGCATCCATAGAGTATGATGATATTTGTGAGCTGGACTTAAAGGACATAATGAAGGATTTTTCTTGAAAGAAGGCCAGGAGGAAAAAACTTCTAAAAAGGTAAGACATGCTATTCGCAGTGCTTTCCAGCCACCTGTGCAGGTACAGTGGTGTGAAAAAATGTTTGCCCCCTTCCTGATTTCTCTTTTTTTTTTTGTATGTTTGTCACACTTAAATGTCTCAGATCATCAAACAAATTTAAATATTAGACAAAGATACAGTATGTGATAAACCTCAGTTAATTTATGTTTTAATGGGGGGGGGTGGAATCACTTTTTCACACAGGGCCACGTAGGTTTGGATTTAATAAACACCTTCATTTAAAAACTGCATTTTGTGTTTACTTGTGTTATGTTTGTCTAATTACCTCCGCCAAGGAGGTTATGTGATCATCGGCGTTGGTTTGTCTGTTTGTCTGTTTGTTTGTCTGTTTGTTTGTTTGTTTGTTAGCAAGATAACTCAAAAAGTTATGGACGGATTTTCATGAAATTTTCACAGATTGTCAGAAATGGGGTATCCTACAGATGATTACATTTTGGTGGTGATCCGGATCACCGTCAAGAAGAAAACCGCCATTACGGAAAATGCCATTTTCGTCAATAACTACTGAACCACTAATCCTATCATTGTGAATTCAATTGCTAGTCATATGTTTTCATGGTCAAGGAATCTGAAAACGTACACACAAACACTGTATGGGGGGAACTGTGGCGCTAAACCGCCATTACGGACAATGCGATTTTCGTGAATAACTACTCAACCACCAATCCTATCATTCTGAATCCAATTGCTAGTCATATGTTTTCATGGTCAAGGAATCTGAAAACGTACACACAAACACTGTATGGGGGGAACTGTGGCGCTTGGTGGAGGTCTGCGCTCTCCAAGTGCTTTTCTAGTATTTAAATTTGATGATCTGAAATATTTAAGTGTGACAAACATACAAAAAAAATGAGAAATCAGGAAGGGGGAAAAAACTTTTTCACACCACTGTATTTCATCGCTGCTGTTGTGCATTGTTTGAATCAGGAATACTTCACTGATGTAACTTTATGCTGAAGGCACTAATATTTGTCACACTGTAAAAATGGAAATCTCAGTAAGATAAAATATCTTAAATCAAGGCTTTATGTTTGTTTTTCTTTCATAAAATAATTTTGACAAGAATTTCTTTTTGTTGTGCAGCAGGGGCGGTTCTAGGATCAGAGCTTTAGGGGTGCTGAGAACCCAGTGAGCTCCACCACCACACACCCAACCTTCTCTGTCTCTCGTGCGCATGCGTGAGCGTTTGTGGGAGCAGGTGTGTGGAGTGGTGTCGAGTGAGTACTCTAAACTTTGTTTTTCTAACTTTTCTCTATCTTGTGTGTTGAGGTGTGTGTGTTTATTATATAGCGGTTTGAGTGTGTGTGTACTGGGGTGTGAGTGTGGAGTGAGTGTGTCGGGGAACGGTGACGTAGAGTGACGAAGAGTTCGACGGTGACGTAGAGTTCGAGCGCTTGACCCGGAGGCGTGGCGTGAGAATCCTCCCGACAGTTTCCTGTTCTGTGGAGGAGGCCGGCCTCGCAGTAGGACAGGTAGTTGGGCATGATTGTATAAAATCAGCATCAAGGATGAACAGCGCAATTGCCATTTTTCTGGATTCAACTGAAAAAGCTGATCAGGTGGTAGAACAGGGAGTTGTCATAAACACTTTTACTCCTGTTTTACTGCTGGTGAACCCTTCTAGGAGGATCACGTCTCTAACGCTCCTCCTTTCATTAAAAATGATCAGCTGATAAGCGAGTTATTCCGTTTTGGCCAAGTTGTTTCCCCCATCAGAATGGTCTCTCTGGGTAGTAAATCACCCCTGCTAAAGCATGTCATGTGTCACAGGAGGCAGTGCTTTATGGTGTTAAAAGACAGCTCTGCAGAACTGAACGTGTCTTTTAACTTCAGGATTGACGGCTTTAGCTATTTAGTCTTTGTCATGGCCTGCTCTGCTAATCATCCCCAGCTGCGCGCTCACCTGGTTCCCATTACGGCTGGCCTATTTATACCGCGCTGCCCTGACTAGTGGTGCGGAGATGTCTCACTGTGCTCCAGGGGAGCTTCATCGCCAACTCCTTCTACTCGTCGTGATCTCATCCAAAGCCTGCTTCGTTCCTCGCCGGAGAATCCCTCCAGCCATCCACGTAAGCGCAATCCTCAACTCACCCTGTCTTCTAGTCCCCTGTGCACAGGCGGAGTCCGTGGCGGCAGATTCTCCCTTCCCTCCTTCGTCTTCAAATTCCCCAGACACTCACCTGCAGGAGCTGCACTCCCGACCGAAGGACACTGTCTTCCTGGCCGTAGCTGTCATGCTGAACCTGAGCCTGTCTCCATCTGCTCCCACAGTAAGCAACAGTGTAACTGTTTAACTCCAGCTACAACGCTCACTAACTATCCCCCTCTGTTTGTCTTTAGGGTTACCGGGTCGTATGGTGTGCCGCTCTGTCCCTGCTGCTCCTGCCTACACTCTCACGCACCAACATGCACATTCTTGCTGTAATAAACCTAATTGTATCAATGTCGAGGTCTGTGTCTTGTCTCAGGGTCAAAGAACCATGTCAGTACATCTCTGCCAGAATGACCCGACTGACAGTGCTTTGGTGCGCCGTATCAACCACATGGAAATTCGAATTGATCAATTGGCTTATCAGCAGCAGTCTATTTTGACCCAATTAGCCCGTGTCACAGATCGGTTAGACCGATTGACTAACTTCCAGCCTTTATCACAGGCCCAACCTATTCCCAGTAACTCCTCAGCTCCCGCTAGCATACCACCTAACCAGCCCAGACAGGGGTCCCCGGTGCGGCTCACTCCCGTTCCCACCCCCAGTCACTTTAGCTGTAAGCTTGGTGACGCCAGGGGCTTCGTCATGCAATGCGGGGTGGTTTTCCAGTGGGTACCTTAGGACTTCACTTCGGACCAAAGTAAGATCGGCTATGTGATTAATTTGCTGGAGGGAAGGGCGCTAGCATGGGCTTACGCAGTTATGGCTAGGGCCGATTATGCTAGCATGACTTATGGTCAGTTTATTGATGAATTCAATGAAGTTTTTGATCATTCAGATCGAGACAGTGTGCTTACCTCTCAGCTGCTGAACCTGAGGCAGGGGGCTAGGGCTGCAGCTGATTATGCGGTGGACTTCCGGATAGCGGCTACTGAAGTGGGTTGGGAGGACGCCGCTCTATGTAGCATCTTTCTTAGGAGCCTTTGTCCTAGTCTCCAGGATGAGTTAGCCCCTCGAGAAAAGCCGGTTAGGCTATCTGAGCTAATATCCCTAGTCATTTGTCTAGATAATAGGCTGAGGGAACGGGCGGCGGAGCAGAAATCCCATGGCCGCTCAGAGTCACAGCCCCGCCATGCTCCATCTACTCCCCTTCTGGCCCTGCCACTGGCTGATTCCTCTGAGACCCCGGAACCCATGGTTGTAGGACAATCTAGGTTGCTTTCGGCGGGAAAACAGCGCCGCCGGGAGCTGGGGTTGTGCCTGTATTGTGGGAACGAGGAGCATGAAGTAACTTCTTGCCCGATTCGGCCAAAAGGGGGGGTCCGTGCATCGCAGTAGGGGTACTCACGGACTCGCCTCAGCCTAACCCCCTATCTAGACTCCTTCTTCCTATCCGTTTCTTTCATAAACACACTGAAATACCCACACAGGCATTAATCGACTCAGGGACAGAGCAAAGCTTTATTTCTTGAGACCTGGCAACCCGCTTGGGCCTACACTGTTTTCCCCTCAAAACCCCGCTACAACTGATCACACTGTCTAAAGCCCCCATGGCCATGGTGACTCACCAAACTGCCCCAGTGTTGGTCATCATCTCGGGGAATCATCGGGAGGAGCTTCAGTTTATTGTGTTACCGATCTCGTCGTCCCCGGTGATCCTTGGGTTTCCCTGGCTGCGTCTTCACAACCCCACGATTGATTGGTGCTCGGGGAATATTCGGTCATGGAGCTCATTCTGCCTCAGTGCCTGTCTCCAGTCAGCCGCTTGCTCGCTATCCATTCCCCTGGAGTCTCCCACCGCCTCGGCCCCGGACCTGTCCAAAGTTCCCCCTGAATATCATGACCTCGGAGCCGTCTTCAGCAAGTCCCAGGCCCTATCCCTACCCCCTCACCGGCCGTATGATTGTGCCATTAACCTCCGTCCGGCAGTTCCGTTGCCATCTAGCTGGCTGTATAGCCTTTCCCCGCTGGAGCGGGCAGCTATGGAAGCTTACATCAAGGAATCCCTAAGTTCGGGCATAATCTGTCCAGCTTCTTCGGCAGTGGGGGTGGGGTCCTTTTTTGTTTGCAAAAAGGACGGCTCTTTAAGACCATGCATTGATTTCAGGGAACTAAACAACATTACCATTGAGGACAAATACACCCTTCCCTTGCTTAACTCAGCCTTTGACTCTCTCCAGGGGGCGTCCTGGTTCTCCAAGCTGGATCTGCGCAACACCTATCATCTGGTGCGGATCCACGAGGGAGATGAGTGGAAGACAGGTTTTCGCACCCCCAGTGGTCATTTTGAATACTTAGTAATGCCCTTTGGGCTTACCAATATGCCTGCTGTGTTCCAGCGGCTCATTAATGATGTGCTGAGGGATTTTCTGGGGGTTTTTGTATTTGTCTACCTTGATGACATTCTGATTTTTTCTAAATCCCTAGAAGAACATCGGGTGCATGTAAGGAGAGTGCTGCAGTGGTTGTTGGAGAATCAACTTTATGTCAAGGCAGAGAAGTGTGAGTTCCACACCTCTAAGACATCCTTTTTGGGGTTTCGTCATCTTGCATAAGGAGATCCTCCCGGACCCTGGGAAAATTAAGGCGGTAGTGGAATGGCCGACCCCATCCTCCAGGAAGCAGCTCCAGCAGTTCCTGGGGTTTGCAAACTTCTACCGTCGGTTCATCAAGAACTACAGCAGCCTGGCCCTTCCCCTGACATGCCTCACGTTGACCAAAGTGCACTTTCAGTGGACGGAAGAGGCGGCTACGACCTTTGCAGACCTCAAGAGACAGTTTTCCGAGTCCCCCATTCTGGTGCAGGTGGATCCTGATCTTCAGTGTCTGGTGGAGGTGGACGCCTCTGATTCTGGAGTGGGGGCCGTCTTATCTCAGCGCTCCCCGGCGGATGGGCGGGTCCGACCGTGTGCCTTCTTCTCCTGGCGGCTGTCCCCCGTGGAGCGCAACTACAGCATCGGTGACAGGGAGCTTCTGGCCGTTAAGTTGGCTCTAGAGGAATGGCGCAATTGGCTGGAGGGGGCCTTGCAGCCATTTGTGGTCTGGACAGACCACAGGAACCTGGAGTACCTGAGGACGGCCAAGCGCCTGAATGTCCGCCAGGCCCGCTGGTCCCTGTTTTTTGGGCGATTTGACTTCACAATCACGTATCGTCCCGGGTCCAAAAATACCAAGCCAGACGCCCTCTGGAGGCAATTCGCCACAGATGCCGTGGAACCTGAGAATCATCCCGTCCTTCCTGCCTCCTGTGTTGTGGGTGCTCTTTCATGGGGGATCAAGGAGAAGATCAGGAGGGCGCAAGAGTCGAAAATGGACCCGGGCGGGGGGCCAGCGGGCAAGATGTTTGTCCCATCGGCCATCCGGGGTGACGTTATCAAATGGGCCCACTCCTCTAAGTTTACCTGCCATCCAGGGAGATGGCGCGCCGAGGAGCTTCAGCAACGTTCGTTCTGGTGGCCCTCTCTTCAGAAGGACGTCGGGGAATACGTCCATGCCTGCCCTCAATGTGCCACTGACAAGTCCCCATCATCCCCTCCGGCTGGGCTACTCCACCCTCTCTCGACTCCTGGCAGGCCCTGGTCCCTGGTGGCGTTGGATTTCGTCACTGGCCTCCCCCGCTCCAACAACCACACCGCGGTGCTCACCATAGTGGACCGGTTCTCCAAGGTGGCCCATTTTGTCCCTCTTCCGGGTCTGCCTACGGCCAAGGAGACAGCAGACCTGCTGGTTCAACATGTGGTGAGACTGCACGGGATTCCCCTAGACATCGTGTCCGATCGGGGTCCCCAGTTCGTCTCTCGGGTGTGGAGGTCATTTTGTAACGCCCTTGGGGCCACGGTGAGCCTGTCATCTAGCTACCACCTGCAGACGAATGACCAGTGTGAGCGGACCAACCAGGAGTTGGAGGCGGCGCTGCGGTGTGTGACATCACACAACTCGGCCTCTTGGAGTTCGTACCTGCCGTGGATCGAGTATGCCCACAACTCAACGGTCTCTTCAGCTACAGGTATGTCCCCATTACAGGCTTCACTTCGGTATTCTCCCCCATTGTTTCCTGAGGAGGAGGGTGACATCGCCGTGCCATCGGTCCAGGCGCACCTGAGACACTGTCATCGGCTGTGGAGGGCTACCTGGGCAGCGCTGCGGCGGACGGCGGAGTGCAACTCTGCAGTGGCTAACTGCCACAGGACCCCAGCACTGTCATACCAGGTGGGCCAGTAGGTTTGATTATCAACTAAAAATATCAACTTGAAGGCTGAACGCTGGAAGATGACGAAACGTTTTATTGGTCCCTTTGTCATCTCCCGCATCATTAATCCCGTGTCTGTACGACTTGAGATCCCCCCCTCCCTCCGCATGTGCCCCACTTTTCATGCGTCTCAGGTGAAACCTGTGTCTTCCAGCCCACTGTGTCCTCCTCCCAGGTCTCCACCCCCTCCGAGGATGATCGACGGCGTGTCCGGCGTGGGGTGTGACAGCTATCCTGGACGTCCGCAGCTGGGGCCGCGGCCTGCAATACCTGGTGGACTGGGAGGGCTACAGTCCGGAGGCGAGGTCCTGGGTGTGTTCTGCCTGCGTGCTGGATAAAGATCTCATCAGGGAGTTCCATCGGACGCACCCAGGTAGGCTGGAACGACTGCCAAGAGGTGCTCATTAGTGGGGGGAGTACTGTCATGGCCTGCTCTGCTAATCATCCCCAGCTGCGCACTCACCTGGTTCTCATTACGGCTGGCCTATTTATACCACGCTGCCCTGACTAGCGGTGCGGAGATGTCTCACTGCTCTCCAGAGGAGCTTCATCGCCAACTCCTTCTACTCGTCGTGATTTCATCCAAAGCCTGCTTTGTTCCTCGCCGAAGAATCCCTCCAGCCATCCACGTAAGCGCAATCCTCAACTCACCCTGTCTTCTAGTCCCCTGTGCACAGGCAGAGTCCGTGGCGGCGGATTCTCCCTTCCCTCCTTCGTCGTCAAATTCCCCAGACACTCATCTGCAGGAGCTGCAGTCCCGATCGAAGGACACTGTCTTCCTGGCCGTAGCTGTCATGCTGAACCTGAGCCTGTCTCCATCTGCTCCCACAGTAAGGAACAGTGTAACTGTTTAACTCCAGCTACGACACTCACTAACTATCCCCCTCTGTGTGTCTTTAGGGTTGCCGGGTCGTACGGTGTGCCGCTCTGTCCCTGCTGCTCCTGCCTACACTCTCACGCACCAACATGCACATTCTTGCTGTAATAAACCTAATTGTATCAATTCGAGGTCTTTGTCTTGTCTCAGGGTCAAAGAACCATGTCAGTCTTTGCAACATCTGAAACTACAGTATGAAGTGTTTTGCATGTGGTGCAGAAGGCCATCTTATTAGATCATGTCCTGAAAAAGTGAACATGAATAATACTGGGAGTAAGAAAGGTGACGCTGGTGTTTCTGGTGGTCCAGAGGGTAGCGTTACATGTGATGCGGGGTGCTGCCGCGGTGTCTGCTTCCGCCGGGGCGGCGTTGAATGCTGCGGCGGCGTCTGCTTCTGCTAGGGCAGCCGTGGCCATGGCCGCGACGGGCACAGTGGTTGCTCCTTCAAACAGTGATGGTGGGGAGTTTCTGTCTGGCGGCAGCTCTGATCATTGTGATGGGCCTGTCACCCAGAGTAAAAGGTGAAGGGCAAAAAAAGTGTAGTTAAAGAAAAAAACATGAATAAACAGACTTTGCAGGCAGAGGAGGAGCAGACAGAGGCTGTGACGGACACACCAAGTAAACACTGCATGAAAAACGCTGCAGTTGATGAAGAAATGCAGGAATATAATTTTGTTGAGGAGGATCCTTTTAAAGCTGCGCAAAAAAGAAGAAGTGCTGAAAACTTGCAGAGTTCAGCTAAATCTAGTGGGGTGGGAGTTTGGAAGTGCTGGATGAGAGTCTTCTGATGACAGTGAAGCTGAGTCTGAGCTGATGCAGACGCAGGAGGAGCAAAGCTCCTACTGCTTTACCAAGATCAGGAAGTGACTAAGGGGAGTAGAGCTGTGAAAGTAGAAAATTACTTTCCAGATCTGGAATTATTTGTGGCATCAGCTGGCAAATTTATGAAACTAAATGATGGGAATGAGACTTTCACTGATCAGGAAATATACTGTTTAAAAAAACTTGTGCTTAAACTGAAATCACAAATCACTAACAGGCATGTTGACTCTTAGTTTGTCTTTTCCCTTTTCTGCTACGTGTGTTTTTTAACTGTACCTTATTTTTATCCTTTTTAATGCCTCACCTTAGAATTGGCACTCTTAATATTAATGGGGCCAGGGATGATGTAAAAAGTGTCTCTTTATACAAGCTTTTTAATTTAAAGAAGCTTGATGTGCTGATGGTACAGGAGACTCACAGCACTGTAGACATTGAGAGCCAGTGCAGAAAAGAGTGGGATGGCTGCATTTTTTTTTAGCCACAAGTCTAATAACAGTGGGGGAGGGGGTTGCTATACTTTTCTCTAGGGGTTGTGTGCCTGTCTCTCATGAGGTAGAGGAGGTGGTGAAAGGCCATTTACTCTTATTAAAGGTACAGTTTGAAAACGTGAACTAGGTTTTTATAAACGTGTATGTGCCAACACAGAGAGCAGAGAGGATCAGGTTCTTTGACGTGTTATCGGATATGGTTAGGTCCTGTAATTTGAATAGTTTTTTTTATTTCTGAGGGGTGATTTTAATTGTACATTAAACCACAGACTAGACAGGAACCATCAGGAGCCTCACCCTGCTTCTGCCAATAGGCTGAGGGAGCTGGTGAAGGCACACGAAATGGCCGATGTGTGGAGATCACATCATGGGGACCAGAGGCAGTACACCTGGAGCCATGTTAAAGACAACCTTTTATCTATGGCTAGGTTAGACCATTTTTATGGTTTTAAACATCAAATGAGTGTTTTTAAAAATAGTTGTATCTGTCCTGTTGGTTTCACTGATCACTGCCTACTGTTTTGTTCTGTTTTTATTGAAAATGTAAAGTGTATGAGTGCTTTTTAGCATTTCAATAATACACTTTTAAATGATGTGTCTTTTAAAGGGTTTTTTCATGGTGTATGGAAGTCACACAGGGAACAAAAAACCTCTTTTAAATCTCTCCAAATGTGGTGGGATTTTGGTAAGGCACAAATAAAACAACTGTCAACAGTGCACTCGAAATGTCGCTCGTAGCTTGACCAAATCCTTGAAAGCTCTGGAGACTGAGGTGGTACAGCTAGAGGAGTTACTCAGTTCTACAGGAAAACAAGAGCACTTAGAGGCTCTTAAATCAAAAAGGTCAGCCTTGGCTAGCTTGCTAGTGGTCACCGCACAAGGTGCTCTGGTCCGCTCGCGCTACATGGACGTAGCTCTGATGGACTCGCCCTCCCAGTACTTTTTTGGACTGGAGAGGAAAAATGGCCAGAGAAAGCTTTTTCACTCCTTGTTGGATGATGATGGGAGAACAATCTTCACAGCAGCAGAGATCAGGAAATATGCTGCTAGTTTCTACAGTGAACTGTATAAAGTACAGTGGAGGGAAGACACGTCACTGGGCCAGAGTTTCCTTGGTGGTCTTCCAGTGCTCTCAGAGGACCTTGTTGCCGGCTTGGATGTTCCACTGTCTCTGTCTGAGCTGCATGCAGCACTAATGAGCCTCCAGAATGGAAAGTCACCAGGCATTGATGGTCTCTCTGTGGACTTTTATAAGGAATTCTGTCCCCTGCTTGGGCCAGACCTGCTGGAGGTTCTCCAAGATAGTTTGAAAAGGGGGACCCTACCCACGACCTGCAGGAGGGCCATCATCATGCTGTTGCCCAAAAAAGGGGACCTACAGAGCCTAAGGAACTGGAGGCCAGTCTCTCTGCTCTGCACAGACTACAAAATTCTTTCAAAATCTCTGGCCTGAAGACTGAAAAAGGTGATGAGCAAGCTCCTTCATGTAGACTAGACTTACTGTGTGCTTGGCAGGCTGATTAGTGACAACATCACTTTAATTTGGGATGTTTTGGAGGTCTCTGGTTCACTGGCTGTGGAAACTGGTTTGATTTCAATAGACCAGGAAAAGGCTTTTGACCGGGTTGAACACCAGTATTTATACACAGTTTTAGCTGCTTTTCCACTTTTCCAGCTGTTGGGATAGGGAGAAACCTCTGTGTGTGTGTGTGTGTGTGTGTGTGTGTGTGTGTGTGTGTGTGTGTGTGTGTGTGTGTGTCAGACTGGCTGCAGCCAAGGCTCCAGGGTGCACAGCAGTACAGGGTAGAGAACATGTTAGAGGAGGGATCATACCACTTGCAGGCCAAGGGTTGTTTTCATTTTCATTTATAAAAAGTTTAAATGACAAACGACTGAATATATTTTGGATGTTATTTCAGCTTGTCAAAGACGAACTAAAATTTTGTAATCACAACTTTTCTCTCTCCAGTTTTTAGGGGTGCTGAGTTTCAATTTAAGAGTGCTGCAGCACCCCTAAAGAAGGCCTAACGCCACTCATGTTGTGCAGTTTTCTGTAAGATTTTACTTGCTTTATGGAAGTTTGTATTTGTTTTAAACAATTTAATGTTACTTTGTTGGCAGGTATTTTTTTCTTTTTTTACTTATTTTAAGTAAAATTATCTGCCAGAAGAGCAAGAAAATTTGACTTATCAAATTGTGTAAAACAAGTTAAAGCTATTGGAAAGCATGTAAAATTTTCTTACACACAAACTGTGCAGCAAGAATACATATGATCACAGATGTTCGACTGAATTCAGGTCTGGACTCTGGCTGGGCCATTCCAAAACTTTAATCTCCTTCTGGTGAAGCCATTCTTTTGTTGATTTGGATGTGTGCTTTTGGTTATTCAGAATCAGAATCAGAATCAGAGGACAGATTGGATGATGGCGGTGTAGAAGACAACCAGCAGCTCCTGAGGCAAATCAAACTTCTTGAGCTGACGCAGAAAAAACAACCTCTGCTGGGCCTTTTTCCGGACAGTGTCTATATGGGAGGACCACTTCAGGTTCCGGGAGATTGTGGTACCCAGAAACTTGAAGGAGTCCACAGTGGACACTGTGCTGTTGAGGATGGTGAGTGGGGGGAATGAAGGGGGGTGTCGCCTGAAATCCACAGTCATCTCCACCGTTTTGGCTGGGTTAAGTTCAAGATGGTTCTGGCTGCACCAGAGGATCAGCTGCTCCACCTCCCGCCTGTATGCAGACTCATCATCATCCCGGATCAAACCGATGACTGTGGTGTCGTCCGCAAACTTCAGGAGCTTCACCGAAGGGTCCTCTGAGGTGCAGTCGTTGGAGTAGAGGGAGAAGAGCAGTGGGGAAAGGACACATCCTTGGGGGGCGCCAGTACTAATTTTTCGGGAGCTGGATGTAAATCTCCCTAGCTTCACCTGTTGCCACCTGTCAGTCAGAAAGCTGGAGATCCACTGGCAGGTGGAGGGGGGCACCTTGAGCTGGAGGAGTTTCTGATGAAGAATGCCTGGGATGATGGTGTTGAACGCTGAGCTGAAGTCGACAAACAGGATCCTGGCGTACGTCCCCGGGGAGTCGAGGTGTTGCAGGATGTAATGTAGTCCCATATTCACTGCATCATCCACTGACCTGTTTGACCGGTAGGCAAACTGCAGTGGGTCCATCAGGGGGCCTTTGATGACCTTCAGGTGGTTCAGCACCAATCTCTCCAAGGATTTCATGACCACAGAGGTCAGGGCAACAGGTCTGTAGTCGTTTAATCCTGTAATAGAGGGTTTCTTGAGAACTGGAATGATGATGGAGCGTTTGAAGCAGGAAGGCACTTCACGCAGCTCCAGTGATCTGTTAAAGATCCGGGTGAAGATGGGGGCCAACTCGTTGGAGCAGACTCTCAGGCAGGATGGAGACACACCATCAGGTCCTGCAGCCTTCTTGATCTTTTGTCTCTGAAAGACCCGGCGCACCTCCTCTTCACAGATCATTAGTGCTGGTGGGAGGTCAGAGTGGAGGAGGGATGGAGTTCCTGGGGCTGCAGATAATCCTTTTGTGTGGGTGGGAGGTGAGAACTGTAGGTTCTTTTCAAACCTGCAGTAAAAGCTGTTTAGGTCATTAGCCAGCTGGAGGTTTTCCGCAGGGTGGGGGGATGGTCTCCTGTAGTTGGTGATATTCCGTAGGCCTCTCCAGACAGAAGCAGAGTTGTTAGCTGAGAAGTTTTTTTGTAACTTCACACTGTAGCTCCTCTTAGCAAGCCTGGTCTCCTTCGTCAGCATGTTTCTGGCCCACTTGTACAGAGTCCAGTCACCAGTCCTGTAGGCCTCCTCCTTGGTCTGACGTAGCTGCTTCAGTTTAGGAATGAACCAGGGTTTATTGTTGTTGTATATGCAGAAGGTCTTGGTCTGCACACACATGTCCTCGCAGAAACAGATGTATGATGTCACAGTGTCAGTGAGTTCATTTAGGTTAATGGCTGCAGCTTCAAAAACACTCCAGTCTGTACAGTCAAAGCAGGCTTGTAACTTCAGCTTTGATTCCTCAGTCCATTTCTTCACAGTCCTTACAACAGGCTTGGAAGTTTTTAGTTTCTGTCTGTATGTTGGAATAAGATGGAGCAGACAGTGGTCAGAAAAACCCAGAGCTGCACGGGGGACGGCATGATAGGCGTTTCTTAAAACTGTGTAACAGTGGTCAAGTGTATTTGTGTCCCTGGTGGGACATTTAATATGCTGTCTGTATTTAGGAAGCTCATTTGTGAGATTAGCTCTATTGAAATCACCCAGAATGATAAGCAGAGAGTCTGGATGTTTTTCCTCCACCTCTGCTATCTGGTCAGCGAGGTGCTGCAGTGCCTCCGTTGTACAAGCAGCAGGCGGGATATAAATTCCGACCAGAATAAATGAGGAGAACTCTCGCGGTGAATAAAAGGGTTTACAGTTTATGAACAGTGACTCTAGGTTCGGACTACAAAACTTCTTCAACACTGTGACATCAGTACACCAACCTTCGTTTATGTAGAAGCAGATTCCACCACCCTTAGTCTTTCCAGAGAATTCTCGGCTGCGATCAGCGCGAAACAGTTGGAATCCGTCCAGACGCACCGTGCTGTCCGGGATGTGTTCACTCAGCCAGGACTCCGTGAAACAAAGGGCGCCAGATCTGCTAAAATCCCGATTTTTGTGAGTCAGGAGCAGCAGTTCATCCATTTTGTTCGCCAAACTGAGGATATTTGCCAGATGGATCGATGGGAGCGGCGTGCGAAATCCTCGTTTCTTCAACCTGACTAGCGCACCGGCACGTTTACCACGCCGCCTTCGTTTCCGGCCAGCGCCAATAGCCGCTGCTCCCACAGCTAAGATTGACTGAAAAAACTTCAGATCAGCAGCAGTAACTGGCGGAGAAGTTGCATTGGGAGGTAGTCTGAGTGAAAGTAGTTCCTCCCTTGAATAGGTGATTCGGACAGAAGAGCAGAAGTCCAAAAAAACACACAAAATTATCAAAAACATCAGAGAGCAGAAGCCAGTGGCTGCCATCCGCGGCGCCATCTTGGATTTTTTTTGGGTTTGGATTTTTTTCAGCACGATCATTGTCGTGCTGAAAGATGAAGTTCCTCTTCATCTTCAACTTTCTAGCAGAAGCCTAAAAGTTTTGAGGAACACTGACTGGTATTTGGATCTGTTCATAATTCCCTCCACCTTGACCAAGGCCCCAGTTCTAGCTGAAGAAAAACAGCCCCAAAGCATGATGCTACTGCCACCATGCTTCACTGTAGGTATGGTGTTCTTTTGATGATGAGCAGTGTTTTGTTTGCGCCAAATATACCTTTTGGAATTATAGCCAAAAAATTCAACCTTGGTTTCATTGGACCATAACACATTTTCCCACATGTGTTTGGGAGATTTCAAATGTATTTTTGCAAAATGTAGCCGGGCTTGGATGTTTTTCTTCGTAAGATAAGGCTTCTGTCTTGCCACCCTACCCCATATTCTAGACATAGGACGAAGACGGGAGATTGTTGCCACATGTAACTAACTAACTAACTAACCTGCACTTATATAGCGCTTTTCTAGTCACAAAGACCACTCAAAGCGCTTTCACTAATACTAACCCTCTATTCTAAGGGCCTATAGGAAACAGATATCTAGGGACAATTTAGAACAGCCAATTAACCTAATATGCATGTCTTTGGATTGTGGGAGGAAACCGGAACCCCCGGAGTAAACCCAGCGAGTACTTGCCAGAAATTCCTGCAGTTCCTTCAATGTTGCTGTCAGCCTCTTGGCAGCCTCCCCTGTGCTGTAAGATGTGACTACAAAAATGTCAGCTGAACTTTATTTGGGCAGGTGTGTGCTGACTCCCATTTAACATGAGCTTGAATGTGATTGGTTAATTCTGGACACAGCCACATTCCCAGTTATAACAGGGTGTGCATATTTATGCAACCAGGTTATTTTTAAGTTATTTTTAAGGTTAAGTTTTTTTATTTTTCCCCTTAAAAGATTTCAGTTTGTTTTTCAGTTGGGTTGTGCAGGTTATAGATCACATTAATGGTGAAAAAAGTTTTGAAATGATTTATCTTGGTCTCATTTTTTACATCACAAAAACCTGGCATTTGAACAGGGGTGTGTAGACTTTTTATATCCACTGTACTTCACCATTTTACTGTCATTTTTATCTTCAAATTTTGTGAGGACAGTGATTGAATAGGAACTTAAAATTACCCTTTAATGGTTCAACTAGTAGAATTATTTGAATAAAGTAAACACAATTGTAATCCTATGAAATAACTAGAAAAACACTCAGAGTGCATACCTCAACCAGCGCTCCTTCCCTCCCTCCCTCCCTTTGTTGATGCATCTGTCCGTGCCTCCTTGCCTCCGTCCATTCGTACACTGGAAGATAGGGCCTTTGGGGAGGTATGCGCTCAATGATCACCTTCAAAAATATAATGGGTTTGTCTGGTGCTGAAGAGCCACTTCTGGTGAAAATTCCATCATAATCCATTCAGTAGTTTTTGTGTAATCCTAATAAACCACTGCTAGAAGACTGAACCTTGGTGGAGGTATGCACCCATGCAGCACCTCCAAGTTGTAGTGGGTTCATTTGTAGCTCAAGCGCCACTTCTGCTGAAAATTTAATCAACATCCATCCAGTAGTTTTTGTGTAATTCTGCTGCAGAAATACAAACAAGGACCTTGGCGGAGCTATGCACTCTCAGAGCATCACCAAAGCCTAATAGGTTCATCCCTAGGCTAAGGGCCACCTTTGGCAAAAATTTCCTCCAGATCCATTCAGTAGTTTTTTACATAATCCTGCTGAGACAAACACAGACAAAAACATCGCCTCCTTGGTGGAGGTAATAATAACATGTTGACTTCTGTGTGATTGGAGCATTAGTTCAAGGATTCTGTATGGAGAAATGGGCTTATAGTAGGGGCGTGCCATATTATATTGTTCACGATGATACCCGTATAAGTTTTGATACCAGTGTAAAAATGAATATTGCAATATTTGGGGTCTGCTGTGTGACAACGTCACACTGTTACGTTGCTGATGGAAGGTACGCAAAAAATTCTGTATAAAACCTGAAATTTGTGTGCACTTATGTAACACTTTTATGAGATGAAATGATGCTTTATTGTCATTCCAACATACATACAGGCATGAGAGAAAAAAATCTGTATTCAAGAGTATACTATAGAATTAACAAAATACTAATAAACAGAATAAAAATAGAATAAAAAAGACCTAACTGCTAAAATAAAACAAGCAAAAAAAAAAATGCACTTCAAACACAAGTTGCACTTAGAAGTAGCAGCAATATGGAGTTCATGTGTGCTAATAGACATGCTCATGAACTGTTCATTAGTCAGGAAAGAAGCTGGACCTCAGTCAAGAGGTTCTTGCCCTGATGCTGCACAGTCTTCTCCCAGAGGGCAGAGGGGCAAACAGTCCAGGTGAAGGGTGGGTATGGTCCATTATGATCCTAGAGGCCCTGCTCCTGCAGCGTCTGATGTAAATGTCACTGATGGATTGGAAGCTGCACCCAGTGATCTTCCTGGCTGTATTGACCACCCACTGCAGTGCCTTCTTATCTAGCACAGAGCAGCTGCCGTACCACACTGTAATGGACTGAGACAGGACACTCTCCACCCCACATCTGTAGAAGGAGGCTAGAGCTGGCAGACCAAGTCCAGCAGCCTTAAATCTCCTCAAAAAGTAGAGGCGTTGATAGGCCTTCTTCAGAATGCTAGCTTTGTTGGTGGACCAAGTGAGGCGGTCCGAGATATGAAGGCTTAGATACTTAGAGCTAGACACCACCTCAATTGCTGTGCCCGCAATGCAAAGTGAGGAAGGGGGAAGGCTGTTCTTCCTGAAACTTGCAACTAACTCCTTTGTCTTCACCACATTTATGAGGAGATTATTGTCTCTGTGTTAGGGCATGGACTGGGCCTAATGTCCTCACTTTGAATTATGATTTTGTTCTTTGTTCTCAGGACATGGGCCCTAGTCCATGTTCTCGCTTTAATTTTTGTATTTTGGGGTTTTTGTATCATCCTGGCAGAATTAAAAACAATATCTGTCACAGGTCTGTGGTGGACCACTCCCAATTACACAAGGTGAGACTGGACATCCTGGCTGATAAGCACATCTGTCGCAAGGTCTGTGGTGGACTTTGGCCAGTCGGTGCATCATGACATGCACTACACAAAGAGCAGACATAAACAAACCTATCATCTGGTCAGTCACCGCAACAGATACTGGAGTCAGTTTGTCTTGGCCTGTCCTTGCTACTGATAATACCTCTATCTGCCAAGAATGTGCCGCTAGTCCAGCAGAAGCTAGCGGTACTCAAATACTTTGCAAGCAGTTTCATGAAATGGTCAGTCAGAAAGCAACTCACAGAGCTGCGTGGACAAATCTGATCAGACCTAAATGAAACAGTCAGTGGCCGCAGTTACATGGGCAAAATTTCTTCAATCTGATTACAATTCAGATCAGAATTGTACTGTTTACATGGATCCTAAAAAAGCTGATCTGATTAGGATGTGCGTTTCCATGTGTCACACGTTTGAATGGAATAAATCATTTTGACATGTGCACGTCGACATTTCGACATTCCAAAAATAGTAGAAGAAGAAGCAACTTCCGGTGTTAGCAAGCCCTGCTTCGTGTCTAAATTGACCTGTATTGTGTTATTCAGACTGTACTTTTGCTTCTGCTGGTCTCCGTAATGAAGCTACAAGTACATACTTCTGCATATGACGAACAGAGGGAGACAGCAGGATGGTACAGACCAGTTTTGTTTTACTCCCGCTATGTTTTCTGCTAGCTGCTGCTAAGGCGGAAATACGTCACGTCAACGTGCGCTGGTGTACAGACATGCACAGTAAACATATTTTCTGCCCTACGTTCGGAATAAGTGTTTTCATGCGCACCATTCAGATTGACAATTGGCATAACCCACCCCTCTCAATCAGAATGAAATTCTGATCCGAATGAGCGTGATCGGGTTAGAATATTCAGATTGCCATGTTTACATGAAGCATTTTTATTCCGATCAGGCTTTTAAACCGGTTACTTGTGTCCATGTAAACATAGCCAGCCTGCGACAGACTGCTATGATGATGTATTTATCATTATCCCTGCTGGTTCTTGGCTATTTATTATTTGTATGATATCTTGCCTCCTACGTTTTGTATCTTTAGCTTATTATTCAGTCTTGTGTGTTAGTTTTATTCTCATCATAGTCACGTTATGTTTGCCCTGTTATTTCTGTCACGTTCTATTGTCTTGGTTTGGCTTTATTTTGTGATTGTTCCATGTTCTCCTTGCATTGCCTGATTTAGCCTTGTTGATTTGTTAAGTGCACACACCAGTTGTAATTATGTTCACCTGTCCACCTGTTATTTAAGGGATGCAGCCCCTCACCTGGTTGCTGCTTTCCCGTCATTATTTGGCATTTCATCATGCTTCTGTTTAGCCTGTCCCTGTCCTGCCAAGTCTAGGATTATTTGTACTCTTGTTTGCCTGTCTTGCCTGCCCGTCTTGGACTTATTATTTACACCCTCGAGTTGGCCAAAGTTTGGACCAGCTCAACTAAAACATTGGAACTACAAGTTTTGTGTTTCAGTTCAGCTCCGTCAACTAACTGGGACACTTTTCACCACCATCATCGTCATCATAGCAGCCTGTCGTGGGCGACAATGACTGTTTCATTTAGGTCTGATCAGATTCCTCCACAAAACTCTGTCCTTAGCCTTCCACTGCCAGGAACTCCTGTCTATATCCAACTTCTTCAAGTTTCTTTTTTACAGTGTCTTTAAATCTGAGCCTTGGTCTACCCTGACTGTGTTTGCCCTTGCATAACTGTGAGTAGAGTAACTGCTGAGGGAGACGCTAGTGGTCCATCCTCTCAACATGTCTGAGCCATCTGAGGTTCATCTGTATTAGCATGTCCTCCATTGATGGTAGACCAGCTTGTTTCAACACTTCTATGTTGGTTATCTTGGCTTTCCATGAGATGTTCATTATGGCTCGAAGATGTCTCATCATGTACGCGTGGAGTTTCTGCACCTGCACTCTGTAGACAGTCCAAGTTTCAGCACCGTACAATAGAGTAGCCAGTACTGTCGCTCTGTACACTTTGCATTTCACACGGATAGACACATGTCGGTTGTTCCACAGTCTCTCCCTCAAGTTTCCAAACACAGCACTTGCTCTTCCCACTCTGAGAGATAGTTCATCCTCCAGCCTAGCATTCTCTGAAACAGTACTCCCTAGATACTTGAAAGTCTTGCACTTGACTAGTGGCTCTGTACCAATGCTGATCTCTTCTGGTAGTGATGTTGATAATTGGAACTCTGGTGGTTGATAAAGGCACTCTGTCTTCTTGATGTTGATTTTGAGGCTGAATTGGCTAGCTGCTCTTGTAAATTTCTCCACTAAAGATTGCATATCTTCCACACTGTGTGCAACTAGAGCACTGTCGTCGGCAAAGAGCATTTCTCTTACATACATTTCTCATACATAACATTTCTCTTACTACCTTTATCGATGTCTTACCCTTGGCTTTAAACTGTGCCACATTGAACAAGTCTGCTTCTTTCCTTGTTTGAATGTATACTTCTTCTGAAGTGTCTTTGAAGGCCACCTCAAGCATGGCTGCCAGATATAGCGAGAAGAGTGTAGACACCAGCAAACACCCTTGTTTCACCCCATTGCTTACTGAAAAGTCTTTAGATACTGAACCGCTCATTGCCACGTTTGCTTGCATACCTGTATGGAGTGCCTCGATCAGGCTGACAAACTTCTCTGTACAGCCATATTTCTTGAGCACCTGCCAAAGTCCTTGTCACGAAACAGTATCGAAGGGTTTACTGAAGTCTATGAAGACTACATAAAGAGGCATGTTCTGTTCGATACACTTTTCTTGACCCTGTTTCAAGCAGAAAATCATCACAGTGTTGCTTGGTAGTAGTTCTCAGACCCCGGGGCAGACCCAGAACTCACTGGAGAGACAACGTCTCCCAGTTGGTCTGGGAACACCTTGGTATCCTCTCTGAAGATCTGGAGCAAGTGGCTGAGGAGAGGGAAGTCTGGGCTTCTCTGCTTGAACTGCTGCCTCTGCGACCCGGACCTCTGGAAAAGTGGTAGAAGATGGATGGATGGATGTCATGTATGGGAGCATTAATGAATGATACAAAGTCTATAGTGTGGGTTGATTCAGCAAATATTTCACTCTGCACAGTATTGTGACTGATTTGCATATTTTACCTTTAATATAATTAATATGTGACTTCCAACACAGTTTATTATCAATTATTACACCAAGGATTTTAATTTTGGATACCCTTTCAATCTCTACACCATTTATACTGAGTTTAAATACTGAGTTGTTGTGATGGTATGAAATAACATTATCAATAAAATTTAGCCACCACTGTGTCGCCCTGATTTCAAGTGTGGGTGGTGTTTTGCGCTTGTATTGCTAAAATATAAAAGGAAGCACTACAATGGGTCTCAAATATTTGTAATGTGTTCTATTACTGAATGAGTTTAAAGATGAAATACTATACACATATAAACTAAATTCTAATGGTAACTGAACAACTCCCATTCCCCAAGGTGCAAGATACACTATTATGACTAGAACTCATAAAGGATCACAGAAATGATCTGATAAAAATAAATAAACAAGCGGTTTATTTTATGGTGGCTACTATTGGATGTGCCATTCATTTTCAATTACTCTGTAATTAATATTCACACAAATAAATCTCAATTCAGTCCCTTTCATATTAAGTGGAAATTGTGCTACTTTAAAATTTGACACTTTACCTAAACTTTAACTTAAAGCGAGGTAGTCGGATCCGGGAAAAAAATGCTTTTTTTGCGTGCATGGAAAGAAAATCCTACAGACACATACTGTATAGCGCGATTGTCTGCGAGTGTGAATTACCTGTTCCATGAGCAAATGTACGTTTTTTTGGTCCGTGGCTGTTTAAATTGAATTCTTTCCTCCAAAAAATATCATTTTTGAATATTAATTACAGCTAATGGGGGGCAATGGATCAGCGTTCTCGTCGCGCCCTCCGCCAGTACCCGGGCTTGCCTGGGGAAGCTAATGATCCTACCAGCAGACTAAATTCAAAGAGACGACGCCTCTGTGCCAAGTCAAAGAAGAATCCTAGTCACAGTCCTAAAGCCGAAAGCAAACAGCCCCAAGAGCACTTTGTGGTAGGATCTGCCCTTTGCATATTACAACTAAACGTTGAAGGCCTATCTGCAGCCAAGCGAAGCCTTATCGAAGTCCTCGCCTTCCAACATTCGATTGATGTAATCTGCCTCCAAGAGACTCATATTGGCACAGAGGAAGCTGGCCGCTTCACCATCAAAGGCTTTGACCTCCTGTGCTATGTTCTACATGCTAAACATGGACGTGCCACCTATGTGCGTTCTGACATAGTTGAAGCAAATCACCTGATAACAACACATTTCTCAGACACCATAATCATTGGTGGCTTCCATATTGTCAATGTGTACAAGCCCCCTAATGCCAACTGGGATCTGCAGGTCTTACCCACCCTACCCCACCCTGCCATCTATGTGGGGGACTTTAACAGCCATCACCCTGACTGGGGGTACCCAGCAGTGGACAGTGATGGGGAGGCACTTTCAGACTGGGCATCCAGAAATGACCTCGCTTTGATATACGACCCCAAACAAAGAGGAACCTTCCACTCTGCTAGGTGGAAGAAGGACTATTCTCCTGACCTGTGTTGGGTCAGCTCTTTGAATGGGGAGCCATATCCTACACAGATCCTCATTCTTGATGATTTTCCACACAGCCAACACCGGCCCCTGCTTGTACACATTGGCCTACAACTTCCAGTCATATACAGCCCAAGGAAGATGCGCTGGAACTTCCGCAAAGCCAACTGGAAGAAATTCAGTGAAACTCTGGACCGGAGCATTGTTACCATCCCACTCCACACCATCACTGTAGATGAAGCATACAACCGCTTCTGCAGCGCAATCTTCAAGGCTGCCCATACTGCAATCCCACGAGGCTACCGACCCCTCTATGTCCCATGTTTGGACGGAGAAAGTGCTGCCCTCCTACAATCCTATCAAACATCAGGGGACCCAGAGATAGCAGACCATCTCATTGAATCGCTAAATACAGCCCGGCGAAAGAAATGGGAGGAGACAGTTGCTGACCGGAGCTTTACCCACTCTAGCAGGAAATGTTGGAGCCTCATCCGTCGCCTAGGAGCTGCACAGAAGCCCCCTAGCCAAAGCCGAGCATCCGTCACACCCAACCAAGTTGCATCCCACCTACTGACTATCGCCAAAGCACCCCAAGACAAAGACACCAGAAGAGCAGTTACAACTGAGCTAAAAAAACACCAAAAAATGCCTGTAGAGGAAACGAACCCTGAACCCTTCGAGGCTGCTGAACTGGAGAAAGTCCTACAGGGCCTGAAATGTGGAAAGGCAGCAGGATACGATAACATCTTCCCAGAATTCATGAAGAATCTTGGCCCCCGAGCCCTAACCTGGTTGACACAATTCTACACAAGGATCACACAAACGAACTCGATCCCAAAGAAATGGCGGACAGCAAAGGTCATTGCCATCCCAAAACCTGGCAAAGACCACAAACTACCAGCAAGCTACCGCCCAATCTCCCTACTCAGCGTTCCTTACAAAATCATGGAGCGCCTAATACTGCAACGCATTTCCCCAGAAATAGAGGATATTCTAAGTGTGGATCAAGCAGGTTTCCGCAAGGACCGCAGTACAGGAGAACAAGTACTGGCCCTAACCACCTTCATTGAAAATGGCTTCGAGAGCAGACTGAAGACAGGGGCTGTGTTTCTCGATCTTACAGCCGCCTATGATACGGTCTGGCACAAAGGCCTCCTCCTGAAACTTATAAAGGCGATCCCTGCTTGGGCAACAGCAATTATAAAAACCCTGCTGACCAACCGAAGGTTCAGAGTCCACCTCAGTCAGAAGACAAGTGCATGGAGAATGCAGAAAAACGGACTCCCACAAGGCTCAGTTCTAGCTCCAACTCTGTTCAACCTCTACATAAACGACCTGCCTACTACAAAATCCCGCAAATTCATCTATGCAGACGACATCTGTTTGGCATTCCAAGCACCAGACTTTGAACCACTGGAACGGGTGCTCACGGAAGATCTTGCTAAACTGGACCAGTTCTGCAAAATCTGGCGCCTAAAACCAAGCCCAGCAAAAACCGTCTCCAGTGTATTTCATCTCCACAATGCAAAAGCTGCCAGAGAACTAAACATCCACCTGAGCGGACTCAAGCTTAAGCATGCCCCAAATCCAACTTATCTTGGAGTGACCCTTGATAGGACCTTATCCTTCAAGGAACATCTAAAGGGGACGGCTGCTAAGGTGAAAGTACGAAACAACCTGCTCTGCAAGCTCGCTGGTGCAAAATGGGGGGCGGCAGTCTCCACCCTGCGCACCTCAGCACTGGCCCTTTCATACTCTGTAGCAGAATATTGTGCCCCTGTCTGGTCCAGGTCATCTTACACACACCATGTAGACACCCAGCTCAACTCAACCATGAGAACTATAACTGGAACAATCCGCTCAACACCACTCCCCTGGCTCTCTGTACTGTCAAACATAGCCCCTCCACACATCCGGCGAGCAGCATTAACTCAAAGGATGCTCCAAAAAGTTAAAGATTTTCCTCACTTACCAATCCATGCAGATATCTACACCCCACCCACTGCCCGACTTTCATCCAGACGGCCGATTTGGAAAAACCCTCCCCCAGCTGACTTTACCATCCAGACAGCTTGGCAAGAGGAATGGGAAACCAAGGAGGTCCCAAACAAACAGCTGGTGATAAACCCCAATCAACAGGTCCCGGGCACCAATCTCCCAAGGAGACAGTGGTCTACACTCAATCGCTTCAGGACTGGACATGGCCCCTGCTTGGCCAGCCTTCACAGATGGGGCAGTAGCCCTAGCCCACTGTGCGCATGTGGAGAGGAGCAAACTATGGAACACATCATAGAGGCTTGCCCGCTCCAAAGACTGGAAGGAGGATTACACACCCTCCATACAGCAAACCAGGAGGCAACTGCTTGGCTTAAGGACTTTGCATTTGCTAAATAAATAAATAAACAGCTAAATGGGAGCAGTTTCGATGCCGACATTTCACATCCTAATATACGTGTTCTATACACCATCGGCTTTTGCGTATCCGACTACTTCGCTTTAAAAAGCAAAAGATTTGACTATAAATATGATGTGTTGTTTACCTGTCAAAATACATTGGTGTCAAAACGTCGCCATTCTGAGCAGATCCTGTTTGGACTCTACAATGAAATACACACAAATTAAGTACATGCACAGCACGAAAGTGCAACATGTAAAAAAATAAAATAAAATAAACTTTTTAACCAGGATTACAACTAGCTTATTTCTTCAGATATTATCAACACAAAAAAGCAACATACTAGGACGGACATAGCATTAAGCTAGGTCATCGTTTAAACATGATTAAGTTTTCGTCTGTCCTAAGTGAACTTTCCACTGTTGGAAAAAATAAAGCATGAATATCTCATCACTCACCGTCCTGTATATCACAATATCACGGCTTCAGCTGCTGAAGTTGGGTGCGTCGCGGCTGTACATTCAATTCAATTCGGGTGGCTAGGTCTAATTCCCGGTGCATCTCCGTCTATTTTGTGGTGGGTCTGCTTGTGCGCCCCACTGCAAGCTCAGTCTGCTTCCCTCTACATTCTCTCATCAGCCGAAACGCACAGGAAACTCTGCTGGACCGCGGTGTTAGATTTCTGCTGATTTTTGTTAAGCCATTCTATCGTTGTGGTTTATAATATCACTTGTTCGCGGGCTCACTGACGAAAAATTGCAAATGGCACCAGCAAGCGATTCTTCAAAGTCAGCGTAACGCCCACTCTCATGACGCTACGCCCAGACCAATGAATGGTCAGCAGTGGCGTGACGAAACCGTGCCGGTACCCTTCGGACCTACTTTTATCGGTGCCGATAAAAGTGGAACAGTTCCGAAATAACGGAACTGTTAGGCCATTGGGTGCCGAAAGGAAAAGCGGACAAAGGAGGTCGAACCGTGCGTAACGAGGCCAAACGAGGCCAAAGTGTGCCAAATGGAAAAGCGCCTTTTGTAACCTATTAGTAAGGAAGTCCTGCACCCAGTTACACAGTGATGGTCTGAGTCTCAGCAGTGCCAGCTTGTTCACCAGAGTCTCTGGGATGATTGTATTGAAGGTCAAGCTGAAATCCCATCCTCTCAAAGCACTTCATGACTGTAGATGTTAAGGCTACGGGGGATAGTCATTCACGCAGGACACAGGGGAGCGGTGGAAGGGGGGCGGCCTGCTAGCCAGGCTAAAGGCTACCAACAGACCTGCGATTCCTTCACTCTTTTTGATGAACATTCATTCGCTGGATAACAAGATGGATCTGCTTTGACTCCGCATGACTAGCTACAATTTTTTTAAATATTTGATAGAGAACAAAAATATTTTATACTAAATCTGAGCCTCTGTTTATAAACTGGAGAAATAAGAGTTTTTGTTTTGTTTTTCCTTAATATGTTGAAGATAAATAATGCTGGCCTGTGAAACTGGTATAAATTTGAAAGAAAAAAATGTACTTTCTAATATCTTGAAAAAAATATTGTTATCATGAAAATTCTCAGAAATATTGTGATATCATTTTTAGGCCATATTGCCCACCCTGGGCTTATAGAGCTCTTTTGTTTACATGTGAAAAATGTGCAACAATATAAGAAATCAGGAAGGGGGCAGATACTTTTTCACAGCACTGTAAGTCATGGAAGGGCCACTATATAACTATATAACTATATAACTATAACGTGTCCCCAGCTTCAAATTCCTGGGGACCCACATCTCGGAGGACCTGTCCTGGTCAGTTAACACCACCAGCCTGATCAAGAAGGCCCATCAGCGCCTCTCCTTCTTGAGGACACTGAAGAAGAACCATCTGTCAACTGACATCCTGGGCAACTTCTACCGCTGCGTGATAGAGAGTACCCTGACCAACTGTGTCACAGTCTGGTATGGGAGCTGCTCTGTCGCTGACCGCAAGGCGCTGCAGTGGGTGGTGAAAACCGCCCAACGCATCACAGGGACTCCACTTCCAGTTATAGAAGACGTCTACAAGAAAAGATGTCTGCGCCGGGCACGCAGACATTCACAATAAATCCATACGGAGACAAGCAGAAGTAGCAAATCTGCTTGTTTCCTGCAATTTTTTAAACCATTTGTTATCACAGATATGTTGTGCAATATACAGTATATCACCACACTGCTGCCAGGAGGAATGTGAAAGTGAAGCATAATGCGCATAAGTCTCAAGTCTTGCTTAGAAATGACAGACCTTGTCACTTGTGATTATAAAAGAGCCATGAGCTAACCACAGAAGCATATCCTTCATCACGGAGAAGAAAAATTAATCTGAATGCATGTGGTAAGCTTTATGCACAGACCTAAGTCTTGCTTAAAATAAAACTGGTGCTCATTGCTTTTTGCCGGTGCATCTCTATGTGTTATGTCACTGTGTGTTATGCTAACACCCAGATCCTTTTGAGTTGTGTGTGATGGGACACCTACATCTCTGGTTAAGGGACAGATCACCAGTCCATCACAGCACCTGGTGTTGCCAAGCAGTCTCCTACCCAAGTACTAACCAAGGTAGACCCTGCTTAGTTTTCAAGACCAGAGGTGTCTGGGGACACCGACAGCCTGAGGTATGGATGTCAATAAAGACACAACATAGAGATAAATTTGTAGAACGTGCTTGTATTCAGATAGTGCTTTTTAAGTGAATAGCAGAGTCCTAGTGGTTGTAAAAGTGTATTTGACTTTTGAGAGACAGACCCCACCACCCTCACCAAAAGCCAAAAACTATTTTGAGGATAAATTTGGGCAAAATCCTTTAGACTAAACAGCACAATTACTGAAGTATTTTTTGACCAATTTTCAACAGCATTTTTTCTGATTAAATATGGTCTGTGGCAGATGGACTAACACAGCCCAATTTTCAATATCTATTTGTGGGCTAAGTTAAGGCTTGGACTGATGGCCCTGATTTAGCCCACAATACAATGTCTAAATTACAACTTGTGCTGGGGGGGGGGGTATTCATTGTTAGCTTCACATAGCACATGTAAAACCATCCATCTATCTATCCATCTTCTACCGCTTAATCCTTGTTGAATCGCGGGGGTGCTGGAGCTTATCCCAGCATCTTTGGGCAAGAGGCAGGGTACACCCTGGACAGATCGCCAGTCCATCGCAGGGCCAACACAGAGAGACAGACAACCATTCACTCTCACATTCATACCTAAGGACAATTTAGAATCCCCAGTTGATGCCAATTAACCTAATCTGCATGTCTTTGGCATGTGGAAGGAAACCGGAGTAAACCCACGCAGACGCGGGGAGAACATGCAAACTCCACACAGAAGGGTCACCGATGGTCTCGGGGTGGGATTGAACCCACGATGGTCAAGGGTGGAATCGATCCCATGACCTTTTTGCTGTGCTGCCACTGTGTTAACCACTGTTCCACCGTAAACTAACATATTTTCAAGTTATTCAAATGAATGGCCATTAAAAAATGAGGGTTATGTGATTAACCTTGGGCATGTTTTGAATAAAAATAGAACAAGACAACAATCGCAAGGAATTTGAGTGTTTGAATCAGTTTGCAGAGCTGCCTCAAAGCCAGTACTTAATTACTGTAGTAGCTGAAAGAATCCAATCTCCCAAGCAAATGAAGCATGAGACCCCGATAAACGTTACAAATGAGGTGATGAAGTGAAAGCCCATGTGGACTTCAAGATGCGGCGTTCATACTATTTATCGTGCTATTTGGACTCCAAGTTTCCTGAAGCCAAAACTGAGAATTTCTAGATTTCCACAGAGGATTGCAGTATTAGAGAGAAGCACAAATAAATCTGGATGAGTGATTAGAATAGTCAAGGAGGTGAAAAATAAGCAGTGTTTTTATACTGTTTCCATGGGGATCAGCAGTTGTCCTTATTATTCTATATTAGCCTTACTTCGTGTGTGGACGTATCCGTGCATGCAAAACACCTACACACCTATACACACAGCAGCTATATTTTATTTCACCACTTATGACTTAATATGATAGTAGATACTTTAACCAGTTTCCCACAGCACTTCAGAGGCAAAGTGAGCAGCTGAAAAACATCCTGGCTTCACTATTAAACAGTGAAATTGCAGTTTGAACTTTGTAATTTTAAACTTTTTGCCATTAAAGGTGCAAGAGATAGCATTTTCATGAAAACTGAGATTAAAAAAAAACAACAAAACGTTTAGAAACGTGCACAATGTAAGTCTTAATGTTCTTCTAAAAATCAGTATGATGATTTTTTTTTTTTTTTTTTTTATGGTTCAAAAATAATATAAATATTTACATCCAGCAGCTGGAGGAAGACAAACATGGAAGTCCAGTGAGGATGTCACAGCCATTTGCGTCGCTAGCTTCATGTTACCTGCCATCGTTTTTTGGTTGTTGGGTTGCCAGGTAGTGAATTATTCAGCTAAACACCTGAGTCTCAATGCAGACGTCAGTTTCCCAATCATTCTCAAGTATGGCATGACAAACATAGGAGCAGGTTAAATATCGGTTCTACTTTTGACGACCAATGTCTGCTGAAGAGTCTCAAAGGGCTGAAAAGTCATGCAGAGGTCACCACTTTTCTTCTGACAGGTCAGGTAACCAGTGCTAGCTATGATGTTAACTAGCTCCATTCATCTTCTGACGTTGTCAGTGGCTCGGGGCCTATAAACAGTGTGGCTTATACCAGCAGCACCAGTCTCGCACAGGAAGGAGAAGCCGCCACAGACTGCCCTCTCTGGACTGTGTGTCCTTGTATCCCCGTATCTGGCCATTCCGCTCCACAGTCATGTCGGCATTAACTTTACGTTTTAGATATTACAGTGGCCAGGACTCACGGTGTGCTGTTTACAGGGAAAAAGGAATTTGCATCGTCCAGTAAATGTACTGTTACTATGTGTCTGCTTGTTTGATGGTTTCAGCACCCACCCCCTCCCCCAAAATTTTGAAGTTGTTGTGCAGTCAGAGCCGACAAAATTACATTCCAGTGATAAAGGGATGAACACTGATTAAAAAGAGAGGTCAAATCAGCTGTGTCTGTCATGTTTGCTGCATCTTCCACCACAGAATTGTAGCATCTGTCTCACTTCAGTGAGGAAAAAGTTGGATGAAATGCGACATGACCATTCAGACTGAGGTTACTTTGGAAAATATTGGATACACATCCAAATTAGGACAACATATGAAAGTGGCCTTGGTCTGGTGTGAAAAAATTGAATGTGTGTTGTTCAGACTGTTATTAAAAAAATCAGATATGATATGAGACCTGTTGTTGTGACCGGTGTGGTGGCCTAGTTGATAGAGCACCCGCCCTGCAACCAGGAGATTGGGGGTTCAGGTCATACCAAAGACCATATTAAAATGGTACTTCGCGCCTTCTAGCTTGGTGCTCACCATAATAGAATTGTGGAAGAAGTTGTTTGTGGCGGTGCCTTGTATAATGTTACCAGCTGGTTTGAAATAAGAAAAAGATTCATCCTTTCTTGGAGAAGAGCTAAGACCCCATTTCTTACCTTTTACCTAAAGACCACAGCTTTGAAGCCACATTTCATTGATAAATTGAACCTCAAGTCTCCCCCCGTGCCAGGAACGGTTTGGACTTCCTCTCATAAAATTTGATCAAGTACCGTCCAACAAGTCAGTTTTATGTTTTAATAGCCGTCTGAAATTTACCAGACCTACACTCCCTTTCTTTCTCTCTAAATTATGGAAGTCCAACATTGCCCCCAAATGGACGAGTGAAGTATTATGTCTCGTCCTCGAATTAACCATAATTCCATAGGAATTTTTTTTTTTCTCCTCAAGACTCTCATTTTTCAGAAGATACTTCTCAGGACACACTGGAAGATTAGGAGTGGACTCTGACTTACAATTCTGGTTTGAAATATTTTATTAATCATTGATTTGAAGGTATTGTATGCATGAAAGAATGTTACATGAAACTTTATTCAGTGCATGTTAATACAGAATTGCAAGTTTATGGAAATGTATGTTTATTGTAGTAATAATGAAAAATAATTAGCTTATATATAATGTGAATTCCAGTTTAATCATTTTGTTTTTTCTTCATGAAGCTCATGTAAGCCATCTGACTTGCATCAGCCAATCACCAACTAGTCTAGTTTGTGTGACGCCTCCTTCATCCTGTTGGTCAGTTTCAGACAAAGAAACTCTTCCTGATTAGACAAGAGTTCATGCTTGTCTCCCACTCTCAAATGTAATTGTGTGGAGAGATAAATAATCAGGCCGAGCATTCAGAGCAGATGAACTTTATTCTCTCTCTCTCACATCCACCAGAATCCAAAACAATAGAATCACAGGTTGCAGGCACTCTCTTTTATATTAACCCTGCTCCGCTACCTGAGGTGCTGTATTTACATATCATCCCCCCATGACAATTCCCCTTGTCCCATAGCACCTTTGATCTGCCATCTCTTCAGTCTGAGGGAAAAGTACTGAGGGAAAACTAATGAGAGTGCCCCCCCCCAAGACTCTCAGACTGAGCCTTAATCCTCATGCCCTTTGGGCTTCAGCCTCCGTCCAAAGCTGCTGTAACGGGGATCTTCGGCTCCGAGGTGCAGCTGTGCCGGAGGGGGGTTCCTGGGGGTGTGTCCGTCTCTGGGGGGACAATGGGGGGGAAGACCTTCAGCATGCTCGTGTGACTGATCTGACGAGTCATTTACCTGGGGAGTTCTCAGTGGGGGTCTTCCGCACCGAGGAGCTCAGGCCAACACCACCTGTCCGTCTGCTAAAACAAATGCGGGCTTAAGCCTGTCTATACAGATTATCTCCCGGTGACCCCCCAAGTCTACCACAAAATGTTTGTCCCTGGGTTCCAGCACTCTGAACGGGCCATCGTAGGGCGGGCGCAATGGGGTCCGGTGGGCATCGTGCCTGACAAATACGAACGACGCATCCTTCAAGGTCTCTGGCACAAAAGCGCGGGGAAAACAGCGGTGGGCAGGGCCGGGTAGCGTCCCTGCCCCTGCGCTATGCCGTGAACACGGGGACGGATTGGTGTTCGCCGCGGGGTTATCCGGCAAAAATTCCCAGGGGAGCCGCAGCGGCTGGGAAAAAACCAGCTTTGCTAGGGAGGCCGCCAAATCCTCCTTCGATGCTGAACGCAACCCTAATAGAACCCACGGCAACCGGGCCACCCAGTTTGCATCCGTAAGCGAAGTCCTGAGAGCTGCTTTAAGCCATCTATGGAAACGCTTGCATAACCCATTGGCCTGGGGGTTGTACGCGGTCGTGCAATGAATTGTGATGCCCAGGCTCCGGGCCATGGTGGACCAGAGGTCGGAAACAAACTACGGGCCCCGATTGGACGTGATGTCCGAAGGGGCGCCGAAACGTGCCACCCATGTCGTCAAAAAAGCACGTGCAACTTCTGCGGACACGGTGGGAGCTAGCGGGACTGCTTCGGGCCAGCATGTGGTGCGGTCCACCACTGTCAGGAGGTGCGTGAACCCCTGCGATGGCAGGAGGGGGCCCATGAGGTCCACATGAACGTGGTCGAACTGCTTAGCTGGGATTTGGAATGGCTCCAACGGGGCTTTTGTGTGCCTGTGCACTTTGGCTCATTGGCATGCTATGCAGGCTGCCGCCCACTGTTTCACCTGTTTGCGCAGGCTCGGCCAGACGAACTTCACTCCCACCATTTTGACTGACACGTGCACTCCTGGGTGCGCCAGGGAGTGAACCGACTCAAAAACACGGCGGCGTCAAGCGCGTGGGACCACCGGGCATGGGCAGCCCGTGGAGACGTCACAGATTGGGGGGGGGGGGGGAGCCGTCCTGCAGTACTCTTCTCTCCAGCCTTAACCCTGTTGGTCCAGACTGGAGTGCACAAACGTCCGCATCGCCGATCTGCTCAGCGGCCATGGCCATGTAATCTATCCCCAAGTAGACTGGGGCCACTAATGCGCGCGAGAGGCAGTCTGCCACCACGTTGAGTTTACTGGCCATATGCTGAATGTCGGTCGTAAACTCCAAAATCGCGGCCAGCTGTCTCTGCTGCTGGCCCGACCATGGTTCCGAAACCTTGGCCATCGCATACGTTAGCGGCTTGTGGTCCACGAACGCAGTGAAGGTGCGCCTTTCCAGCCAGAACTGGAAGTGGCATATGGCCAGGTGGAGAGCCAGTAACTCTCTGTCGAACGTGCTGTATTTACGCTCACTGTCGTGCAAAGACCTGCTAAAAAAGGCGAGCGGCTGCCAAGAACCGGCAACGTGCTCCTCCACAACGGCCCCTATGTCCACGTCCGAGGTGTCGGTAGTGAGCGCTATCCGAGCCACTGGGTCCGGGTGTGCCAGCAGTGCGGCGTTCGCCAGGGCTGTTTTAACCTCGGAAAATGCCTGCTCTCGTTCAGGAGTCCAGTCGACTCTGTCTGCCGGTTTCCGTTTCTTAAGCGCGGCATACAACGGCTGCATGAGCTGGGTTGTGCGGGGGGGGGGGGGACAGTTGTAAAAGTTAACCATCCCCAAAAACTCCTGCAGCGCCCTGACCGTCTGAGGCCGGGGAAAATTTGCCACTGCGCGCACCTTGTCCTGCAAAGGTATCGCTCCCTCCGGTGAGATGCGGTGGTCCAAAAAATTGATTCCTGTCACCCTGAACTGGCACTTCACTGGGCTGATTATTAATCCGTGCTCCTCCAACCTCTGGAAAACTGTCCTGAGGTGCGTTACGTGTTCGTCCTCGGATGCGCTGGCCACCAGGATGTCGTCCAGGTAGACGAACACAAACGGCAGATCGCGCAACACCACATCCATCATGCGTTGGAATGTCCTCGTCTGCTCTTTAACCCGAAAGGCATGCGTAAAAACTCAAACAGACCAAACGGGGTTATTACTGTCATTTTAGGTATGTCCTCAGCGTGCACCAGGACCTGGTGGTAACCAAGGACCAGGTCTATCTTTGAAAAAATGCGCGCCCTGGTGAGGTGAACAGAAAAATCCTGAATATGCAGGATGGGGTAGCGGTCGTATGCTGTGGCGTTATTTAATCTGCAGAAATCACCTCAAGGTCACCACGATCCCTTGGCCTTAAGGACCATATGTAGCGGGAATGCCCATGGGCTGTTTGAGCCTCTGATGATGCCCAACTTTTCCAAGTTGGCAAACTCCTCGCGCGCTATGGCCAGTTTAGCTGCGTCCAGGCGCCGAGGTCGTGAGAAAATGGGCGGCCCCGTAGTGGTAATGAAGTGCTCCACCCCGTGTTTAGTGACGGTAGCTGAAAACGTTGGGACCGTGAGTGCTGGGAACTGGGTGAGTAGTGTGTGGAACTTACCCCCTGGAGCTGTGACGCTGGCTGGTGTTGTGGGCCCGGCTCCTCTAGCTGTACAGGGGAGAGAATCAAAAGACATTGCTTTAATCAGGCGTTTGTTAGCAACATCGACTAGTAGTCTGTGTGCACACAAAAAATCAGCGCCTAAAGTGGGGAAGCTGCATGCCGCTATGACGAATGTCCATTGGTATGTATGGCCGTGCAAGGATACAGTCAGTGTCCTCTCACCAAAAGTCCTAATGTCTGAACCGTTTGCGGCCGTCAGTTCGGAGCCGCTAGTTCCTGCCAGCCGGTCGGCGTAGGACGGCAGGATGAGGCTCTTTTGGGAGCCGGAGTCCACGAGAAACCGTCTCCCCGTGCAGGAGTCCGTCACATCAAGCAGCTTGCTCGCTTCACCGGCGGTCGCAGCTGCTACCGACTGCTGGTCCCGGTGTTTCCCAAGGGCTTGAATTGCCACGGTGGCACGCACCGGCATGCGTCCTCTCCAAAACAGCGGTGGTAGAAACAGAGCGTGTCTCTCCAGTGCTTCTTGGCCTCCGCCGCAGCCTCTGTCGCTGGCTCCTCACTTCCGCTGGAAGTCTTGCTGGGTTCCAACGCCGCTGCGTTCACTGTGAGGGCTCTGGTGGTGAGGATGATCTGATCTGCCTCTTGGTCTAGAGCCCGGTAGTTGTGCGTAGCCAGCAGCAGCGAAATGGCAAGGACCACCCTGGCTACTGTTGGGAGGTTCCAGAGGAAAAGGTGAGCAAAGAGGAAATTCCTGTCATCTGTGCCCATCAACGCCAACATCTTCTCCATCAATTCGACCACCGACCCGTCTCCCAAGTCAGAGCACATCAGGAGCCCCTCCGCTCTCTCACAGTCCGAGAGCGTGTAGCGCCGGGTTAGCGCCGTTTTGAGAACACCGTATTTGTCGCGGGCTCGCTACCTACTGGGTTGTGCGTGTGTCCAGTGCTGCAACCACGTAGTAGTATCTGGTGTCATCTGCCGTTATTCCCCGGAGCGTGAACTGGGCCTCGGTGTGAAGGAACCAAGACTTTGGGTCATGTAGTCAAAAGTCTGGGAGTTTGACCGAAATGGCGCATGCGTTGCCTGCACTTCCCGTCAGGGTTATCTCCAGGGTGTTCGCCTCGCGGTCCATTGTGCGTCAAGGGTCACCAGTGTGGAGAGATGAATAATCAGGCCAAGCGTTCAGAACAGATGAACTTTATTCTCTCTCTCTCTCTCACATCCACCAGAATCCAAAACAATAGAATCACAGGTTGCAGGCACTCTCTTTTATATTAACCCTGCTCCACTACCTGAGGTGCTGTATTTACATATCAACCCCCCATGACAATTCCCCTTGTCCCCTAGCACCTTTGATCTGCCATCTCTTCAGTCTGAGGGAAAACTACTGAGAGTGGCTTCCCACAATTGGTCCTTTTCACTGCCAGTCAAGTTTTTTTCTTTGAGAAAGTGCTCACTTTAAAAGTTGGGAACCCCCCCCCCCTTTTTTTTTGTTCTTATCCCAGTCTGAGTCTTGTTCTGTTCTGCACCTTTTCTCTGGGGAGACACCCTTTTTTTCTTCCTTCATTTTGAGCTCAAAATCTTCTTTATTGCCTCGAGTGAAACTTCGTCTTTCTCTCCTCAGACATACTTTTTTTTTTTTTTGCTTTCTCTAATTTTTCCTTAACCCTAGAGCACTATCGCCGGGTGATTTTCACCAAAATATTCATATTTCAAATGTATTTACATGATTTTCAATATGTTGCATTTTTCTGAGTGTCATGGGTCCCTGGGTAGCTTCACCATTGTTTTTGACATCTTATAAGGTGTGGGTGTTTCCCTGCCCCAAAGCCCACTTTTTCCTACAGGCATGCTTTTGGGTGATTTTCACCCAGCAATAGTGAAAGAGGGTAAAGTACGTTTTGGGTGGATTTCACCCGGTGATAGTGTTAGTGTATAAAATCAGAACACTTTCGCTATAAAAAGTAACACCATCACTTTCGCCGGGTAATTTTTACCCGATAAAATATATCCAACAAAAAGTACTTGTCATAAAAAATAGATCAAAATATGACAACACATGATAAATTAGAGTGGTTTTCTTTTATTTTCAACTGTGGCATGTGTAACAAAATGAAAAAAAAGTCATAGGAGGACATGCTTAACTGAAAAATTCGGAATTCATGAACAAAAAATTCCTAAAAAAAAAAAATAATGATACTGGAAACTTGGTCTTTGGTCCACCCATTCCTGGGACATGTGAGACTGCTTGTAAGGAATAGGTAAGTAAAAGTGGTCCTGGAATTTGCATGCTATCCTTATTTAGTGCAGTGGTTATGAATAAATATCACAAAGTGGTGATTTCAAAGGGAATTCATATGGTGAAAACAATGTTTTAGTCAATAGGTCATTTTTACCCACTCAAAAAATACCATTTTTTGTTCCTCTCTCCTGCAGCTGTTCGCGTGTCAAGGAGTCTGTGCCTTCACCAGGGAAGTCTCACATGTCCCAGGAATGGGTGGACCAAAGACCAAGTTTCCAGTATCATTTTTTTTTTTTTTTAGGAATTTTTTGTTCATGAATTCCTAATTTTTCAGTAATTTTGGAGCATTTTATGGGGGTCCTCCTATGACATTTTTTTTCATTTTGTTACACATGCCACAGTTGAAAATAAAAGAAAACCACTCTAATTTATTATGTGTTGTCATATTTTGATCTATTTTTTATGACAAGTACTTTTTGTTGGATATATTATACCGGGTAAAAATTACCCGGCGAAAGTGATGGTGTTACTTTTTATAGTGAAAGTGTTCTGGGGTTAAATCACCATGTCAAAGAGAACTGATTTTGATTTTTCTCACATTTAACTAGAAACTTACTCTCATTCAGTTACCACGACATCAGAAGAACTTGGATTTCGTGGCTTAAATATTTTTATTCTTTTCTTCAAGTTTTGTGACTTTGATCGGACTTTGAATGACCTACAAACTACAGGGACCCAGGTGATTCCTCTGAAATCCTGTGTTGTTTCATCCGGATGACATCCAGATCAGCGGAACCAGCCAAACCTCTCATCTTCCCCAGGTCGTAGCTTCAAGACAGTTGAGTTTTGGTTGAAGTTATCTGTGGGCAGATAATTTCCATGCCATCTTGTCAGAAGTCTGAAATATAAACCTCACAAATACAGAGTACAAAAAGGTATTAGACTGAATCAAAGATCAGACTTAAGACACGCAGAGCCTTTGAAGTTTTTACTTGCACAAGGAGTAATCAACACATACCTTTTACAGGATGAGTTGAAATGCTGCCGAGGCAGTCTCGCACAGTAACTTTTATACACAAAGATAAGACAGTGACAGTTTTACAACCCGTCCTTTCCCCCCACACAGGGGAATGATGAGTAAAAGCACACACAGTTTGTTCACAACAGTCTTTTGCAGAGAAGATAAAGAAAAAGTACAGGATATGCAAAAAGGTACAAGATATGAAAAGGATGAGTCTTGGCACACAACGCTCCAGCTACACCCACCCACATGTAGGGACATCAGTCTCAGCTTCATGAATCATTAATAAAATGATAACTGTTTATATACATATATACAATTTTTCCAACACATCTGATGATCAGTTAGGATCCAGCTGAAATCAACCAAATCAACTTGACCGTAAGCACAACTCATTTTATATATGCTGGTCTAGGCTATGATGTCCATCCCAATTGAAGTATGTCAAAATGTCTCATGTTGAGATCTAGGTCATAAATTCTGACCAGAGTTATAAAATTGAGGAAAGGTAATATCCATCTTTTCATTAACCTCCATTCCTTTTTAGAGTAACACAAATTTTCCATTTTCAAATAAATCAGCTTTTATCATTTTCATCATAAAATTGCATCCAAGTTCCTTAACCATTCTGTTACAGCTATTTTACAGTCCTTTTCCATTCTCCATCACAGTTCCAATTTAAGCTATGGTTTTCCCTGTTTCCACAAATGCTTAATAATACACATTATGCAGTAATCCCCCAACAGTGTAATGTGGTACAGATACTTGTTGATCATTTCACATTGCCTTAAAAGTCATTTGAATGTAATCCTTTATCTAAGCTGAGTTTGATCATTAAACTGTTAAAGGTACATTGAAGTTTCTACTTGATTTTTTTTTTTTGTCTGTTCTCTCAATTCCCGCAGAAGAATTCACGAATGTTTGAGATTGATTCATAGCTGGTACAAAGTTGAATTATTAATAAAAGTGTCCATCATTTTGGACTGGTGCCCCATGAGCTTATGTGTGTTGGTAATGAAGGAAAACCTCATTCCCACCCACACATATACAGTGGTGTGAAAAAGTGTTTGTCCCCTTCCTGATTTCTTATTGTTTTGTGTGTTTGTCACACTTAAATGTTTCAGATCAGCAAAAAATTTAAATATTAGACAAAGATAACACAAGTTTAACACAAAATGCAGTTTTTAAATGAAGGTGTTTATTATTAAGGGTAAAAAAAAAAATCCAAACCTACATGGCCCTGTGTGAAAAAGGGATCCCCCCCCCCCCATTAAAACGTAAATTAACTGGTTTATCACATCTTTGGAAAGCTGAGTTCAATTTCTCTAGCCACACCCAGGCCTGATTACTGCCACACCTGTTCTTAATCAAGAAATCACTTAAATAGGACCTGCCTGACAAAGCGAAGTAGACCAAAAGAGCCTCAAAAGCTAGACATCATGCAGCAAACCAAAGAAATTCAGAAACAAATCAGAAACAAAGGAATTGTGATCTATCTGTCTGGATAAGGTTATAAAGCCATTTTTGAAGCTTTAGGACTCCAGCGAACCACAGTGAGAACCTTCCCAGGAGTGGCCGGCAGACCAAAATTACCCCAAGAGCGCAGCAACGATTCATCCAAGAGGTCACAAATGACCCCACAACAACATCCAAAGAACTGCAGGCTTCACTTGCCCCAGTTAAGGTCAGTGTTCATGATTCCACCATAAGAAAGAGACTGGGCAAAAATGGCCTGCATGGCAGAGTTCCAAGACAAAAAACACTGCTGAGCAAAAAGAACATAAAGACTCGTCTCAGTTTTGCCAGAAAACATCTTGATGATCACTAAGACTTTGGGGAAAATACTCTGTGGACTGATGAGACAAACGTTTCTGGAAGGTGTATGTCCCATTACATCTGGCGTAAAAGTAACACAGCATTTCAGAAAAGTAACATCATACCAACAGTAAAATATGGTGGTGGTAGTGTGATGTTCTGGGGCTGTTTTGCTGCTTCAGGACCTGGAAGACTTGTTGTGGTAAATGGAACTATGAATTCTGCTGTCTACCAAAAAAATCCTGAAGGAGAATGTCCGGCCATCTGTTCGTGACTTCAAGCTGAAGCACACTTGGGTTCTGCAGCAGAACAACGATCCAAAACACACCAGCAAGTCCACCTCTGAATGGCTTAAGAAAAACAAAATGAAGACTTTGGAGTGGCCGAGTCAAAGTCCTGACCTGAATCCGATTGAGATGCTGTGGCATGACCTTAAAAAGGTGGTTCATGCTTGAAAACCTTCCAATGTGGCTGAATTACAACAATTCTGCAAAGATGAGAGGGCCAAAATTCCTCCACAGAGCTGTTAAAGACTCATTGCCAGTTATCGCAAATGCTTGATTGCAATTGTTGCTGCTAAAGGTGGCCCAACCAGTTATTAGATTTAGGGGGCAATCACTTTTTCACATAGGACCATGTAGGTTTGGATTTTTTTCCCTTTAATATTTTTTCCCTTAACAATAAACACCTTCATTTAAAAACTGCATTTTGTGTTTACTTGTGTTGTCTTTGTCTAATATTTAAAGGGCCTATATCATGCTATTTTAAGCCTTTCAGAGTAAACCATATGCATGTACTGTATGTGATAGTATATTACCTTTGGTACACTGGAGAATGAATTTCTTATGAAACATGAGTTATTTTCGCGAGCCCGGAAGTAAGATGCCTCGATCTCTGAGGCTCTGCCTCTCCTTCTTGTGGCTGCCGCCCATTTCATGACGTAACCCCTGAGCTGGCTGCTGCAGCGTGTTGCTGGGTTTCGCCCACGAAAACAAGGAAGGCTGAACAAACTCCTAAATCTCTCACAGCCAAAGACACATTTACGCCACTTAGAAGACAGTGTCTTACATAAAAAAGCAAACAGTTGTTGTCAATGAGCAGATTAGGTGAGAGAGGAACTACTTCTTCACAGCATCAATGCTAAAGTGAAAGAGTTTTGCCGATCACCGCTCCGTTAGCTGCACGGAGAAAGTGGGTGTGTGCGTTAGCCTGGGGGCGGTGCTGGCAGCACAGGCACTTCCTGGAGTGGGTGGCTCACCCACGTTCATACGTATGAACGTGGGGACCCAGTCATTATCAGGGACAGGGCGGAGCAGCAGCTCAGAGAGCAAGGTTGGGGAGGAATACTCAGAGATGCATGAATGGAGCAAAATACCACTTTGGGGGTGTTTTTGGTGAGGAATTAACATTATAACATGCTTAAAAGCTCAAAAAAGTTGATTTTGCATGATATAGGCCCTTTAAATTTGCTTGATGATCTGAACCATTTGTGACCCGTGCTGACAAAATGAGTCACTTTGAGGAAATTATCAAAACTGAGGTAACGTTTTTTTCCATATTCTGTATTGAAAGACCTCCAAAATGATATTTAATTTGTAGGGAGTGTGCAAAAACGGACAAGGAAAAAAGGCGATTTGTTTATATTTTGGCTAGGTTTAAAACTCGTGTTCATTTGGTCAGGGGTTACGTTGTCTGCCAAAACATATGTATTCTTAGAAAGTTTGATTTCTAAACTTTACAGTGATACCAGGCACTCACAGGGGGCAATCACCTTTTCACACAGGGCCATGTAGCTTTGGATTTTTTTCCCCCCCTTATTAATAAACATCTTCATTTAAAAACTGCATTTTGTGTTTACTTGTGTTATCTTTGTCTAATATTTAAATTTGTTTGATGGATCTGAAACATTTAAGTGTGACAAACATGCAAAAAAAAAAAGAGAAATCAGGAAGGCAAACACTTTTCCACACCGCTGTATATATAAACTAAATAATCTTTGTACCTAATAACAATAAATTCCTACATTTGCATGCAGCAACCCCTCTGATTCTACATGTGACTAACACTGTAGATAGAACTGTAATTTGGTTCTACTGTACATGATTGGCTGTATGGACTGAATGAAAATAGAGATGGTTTCTTCTTCTATGTGTGCAAAAAAAAAAAAAAATCGGAATTGAGCATTAACCCTTTAGCTGTCCCAGGCGCCGCATGGCAACAGGAATGGCTAAGGGGTAAACATAACCCCTAATGGTCAAGAGTGGTAAATAGTTCAGATTTCTAAGGCTATAACTTGAAAGTTGCAAGAGATAATGGCTTACTGTCAATTAGAAAGATGTAGAATATGATCCAACGTTTCAGATGGGAATAACTGTATGCATCTGATTTGCATAATGTCATGGCAACTATATAAATTACATAACTCAGTCAAAAGTGGACTTTGGACACATTTACACAAAGAATGGTTTGGGGTTTTTTTTTTACGCTGTTTTGTCTACAGGAGTATGTTTTTATCTAATCTTCAAAGTATATGAACCAGAAAATCAATAAAATGTAAAAAAAAAACCCAACATATTTTTCTCTTACCTGTTGCCAGGGGGAAGGGGCTTGCTCGCCCACATGGCCGGTCTGTTTTCGTCCATCGTGGTCGATGTTTTGCGTTTGCTTGGTCATTTACACTCTCTGCCACATCTACAAACTGTTATTATTATCCCACCTGAATTTTGTTTGCATTACACTGCTATTTTTCCTGTTTGATGTATTTTTCCTGGGAGAATCCATGACGGCATGGGCGCTGCCATCTTGGTACTGGTAGCTCAGTTTTTCACCCATCGTGGTTGTAGTTTCGCGTTTGCTCAGTCATTTACACTCTCTGACACATCTACAAACTCTTACGATTATCCCACGAATTTCGTTTGTATTACGCGGCAATTTTCCTGTTTAATGCAGTTTCAGTCAGAATTGCCTTGGCCATGACCAAACATGGCGGCGACCACATTGGTGCTGGGGAGCTTAAAGCAGAAAAAGGAAGAAGAATGAGGATTTCTTCTTCTTTGCTGTATTCCATGTCAGCCATGATTCCTTCAGCGCATGTCTGCCACCTTCTGAACTGTCAGATCAATACAGATCAGTACAAATTCTCAGTATAGCTGGGGGTTGTCAATAAGATGACAGGTGCAGTTCCTGCGCTGTGCCACTGGGGGCGTGTGACCCGTCCATGAAATGTGGACAGTTAAAGGGTTAAAATCTGCAGTGTGAATGTAGCCATAGTTTCTCTGTGTCCTGGATCTGCCCCGGGGTCTCCTCCCTCCTCCCACAACACACACATAAAAAGTAATTCCATTTCTAACTAACTAACTAACCTGCACTTATATAGCGCTTTTCTAGTCACAAAGACCACTCAAAGCGCTTTCATTAATACTAACCCTCTATTCTAAGGGCCTATAGGAAACAGATATCTAGGACAATTTAGAACAGCCAATTAACCTAACATGCATGTCTTTGGCATGTGGGAGGAAACCGGAGAAATCCCGGAGTAAACCCACGCAACACGGGGAGAACATGTAAACTCCACACAGATCACTGTTGGTCGGGGGCTGGGATCGAACCCACGATCCCCACAATCCCCCGGCCAAGGGTAAACTGTGCTGCCGCAGTGCTAACCACTGCGCCACCGTGCAGCCCAATTTCTGTACCTGGTCTTTCCTTCACCTACAGTATATTGTCATTCACATTATGTAGACCAAGTAAGGTCATTGCAACACTGCTGTAGTCCTAAAACTGTCTAGTAGTTCGCATACTGTCATGTTTTAGTGCTGTTAGTCTGTGATGACACTTTCTTAGACACTGTCCTTTTTTACATCAACAGTTTGTACCTGACTATAGTAAAAAAGGTCAACACTGACTATGGGAACAACAAAAGCTTTCCAGTGTCCTCATCCTGATTTAGTTAATTTCTCTATTGCTCTCCCAGGTCTGCCCCATGGACCCTGCATCTGGACTGTTTATTTTTTAATAAATATTTTCACCCAAATAAATTCCTTTGTTATATGTTAACTCACTTGATTTGAGGTTGATTTTCCTTTACAGTCTACTGATGCTCCTCCAAAAGTTGAATATTGTGGTGAATTTATTTTTTAAAAATAACTCAAATCTAAAAAGTAAAACTCATATTTTACAACAATCCCATATAAATGTACATTACAGCCGTGGACAAAATTGTCGGTACTCCTCTGTTAATGAAAGAAAAACCCACAATGGTTACAGAAATAACTTGAATCTGACAAAAGTGGTAATAAATAAAAATTCTATGAAAATTAACCAATGAAAATCAGACAGTGCTTTTGAATTGTGGTTCAACAGAATTATTTTAAAAAACAAACTCATGAAACAGGCTTGGACAAAAATGATGGTACCCCTAGAAAAGATTGAAAATAATGTGACCACAGGGACATGTTCAACCAAGATGTGTCCTCTAATTAACATCACAGGTGTCTACAAACTTGTAATCAGTCAGTCGGCCTATTTAAAGGGTGACAAGTAGTCACTGTGCTGTTTGGTGACATGGTGCGTACCACACTAAACATGGACCAGAGGAAGCAAAGGAAAGAGTTGACTCAGGAGATTAGAAAGAAAATTATAGACAAGCATGTTAAAGGTAAAGGCTATAAGACCATCTCCAAGCAGCTTGATGTTCCTGTGACTACAGTTGCACATATTATTCAGAAATTTAAGATCCACGGGACTGTAGCCAATCTCCCTGGACGTGGCCACAGGGGGAGACGGATAATACGAGCGGTAACAAAACAGCCCAGAACAACCTCTAAACACATTCATGGTGAACTCCAAGGTCAAGGTACATTAGTGTCAGATCGCACCATCCGTCGTTGTTTGAGCCAAAGTGGACTTCATGGGGGACGACCAAGGAGGACACCACTGTTGAAAACAAATCACAAAGCCAGACTGGAATTTGCCAAACTGCATGTTGACAAGCCATAAAGCTTCTGGGAGAATGTCCTATGGACAGACGAGACAAAACTGCAACTTTTTGGCAAGGCACATCAGCTCTATGTTCACAGACGCAAAAATGAAGCATACCAAGAAAAGAACACTGTCCCTACTGTGAAATGTGGAGGAGGTTCTGTTATGTTGTGGGACAACTTTGCTGCATCTGGCACAGGGTGTCTTGAATCTGTGCAGGGTACAATGAAATCTCAAGACTATCAAGGTATTCTAGAGGGAAATGTGCTTCCCAGTGTCAGACAGCTTGGTCTCAGTTGCAGGTCATGGGTCTTGCAACAAGGTAATGACCCAAAACACACAGCTAAAAACACCCAAGAATGGCTAAGAGCAAAACATTGGACTATTCTAAAGTGGCCTTCTATGAGCTCTGATCTAAATCCTATTGAACATCTGTGGAAGGAGCTGAAACATGCCGTCTGGAGAAGGCACCCTTCAAACCTGAGACAACTGGAGCAGTTTGCTCATGAGGAGTGGGCCAAAATACCTGCTGACAGGTGCAGAAGTCTCACTGACAGTTACAGAAATTGTTTGATTGCAGTGATTGCCTCAAAAGGTTGTGCAACAAAATATTAAGATACGTGTACCATCATTTTTGTCCAGGCCTGTTTCATGAGTTTGTTTTTTTTTTAAATAATTTTGTTGAACCACAATTCAAAAGCATTGTCTGATTTTCATTGGTTAATTTTCATAGAATTTTTTATTTATTATCACTTTTGTCAGATTCAAGTTATTTCTGTGACCATTGTGGGTTTTTCTTTCATTAACAGAGGGGTACCAACAATTTTGTCCACGGCTGTAGCTATTTTAAGATTTTTTTTTGTTTGAAATTTGGATGAATGTATCTGAGCTATTTGATATAGATCTGAATGGTGATGTGCCAATTTTTGGAGATGCAGTACTGTTTTTAAAAAATACTATTTGAAAAAGATTACTATTCCACCATAAATTATTTCCGACTGTGGATTATTGATTACACTGTTATGTACTGTATATATCTAATACATGTAGTATATTTTAGGTTCTTGTTTATCACTACATTATACAAAGGTTGAAAATACTTTAGTTTTGCAGAGGTGAGGTAAACCATTACTTTGTGAATCTGTCACACTGAATAAACAATAGATTTCATCTTCTACAGGTAACTGAAAGGGTACAGATGTATTCAGGCATCCAACATTTCACAGCATCCATCCATTTTCTACCACTTTCCCCGAGGTCTCAGTCATGGCGGCAGCAGTTCAAGTAGAGAAGCCAGACTTCCCTCTCCCCAGCCACCTGCTGCAGCTCTTCAGAGAGGATACCAAGACATTCCCAGGTCAGCTGGGAGACATAATCTCTCCAGCGTGTCCTGGGTCTGCCCCAGGGTCTCCTCCCAGTTGGACGTGCCCAAAACACCTCAAGTGGGAGGAGTCCAGGAGGCATCCTGATCAGATGCCCAAACCACCTCAACTGGCTCCTTTCTATGTGGAGGACCAGCGGTTCTACTCTGAGCCTCTCGTAGATGACTGAGCTCCTCACCCTATCTCTAAGGGTGAGTCCAGCAATCCTATGGACAAAGCTCATTTCAGCTGCTTGTATCCTTGGTCTCATTCTTTCAGTCATTAAATAAAGCTCATGACCATAGGTGAGCGTAGAAACGTAGATTGGCCGGTAAATCGACGTCTGCATCACTACAGATGCTTCTCCGATCCGTCTGTCAATCTCTCGCTCCATTGTCCCCTCACTCATGAATGAGACCCCGAGATACTTAAATTCCTCCACTTGGGGAAGGCACTTGTCCCCAACCCAGAGAGGACAATCCACCTTTTTATGGCTGAGGACCACGTTTCACAACATTTATTTATATATTTTAAAACAATAAAAACAAAACACACTTACAACCTAAAATGAACTGGAAGTGACATAAATGACTGCTGGAGCTTAATAGTGACAACCTTTTTTTTTTTTTTTTTTAAGTACGCGTAGCTAAAACAGATGAACATAAACAGACCACAAAAGTGTGAGTCAGCATATTTACAAAAACCACACATTCATTCATTTTCTTCCGCTTAATCCTTTTCGGGTCGCGGGGGGGTGGGGGTGGGGCTGGAGCCTATCCCAGCATCTTTGGGCGGGAGGCAGGGTACACCCTGGACAGATCGCCAGTCCATCGCAGGGCCAACACAGAGAGACAGACAACCATTCACTCTCACATTCACACCTAAGGACAATTTAGAATCCCCAGTTTGATGCCAATTAACCTAACTTGCATGTTTTTGGCATGTGGGAGGAAACTGGAGAAATGCCGGAGTAAACCCACGCAGACATGGGGAGAACATGCAAACTCCACACAGATCACTGTTGGTCGGGGGCTGGGATCGAACCCAGGATCCCCCGGCCAAGGGTGAGTTGCTCTGCTGCCGCAGTGCTAACCACTCCGCCACCGCGCAACTAACAGCAAAGTCCTTACAATCTGAGCTAAAGTGTTGTCATAATTATGTTGTCAAAACTAAAGAGCTAATCTATTTTATGTACTCACTCTTTTAGTATTGCTATCTTTTATGTATGTATGTGTGTACATTTTAATGCACCTACTGAGACATGCTCCCCTGTGAAATTTTAAGATGATTTGCACTAAATATTTATGAGTGCATTTCTCTGTGGTTTAGGTTCTTTTGAAGTTTTATATTTATTTGTATGCATGGTTGTGTTCTTTGTTGTTGCTGCAAACCGAATTGCCCTTCTGGGACACCAAATAAAGTGAATCTGAAATCTGAATCTGAGCTGTCACTGCTGTGCTGCATTAGCATTACTGTCAATGACACTATACAATATAGTTATTTAAAAAGTGTTTATTGGAGATGTGCATTAGAGAGGATTATGTTAAATTCATGATTCTATACCACAAGAATCCTTGCTTGACATGCTGTCTGGCTCATAATCACCAAAGGTCTGAGATTTTAGCAATCTGCAGTATTTTGATGTTAGCCTCCAGGAAGTGCTGTTTATCTCTCTACCTGGCAACCAGTACGAGATTATAGTGAGTCAACAGTGAATGCTACACCTACTGGCCAGGAGGTCAGAATGCTATCTCTTGCACCTTTAAAGCCAAAAGGCACTGCCTGGAATATTGGCATATCATTGAAAGGGATGAGCGCTTTTGCCTCTAATCTGTTTTGACTCAATCCTAAAGCAAAATGGATTCATATAAAGAATTATTATTTTCAGAGCAATCAAATATTTTGCAATTGCAAAAAAGTTCAAAATTGAAATAGCAATTCACTTGACTACAATTCAGCTTATTTCTTTTATAGAACAAAAAAAGACACAAAAAACTCAGTGATCAATGACCTGAAAAAAAAAAAATCACCAGCAGTCTAAGCCTGTTAAGAAATTTGCAGCAATTGCTTATTATGTTTGGCATAAATCAAATAGTGCAGAGTTGTGGTCCGGTATCTCTGTAACTGTGAAACAGTAGGAAAGTTCATCAGCTCAGCACTTGGCATATATATTGTCATTTCCTATTAATATATCATGCTAATAGCCACATATCAAAATACAGCTGCAGTCTTGTGCTGCTAAAATGTAAGTCATTGTGAGAGAAATAGTGCACTCATAAATATAACCAGCTGTCTTGTTACTAAATGTATTTTTGAGTGTGATGTATTGTCTGTATAGATTTAAACAACTGCTCCCACAATGTGAATCAATTGTACTGCTTTTGTCAGATTTTTTCTTTTTAACAATTTTAACACAGGACATATTCACAACAAAAAACAATAGGCTCCTTATCCCAGTAACACACAACCTTGACAATACACCTTCACACAGAAAACAATGACTTAAACAGGATTTTCTTTATAGACACACCATGGATACAAATTATCAGTAAGCTATTTTTTCCACTTACTTTGTGTCCATTTCATTGCCTCTTTTAAGTTGTTTGCAGTTACATTTGTGAGGTGAGCCTACTTTGGCACAAACTGTTTTGTTACACATGTAGTTTTATTGATCAGTGCGGTGAAAGAGCTGAGGTAATAGCACTGCATCTGTCACTCTGTCTGTCAATCTGTCATCCACATTTCACAGGAATCGCTACTCCTATAGGCAATTGACCCACTGCTCACCAAATTCACACCCAATGATCCCCAGGATAGTCTGCAACCATTTGGTGCTCAAGGTCAAGGATAAAGTTCAGGAGATCTGGGAGGTTGTTTCAGGTGAGACAGCTACTCCATCTGTGACTGTCTGGTTCTTTCTGTTCCTGAGTGTTTGTCTGTAATCTCTGCCAGCCCTCTTTGAAAGTCAAGTCTGTCAATCTTTGGAACAAAAAAAAAAAAAACATTATATAAGAAACTTAAAAAAATCCATTGCTAGTAAATATATATATATATATACTATATATATATATATATATATATATATATATATATATATATATATATATATATATATATACGTATATATATATTTTTTTTTTAAAGCTTCTTTTCAATTCAATTCAATTTTATGTATATTGCGCCAAATCACAACACAGGTTACCTCAAGGCACTTTACAAAAAAGAGTGGGTTTAGGCCACGCTCTCAAATTTATAGAACCCAGCAGAGACCTCTAAGAGCAAGCACTGCGGTGACACAGGCGAGGAAAAACTTCCCTTTAACGGGCAGAAACCTCGAGCGGAACCATAGCTCATAGAGGACGGCCATCCGCCTTGACCAGCTGGGTTGAAAAAAGAGGTTAAAAAGTAGGAAGCCTGGCAGTAGCTACATTCAAAACAAACGTAACAAATACATTTCAACATTAACATTCACAGCCAGACATTCCAGTATCAAGCCGAGTTAGGCTCCACGTGCGAGTGAAGGCCTGGCAGCGGCAACATTTTTAACTATAGGCCTTATTAAAAAGAAAAGATTTCAACTTACTCTTGAATAAAGAGAGGGTGTTTCCCTCCCAAACTGAACTGGGAAGATGGTTCCACAGGAGGGGAGCTTGATAACTGAAAGCTCTACCTCCCTGTCTACTTCTGGAGACCTTGGGGACCACCAGTAATTTGGATTTTTGGGAGTGCAGAGCTCTGGTTGGATGATAGGGAACTATGAGTTCTTGCAGGAAAGAAGGAGCCATACCATTAAGGGCTTTATTGGTTAGGAGTAATATCTTGAATTCAAGTCTATATTTTATTGGGAGCCAATGTAAAGAAGCTAAAACTGGGGTAATGTGATCTCTTCTCCCTGTTTTCATCAGGATACGAGCAGCTGAATTCTGAATGAGTTGCAGAAACTTTATGGACTTATTAGGATAACCTGATAAAAGTGAATTACAATAGTCTAGCCTAGAGGTGATAAAGGCGTGGACAAGTTTCTCTGCATCTTTATGAGACAGGATGGGCCTGATTTTAGAAATATTATGCAGATGGAAGAAGGCAGTCTTAATGGTTTGCTATATATGAGAGTTGAAAGACATATCTTGGTCAAAGACAACGCCAAGATTCCTAACAGAAAACTTAGAAGCCAGTGCAATGCCATCTAGTGTTGTTATCTTACTACAAAGAGTACTTCTAGCATGTTTGGGGCCAAGAACAATGACTTCAGTTTTATCTGTATTCAGCAATAAAAAGTTGTAGTTCATCCAGGTTTCAACCCTTAAACCGGCAGGATTTCATGGACAGATCGTGCCCCTAGAGCTGGTGTTTTGACTCAGCCCATGATTTGTAGCTGTAGCTTCTGATTTGTTGTTAATTGGTTCCACCTGGCAGGTTGAGCCCTAAGCTTTGGCCCTTGTCAGTCGACAGCCACACCCCTCTCTCTGCCAGACACTCACCAGCTGTCAGTTATTTCTCATTTGTTCCTGCCCCCCCCCCACACACACATACACACTTACTCATACTCAGACTCCCGCCACACACCTGCGTCCACTTGTCACTCATTAGCCTGCCTGGTATTTACTGGGTGACAGTGGGGGAATTCGGTGTTGTGGCGTAAGTCAGTCTACACTACACAGTTCAGTCTGTAGTCACCGGCTGATGTATTCCCCTGGAGCTGTTGGCACTTTTCCCTGATGGACTTCTACGGTGTTGTTTCCCTAGAGCCTGCTGAGCTCTGATGCCCCGTGTAAGTCTCTCGTCTTGCTCGCCCTTCTCTCTCTGCTGCTCAGTTCCGCCCTGGGAGAGTGTAGGGCTTCCTATCTAGCCAACTGAGCTCAGGCGTCCATCGCTTGTGCACCAGACTGTGCAACCACTGAACATTGTCCCTGTATTTTGTGTATTTTTGAGTTTCCCCTTTTTGTTAATAAACACATTCACTTCACCTGCATTTTGGGCTCGTATTGATCCTATTGTCCGTTGCAAAGTTACACAGCGGAGATGACAGTACGCCATGACCAGTGAGCCCAAGCGGTGAAGTGGCGTGACCTTTTTTTTGTTTTTTAATTTTTGTGTGTTTTTTCCAAATACCTGATCGGAGCATGATGTCCTCGATGGGCCATTTCCACACTGGCAGAAGTAGATGGGCAGCGGGACATCCCAGTGCAGAGGAGCGGGAGGCAGCCTCGTTGATCTGGGAGTTACTGGAGGACGCTTATGATGCCATCGGTCCTGGAGAAAGACTGGACTGCCTCAATGGAGCGTTAAGGATCCTGGGGGCTCATCGGGGGCTCTGGAGTTACCCGCAATACTCCGAACTGCTGTCTGCACACTCAAACAGGCTTTTCCTGACCTGAGGAGAAGGGCTTTCTGCACCAAGCCGAAGCAGAAACGCTCTTCTTAGCCGGCAGCCATCTTTTCCTCCACTCCATCTCCTGCTCCAAGATAGCCACAACCAGGTTGATGGCGTCGACATCATCTGACCCCGGATTCCCGGAAGAACAATTCAGCCCCACTAACTGCTTCTCTCCCTACACTGAGCCCGGTTATTCCCGCAGCGGATCGTCATCCCCAAGTCTTAGCAGCCCCGTCTGCAGAATCCTCCTCCACATCCGCTGTGAGGTCTCCTTCCTCGGTGAATCCACATGCAGTAGAGGGGCACTTGTTTTCCTCACCAGTGGCTCCCGTTTCTGTGGTGAGAGGTGCGGCTCCTAAACTGTCAATAGAGGGGCCAAGCACCGGACGGACAGGTGATGAAGCCCAAATGACAGCAGCAGCCAACATCTTAATACGGGAAAACAGGCAAGTTAATTTTCATTAAATAATTACTAAATAAGTTATTAAATAATTAATAACTCATGGAGTTATAAAAATGTATTATTGTATGTTTTAGTTCTTATCAATGTTTTGGGTTCTTATCAATGATATTAATGTTTGTTTTAGTTTTTAGCAATGCTTGGTTTTAGTTTTTTAATCAGTGTTTGGTTTTAGTTTTTTATCAATGCTTACTTGTAGTTTTAGCAGATGTCTGCTTTTTAATGCTAACACCAGCCTGCCCAGGGACTACAGGTGGAAATTAGCACTTGTGCTATAACCTGGTACAATGCATCTTTCCTCTTTAAGGTCAATGTATATTGTGCATGTCCCTGCATAAATAAATAAATAAATACATAAAATAAAATAAATAAATTATATTCCTATAAATGATGAAATGTCTTGCCTGATTCCTGCTAGGGACGCTTAGGGAAAGCAGCCCCCTTAGTTCTCCCCACCTGCTGTTGTTAAGAATGGTTCACCAGAACCTCTCCATGCTCTCTTCCATCTCCCCTGAATGTACACCGGAGCTGGACTGTCATGACTGGGAGGAGCCAGAGGACTGGGAGGATTCTTCCCCCACAGCAACGGTGGGCCAGACATCAGCCACCATGCCGGAGGAATCACCAGCGTGGGTCACGATGGCTGAGACTATGATGACTGCAGAAACCATCATGCCTGCTGCGGAGGCCACTGCAGCAGAGTTTACGCTTAAGCCGCACCTCCAGGAGGCCGAGCCTGGGAGTACATCACCCGGATCGTCAGAGTCCTGGACGGTGGTGGAGCTTGAGCTAAGGCAAGTTCTCTCCTTTGCTTTCTTCCTTTCCATTATTGAGCATTTTTGCCTAGCTCTTAGTGAGGAGAGCTGGACGCAGCTGAACTCGCCTCGCTGGGCTCCGCCGCTGCCAGCAACCCTGACCCTTCTTTCTCCCTGTATAAGTCCTCTTCCAGGGTCACCGGAGAAAGTCCAACATCACCAGACAGGTCCGAGGATCCAGGTTCGCCGCTGGAGGTCACTGTGGGTCCGGCCTCCCCTGCCAAGGAGGTCATTGTGGGTGCTCTGCTCCAGCCTTGGGTGCCTGTAATCGATCGCCTTCTGGCTCGGGTGCTCATATGAGTCAGCTGGCCCATGGTTAAAGCAGCGTTGGGGTCAGCAGTGACCCAACCGGGTCCCACCACGGGTGCAGTAGGGGTCCAGCAGGGGTCCAGCCAGACTCCACCGGGGGTGCAACTATGGCTCGGTCCGGGTCCACTGTGGGTGCAACGCAGGCCCAGTCGGGGCTCACTGTGGGAGCAATGAAGTCCCGGGAAGGGTCCATTGCTGGTGCAACATTGTCCTAGGCCGGGACCACCGCAGGTGCAGCCATGGCCCAGCTTAGGTCCACCGTGGGTACTACTGATTTCCAGTCCCACATCAGGACCACCGTGGATGCTACCAGAAAGTCTGGGGACACCAGCATCTTCCCTTCCCTTCCGGAGGCCCTGTAGGTGCTCCTCCTCCTCCTGCTGGAACTGTCGTGGTCCTATTTTCTCCTCCACCTGTGACCGCAGGGGTTCCCTTTCCTCTGTCCGGCCACCCACCTCTCAGCCTCCCAGTCTAGGCCACCGCCTCATCTGCCCTTCCAGTCCTGGTGGCTTAATCATGTGGGCAGTCCGCCCGAAAGACTGGGTTTCCTAGCCGGGTGGCCCGTGTGCCCTGGCAGGCCGCCTGATGCTGTTCTACAGGCCGCCTGCTGGACCTTGGAGTCTGGTCAGCCCCCTGAACTGTGGGACTCTTGGGGTGGGATGGGTTAGTCTTAGTTTTGGGGTTGGGATTTTTGTGCTCCCTTGTGTTGTTGTATTCTCTGTTGGTTTGTTCCCTCCTGACCTGTTCCCCCCATCTCCCACCCTGTTTAGTCATGTTGGCCTTCTGGGTGGGCAGGTTTTCTCCTGTGTTTTGTGTCCTTTTGTGATGGTACGTGGGTGTCTGGAACCCACCCCTTGGGAGGGGGGGGGGCTCCCAAGCTACATTTTGTGGCTGTAGCTTCTGACTTGTTGTTAATTGGTTCCACCTGGCAGGTTGAGCCCTGAGTTTTGGCCCTTGCCAGTCCACAGCCACACCTCTCTCTCTGCCAGACACTCACCAGCTGTCAGTTATTTCTCATTTGTTCCTGCCCACACACACACACACACACATACACACACACACACACACACACACACATGCATGCATGCATACACACTTACTCATACTCAGACTCCCGCCACACACCTGCGTCCACTTGTCACTCATTAGCCTGCCTGGTTTTTATTGGGTGACAGTGGGGGCATTCAGTGTTGTGGCATAAGTCAGTCTACACTACACAGTTCAGTCTGTAGTCACTGGCTGATGTATTCCCCCGGAGCTGTTGGCACTCTCCCCTGATGGACTTCTATGGTGTTGTTTCCCCAGAGCCTGCTGAGCTCTGATGCCCCATGTAAGTCCCTTGTCTTGTTCGCCCTTCCCTCTCTGCTGCCCATTTCCAACCTGGGAGCGTGTGGGGCTTCCTATCTAGCTAACTGAGCTTGGGCGTCCATCGCTTGAGTACCAGACTGTGCAACCACTGAACATTGTCCCTGTATTTTGTGTATTTTTGAGTTTCCCCTTTTTGTTAATAAACACGTTCACTTCACCTGCGTTTTGGGCTTGTATTAATTCTATTGTTCGTTGCGAAGTTACGCAGCAGACATAACAGATTTAAGTTGTACTAAGAATTCCATCTCACAAGGTGGCAGACACGTATAACTTACTGCTCTTGTCTTGGAGGACTTATGGCGGATATAGAAGCATCCTTCTTTACACCAAAGAGGAAGAAGTTTTTAGACAAAGACATATGGACGTTACCGATCGTTGTGGACATACTCAGTCGCAGGCAGAGGAGCATTTGCTCCCAAATTTGCCAACTATGACTCTAAAAAGAGATTATTTAGCTTATGAAGGTAAATGTTTACATTTTGTTATAACAGAGGGTGGGCGAAGCTGCCTGGTTTTCACCTGCTGCAGCTCCCCAGCACCGTGTGACTAGAGAACAGTCGTTGCAATGTCAAAACAATGGTTGCATGTTGTCATAGAAGATAAATTGCAGCGGAATAAAAGTGAAATTGAGGTGGAATAATCAAAACAGTTTCTGGATGTGAGGGGGAAAAATAAAATGACCGACAGAAGAGAAAATACTGGCCAGGATGCCGCAAAAGGACCAAGCAAGAGAGCCGTCTTCGCCAGCGATAAGTGAAAAATTTCTTTGTTTGTTTATATTGTACTCATTTTCTGGTTCATATACTTTGAAGATAAGATAACAAAATGCCCAAAACAAGAAACGGTCACAAAAAGCAGAACCATTCTTTGTGTAAATATGTCCAAAGTCCACTTTTGACTAACAGTTATGTAATTCGATATGGGTGCCGTGGCATTATGCAAATTAGATGTGTAAATGTACTCCTTTCTCAAACTTTGGATCATATTCTACATCTTTCTAATTGACAGTAAGCCATTATCTCTTACCACTTTCAAGTTATAGCTTTGGAAATCTGACATCTGAACTGAATATTTTCTTGAAAAAAATCTTGACCACTAGGGGGATAAGTCATAACTTGGCGCCTGGGCCGGTTAAACAGTTAATATCCTTCAGACACTCCTGGAGTGAACCCAAATGGCTGGGATCATCTGGATTGATGGATAAATATAATTGTGTGTCGTCAGCGTAACAATGAAAATGAATAGAATGTTTCCTCATAATGTCTCCCAAAGGCAGCATGTATAATGTAAACAGTACTGGTCCAAGTACCGATCCCTGCGGAACTCCATAGCTAACTGTGGTCTGGATAGAGGACTTGTTATGGACACAGACAAACTGGGAACAGCCTGATAAATAAGACTGGAACCATCTTGGTGTTGTTCCTTTCAAACCAATTTGCTGTTCATGTCTCTCTAGCAGATTATGGTGGTCAGTGGTGTCAAAGGCAGCACTAAGGTCCAATAAGACAAGGACAGAGACGAGTCCTTTGTCAAATGCCATAAGGAGGTCATCAGTAACTTTCACTAAGGCTGTCTCTGTGCTGTGGTATTTCCTAAAACCTGACTGAAATTTCTCAAATATAGAATTATTTTTTAAAAAAGTGCACAGTTAATTGGCAACTACTTTTCTGAGGATCTTGGAAAGGTAGGAGAGGTTAGATATTGGTCTATAATTGGCTAAAATCCCAAAATCAAGTTAAGGTTTTTTTAAGCACAGGTTTAATTACTGCCACTTTAAAAGACTGTGGTACATGTCCTGTCAATAGAGACATATTAATTATGTTCAAAAATGGCGGACTAATCAGAGATAGCGACGCCTTCAGGACTCTAGCAGGGATTGGGTCGAAGAGACAGGTAGTTGGTTTTGAGGCTAGATCAGAATGACTAATAAGAATTCAGAAATTCTTTCCTAATGTATTTTTTTTTTTTTAGTTTTATTACTTTTATGTTTTAGTTTAGATTGGTACTGTTTTCAGCCCCTGTGCTGCATTTTATTTTCATTTTTAAGAAAACTTTGAGAACTACATTTTACCTATGTTTGGGCCTGTCCTTTCTGCCTGCTCAGCATCACATACGTGTGCCACTAACGTCAAATTGTTCAATGTTAACATTTTTCCACACAACCTCAGTTTCTGGTCACTTCTCGGCTGACCTGTTGGTGTGCATTCAAGTGATTAGCATTACATCACAGGTGATTGTGATTGTCACTTTAACAGCAAAACTGTGAATGCCTGTTATAATCAAAACATGTCATAGGCAGTGTTGGGAGTAACGTGTAACACGTTACTGTAACTCCACTACTTTTGCAGTAACATGATGTGTAACAAAATTACTGTTTAAAAATTCAGTAATGCATTACAGTTACTGAAATTTGATCCAATGCATTACTCGTGTTATGTGCTTTATTAATATGGATAGATATTTTTGGTGCAAATAAATACCAGTTGACCCTACATAGCTAACACAGCCATCAGTCAACGTAACCTGTTGCAAAGAGCCTATTCACTGCTGCAGCCAGCAGCCACAAACAGAGTTTGCTCCTGCTGGGAAAAGATGAAGCTACTTTGTTTTTGTGGAAATAGATTATTTTTCCTTTGTCACAGTTAAGGACAAAAACAGATTGGTGGGTTGCAAACTAAAGTGCAATTGAGACTGACTGCAATCTTCAGAGGCCCCTGAGAACAGCAACATGATCCAACAAAGCTAGTGCTATGCTATGCTAACAACACCGTCTAGTGGCTCTACGTTATCTGAACACCCACAGCTGGATTTCAAGCACAGGTATGCATCTGGACAGTTTGTGACCTAGCAAGAATTAAACCAACTGCTTGTCAGATACGTCATTACAGAATGAAGATCTGATAATCATTTTCCATCAGACAGCTGAGACTGTGATCCACTGAAGTTAAAACACATTTACTTGCTACCTGGATAAAGATTATTCAAAAATGGATTTCATCTCCAAAAGGAATTTAAGGGATTGGATCATGTCTCTGTCACAGCAAACATTGGACTGTGGATAATGGACATTTTCTTTGGATCACTTCACATCGGATTAAATCATAATATAAAGGTAAGAAACATTGACAGCTTTATGCAGTGTTGCCAACTCACATTTTTGGAGTGATTCTCACTCTTTCCCTCTCTCTCACTCCACAAACCCCATTTCTCACTCCAAAATGAGGAAATTAGTGGCAAGTTTGTGTTGATTTTCTTAAGAGTTTTTCCCACAATAAGAGCTCTCAAGGCAGGATAAAGCAGACAGAACATGTTCTAAAAGCTCTGTCTGAAACAGTCTGTTTTCTGTCTGACATTAATAAGCCCATAATGTAATCCATTAATTAAATTATCTTGCTGTGTGTGCAAGATGATTTAAGTGTGCATTTAAAAGTAATGTGAAAGTTACTTTTCCAAGTAACTAGTTGGTAAGTAAGTAGTTGATAAGTAGATAAAATGTTTGCTTTTATCAGTGTTTCAGGAGCGCTTCTGAGCTTTCGCAGTGCTGCAAATCATGATGATCTGGTGGTGGCTAAATAGCTAAAGCACTTGAGCAGTGGACATAAATCTTATTTTTATAAACCTGTCAAAAGATGAGATGTATGAAGGGATGATGATTTCTGTCCATCTGTCCGTCCATCTGTCCGCCCATCCATTCGTCCGTCTGTCTGTCCATACAAGTTTTTCTCCAACCAACAGCGTTAATACAGATATGACGTGCAATGTCTGAGAAAGCTCACAAAATTCCAGGTTGATGAGACTCTTATGAAAATGCTTTATTGCACTTTTATTGAGTCAGTTATCACATTTTCTATTATCTGCTGGAATGGTAACTTGCCAGTGAGAGGCAAAAATTCCCTTGGCAAAATTGTTAAAATGGTTTCAAAGATAGTGTCAACTTCAACCGTCTTGACCACATATACTGTACAAAAAACATGTGTTGGAAAAGGCCAAATCTATTCATCTGGACTCATCTCATCCTTTGCACACTGATTACAAGTTGTTTCCTTCTGGCGTCGCCTTATCATTCCCTCAGCAATAAGAAACAGATATAAATTTTCTAGTGGTGTTGGTGTTATTGCGATAATCGCCTGTTAACGCTTTGCCCCCCTTAACAGCGACAAATTTTTGTGATCACGGTTAATGGAAGTTAACAGCAGAAAGTGCAAACAGTACTTTTTGGCCTAGTGGCTCTCCATACCAAAGCAGTTCTGGCCACAGACACTGTGCGCGCCATGCAGACATTGATAAGTCAAACAAGCTGGATTACAGCCATGGATATCCCCAAAGTGCTGTCATGTTTAAGTTTACAGTGCTATCTGTCAGAGCTCTCACCTGGATAATTGTTACAGCCTCCTCCAAAACTTGGCCTGGATGTTGGGTTGTTCTTTTTCTGTGGAAGCTAGCTAGCTAGTAGCTACTCGCTACATGCTAGGTTATAGCTGACCTCCAGCAGCTGATACGGACAGAAATTCGCCTGTTTTCATCCTCATAGCTTTGGGTCAAACTGTTGTTGAGTACTAGTCTAAAAAAATTCTCCAGCTGTGTTTGTGATGTCCATTCACTCCCTCGCTGTTTTTGCAGCATGGTGGGGTGTCATCATGAGCGAGATAGTTGTTTGTTTATGTTTGCAATTTTTCTGCTAAAAGGGAAATTGTGTCTGTTGTGAGTGACACATGAGGTTTTGTGGTGATCTCCTTAAAAGTGGTGGATGTTTGCTTCTCTTACCTTTTATTTTATTGATTTTATTGACTGTGGTTTCTACTCCTGCAGAGTTTTATATTGTCTTGCTGGTTTTACATTGTTTTTGTGCTAGTGTCCTGCTCCTTGCTTTTATATTTTTATGTGTGTCCTTGTTGTACTGCACTTTGTACAGCGAGTGCTGCTTTTTGAAGTGCTTTATAAATAAAGTTGATTGATTAATTGATTTGCTATGGGAGAAAGGCAAGCTCCTTTTGTGGCTGCTGGTTGTCATTCACTGACATTATTGAGAATCAGAATCAGAATCAGATTTATTGCCATTGTTCATATAGTACACAAACTAGGAATTTGTCTCGGTGCAATGCTGCAACATTAAACATGATAAAATAAAAGAAATAAACTATACATGCAATAAAGTGTAGAATAAGAGTGAGCCCTGGCATTCTGTTGTTTTCACATGCAGTCTACTTTTGAGACTTTTCTGGAGAATATTATGGATAGTTTTTGTCATTCTGGATATGTTGAGAGCTTTAATAAACCTGCAGGTGACGAAAGCAAGCATATTTGTCCACTCCCATGTTCATAACAGTACGACAAACTTGAAAAACTACCAACTTAAGGTACACTGTATCTGTATGGAAAAACAAGCGATTAACGCATTATTAATCATGATTAACTCATTCCAAAAGATTAATAGCGACTAAAAATTTTAATCGTCCAACGCCACAAAAATTTTCCTTTGTGCCTGTCTCTATTCTGTCACTAAATGCTGTGGTTAAGAGGAAATGACTTCAACTGTTTTTGTTGTCCTGAAACTTGATTTTTTACATCTTCTATTTCTTGTGAGCTTAAATTTTTTTTTTAACTATTTACTGCCACTTTTAATCTATCTTATATACTCACTTTTTTAGTATTGCTATCTTTTATTTATTTATGTATGTGTAGGAACCTTGAAATGAAGAGACTGGATGATTTTTCAGTATTGGTTTATTTCATCTCATGTCCTACAGCTCCTCTCTCAATCAGGGAATGAAGAGATCGAGCTGCGGTAAACCACATACCTTTATACTCTTACATCAGACACAAATAACATTCACATCAAACACAGAATTCCATTCACATTTAATCCTCCCATTGTCCTCTCGGCTTCTCTGTCTGACCCCAGGAGTCAAGACAGTCTCTTCAGGTCCACTCTCAGATCTTCTCACTTCTTCTCCAGTCCGCAGGGGGTCCAGACTCAATGTCCGTTTGAGGCGTGATGTCAATACACACTGCGAGCTCAAAGTTCCCTCATGTCTGGGTCTCTGCCAAGGAATATGTGAGCTACATAATGTTACGCCACATCACTCCCCCCGAAACGCCTAAGAACGGACATACACCAACATTACTCTAACTGTCATACACCTTATGTCAATAATGGACAGTCATACACACTATGTCAAGAATGGACACACACACCGACTTCATGTCAATAATGGCAGTCATACATATTACGCCCTTACATCACCCCCCCCCCTTTGCAGGATCTACAGCACAATTTACACGGGTTGATCAAAATACACATCACTCTGCCCGTTGCTTAGGCTTCAATCTCCTCCCGAATCTGCTGAACTCAGGCTTCGCAGCCTGTGTTGTGCCGTCCTGTGGTGCGCCTGTGGAATGAGGGGGAGAAGGGTTATTTATCCCCAGCTGGGGAACTAGGGGCTGCCCCTTGGGAGGTCTGCCGCGTCGAGGCGCCCCCGCCGGCCGTACAGGTTCGTCACGTAACACAAAAGCAGGCTTTAATCTGTCAACACTGATTGTTTCTTTCCTGCCCCCCAAGTTCAGCACAACATATTTCTCCCCGGTTTCCAGCACTCGGAACGGACCATCGTAAGGTGGGCGGAGGCTGTGACGCTGGGCGTCGTGCCTGACAAAAACAAACTCCGCGTTTTGCAAAGCCTTGGGAACAAAAACCCGTGGAAAAGTGTGATGAGCGGGGCCCGGGAGCATTTCTGCCCCTGTGCCGCGCAGAGGTCCCCGCACCGGGGGGCACTTGGGTGCTGCATGGGCTGGCAGGAATTCTCCTGGCAGCCTGAGAGGTTGAGTAAAAACTAATTCAGCAGGTGAGGCATCTAAATCCTCTTTGGGTGCCAAACGCAACCCCAATAAAACCCATGGTAATTTGTTTACCCAATCTGTATCCGTGAGCGACGCTCTGAGGGATGCCTTCAACGATCTGTGAAAACGCTCGCATAAACCGTTGGCTTGTGGGTGATAAGCGGTGGTGCGATGGGCTGTTGCCCCTAAGCCGCTGGCCATGGCTGACCATAGCTCTGAAACGAACTGCGGACCCCTATCGGACGTAATGTCCGACGGGACTCCGAACCGCGCTACCCAGGCTGTTAAAAAAAAGCGAGTCACCTCTGCTGCTGTGGTAGACTGCAATGGGACCACTTCCGGCCAACGCGTGGTCCGGTCCACCATTGTCAGGAGATGTGTGAACACCTGCGAGGGCGGCAAAGGTCCCACTAGATCTACGTGCACATGATCAAACCTCTTAGCCGGGATGTGGAAAGGTTCTAAAGGAGCTTTTGTGTGCCTGTGAACTTTGGCCCGCTGGCAGGACATGCAGGCTCTCGCCCACTCCTTCATGTGCTTGCGCAGGCTCGGCCAAACAAACTTCTCCGCTACCATTTTCACCGAAGCACGTACTCCTGGGTGTGCTAGAGAATGCACCGCGTCAAAAACACGACGGCGCCACGTGGCCGGTACCACTGGGCGAGGTCGCCCGGTGGATACATTGCAAATAAGCGGGAGTGAACCGGTTTGTAAACTTACGTTCTCCAGCCTTAACCCTGTTGGTCCAGACAGGAGCGCGCGCACGTCTGTGTCTTCACCCTGCTCTGCTGCCATGGCCGCGTAATCTATCCCTACGTGCACCGGAGCCGCGTGCGCGTCTGCGCTGTTACCGCGCTCCGCGTCTGCGGCGCTACAGCCCCCATCCACGCGGACAGGCGCTGCTACCGCTCGCGAGAGGCAGTCCGCCACCACATTAAATTTACCGGCTACGTGCTGTATATCGGTTGTGAATTCTGAAATTGCGGCCAGCTGCCTCTGCTGTCGGCCTGACCATGGTTCTGAGATTTTGGACATTGCAACGGTTAGCGGTTTGTGGTTGACAAACGCAGTGAAACGCCGCCTTTCCAACCAGAACTGAAAATGGCGAATGGCCAGGTGGAACGCTAGCAGTTCCCCGTCAAACGCGCTATATTTTCGCTCAGCATCGCGTAGTTGATCTGCTAAAAAAAGCGAGTGGCTGCCAAGCCCCAGCGACTTGCTGTTCTACCACGGCTCCTATGGCCACATCTGACGCGTCTGTGGTTAGCGCTATTCGGGCTGCCGGGTCTGGGTGAGCCAGCAGTGCTGCATTCGCTAGTGCTTTCTTAACCTCCTATTGGAGGGCTTCTGTTTTTTTAGCGCGGCGTACAACGGTTGCATGAGCTGCGCCGCGTGAGGTATGAAACGGTTGTAAAAATTTACCATACCTAAAAATTCTTGCAACGCTTTTACCGTTTGTGGCTGGGGAAACTCAGCCACTGCGCGTACTTTGGAGGGCAGCGGAACTGCACCCTCTGGGGAGGCGCGGTGCCCTAAAAAATCGATCTGTGCTGCGCCAAAATGGCACTTGGCTGGGTTGATTATCAACCCGTGCGCTCCCAACCTCTGAAAAACAGTTCTGAGGTGACTTTCGTGTTCCTCCTCAGAGGCGCTGGCGACCAAAATATCATCTAAGTAGACAAAAACAAAAGAGAGGTCGCGCAAAACAGCATCCATCATGCGTTGGAAGGTTTGCGCAGCACCTTTAAGGCCAAAAGGCATGCGTAAAAATTCAAAAAGCCCGAAAGGGGTTATTACCGCTGTCTTGGGAATGTCCTCTGATCGGACCGGGACCTGATGATAACCGCGGACCAGGTCTATTTTAGAAAAAATTTGTGCCTTGGCCAAATGCACCGAAAAATCTTGGATATGCGGAATTGGGTAGCGGTCCTGCGCTGTGGCATTGTTTAACCTGCGATAATCGCCGCACGGTCTCCACGAGCCGTCCGCCTTAGGGACCATGTGGAGGGGGGAAGCCCAAGCGGACTTCGAGCGGCGAATTATGCCCAAACTTTCCAGGTTGGCGAACTCCTCACGCGCAATGGAGAGCTTAGTTGCATCCAAGCGCCGAGCCTTAGCAAAAACTGGTGGGCCACTTGTGGTTATAAAGTGCTCCACCCCATGCTTCGCCACCTTAGCTGAAAACGTGGGAACTGTGAGTGCTGGGAACTGGTTTAGGAGAGTGTGGAACTTACCTCCTGCTGCGGCGGCGTTGGCCTGTACTGACGGCGGGGACACTCGCGCTGCACAGGGAATAGAACAAAAAGAGAGTGCATTAACCAAGAGTCTATTAGCCAGGTCTACCAACAAGCCATGTGAGCACAAAAAGTCGGCGCCTAACATGTTGAAACTCACCGCCGCTACTATGAGGGTCCATTCATAGATGCGGCCGTGCAAGGACAGGCGCAGAGTTCTTTCGCCAAAAGTCTTGATCGACGAGCCGTTTGCGGCTGTTGCCCCATCTCCGCGGGGACCGGCCACCCGGTACGCGTAGGTTGCGGTGATGAAACTCCTCTGTGCTCCGGTGTCAACGAGGAATTGCCGTCCGGAGCTCGCGTCTGTCAGGTACAGCAGCTTGTTCCGTTCGCCGAGGGTCGAAGCTGCTAACGACCTCTGGCTCTTGCGTTTCCCTGCTTCCTGAAGTTGCATGGCGGGACGCATCTGTGAGCCTTGTGCGCGAAGCGTCGATGGTAGAAACACAGCTCGTCCCCTCCTCTGCTTCGGGACCGCGCTGCCGCTGTTGTCGCTGGGGTCAGCTCTGCTGCCACCGGTTCTCCATCGCCCTGGGCCGCCGCGCCGAGGTCTGCTGCTGCTGCTGCGGTCTCCTGCTCGCCGCATGCGTCCAGGAGCCGCTCCGCTTCCAAAGCCAGCGCGCGGAAGTCCTGCTGGTCCACACACCTCATGCTGGACAGGGAGCCTCTCATGTGTGCTGGAGGGGTCCTTAAGAAGATGTGTTTAAATAAAAACGCATCGTTGTCTGCCGCGATCATCTGCAGCATGTCCTCCATGAGGACGGTCGGCCTGCGTCCTCCTCTGTCGCGCAGGTCCAGAAGTGTTCTGGCCCTCACCTCGGCTGATGGCACAAAGCTCCGAATGAGGGCGGCTTTCAGGGCGTCGTATCTGCCAGCAGCGGGCGGCTGCTGCACCAGGCTCCGCACACATCGGGCTGTGCGGCTGTCGAGTCTTGCGATGACATTGTGGAATTTAACGTCATCTGCTGATACCCCGTTGAGCACGAACCGCGACTCCACGTGTTGGAACCATGAGTGCGGGTCCTCTTGCCAGAACTCGGGGAGTTTAATGGAGTTTACGCCGGTGCGGGCGGTCTCCGGTGAATCAGGTTTGGAGTCGGAGAGACGACCTCCAAGCCTTTCCATACTTCTCACGTGTGGGTCACCAATGTAGGAACCTTGAAATGAAGAGACTGGATGATTTTTCAGTATTGGTTTATTTCATCTCACGTCCTACAGCTCCTCTCTCAATCTGGGAATGAAGAGATCGAGCTGCAGTAAACCACATACCTTTATACTCTTACATCAGACACAAATAACATTCACATCAAACACAGAATTCCATTCACATTTAATCCTCCCATTGTCCTCTCGGCTTCTCTGTCTGACCCCAGAAGTCAGACAGTCTCTTCAGGTCCACTCTCAGATCTTCTCACTTCTTCTCCAGTCCGCAGGGGGTCCAGACTCAATGTCCGTTTGAGGCATGATGTCAATACACACTGCGAGCTCAAAGTTCCCTCATGTCTGGGTCTCTGCCAAGGAATATGTGAGCTACATAATGTTACGCCACATATGTACATTTTAGTGCACCTACTGCAACATGTTCCCCTGTGAAATTTTATGATGATCTGCACTAAATACTTATGAGTGTGTTTCTCTGTTTTTCAGGTTCTTTTGAAAGTTTTAGCTTACTTGTATGTATGGCTGTGTTCCTTGTTGTTGCTGCAAACTGAATTGCCCTTATGGGACACCAAATAAAAAAGTGAATCTGAATCATTACCCAAAGCTCGTGACCATAGGTGAGAGTAGGAACATAGATTGACTGGTAAATCATCAGCAATCAGTGGGAAGAAATTCAGCGGAATCTGCTGTTGAAGACACTGATTGGAGGTAAAGCCTGCAGGGTCTTGGCCCTCCATGGCACATGATTGGACACCCCTGGTCTATGGGATGACTCAGCTATCACAGGGGCTGAGGTCAGCGAAGTGGTTAAAAAAAAATCCTTGGTGGCCGGGCTCAGGTGGTGGATGAGATTTGCCCTGAATACCTCAAGACCCTGGATGTTGTAGGGCTGTCATGGTTGACACACCTCTACAACATTGCATGGAGGTCGGGGACAGTGCCTTTGGCATGGCAAACTGTGGTGGTGGTTCCTTTCTTTAAGAAGGGGGACCGGAGGGTGTGTTCCAACTTTAGGGGCATCACACTTCTCAGCCTCCCTGGGAAGGTCTATGCCAGAGTACTGGAGAGGAGGGTCCAATCTTTGGTCGAACCTCGGATTCAGGAGGAGCAATGTGGTTACCGTCCTGGGCATGGCACATCAGACTAACTCTTTACCCTCTCGAGAATCCTCGGGGGTTCGTGGGAGTTTGCCCAACCTGTCCACATGTGTTTTGTGGACTTGGATACAGCATCCTTTGTGGTTTCTTGCGGGGGGGGTGCTTTGGGATTATGGGGTATTGGGCTTGATGCTATAAGCTATCTGGTCCCTATACGATCATTGCAAGAGTTTGGTTCATATTGCCAACACTCAGTCAAACTCATTTCCAGTGAAAGTTGGACTCCGCCGGGGCTGCCCTTTGTCACTGATCCTGTTCATAATTTTTGTGAATACGATATCTAGCCAAGGAACGGAGGGTGTCCTGTTTGGTGACCACAGGATCTTATCTCTGCTGTTTGCAGATGATGTTGTCCTATTGGTTTCACTGATCAATGACCTCCAGGTCTTACTGGAGCAGTAAGTGTATAGCGGTCGGGATGAGAATCGGCACCTCCAAGTCTAAGTGCATGGTCCTCAGCTGGAAAAGAGTGGATTGTCCTCTTTGGGTTAGGAACAAGTTCCTGCACCAAGTGGAGGAGTTTAAGTATCTCAGGGCCTTACTCATGAGTGAAGGGAGAATGGAGCACGAGATTGATAGACAGATCGGAGTAGCATCTGCAGTCATGTGGATGTTGTACTGGTCTGTCATGGTGAAGAGGGAGCTGAGCTCTAAGGCAAAGCTGTCAATTTACCACTCAATCCACGTTCCTACCCTCACCTATGGTCATGAACTTTGGGTAATGACCGAAAGAACGAGATTGTGGATTCAAGCGGCTGAAATGAGCTTTCTTCGTAAGACTGCTCGACTCATCCTAAGAAACTGAGTGAGGAGTTCAGTCATCCGTGAGAGGCTCAGAGTAGAATCGCTGCTACTCCACATTGAAAGGAGCCAGCTGAGGTGGCTTGGGCCTCTGATCAGGATGCCTCCTGGACGCCTCCTAATTGAGGTGTTTTGGGCACGTCCCACTGGAGGAGATCCTGGGGCATACTCAGAAAACACTGAAGAGACTATGTCTCCCAGCTGGCCTGGGAATGCCTTGGTGTCCCCTCTGAAGAGCTGGAGCAGGTTGCCAGTGTGACAGAGATCATCCTGCGCAGTTCGCCCCACACGGGACACGAACCCGCGACCTCTCAGTCAACTACACAGTTCGAGCATGGGAGACACAGCACGATCGCGCTGAGCTAAAGGTCCGACCGATAGCTCAGCGCTACCGATACTGTATGAGGCTTTCGGGAGGGAGGTTTACTAACGTTCTACACCGAACAGTACTAGTTGGCATCCGTTACACTCTCCCCCTTAAACCTCACTCCCATCCCGGGTTCACGGCACCATTGTGACAGAGATCATCCTGCGCAGTTCGCCCCACACGGGACACGAACCCGCGACCTCTCAGTCAACTACACAGTTCGAGCATGGGAGACACAGCACGATCACGCTGAGCTAAAGGTCCGACCGATAGCTCAGCGCTACCGATACTGTATGAGGCTTTCGGGAGGGAGGTTTACTAACGTTCTACGCCGAACAGTACTAGTTGGCATCCGTTACACCAGGGACAGGGAAGTCTGGGCTTCTCTGCTTGAACTGCTGCCTCAGTGACCCGGCCCTCTGGGAAAGTAGTAGAGGAGGGATGGATAGATGGATACTAGCAGCAATACCCACTGAATATGACATGCAGTATTTAATCAAGGTGATACCACAATAGCTATAGCAAGTTCATCATATAGAAAAAACTCATCATGGATGGGAAGATGATTACTTACTTACAGATGTGGACAAAATTGTTGGTACCCCTCTGTTAATGAAAGAAAAACCCACAATGGTCACAGAAATAACTTGAATCAGACAAAAGTGGTAAAAAATAAAAATTCTATGAAAATTAACCAATGGAAATCAGACAATGCTCTTGAATTGTGGTTCAACAGAATTATTTTAAAAAACAAACTCATGAAACAGGCCTGGACAAAAATAATGGTACCCCTAGAAAAGACTGAAAATAATGTGACCATAGGGACATGTTCAACCAAGATGTGTCCTCTAATTAACATCACAGGTGTCTACAAACTTGTAATTAGTCAGTCGGCCTATTTAAAGGGTGACAAGTAGTCACTGTGCTGTTTGATGACATGGTGTGTGCCACACTAAACATGGACCAGAGGAAGCAAAGGAGAGAGTTGTCTCAGGAGATTAGAAAGAAAATTATAGACAAGCATGTTAAAGGTAAAGGCTATAAGACCATCTCCAAGCAGCTTGATGTTCCTGTGACTACAGTTGCACATATTATTCAGAAATTTAAGATCCACGGGACTGTAGCCAACCTCCCTGGACGTGGCCGCAAGAGGAGATGGATAATACGAATGGTAACAAAAGAGTCCAGAACAACCTCTAAACACATTCATGGTGAACTCCAAGGTCAAGGTACATCAGTGTCAGATCGCACCATCCGTCATTGTTTGAGCCAAAGTGGACTTCATGAGAGACGACCAAGGAGGACACCACTGTTGAAAACAAATCATAAAAAAGCCAGACTGGAATTTGCCAAACTACATGTTGACAAGCCACAAAGCTTCTGGGAGAATGTCCTATGGACAGACGAGACAAAACTGCAACTTTTTGGCAAGGCGCATCAGCTCTATGTTCACAGACACAAAAATGAAGCATACCAAGAAAAGAACACTGTCCCTACTGTGAAACATGGAGGAAGTTGTGTTATGTTCTGGGGCTGCTTTGCTGCATCTGGCACAGGGTGTCTTGAATCTGTGCAGGGTACAATGAAATCTCAAGACTATCAAGGTATTCTAGAAAGAAATGTGCTGCCCAATGTCAGACAGCTTGGTCTCAGTCGCAGGTCATGGGTCTTGTAACAGGATAATGACTCAAAACACACAGCTAAAAAAAACACCCAAGAATGGCTAAGAGCGAAACATTGGACTGTTCTAAAGTGGCCTTCTATGAAACCTGATCTAAATCCTATTGAACATCTGTGGAAGGAGCTGAAACATGCCGTCTGGAGAAGGCACCCTTCAAACCTGAGACAACTGGAGCAGTTTGCTCATGAGGAGTGGGCTAAAATACCTGCTGACAGGTGCAGAAGTCTCACTGACAGTTACAGAAATTGTTTGATTGCAGTGATTGCCTCAAAAGGTTGTGCAACAAAATATTAAGATAAGTGTACCATCATTTTTGTCCAGGCCTGTTTCATGAGTTTGGTTTTTTTTAAATAATTTTGTTGAACCACAATTCAAAAGCATTGTCTGATTTTCATTGGTTAATTTTCATAGAATTTTTTATTTATTATCACTTTTGTCAGATTCAAGTTATTTCTGTGACCATTGTGGGTTTTTCTTTCATTAACAGAGGGGTGCCAACAATTTTGTCCACATCTGTATATAAAGGTTATATTATTACCTCCGCCAAGGAGGTAATGTTTTTACTCCACGCGACCGGGACCACCGGACGCGGGCGACCCGTGGAGACATCGCAGATTAGGGGGGGGCCGCCATCTTGCAGCACCCTGCTCTCCAGCCTTAACCCTGTTGGTCCAGACTGGAGCGCGCGCACGTCTGCATCGCTAATCTGCTCCGCGGCCATGGCTGCGTAATCTATCCCCATGCAGACCGGGGCCACCACGGCGTGCGAGAGGCAGTCCGCCACCACATTCAGTTTACCCGACACATGCTGAATATCGGTAGTAAACTCTGAGATCGCGGGCAGCTGTCTCTGCTGCCGGCCCGACCACGGTTCTGAAACCTTGGCCATCGCGAATGTTAGCAGCTTGTGGTCTACGAACGCGGTGAAGCTGCGCCCTTCCAGCCAGAACTGGAAGTGGCATTTGGCCAGGTGGAGAGCCAGCAACTCTCTGTCGAACGTGCTGTATTTACGTTCGCTGTCGTGCAAAGTTCTGCTGAAAAAGGCGAGCGGCTGCCAAGCCCCGACGATGCGCTGCTCCACGACAGCCCCTATGGCCACGTCTGAAGCGTCGGTGGTGAGTGCTATGCGGGCCGCCGGGTCCGGATGCGCCAGCAGTGCGGCGTTTGCCAGGGCTGCTTTAACTTCCAAGAACGCCCGCTCTCGCTCCGGGGTCCATTCGACCCTATCTGCGGGTTTCTGTTTCTTGAGCGCGGCATACAATGGTTGCATGAGCTGCGCCGCGTGGGGAAGGAAACGGTTATAAAAGTTCACCATCCCCAAAAATTCCTGCAGCGCCCTGACCGTCTGAGGCCGGGGAAAATCCGCCACGGCGCGCACTTTGTCGGGCAGCGGGAACGCTCCTTCCGGAGAGACGCGGTGCCCCCAAAAATCAATCTCCGTCACGTCGAACTGGCATTTCACCAGGTTGATTATTAACCCGTGCTCCTCCAACCTCCGGAAAACCGTCGTGAGGTGGGTTTCGTGTTCGTCTTCGGACGCACTGGCTACCAGGATATCGTCCAGGTAGATGAACACGAACGGGAGATCGCGCAGCACTGCATCCATCATGCGCTGGAACGTCTGTGCCGCTCCTTTTAACCCGAATGGCATGCGCAGGAACCCGAATAGACCGAACGGAGTTATTACCGCTGTTTTGGGTATGACCTCAGCGCGCACTGGGACTTGGTGGTAACCACGGACCAGGTCTATTTTGGAAAAAATGCATGCTCCGGCAAGCTGAACGGAAAAATCCTGTATGTGGGGAACTGGGTAGCGGTCGTTCGTTGTGGCATTGTTCAACCTGCGGAAATCCCCGCATGGTCGCCACGAGCCCTCAGCCTTAGGGACCACGTGTAGCGGGAATGCCCATGGGCTGTTCGAGCGCCTGATGATGCCCAACCTTTCCAGGTTGGCGAACTCCTCGCGTGCTATGGCCAGTTTAGCTGCGTCCAAGCGCCGAGGTCTTGCAAAAACGGGCGGCCAGGTGGTGGTGGTAAAGTGCTCCACCCCGTGTTTAGCACTGGCCGCGGAAAATGTCAGGACCGTGAGTGCTGGGAACTGAGTGAGCAATGTGTGGAACTTACCGCCTGTAGCTGTGACGTTGGCTTGTGCTGTTGGCTGGGTCACTCGAGCTATACAGGGGAGAGAGTCAAAGGACAGTGCATTAACCAGGCGCCTGTTAGCAACATCAACCAGCAAACCATGTGCACACAGAAAATCAGCCCCCAGGATATGGTAATTCAGTGCTGCTACGACAAAAGTCCACTCATATGTACGGCCGTGTAGAGATAGGAGCAGAGCCCTCTCACCAAAGGTCTTAATATCCGAGCCGTTTGCTGCCAACATCTCGGGGCCGCTAGGTCCTGCCAGCTGGTCAGCATAGGTCGGCAGGATGAAACTCTTCTGGGCTCCGGTGTCTATGAGGAAACGCCTCCCCGAGCGTGCATCCGTCAAGTAGAGCAGCTTGTTCTCTTCACCGAGGGTCGCAGCTGCTACCGACTGCCGGCCTTGGCATTTCCCGAGCGCTTGAATTGGCACGGGGGCGCACATCTGCATGCCTTCTCTCCGAAGCGGCAGTGGTAGAAACAGAGCGTGTCTCTCTGGCGCTCCTTGGCCCCCGCTGCTGCTACCGTCGGTGGCTCCTTGCCTCCTCTGGTCGTCTCGCTGGGCTCCACCGCTGCCGCGTTTACTGTGATCGCCCTGGTGGTGAGGATGATCCGGTCTGCCTCCTGGGCTAGCGCACGGTAGTCGCTCGCGGCCAGCAACGGCGAATTGGCCAGAACCGCTCTCGCCACTGTTGGAAGGTTCCGGAGGAAGAAGTGGGCAAACAGAAAGTGCATCTTCTCAATCAGGTCTACGGCCGAACCATCTCGTAACTCGGTCCTCGTCAGGAGCCTCTCCGCTCTCTTACAGTCCGAGAACGTGTAGCGCTGGATGAGCGCAGCCTTGAGCACCTCATATTTGCTGCTGGCTGGTGGCTGATCGAGCAGGCTCGCAACCTGCTGAGCTGTTCGGGCGTCCAGCGCTGCGACCACATGGTAGAATCTGGTGTCGTCTGCTGTTACTCCCCAGAGGGAGAACTGGGTTTCGGTGTGGTGGAACCAAGAGCGTGGGTTGTGCTGCCAGAAATCCGGTAGCTTGACTGAAACCGCACATGCGTGGCTAGGGGTTCCAGCCCAGGCTGTCTGTGGAATGGCTGCCGCCTCGCTGTAGCTTCCTGACCGGGCCGGCTCCGGGGATCTTGCCTCATGTTCCATAATACGTCTTGGGTCACCAGTGTGGAGTGTGTGAAATAAGAGTCGGGCTCATGGCACGCAGTTTATTACACACTTCACATCTCTGTAGCACAGAACAGACTGAACATTTCAGCAGGCACTCTCCTCTTAAGTTTCATGGCATTTCTCCACACACAACATGACATTTGCATCACACTGCATTCAACCCTCTACGTCCTTGACTCCTTCCTGCTATCTCGCCAGGAACCTCCTGAGCATTGTTCTCCCATGTTTTCCACTGTCTCTTGTCTGAGATGCTAAATAATCTGGCTCCCCCAAGGTGCTAAATTACTGGGGTTTTTCTGTCTGTCTGTCTGTCTGGGTCTGTTTGAGTTACCAACATAACTCAAAAAGTTATGAACGGATTTTGACGAAATTTTCAGGAAAGGTGTGTAATGGCACGGGGAACAGATGATTACATTTTGGTGATGATCTGAGAGTGCATACCTCCACCAAGGGCTTTGTTTGTATTTGTGCAGCAGGATTACACAAAAACTACTGGATGGATTTGGATGAAATTTTCACCAGAGGTGGTTCTTGGGCTAGAGAGGAACCCATTATATTTTGGTGATGATCTGAGAATGCATACCTCAGCCAAGGCTCTTATCTTCTCACAGTGTGTTAGCAACAATACTCCAAAACTGATGGACAGACTTTGATGCCATTTTCACCACAAGTGGCTGTAGGCCTACACACAAACCCATTACATTTTGGAGGTGATCCATGAGAAACGGAAGGAGCCTTGGCGGAGGTATGCGCTCTATGAGTGCTTTTCTAGTTATTACTGTATCCCTTCTTTGAGAAAGTGCTCCACTCTGCTCTGCCCATCAAATATTTTCTAGACCCGCCCCTGGTAGGTAGAACAAGCGAATGGATAAAAGCACCAGAAGACATATTGAAAAGCAGAATACTGGTTGATACTCTAATCTAGGCCACCTGGGTACCAGATCCCACAGAATAGAATATAAAACAGTAATGTTGAACCAAAAAAAAACCAAACAAAAAACCCCTCTGATTATCTTGATCTACACTACTTAAGCAACTACTTTAGTGGTAGTAGTAAGCTTATATTTTAAAAACAGCAATACCCAGCACTGCATAGCATTCAGATGTGCACATTCAGATAATGATTTTCTGTTAAGAACAAGTTAAAATTGTTCCACTTGACATCATATCCATTGTTAGAAACAACTACAACCCCCATTATGCATCTGAATTTATACTTTCAATTATTGTCTAAAAATATTCCATTAAGTATCAGTAGACCAGCGTTTTGGGCTGAGATTTACATCTGAGAGGCTGTGATTAAAACTCTCACACTGTGGTACTGGCTTGGGAAAGGAAACACATTAATCAGTAAGAATTACAGCTATGGAATATTTATACTTAGTTTGAAAGCTTGCTCACATCTGTGATAGCTCTTTTCCATTTATCCTAAACACTAACAAGTGAATTTTATCCTTGATAGACTGTAATTTCCAATTGGTCCAAACCCTTGTAGTCAGTAAGTGTTGATATTTTGCATTAAAAGACTCTTAAAAATGCTGTTTATGATTTTGTCTGGAGTCAGTAATACAACAATATTATTTTAAAATAGCCCTGCCTTTTTTATTCCTCCCTCTGTTAGTTTTGCCTTGTTTGGCTCGTACAGAAATGAGGACATCTGAAATGAATCCAATCAAATTAGTACACGGCATAAAAGGAAAGAGAGCGGGCATCATGGAGGCGGTGAGTGACTGCTGCGTGCTTCTGACTCACCATCTGAGACTATGAGCGCCTCGGCGGGATGCCATGCACCAGCTGTGTGTGGTGCACATGACTGCATGGAGTAGTTTGGTTCTGTCGCTGTGTGAAAACATGAATACATTTAACCACTGAGACAAGCTTTCATTCTTCTAACAGTGGAAGATTCATTTGATTACTGTTAATTTTTTTTTTTTTAATTTTTCTTGCCCAAGATTCAATATAATTGCATAGTTACATTTATCAGTATATTCCTTTTAAGGTACATCAGTGTTGAGCAAGTTACTAAAAAATAGTAACTAATTGCAGTTACTAGTTACTTATTTTCCAAAGTAACTGAGTTACTTTACCAATTACTGCATGATTAAAGTAACTAGTTACATGGAAAAGTAAATTTCACGTCACTTTTAAATGCATACTTAAATCTTCTTGCACACATAGCAAGATAAGTTAATGGATTGCACACGGGATTATTAATGTCAGGCTGAGTACAGACTGTTTCAGACAGAGCTTTTAGAACATGTTTAGTCTGTTTTATCCTGCCTTGAGAGCTCTTATTGTGGAAAAAATCTGAAGAAAATCAATGCGAAATTGCCACTAATTTCCTCATTTTAGAGTGAGAAATAGGGTTTGTGGAGTGAGAGAGGGAAAAAGAGTGAGAATCACTCCAAAAGAGTGAGTTGGCAACACTGCATAAAGCTGTCAGTGGTTTTTACCTTTACCTATATTATGGATCTAATCCGATGTGCAGTGATCCAAAGAAAATGTCCATTATCCACAGTCCAAATGTGTGCTGTGACAGAGACATGGTAGAGTCAATTATATTCCTTTTGGAGATCAAGTCCATTTTTGAATAATCTTTACCCAGGTAGCAAGTAAATGTGTTTTAACTTAAGTGGTCACAGTCTCAGCTGTCTGATGGAAAATGACTGTTATCACATCTTCATTCTGTAACGATGTATCTGGCAATCAGTCGGTTTAATTCTTGCTGGGTCATAAACTGTCCAGATGCATACCCATGTCAGAGCGTGGGTTGAGTTCTTGTTTTCATCCTGTGTTTTAATTTATATTCCTTGTTTTTGGACATGAGCCTCAACTCAGGTCCTTGCCTTTAGATCTCCTTTGGGAGTTTTTGTACTTATCATTATTATTATTCTGTCCTGATAATACGGCTGGGTATTGTAGACAGATAGCGAACAATAAAGACAGCAGGCTGGTTCCAGGTTGACTGATTTACTGAAATCAGTTTTTGTCTTGTTTGTTTTGTAAAACTGAAACACAATGAAATATACATAATACAGAATGTTACATAAGAAATAATAATACAACACTCTGTATATAAACAGTTTCTCTTATTACAGGCACTTAACTCAGGTAAGTAATTAGCTTTACAGATTCAAACTGAGGTAAGTATTTCACAGTTTCCACAGGTTACAAAGTTAAGGTAAGTTAAATCAGGTAAGTATTACGAAATTATACTAACACATTTTTATTTTACAGAGGACAGCTACACAGCTAAGTAAGCAGGTAAGCATAGCCAAATGAATAGCTAACTAGCTTTCACACGAAGCACCATTACAACACAATATAACTTGGGCTAACAAAGGGCTAAATGACTCAGCAGTTAGCTAAGTACCATTGCAAAAGATCAGCCATTAACACCTTTTAATCGCGATCTTTTGATAGCTTAAATTTAGCGTTTTTAACATCATATTCCAAACTATGGTCATCTTAAACAAGTATTACAACAATTTTCAGCATTAACTTACTGTTGGTTCCACTCCTAGGTTAGTACAACCAAATTTCTGGCGAGCACATTTTCACATTGCTTTCATCATGGCAGATTGAACAAAAAAAGGGTTTATGCAGGAAACAGGAAGTAGCTACAATTAAAGGTGCAGTAACGCAAACCACCACTAGAGGGAACATAACCCCACCCAATATCTGACAGGTCAGCACACTCCCCGCTTGGTATACATGTATACCACTATTTACTCTTCTCTAGTGACATCAATAGCACAACATCAGAGATGGGTCTAAGGTACTCTTTAACTACCCCTTGGCTAGAGGTCTTAACTGTGACCTTACGGACCTTGTTGTCTGAACTAGGAATGGCCTTAACTATTCGCCCTAGAGGCCACATGTTGCGCTTTGCTTGATTGTCCTTTATCAAAACAATGTCACCTTCCTGGAGACTGGACTTCTCGGAGGTCCACTTCCTCCTTGGTTGAAGTGTGGTCAGGTACTCCGACCGCCACCTCTTCCAGAAGGAGTCCGCCAAGCTCTGGACCTGGCGCCACTGGACCTGGCTGAGGTGATCCAGGTCGAAGTCTCCCAGGGGTGCAGGACTGACACTCGCCTTCTGGGTGAGCAGAGTGGCAGGTGAGAGGATTTCAGGTACCTCTGCATCATTGGAGACTGGGACTAGCGGGCGTGCATTCATGATAGCCATAACCTCAGCCATCAAGGTTGTAAGGACTTCATGAGACAGTCGGGTAGCACCATCCTTCGCAAGCAGTCCATCCAGTATCCGTCTTGCCACTCCAATTAACCTCTCCCAGGCTCCACCCATGTGTAAAGAATGGGGAGCATTGAAGGTCCATGTACATCCCTGCTCTTGCAGATAGTTCTTGATCTCAGGATCGCCAGTGTTGGTTTGAAGCTCGCGGCATGCACCAATGAAATTAGTGCCTCCATCCGACCTTAAGTGCTTGACAGGTCCACGGATGGATAGGAAACGCCTCATGGCGTTGATGAAGCTTGAGGTCGACATGGATTCAATAACCTCAAGGTGCACCGCTCTGGTGCTCAGGCAAGTAAAGATGACTGCCCACCTTTTGCTCTCAGCGGCACCACCTCGTGTCCGCCGAGTGGTGACAGTCCATGGGCCAAAGACGTCGAGCCCTACGTGAGTAAAGGGGGGATCCGTTGCCAGCCTATCTGCCGGCAGATCTGACATCTTCTGCACTTCTCTCCGTCCTCTCAACTTCCTACAAGTAACACATTTGAAAATGATGCTGGAGATGAGCTTCCTACCTCCTATTATCCAAACACCAACGGTACGCAGTGCACCCTCTGTGAAGTGCCGACCCTGGTGGGCTACTTTGCCATGGTAGTGTCGGACCAGGAGAGTGGTCACATGATGGCCGGCTGGTAGGATGAGTGGGTGTTTCTCTTGGTCTCCCAAGTCTGCCCTGCGTATCCGACCTCCGACTCTGATCAATCCATTCTCATCGATGAAGGGGTCAAGCTTTGCAAGGGAGCTTTGACAGTGCACTGTGGAACCCTGAATTAAGCATTTCAGCTCCTCTTCATAAACATCCTCCTGTACAGCCTTGAAGATTTTTGTCTTTGCTTGGGACCGCTCTGTGGCGAGAAGCTGGCTGCATTGATGCCATCCCTTGCAACCATCACTATTCTCTCCAGAGAAAGACTTGGCTACATGAACAAGAAGTGCCATACCTCTTACTAGGCTCTTCCAAGAAGAGAAGCGTTCAAATCTTTCTGAGCCAAGAGGCTGTTCTGTGACTTTGGTAAGTAGACAGGTGGCTTGTGGCCTAACTTCTTTGTCTGTGTCTGCATCAACAAGCTCAAACGTTTCAGCCTCCTCAACCTTATCCGTGGCTGACTGCCTGAGAAACTGGGGACCGAGCAACCAGCTGGAAGATGAAAGTTGAGCTGCTGAAAGTGGTCTGGTTCCCTGGTCCGCAGGGTTCTGGTCTGTCAAGATGTACTGCCACTGTTCTGGTTCAGTAGATCCACGAATGCGAGCTACTCGGTTAGCTACGTAGGTGTAGAACCTTCGTGAACTGTTGTGAATGTAGCCCAGCACAATGCGGCTGTCAGGTAAGAACTTGACTGCCTGTAGCTCTATGTCTATCTCAGACTGGATCACTTCTGCCAGCTCAACGGCCAAGACAGCTGCACACAACTCCAGGCGTGGAATGGTGTGCATGGGGTAAGGTGCAAGTTTTGATTTACCCATAACAAATCCTACGTGCCATCTTCCTTCAGAATCTAAGGCACGCAGGTAAGCTACGGCAGCTATCGCTAGAGTTGAAGCATCTGCGAAAACACAGAGTTCTATCCTGTTACAGCATGACAAGGAGGTAGGTAGGTATGATCTGCTAATGCAAAGCTGCTCCAGGTCTGTTAAGGAGTTGATCCATGTTCTCCAGTGTGCCTCTTTCTCTGGTGGGAGAGGCGTGTCCCACTCATACTGTTCAGAGGAGATGTCTCTCACCAATGCCTTTCCCTGGACAGTGATGGGAGAAGCGAATCCAAGGGGATCGTAAAGACTGTTTATGGTGGACAGCATGCCTCTCCGACTAAATGGCTTAATGTCTCTTGAGACTCGGAATGTGAAGCTGTCAGTCTGGAGCACCCAGTTCAGGCCTAAGCTCCTTTGAAGGGGCAATGGGTCTGCTCCCAGATCGAGATCTTTCAGGTCACTTGCTCGTTCCTCCACTGGGAAAGCCTCCATGACCCTCGGACTGTTTGAGGCGATCTTGTGGAGTTTTAAGTTGCTCTCAGCTAGCAGAGCCTTGGTTCGCTGCAGGAGATCGATCACCTCATGCTCCTTGGCCAATGACGTGAGCCCATCGTCGACGTAAAAGTTCCTGAAGATGAACTCCCTTGCATCACTACCATGCTCAGCTTCTCCTTGCTCTGCAGCTCTCCTCAGCCCATAAGTCGCTACTGCTGGAGACGGGCTGTTGCCGAATACATGCACAGTCATCCAGTAGTCAATGATGTCCTTGTCTGGATCATTGTCTTTGTGCCAGAGAAACCTGAGGAAGTGGCGGTGGTCCTCTCTGACCTTGAACCCATAGAACATTTGCTCTATGTCAGCGGTAGCAGCAATTTGTTCTCTTCTGAACCGTAATAGGACTCCTATTAGTGTGTTGTTCAGGTTGGGTCCACTGAGAAGCACATCATTCAATGATGTCCCCTTGTACTCCGCGCTGGAGTCAAATACAACTCTTATTTTCCCCGGCTTCTGGGGGTGGTATACGCTAAATATCGGCAGATACCAGCACTCCTGCCCGAGCTGTAGTGGAGGAGCTGGCTCGGCCTGTCGGTTGTCAATGACCTTTTGCATAAAATCAAAGAAGTGCTGTTTCATGTCAGGTTTCTTCCTGAATGAGCGTTGGAGGGATTGGAGTCTTTGAGCGGCCTGCTCTCTGTTGCACAGAAGACGCTTACGAGGAGTATGAAAGGGTAGTGGCGCCACCCAGTGGTTTTCATTGTCCATATACACCTCGTCTTCCATTATTCTCAGAAACTCACTGTCATCTACTGACATGGCTGGTTTGTTGTCGGCTGGTGTTGTCTGGAACACACTTTCACCAAGACCATCCCTACATGTCTCTGGAATGGCTTCCTCACTGCGAGTTGGGAACTGAAGGCTGCACTGAATCGGTTCACTGGGTCTCTCCTTGATGTGAATGCTGTTAGTGCAGGGCTTAAAGAAGGAAGGGCGTCCATTTTGGAGGACATGGGTCTTATAAGCATTGACTTCCTGAGTCTTGTGAGCGCCACCCAGACACAGCTCTCCCACTATGACCCAGCCGAGATCAAGGCGCTGAGCGTATGGCGAGTTGTGTGGTCCGTTGCGCTGCTCTCGCACCTTGTGCAAGCTCAAAACATCTCGGCCTAGTAGCAGAAGAATGGGTGCACTGTTGTCAAGTGCAGGGATTTTGTCAGCCACTGGTCTGAGGCGAGGGAAATATTGTGCGCACTCAGGGGTCGGGATCTCTGACCGGTCACCAGGTAAGTATTCACACTCCAGCAATGTGGGCAGTGTGACCTTGGTCTTCCCATCGAGAGATTCCACAATGATGTTGGTTGCTTTCCTTCCTGCAGTCTCCACTCTGCCTGAGCATGTTTTTAGCGTGTAGGGGGATGCCCTGCTGTTAATACCCAACAGACTGAAGAACTCAGATTTCACTAAAGACCTATTGCTTTGGTCATCGAGTACAGCATATACTCTGTGAGACTTGCTTGGATTATCAGCATGGGAAACCTTGACCAAGCAGATTTTAGAACAGGATCTAGGCTGGGGTGCATCGCCACATATCTCTGTGCACTTAGAAGTGACAACAGGAGTTGCTGCAACTTCACTCTCCCCGCTTTGCTCCCCTCCTTGCTCCCTGCTCTGGTCATTCCCAGGTGAGTGCCCAGCCTGCCCATGAGGCGACCATGGTGCTGGACCAGGATGCATCGCTGAAGTGTGCTTGTCACTCTCACACTCTCTGCATTTGAGTGCGGTCTTACAGTCTTTGGCAATGTGCTTGGTGCTGGCACAACATCTAAAGCAGATCGAGTTCTCCTTTAAGTACGCTTTCCTCTCATCCAGGTGCTTTCCTCGGAACCCACGGCATTTTGTGAGCGGATGTGGTTTGTTGTGGATTGGACATTCTTTGTCCGGTTCAGTTTTCTTCACAGATGTGCTGTCCTGAGATGCACCACCTGCGGCTGTGACATCAGTTTTCCTCGCTGTTACAGCGGATTTGTAGATGTGTTTTTGGTCTGGAGGGTTAGCTGCAGTGTCTTTCCTTTTAATGTCAGGGAGAACAGGTGAATGTTCCTGCTTTGGAACAAATGGCTTTGGGGCAGAATGAGGAACGTTGTGTCCAACCATCATGGGCTTGTGTTCATTTCTGTCCACGAAAGACTCATACAGTGAATCTTGTTCCTTAACGCTAGAGAGGTGTGAATTCACCGGTGCTTGATGATCAATTTGTTGCTGTGGAGCTGGGCTTGGTTGCAACCGTGGTGCATGTGCAACGAATGGCTGTGTTTCCACGTAGCGTTGTGTGCGTCTCACTGGATCATCAAGGGCTAGATTCTGTAGCTCACCAAGAGAGTCGCTGTGTCTTGGATCGAGCTCTGCTGCTGCAGCTTCTTCCAATATAGCTGCCTCTCTTGATGCTGCAGTTGCTTCTTTCTCTTGTTGTAGCACGTGAAGATTTGCGTCTATTGAAGCCCTTTCTTTAATCATGGCAGCCTCTGCTGAAGCCCTTTGTTCCATTATGGCAGCTTCTACTGAAGCCCTTTGTTTCATCATGGCTGCCTCCTTCTCTGCAAAGGATGCTTTGACTTTAGCTGCTTCAGCCTTAGCTCTGGCTCTTGCTGCAACAATGCTGGCAGATGACCGGGTTGATGCTCTGGAGGACTTGTGTGAATTTGAGGCTTGAGACCTTGTCTCCAACTGAGACGGACGGTCCTCCTCACCAGCGTGGCTCATCTTGGCTTGCTTCTGTGTGCTGTTCACCGTATTTCAGCTGCCTATCCCCGCTGCGTGGTCAACATTTTACTATTCTGTCCTGATAATACGGCTGGGTATTGTAGACAGATAGCGAACAATAAAGACAGCAGGCTGGTTCCAGGTTGACTGATTTACTGAAATCAGTTTTTGTCTTGTTTGTTTTGTAAAACTGAAACACAATGAAATATACATAATACAGAATGTTACATAAGAAATAATAATACAACACTCTGTATATAAACAGTTTCTCTTATTACAGGCACTTAACTCAGGTAAGTAAAGGGCCTTTTCCACTAGCACGCTTTAGCGCGACACGGGACGACTCAGCACGCTTTGTACGCTTTTCCACAAGCCCCAACACGGTTTAACAGCCGCAATTCTCAGCCCCGCTGAAGGGCAGGGTACAGCAGTGCTGAGCTGTGCCGTGTTGTGACGTTAACAGACTGGTCGCCGCTGATTGGTCAGGTCGTAACCGGTGCTGAATGGTCAGGTTGGAACCGCCCCTCTCCTCCTCCTCATCTACCAAATCTTCACGACCTTCTCAATAAAGTTTTTGAAAAAAAAAAAAAAAAGAATCTTCACGACCGCCTTTACTCAGCACGCAACCACCGTTGGCGGTTCCTTTCAGTGTATTGCTGTGCTATTTTCATTTATTTTCTATCAAAAATGGCTTCGCGTAATAAGGGTGTTCCATGGACCAGTAAGGAGCTGCAGTGTCTGTTCACTGCATTGTCAGACGAACGTATGCAGCGCGAGTTAGACGGAGCTGCCCGGAATGAAAAAATATACCGGGAGGTCTCGACATCGGAGTCCTTTAACGGTGAGTTTTAATTTTTTTTTATTGTGCGTTTTTTCGCAAATATATTCGGTAAGACGCTCAGTTTATTTATGCAATAAAAAAGCTGTTCATTTGTGGATGATGATCGCTGCTTAATTGCAGCACACTGCGGACTCAAGCTTTTATTTTAATTATTCATGTGAACAATACGCTGAAATAAGCTTATGTATTCTTGTTAAAAACTATTGTGCTGTATTTTATTGTGTGCATTTTCCTTGTAGAATCATCCCACGCGTCCGCCGCGACAGCCCGTCCGGATTATTCAACCGAGCCTTCCTGACCCACAGCTGGCAGAGACGGCTTCATTCATCCGAGTTGTGACCCAGTTTGGGAAGCTGGTGTAGACACTCAGTGGTCGGCGTGTATAAAATGTCGATTAACCTTCATGTTGTGTTGCAAAGTTTTTTTTTTCTTTTAATATTTTGTATATAATAAAATGGAATTGTTTTGGAAAGTGTGGTTTGTCTGTTATAACACTGAATTATAAAACAGTATAATTTCATAGAAATTCCATTGCCTAATCTGATCAAAATGATACTGATCTTCCTGTCAGGGTCAACCATTGTAAAGGTAATGTAATTTTTAACTAGACCAAAAAACAAATGTTTTTGTAAGCTTTCTGTTCTTTTTATTGCAATATCATAAAAAATTAGCCCCACATGATCCAGTTCTAAACTTTGGGTACATTTTTTTATGTTAACTTATAAGAAGTTGCACAGTTGGACTTTAAAATGCAGCAGGAGAGACTGATCAAGCTTACAAGTCAATGTAAAAAAGTAAGTATATGTAAATTGAATGTTCTATCGGCATTCCAAATTCAGAGAATTACAATACTTTAGAAGGAGTGTAGCATCATCTAAACGGAAAATAATAATACTGTTGTTCCAAACGTTGACCTGAAGGTGAAAAACATGAATTTTTTTTAATTCAGTACATCCAAAATGCCCTAGGATGTAAAAAAAAATTATTTGGTGTAGGCCAGTGTGCCACAGTCTCATTATTTAATACGAATAAAAACAAGTTTCAGCTCTTTATTTCTAGGTCATTTGGCAGTTAATTCAAAACAAAAGTGACTTGTGTTGTTGCAGCTTAATTATGAGATAAAATTAATTGTGAGATAAATCCACAGAGCGAGCAAGGCAATAATCCTTGAATCCTTTTTTGTCTCGTGTAAATAAGGACTCAGTGGGTGCGTAACGTCGCGGGAGTGTGGCCCCGCCTCGCTCAGAATCTGCTGCTGCCCCGCTTCTAAAACCTCCTAACAAACCATCACAGCACAAGCACAACACCAATGGAGACAGAAGCATTCTGAGCCGTACTGAAGTGAACCGAGCCGTACCGAGGTGTGCTGGGCTAGTGGAAAACAGGCATAATTTGCTTTACAGATTCAAACTGAGGTAAGTATTTCACAGTTTCCACAGGTTACAAAGTTAAGGTAAGTTAAATCAGGTAAGTATTACGAAATTATACTAACACATTTTTATTTGACAGAGGACAGCTACACAGCTAAGTAGCAGGTAAGCATAGCCAAATGAATAGCTAACTAGCTTTCACACGAAGCACCATTACAACACAATATAACTTGGGCTAACAAAGGGCTAAATGACTCAGCAGTTAGCTAAGTACCATTGCAAATGATCAGCCATTAACACCTTTTAATCGCAATCTTTTGATAGCTTAAATTTAGCGTTTTTAACATCATATTCCAAACTATGGTCATCTTAAACAAGTATTACAACAATTTTCAGCATTAACTTACTGTTGGTTCCACTCCTAGGTTAGTACAACCAAATTTCTGGCGAGCACATTTTCACATTGCTTTCATCATGGCAGATTGAACAAAAAAAGGGTTTATGCAGGAAACAGGAAGTAGCTACAATTAAAGGTGCAGTAACGCAAACCACCACTAGAGGGAACATAACCCCACCCAATATCTGACAGGTCAGCACAATTATTATTATTATTGTTATCATTATTAGTGTCTTTATGTCCTTGGTTATTTATTTATTCTTTGTCCACAGCTTCGGGTTTCTCATTATTATTTCTGTCTTTGCCTTAGTTTTGTTATGGTTCGAGCGCCGATCTCGTCCGCGCTCGAGCCATGCACCATTCCCGGCCATCTGACGGCTGTGTGCCCCTTTTGCTCTCTGAGCTTTTATTGTGACAGCACTTGGAGGGGCTTCCGGCTGTCAGAGCTGTCAGCTGTGTCACATTTCGTCTCATCAGCGGCTCCTTACTTAAGAGGGCAGTTGGGAGCGAAATGTGCGGCAGTCTTGTCAAAAACCTGTTCATTGTCGGACGTTATCGAGCTCTCCTTTGTTCGGACGCTGACCATTATTCCCCTATATTCGTAAGTGTGTTTCCTTGAGTATTCATTTCCCATTGTCATTGTCTGTATTCTGTTGTAGTGTGTTTTAGACTCCCGTGGCTGGTTATTTTGTTCCTTTTCTGTTCTTTTAATAAACCGTGCAAACTCACCGGTGACTTGTGGCGTCTTATGATGGCTCGCAAGGGCCATCCATGACAGTAGACTGCCGCCAGACTGAGACACCAGTCCCGGTGAGTTTTGTCTAAATTGGACTTTGGTTTTTCCCTGTCTGGGTACCTGTGTGCTGGGAGGTATGTCGTCACGCAGGGGCCACGCTCGGAGCCTGGGCTACGAGCTGGTGGAAGCCTTGGACTATGTAGATGGGACTATCTTCACGGCTGGCCTCTACGACACTCCCAGCGATGTACGCTGGCACCTGGACCTTGCTGAGGATATTATTAATCGCCTTCCCCGCTATTCCAACCACCCGGAAGTTACGGCGAGGAAGGCTGAGATCGCTGTGCAGCGGGAGAGACTCCGTGGGCTGGAGAGAAACCCGGGCAGGAAGCCGAAGAGGAGGTATCCTCGCTCCTTGCTTCAGGATCCCATTCCTGTCCCCGCTCCAGGCCAGGAGTTCGCACCGCCCAGGGGTGATCCCCGAGAGAGTGTGTCGTCAGTCGGAATTCCCCCAGAGACGCTACGTCTGACAGCTGTTTCCATCAGGGACCGAGTGGCAGCTGCTCGCTCTGCCGTTCACCCTACACAGGTGATAAAGCATGTGACGGCGGCAGTCAGGCTGGTGGAGAGGAATCCAGCGTTGAAGGACTATCCTGAGTTCGCCGACCTGCTCGCTTCTGTTTCCGCACAGGAGCGGCGCTTCCCGAATCTCTCCTTCACCTCGCCCTCTGCCGGTAACCGTCGTCACACAGCCAACAAGAAGCCTCAGCAAGAACCCCGTCTGGATCCTGCTCCGGGTCGTCACAAAGACTCTAACTTTCTGACAGCTGCCGCTCCTACGTCTCGTCAGGAGAGAATTCCTGCAGCCTTTCTCCCAGGGTCACCTCCTCTCGCTGTTCCATCAGTTCCTGGTGCCCGGATCGCTTCGGCTGTCACCCCCTCCTCCTTGACGTCATCCTCGGCTCCTGTGAGGGTTACGAGTTCTGCTCCGGCGACGCCCGTCATGGATCCACCGTGAGCGGCTCCTCCTCGTCCTCCCAGGGGGCCCTCCGTCACCATCCAGCGGGGCAAGGGAGAAACGAAGTCCACTGCAGCGGGTTCCATCGGGCCTCCTTGGATCAGGCAAGTAACTTTTCATTCTGTTCCCATATTAGATGAATTGTCTTGCTTGATTCCTGGGGGCGGAGTTCGGGGCTCACAGTCCCCTGAACTCCCTCCACCTGCTGCAGCAAATAGTAATGGACCTGCTACCTCTGTGTCTTCTCCCTCTGAGCGTTCCGCGGCACCAGGCCTACGCCGTCGGACGAGGTGGGAGCCTGTGGCCCTGGATAGCCTGGTTCCAGCCCCGCAGCCATGTCATGGGCAGAGGAGGAGAGCGGACTACAGTTTGGAGCCTGAGCCGATGATGAAGCGTCCCTGGGACTCCACGGAAGAGCAGTCCAACCCAGCAGGTCGAGGAACCCCTGCCACCACGCCATGCGGGTCGTCAGCGTGGACGTCAGCGTTGGAGGTTCCTCAGGCTGTGAGGAACATCATGCCGGCTGCAGAGCCCGCCACAGCCGAGTGGGAGCCTGGCGATGACCTTCTTCGTCCAGAGCCCGGATCGACAAAGTCCTGGACGGCGACAGAACTCGAGTGCAGGCAAGTGCTCTATTTTGTCTTCCTTCTATCAATTCTGGAGCATTTTTGCCTGCCTCTCGGGGAGACGAGCCAGGTGCAGCTGTCCGCTGCATCCAAGCCCGTCTCACTGGGCTCTGTCGCTACCGGTGATCCTGATCCTGGTTCTTTTCCTTTTCCTGAGCCTTCTCCCAGGGCCACCGGTGCAGAGTCATTCTCGGTCGCTGTGTGGGAGGTTCCGGGTCTAGGGTTGGAGGTCGTTTCTGGTGCTGCGCTGACCCAGTCGGGGTCCATCGTGGGTGCGGCACTGACCCAATCGGGGTCCATCATGGGTGCTGCTCCGATCCAATTGGGGTCCGACGTGGGTGCCGACGAGACCCAATCGGGGTCCATCGCGGTTGCTGCTCCGGCCCAATCGAGGTCCGTCGTGGGTGCCGCGCTGACCCGATCGGGGTCCAACAGGGGTGCAGCGCCAGTTCGGTCCAAGGTCGGTGAGGGAGCTGCAGATCCTCTGCCGCCTGACGCTAGATTGGCTCATCACCTCCATCATCTTCACCATCATCCTTCCCCCTATTCATCTTCACCGGGGGCCGTTGGGGTTCTCCATGATCGGCTCGGCTCTCCCTCATTTTTCCCCTTTCCAGGGAGGCCGTCTTCAATTTCCCCCCTGCGGTCCTGGGGGTTGGGTGATGCGGGTCGGCCGCCTGGAGGACTGCCCTGCCTGTTTGGCGTTCTGGATCGGCCACCCGACAAACTTTCATGTCCGTTTGGCGATCTGGCCCGGCCGCCAGAGGAATTGTGTTTCCTGGCATGGGACTGGGGTAGGCCGCCTGAACTGTTCCTTTTCCCCCTGCCAGCGACATGGACGCTAGATGCAGGGCGACCCCCTGAACGATCGGCTTTCATGCCATGGTGTTAGACTGCCGTCATCCCTGGCGTTATGTTCCTGTTCTCCTTTAACCTTTTGGGATGTGCGGGGGTCTTATGTACAGAATTGTATATGTATGAAGTTGCATTTGTCACCGCTTCCTAGCGGGTGTTTTTTGTTTTTCCCTCTGTTTTAATATCCATTCGTTGCCTTTACAAGTTTGTGTGTATGGATTTAAAACTGCAAGGTTTCAACATTTGTAGTGTTTTTTTTTTCCTCTCCCCCCTTTCCTTTGTTGGGGGATGATATGTTTGTTCCCTTGAAACTATGTATCTTGGTCGTTGCCCTGAGTCTCTGTTTATGGCCGATGGGCTTAGTGTTCCTTATTTGGGTGTATTATCCTGCCTGTGAGAACATTATGGGGTATTTCTGTTTTTTTTTTCTCCTACTGTGTAATTGCCTCATTTGTTCCCTGTATCCATCTTGGTTTTTCTTTTTTTTTCCTCTCTTGCTGGCTCTCACCCTCCAGGCCTGTGTCCCCATCCGCCCACCCTGGGGCGGGGGGGAGACTGGGGTGTCATAGGGCGCTCGTAGTTTGCCCTTGGGGGGGGGGGAGGTACTGTTATGGTTCGAGCGCCGATCTCGTCCGTGCTCGAGCCATGCACCATTCCCGGCCATCTGGCGGCTGTGTGTCTTGTTGCTGTTCTCAGGTGCTTCTGAAGATTGCAGTCGGTCTCAACCGCACTTTAGTTTGCAACCCACTAATATGCTTTTGTCCTTTACTGTGACAAAGGAAAAATAATCTGCCTATTTCCACAAAAACAAAATAGCTTCATCTTTTCCTCCGCTCAGTAGTGAACAGGCTCTTTGCAATAGGTCACGTTGACTGATGGCTGCGTCAGCTACATAGGGTCAGTTTGTATTCATTTGCACTAAAAATATCTATCCATATTAGTAAAACGAGTAATGAGTAATGCAGCTGATCAAATTTCAGTAACTGTAATGCATTACTGAATTTTTAAACAGTAATTTCATTACACAGCACATTACTGCAAAAGTAGTGGCGTTACTTCCAACATTGAGGTTCACCAACAGGGACAGCTTGTCAGGGCGTGGGCTGGGTCCCATGCCCTCATTCTGATTTATAGTTTGTGTTTCTGGTCATTAGGGCAGTGGCTCCTGCCCACGTTCTTGCTTTAAGTTTTGTATTGTGGGATTTTCTGTATTTACAGTGATCCCTCGCTACTTCGCGCTTCACCTTTCGCGCCCTCAGTGCATCGCGGATTTTTCAAAAATATTCATCAAAAATTCAAAATTGAGAAATAATGGGCGGGCGCTAGCAGAAGGCAGGGAGACTACATTAGACCATCAGGTATCAACACGGAGAGCCGCACAACTCAAAATCCACCTCTCTGTTCGCTATTCTCGTGTTGGCTCGGCTCGGAAATCTCGCAAGCTGATTGGCCGAGACGTTTCACCCCGCAAGCTGATTGGCCGAGACGTTTCACCCACCTTCTCTCCCTGCCGAGCGCCCATGCAGCGAAGGAAGACCGCATTCATTGCTCGTTATCGCTCGTGTTGCTTAGTCTCGCCGCGTGGAACTTTTTGCTGTTCTCTTGTGCCATTTTGTGCGAAATAGTCTTCCCGTCGAGCCACTACGCCGCCTCCTGCAGCTTCTCCAGCTCTATCGGAAGCTGCCCTCGACAATCCTGCGCCTCTAGCACCTGATGATGAGGCGTCACCTGAGGAGCAGTAAAGCTCTCATTAGCCTGTGCAGTAAATCATCTTCATCTTGAGTTACGTATCTTGTTATAAGAATAAAAGAGTTCTAAAAACATATTTATGTACACTTTATTTACATCTACGTATGTATGTACACTTACACACACACACACACACACACGTATCATATGAGAGAAAGAGTGAGAGAATGAACGTACGTATTATTTATGGGTGACGTCATTAGGGGTGACGCTACTTCGCGGTTTTTCGCTTTTCGCGGTTGGTTCTGGAACCCATTAACCGCGATAAGTGAGGGATCACTGCATTATTATTAGTATTATCTTGCTCTTGTTTTATGTATCCATGCCTTAGTCTCTGGTTTCATTTTATTATCTTATTATGATTATTCTTGTTATGATCTTCGGTAGTTTTGGTTCGGGCTTTTATTTTGACAGCGCCTTTTGTTTACTTCCATTTTCTCCTAGCTTGTTTCATGTAATGTTAAGTTCTTGATTAACCACAGCTGTTTATGATTTAATTAATTACCTTTGCTCTATTTAAGGGATGGCACCCCATAGTTTGGGGCCTGAATTCCGCCCCAGAGGGGCTCAACTCCTTATGACACAGCTACCTCACAGATGATAGAATTTTAGACATAAAGAAGCTAATAGAGGTATAACTGGTACAGGAAGTCTTTATCAAGGTTCTGGTTGATCCCTGTGTCTGACAGAGATGACAATGAATGAGAGGGTACCAGATGGCACAGTGATTTGACTGAAGAGGCATACAGTATGAGCTAGAACTTATAGATGCAGGACCAGAGGAGAACTTTTAGTTTGCGATCCTGGCCATGAACATCAGACAGTTTATCTGCAAGGATGAGCTGATATTGGTTGATTTTTTAAAAGTTTTGATTTAGTTTCTTTTTTTTGTGCTTCTATGTAAGGGGAAAGTCTATTCCATCTTTTTTTTTAGCCAGACTGTTCACAGAGTAAGCCATGCTCATTACCAGTATGTATCAGACATGCATCTGCAGGACTTGTATGTTGAGATGGAAAGCAAGGTATATTAGTTGTTAGCATTGCTGCCTAACATTAAAAGGGTCTGAGATTGAACTTAGGCTTGACCTGGGTTCAAACCCATCTGTTCTTCCGCTGCAGTGTGGCAATGACTTGCATAACAACCATTACTCCAATTATGTAATTTATAGTGTAGGTAGGAGAAACATAATTTCATTCCACTGTGCATGTGTTGCTGTGTAGGGACAGAATTACAATAAAGTGTCATGAATTGCCGGAACGACAGGGAGGAGAGACCCAGGCGCTGAATTGCAGATTGTGGTATTTATTAGACAAACAAAAGTCCAAACTGTGTACAACTAAAAATACAAACAGAGCACAAAGCAAAAAACTTATGAACAAAGGCAGCAATGGAGAAAACAGGATTTGCGAAGACAATAAATGTCTGAACGGGAAAAGGGTTCAGACGCAGAGAATACTACAGATGCCAGCAATACAGGAACGAAAAAACCGCCCTTAAATAGGGCCAGAAACAAATAAACACAAATGGTAACAGGTGTGAACCACATGAGCGGGATGGAGGAGAGGGTGATGACAATCAGCTGTGAGTCATGAGGAGAGGAGACGGGGCTGACAGCTTGACAGGGCACCGCCCACAGCCAGGGAAAAACCCCAAAGTGCCTCTGACAGCTGCAACCCTGGAGAGAGAAAGAAAGAGAAGAAAACCGGCAAGAAACAAATACAATGTGATAACAAATAAAGACAAGTAAACCCAAATATGTAAATAACAAAACTACAATGAATGTAAACAGGAAAATAAGTCATGCTAAGAAACAAGACAGAATATGTGAAAACCAACCGAGGATAACATAACAGGGATAGAACTCAAAAAATACAACACTATACAAATATGGAAAGAAAGGCAAAGAGACAGAGCATGGCGTCATTCCCCCGTGCTCAGATCGTGACATAAAGTTTTTTTTTTCTTCAGATTAAAGCAAAACTATGTCATACCACCTTAACACAGGGGTGGAAATCTTTGAGAGATTGTTGGGTGATGAAAAAATGGCCAGATCTCTCTACGATCTTTCAGTAATTTCTCAGCGCTCACCAAGATCTCTCAATGATCACTCAGTGATCTTCACTGGTCTCCACAGTTGCCAAGGTTTTGACTCAGTCCAAAACAATCTCTTAATTAGATTGTTGAGAGATCATTGGGAGACTGAAGAGATCACTGAGTGCTCCTTGTCCGCTCAACGATCTCTTCAATCTCCCAATGATCTCTTAGGAATCTTTCAATGAATGCCAAGTTTTTCCACTCCAAAGGTAGAGATAAGATAAGATAAGATAAGCCTTTATTAGTCCCACAATGGGGAAATTCCAGGATTGCAACAGCACAGGGATAGCAACACTCAGAGCAACAATCAGAAGGCAAGAAAAAAACAAGAACAGCTAGTAAATATATGTACATATTACTATATATATATATATATATATATATATATATATATATATATATATATATATATATATATATATATATATATATATACAGTGCGGAGCATTATGGTTGGTGAATAGATAGTTGAGAGATCAGTGAGGGATTGCTGAGTGTTTGATGAAAGACCAATACATTTAACTGAATGGGTGAAAATCACGTAGAGATGATTGGAACATCGATGAGATCGTTTAGAGATTGCTTCCCTTTGATGACTGTTGAGAGATTATTTTGGACTGAGTCAAAACTTTAAGGAGACAATGGCGACCATGGAGATCACTGTAAGATTATTGAGAGATCTGGTCATTTTTTTCATTGTTAAACAATCTCTAAACAATGTCTCAATGATCACCACTATGTAAAAGGGGTAGAAGTGCACTAGAAACCTCTTAAAAGCTCTCTTGGTCTCTCAGGAGCTTTCAAAATTGAATTTTTGATAGCACCACAATCTCGCAAACGTACACAGAAACTGCTTTTTTGTGGCTTTAGAAGATCGTTGAGAGATCAGTGGTCACCCAACGATGTCCATCTGTGCAAAGGGGTACTTACTTTTCTGTTCCTGGAAGGAACACTGAAAAGACTACAACTGGCACATTTTACAGCCTCAGTCCCAAAAACCAATCACAGGGTGCTTTTTTTCATTTGGCAGCTAAAGTTGTGCTATATGAATGACTAATGGAGCTCTGACTGTGAACTTGTCCACTTGTCTTTTCAATGTTCTTACCAGGAAAAAGAAAGTTACATAGTGCCATTGCAGGTGATGAATGCCCAGTCAGGATATGGTGGAACTGTCATTCACAGATGAATTGTTGCTGTACCATTAAAGTGAGTTTGGAAGAACACAGTGTTCATTTAGGGACAAATAGAGTTTACTATTAGTTTCACTATATGGTCAAAGCAGTAACTCCTACCCCTTCATTTTAGCACACAGTTACATCCTCTTCCTGTTTGGTCAACATAAATTCTGAAAAAACTAAGCTGTTACCCTTGTGATAATAATTCAGTATGTAAAGACATCAATTTGTACTAGAGCAGTGATAAAGAAAATTAAAAGGTGAAAACAGACAACAGACTCCATAAAAATCCTATCCAAATGCTGTTTTGTGATTGTAAAATAAAAACTCTAGGCTTTAAAATGTTAATTTAAATACATGATTCTATTGTTATTCTATTATCCCTTCTATCCAGACTTAGAAATTGAGAATTAATGTCAACTCCCCTGTCCAGATTGAGTAAGTGGGTTAATGGGCGTTCAAAGACGAGTCAGTGATGTGATGGTGCTTATCTTTTTCCTGTTGATCCCCATGGGAGTATTCGGTTTCCATCTCTTTCAACATGCCCTTGAACACGACACCAATCAAAGGTGCTCTGACCTCCCCTTTTAAAGCCATAAATGTTTGATGCTCTGTAGAACTGACCAATATTGAATTTGTTGCTACAGTACTCTGAGCTCAGACACCTCTGTTGCTTTAGTATACTATGAAGACGTGTTGCTAACACAACCTGTATGCATTTATCAGGGCCATGGAGAGACCATCTGAGGGGCAGGGGCTCTAATTTCAAATAAAGGGGTACATGGAACAAGATTGTTAACAATGTGTCAACTGAATTTATATCTTAATATTGAATTACAGCAACCCTGCAGGTGTTACCCCTTTACCCGCAACTACCTTTTTACAGTGTTTCCTGCAATGTCCTTGTGTGTGTGTTGAGGGAGATATAAATATCTATCTATCTCAGTTGGATTAAATCTATTCAAGCTAGCATTTATGGTTTAAGGATCGTTTCTCATTTTTGATAATTTTTAATAATTATTATGAAATGGGGGCGAACAACCTGAATCTGTTTTTCAATAGGTTTGACCAACCGCCCTCCCCCCTGACTGCACAACAACCACTGCTGCCTCTAAAGAAATCAAGTCCTGCTGCCCACTCCCCACTCCACCAACACCCCCCCACTCCCAACACACAGCCCCCCATCCTGACCCTGACCAGGACCCAGGTGAGGACGGAGCTGAGGAAGATCAAGGCGAGGAAGACGTCGGGACCGGACGGCATCAGCGCAAAGCTCCTCAAGTCCTGTGCAGACCAGCTGTGTGGGATTGTGACGTACATCTTCAACCTGAGCCTGAAGCTAGGGAGGGTACCACAGCTGTGGAAAACATCTTGTGTGGTACCTGTACCAAAAACTTCCCACCCCAAAGACCTGAACAGCTACAGACCGGTAGCCTTGACGTCCCACTTGATGAAGACCCTGGAGAGACTGTTCCTTGCTCACCTCCGCCCCCTGGTGGAACCAGCGATGGATCCACTCCAGTTCGCCTACCAGCATGGCATTGGGGTGGAGGATGCGGTGATCTTCCTCCTTCACTGTTCTCTGTCCCACCTGGAGAAGCCCGGGAATATGGTGAGGATCATGTTCTTTGACTTCTCCAGTGCTTTCAACACCATCCAACCGATGATCCTGAAGGACAAGCTGCTGCGCGCAGGGGTGGACCAGCACCTGTCATCATGGATCCTGGACTACCTCACGAACCGGCCTCAGTTTGTGAGAACCCGGGACTGTGTGTCCGACACGATCATCGGTAACACGGGGGCCCCCCAGGGAACGGTGCTGGCTCCCTTCCTGTTCACTCTCTATACTGCGGACTTCTCACACAACACAACACACTGCCATCTACAGAAGTTCTCTGGTGACTCTGCGATCGTTGGCCTCATCTCCAGTGGAGATGAAGCTGAGTACAGAGGGCTTATCCAGGACTTCGTGGACTGGTGCCATCGGAACTGCCTCCAGATCAACGCGAGGAAAACTAAGGAGCTGGTGGTGGACTGCCGCAGGCATGGGCAACCCCTCACAGCACCAGTAAATATACAGGGAACAGACATCGAGATGGTGACATCCTATAAGTACCTGGGTGTTCATCTGAACAATAAACTAGACTGGTCACACAATACTGACGCACTCTACAAGAAGGGACAGCGCAGGCTGTTCCTGCTGAGGAGTCTCAGGTCTTTTGGTGTACAAGGGGCGCTGCTGAAGACATTCTATGACACGGTGGTGGCATCAGCCATCACTTTTGGAGTGGTCTGCTGGGGCAGTGGCATTACTGCAGCCGATAGGAAGAGACTGAACAAACTGATCAAGAAAGCTAGCTCTGTCCTGGGGCAGCATCTTGATACGGTGGAGGAGATCGGAGAGAGAAGGACGGTGGCTAAACTGTCATCTCTGCTGGAGTCCGAGTTCCACCCTATGCAGGACATACTGAATGCACTGAGGAGCTCATTTAGCAGCAGACTACATCATCCCAGGTGCACAACCGAGAGGTTTCGCAGGTCCTTCCTACCAACGGCTGTCAGACTGTACAACCTAAGCAGGGCTGCTCGCAGAGATAGCAAAAAGACGTAACAAACTAATAGTTTTTTGAATGCAAAAGATGCAATAGACTTACACAATGGTCCCCTCCGGCATACAACTAGGAAAATAGCGGTCGCTATGGAGGGTGAGAATATGTATGGGCACATAATCATACCATGTAGGATAACTAAGTAGACGGTTATGCTGTTTCATCCCATCTAGCAACAATGCTCTGCACTTTGTGTGTTTATATATTTACATATTTATTCCATTTACATATTTATTCCATCTAGCTACAATGCTCCGCACTGGGTGTGTTTATGTTTATATTTACAGTGGGGAAAAAAAGTATTTAGTCAGCCACCAATTGTGCACGTTCTCCCACTTAAAAGATGAGAGAGGTCTCCAATTTTCATCACAGGTATACCTCAACTATGAGAGACAAAATGAGAAAAAAAAAATCCAGAAAATCACATTGAAGGATTTTTAATGAATTAATTGGTAAATTCCTTGGTAAAATAAGTATTTGGTCACCTACAAACAAGCAAGATTTCTGGCTCTCACAGACCTGTAACTTCTTCTTTGAGAGACTCCTCTGTCCTCCACTCATTACCTGTATTAATGGCACCTGTTTGAACTCATTATCAGTATAAAAGACACCTGTCCACAACCTCAAACAGTCAGACTCCAAACTCCACTATGGCCAAGACCAAAAAGCTGTCAAAGGACACCAGAAACAAAATTGTAGACCTGCACCAGGCTGGGAAGACTGAATCTGCAATAGGTAAGCAGCTTGGTGTGAAGAAATCAACTGTGGGAGCAATTATTAGAAAATGGAAGACATACAAGACCACTGATAATCTCCCTCGATCTGGGGCTCCACGCAAGATCTCACCCCGTGAGGTCAAAATGATCACGAGAACGGTGAGCAAAAATCCCAGAACCACACGGGGGGACCTAGTGAACGACCTGCAGAGAGCTGGGACCAAAGTAACAAAGGCTACATCAGTAACACACTACGCCGCCAGGGACTCAAATCCTGCAGTGCCAGACGTGTCCCCCTGCTTAAGCCAGTACATGTCCAGGCCCGTCTGAAGTTTGCTAGAGAGCATTTGGATGATCCAGAAGAGGATTGGGAGAATGTCATATGGTCAGATGAAACCAAAATAGAACTTTTTGGTAAAAACTCAACTTGTCGTGTTTGGAGGAGAAAGAACACCATACCTACTGTGAAGCATGGGGGTGAAAACATCATACTTTGGGGCTGTTTTTCTGCAAAGGGACCAGGACAACTGATCCGTGTAAAAGAAAGAATGAATGGGACCATGTATCGTGAGATTTTGAGTGAAAACCTCCTTCCATCAGCAAGGGCATTGAAGATGAACCGTGGCTGGGTCTTTCAGCATGACAATGATCCCAAACACACTGCTCGGGCAATGAAGGAGTGGCTTCGTAAGAAGCATTTCAAGGTCCTGGAGTGGCCTAACCAGTCTCCAGATCTCAACCCCATAGAAAATCTTTGGAGGGAGTTGAAAGTCCGTGTTGCCCAGCGACAGCCCCAAAACATCACTGCTCTAGAGGAGATCTGCATGGAGGAATGGGCCAAAATACCAGCAACAGTGTGTGAAAACCTTGTGAAGACTTACAGAAAACGTTTGATCTCTGTCATTGCCAACAAAGGGTATATAACAAATTATTGAGATGAACTTTTGTTATTGACCAAATACTTATTTTACCGAGGAATTTACCAATTAATTCATTAAAAATCCTTCAATGTGATTTTCTGGATTTTTTTTTCTCATTTTGTCTCTCATAGTTGAGGTATACCTATGATGAAAATTGAAGACCTCTCTCATCTTTTAAGTGGGAGAACTTGCACAATTGGTGGCTGACTAAATACTTTTTTTCCCCACTGTATATATCTATATATTTATTCCATCTAGCTACATCTAGTGTGTTTATATATCTACATATTATTCCATCTAGCTACATTGCTCCGCACTGTGTGTGTTTATATATTTACATATTTATTCCACCTAGCTGCAATGCTCCGTACTGTGGGTGTTTATATATCTACATATTTATTCCATCCAGCTACAATGCTCTGCACTGTGTGTCTGTGTGTGTGTATATATATATTTTATAGTAATATGTACATATGTATATTAGCTGCTCTTGTTTGCTTGTTCTTTTTCTTACCTTCTGATTGTTGCTCTGAGTGTTGCTATCCCTGTGCTGTTGCAATCCTGAAATTTCCCCGTTGTGGGACTAATAAAGGCTTATCTTATCTTATCTTAAATGTTTTTGTCTAATTATACTGAATGTTGAAAATTTAAATGGCCACTCAAAAGCACACTCTGGACATTAAGGTCATATTTGTAAATATGGATGTCACCTGACTGCAAAACAAATCTACCTATGGGTACAAATAAAGTAACCTGAATCTGAACCTGAACCTTAAGGCAGTGTTTTTCAATTGGGGTGCCACGCGCCTTAGGGTGCCATGAGAAGCCATTCCGGGTGTTGTGGGAAATTGTCTAATGCCGCTTTCAAACTACAGTTGGTGAGCCGTAGGCACAGGCTCCATTAGAATAAATTAACATCTCAACAACCCTCCATCACTTTTTCAAATTTTAAGGAGACACGGGTCTGATCTCCGACAAATAACAGCACATTTCTCCAGTGTATCAAGTTTCATGTCCTCACATTGCTGATGTCACATGAACACAACACGAGCCTGGAAGCTAGTGATACCAGCCACCACTGATTAATTGAGTCACTTACATTTTTACAAGTGTTTCATCACCCCGTGTCAAACAGCACAGATCAGGGGTTGATTCTAATACACTGATCTATAGGTTGCTGCTTACTGTCTTCTGTGTAAACGGGCAAGGTTGCAAAATGTGTATGCGCTTACACTTTTATTTGGTTGTGTGTTGCTGTCTCACATATCATATCCAGTGCCACACAAAGTGAGATACATTTTTTTCAGAAGGGCTGTCATGGAAAAGAAGAGCAAAGCATCACAGCATGAAAATTAATACAGAGTGAACCAGGACAAACAGGTAGACTGCCCAGTGCTGTACCAGGACAAGCTGGTGTCGGCTCCACAGCAGCCGGAGATGGTCAGAGAGCTGCTGCAGACTCTGCGGGAGTGACTGAACATAAATGCTCTTAAAAGAAACTCCTCACTCTCAGCCGCTGCCATGTGTGAGCCCACAACGCCGTCCAGAGGATCACACCAGCCAGGAAAATCAACTCCAGAAAGGACATCCCGATGTCGGCTCCCCTCAGCACCAAACAAGCAGAAAATTGTCACAGAGCTTCACCTGTCCATGCATCCATCTACCATCTGATTTTCAAACTAATTTATTCTCCTGGTAACGGTGGAATATCAACGCTGATTTGTATGTACAGTAATCGCACCACATTTCACACTGAGTATAAACAAATTACAATGTGAGTACAGCAGGACTGCCAAGAGCAGCACAAGCAGTTTGGAAAAATAAACAGAAAACTAAATTCCAAAATTCACATGTGGGAGCATTTTGGACTGGAGCCAAATGAGAGAGAAGAGCCCAGTAATATCAAAGAGACGGTATATCGCATATATTTGAAAAAAGTTACAACAAAAACTGAAAAATACCTTAAAAACACAACCATCCCACTCAATTTTTCCATGTGGGAACAAAACTGTGGTCCGATATAAAGCCCTACATTTCCCCGCAGTCTGGTATAAAAGAGTCTTTGACCAATATGCAGATACAAACATGAAATTTGTTATAGTTACAGGTCTAATTACAAGACTAAATTGTCATTAGATATGTCATAATAGGCAACAATGTGCCATTTTATAACATTTTGGATTGTTGGGGTGCCGCAGGATTTTTTCAATGGAAGAAGAGTACTGTGGCTCAAAAAAGGTTGAAAGACACTGCATTAGGGGTAAAGGGGCTAAAGCACCCCCCTGTGCACGTGCATGGCATTTATTGTCATCTTTATCTCTAATGTGGAAAACCTTGCAGGAAAAAAAAGCAGTTTATAGAACAATTTGGCAGACTGCTAAGACTTCGCATTTACTACTACTACTACTACTAATAATGGATTGCATTTATATAGCACCTTTCAAGATACCCAAAAGTGCTTTACAGTGAGTCCATTATTCATTCACGTCACAGACAATGGTAGTGGTAAGCTACTGTTGTAGCCACAGCTGCTCTGGGGCACACTGACATATATCAAGTCTATACTGTCTGTGCTATTCTAAAATATTCAGACATTTTATGTGCTCTATCAAAACCCAAAGTCTGGATATGAAGGGCTTGATCTTAAAATAGTTTTTTATAGAGTTGATGTCAGCTTTTTGATCTCAGCTTGTGAAAACAGCCACTCTTACTGAAAGTTTGATAGGGGATTTGAGATGCTTTTCCCCAAAGAGTGCATGTTAAATCAGCATTTTATCTTCCTTCCTTAGAGCGGCTGTGCTAAGGAAGGAAATAAATAGATGTCTTGAAGCCTGGCTAGAGAGAAAGCTAACAATTCACTTTTTAGATTTGACAGCATAATCACATATTTTATCCTTTTATGAGCAATTTAAATCCTTGAAGATAAATTGTTTTGATAAAAAAAATATGCAAATGGTGTGTAACTGCATGTAATGTATATAGTTGTAATGTTGTTGTAATGTATAGAACAACTTCAGTGGACATGCCATTGTTGTGTTTGATTCCACTCCTCCCTTCTCAGCTGTCCTGGGAACAGCTAATAAAGCTTTGATTATTACGCAGAGGTTGTTGCAGTTTCACTGAAATCTCTCTGACATCGTCAGGTGGCACCAAGAGGTTAAATTTCTTTTTACTTTGGGTCCAGCAGGGATAACCTAGAGCTGTGATCATGTCTGCTACCTCTGACTGCTTTGATGCTGGGCTTTTCCAGCCTTATTTCTTAAGTTGTGTTCTTTTGCATAATTAACCAAGCCTTCCTCCACATTTGGCTGTTTGTGGTCATATTTTCAAATAAAATAGGAACATATAGAGAAAAATAATAAATTATTAACAATAAAATAATCTGAACATAGCTATTGTTTCACAACCACTTTCATTCCATTTAAAACTTAAAGGGGTCATTCACACACAAAAAAAAAATGTGGTTTTGTAGGTTTTAACCTTCTGAAATGCATCTGTTGGTCACGTTATCATCAAAAAGTATCAGAACACTCACTTATCTTAAAAAAAAAAAACACGCGGCCTTTATATTGTTTTTCTCTCCAAGAAGCCATTTTGACTCCGGGTTGGCCACTGGATGTCATAAAATGGTAAACCCAGCCCAGCACTGTCCTTAATATCTGCCTGCTGCTCTGTTATTGGCCAGCATATCTGTCTGTCATGTAGATGGACGGGGAGCCAAAGGTGTTAACTTAAGAGGCAACAGTGGTACAAGGAAGCTCACACCAAGTGTGGCTTATACTGTTATTTTCTTTAAATTTCAGTCACCTTAATAGACATCCCTATTTCCACCTGGTTCAGTAATCCAGTCAATAATGTATCTCACGTCATTCTGGCTTATTACCTCCGCCAAGGAGGTAATGTTTTTACCAGGGTTTGTCTGTTTGTTAGTCTGTTACCAACATAACTCAAAAAGTTATGAACCGATTTTGACGAAATTTTCAGGAAAGGTGTGTAATGGTACGGGGAACAGATGATTACATTTTGGTGATGATTGAGAGTGCATACCTTCACCAAGGGCTTTGTTTGTGTTTGTGCAGCAGGATTACACAAAAAGTACTGGATGGATTTGGATGACATTTTCACCACAGGTGGTTCTTGGGCTACAGAAGAACCCATTATATTTTGAATGAATGAATGAATGAATGAATGAATTTATTTCGGATAGTACAGTACAGGTTAAAAGAAACTGAATAATATAACAACAAGGTCAAATTAGACAAAGACTCCTCTGATTATACAATTCCACGTAAGTTATCCGAAATGGGTGATGGCTGAAGCCGCAGCTTATATTGCCCACCCATATTCCATCCAGGAATTCAAAATAGAAAAAAGAGAAAACAGTCAAGAGCGATTACAATTCAAAACAAAGCTAAGACAAAATGTGACTGAGAGAAAAAAAAAGAAAACTAAGCTAGGCTAAGTTAAGCGGTTACTATTCAAAAACAAATCTAAGACAAAATGTGACAGAGGAAAAAAAAAAAAAAACTAAGCTACAACACAACACAGGCTGGATATGTCAATCCTTATGTGAGTTTACATGTCGTCTTGTAAATATGTTTGGAGTATTTCTTCCTTTAATTTTTGTTTAAATTGTCCAAGCGTTGTACATGATTTTAATTCAGGTCCAAAATCGTTCCATAATTTGACTCCTTGCACTGAAATACAGTGTTGCTTGGTGGTTGTTCTCACTGTAGGCTTTTGAAATATACATGTTCCTCTGAAGTGATATCGTTTCTCCCTTGTTTGGAACAACTTTTGGATATTTGCGGGCAGTGATAAATTCTTCACTTTGAACATTATTATTGCAGTTTTAAAGTCAACCAGATCTTTCAACTTGAGAGTTTTTTGTTTAAGAAAAAGTGGGTTTGTTGGTTCCCTGTAAGCTGCTTTGTTTATTATTCTAATAGCTCTCTTATGAAGCATAAAGAGTGGATGTATGTTTGTTTTATATGTATTTCCCCATACTTCATTACAATATGTCATGTATGGGAGTATTAATGAATGATACAAGGTGTATAGTGTGGGTTGATTCAGCAAATATTTCACTCTGTGTAATATTGCAATTGATTTGGGTACTTTACCTTTAATATAATTAATATGTGACTTCCAACACAGTTTGTTATCAATTATTACTCCAAGAAATTTAGTTTCAGATACCCTTTCAATCTCTACACCATTTACACTGAGTTTAGGTACTGGGTTGTTGTGATGGTTGTTAAAGACTATAAATTTTGTCTTACTTAAATTGAGTGTTAATTTGTTTGAATCATACCACAGTTTTAGCTTTCCTAATTCCTTTCCGAGTGTATCCAGAAGTTGTTCCAAGTTGTTTCCACTGCATAATAGATTAGTGTCATCGGCAAACAATATTAAGTCCATTTTTTCTGAAACTTTACATATATCGTTTATATACATATTGAATAATAATGGTCCCAAAACTGAACCCTGTGGGACTCCACAGGTGACCTTCAGTAACTGTGAGTTTTTGTTGCTAACACATACATACTGATATCTATTCTTTAAGTAACTACTTAACCAGGACAGTGCTACCCCTCTAATACCACAATTTTGTAGTTTCTTTAATAATAAATTGTGATCTACTGTATCAAATGCTTTTTTAAGATCCAGGAATACTCCAACTGAATACTCTTTATTTTCAATGGCTGTTGATATTTTTTCTGTAAATTCCATTAGGGCATATGCAGTTGTCCTCTTGTGTCTGAACCCATATTGCTGCTCACACAATAAATCATTCTTCAGTATGAAGTTGTCAATTCTCTCATAGAATATTTTTTCAAGTATCTTGGAAAATTGCGGTAATAGTGAAATTGGTCTGTAGTTTGAGAGTTCCCCTCTGTCGCCCGTCTTGTATATCGGAATTACTTTGGCTATTTTCATTGCATTGGGAAATATACCTGATAGGAGAGACAGGTTACAGATATACGTCAGTGGTTTTACTATGCATTCGATAACAGTTTTGACTAGTAGCATGTCAATACCATCACAGTCCGTAGATGTTTTACTTTTGAACGATTTAACAATTTCAATGACCTCTCTTTCGTCTGTGTTCTTTATGAAGATGGAGTCTTTTACAGCAGTGTTATTGCATATTGTATCGCCTGTAGGCACCGTAGTGGGTATTTCTCAGGCCAGATTAGGTCCAATGTTAACAAAAAAATTATTAAATTCATCTGCAGGTGAAGCTATATTCACACTCCGAGTCGTTTTATTATTTTTTGGAATATTAGTTGGGTTGCTTGCATTTCTGCTTTTATTTCCAAGGATACTGTTGAGTATTGTCCATGTATTTTTAATATTGTCTTTGTTTTTCTCCAGTTCTTTACTGTAATAGTCTCTTTTACTACATCTTATTATATATGTTAACTTATTTTTGTATGTTTTATACCGCTGCTCTGCTTCATTTGTCCTTTTCTTTAGGAAAGCTTTATATAATAAATTTTTCTTTTTACACGCCTTTTGTAGTCCTTTGGTTAACCATGGCTTATCAGCAAATTTGTGTTTAAGCTTTTTTTTTTACTAATGGGCAGTTTTTTTTCATAAAGAGTGGTTACAATGTTTATAAATGTGTCATAGGCTTCATTTACATCTGATACACAGACTTCTGTCCAGTCTTGCTTCAGCAAGTCCTCTTTAAAAGAATTGATATTTATAATATTGATATTTGATATTGATATTTTGGTGATGATCTCAGAATGCATACCTCAGCCAAGGCTCTTATCGTCTCACAATGTGTTAGCAACAATTCTCCAAAACTGATGGACAGACTTTGATGCAATTTTCACCACAAGTGGCTATAGGCCTACACACAAACCCATTACATTTTGGAGGTGATCCATGAGAAACGGAAGGAGCCTTGGCAGAGGTATGCGCTCTATGAGTGCTTTTCTAGTTTTGTTATATTTTTGACGTGATGCTACATTGAGCTGTTGGCATCAGCATGTTAGGCGTACTGAGTCGATCACTGTAACCGGATATGGTTTGCGTTGGTGGGGAGGAGGTGACAGACAAGCCACCTGGCATTAGTTTAATTTAACTGTCAATCTGGTGGGTTTTGATTACTATTTTCTATTCTATTCACCTCTATAGGAATCCTTGTTCATCTAACAACACTTGACCATATAAGTTGTTAATGTAAGACATTATTTGACCTTATTTTCTTGTAGTATTATCTATAACTGTGACCAAAGGTGACTAGCTGAAGCTGACAGTTTAGTCATTATTTGAGACATATGTACATTACTTGGCTCAGGCTATATACAGCGGGGAAAATACTTTAAGTATTGAACACATCAACATTTTTCTTAGTAAACATATTTCTGATGGAGCCACTGACCTGAGATTTTCATCAAATATCAGTAACAGCCCAAGTAATCTATACATACAAAGAAATCAAGGCAACTGTGTTCACAAAACAAATTATATTTAATAAAGTGGAATGACACAGGGAATAAGTATTGAACACATTAAGAAAACGAGATGCAAAAGGCATAGAAAGCCAAGAAACCAGCTTAACCTGTTGCACTTCGGTGTACCGCGGGCGGACACGTCTCTGCGTCCTAGGGCGCACGAGGGCATCCTACTGAAAAAAAAAAAGATGCATTTCCGTTCTTCCACTACAGACACAGCCGCGAACAGAAAGCCAAAGGAGTGCTTTGATTGGTTTAGATGTGATTGACCTCTCATTCGGCTAATAAGAGCCTTGAATTGGGTTTCTGAAACCTTGAAGAACCAATGACTGAAAACCTAGCAAGAAGGACCCGCCTACCAACGGCTGCGAATACAGCCAGCCAATTGAAGCACAGTAGTTCGAAAGCGTGCCTCTCTTGCAAAATCTGTTTTGTTTTAGCTGCTGGGTGACACACACGCATTCGCCAGTCTTTTTTTCTTACTACTGTTCTTATTTGTTTTGAAAAATCGTTGGCCAAAACCGCAATCATGGAAGCGCAAAACCGCAATAATGGAATTATCGTTTGACCGGGTCGCGTGACCAGAACCACGAGTCCGTAACAAGCGGACCAGCGTCATGTTCGTCTGACAATGAGGAAGAGAAGTTCACCAGTGACACTGCTGTTGTGAACAGGTAAGTGTTATAAGCTAAATTATTCTTTATCCCTGAAAATTGTAATCAAAAATGACTTTTGACCGATCGATAAATTACAACTGTGCGTAGTAGACCGCGGCGCACCGTGACCGCGGCGCACCGGGCGATGTCCGTCCTCTGTAGGGGGGGTGGGGGGTGGGACAACCCCCCCCCCCCCCACACACACACACAGCCCTGAGTGTCACCTTTCATTAGAGCCCAACATCAAGCTTCTATATTGAATCATTCAAAAGTTACAGACGTTTTTCCAAACTGTGCCATTTGGCACAATTTGGCACAGTTCAAAAATGCCTGGGAACAACCTAAGAAAAAAGCTGTGTAATATATTCATTTTTTGTGGTATTGTTACAAAATTTTGACCTCAGCTGGATAACACTTGGTTCTACATTTCTGTTGCATTTTCCAGCCAGTATCTGACAGCTGTGTGTTATTTGCAAGCATTTGTATCCAAAAAAAACCACCCAGGCGAAATTTATTTTCTTCAAGTTCGGTATGTTTAGATGACTGTTACTTAGGGAGATTATGACTGTTTTGCCAAAAAATTCAAAGTGTTTTCTTTTAAATGAGACCAACCCCTTGAAGATGCTGCAAAGGGTTGAAGAACAGCTTTTGATTTACTTTGGGTATGTTATTTTTTGGCGTTTTTAGGGAAATTGACCAGAGTGCAAGGGGTTAAATCCATCAGAATTTAGGAAGCCATCCCATCCCCAATCAGTGCAAATTAATTTCAGCTGGTTAAGTCCTGACTGATAGCCTTTAAAAAGGTCTGTGAATATTAGAGTGTCACACCACAAAGAACTCTCTTTAGACCTTTGCAACCTTATTGTTGCAAAACATAATGATGGCATTGGTTACAGACACATTTCTAAACTGCTGAATGTTCCAGTGAGCACTGTTGGAGCCATCATTCAGAAGTAGAAAGAGCATCATTTTACCAAAGACCAATCATGACCAGGAGCTCCTCACATGATTTCTGACAGAGGGGTCAAAAGAATTATCAGAAGAGTTATCCAAGAGCCAAAGACCACTAGTGGAGAGCTCCAGAAAGACCTGGAGTTAGCAGGTACTGCTGTTTCAAAGAAAACAATAAGTCATGCATTCAACCGACATGGACTTTATGCCTGGTTATCTCACAAGACTCCATTGCTGAAGAAAAAGCATGTTGAAATGCTTTTAAAGTTTGCTGCACCACATTTGGGCAAGCCAGTAAAATACTGGGAGAATATAGTCTGGTCAGATGAGACCAAATTGACCTTTTTGGATGCCCCAACACACAGCCTGTTTGGAGGAGAAAAGGCACTGCATATCAACCCCAAAATACCATACCAACAGTGAAGTTTGGAGGTGGGAGCATCATGGTGTGGGGGTGTTTTTCAGCACATAGTACAGGCAGACTTCATATAATTGAAGGAAAGATGAATAGACAAATTTTCAGAGACATCCTTGATAAGAACCTGTTGTCATCTGCCAAGATGCTGAAGATGAAACGAGGGTGGACATTTCAGCAAGGCAATGATCCCAAACACACAGCCAAGGAAACTCTCAACTAGCTCCAGAGAAGGAAAATAAAGCTGCTAGAATGGCCCAGTCAGTCACCTGATCTGAATTCAATTGAAAATCTATTGAACAAACTGAAGCACTGTCCTGGTTATGTAGTTACTTAAAAAACAGATATCAGTATGTATGTGTTGGTAACAAAAACTCACAGTTACTGAAGGTTACTTGTGGAGTCCCACAGGGTTCAGTTTTGGGGCCATTATTATTCAATATGTATATAAATGATATATGTAAAGTTTCAGAAAAAATGGACTTAATATTGTTTGCCGATGACACTAATTTATTATGCAGTGGAAGCAATTTGGAACAACTTTTGGATACACTCGGAAAGGAATTAGGAAAGCTTAAACTGTGGTTTGATTCAAACAAATTAACGCTCAATTTAAGTAAGACAAAATTTATAGTTTTTAACAACCATCACAACAACTATCTAAACTCAGTGTAAAAGGTGTAGAGATTGAAATGGTATCCGAAACTAAATTTCTTGGAGTAATAATTGATAATAAACTGTGTTGGAAGTCACATATTAATTATATTAAAGGTAGAATATCCAAATCAATTGCAATACTACACAGAGTGAAATATTTGCTGAATCAACCCACACTATATACCTTGTATCATTCATTAATACTCCCATACATGACATATTGTAATGAAGTATGGGGAAATACATATAAAACAAACATATATCCAGTCTTTATGTTTCAGAAGAGAGCTATTAGAATAATAAACAAAGCAGCTTACAGGGAACCAACAAACCCACTTTTTCTTAAATTAAAAGCTCTCAAGTTGAAAGATCTGGTTGACTTTAAAACTGCAGTAATAATGTTTAAAGTGAAGAATCTATCACTGCCCGCAAATATCCAAAAGCTGTTCCAAATAAGGGAGAAACAATATCATTTCAGAGGAACATGTATATTTCAAAAACCTTCAGTGAGAACTACCACCAAGCAACACTGTGTTTCAGTGCAAGGAGTCAGATTATGGAACGATTTTGGACCTGAATTAAAATCATGTACAACTCTTGGACAATTTAAACAAAAACTAAAGGAAGAAATACTCCAAACATATATACAAGATGACATGTAAAATCACATAAGGATTGTCATATCCAGTCTGTGTTGTGTTGTTGCTTAGTTTTTTGTCACATTTTGTCTTAGCTATATTCTGAATTGTAATCGCTCTTGTTTTGTTTTTCTTTTGAATTCTTGGATGGAATATGGGTGGGCAATATAAGCTGCGGCTTCAGCCATCACCCATTTCGGATAACTTATGTTGAACTGTATAATCAGAGGAGTTATTGTCTAATTTGACCTTGTTGGATTTTCTTTCCCCCTTTGTTATATTATTCTGTTTCTTTTAATCTGTACTTTTAATCTATCCGAAATAAATAAAGATTCAAAGATTCAAAGATCAGAGTTCATAGAAGACATCCACGGACCTTTCAAAATTTGATGGTTTGTGTGGAAGAATGGGCTAAAATCCCTCCTGAGCAATGCTTGCACCTAGTTGAGCCCAGTCTCAGCAAAAAAAACGTTCAATTGCATGTTCTGTCAGTCAGAGAAAACGTACAGAGGTACGAAAAAAGGATTTTTGACATGCAGTGGTTACGTGGCATTTATAGCATTAAGAAAGGTGTGTAATGACAGTTTTTTCACTTTTATTGTGTTTGAACATGGAGCAACTAACCAAACCTAACCCATACTTTAATGCCTAATCCTAACCTCACAGGAACCTTTCATTAGTGGAGTGAAAAACAAAGTAAGGAAAAAAAACAAAAAAACAAAACAAAACAAAGACAAAGGTCAGTGACAGACAAGAGTGGGAGTGGAACTCGTGTGTTTTTGCTGAAACGGATGTGTAAGTATCCGTCCGCCATACCCCTCCCACCAACTGAATGAGTGCTGGGAAGCCAAAGTAAAAGATGCATTGTTCTGCGCATGCGTGGTGAGGACTGCGCAGTGAGTGAACTTGTGAAAACGTACCGAGGCATGTTTTTTTTTAATTTAACGTGGAAATGTACATTTTTAGAGGGGTGGGAAAACGTTTATTAGATATGTTTTTTACTGAGACTGGGTTGGCCTAATTATTCCATACAGGAGTTGTCTGGAAGCTGCTATTACCAACAAAGGCTTTTCTACTGAACATTAAATGAATTTCACCAAGTGTGTTCAATACTTATTCCCTGTGTCATTCCACTTTATTAAATACAACTTGTTTTGTGAACACAGTTGCCTTGATTTCTTTGTATGTATGGATTATTTGGGTTGGTACTGATATCTGGTGAAAATCTCACGTCAATGGTTCCATCAGAAATATGTTTAATGAGAAAAATGTTGACATATTCAATACTTATTTTCCCCGCTGTACATACGAGCTTGGTGCCATGATTAGCAATAGTGATGTAAGAGGGAGGGTGGAGTTGAATGAGGCCTGAGAGACAAACAGACATGCACTAAAGCCAGGTGTTTGAGAAAAGCTGAAAAATAAAATTCTAAAAATATACTCCAATAATTAAAGAAATTTTTACCAAAATATGTCAAACATTTCATTAAGGTACGGTATGTGTGAGCTATTAAAATGTGGAAAAAGTGCAGACAATGACCCCATTAAATAAATACATGCACAAACTGAGTAACTATGACCAACAAAAAAATACAGTATTAAGTAACTACACAGATTGCAACAGTAACCTTCTGCCATGTCACTTCAAATCAAATCAACCTTTATTGTCATATTGCTGTACATACAACTGTAGTGCAGGCAAGATGAAATTGCGTTTCTCTCGGCATCCATATAAGTAAAAGAACAGGATTTAAGACACACTCACACATATCTTCACCCCCCCACCCCACCACATCCATTCACACATCCCTGAGACATACTTGAAAAACTAACTAACTATAATATACAAATAGTGTACATAATGTCCGTAGGTGCGGTAGTGTATATTAGAGATTCCGGATCAGCTGTTCAGCATCCTAACAGCTTGTGGAAGGAAGCTGTTGATCAGTCTGGTGGTTCTGCCTCTGATGCTTCGGAATCGTTTGCCAGATGGCAGAAGTTCAAAGTGTTTATGCAGAGGGTGAGAACAGTCCTTGGCAGTGTTAGTGCCCTGCTCCTACAACGGTTCTGAAAAAGTTCTTGGACAGAGGGGAGGGAGACTCCAATTACCCTCTCAGCTCCCTTAACTATCCTCTGCAGGGCTTTTTTGTCTGACATACTGCAGCTGGAGTACCATGTAGCAATGCAGTACGTCAGAACACTCTTCGCCACACCTCTGTAGAAGGTCCTGAGGATACAGATGGGGAGAGAGGCCTGTTTGAGTTTCCTCAAGAAGTGCAGTCTCTGCTGGGCTCGCTTCCTGATCGCCAAGGAATTCTTGCTCCAGGTCAGGTCCTGCGAGATCTGCACTCCGAGGAACTTGATGTTCTCCACTCTCTCCACTAAACGGCCGCCGATGCTGAGGGGGACGTGTTCAGGCTGTGACCGCCAGAAGTCAATAATCATCTCCTTCGTTTTGTCCACGTTGAGCACCATATTGTTCTCCCTGCACCAGCCCTCCAGGTCTCTCACTTCTTCCCTGTACATTGATTCCTCATCCTTCTGAATAAGTCCCACCACCATGGTGTCGTCTGCAAACTTAATAATCTGGTTCCCCTTGTGTCTGGATACACAGTCATGTGTTAGAAGTGTAAACAACAGTGGACTGAGTACGCAGCCTTGAGGGGGATCCGGTGCTCAGTGTGACAGAGTTGGAGATGTTGTTTCCAACCCGGACAGACTGAGGTCTCTCAGTCAGGAAATCCAGGATCCAGAGACATGTGGCAGTGTTCAGACCAAGAAGGAATAATTTCTCCATCAGTCTCTGGGGAATAATTTTGTTGAATGCTAAACTGAAATCAATGAACAGGCGTCTGCCGTAGGTGTCTTTCTGATCCAGGTGGGTGATAACAGAGTGCAGGGTGGTGACTATAGCATCCTCTGTGGAGCGGTTTGAACGATATGCAAACTGGAGCGGGTCGTGTGATGTAGGGAGGCAGGCTGTAATGTGTGGTTTGACAAGCCGTTCGAAACACTTCATCACAATTGGTGTCAGTGCAACAGGACGATAGTCATTCAGACAGGACACAATGGGTTTCTTTGCCACCGGTACTATGATAGAGGTCTTGAAGCATCTGGGAACGATGGCCTGACTCAGGGAGATGTTATAAATGTCAGTCAGTACCTCCACCAACTCGCTCGCGCAGTCTCGGAGCACACGACCCGGGATGTTGTACAGACCTGCAGCTTTGCGTGGGTTGACTCTGGTTAGGGTCCTCCGTGTGTCCGCTGTGTTGATGGTAAAAGCTGGTTCGACCGATGGTGGGGATGGGCCAGCCCTCCCTCTGATTGTCGAGTTTGATGCTTCAAAACGTGCAAAGAAGTCGTTGAGCCTGTCTGGAAGCGAAGCGTCATCATCATCGACCCCCTGCCTAGACTTATAGCCCGTCAGTGTCCGAACTCCCTGCCACATCTGCTTGGTGTTCCTAGTGTCACAGAGGTGTCCCTGGATTTTCTCCGCATAGGCGCGCTTCGCCATCTTAATTCCCTTTGAGAGCGCAGACCTGGCTGAGCGGAGGGCGATCCTGTCCTTCGCTCTGAAGGCTGCATCTCTGGCTGAAAGCAGCGAGCGCACCTCTGCGGTCATCCAGGGCTTGTGGTTTCCCCGCATAGTGATGGTCTTCACTGTAGTGACATCCTCTGTGCACTTCGCGATGTAGCTGGTGACCATTTCAGCATACTCCTCCAAATCTGTCCTGCCTTCCTGGGAGGCTGCTATTTTGAAGACCTCCCAGTCTGTGCACAGAAAAGTCTTTCAGTGCAGAGGTTGCACTCTCTGGCCAAATCCTGATTTGTTTCACTACTGGCCTGCTGCGCTTCAATAAGGGTTTGTAGGCAGACACCAGCATGACGGATATGTGGTCAGAAAGGCCGAGGTGGGGGCGGGGTATCGCCTTATATGCATCTGTGTTTGTGTATACTAAGTCCAACATATTCTCTCCTCTGGTCTTAAAGTCATTCATGTCATTTACATGACCATGAGAGGTCACCTAATGGCAAATGTACAGTACTATGGGTCATGATACTTGCTGGGTGAAAGAAAGAAAGAAAGAAAGAAAGAAAGAAAGAGATCATTTAAGGCATTATTTGTTAGGACATGTTCAAAAAGGAAGTTGTCATTTAAAAAAATAAATATTTTCTTATTAATACTTAAAATAAAAAAGACTATGTAAGAAAAATTTTAATTACATAATGATACATTTATATTGATTTTTTTGTAATTTCTCACAAAGAGATTTCACATGATAGCCATAATACAAACAATAATTTTCATACTAAAATCAGCATAAAAATGCATTCTTAATGGATTTGACCATTTTATCAGCATTGTCATGAAGTTAGTTTTCTTCATGCTGCTCAGTGGATGAAATCATCTGGAGTCTGCACAGTGAGTAAATACTTCTGGACAGTTGTTTGGAGGATAATGCAGGAGAAGGGAGGAAAAGAGTGACCTACCTTAAACCCCAAAAAACTACAACACAACTGTTCATAAGGAGCTTTTTTAGAAGAACAAGCTACAAGTTGCTTGTAATAAACTGAATTGGCAACTACAGTACAGTAGGGTGGAAAATTTACAAGAAGCAAAGCAAAAACAGGAGTAATCCTTCAGAATAAAACAGGAAATAAATGAAAAGGAGCAAAGAACAGTTTGTCCAGACCAGATAGGAGGATGAACTCTGAAAACATAATTACAAAACAGTTTTCACCAGAGAAATATTACAATAATAAATCATGAAGCTATATAAAGACAATGACATTTATAAAGCCATAACTGCATGGTCATAAAAGTGGTGTGATATTTTCTCTAGAAAGCAATGGGGAGAGGTTTTAATGTCACGGTGGCCCCATTTGAATGAAATGAGTGACACTGTTGATTCAAGCAGGTCAATAATCTGCTTCCCCCCAAGTGGCTGAGCAATTAGAAAGCAACAGCAGTGATGAGGACAATAGATCATTACAGGGGCTAAGCCCCACTGATCTACACTGTGTCTGTTTGTCATGGTTTGCCTGATGATTTGTGTATGTCAGTAGAGAAAATTAATGCCACTTTCACACTACAATTGGCAATGAAATCACAGGATCCATTAGGATAGATTAACACCTTAGTGGATGGCTTTTTCTGACACGTTCACTCAGAACAGACCCAAATGAAGACACTGACAAGAGGTAGTTTACCAAGTTCAAAATAGAGTTTATTAAAAAGTATGAGTGTGTGCGTGCAAAGATCTAGCAACACCTATAGCAAGAGAAAAGGGAAATGGTAAGTATTGTTGCACATTAATTTGGCAAGAATGAAGGGATACATTTTCTTGCTCTTACAGATGGTGATTCTTAATGAGCAGTGAGTATAATTGCAGGTGGCTGCCACCAGGGCCAGCCCTAGCCATTTCAGCACCCTAGGCAAGATTAGGGTATGGCACTATGAAAGATTTCTTATTTTATATTTCATTATTACACTTTGTTTCTGATATTGTATCCCCAAACAAAGTATATCATGTTTTTCACACCGTGAAGTCTGGCCCCAAGGTCAGACATACAGCCATCTAGGCTTGGCTGACTTAGCATTCCGTGCTTATCTGTTTTGGTTTTAAGCTCTGAACTCCACTCTGAGACTTTGAGATCTCTCGATCTGAGATCTAGTACGGTCTAAGCACAGAACAATGTGTCTTTTTCCCTCTTGTACAAGATGCAAATAAATCACGAAATATGCATCTTCGGACTACAGCTTTTTATTTGCTCACCAGATCAAAGGGACATTTATACTGTAGGTAAAAATTAAAATCCAGAACAATTATGGTAGCAGAGATAGTCTGGACCGACCACAAACTGCCCAGGCTGAACCTCTCAGGAACAGGAACCTGCTCCGAGCCCCAGTGAGATTTTTTTCAAGACAGATGTAGAGGACTATGGCACCCTGTCTGGGGGAGGAACCGCTGGCTCCAGCCAAAATCCCAATTGTGGACCCTCAACAACTCCTTGATCTGGTGAGAGTAAAGATTTCTATGAACATTTTTAAAATTTATTGACTTAGAATGTTGTTTCGCCTCTAGGCAAATTGTAGAATTGGGGAAATAGTACCACCATGGACTTGGAGGTGCTTATTCTCAACCCAGTTGCTTCACAACCAGTAGCAAACCATCCCAGCAAGACCTGTAGGCCATTGCTGAATAAAGCGAACAGGATGACATCATCTGCAAACAGCAAAGATGAGATCCTGTGGTCACCAAACATTACACCCTCCATTCCTTGGCTGTTTCTAGAAATCCTGTCCATAAAAACTGTGAACAGGATTGGTGACAAAGGGCAGTCTTGATGGAGTCCAACTCTCACTGGAAACAAGTCTGACTGAGTGTTGACAATAAGAACCAAACTCTCACAACAGTCATATAGAGACCGGATAGCTTGTAGCAACAAGCCTGATACCCCAAACTCCCGAAGCACTCCCCACAAAAAACCATGAGGGACGCGATCGAATGCCTTCTCCAAGTCCACAAAACACATGTAGACTGGTTGGGCAAACTCCCATGAACCCTCGAGGATTGTCAACAGTGTAAAGAGTTGGTCTGATGTGCCACGGCCAGGACGAAAACCACATTGCTCCTCCTGAATCCAAGGTTCAACCAATGGCTGGACTCTCCTCTCCAGTACTCTGGTATAGACCTTCCCAGGGAGGCTGAGAAGTGTGACCTCCATAAAGTTGGAACGCACCCTCTGGTCCCCCTTCTTAAAGACAGGAAACACAACCCCGGTTTGCCGTGGAAAAGGGACTGTCCCCGACTTACACACAATGTTGCAGAGGCGTGTCAGCCATGACAGCCCTACAACATCCAGAACCTTGAGGTACTCTGGGTGAATCTCGTCCACCCCTGGGGCGAGTCCACTGAAGATTTTTTTAACCACTTCGGCGACCTCAGCCCCTGTAATGGGCGAGCCAACACGCTCGTCCTCAAGCTCTGCTTTCTCTGTGGAAGGCGTATCAGTGGGATTGAGGAGATCCTCAAAGTATTCCTTCCACGGCCCGACGATATTCCCAGTCAAAGTCAGCAGCACCCCATCCGCACTATACACAGTGTGGACAGGGAGGTGTTCCTCCTCCTGAGTGGCCGGACAGTTTGCCAGAATCTCTCTGAGGCTAATCAAAAGTCTTGTTCCATGGCATCACTGAACTCCTCTCACACCCAAATTTTTGCTTCAACAACCACCCGAGCTGCACTCTGCTTGGCATGCCAGTACACCTCAGCTGCTTCTGGAGTCCCACAAGCCAATCAATCTCAATAGTCCACCAATTTGTTCGGGGATTGCCACCAAAAGATGTACCCACAACCTTGCAGCCGCAGCTCTGGGCAGCCGCTTCAACAATGGAGGTGGAGAACATGGTCCATTCAGACTCAATGTCTCCAGACTCCCTCAGAATGTGATCGAAGTTCTTCCAGAGGTGGGAGTTGAAGACCTCCTGGACAGGGGCCTCAGCCAGACGTTCTCAGCACACCCTCACAATACGTTTGGGTCTACCAGGTCTGAATGGCATCCTCCCCTGCCATCAGCTCCAATCCACCACCAGGTGGTGATCAGTTGACAGCTATGCACCTCTCTTTACCCCAGTGTCCAAGATACAGTAGTGTGAAAAAAGTGTTTGCCCCCTTCCTGATTTCTCATTTTTTTGTATTTGTCACACTTAAATGTTTCAGATCATCAAATTTAAATATTAGACAAAGATAACACAAGTAAACACAAAATGCAGTTTTTAAATGAAGATGTTTATTATTAAGGGTAAAAACAAAAACAAAAAAAAAACAAACCTTACATGGACCTGTGTGAAAAAGTTACTGCGCCGATGTTAAAACATAAATTAACTGTAGTTTATCACATCTTTGGAAAGCTGAGTTCAATTTATCTAGTGCCAAACCTGTTCTCAATCAAGAAATCACTTAAATAGGACCTACCTGACAAAGTGAAGTAGACCAAAAAATCTTCAAAAGCTAGACATTATGCTGTGATCCAAAGAAATTCAGGAACAAATGAGAAACAAAGTAATTGAGATCTATCAGTCTGGAAAAGGTTATATTGCGGCGGCATGAAAAAATAAGCAGCGATGCTGTGGTTTTAAGTAGGTTTTATTAATCATACCGCCGTCACGGGAACTCGGCTCCGGCCCATAGCGTGAGCAGGCTGAAGCCGAATTCCTCAGGCTCTCAGTGAAGAAGAAGAGAGGCGGACACGTGTGTGTCTACCAGTTGCAGGATCAGAGTGAGAGAGAGAGAGCTTGCGTTACAGAGTTGCACCTTAAATACTTGATCATAACAATACATCAAAGAGACGTACCCCACAGTTTAGAATGATCAAAGGGACAACAGAACAGGCAGGAGGTATTTGCATTTGTAAGACATACATCACAATGGGCAGATTAGCTAGACCTCGCTCCAAGTGTCAGACAAAGAGGCTAACAAGCACATCTACATATTGATCTGAGTCTCTAGGTCACAGTAAGGGCAAAATGCATGAACACTTTAACTTCAAGGCTGTAAACTCAGCATGCAGCGGAACAAACCCCAGGAGTGCGAGCTGACTGTCTCTGTGTTCTGTTTGTGTGTTGTGGGGGGTTTAATCAAACCGCTACACTGCTCCCCCCCAAGAGGGAAACGGTAGGGGACCGTGACCTCGATGTTGCAGTCTGGGCAGCGAGCAGGGAAAAGCTCTGTTCAGGAGGAGGCGGGGGGGGGGGGTAGTCGCGCCAAAAGTGTTTGCTGCTCCGCGATGTGAATACCATGCATGAAAGGCAACGATTAACATCACATAGGTGAGACAGAAGAAACTTGTCTACCTGTAGACATTAATACACCAAAGCACATCTACATATGTAAGATGCTCAGAAAAAGCACAGTAAGGACAAGCCATATGCACACTATACAGAATGGCGCATTACATCACAATACATGCATGTTTGCATCACAAATACATGAATGGCACATTGCATCTCAGTAGTGTGGCAGGAAAACAGAGAAAAGAGGGCTGAGTGTCCTTAGTCTGTTGTGGGGTTAAAACGAACCGCCACACACGCTCCCCCCCAGAGGACGCGGCAGGGGGCCGCGACCTCGATGATCCATCTGTGTGAGCGAGCTGTGGGAGAAGCTCGCTGCAGGCGGAGGGGGAGGGAGGGGAGGGGTAGTAAGTGCCGGCAGGAGCTGTGAAATCGTCCTGAGCCGCGCAAAAATGGCTTGTGGGTCCGCAATGTCGAAGGGCTGGTCCCGTTGAACGTGCAGCAGTCCACAAGAAGAAAAATTAGTCTCTGACTCCTCTCGTGGCCATGAAGAAAAGCAGGAGCGGCTGTAAGAGAAAAAGTAAACAAAGCATAGGGACTGTTGGCTTTGGGTGCTGAAGCAACCCCAAAGCTCCCGGGAACAGCTGACGGCTGAAATCCCGTTGTGCCGTGGCTAAGACCATTAAAAAATCCAGTGGCGAGCTGCGTGCTTGCTTCAGGTGAACGAGCAGCCCTGAAGGTTCTGTGAGCAGCGGCGGAGGATGATGGCGGTCTCTGGCGTGGCTGAGACTGTTAACAAATCCTTCGATCATGCTGCATGCGTGCCTCAGGTGAGCGTGCAGCCCTGAAAGGCAGTGGCGAAGGAGGAAAGCAGTCTGTAGAGCCGTTACTTGTCCCGTGCGTGATGCGCCGTCCTTGTAACTCCCCGAGCGTGCGCGGGGGTTCCGTGGCATGGGTGGGCCGCTGGAGTGGCGAGTCAGGGTGCAGAAACTTGGTGGAAATCGGCGCAGACGGCGCCGATAAAATCCAGGTTGAGCTGTTGCTGTAGATTGGCCATGGTGCGTTGGAGCGGTGAGAGGAAATAGACGATCTTTAGTCCCTCAGGCCCGTGCAGATGCGTTGGAGCGGCGGGAGGGAATAGACGATCTTTTGTTCCTCAGGCTCATGCAGCTGCGTTGGGGCGGTGAGAGGGAGGAGACGCGTTGGAGCGGCGCCAGGCAATAGGCGATCTTTGTGCCCCGGGCTCGTGCAGGTGCGTTCAGTTCCACACGCTGCGCTCTCCGTCGGCCCTGGAGGTTGCCGTCGTGGAGAGAGGACGAGGTGCGTGCGCTCTCTGTGAGAGCGGCCGGTCCAGCGTGGATGTGTAGATCTCAGGCGTGCAGATCTCACCGTGAAGCGTGAAGCGGTCACCAGTCGCGGTCCGGACCAGAAGTTTGCTTCACACAAAGCGTGTGCGTGTCCGGGTGTTGCGTTCACTGGCCGCTCGTTTTTTTCAGCGTCGGTTCGCCAGCGTGGCCGTCCAAATCAGAAGGCTGCGTCGCACAAAGCGTGTGCGTCTTCAAGGGGTCACCAATGCAGCTGTGCGGCTGTCCAGCTCGGAAGGTTGCTTTCGCACAAAACGTGTGCGTGTTCGAGGGGTCACCAGTGCGGCGGCATGAAAAAATAAGCAGCGATGCTGTGGTTTTAAGTAGGTTTTATTAATCATACCGCCGTCACGGGAACTCGGCTCCGGCCCATAGCGTGAGCAGGCTGAAGCCGAATTCCTCAGGCTCTCAGTGAAGAAGAAGAGAGGCGGACACGTGTGTGTCTACCAGTTGCAGGATCAGAGTGAGAGAGAGAGAGCTTGCGTTACAGAGTTGCACCTTAAATACTTGATCATAACAATACATCAAAGAGACGTACCCCACAGTTTAGAATGATCAAAGGGACAACAGAACAGGCAGGAGGTATTTGCATTTGTAAGACATACATCACAATGGGCAGATTAGCTAGACCTCGCTCCAAGTGTCAGACAAAGAGGCTAACAAGCACATCTACATATTGATCTGAGTCTCTAGGTCACAGTAAGGGCAAAATGCATGAACACTTTAACTTCAAGGCTGTAAACTCAGCATGCAGCGGAACAAACCCCAGGAGTGCGAGCTGACTGTCTCTGTGTTCTGTTTGTGTGTTGTGGGGGGTTTAATCAAACCGCTACAATATAGCCATTTCTAAAGCTTTGGGACTCCAGCGAAACATAGTGAGAGCCATTATCCACAAATGGTGAAAACATGGAAAAGTGGTGAACCTTCCCAGGAGTGGCCGGCCAACCAAAATTACCCCAAGAGCGCAGCAACGACTCATCCAAGAGATCAGAAAAGACCCTACAACAACATTCAAAGAACTGCAGGCCTCATTTGCCTCAGTTAAGGTCAGTGTTCATGATTCCACCATAAGGAAGAGACTGGGCAAAAATGGCATGCATAGCAGAGTTCCAAGAAGAAAACCACAGCTGAGCAAAAAGAATATAAAGGCTTGTCTCAGTTTTGCCAGAAAACATCTTAATGATCCCCAAGACTTTGGGGAAAATACTCTGTGGAATGACAAGACAAAAGTTGAACTTTTTGGAAGATGTGTGTCCCATTACATCCGGCATAAAAGTAACACAGCATTTGAGAAAAGGAACATCCTACCAACAGTAAAATATGGTGGTGGTCGTGTGATGGTCTGGGGCCATTTTGCTGCTTCAGAACCTGGAAGACTTGCTGTGGTAAATGGAACCACAAATTCTGCTGTCTACCAAAAACTCCTGAAGGAGAATGTCCGGCCACCTGTTTGTGACCTCAAGCTTTAGCGCATTTGGGTTCTGCGGCTTGACAATGGTCCAAAACACGCCAGCAAGTCCACCTCTGAATGGCTTAAGAAAAACAAAATGAAGACTTTGGAGTGGCCGAATCAAAGTCCTGACCTGAATCCCATTGAGATGCTGTGGCATGACCTTAAAAAGGTGGTTCATGCTCGAAAACCCTCCAATGTGGCTGAATTACAGCAATTCTGCAAAGATGAGTGGGCCAAAATTCCTCCACAGCGCTGTAAAAGACTCATTGCCAGTTATCACAAATGCTTGACTGCAGTTGTTGCTGCTAAGGGTGGCACAGCCAGTTATTAGGTTTTGACTGCAATCACTTTTTCACACAGGGCCATGTAGGTTCGGATTTTTCCCCCCTTAATAATAAATACCTTCATTTAAAAACTGCATTTTGTGTTTACTTGTGTTATCTTTGACTAATATTTAAATTTGTTTGATGATCTGAAACATTTAAGTGTGACAAATACACAAAAAATGAGAACTCTGGAAGGGAGCAAACACTTTCTCACACCACTGTATGTGGTTTCAGGTCTGATGACACAATAACAAAATCGACCTGCGACCTGCAACCTAGGGTGTCCTGGTGCCAGGTGCACATATGGACACCCTTATGCTTGAACATGGTGTTAATTATGGACAAACTGTGATTGACACAGAAGTCCAATAACTGAACACCACCTGGATTCAGATTGGGAAGAACGGCCTGCCCAATCATGCCCCTCCAGGTTTCACTGTTGTTGCCCACATGCACATTGAATTCCCCCAGTAGAACAATGGAGTCTCCAAGAGGAGCACTCTCCAGCACCCTAGTCAGAGACTCCAAAAAGGGTGGGTACTCTGAACCAACATTTGGTGCATAGGCACAAATGATGGTCAGGACCCGTTTCCCAACCCAAAGGCGCAGAGAAACCCTTTCATCCACCGAGGCAAACTCCAATGTAGCGGCAGCAAGGTGGGGGGATACAAGAATACCCACCCCTGCTCACCACCTCTCACCTGGGGCAACTCCATAGTAGGCCAAGCTCCAGCCCCTCTCCAGGAGACTGGTTCCAGATACAGAGCTGTGCGTTGAGGTCAGCTCGACTATATCTAGCCAGTATCTCTCAACTTCATGCACCAGTTCAGGCTCCTTCCCCACCAGAGAGGTGACATTCCACATCCAAAAAGCCAGTTTAGGAAACCAGGGATCAGATTGTCAAGGTCTCTTCCTTCATCTGCCACCTGATCTGCATAGCACCGGACCCCCATGGTCCCTCCTGCAGGTGGTGAGCCCACTTGGGGCCAGACCCATGTAGCTCCTTTGGGCTGAGCCTGGCCGGGTCTCATGGGCAGAAACCCGGCCACCAGACACTCGCCATCAAGCCCCACCCCCAGTCTTGGCTCCGGGGCAGGGTCCTCGTAACCCCATACCGGGAAGGGTACACTGAATCCTTGTTGTAGCATTCATCATGAGAGTTATTTGGATTGTTCTTAGTCTGGCCCTTCATCCAGCACCAGTTTATCTTGGGTGAGCCTACCAGAGGCAAATTACCCTGGACAACACAGCTCCTGGGATCACGAGGGCACGCAATCCCCCTACCACGATAAGGTGACGATCCATGGGGAGATGCTCAGCCGGAAAAGGGTGGATTGTCCTCTCTGAGTTGGGGACGAGCTTCTGCCCCAAGTGCAGGAGTTTAAGTATCTTGGGATCTTATTCGCGAGTGAGAGGAGAATGGAGCAGGAGATTGGCAGACGGATCGGAGTAGCCTGTGCAGTGATGCAGATGTTGCACCGGTCTGTCGTGGTGAAGAAGGAGCTGAGCTCTAAGGCAAAGTTGTCGATTTACCATTCAATCTACATTCCTACCCTCACCTAGTGGCTGAAATGAGCCTTCTCTGTAGGATTGCTGGACTCATCCTTAGAGATAGGGTAAAGAGTTCAGTCATCTGGGAGAGGCTCAGAGTAGAACCGCTGCTCCTTCACATCGAAAGGAGCCAGTTGAGGTGGTTTGGGCATCTCATCAGGATGCTTCTTGGACACCTCCTGCTTGAGGTGTTCTGGACATGTCCCATTGGGAGGAGATCCCAGGGCAGACCCAGGACATGCTGGAGAGACTATGTCTCCCAGCTGGCCTGGGAATGCCTTGGTATCCTCTCTGAAGAGCTGGAGCAGGTGGCTGGGGAGAGGGAAGTCTGGGCTTCTCTGCTTGAACTGCTGCTTCCGTGACCCAGACCTCCAGAAAAGTGGTAGAAGATAGATGGATGGATGGATGGATGTGGAAATAGTAATAATAATGACCATTGTTATTGTTTTGAGCATTTTTTGTCTCAGAGGTGAATTGAAGGCCTTTAGATGCTCGTGTTACTGCAGATATATATCTATAAAATTCAGGGTTTTGAATCCCTCAAATGTAGCTAATTTTGACTTAGAAAAACACACACACACACACTGCATCCATTGCTAATAAAAACATGTAGGCCGACATGCTCCACCTACAAAACAATAAGTACATAGGTGTTCGAGGATACAAGTGAGGGAAACCCTGGTCTGTGTGTTCCATTTAGCAGGTGAAACACCAGCTTTTATAGTTGTTTAGCTGACAAAAGAAACCACCACAAGCTCACCTGGGACATATAGAAATACAGCTACATTTGTAAAAACTCCAGTTAACTGCATTAGCTGTCAAGGGTACAACTGGCAGTTAGCCAAGACAGGTGCACTTTTTTTTGTTTGTTTGTTTTTTGCTGAGCCAATTGATTTCCAAATGAAATGCAAAATTTGCTCTCGTCTGAAAAGAGGACTTTGGACTGCTGAGCAGTCCAGTCTGTTTTCTCCTTAGCCCAGGTGAGATGCTTCTGATGCTGTCTCTGGTTCAGGAGTGTTTTGACACAAGGAATGCGACAGTTGTAGCCCATGTCCTGGATACGTCTGTGTGAGGTGGCTCTTGAAGCACTGACTCCAGCTGCAGTCCACTCCTTGTGAATCTTCCCTAAATTCTTGATTGGGCTTTGTTTCACAATCCTCTCAAGGCTGCAGCTGTCCCTGCTGGTTGTGCACATTTTTCTGCCACACTTTTTCCTTCCACTCAACATTCTATTAAAATGCATGGCTGCAACACCCTGTGAACAGCCAGCTTCTTTAACAGTGACCTTTTGTGGCTTACCCTCCTTGTGGAGGGTGTCAATACTGAGCCAGACTGAGAAACCATTTAAAGACTCAAGAAACCTTTGCTGGTGTTTGGAGTTAATTAGCTGATTAGAATGTGACACCATGAGTATACAATATTGAACTTGTTCACAATATTCAAATTTTCTGAGAAACTGAATTTGGGGTTTTCATGAGCTATAAGCCATAACCATCAAAATTAAAAGAAATAAACACGAAATATATCATTCTGTATGTAATGAATTGATATAGTATGCGTTTCATTTTTGGAATTGAATTACTGAAATAAATTAACGGACATTCTAATTCACTGAGATGCACCTGTACTCGTTCTTGAATCCAAGAAGCCAGCACTGACCTTCTGCCAAGCCCACAGCAGCTGTCAGTCTCTGCTGTCTTCACAGTTTTTGGCCCACACTAACCGCCACAAAACCAGGATGATGTTCATAAATCCAGAAAACAAAAGATGGAGGAGAAAGATTAGTGCTGAGAGAGTGAGACTTAGTAGAACCTCAGAGGAAGTAAATCACCATCAGTTTGTAAGCTCACACCCTTCACCCCCTGTAGGTTCTAGAGATTGCTGATGAGTAACAGTTGTTACACCCACATACTGTATGTGTACACAAAGCTTGCCTGCCACACACAGGCAAAAACAACAGAAGGGTGTGCGGCATGTGACCACAGAGACAGATCTCATTAGCCTCTTTAAACTTAAATATACTTACAATTATATAAAAAAATAAGTTGTGATTTTGCTGTTAACCATGCACCAAATTAAAAGGAGATTGTTAATTTGAATATAGCACATACAATAGATATAAATTTTGCAAAGATCCCACTGCTGACCATCAGTGACCCTTCTGTGTGGAGTTTGCATACTCTCCCCGTGTCTGCATGGGTTTTCTCCCTGTACTTCAGTTTCATCCCACAGGCCAAAGACATGAAGGTTAGGTTAACTGGCATCAACTGGGGATTCTAAATTGTCCTTAGGTATGAATGTGAAAGTTAATGGTTGTGTGTCTCTCTGTGTTGGCCCTGCAATGGACTGGTGATCTATCCAGGGAGTACCCTGCCTCTTGCCCAAAGACGATGGGATAGGCTCCAGCCCCTCCACAACCCAAAAAGGATTAAGCCACAGAAGATGAATAAATGAATGAATTAGCTATGATGTAAAATAGTGACATTAGGCATGATTGGGTATAATAGTAATTAAACAAATTTTCCAGTCTCAGGTATGTAGATTATTTTATTGAACCTGCTATTGCTGAAAGAGGGCTTTGAAATTCAATAATAACATGTTTATGAACAATCATTGGTGTTCCATCACTCGATCGTCGGCCTCCGTCGGTCTATGATGACCATGGAAGAGAATCCTAAACGTCTACTCTGCTGGAACAGCACCGCCTGTGGCTGAACAGGCCGATGCTCGAATGGCAGTCCCTGTCACACAGGTCGCACTTGTGGGTGGTCTCCGTGCTGCTGGGTCTGTGGCGGTTCTTCCTGCGGGTCCTTTTTTCATTTGCAGCAGCAGTCAGTCTCTCTTCCCCCGCCTTGAGCTGTCTGGTCAGGGTGCCTCTCCATTTGGAGCGGTCCGTTGCAAGGTCCTCCCAGCGCTCTGTGTTGATCTCCAGGGCCTTCATGTCTCTCTTGCAGACATCTCTAAAGCGCAGCTGTGGGCGGCCAACATCTCTCTTGCCAGTTGCCAGTTCTCCATAGAGGACGTCTTTGGGGATTCTGCCATCCTCCATACGGTGAACGTGGCCTAGCCAGCGGAGCCTGCGCTGTCTGAGTAGAGTGAACATGGAGGGAAGGCCGGCGCGGGACAGAACTTCTGTGTTGGGCACTTTGTCCTGCCAGGATATGTCCAGGATGTGGCGAATGCAGCGCAAGTGGAAGGAGTTCAGTCTCTTTTCCTGCCGGGCGTATGTTGTCCACGTCTCACTCCCATAGAGCAGTGTGCTGATGACGCAGGCGTTGTACACTGCCATCTTCGTCTTGACAGAGAGTTTGGGATTCTCCCACACTCGTGTGGTGAGGCGAGCGAGTGTGAAGGCTGATTTTCCAATCCTCTTGTTGATCTCTGTATCAAGGGAGAGGTTGTTGCTGATCGTGGACCCCAGGTACGTGAACTGATTCACGACCTCCAGCTCGTAGTCGTCAATGGTGATGGTTGGTGGTGCTTCCGTGCCTTGCGCCAAGACGTTAGTCTTCTTCAGGCTGATGGTAAGCCCGAAGTCCTTGCATGCCTGGGAGAAGCGGTCCATCAGGGTCTGAAGCTCCTGCTGTGTGTGGGTTGCGATTGCAGCGTCGTCTGCGAACAGCATGTCTCTGATTAGAGCCTCGCGTACTTTGGTTCTGGCTTTCAGGCGGGCGAGGTTGAAAAGCCTGCCGTCAGATCTTGTGTGCAGGTAGATTCCCTCTGTTGCTGTGCTGAAGGCATGCCTCAGGAGCATAGCAAAGAAAATCCCAAAGAGGGCTGGCGCAAGTACACAGCCCTGTTTCACTCCGCTGCGTATGTTGAAAGGCTCTGAGACGTTGCCATCACTACAGTCACAAAAAAGTCACGTGATGAGAAACAGTGTTACTCGTGGGGATGTGTTGAATATGCGTCAACCGGCATTAGTAGAATACATACACCACCTCGACTTCATTCAAACTGGAAGTGGTTTAAATTTGAGACAATCGTTCGAGCATTTTTTTTTTTTCCATTCAGTCCTGCGGAGCCTCCTGCAGCTCTTATCATCCCCTGGCTGCTGTGGAGCCGATACCAGCCTGTCCTGCCCCTTGCCTGATTTGGCAAGGGGCAGTCTCACTGTTCAGCTCTGCTCTGTGCTCATTCGTGCATTCCAGTTCAGCTTGCATTAATTTATCCTCTGACTCTCTTTTTTTTCCCCCATGACAGCCCCTTCTGAAATAAAATGTGCCCAGCTTTGTGTGGTGCTGGACACGAAACATAACACACAAACACACATCCCCACCAAATAAAAGTGCAAGCCTGCACACACAAACACACACACAGAAGTGTGTCTTCTTGGATATATGAAAGCTAATCAGTGCCGATATGAAAAAATGACAGGGATTCTGTAAAATGTCATGTGCATGGTACCGTGCATCAATACAGTCATCATGTTACACATCCACAGAATGGAGAGAGCATCAACAATAAGCAGCCGAAAAAGAGCCAAAACCCCCCAAAACTTCACTTTATATAGCTACCACTGTTTTACCACCATTTTGTTTGACCTTTGCTGTTTTGTCATTATAAATCATATTCAAGAGGCAACAGACAGGACCGGTGGCTTGAGTTGTTTGTAGCCAGAGATTGAATCCACTCCATCGGCCAGCCTGAAATCACCACTGATACCACTTTCATTTTTTATGCCGAGCAGAGCTAAGCAGAGTTTGTCACTGCGGTTATCTGGCTTGTAGAGGAATAAGCGAAGCGGGACTCTCTTCTTTCTTTAGTCAACCAGCATATTTATTTAATCTGACAAATCTTAACAAGTTGTTCTCTGCAATTTGAGATGAGATGAGATGAGATTCAACTTTATTGTCATTACACATGTATGAATACAAGGTAACGAAACGTGACTTGGCATTTGGGCACGCCCTGCAGAGCGCATCCAAGGCCGGGGCAGCCGCTAGGCGCCAGTCAGTCAAACAGGTCTGTAGACGACGCAGTCAACCTGGCCCTCCACTCCATCCTGCAGCACCTGGACTCCCTGGGAACCTACGCCAGGATCCTGTTTGTGGACTTCAGCTCTGCATTCAACACCATCCGCCCTGCTCTGCTCCGGGACAAGCTGTCCCTACTCAACGTGCCTGACTCCCTCTGCAGGTGGATCACCGACTTTCTGACGGACCGGAGGCAGTATGTGCGGCTGGGAAAGACTGTCTCAGACTCTGTTAGCATCAGCACCGGATCACCCCAGGGCTGTGTACTTTCCCCCCTACTCTTCTCCCTTTATACCAACTCCTGCACCTCCAGCCACCAGTCTGTCAAGCTGATCAAGTTTGCGGACGACACCACCCTCATTGGGCTCATCTCCAACGGTGACGAGTCCGCCTACAGGAGAGAGGTGGCCCAGCTGGCGTCCTGGTGCAACAACAACAACCTGCAGCTGAACGCTCTGAAGACAGTGGAGATGATTGTGGACTTCAGGAAAGTCACAACCCCTCTGCCCCCCCTCACCCTCACAGGCTCTCCCATCACCACTGCAGATTCCTTCCGCTTCCTAGGCACCACCATCACCAGGGACCTCAAGTGGGAGCTGACCATCAGCTCCCTCATCAAAAAGGCCCAGCAGAGGATGTTCTTCCTGCGGCAGCTGAGGAAGCTCAAGCTACCCACCAAGATGTTAGTGCAGTTCTACACAGCCATCATCGAGTCCATCCTCACCACCTCCATAACCGTGTGGTACGCAGGAGCCACTGCCAGGGACAGACTAAGGCTGCAGCGCGTCGTGCGCACTGCTGAGAAGGTGATCGGCTGCAAGCTCCCATCTCTCCAGAATCTGTACATCTCCAGGACCCGGAGGCGTGCTGGCCGGATCATAGCCGATCCTTCACACCCTGGTCACGTACTGTTTGCCCCTCTCCCCTCAGGTAGAAGACTTCGGTCCATTCAGACTAAAACCTCCCGTCACATGAACAGCTTCTTCCCCTCTGCCATCAGACTGCTGAACACTAAGTGACTTATTGACTCTCGTGCACTATGTACAGCAACTCAACCAGACTCATGTTAATCATCACTGTTTTCTTTTTGCATTACCGACTGCACAATATGGTTCTCCACAATATCTGCTCCTCGCTAATATATTTAAAACTGCTGACTAGTATTACTCACTTATTCTACACTTTATTGCATGTATAGTTTATTTCTTTTATTTTATCATGTTTAATGTTGCAGCATTGCACCGAGACAAATTCCTAGTTTGTGTACTACATGAACAATGGCAATAAATCTGATTCTGATTCTGATTCTGATTCTGAGGATCAGCAGCAGGTTGGACTGGAGATCCAACACCGATGCTGCGCACAAGAAGGGGATGAGCAGACTCTACTTCCTGAGGAAGCTGAGATCCTTCAGCGTGTGCAGCAGGATGCTGGAGCTTTTCTACCAGACTGTTGTCGCCAGCGCCATCTTCTTTGCTGCTGTCTGTTGGGATAGCAGTATCAGGGCCAGAGACACCAACACACTTGACAAGATTATCAAGAGGGCTGGCTCTGTAATTGGTCTCAGACCGGAGACCTTTGAGACAGTAGTGGAGAGGAGAACACTAAATAAACTGCGATCCATCATGGACAATCCTGATCACCCCCTCCACCACACACTAGACAGACAGCGAAGCACTTTCTCCAGTAGACTACTACAGCTTCGATGTCGAATGGCCAGGTACAGGAAATCTTTCCTGCCACATGCATTTTCACTGTACAATAACTCATTATGATGGTGTATTCTGGTCATAACAATGCTGCCACACCGCACCTTACAGACTAACTGGTACCTCACATTTCACTCTGCTCCTGATAGTCCTTCATTGTGCAACGGGATGATTCATGTGTTTATACGGGTCATAATATATTAAGCTATGACGTATATTGGTTTTATAGTTGTGCTGGTTTTTACTTTCCATGGGTAATCCCTTTGTCTGTCATGTGTTTGTTTCTGTTGTTTTGTTGTCTACTGTCATGCTACTGTTACACTGTAATTTCCCAGTTTGGGATCAATAAAGTACATCTATCTATCTATCTATCTATCTATCTATCTATCTATCTATCTATCTATCTATAGTATCTATGTCCTTTTTCTGAAATGCCGTGTTACTTTTATGCCGGATGTAATGGGACACACACCTTCCAAAAAGTTGATCTTTTGTCTCGTCAGTCCACAGAGTATTTTCCCCAAAGTCTTGGGGAACATCAAGATGTTTTCTGGCAAAACTGAGACAAGCCTTTATGTTCTTTTTGCTCAGCAGTGGTTTTCGTCTTGAAACTGCCATGCAGGCCATTTTTGCCCAGTCTCCTTCTTATGGCGGAGTCATGATCACTGACCTTAACTGAGGCAAGTGAGGCCTGCAGTTCTTTGGATGTTGTTGCGGGGTCTTTTGTGACCTCTTGGATGAGTTGTCGCTGCGCTCTTGGGGTAGTTTTGGTCGGTCGGCCACTCCTGGGAAGGTTCACCACTGTTTAATGTTTTCGCCATTTGTGGATAATGGCTGTCACTGTGATTCACTGGAGACCAAAAGCTTTAGAAATGGCTAGAAAATTGAACTCAGCTTTCCAAAGATGTGATAAACCATTTAATTTATGTTTTAACATGAAGGCAATGACTTTTTCGTACGCAGCCATGTAGGTTTGGATTTTGTTTTTACCCTTAGTAATAAAACACTTTCAATTAAAAACTGCATTTTGTGTTTACTTGTGTTATCTTTGTCTAATATTTAAATTTGTTTGATGATCTGAAACATTTAAGTGTGGCAAACATACAAAAAAATGAGAAATCAGGAAGGGGGCAAATACTTTTTCACACTACTGTATCTGCCAACAAAGTAAGATAAAATTTTTTAAAACAAGTAAAAATTATCTTAAAGCAAATAAAATCTTACAGACAACTGCACAACAAAAAGAAATTCTTGTCAAAATTATCTTGTGAGAGAAAAACAAATATATAGCCTTGATTTAGGATATTTTATCTTACTAAGATTTTCATTTTTACAGTGACAGATACTACTGCCTTCAGCATAAACACAAATTAGTCTAATCTCTCTCTCTCTCTCTCTCAGACACAGACACACCTAGCACCATGGCCGAAACAACACCATGTATCAGAGGATGATACTGATCAACAATTACAGTCTAATGATGACAGCAGAACAAAGTTATATCAGTCAAGTATTCCTGATTCAAACAATGCACAACAGCAGCAACTAGAAAGGCACTTAGAGAGTGCATACCTTGGCCAAGGCTCCTTCCATCCTTCATGGATGACCTCTAAAATGTAATGGTTCATGTGTAGAACACAAGCCAGTTCTGGTGAAAATTGCATCAAAGTCTATCCAGTAGTTTTGGAGGATTCTTGCTAACACACGGTGAGAAGAGCCTTGGCGGAGGTAAGCATTCTCCAATCATTACTAAAATGTAAAGGATTTCTCTCTAGCCCAAGGACCAGCTCTGATGAAAATTTCATCCCAATCCACCCAGTAGTTTTAGTGCAATCCTGCTGCACAAATACAAACAAGGTCCTTGGTTGGGGTATGTACTCTCAAATCATCACCAAAATTTAATGGGTTCATCCTTGATGCAAGAGCTACCTCTGGTGAAAGATCAAAATCCATACAGTAGTTTTTGCGTAATCCTGTTAATAAACAGAAAAACAAACAAACAAATGACCCCGATCACATTACCTCCTTGATGGGGGTAATTAAAAACCTGCACAGGTGATTGGAAAGCAACAAATAACATTCATTCATCTTCTTCCGCTTAATCCTTTTCAGGTCGCGGGGGGGCTGGAGCCTATCCCAGCATCTTTGGGCGAGAGGCAGGGTACCTCCTGGACAGATCGCCAGTCCATCGCAGGGCCAACACAGAGAGACAGACAACCATTCACTCTCACAGTCATACCTAAGGACAATTTAGAATCCCCAGTTTGATGCCAATTAACCTAACAAATAACATGTCTTACCCTTTGTGTAAAGTGCTTTCTTCTAGCCTCCTTTAATGAAAAATCCTTCATGTTCTTTAAGTCCAGCTCATGAATAATGTCATACTCTATGGACATCAATGTGAGGTTGCACAGTCTGTTTAAGCAGCACGCTTGATCTATTCTACTTTTTACCAAGCTCCGAGTCTACTGTCCCACGCACAGCTGTCTGATGTAAGCAATGATGGTCTTACATCAGACCTGGCTTTTCTTGTGCTGGTCTCCATCTCTCATCTTGCCTTCTCCACTGGCCTGCCCTCTTTTGGCAGGATCTGGTGGTCTTCTCCTCCAGGCGAGTGCTTTAACGGCCCACCTGTCTCCTCGTGCAGTAATCAGCAGCCCCGCCTCCACTCGTTGCTCCAGCTTAGAAAAATCCTTTACTCTTCAGGATTTTTTTGAGCAATTCATTCTCCCTAAATTCTTTTCCTCTCAATAATTTTATAAACGCCACTCAAACTTTTGTCCAGACATTTTGACCGAGTTAACTACATCTTACCGCTCACTGGCACTCGCATAGTCACATGTCAAAACAGTTCCTCTGATAGGCTATTGTTACATGGTACCCACGAGGACCACATGTAAATTGGGCCAATCAGCAGCCAGCTAAACACAAATATCAAGTGATGGACATATGATTTGACCAATTAACAACAATATGATCTTTTTTATTGGCTCATGATAGCCCCCTGGGCTTCAGCCCAGCCTAGCTCATTCATTAGGGAGGCCTTGCTCAGGTAGCTCCTTCTGGCCTGGGGCTCCAACCATTTGTCTGCCTTGTCTGTCAGCACAGCGCCGCTGACTATTATGAATTTTATTTTATCAATTTAAAAAAAAATTGAGGGCTTGTAGCAGTGCCTCCTCCAGCAGGTAGTGCCCTAGGTGACCGCACTGTTGGACACTGTTGGCACATAGTTTCACAGTCCAGTGCAGTACCAGTGAATGCTGTTGAACACTGACTGAAAATCGGCTGAATTCCAGTTTCACAGAATTTTATTGAGATGCTCACATTTGCTCTTTTAAGGTCACCACTGCTTGAGCCTGCAGTTTGAAAACACAATCTCGTCGTCATTCTGCTTTATGCAAATGAAGCTATGACACAGTCTCTTGAACACTAACTGTAGCATGCTTCAGCTGCTAATCCACTCAGCCCAGCACCCATGAGCTCCAAAGAGGCTTTTATAAGTGAAGTGAGTGACCTGACCTCCGCGATATACGACCGTCCTGAAATCACTCTGATGGTTGTGACTGTGCATTCATTGTGGCACATGCTAAACACCGGAACTGAAGCTTTTAAAAGTGGCCTTTTGCAGCGACTGCTTTTATTGTCTGCACATGTACATTCACTTTCAGTGCACATGCAGAGGGCTTTTTTCAGCTTTTAGGATTGTGATTATTGTGAGCGCAGTGGCTACATTTGCTGCTGTTTTCTTTGCCAGCCTGTGCAACAGTATAACCTAAAATCATGACTTTGATCACCCACACCACATCACACATCATACACAAGGGTCTAAACGTTCATGCAAAGATGAGGTATTTCAACATTCACTCTTGTACTCCATTAAAATGATGATATATTGAATCTATTTAGCAAAGTGGATGAGGTCCAAAGGTCACCAGCTGGTGCATTAAGCCTATGAACACAAAGGAATGTAATCTCAGTTTCATCATAGTAAAATGTCTTCATTTATCTGAATGTATATCTTTTGGGGCATTTACATCCTAGAAACCATTGTCAAATTTGATTAATGTTATGGGGCCTCATTGTATACGACACCTAAATTTTCAGTTTTGGTTAATCTTCTTTTCCTTTTCTTTTTCTGCAGCACTGCATTGAACCACTTTCATTTTCTTAGAAGCCAATCCGTCTCCTCTGACCATGGCAGGTCACTGACCGCAGAGGATGTGATGAGAGCTGCTGAAAGACGATGGAGGATGAGCAGCAACAGGAGCTGTGTCAGAAAGACGAAGCAGTGTGCAAGGGGTGAGGATTTGTTTGGAAAATTTCACAGAAAGTGACAGAGTGGGAGAGCTAAAATGGGGAAAGATGGAGTACAGGAAATGAGAAGGGAGGAGGTTTGGGAGAGATCAGAAGGAAGTTTTTTTTTTACTGCTTTCATCTGTTGCCTTCAGCTATAAAACCAGCTCGCTCCCCTAAAAAATTAGACTTCACTACAACTACAGAACACTATATTTTTAGGTACATTTCTAGGGAAACATCTTCTACATAAAAAGTGCAATTAATAAGTCTCTCGGCAGGCTGTCAGAGACATGTTTTACAAAAATAAACAAAATACTGTTAAAAACCAATTGAAGTAATTTTCTTTTTTAATAATATTTTGTTGCTTATTTTTCATTTTTACTCAGTGGATAACAGCTACGTTAAGGCAACAAAACAGGAGCTCCGTCTGCTTCTCCCTTAAGTTTTTGCTCCAGGACTACCTTTCTAAAGCAAGGAGATCATTGATACATTCATTCTGTTCATGACAAATTAATATAGCATATTGTATGCCAAAAAATACATTTAGTTTGATACTGAGAGCCCAGTTTATTTGTGTAGTCACATCTGGAAGCTTTGCAGACATGAACACAACACTGACCCTGGCTCTGTGGAAATACAAGGTGACAAAAATGATGGCGTGTCAGACTGGTGATTTAATCCATGAATCAAGTTTGGCCTTTCCATTCTGCTTAGAGATGGATGATGAATAATTCAGCAGCTTTTAGCAGACACAGTCATATATTTAAATGAAACATATCAGAAGCACATTTTATTAATCAGTCAGGGCATGGATGTGCCACAAACCATCAAAACTAAAGGGATACAAACCACACCCTTGGTAATGACATGGAGTATTTGTATTTCTTCAAAATACATTTCTTTAAAATACATGAAATTATTTATTTATAAATTGTTTGTAAATTATAAACATTGTCCTCTAGGTTTTGATTTGTAAGACTTTAAAGAGTCCCTAAAATTCACAAGAAAACATAATATACACCGAATAAACGGGCTGCATTTTTTACAGCCCATTATATTTGTTCATTTGTAAGCGGCAGGTGTAAGACCCAGCCCCTCATCCCCTCTATTTGCTTCACATGTGGACTAAATGTTGTAAAATGCATTCAGAGGAGATGGAGGAGCGCAGCTTCAGTCTGACAGTGAGAGTGCAGAGGTGAACCTTTTTTATGATGTTTTTCCTTTTTCTTTGCAGTAAGAATAATGGAAGCTAATACAGAATGCTAGCGAAAGCTGTGAAGCTAATATGGCATCTGGACAAATGTGAATTTAAGTTCACGACAGTTATGCCGGATGCTGCTTGGCCCATCTGCAGGGGTGCTGGTCTCGTGGGTCACTCTAGCTTTGGTGGGTGGGGGCTTTATGCCACCGCCTTCAGCTGTGGTGCGGGCCCCGGCCTGTCCTGGTTGGGGTGGCCTCCGTGGCACACCCTGTGGTTATGGGCCGTGTGGTCTCCCAGCGTGGGGGGCTCCACAAGATGGTTGCTCCTTCACGTAGTGCCTTAGTGCCGAGCAATGTCTTTTATTTTGTATGTGTGTAAGAGAAGTAGGGGGTGGTGTATGTGCCTGTGTGTGTGTATTTTGTGGGTATGTTTATGGGAGGGTTCAAGGGGTAGTGATGTATCATGTAAATATATGTAACTAAGTTTGTCTACTGTTTTATCTATGTAAAGCACTTTGCGCAGCATCCAATGTTTCAAAAGTGCTATACAAATAAAGTTTGATTGATTGATTCATCCATTCATTATGCACACTGTCTATCAATAGGAGATTTTTTTTTCTTGTTTTTAATTTATTGCTTTCATGTCTAATCAGCTTAATTAACACTTAAAGTGATATATTAAATTTAGAATCAACGGAAAGTTGTTTTATCACAAACTCTATGAACAGTTCTAGTCAATCAGTTCACTATTTATCCAATTAAATACTCTGAAGCCTAATTAATTTATGAACTTCAAAATTATGTAGGGTTGTTTTAAGGAACATTTGTTTCACAAATATCAAATATTTGCTGCAATATAAATAGTAGCAGTAATAATACTACTACTTCTAACTTTACTGCTACCAAATATGAAATAATAACTGAAAAAGTATCTATTTCAAAATTAGCACATATGAAATTCATCTGAATTTGTTTTACAATGTATCTTAGTTGCCAAATACAATTTTTAATTATGAATGTTAATCACAAATAACCTTCAGCCTGCACGTATTTCTCTCTCTCTTTTTGTACCATTGGATTATGTGATTAATTGGATTTAACGTACATATTTGTGGAAATTGTTCCTTTTGGGTCGTAGAAATAAATGTATTTATTTATTCACAAACTGAAATGAACAAACGTTTCAGCATAGTGTGAAAATAAGGAACTTTTAAATAAAATCTTCCTCTCAAATCATGCTCTCCCTCTCTCTCCAGAAACTCTATATTGTCAGGGAGTAAATTATTTCTTGCTTTATAAACTATTTGTAAAGTTTTTAATTTCACCAGATCCATAACTTTCAATAACTTTAACCTTAAGAACAAAACATTAGTGTGATCGTAGTAGCCTACATTGTTCCATCCATCCATCTTCTACCACTTTTCCGGAGGTCCGGGTCGCAGAGACAGCAGTTCAAGCAGAGAAGCCCAGACTTCCCTCTCCCCAGCCACCTGCTCCAGCTCTTCAGAGGGGATACCAAGGCGTTCCCAGACCAGCTGGGAGACATAGACTCTCCAGCGAGTCCTGGGTCTGCCCCGGGGTCTCCTCCCAGTGGGACATACCCAAAACACCTCAAGTGGGAGGCGTCCAGGAGGCATCCTGATCAGATGCCCATACCACCTCAACTGACTCCTTTCAATGTGGAGGAGCAGCGGTTCTACTCTGAGTCTCTCCCGGATAACTGAGCTCCTCACCCTATCTCTGAGGGTGAGTCCAATGATCCTACAGAGAAAGCTCATTTCAGCTGCTTGTATCCACGATCTCGTTCTTTCGGTCATTACCCAAAGCTCATGACCATAAGTGAGAGTAGGAATGTAGATTGACTGGTAAATTGACAGCTTTGCCTTAGAACACAGATCCCTCTTCACCACAACAGACCGATACAATGTCCGCATCACTGCAGATGCTGCTCCGATCTATCTGTCAATCTCTCGCTCCATTCTCCCCTCACTCATGAATAAGACTCCAACATACTTAAACTCCTCCACTTGGGCCAGGAGTCTGTCCCCAACCTGGAGAGGACAATCCACCTTTTTCCGGCTGATGACCATGGACTCGGACTTGGAGGTGCTGATTCTCATCCCAGCTGCTTCACACTGAACGGCAAACTGTCCCAGCAAGAACTGTAGGTCATTGCTGGATGAAGCCAACAGGACAACATCATCTGCAAACAACAGAGATGAGATCGTGTGGTCACCAAGCATGACACCCTCCGTTCTCTGGCTGCGCCTAGAAATCCCGTTCATAAAAATTATGAACAGGATCGGTGACAAAGGGCAGCCCTGGCGGAGTCCAACTCTCACTGGGAATTAGTCCGATCGAGTGTTGGCAATACGAACCAAACTCTCACAACGGTCGTACAGAGACCGAATAGCTCGTAACAACAAGCCCAATACCCCATACTCCCGAAGCACCCCCCCCCACAAAAAACCACGAGGGACGTGGTCAAACGCCTTCTCCAAGTCCACAAAACACATGTAAACTGGTTGGGCAAACTCCCACGAACCCTCAAGGATTCTCGAGAGGGTAAAGAGCTGGTCTGATGTGCCACGACTAGGACGAAAACCACATTGCTCCTCCTGAATCCGAAGTTCGACCAACGGCTGGACTCTCCTCTCCAGTACCTTGGCATAGACCTTACCAGGGAGGCTGAGGAGTGTGATCCCTCTAAAGTTGGTGCACACCTTCCGGTCCCCTTTTTTGAAGAGAGGAACCATCACCCCGGTTTGCCATGCCAAAGGCACTTCCCCCGACCTCCACGCAATGTTGCAGAGGCGTGTCAACCATGACAGCCCTACAGCATCTAGCGCCTTGAGGTACTCAGAGCGAATCTCGTCCACCCCCTGGGCCTGCTCACCAAAGAGATTTTGAAACACTTTGGCGACCTCAGCCCCTGTGATAGGGGAGTCGTCACCCTCGTCCACAAGCCCTGTTTCCTCTGTGGAAGGTGCGTCAGTGGGATTGAGGATATCCTCAAATGTCCCAACGTCCATATATTTAAATCAACATATAAAGAAATGATTTTTGAGCAGTATGAGAGTGAAGGGCAGTGATGTTACATTGTGTCTTCAGTGAGGGAAGGTTGTTGTGTGTTATGGTGATTGTGAAGGTGATGGTGCTGTTTGTGTTTGCATTGAACATGCCAGAATTGTATGTTTATTGTTGTTGTAATATTGTTGGATATGGACTGTCATTGTTGTGTCATTTTTGTTGTATAATTTGACTATGGGTGTATTATGGTGAATGTGGTTGTGGGATAATGATGATTATGAGTAATACTGTAATTTGTTTGGTGTGGAGAAGGGGTGGGACTGTATAAGCATTGGCTTCTTCCCACTCCTTTTGAACATTTTATTTTTGGTTTGTTTTTTTTGTTGTGTTTTGAACTCTCTTTTTTCTTTCTTTAACAATGTTCAAATAAAAATCAATCAATCAATCAATCAATCAATCAATCAATCAAAGTATTCCTTCCACCGCCTGACGATATCCCCAGTCGGAGTCAAAAGGGCCCCAGCCACACCATACACAAAGTGGACAGTGAGCTGCATCCCCCTCCTGAGCTGCCGGACAGTTTGCCAGAATCTCTTCAAGGCCGACTGAAAGTCTTGTTCCATGGCCTCACTGAACTCCTCCCATACCCAAGTTTTTTCTTTAGCAACCACCCGAGCTGCACTCCGCTTGGCCTGCCAGTACACCTCAGCTGCTTCGGGAGTCCCACAAGCCAACCATGCTTGATAGGACTCCTTCTCCAGCTTAATGCCCCCCACCACCACCACCACCACTGGTGTCCACCACTTGGTTTGAGGGTGCCACCACGAGATGCCCCGATGACCTTGCGGCTGCAGCTCTGGGCCGCTGCTTCAACAATGGAAGTGGAAGAACATGGCCTATTCAGACTCAATGTCTCCAGACTCCCTCGGAATGTGGTTGAAGTTCTTCCGGAGGTGGGAGTTGAAGACCTCCCAGACAGGGGCCCCAGCCAGACGTTCCCAGCACACCCTCAATATACATTTGGGTCTACCAGGTCTGAATGGCATCCTCCCCTGCAATCGGATCCAACTCACCACCAAGTGGTGATCAGTTGACAGCTCTACACCTCTCTTTATCCAAGGGTCCAACACATACGGTCACAGGTCTGATGACACAATAACAAAATTGATCATCGACCTGCGACCTAGGGTGTCCTGGTGCCCGGTGCACATACAGTATGGACACCCTTATGCTTGAACATGGTGTTCGCTATGGACAAACTGTGGTTAGCACATAAGTCCAATAACTGAACACCACTCGGGTTCAGATCGGGCAGGCCGTTCCTCCCAGTCACCCCCTTCCAGGTTTCACTGTCATTGCCCACGTGCACATTGAAGTCCCTCAGTAGGACAATGGATCTCCAAGAAGAGCACCCTCCAGCACCCCAGTCACAGACTCCAAAAAGGGTGGGTACTCTGAAACATCTTTTGGTGCATAGGCACAAATGATGGTCAGGACCTGTTTCCCAACCCAAAGACGCAGGGAAACAATCCTTTCGTCCACTGGGGAAAACCCCAGTATAGAGGCAGCAAGTTGGGGGGGATACAAGAATACCCACCCCTGCTCGTCGCCTCCAGAGTAGGCCAAGCTCCAGCCCCTCTCCAGGAGACTGGTTCCGGAACCGGAGCTGTGTGTTGAGGTGAGCCCGACTATATCTAGCCAGTATCTCTCAACCTCATGCACCAGCTCAGGCTCCTTCCCCACCAGAGAGGTGACATTCCACGTACCAAAAGCCAGTTTAGGAAGCTTGGGATCAGTCTGCCAAGGTCTCCGCCTTTGACCCACATAGCACCGGACCCCCATGATCCCTCCTGCAGGTGGTGAGCCCACTGGACAGCGGACCCATGTAACTACTTCGGGCTAAGCCCAGCCGGGTCCCATGGGTGGAAACCCGGCCACCAGATGCTAGCCATCGAGCCCCTCCCCCAGGCCTGGCTCCAGGGTGGGGCCCCGGTAACCCCATACCGGGCGAGGTATGGGGTGACCGGGGGCTGATTCAGCCTACATTGTTTATGATTCTTATTGCCCTCTTTTGTAATGTACATAATTTCTGTAGGGTGCTTTTGTAGGCGTTACCCCAGACTTCAACACAATAAAGCAGATAAGGTAAAACAAGTGAACAGTACAGTGCATACAGTGCATTGTGGTTTAGAATCTGTCTAACTTTACCCAAAAGCCAACATTCTTTAGCCACCTTTGAGCTCAGGTGTTTTATGTGAGCTTTCCAGCAAAATTTGTGGTCTAGTATTACCCCCCAAGAACTTATTTTCATATACTCTATCAATACATTATTAATCATCACTTTCACTTGTTCATGTATAATACAGTTTCCAAACAACATAAAGTTAGTTTTATCCAAATTTAAAGATAACTTATTTAACAGTTGAAGAGTCATTTTTTACAGCTCTTGTCATAAACTCCCTTTCAGGACAAGATAAAGGCATCAAACGCTGGCTGTGAATTTTAATAATGACAAACAAATTATAGCTGGACACAAAACTAATGATGAGAAATAAACAAGGTGCTAAACAGCACGGAGGCTGAGGCATTGGGAAACATCAGTGAATTGAGGAACACACAAAAATAACAAGTGGAATGAGCATGGAGCACATGCAGGATAAATGAAGAGAATAAATGTGGAATACACAACATATAACAGGTTAGAATTCAAACATGGAACTTACATTTGAACACTGAGAAGGGTGCTGCACCAAACAGTGGGGCCAAACGCCATAAATAAGGCAAAGGGAATTATCAACAAATGGTCCCAGGTGTGGGTAACAGAAGCGAGGAGTAAATAATCCAAAAATGATGACAGCTGTGCAAGACCGTGAACTGAGCTAATACAGGAAGTCAACAAAGCACACTGTCAAAATAAGAGCACAGACCAGAAATGGCAAAAGGTGACTGACTACCAATACAAAATAAGACCCATCCATCCATCCATCCATCACTGCTTTTCCAGAGGTCCGGGTCGCGGAGGCAGCAGTTCAAGCAGAGAAGCCCAGACTTCCCTCTCCCCAGCCACCTGCTCCAGCTCTTCAGAGAGGACACCAAGGCATTCCCAGACCAGCTGGGAGACATAGTCTCTCCAGCGAGTCCTGGGTCTGCCCCAGAGTCTCCTTCCAGTGGCACGTGCCCGAAACACCTCAAGTGGGAGGCGTCCAGGAGGCATCCTGATCAGATGCCCATACCACCTCAACTGGTTCCTTTCAATGTGGAGGAGCAGCAGTGGGCCGCAGGGCACAACGCGCCCCCTCGTGGAGGTGGTAGCTGGAACCCGTGCCCCCAACAGACTGCCGGGACTGCAGTGTGGATGAGGCGGACCAGTAGCTGCAGAGTGTTGACTCCCGACGATGATTGTTGGCCAATGGAGGAGCCAGACAGCGATGGTGTCTGACCAGTGAGGAGACCAGATGAAACAAGACAACTGATCAGTGGGGAACCAGATGAAGAAAGCAGCTGGCCAGTGAGGGAACTAGGCGGTAAAGATGACTGATCAGTGGGGAAACAAGGCGAAAAGGATGGCCAACCAGCGGAGACCTCAGGAGACGATGGATGACCTTTGGTGACCTCAGGCGAAGAGAGAGGACCCACGGCAACCACAGGCAAAAAGAGAGGACCCAAGGCAACCACAGACAGAGGGAGAGGACCCACGGCAACCACAGGCAGAGGGAGAGGACCCACGGCAACCACAGGCAAAGGGAGAGGACCCATAGCAATCACAGGCAAAGGGAGAGGGCCCACGGTGACCTCGAGCGGAGAAGGAGGACCCACAGTGACCTCGAGCAGAGAAGGAAGACACATGGCAAGCTCGAGTGGAGAAAGAGAGCCCACTGCGGCCTAAGGTGGAGACGAAGAGCCCATGGCGACCTCGAGCGGAGACGGAGAACCCACGGCGTCCTCAGGTGGAAACAGAGAACCCATGGCGGCCTTGGGCAGAGACGGAGAACCCTTGGTGACCTCAGGTGGAGATGGAGGACCCTCGGTAACCTCAGGTGGAGACGAAGGACCCTCGGTGACCTCCGGCAGTGGTTGATGATCCTCAGTGACCTCAGGCGATGTCTTGGATAAAAGGACATAGACAGACACCGGCTCAGAATCACCGGCAGTAGTGGAGCCTGGCGAGGAGACCTCAGAAGCACAGGGCATCTGCAGCTAATTCTCCGCACCATAAGCAAGACAAGGTTTCTCTAGAACTGATGGCATAGAAACAGAACAGAGTACCTGCCTTGGCTAGAGCTCCACCACCGTCCAGGACTCTGAAGATTCAGGCTGGAGACATCTCAGATCCATTCACCTGGACGTCTGCTCCCAACGAGGTCACCTCGGATGGAGAGAGAGGGAAAAACACTGGAACATTACTGGCAGCAGTGGAGCCCGGCTAGGAGAGCTTAGGAGCAGAGGACGTCTGCAACCGACTCTCCCCACCACAAGCTAGACAACATTTCTCTAAATCTGCTGACGTTATAACAGAATAGAGTACTTGCCTAGACTTGAGCTCCACCGCCATCCAGGACTCCAGCAACTCTGTTGAGGCGATTCCTGCAGCAGGCACAATGGTGGATGCAGCTGAAGACCCCCCAGGCATGGCGGCCGATGCTGGTGGAACTCCCGGCGTGATGGCTGACGCTGGAGGTTGCCTCACTGATGACAGTGGCTCCCATGCCATTGAAACCAGGGGACCCTCTCCTGTCGGCTCAAGTTTCGGGGCACAGGTAGCGTTCTCCTCCAATCCAAGATGTGGCTGCGGGGTTGGAACAGAACCCTCCAGGGCCACAGGCTCCTCCGTCATCCACCGGCTCCATCCCAGGAATGGCGGACACTCAGGAAGAATAGAGAGGGACATGGGAGGAACAGGTGAGGACGAAATGGCAGCAGTAGGCAGTGAGGACTCAGCTACAGTGGATTGCTGATACTGAGCCTCACCACCAGGAATAAGGCAAGAAAATTCATTTTTATGTGATGGAGAATGAAAAAGCACTGCCTTACTTCCCAGGGCATGATGGTGGCTGCTGCTGCTGGACCAGACGATGTTCCCCCATGAGCTGTGGAGGTCATCTGATGAGGAGGCGGAGACATGTTCTCATGGCGGGGTGGCTGAGGCTCCGGAGTCAGGGGATGCTCAATCATCGGCTCAAACTCCACTCCACCTGGAGTAATTCCTTCCAGCTGCAGAGCATATTCTGGAAGGAGCCATGGCTTATAATCCAGCAGAAGCTTGGTGTCTGATAATATGACCCACTGGTGCTCCTCCAGCTCCTCAGCCGATGGTGCGGGCCACTGTTTGGGAGGAGAAGGCGGGGCTGCTTCTGGAGAATGGTGAGAGGCTTGTGACTTCCGTGCCCAGGGATGCTTCTTCGTCAGCACAGGCACGGATGTGGAAGAAGTTTCTTACAGCCCGTGGAGCATGGGCTGTGGGCTGATAATGGAGAAGAGTAGGTCTGTGAGCTCCGGGTGACTCCACAGGCTAGGGCATGATTTGAGCACCTGTTCCGCTCCAACTAGACACTCCCGGGTTGCTTCGGGAGTGCGAGAAGCACGGGCCTCCGATAAGATGTGTAGTAGCACTCCCACAGTTCTACTTTCCACCTCACTGAATCCACAGTCTCTAGTACAGTCCATGTGGGCTAATATTTCAGCCGACAAAAATGGACTGAAACAAAAATCAAGGGAGGGAGAAACAAAAAGGCAAACTCACAGCTGCTGGTGTCACACACAGGCAGCACCCTTCTGTCATAAACTCCCTTTCAGGACAGGATAAAGGCATCAAATGCCGACTGTGAGTTTTCAAGTTTAATAATAACAAACACAAATTATAGCTGGACACAAAACTAATGATGAGAAATAGACAAGGTAATGAACAGCATGGAGGCTGAGGCGTAGGGAAATGCCAGTGAATTGAGGAATACACAAAAATAACAAGTGGAATGAGCATGGAGCAGATACAGGATAAATGCAGAGAATAAATGTGGAATACACAACAGATAACAGGATAGAATTCAAACATGGAACTTACATTTGAACGCTGAGAAGGGTACTGCGCCAGAGAGCGGGGTCAAACCCCTTAAATAAGGCAAAGGGATTTAACAACAAATGGTCCCAGGTGTGGGTAACAGAAACAAGGAGTAAATTATCCAAAAATGATGACGGCTGTGCAAGACTGCAAACTGAGCTAATACAGGAAGCCAACAAAGCACACTGACAAAATAAAAGCACAGACCAGAAATGTCAAAAGGTGACTGACTACCAATACAAAATAAGACCCTACCAGAACTACATACAGGGAGACTAAATACAGACGAGAGGTGAGGGCAAGGATGAAGGGAGACTCGTGTCAACAGGCAGATAATATTAACAGTACAAAACTAGATGATCATGGATGCATAAGGTAAATGACAAAATACAATACTAAGAAAAAAAGTCTCATAATCGAAACACCTGGCAAACTCAAATCACATAAAACGTCCAAAACCAAACATGAAGTCAATAGTACCACAAAAATGAGGAGATACAGGAGATAATCAAAAATGAACTGAACGCATGAGCACGGTGAGCGCACCTTGCTCAACATCATGACAGCTCTTTTTGTCTAAGCTGATATGCAATGGTTCACACATACTGTACTTCTCAGTAAATAAAATTCATTAATTAAAATAAAGCAATTTAAAAGAAATAGCAACCACTTTTTAACACTGTGAAATAACTGAAAAGCAACATTTAGTTTCTCTCACTTTCTGGGCAGTGGATGTACAGTAATAAATATGCAGACAATTGATGTTAGAGACTTCTTAGCCACATGCTCTGTTCAGGCACGTGCACAGATACAGCAGTATTGATGCTCCCGCATATGCCCCTTTGCCCTATGTGCTCTGAAGTGCCCTTTGCCAATTGCCCATAACTACTGTATATTTTCACATCCAATTAATTCTGTGACCAGTGCATGAGCCCTAAATACGAGCTCATTTTGCTGACAAAATGTTTTTCACAATGATTAATTTATTTTAATGGAGGTTTATTATATTACAGTATCTATTGAAAGAAAAGCCTTTTCCAGATTTTTGCAAACATTTATTTATTTTGAACAGATATTTATTTTTCCATGGAAGCTGCCAATTTTTTGTCATTGACCTTTACATAATTAATGACGCAAACTATGGTCTCTATGTGAGTTCATAATTTAGTAAAAATCTGTGGGATATTAAATATGTTCATGTTCATGTGCATAGGTATTAAAATAAAATAGATACAGTATATCAATTAAGTACATTTGTGATACTGTATGTAACTTCGCTTTTTCAATATTTAGGAGTTCCCTTTTTGAGAGGTTGAGCACATCACTGGCTCTATGCTGCAACCACTGTGTGTCAGATCTTTAAAAGGTAAAATATTGTACAAAATAGCTTTTTCATAGGTTTTAACCATATAAATATGTTTATGGGTCACATGAACACAAATAAAATATTAAAACACTCACTTGCCTTTATTTTGTTAAACTCTTAAAGAAACAATGGATTGCACATTCAGGTTATTATGTCACAAACCAACTAGCATGACATTTAGGTCTCTAAATTCAAAAAACAAATGTACCCTGACTGACTTTTGATTGACCCATTCAAAAAAATGTGGTCTTCAAAACCACATACAGACATGGACAAAATTGTTGGTACCCCTCTGTTAATGAAAGAAAAAACCACAATGGTCACAGAAATAACTTGAATCTGACAAAAGTGGTAATAAATAAAAATTCTATGAAAATTAACCAATGAAAATCAGACAATGCTTTTGAATTGTGGTTCAACAGAATTATTTTAAAAAACAAACTCATGAAACAGGCCTGGACAAAAATGATGGTACCCCTAGAAAAGATTGAAAATAATGTGACCATGGGGACATGTTCAACCAAGATGTGTCCTCTAATTAACATCACAGGTGTCTACAAACTTGTAATCAGTCAGTCGGCCTATTTAAAGGGTGACAAGTAGTCACTGTGCTGTTTGATGACATGGTGTGTACCACACTAAACGTGGACCAGAGGAAGCAAAGGACAGAGTTGTCTCAGGAGATTAGAAAGAAAATTATAGACAAGCATGTTAAAGGTAAAGGCTATAAGACCTATAAGCAGCTTGATGTTCCTGTGACTACAGTTGCACATATTATTCAGAAATTTAAGATCCACGGGACTGTAGCCAACCTCCCTGGACATGGCCGCAGGAGGAAACTTGAAAAATGGAAGAGGGTCCGGGTGAAGAGGGACCCCAGCCTATTTGGCGTACTAAGGTGCTGGCAGCGTCCCTCTTCACCCGGAATGGGCCACCCAAAGTCCCACACTTCATCGCCACTTCCCATGTAGAATGGCCAGTCCCATAAGCCACCACCTGACCACTCCTCCACTTCACCGAAGGTGATAGTGAAACCGAGCCCGTAAAATAAATCACAGCCCATTAGGCTATTACCGTCCCGCGACACCATGAACCTGGCAGCGCACATGGAGGCCCCCTTGTACCTCACCGACAGCCACACCGAGCCCACAACATCCAGCGGGTGGCTACCATAACTGTAACAGGTAATGTTAGTGTTACTCACTCTGTAGTGGGGAAAACGCCGACTTACAGTTTCCAAGTTGAGGATGGAGACCGCTGACCCAGTATCCACCAACATCGGTATCGGTGTCCCGTCCAACGAAATGTCACAAATGATACGACCGTCCGTGTTGGGCGAGACCGTGGACCGCTGTAGGTACCTTCTTCTTAACAGTTCCTCTAGCCGGCCTCTGTTCCTCCTTGTCAAAATTGTGGCAAACCAAGTGATGGAGCAGACCGCACCTTCCACAACGCTTGCCCCTCGCTGTACACTCCCTGGTTCGATAGCGGTGCCTGCTGGATCCACAGCTGTAGCATTTTGGTGTCCCCGGGGTGGACCGTATCTTGACGATGGCCACGTACTCGTCATTGCTTCCATTGTCCGAATCCAAGGCCAGGGTCTTCCCATGTGCCTCACTCTTCAGCGGAGCACTGTTGCTGCCGAAGTGTTTTGTCAGCTGCTCCGCTGCCTCATGCTGTTGTGCTAGCTCCATGGCTGCTAGCAAAGTTAGCTCACCAGCGTGAGTTAGCAAGCGAACCCTCGCCGAGGAGTAGGACATGTGCTCAGCCAACTGGTCTCGGACCATCTCCTCCTCCAGGGCTCCAAACCTGCACTCACCTCCCAGCTGTCGGAGGTCTGTCACAAACTGCTGGACTGACTCTTCAGGTCACTGGCACTGTTGTTGAAACTGGATGTGCCGCATTATGATGTTTTCTGGGGCACAAAAGTAGCCGGCCATGAGCCTCACGACGTCATCGAAGCTGTCACCTCATCCCACGGTGCTGAGGATTTTCTGGCCCTCCATACCCAGGTTGTGGACCAGAATAGCCCTCGCTCTAAATATGTCCAGGTTGCCGAGGTCTAACGCCAGTAGATAGTTCTGGAAGGCCGCAAACCACCTGGCCCAAGGGACCAACGGCTCACTCGGCGTCTCCAAAAAAGGATGAAGTGTGGTCACAGGCCTCTCCATCTACGTTTATCCTCATCGCCAAATGTTGTGTCCGAATAACGAGGAGGCAAGGTGACGTTTTATAAAATTTATTAACAAGAACGATGTACACACAGGGAGACCCTACCGCAAGTACAGGAGCCACAGTGAAGAGACAATATGTCTCCCGCTCCAGGCTTATATACTACAGGTGACACTACCCCCCAAACGCGGGGTATCACCCCTCCCTAGCCCAGGGCACTGCCATACTAATATTATATATATATATATTACGATCCTACAGTCATTATAAACAACAGTGATAGAATGGCTTCACAGAAATCAGACCCACAGAAATCAACACCGTGGTCCAGCAGAGTTTTCTGTGCCTTTCGGATGATGACAGAATCCAGAGGGAAGTAGATGGAGCCACCCCAAATGAATTTACGGCCGCGGGAGCACCCAACTTCAGCAGTTGAAAGCCATGATATTAGGATGTAGAAGATGTTGAGTGTAGGATTGCAATATATTAATATATAATAGTATGGCGGTGCCCTAGGCTGGGAGGGGTGATGCCCTGCCTTCAGGAGGTGGCGTCACCAAGAGTATATAAGCCAGTAGTGGGAGGCATGCAGTTTCTTCGCTGTGGCTCCCATACTCAAGGTAGGGACTCCTGTGTTGTACATAGTTAATTATAATAAACATTATAAAACGTCACCTCGCTTCCTCATCATTCGGACACTACATCTGGCACCGAGGATATAGGGAGATGGAGAGGGCTGCTGCCGCATTGTGCTTTGTGTTGCGGCTCCGGGTGAGCCGTTGGTCCTGTGGACTGGGTGGCGGGCGGCCTTCGAGTACTATCTGTTGGCATTAGACCTCGGCAACCTTAATGAATTGTGTGCACGGGCTATCCTGGTCCATAACCTGGATGTGGGGAGCCGGAGGGTCCTGAGCACGTTTGGAGGAGGTGACCTGTTTGGCCATGTGACGAGGCTCATGGCGGGCTACTTTTGGGCCACTGGAAATATCGTAAGGCGACGCATGCAAGTCAAGCAGCTGAATCAGCGACCCGGAGAGTCGGTCTGACGGTTTGTGGCTGAGCTTTGGCAACTGGCGGGTGAGTGCAGGCTTGGGACTTTGGAAGAAGAGTTGGTCCGCGACCAATTAGCGGAACACGCGGCCGGCTCCTCGGCAAGAGTTCGCCTGCTGACTCGCGCTGGTGAGCTAGCACCAATAGCAGCCATGGAGCTAGCACGACAAAACGAGACAGTGGAACGGCTGACGATGCATCTTGAGGACAATAAAGCCCTGCAGAAGAACGATGCACAGTGGAAGGCCCTGGCCTTGGATCTGGATGATGGCAGCGACGTTGAGTGCGTGGCCGTCATAAAAATGAAGTCCGCCCCAGGGACGCTGAGATGCTGTGGCTGCGGATCCAGTAGGCACAGTTATCGAGCCAGGGAGTTCACAGTGGAGGCCAAGCATTGTGGACGGTGCAGTCTGCTCCATCACTTTGCCAGAGTTTGCCGTGTTTTCGACAAGGAAGAACGGAGGTCTGCTAGGGACGGTGGAAAGAAGAAGGTATCTACAGTGGTCCACACTGTCTCTCCCAACACGGACGGTCGTATTGTCTACAGTGTGCTGCTGGACGGGATGCCAGTGCCGATGTTGGTGGACACGAGGTCGGCAACCTCCATTTTGAACTTGGAAACAGTAAGTCGGTGTTTACCCCACCACAACGTGAGTAAAACGTGCATGGCCTGTTGTGATTATGGTAATGGTCCCCTTAACATCATGATGTCTCGAGAAGGCATTAATCTGATGGGTAGTGACTTGTTTTACGTGGGAAGTGGCAAAGAAGTGTGGGACTTTGGGTGGCGCATTCTGGGTGAAGAGGGACACCTCCAGCACCTTAGTACACCGACAAGGCGGGGGTCCCATGCCAGTGGTTGTGGTCCCATGAACGGTGGACTCGAACACATGGTTTGATCCCTGGGGTGGCAGAAAGGTCCAAAGAGTGTGAGCTACAGGGCTCCGGTGGCTGATGGGTTCTGGCTGCTGAGCCAATAATGACTGGTGCCGCTCCGACGCAACCTGATGTAGCATCCCGGGGTGCCGTCAGCAGGCACGAACCCTGGCCGTGCCGACTTCAAAGCCACGGAACATGAAGAGTATATAATCCAGTAGCGGGAGGCATGCAGTCTCTTCGCTGTGGCTCCCACACTCACAGTAGGGACTCCTGTATTGTACATAGTTAATTATAATAAACATTATAAAACATCACCTCGCCTCTTCATTATTCGGACACTACAGTGAGTGATGTGATATGATGTGATATTATGCATCTTTTACGTTATTTAGCCCAGCAGTGGAAAGTTCACTTTGATCAGACAACAACATTGTCTCTCTTTTGTGCAAATAATGAGCTCGCTAGTTAGCCATCAATGCTAACTCTGTGCCCTCCTTGTATTTTGCGCTTGTGTCGACAATATCTGATGAAATAAGCTAGTGGTAATGCTGTTGAAAAAGGTGTTTTTTTTACATGTTGCACTTTAGTGCTGTGCATGTACTTAAGTTATGTGTATTTTCGTTCTAGAGTCCGACCAGCATCTGCTGTGTATTTCCCATGTCACCCTGTGACTGCATTATTTTAATTGCTTTTAATCCTAGATCCAGTTTGTTTTGGCTTAAAATGCATCATAATTGTTAAATATATCTTATTATACCTAACTCAGTACTGTTTACCTGTTGAAATATATATTTTATGGCTAATATAACCCCATAACTACAATATTGCACCTGGCGATCAAGTTTTGGCAGCTGATCATGTTTTGTCAAGACACCACCAGTTGGAGCAGGTACATTCCATGACGTCTCAACAGTCTCTCCATGATTTTCACACAGATCACAGCAGTTTGTTGCACAGGAAGCTAAACATTTCTACAGACGTTCTAAAGTTCTGTAACCACTGCGCGTTTGTGAAGCCGGGGTGGCATCTCATGACTGGGAGCCTGTGCTGAACGCCCAGACCCAAGGTTTGAAACAATAATTTTGCCACAAGAGAGCCATCTGAAACACACACACAGAGCATACATATTTTAATACCTAATAGCGATAACTTGCTGACATTACAATGTAGTACGGCGGACTTAAAGCAAAGTAGCATTCGCAATCATTAGCTTTAATTCATATGTGATGTAGTTTGTATCCTATGTCTTCTGCTTTGTACTGCTCTATATGGTTTCCTAAACGTTCCAGTACTTTTCCAGAGTGTGTCGTCTCGCTGCCTATAGCCTTCTGCTCTCCTTTTGCTCTCCTTTTCTGCCTTTACTCTGGCAAAAAAAAAAGCCAGACACCACAGTCACCTCGTATCCTGCCATCTTGTGTTTTGCCTGGGTCACTTGTTTTACATAACGGGAGAGTTGTGCCGCCTCCCTGTAACAAATCCCACCCACATCAAGCGGTATCCTGGTGTAACGGAAACACAAGCTGACTGAACTGAACTGTACCGGGCCAAACAGGTACTAGTGGAAAGGGCCCCCCCCTTTTCTGGAGGGGGGGGGGTCAGTCCTCTGGTAGCTCTGTGCGTTAACTTTCCTTTCCCCATTCTATTATGCTGAACACCAAGCTAAAAGGCAGAAAGTACAATCTTTGTATGGTCTTTGATATGACCCAGACCAGGATTTGAACCCACAACCTTTCAGTTGAAGGACAGATGCTCTACCAACTAGGCTACCACTCAACCCATTAGATTTTGGAGGTGATCTGAGAGCAAATACCTCTACCAAGACTCATATCTTCTTGCAGCGCATTAGGAGGATTAAACAAAAACTACTGGAAGGATTTTACTAAAATTTTCACCAGCGGTGGCCTTTGGGCTATGGTTGGACCCATTAGATTTTGGAGGTGATCCATGAGTGCATACCTTCCCCCAAGGCCCTATCTCACAATGTTAAAGATGGAAATGACTGGACAGATTGTGATGAAATTTTCACCTGAGGTAACCCTCAGGCTACAGATGAATTTTTTTTTTGTTGTGTTTTGTTTTTTTTATCGGACCTTTCCAGCATCTTGGCAAGCAGAACATATCTGATTGCCTTGTTGTGCCAATCACATTTAATTTGCCAAAAGGAGCTGCTCTACATGTATTTGATTTTTTTTTTTCTTGTGGCTCCTCCTTCTCGGGGTCGCCACAGCATATTATCACCTGATATTGCGATGATCTGTATATTGATTTTATGCCAGATGCAACCCTCCCCATTTATCTGGTCTTGGGACCAGCACAGGGAGTACACTGGCTTATGTGTCCCCTGTGGCTGAGTAACCAACTGCCCTTTCTCCCATTTTATTACAGCACCAAGCTAGAAGGCGGGAAGTACTTTTTTTTTTTAATTTTTACATGGCCTTTGGTCTGACCCAGCTGGGGCTTGAACCCATGACCTGCCTGTTGTTGGTGTGGATGTTGTACCTACTGGTAGAGCACTACTCCAGTTGCATATTTGATATATACTGTATATAAATAATATTAATGGGCTCCTCTTGCTGTATAATAGCTGTAATAATTTATTTGAATTGTCTTAGTTATGCTGGACCTGAAAGGGGGAGTGGGTGAGGGATCTGAGTGCATGCGAAGTGGTCAGGGTAAGATGGAGAGAGAAAAAAAAACAAAGAGCAAAAACACAAAAAGCAATTGCTGCTTCTGAAAAGATCTCAGGACAAGCCTGATAGTGGCACCTAAAAGAGAACAGATGCACGTGTGTGTGTGTGTGTACATGTGCTTGCACACACATGTGTATCTGTGTGTGTGTGTGTGTGTGTGTGCGTGGTTTGTCAGGAAACATACCCAAAGGTGAGGGTAGGAGGTCGCAGCAACGCCCACCCCAGAACCGTAGGCAAGCAGGACAGCGCCCTTGTTGCATGGGAAACCTGAAGCCTCCACAGAGCACGAATGCCCTGAGGCCACCCAATCCCAAGACACCTAGGTCCCTGACCTTGGTGGAAGAGCAGAAGGAGGCACTGCACGGCGCGTCCGCAGCCATGGTGTAAGAGCCCCCAGCCTGCAACCCACCACCCCAGCACAGGCAGAGCCCAGCACCCAAATCCCAGCAAGCCCAAGAACCACTCAAACCCTGGCCAATCCACCCCAAGAGGCCCCAAACACCGCCCCCCCCCCCCAACCACTGCGAGAGTGGACCTGCACTCACCCCGAAGCCCCAGACACCCACACTCAGGGGAGGCAGCGGTGAGCAGTGGGACGCTGTGGGGGAAAAGCCACCCCCCTCCTGTGAAAGGTAGCCCACACAGGCCAGGGGTACCACACCACGACCTCAACCAAGACACACACACACACGTGCGCGCGCACACACACACACACGCACACACACACACACACAGGGGGAAAGAGGTAGCCCTCAGGCTACAGAGGAATTTGGAGGTATGGAGGAAGGTATGGATGGTGGTACAGATAGACAGAGGTACGAGAATGGACGGACAGAGGCATGGTAGGACGATGGATGGATGGATGGTCAGGATCAAGGAGGGGACAGACAGACAGATGGACAACAGAAAAATTTTAATTTCAGTTTTTCTGAAGCAGTAAACAATGGACCTTCACAACTTCAATTGTCACTGAAAACAAAAACTTATCAGTGCAGTCATTCCAGCCTTTTCCTTTCAGTGCCCATTATCACATACTGCCTGCTTCCATCACTCCTGCCTCCTTTCGAGGGTGACAGAGTGAGACCATTCTGGCTAGCCGAGTCAGCCGCCCCCTCAGTCCTTCCCTCCTCATTTTAACTGCTCTGCTAATCTCCTGCCTCCTACCTCACATTCCTCCTCCTCTTCTTCCGCCGTGTCTCCCTTCATTTTTCATCCTCTCCCTGCTGCACTTCACCACCCTCCTACTTTGGAAGCACTACAGTGACTCTGTTGCCATGACAGCAAAGGTAATGTGGAGGCTAGAGATCAGCGAGCCCGTTTTTAACCTCTTGTTTGTGTCTAAATCAGACACAGACACGATGACATATTCCCCTGTCCTCATGTGGCTGCAGCTTTATAGACTGTCTCTTAAACACAACAGGAGCTTGTTGTCTGTCTCATTTTGGTTTCATTCTCAAGGATAGGCACCTGTGGCCTTCATGCCGTTGCTGTAACAACCTAAATGGATCTTTTACCTGAAAATACTTTGGTTGTAATGCCCCGGAAGGTGTCTTGATTGGCTGGAATGGTGGAGGTTTCATTTACTGTAGCTTTATATGCTGCTTGTCAGGTGGAAATTGTCTTGAGTTTTATCCAATTATGAGTTCATCTAAATTCAAAGTCTTAGGGTGCATTCACATGGCCACTGTTTTCCAAAGGAAATCTGGTCCATTTCCACAGATAGTTTGGTTCATTTGGTGCAGTCTGAACACACATTTGAACTCTGGTCCACCTGAAAATGGGGGTCTCGGTTCACTTGCAAACAATCTGGTGCACTTCGCTTGCAGTGTGAATACAAATGGATTATCCAGCGGGCCAAAGGACGGAAGTCCAACTCGGCGTTTGTGTAACCATCACAACACGTAGTGTGAGAAGAGGAGGTGGCGTTTATTGTAGCGCATTCTGGGTAGAAAATAACAACAAAGACAACCGTGTGAATCCAAGAAATCCTTTTGTTGGAGAACGCCAAGGAGAAAAGTTAAAAAAATGTCTTGTTTTTGGTGGACAAACCACCTGGCTGAAAGGAACGGATTTCCGTTTTTGGTCCTGGCCAATCGATGAGGCAGATTTTTATTTTTCACCGAGAATTTTTCTTCCTGGTCAGTGGTGGTTTCGGCTACAGCGCCCCAAACAAGCAGTTGTTGTAACTGTGTGATGCTGTCCAGACAGTTTGGGCCACCTAAGTAAAGTGCAGTGTGAATGCAAACCAAACCAAACAAAGATACTAAAATTCTTGGCATTACCCGCCCAATCACATTGAGACCCCTGGATTAGCCTGGTGTGAATGCAGCCTTAAACATAGTTTTGAACTTAATGTTTTATGGAGGATGAGTGTGCAGCTATAGACTATTAAAGGAAGATAGTGTGGAGAAAGAAGGCAGGCGAGGCAACGACCTGGACGACATAGAACTTTATTCTTCCTCCAACATAACTTACAGCAAAAGAGCGTCCTGGGTCTCTGTGCATCCCTCTTTTACAGTTAGACCCAGAAATATTTGGACAGTAACACAATCTTCATGATTTGGGCTCTGCATGCCACCACATTGGATTTGAAATGAAACAACTACAACGGAATTGAAGTGCAGACTTCAAGGTTTAATTCAAGGGGTTGAACAAAAATATATGATTAAACATGTAGGAATTGTAGCTATTTTTATACAAACGCTCCTCATTTCAGGGGCTCAAAAGTAATTGGACAAATAAACATAACCCTAAGTAAAATGTTACTTTTCAATATTTTGTTGAGAGTCCTTTACAGGCAATGACTGCCTGAAGTCTGGAACCTATGGACATTACCAGACTCTGGGTTTCCTCCTTTGTGGTGTTTTGCCAGGCCTTTACTGCAGCTGTCTTCAGTTGTTGCTTGTTTGTGGGTCTTTCTGCCTTAAGTTTTGTCTTGAGCAAGTGAAATGCATGCTCGATTGGGTTGAGATCTGGTGATTGACTCTGCCATTGCAGAATATTCCTCTTCGTTGCTTTAAAAAACTCCTGGGTTGCTTTTGCAGTATGTTTTGGATCATTGGTGAAGCGCCGTCCAATCAACTTTGCTGCATTTGGCTGAATCTGAGCAGAAAGTATATCCCCATACACTTCAGAATTCATCCGGCTGCTTCCGTCTTTTGTCACATCATCAATAAACACAAGTGACCCAGTGCCATTGGAAGCCATGCATGCCCATGCCATCACACTGCCTCCACCATGTTTTCAGAAGATGTAGTGCTTTGGATCATGAGCTGTTCCAATTCTTCTCCAAACTTTCTTCTTCCCATCATTCTGGTACAGGTTGATCTTAGTCTCATCTGTCCAAAGAATGCTGTTCCAGAACTGGGCTGGCTTCTTCAGGTGTTTTTTGGCAAAGTCAATTCTGGCCTTTCTATTTTTGAGGCTGATTCATGGTTTGCACCTTGTGGTCGTCGTCGTCGGCCTCCGTCGGTCTATGATGACCATGGAAGAGAATCCTAAACGTCTACTCTGCTGGAACAGCACCGCCTGTGGCTGAACAGGCCGATGCGCGAATGGCAGTCCCTGTCACACAGGTCGCACTTGTGGGTGGTCTCCGTGCTGCTGGGTCTGTGGCGGTTCTTCCTGCGGGTCCTTTTTTCAACTGCTGCAGCAGTCAGTCTCTCTTCACCCGCCTTGAGCTGTCTGGTCAGGGTGCCTCTCCATTTGGAGCGGTCCATTGCAAGGTCTTCCCAGCGCTCTGTGTTGATCTCCAGGGCCTTCATGTCTCTCTTGCAGACATCTCTAAAGCGCAGCTGTGGGCGGCCAACGTCTCTCCTGCCAGTTGCCAGTTCTCCGTAGAGGACGTCTTTGGGGATTCTGCCATCCTCCATACGGTGAACGTGGCCTAGCCAGCAGAGCCTGCGCTGCCTGAGTAGAGTGAACATGGAGGGAAGGCCGGCGTGGGACAGAACTTCTGTGTTGGGCACTTTGTCCTGCCAGGATATGTCCAGGATGTGGCAAATGCAGCGCAAGTGGAAGGAGTTCACTCTCTTTTCCTGCCGGGTGTATGTTGTCCACGTCTCATTCCCATAGAGCAGTGTACTGTTGACGCAGGCGTTGTACACTGCCATCTTCGTCTTGACAGAGAGTTTGGGATTCTCCCACACTCGTGTGGTGAGGCAAGCGAGTGTGAAGGCTGATTTTCCAATCCTCTTGTTGATCTCTGTATCAAGGGAGAGGTTGTTGCTGATCGTGGACCCCAGGTACGTGAACTGATTCACAACCTCCAGCTCGTAGTCGTCGATGGTGATGGTTGGTGGTGCTTCCGTGCCTTGCGCCAAGACGTTAGTCTTCTTCAGGCTGATGGTAAGCCCGAAGTCCTTGCATGCCTGGGAGAAGCGGTCCATCAGGGTCTGAAGCTTCTGCTGTGTGTGGGTTGCGACTGCAGCGTCGTCTGCGAACAGCATGTCTCTGATTAGAGCCTCACATACTTTGGTTCTGGCTTTCAGGTGGGCGAGGTTGAAAAGCCTGCCGTCAGATCTTGTGTGCAGGTAGATTCCCTCTGTTGCTGTGCTGAAGGCATGCCTCAGGAGCATAGCAAAGAAAATCCCAAAGAGGGTTGATGCAAGTACACAGCCCTGTTTCACTCCGCTGCGTGTGTTGAATGGCTCTGAGACGTTGCCATCGTTCTGCACTATCCCCTGCATGTTGGTGTGAAATGATTCGATGAGGCTTTGCAACTTTGGTGGGCATCCTATCTTTGGCAGGATCTTGAAAAGGCCCTCTCTGCTGACCAGATCGAACGCTTTGGTGAGGTCGATGAAGGCGACGTACAGGGGCATGTTCTGTTCTCTGCATTTCTCCTGGAGTTGGTGGATGGAGAATATCATGTCTACCGTCGATCGCTCAGCGCGGAAGCCACACTGAGACTCGAGGTAGACACGTTCGGCAAGCTTCTGTAGATGAACGAGAACAACTCGTGCGTAGACTTTGCCAACAACGCTGAGGAGGGAGATGCCCCTGTAGTTGTTGCAGGCGCTTCTCTCCCCTTTGTTTTTGTAGAGGGTGATGATCTTGGGGTCCCTCATTTCCTGTGGTATGGCACCTTCCTTCCAACACTGGCAGAGGACGTCATGCAATGGCAGCAGTAGGGCGGTCTTGCAGTGCTTGATCAGGTCAGGGGGTATGCCGTCGTTGCCGGGTGCCTTGCCAGTGGCCAAGCTATCAATGGCCTTGCTGAGTTTGTCGATGGTTGGCTCGGCGTCAAGTTCATCCATGGATGGCAGGCAGTCGATGGCATCAAGGGCTGACGGTGTCACGGTGTTCTGTCTGGAGTAGAGGTCGGAGTAGTGTTCCACCCATCTCTCCGTCTGCTTGTTCTTTTCTGTGATCATCTCCCCAATGGAGGATTTGAGGGGGGCCGTCTTGCTCTGAGCCGGACCAAGTGCTTTCTTGATGCCATCGTACATACCACGGCTGTTCCCTGTTATGGCAGTGGTTTGAATGTCTTGGCTGAGCTGAGTCCAGTACTCGTTGGCACAGCGCCGAGCAGTCTGCTGAACTTTGCTTCTCGCAGCCCTGAGAATCTGGAGATTCTTCTCGTTTGGGTACTTCTTGTACTCAGCATGTGCTGAGCACTTGGCTTCAATGACGGGGGTCATCTCGGTCAACTTGGCATCAAACCAGTCCTGTGACTTCGAGGTCTTCCTCCCAAAGGTAGCCAAGGCTGTGCGGTGGATGGTGTTTCGCAGATCTTCCCACTTCTGCTTTGCAGATTCTCCTTCTTGTGGTACACCAAGTTCCTTCTCAAAGGTGGAGGCAAACTGCTCAACAAGTTCTGGTTGAGCCATCTTGCTGGTGTCAATCCGTGCCTTTCCAGGCTGTCTAGCACGATGGAATTTCTTCAGCTGCAGCTTGACCTTGCAACACACCAATGAATGGTCTGTGTCGCAATCTGCACTCTGGAACGAACGGGTGATTAGCACGTTCTTCAGTGAGGTGCGCCTGGTCAGGATCAAGTCCAGCTGGTGCCAGTGCTTTGAGCGCGGATGTTGCCAGGAAACCTTGTGTTGGGGCTTGGTCTTGAAGAACGAGTTTGTGATGCACAGATCGTGATATGTGCAGAACTTGAGCAGCCGCTGTCCGTTGTCATTCATTCTGCCCACGCCAAAAGGTCCAAGACAGGAGGGCCAGGAGTCGTGGTCAGCACCCACTCTTGCATTGAAGTCTCCAAGGAGAATGAGTTGTTCAGAGTTGGGGATGATCCTGACAGTTGTTGTGAGATTCTCGTAGAACTCATCTTTTGCCTCTGGTGTGGCTGTCAGTGTTGGGGAATACACACTGACGAGGGTGACTGGGCCTTGAGTGGTGTTCAGGCAGAGGGTGAGGAGTCGTGCAGAGCCAGTGCTGCCCGGTTCCACCATCTTCAGCAAGGTGTTCTTCACTGCGAAGCCCACTCCGTATTCCCTGTGTTCGTCACTGCCCTTTCCCTGCCAGTAGAACGTGTAGTCCTTCTCTCTCAGTGTGCCTGCATCAGCCAACCGTGTTTCCTGGAGAGTGGCGATATCCACTCCCAGTCTCTTCAGCTCATTATTGATGATGGCAGTCTTCCTGGTGCCGTTGATGTCCTTGAGGTTAGCAGCGAGTCCTGTCATCATAGTGCAGACGCTCCAAGTTCCCAGTTTTAGAGTTGGTCTCTTTTGTTTTATTGTCTTGCCTGGTGCGAAGGTTCTCAGCCTGCTGTTCGAACTTCTTCTCATCCCCATGCACCCAATGAGGAAAGCAAGCTGTGGCGGGACTACACCTTATTGGCTGGGGGCTTCCCAGCTTGAGGCGGGCGGTAGCTGTCCAGTGAGATCCGATGATCCCTCCCACCGTCGGGAACAACCCCTGGCGCCGCGCTCTACGCCAATTGAGCGGTGGCTTATAACCGGTAACTGTCATTCCCTGTGTTTTGTCTATGCCAAAGGCGAAGCTGGAGTGTCCTCTCCAGTGATCTGGTGTACTACCTTCCAGCGTTGGGCATTGGTAGGATTCAAGCCTGGACAGGAAGATATGGAGGACAAGATGTTGCCCATGCAGCATGTCCCCCTCTTCACGTCACTGATGAATACAAAGGAACAGCAGGGCTGCTACAGTTTGGCACCAGCACCATTGCAGGAGCTGCCAGAACGATGTTGAGCACAGCATAGAACTGCCTTAGGGGCTCCGACTCCGGAGTTTTCCTCAGGGTTGACTCCCGAAGCCTTTCCCGTGACTGGGTATGCCGCAAGGCAGCGGAGGTTTGAAAACAGGGTTTACCTTCCCATAGATGGGCTACCTTCCCAGGTTGACGAGCCACCATCTACCCGAAGCATCTGGTTTTAAGGCGCCAGAGATCCGCCCTCGCCCCTTCTCCTATTAGTAAAAGCAGTTCCGCCGGGCTTAGAGACTAAACCACACGGGCAGGCTAGGAGTTGGACTTAGTTGTCAGAGGCTTTTCGAGACGCACGCCATAAGGAGCATTTTATGAGCACTGGGAGCTTAACCCCAGTGCCGCTCCTGGCTATGACAACCTTGGAACCACCTTGTGGTGAATCCTTTGTATTTACTCTCATGAAGTCTTCTCTTTATGGTAGACTTAGATACTGATACACCTACTTCCTGGAGAGTGTTCTTCACTTGAGTGAATGTTGTGAAGGGGTTGTTCTCCACCATGGAAAGGATTCTGTGATCATCCACCACTGTTGTCTTCCGTGGACGTCCAGGCCTTTTTGAGTTCCCAAGCTCACCAGTGCACTCTTTTTTTTCTCAGAATGTACCAAACTGTTGATTTGGCCACTCCTAACATTTCTGCTATCTCTCTGATGGATTTCTTCCTTTTTTTCAGCCTCAGGATGGTCTGTTTCACCTCCATTGAGAGCTCCTTTGACCGCATGTTGTGTGTTCACAGCAACAGCTTCCAAATGCAAACGCCACACCTGGAATCAACTCCAGACCTTTTAACTGCTTAATTGATGACAGGTTAACGAGGGAAGAGACCATGCAGCCTTGTTTTGCAGCCTTCTGAGCCAATTGTCCAATTACTTTTGGTCCGTTGAAAAAGAGGCGGCTACGTATTAAAGAACTGTAATTCCTAAACCCTTGCTCCAATTTGGATGTGAATACTCTCAAATTACAGCTGAGAGGCTACACTTTAAGTCCACAGTGATTATATAATTGTATCCTGAATATATTTTCATAAACAGCTAAAATAACAAAATTTGTGTCACTGTCCAAACATTTTGGGGCCTAACTGTATATCTTTCTTTCCATGCATCGAGACCTGGGACTTCCGACCCTAACACATTGTTGTTTGAACAAAAAAGTGTGTGGCACATTAACATGACATAACGCCGGCACTGCGACAACACCCTTCTTCTCTTGGTGGCACCAACAGCTCTTACTGTCCCCGGGGGGTGCATAGACCCAACAGTCCCATCTGATCCCCCCCGGTGACACCTCCTCTTTTGGTCCATTGTCCTCCCCTTAGCCCCCCCCCGAACACCCAGAAGGGGTCACTAACCCCCCCGGTCCTTTGGGCATGAGCCAGCGCCCATAGCGGCTGTAGTGGGGGGTTGCCGATCCAGTCGAACCGCACTGCTGGTGAGGTGTACTGGAGGGCACGTCAGTCTGTGGAGGGAAAAAGGGAGGGGGGGACACATTAGCTTCGCAAGCGCCGGTCCCTGCTGAAGGATCACCACCTTGAGGAGCCACCAACAGTGGGCGTCCACACCGGGGAGCTTGAGCCAACACCACCTCCTCGTATGCCAACACAAAAGTGGGCTTCAGCCTGTCGATGCAGTCTCCCTACGCACCCCCCCCAAGTCTAACACAAAATGCTTTGCCCCAAGTTCCAACACCCTGAACGGTCCATTTCCTGCGCCAGGGCGCGGTAGTCCTTAACAACTAGCCACAGCGAGTTGGCCAGGATTGCCCTCGCTGTAGCCGGTAGGTTCCTGAACAACATGTGGGCAAACGGGAAAGATTCTTCGTCCTTCTTCCTCAATGCCAACATGCTCTCCATGAGTTCTACTGCTGATTTGTCCCCTAACTCCGTACACGTTAGGAGTTTCTCTGCCCTCTCACTGTCAGAAAGGGTATAGCACTGGAGAAGCATCCTCTTAAGCGCTTCATATTTTCCTTGGGCTCCTGGAGCAGGCTCGTCACCTGTTGCGTGGTGCGTGCATCCAGCCCAGCGACCACGTAGTAATATCTGGTATTGTCTGTCGTTATCCCGCACAGTGGGAACTGGGCTTCTATGTGCAAGAACCACGCAGTCGGGTTGTGAAGCCAGAAGCCTGGGAGCTCAACTGAGACCACGCACGCGATGCTGGTGCTCTCCCTCCAGGCATTCTCTGGGGTGGTGCTCGGCTCGCTTTACATGGCACGTCAGGGTCACCAATGTGGAGAAAGAAGGCAGGCTAGGCAATGAGCTGGACGACACAGAACTTTATTTTTCCTCCAACATCATTTCATTCTGCTGCCTTCAGAGAGAGCAGTCACATTTTTCCTCCCTCCTCCTATCCTGCCTTCCTGACCTAATCCCAGCTTGCTGCGTCTGAGTGAGTGTCTGTGCCGTCTCACCATCTTGCTGATCTCAACCCAAATGGAAAATACGGAAAATGGATATAAGCTGGGCTTTAAACGCAATTGACACCACCTTTTCAAACAGAAAATTGGGCCCGGGGGAGCTCAAATGTGGAGAGACCCATGGATTGGAACTCATGTGTCTGTGTGATTCGACTGAAGATGTAGAAAACATCTACCTGTTTTGGCTTTTTTACGATCACAGGATTTCTGCCGATTGGGCTTTGGAGTTCTCCTGGCGTATCGAAAATTTAACTGGAAGAGCTAATCAAAATGCGGACCCGGCGGAGCTGCTTCTTCAACAATTTGACCAGATGGGGAGTGCACGAAATAGCGGCAAATGACCAACATGGAATTTACCATCTGCATGCCCTGTAGAGAGATGGACTCTACCGGACATGTTCATCTGTGTTGAGAAGGGGAAACATCTGGAGTCGCTTCGTGCTCTCCAGGGAATGATATGAATTTAAAGCCAGTGAATGTTAATTTGAATTGTAAGCACAGAATATGAGAAGAGGGAAATCCTATACTCTGTCTGTGCAGATTCGGCCTTGATCGGCGCCCCTGGATAACTCACTCCTCCAGAGTTGAGATAAGCGGATGTGTCAGCTGGCTCTGCTAACCCAAACACTGCTGCTGTGCAATAAACAGAACTCTTCAGGGACAGCGTTCATGAACTATAACATCTATCGTTGCCTAGGAGACTATTTGTTGTACTCCAGTAACTGATACACTCAACACTGCACACACACTGACAAGCCATAATGCTCTGCACTGTGTGTCTATATATATACATTTATAGTAATATGGACATATGTTTACTAGATGTTGTTTTTTCTTGCCTTCTGATTGTTGCTCTGAGTGTTGCTGTCCCTATGCTGTTGCAATCCTGGAATTTCCCCATTGTGGGACTAATAAAGGCTTATCTTATCTTATCTTATCTTATCATCATCATACTGATATACACACACTGCTCTCCCTCTGCTGTGTGATCTGTCTACTAAATGTCTGCTAAATATGCATTTGTGGTATATATCACTCATATATTCCATACCTACATTTGTTAGAGCATGTGGAAATGTTTGGGACAGAATATACAAAGGAACTTCACACCTCTGAAAGAACAAAGGAATCTCACCGCCGTGTGAAGACTCATGACGTCACAGGATGCCATGGCAACAGACTCGACACCTTTACCCCCCTAAAGCTAGAGGGGGAGTTCCCATCACCTCCCAAGACAGGGAGAGGGGATGGCAGGACAATGGGGATTAAGATAACGGGGAGGTGTTACCTTTTTCAATGAGTGGCTCTGACGTCAGCTGTTTCAATGAGTGGTGCTATGCGTGCTTGTATTTAACCAGCGAGCAAAGCAGAGTTCTGTCTCTTGCCTTCTGCCAAGCTCTACACCTGATGAGATTTGATAGAGGAGCTATTCATTAAAAACCCTGTTTTTAATACAAAACCGCCTCGTTATTTCAGCTCCACTACACATTGAGGGTTTTTTTTGCCTGCAATCAAAATTTTGCTTACTCATTAAGCGTCAATTTGATAAAACATGTTTTTTTTCTCTCGCCTACTGTGTCATATCCTTTCTCTTTTCTTTTTTTTTCCTTTCTTCTTTATGACTGGCACCTAGCGGCTGCCCCGGCCTTGGATGCGCTCTGCAGAGCGTGCCCAAATGCCAAGTCACGTTTTGTTACCTTGTATTTATACATGTGTAATGACAATAAAGTTGAATCTCATCTCATCTCATCTCAACATAACTTACAGCAAAAGAGCATCCCAGGTCTCTGTGCATCCCTCTTTTATATCTTTCTTTTCATGTGTCAAGACCCAGGACTTCCAACCATAACACATTGTTGTTTGAACAAAGAAGTGTGTGGCACATTAACATGACATAACACCGGCGCCGCTACAACACCCTTCTTCTCTTGGTGGCACTGACAGCTCTTACTCTGCATAGACCCAACAGTCCCATCTGATACCCCCAGGTGACACCTTCTCCTTCGGTCCATTGTCCTCCCTTTCCCCCTGCCTTCTCTGGATGGAGAAACCCCCACAGTAGTAGTTTTTGATTACCTTTTTGAAGCTTCACGTTTTGTATTCTGATCTCTGTCTTCTTGGTTTTCTGTTTGAATTAAGGCAGCACTAACTTTCTTGTTCTGGGTAGGAGCACTGAAAGGACTACAACTATGGAAACTATGACTTTGGTCCCAGCAGCCAATCACAGGCTGCTTAATTGTTGGTGGTTAAAGTTGTGCCTTGTAATTGGCTGTTGGGACCGAGGTCATAGTTGCCATAGTTATAGTCTTTTCAGTGATCTTACCAACAACAGAGCTGTTTCAGGCCCACTTAGACTATGGGGGGAATGACATTCACCTGGTCAAAGGTTGATGTACCAGCAAATTATTTTTGGAATCATTATGTTAAGGGGAAAATCATACATAGTGTTGCATTAATGAAGTAGAGCTATCTTGTTAGCTTTCTGGCCTGCAGTCGGCAGAATTATTTTAATTTGAAAATAAATAAATTATCATCTAGTAATTTGTAATGCAACTAGCCTGACAGGGCTGCACCACAGCTTCTGCTCTGTGCAGCCTGCAGAAAGTTTCACACCCAAGGCTTTGCTACTTGCTGCTCAACAAAATCTGTCACACCTCATGGACGTGCACTTCAGATAGAGAAGAGGACAGGGTAGGGTGAAGGGGATACAGGAAGAATTAAGTATCTTTTTTTCAAATTTCAGGCAATTTATTTTTCTGCTTTCTAAGATTTGTGCCTATTACAGCTTTAAAGTATATGACATATTCACATTCATTACTGTTACGGTATGTATTTTTAAAAGCAGTAACCAAAAAATTCTACAGTGAGTGGTGGAACACACTGTTATGTATGGGAATTGGACTTTGGGGTTTGCTGTAGGCCCGCCGAGGTGGGGGGAAATGAGTGACGTCAGGCAGGCTACAGCTGGGATATAAATTGGAATGTGAACTCAATAAAGTTCAGTTGAATGCTCACAGAGAAAGCTCTCCGTCCTCCATCATTTTAGAATCTAACATTTGGTGATGAAGGAAAACAAATGGGTGCATGCGTCACGGAACCACCTCCATTCCTTCAGTACCAGGGCGTGCCAGCCATACCATGGGCACACTGGAAAAGTATGTTTGAGGTGTATGTGATGGCGGCCGGACTCGGTGATATTACCGAAGAGAGGCGGAGAAGCTTGTTGGTGCACCATCTGGACACGGAAGGGCAGCGCATTTTCTTTGGGCTATGTGGTGACGGCTCGCTGGAAGAAGGCTTGTTGCAAATGGACAACACTTTCGGTAACCACTCCACCGTCACCGAAAGAAGGTACGGTACGAGTTTTTCGACCGTCAACAGCGAGCTGGTGAGTCCACTCTATCATTTATCATGGAGCTGAGTGACCTAGCGGGAAAGTGCGCCTTTGGGCCGCTAGCAGATGAGCTAGTGAGGGACAAACTAGCTCATGGCACAAACAATTCATGGCTGGGGGACATGCTAAGGCTAACCCGACAGATGTTATCTCTAGATGGGATGTTGGAGTTGGTGAAACAACGGGAGTCCGCGACCCTGCAGAAATTAATAAGGTCAGCTAACGAGGGGCCGGCGGTCTGTGATTCTCCACCAGGAACGATGGTTAGCATGCTAACTGGGCCTCGTAGACGGGCTAAGAGAAAGAAAAGGTGGACAAAGGCGCAAAACAGGGCTCACGAGGCATTCACGGGTCCAGTAACAGCATGATCTGGTGACAACGGATGAGTGTGTGTTCCACGTGTTGGAAAATGGCCACTTAAGTGGTATGTCCTTCAGCTCGACGGGGTTATGGTGGATTTGGGGGCCGGTAGATCCATTCTAAGTTTGGACACACTGAAGAGGCTGTTCCCAGCAAAGACTGTCAAGGCAGGGGCAGTGAAGATGTTCGGCTATGGCCACACAGAAGTTGAGATGGCGGGCACGGCAGAGTTTTCAGTGACGTGCGGGCTTTAGACGGTGCCCAGGTTCACTTTCCAGGTGGCACGCCAGGGGGTGGACCTGTGGGAATCGACCTGTTGGGGGAGCTGGTTTTCTCTACACGGAACCCGGAGGGCTTTACCGTGCTGTCGGTATACACCGACTGGCAACTCCACCGGCTGGCATTATTTATGGGCCTGGGTTGTATAGGCACATTCTACCATCGCCCTCTGGTGGACGAGACCATGACACCTAAGATTCAACCATTGCGGCGCCTTCCCCTCGCGCTGCGTGATGAGGTCTCGGTGGAGCTGACAAGGTTGCTGGAGTCCAGAATCATCAAGAAGGTGGATGCCTCGCCATGGATTTCCAACCTGGTGGTGGCAAAAAAGAAAGGGGGGGGCATCAGGCCATGTATAGACCTCAGAGTGGCAAACAAGGCAATCATCCCGGACAGGTACTCCCTTCCAACCATGGAGGAACTCACGGTAACATTTAGTGGATTCCAGGTATTCACGAAACTGGACCTCCGACAGGGCTACCTCCAGGTGCCGCTTCACCCCGACAGCAGGAACATGACGGCGTTCGTGACCCACATCGGGTTATTTTTATTTTCTAGGTACACCAGGATGCCATTCGGCCTGAGCTCCACCCCCAGCTGCTTCCAGAAAGTGATGTCGACAATGTTGGCGGGCTTCAAGGGCATCGTGGCCTACTTGGACGACATCGTGGTGCGTGGCGCGTCATGGGACGAGCATGACAAAAGACTGGAGAGAGTACTGGCCACACTTCAGGACTATGGAGTTACTCTGAATGGTGAAAAATGTCTCTTCGCAGCGGACGTCATTGAGTTCATGGGGTTTCGGATGACAGGAAGAGGGCTCCAACCATTACACTCAAATGTGGAGGTGGTCCTACGCATTCCGGATCCTTCCACGCCTGCCGAGCTCTCATTGTTCCTAGGCATGGTGAACTTTTATGGGTGGTTCATCCCTCACTATTCGGAAACAATTGTGCTTCTCTGGGCTCTGTTGAAGCAGGACACACCGTGGGAGTGGACCCCAGCCTGTTCGGCGGCAGTCTCCAAGCTCAAATGACAGCTCACCTCCCCACCGGTGTTGGCACATTTTGACCCGAATCTCGAGACTGTAGTGACCTGCGATGCGTCCAGCTCGGCAGTGGGGGCAGTCATGTCACAGGTGCAGGGTGGAACGGAACGACCGGTGGTATTCGCGTTAAGGTCCCTCTCGGTGGCGGAACAAAAATACGCTGTGGGTGAGAGGGAGGCGCTGGCCTGTGTCTGGGCATGTGAGAGGTGGCATATATACCTCTATGGGCACCATTTCACCCTACGGACTGATCACTGGGCACTCACAACCCTGCTGGAGACGTCAGGGTCGGGGCACAGGCTGCTGAAGATCCATAGGTGGTCTGAGAGACTGAAAGCTTACAACTTCACCACTAAATTCCCCCCCTAGCAAAGACAACATAGTGGTGGACCTCCTGTCCCGTGCCACGGCTGACGCTCCCCAGCCGGACGACGGCAACACTGACCCAGCTGAAGAGGACTCGATTAACATGTTGTGCGGGTCTCTCCAGGTGGTTGTTTCCCCCCAGGAGCTCAGGGAGGAGTCGGAGTGGGACCCACTTCTGGTGAAATTGCGTGCAGTGATCAGGGAGGGATGGCCAGCGAGGGTGCAGGATGAACTGGCGCCCTACCACCATTTCAGGGACGAATTGAGCTGCTGGAATGAGGTGTGTGTGGCCAGAGGTCAGTGTGCCCTGATCCCATCCTCGTTGAGGGCACATGTCCTGTCAGTGCTGCACGAGGGCCACCTGGGGGTGGTTAGAGTGAAACAACATAGTAGGGAGTCAGTCTGGTGGCCGGGTATTGACAAAGACATTGAGGTTATGGTGAAACAGTGTGTACCATGCCTGGAGAGCAGCAAGACTGGTGGACCTCCTCCCTCACCACTACGGCCAGTACCATACCGGGAGGGCCTTGGAGGCACATTGAGCTGGACATCTGTGGTCAACTCCATACGGCACCTTCAAATAGCTGGTTCCTGTTAGTGGCTTACAATGTGTTTTCGAAGTGGCCGGAGGTGCCAGCTACTAACTCGGTCACAACAGAAGTGGTCATGGGGTTCCTGACATCTCTGTTTGCTAGGTGGGGAACCCCAAACACACTCACGACAGACAATGGCCCGCAGTTCACATCAGGGGCATTCGAGGAGTTTATGAGCAGCAAGGGCGTGGAACATGTGAAGACAGCATTCTATCACCCGCAGGCCAATGGTGGGGTCGAACAGTTTAATAAGACGTTAAAGAATGGACTGAGCGCCCATCTGGCGGATGGCTTCACCTTCTCAGATGCCCTCCAAAACACACTGCTCCACTATAGAGCGTTGGTTCATGCCACAATGGGCTGTTCCCCAGTGGCTCTCATGCTGGGGCGAGAGCTACCTTTGCCGGTAAACCGACTGAGACCACTGATGACGCTTCCTCAAAGAGACATGGAAGCAGTAAGGAGCAGGGTTGCTGGTCAGCAGAGCAAGATGAAGCAGAGGTTCGACAAGAGGCACAGAGCAAGGGACCATGGCCTGGGAGAAGCGGATCAGGTATTATTTGTTTATTTATTTACCTTTATTTAAACAGGAAAAAAACCCGTTGAGATTAAAAACCTCTTTTTCAAGGGAGTCCTGGCCAAGAGGCAGCAAAAAAAAAATCACAAATACACTTACAATGACATACAAATCATATAAAACAGTTACAAATTAGTGAGGACGTCTCAAGTGTTCTCAATCTGGATTTAAAGTCGTTCAATGAAACAAGTTCCATTAGTTTCCAGTCTTTTTGCAACATGTTCCATGTAGAGGGGGCTGAGAACATGAAAACTCTTTTTCCCAGCTCAGTACGGGCAAATGGAACAGAAAGCAACAAATGATCATTAGAACGCAAACCATAAGAATCAACACTTCTCAGTGTGATCAAATTACAAATGTAAAGGGGCAACAGTCCAAGCATGGCCTTGTAAATAAAAATGTACCAGTGAGTCAACCTCCTGGTGGACAAAGAGGGCCATCCCACTCTAGAATACAGTTCACAGTGATGGGTCAAGGCTCTACAGTTTGTAACAAACCTCAAAACAGCATGATATACAGAGTCAATCTTACTCAGACACTGAGCTGAAGCGTTCATATACAAGAGGTCTCCATAATCTAAAATAGATAAAAAAGTTGCAGTAACAAGACGCTTTTTAACCTCAAAAGAAAAACATTTATTTCAAAATATAAAACCCAGTTTCAGTTTAAGTTTCTTCACAAGATTTTCAACATGGGGCTTAAAAGTCAGAGCGTCATCAAGCAAGATACCAAGATACTTGTACGAGTGAACCACCTCAATTTCATTTCCTTCAAAAGTGGACACTGTGGGAAAAATTTGTGGACTCTTCCTAAAATTTGAAAACCACATCAGTTTAGTTTTGTCAGCATTAAGGACTAGTTTTAGCTGCAGAAGTGTGTGCTGCACCACATTAAAAGCTTTCTGCAGAGAAGCAACAGCATTAGCAGGGGAAGAGCCAAAGCAGTAAATAATTGTGTCATCGGCATAAAAAAGCAAACTAGCATCAGACATATTTTGTCCTAGATCATTAATGTACATAATGCATAGGAGGGGTCCTAATACAGAACCCTGTGGCACCCCCTTGTGGACACTGACAATTTCAGAACACAAACCATCATATTTAATACATTGGGTCCTGTCACTCAAATAATTTGCGAACCAGGAGACTACATGTTCCGACAGACCAAAACTGATGAGTCTTTGCTTTAAAACTGTGTGGTCCACAGTGTCAAAAGCCTTTGACAGATCAATGAAAAGTGCAGCACAGTACTGCTTTTTATCAAGAGCAACAAGTATATCATTGACCACTTTTGTAGCAGCAGTAATAGTGCTGTGCTTTTTTCTAAAGCCCGATTGCAGTTTTGAAAGAAGTTCATTTGAGTATAAAAACTCTTTAAGTTGATCACACACGAGAGATTCAAGAATCTTGGACAAGACACATAAATTTGATATGGGTCTGTAGTTAGTTAAAACTGCTGGGCCACCTCCTTTTAAGAGAGGAACCACAAAAGCTGACTTCCATACTACAGGAATCTCTTTGTTTTCAATTGATAAATTAAAAAGTACTGTAAGAGGCTGTGCAATAAAATCGGCAGCCATTTTCAAAAAGTAAGGCTCTATCAAGTCTGGTCCAGGAGGTTTTCTGTGATTCAAAGTTTTGAGAGCCTTATGAACTTGCTGTACAGTAAAAGGTACAAGTCTAAAAGGTTCTCCAAAAAACATTTGGGAATTAGTACAGTGAGGCACAGATGTAGCTCCTGTAGAGTTAAACAGAAAACCAGATGACACAAAATGCTTATTGAAGCAATTTAGAACCTCAGTTCTATCATAAACTGGGACTGAGCCATTTAAAACAAAAGTAGGAAGAACCTGAGAGCTTTTGTTCACAGATAAACCTTTGATCACTTTCCAAAATTTCTGTGGATTATTAAGACTCTCAGTTATAACTGTCACGCCGCGCCGCTCATCAGCGGCACCACCTGCACGCACACCTGCACATCATCAGCGGCGAGGGATTTAAGCCGCCTCGCCCTGGGCTTCGGCCTGAAGCCGTCAGACTTCCCTACGCATCGCTGTGAGTTCCCTTTCATTCTCAGCTGATCATTCCGGTAAGAAGATCTTACCTTTTTCTCCTCCAAGTCTGCTCCCCTGTGCACAGGTGGATTTCCCGGCGGCGGACTACTCCTTTCCATCGCCTGTTCCTCGCTGCTGCACCGGGCTCTCCAGGTGGCTGTCTACCGGACCTCGTCCCTTGCTGTGCCAGTCATCCGTCCTGTCCAAGTAAGCTCCTCTCTCGCTCATTTATCTCCTGTGTTGGTGTGTGCCCGTCACCCTTCTCCCTGTGCTTTTCCCATAGGGTTGTCCGGCTGTACGGCCCCCTGCCTCTGTGCCCGAAGCAGACGCCGCCACCAACACATTCACATCCCGCAGACACACATTCATACACTCCTGTTGTTAATAAAGCTATTTGAACTACTCTGAGCCTGTGTGTGTGCGTCTCCTGAGCCGTGCGTTATGTCAGTACGGCTTCAGCAGAGCGGCTCGGCAGACGGCGGGCTCACACACCAGCTTACCACTCTTGAGGCTCGAGTGGATCAGATAGCTTATCAGCAACAGGTGATTTTCAATCAGTTGATAACTAACCGATTGGGCCGCTTGGACCCCCAACAGCCGTTCCCCCCGGCTCGTCAGGGTGGCGCGGCTCCTGCTGCTCCAGCGGCCGTCCAGCAGGCTCCGGCGGCACCGACTCGGCTCACGCCCATTCCAACCCCCGCCCGCTTTAGCGGAAAGCTCGGCGGAGCGCGGGGGTTCATAATGCAATGTGAGTCCGTGTTTCACCGTGTGCCCGGAGACTTTCCCTCAGATCATAGCCGAATTGGTTATATCGGGAATCTCCTTGAGGGGCGAGCATTAACCTGGACCTACGCCGTAATGGCGAGGCCCAGTTATGCCACCCTCACGTATGACCAATTCGTGAGACGCTTCCTAGAGGTCTTTGACCATTCTCGTACCGAGACGGTCCAGGTCGATCGGCTTCTCGCCCTCCAGCAGGGAAGCCGGTTGGCAGCGGACTACGCGGTCGACTTCCAGGTAGCGGCGGAGGAATTAGGCTGGGAGGAACGCTCCCTCTGTGGCCTTTTCCTCCGCAGTCTCAACGATGATCTGAGGGATGAACTGGCTGGGCAGGATATCCCTGAGACGCTAGCGGAGCTAACATCCCTAGCGATCAGTTTGGACAACAGGCTGCGCGAGCGCTCCTCGGGACGGAAGTCGTCTTCTTCTCGCCCTCGTGGAGTCCCACAGCGCCTGTTCCAAGCTCGCCCCCTGGCGACGCCGCCACCATCGTGCCCCGAGGAGTCGGAGCCGATGGTGACGGGTTGGACAAAGCTTTCCCCTGCGGAGAGACAACGCCGCCGTGAGTTGGATCTCTGCATGTATTGCGGAGATGACCAACACACGGTGAAGCTTTGCCCACGGAAAGCCAGTCGGCGGGGTCCGCGAATCACTGTAGGGGGCCTCGCGGACGTCAATCGGTTAAGTTCCCTCACACAATTGAAACTGCCCATCCGTTTTTGTCACAACTCCACTGGGCATCTCACCCACGCACTGGTGGATTCGGGCGCGGAAGGCAGCTTTATTTCTCAAAGCCTGGCAACCCGATTGGGCATCCGCTGTCAGGCACTAAGGAACCCTATCTCCCTGGTCAACCTCTCTCGTGCCTCCCTTGGGAGAGTTACACACCAGACCATCCCCGTCCCGGTTATAATCTCTGGAAACCACCGGGAGGAGATAACCTTTTACGTCCTGCCCAACTCTGTGTCGCCTGTCATCCTGGGGTATCCCTGGCTATGCCTCCACAACCCCGTTTTGGATTGGAAGTCCGCCGGGGTGTCGGCATGGAGCACGTTCTGCATGAGCACCTGTCTACAGTCCGCTGCCTGCTCTCCGTCCGCTTCTCCCTCACCTACGGACGCTGCACCCCCGGACCTGTCCCTGGTGCCATTGGAATTTCACGACCTGGGTATGGTATTCAGCAAATCCAAGGCGATGTCTCTCCCTCCTCATAGGCCCTATGACTGTGCAATCAACCTCCGCCAGGGGGCACCCTTACCCTCTGGGCGACTCTACAGTCTATCAGCGCCGGAGAAGGAGACCATGAACTCTTACCTCAAGGAGTCGCTGAGTGCTGGGATAATCCGCCCATTGTCATCACCTGTGGGGGCAGGATTCTTCTTCGTCGGTAAGAAGGACGGATCCCGCCGTCCTTGCATTGACTATCGTGCCCTTAACGACATAACGGAGAAGGATCGCTACACCCTGCCCCTCATGGACACCGCTTTCCACTCCCTCCAGGGGGCGACTTGGTTCACCAAGCTGGATCTACGCAGCGCATACCACCTCGTCCGGATCCGGGAGGGAGATGAGTGGAAGACAGCCTTCCGTACCCCGAACGGCCACTTCGAATACCTGGTGATGCCGTTCGGGTTGACCAACGCTCCAGCCGTCTTTCAGCGCCTCAACAAAGACGTCCTCCGGGATTTCATCGGCCTTTTTGTGTTCGTCTACCTGGATGACATTCTCATCTTCTCCAAGTCCAGGGACGAGCACCAGGTCCACGTGAGGCGGGTCCTCCAAAGGCTGCTGGAGAACCGGTTGTACGTGAAGGCCGAGAAATGCGAGTTTTACGCGAAGACTACATCCTTCCTCGGGTTCATCATCTCCCACGACCAAGTGCTTCCGGACCCAGAGAAGGTGAAGGCGGTGGTGGAATGGCCCACACCTGCATCAAGAAAGCAGGTGCAGCAGTTCGTAGGGTTTGCGAACTTCTACCGCCGCTTCGTCCCAAATTTTGGCACCATCGTCGGCCCGCTGACCCGCCTCACGTCCCTTAAGGTTCCGTTCCGGTGGACCGAAGAGGCCGCGGCTGCCTTTCAGGCGCTGAAGGCGGAGTTCTCCTCCTCCCGGGTCCTTAGCCAAGTCAACCCTGCGCTGCAGTGCATCGTGGAAGTGGTCGCTTCGGACACAGGAGTGGGGGCGGTGCTATCCCAGCGGTCGCCAGAAGACGGAATCAAATGGCCCTGCGCCTTCTTCTCCCGGCGCTTGTCCCCGGCGGAGAGGAATTACGACGTGGGGGACAGAGAGCTCCTCGCCATCAAGCTCGCGCTACAGGAGTGGCGTCACTGGCTAGAGGGGGCGGACCTGCCGTTCGTGGTCCTGACGGACCACAAGAACTTGGAGTACCTCAGATCTGCCAAGCGCCTGAACGCCCGCCAGGCGTGCTGGTCCTTGTTCTTTGCCAGGTTCCAATTTACCATCACCTTCAGGCCTGGCTCCAAGAACGGCCTGCCCGACGCCCTCTCTACGCAATTCGCCCCTGAGGAGTCGGAGGACACGGTCCACACCATCCTACCCAGGTCGTGCGTCGTGGGAGCCGTCACCTGGGACATTGAGAGCAAGATCCAGAAGGCGCAGGAAGTGGAACCTGACCCTGGCGGTGGACCGGAGGGGAGGCTGTTCGTGCCATCCACGGTTCGGGGGGAGGTCATCCACTGGTTGCACACATCCAAGCTCACCTGTCACCCTGGCTCCTCCCGGATGATTGACCTCCTCCAGCGGTCCTTCTGGTGGCCGGGCCTGCGGAGGGACGCTGCCCGTTACGCCCGGGCCTGTCCAGTGTGTGCCACCAACAAATCAGGTAACGCCCCTCCAGCGGGTTTGCTCCAGCCTCTGCCCATCCCTGGCAGGCCCTGGTCGCATATCGCCCTGGATTTCGTTACCGGACTCCCAGTCTCTAACACCTACGACACCGTCCTGACCATCGTGGACCGCTTCTCCAAGGTGGCACACTTCGTCCCCCTACGAGGTCTCCCAACTGCCCTGGAGACGGCGGACCTCCTAATCCAGCACGTGGTCAGGCTGCACGGAATTCCGGTGGACGTGGTCTCGGACCGGGGGCCCCAATTCGCTTCAGAGGTTTGGAGGTCGTTCTGCAACGCCCTGGGAGCCAAGGTGAGCCTCTCCTCCGGCCATCACCCCCAAACCAACGGGCAGTGTGAGCGGACCAACCAGGAGCTGGAGGCTGCGCTCCGCTGTGTCACGGCGTCCAAACCAACGTCCTGGAGTAACCACCTCGCCTGGGTTGAATACGCCCATAACACCGCTCGCTCTTCTGCTACTGGGATGTCCCCCTTTAAGGCATCCCTGGGTTACGACCCCCCTCTGCTCCCGGCGCAGGAGAGTGAGGTAACTGTCCCCTCAGTACGGGCGCATCTCAGGCAGTTCCGCTCCATCTGGGCGTCAGCGTGCAATGCGCTTTTACGCACGGCGGAGCGCAACAGAGCCGTGGCGGACCGGCACAGAAGACCTGCCCCGGCGTACAGAGTTGGTCAGCAAGTCTACGTGTCGACCCAGGACGTGATTTTAAAGGGCCAGAGGAGGAAGCTGGCACAGCGCTTCATGGGCCCATATCCCATCACCAGGATCATCAACCTGGTGGCTGTGCGTGTAGCTATTCCCCTCTCCCTCCGCATCCATCCCACCTTCCACGTGTCCAAGGTGAAGCTGGCAGTCTCTGACCCCCTTTGCCCTCCTCCTGCTGCGCAACCCGCGCCCCGGATGATTGATGGCCATCCGGCCTGGCCCGTCTCCTCCATCCTGGACTCCCGGTGCCGGGGTCGTGGGTTGCAGTACTTGGTGGACTGGGAGGGCTATGGGCCTGAACATCGGCAGTGGGTACCCTCGTCGTTTGTGATGGACCCATTGCTCATCGCTGATTTCCACCGAGCGCACCCAGAGAAGCCATCGCCAGGAGGCGCTGCTAGAGGGGGGAGTACTGTCACGCCGCGCCGCTCATCAGCGGCGCCACCTGCACACACACCTGCACATCATCAGCGGCGAGGGATTTAAGCCGCCTCGCCCTGGGCTTCGGCCTGAAGCCGTCAGACTTTCCTACGCATCGCTGTGAGTTCCCTTTCATTCTCAGCTGATCATTCCGGTAAGAAGATCTTACCCTTTTCTCCTCCAAGTCTGCTCCCCTGTGCACAGGTGGATTTCCCGGCGGCGGACTACTCCTTTCCATCGCCTCTTCCTCACTGCTGCACCGGGCTCTCCAGGTGGCTGTCTACCGGACCTCGTCCCTTGCTGTGCCAGTCATCCGTCCTGTCCAAGTAAGCTCCTCTCTCGCTCATTTATCTCCTGTGTTGGTGTGTGCCCGTCACCCTTCTCCCTGTGCTTTTCCCATAGGGTTGTCCGGCTGTATGGCCCCCTGCCTCTGTGCCCGAAGCAGACGCCGCCACCAACACATTCACATCCCGAAGACACACATTCATACACTCCTGTTGTTAATAAAGCTATTTGAACTACTCTGAGCCTGTGTGTGTGCATCTCCTGAGCCGTGCGTTATGTCAATAACAGATAAATAACATTCAGATTTAGCCTTTTTAATAAAAAAAGTGCATTTATTTCTCAGTTGTCTAAAAATAGACCAATCACTGGCAGTATCAGTTTTCCTGGCTTTGGCCCAAGCCACATTACGCTGATAAATGGCATCAGACAGTTCTGGAGAGAACCAGGGGTTTTCACGCCCCTTTACTCTGAATTTCCCTCTAGGAGCATGTTTATTTACAATTTCCTCAAAGTTTTCTTTAAAGAAAGTCCACGCTAACTCAACGTCTGGCAACAGGCCTGTATGTTCCCAGTTAACCAAGAACAAATCATGATGATAAACTTGTTCATTAAATTTCTTCAAATTCCGCTTGAAAATAATGCGCGGTTTACATTTGGGGATTTTTGTATCTCTGCACACTGCAACAACACAATGATCACTCAAGTCATTGCAGAAAACACCCACAGATGAAAATTTATGTGGAGCATTTGTTAAAATTAAGTCAATCAAAGTGGACTTTTCAGGACTTTTAATATTTGGCCTAGTTGGATAGTTAATCAACTGGCTAAAATTTACAGAGTCACAGAAAGATTTAAATTCTTCAGAAGCTACGTCTAACCAATCCCAATTGAAGTCTCCTGCCATTAAAAGCTCATTGTAGTTTAATTTGGACAAAAGATGCTTTGAGGATGATAATGCCTCCTTGGTGGCAGATGGAGGTCTATAACAACCAACAACAGTTATGGAAAGGGATTTGACTATTTCCATATTCAAGGCCAGAAACGCCATCTGCTTAGAAATGGACTTAGACAAGACTTAGACAAGACAGGTATGGATCAAGTACCCAATCCGAGCCCAGAAGCTACAATGCTATGGACGGGACCACGACAGATCACGAGGCAGCGGGGCCCGGACACATTTGAACTCGACGATGGCTCTAGGTGGCATGCCAGCAGGCTGAGACGTTCCTTGCCTGGACAGAGGAGTTTGGACACTACTGGGCGTCTCGGTGAAAGCTGGGGCTGGGGGTCCCAACTGGTGAGGACTCGCAGGCCAGACTGACGGTGCCAGGTGCAGGGTCCCCTCCTAGGGGACGCCCTGCTAGAGTGCGTCGGCGGCCTAAATACCTTGATGACTTTGTTGTAAAGACTGTAATGTATAGTGCCAGTTGGGACTAGCGGCAGAATAACCCGCTCCAACTTGGCAGGACGTCCTGGCAGTCTACCCAGGCGCCCGCAGGTGTTCACTTGTTTATAGTTCACAGGAAAAAAAAGTGTATACCTGTGTTGATTGTTTCATAATCTTATGTTTGTTGATTGCATAAAAGGATGGGTTCTGGAACTTGTGAGGGGGAAGAATGTTATGTATGGGAATTGGACTTTGGGGTTTGCCATAGCCCCACCGGGGTGGGGGGATTGAGTGATGTCAGGCAGGCTACGGCTGGGATATAAATTGGAACGTGAACTCAATAAAGGTCAGTTGAATGCTCACAGAGAAAGCTCTCTGTCCTCCACCATTTTAGAATCTAACACACACTATCTGAGAATACTGTATATTTTAAAATAGATCCAAGTTTGTCAATAAATGTGAATAGAAAATGATCATATTTTCTTTTTTTCACAGGTCATTTCCTCATACAGCAACATAAAGTGTGACTTGTGTTTTACAAATAGATTTACAGCTTAGTGCTGTCTGAGAGAATGTTCAGTAGTATGTGTTAAGTATTACCCTGTTAGCCTTTACCCTGAAATAATTGTGCCCCCAATGCAAAATATGCTGTATGTATTCTTTGCAGTTTAATAGATATTTTTGTAGCTATCAATAGTCTGAAGGAGATTTTTGCAGATGCTTTACATAGGATGAGTTTGAGTTTTATTAAATGAAAAGTACTGCCAGGCAGAATTTGTACATTTTCGCTGCAACCCAAGTCAGACCCAGCTGATTAATTACTCCCTGTTGGGCTGTTAATCAGTGAGCCTGCCTGCTGTGTGGAATAAAGAGTCTGCAGACCACAAAATGGGGCTGCCTGTTGCTGATTAATGCTAGAGTCAAATGAAGCACTTCTGTTCATGGGTCATCAAACTGACTTACTAAATGTAACAAAAAGACTAAACTTTTCAACAAAGCATTGCGTCCCTGTTGTGACATTGTCCTTGCATTCCCTTTGCTATTTCTATGTCAGCTCTCATTAACCAGCATCAGACATTTTTTTCCCTGGTGGCACCAACCCCTATCTTATTTTTTTCTTTCTTTGTGCACTCACAAACTAGTTGGTAGCCTGTCTCTGCTGCCATTAGATTGAGGTAATTAGGGTTTGAGAATTAACAAGCAGATAATTTTATTGCTGCTTTGTAAACGAGGGTCAATATTGCTCTGAATATGCATTCAAATGATCCATGCAGCAGGTGGTGAAAATATGTAAAGGTCTCTCTGAAACTTCTTTAATTGTCGACACTGAGTGTCATTTGCACGATGAGTCATCCCATCTAGTGTGCACCAGAGGAACCCCCCCCCCCCCCCCCCACACACACACACACACACACACACAGACAGACTGAAACTTTATGGCTCTGGAGAACAAAATGGTAATGGCCATGATGACGGCACTGAATCTGAAAATGAATGAAGTGGAGCACAGAAATAAAAACCTGAAGTTAATATTGCTCATTTCTGCCACAACACAATATTGCTATGATATATATATATATATATATATATATATATATATATGTATATATATATATATATATATATATATATTTAGAGAGAGAGAGAGAGATTCACTTCAATAGGGATTTATTATATTAGTAAGAGAAAGGTTGTGGTAAATCCACAGCATATTAATATAAAAATCTCTTACATGAGTATTAAAGGAAAGGCAAAATTATGGAAAGTTGTCCAGTAGCAAGTCTGTTAGAAGACTATTGATTTGAGAGAGCAGGCCCTATCACACTTGAAGACAGCCTAGCTGAGTTAGCAACTCACTCACCACATCCAATATACGTTCCAGATCATATACCAATACTTGACCATATATCTTACTCCTAGATGCCATTTAGCTTATTTAGCTATAGTTTATCATAACAAATCATACCGACCTTCCAACAACCAGTCATCCACAGTTAGCAGAGCTAGCCACTCCATTCAAAGTTTCATCCATCCATCCATCTTCTAACGCTTTTCCGGCGGTCCGGGTCGCGGAGGCAGCAGTTCAAGTAGAGAAGCCCAGACTTCCCTCTCCCTAGCCACCTGCTCCAGCTCTTCAGAGAGGATACCAAGGCGTTCCCAGACCAGCTGGGAGACATAGTCTCTCCAGCAAGTTCTGGGTCTGCCCCGGGGTCTCCTCCCAGTGGGACGTGCCCAAAGCACCTCAAGTGGGAGGCGTCCAAGAGGCATCCTAATCAGATGCCCATACCACCTCAACTGGCTCCTTTCAATGTGGAGGAGCAACTGTTCTTCTCTGAGCCTCTCCCAGATGACTGAGCTCCTCACCTTATCTCTGAGGGTAAGTCCAGCGATCCTACGAAGAAAGCTCATTTCAGCCGCTTGTATCCGCGATCTCATTCTTTCTGTCATGTGGATCCATTCAAAGTTATTCAGTGTTTTTCATACCACAGGGACTAGTCCTGCTCTATCTATCACTCAAACCACACGTCTATGTTCCCAATAAAGCTTTATTTGGGCTTTTAACTCTTTCACATTGAGCCATTTTTACACCTCTAGCACAGTCAAACAATTACAGCTAACCAGCTAACATTAGCGCTGTAGATCTCAGAAGTGATAAAAAAAAATGAGGGTGAAGAAAATTGGGGTCATTAACATTTTAAGAAACATACACTGAAACACGTTATTGTGAAGAGGGGTGTTTAATTGTGTGGGAAATGGTGTTTCAATATTTAAACCCTGAGATATTTTGACCAAAAAATGCCACAAACTTTTTATTAAGACTTGTGGGAACTGTGTTAACACATGGGGGGAAATCATAATATGTTCCCTTAAAACAGCTCTCGCCTGTGGACATTATTGTTTAGTTTAATCTAAATGCAAACAAAAAAACAAAAAGCAACAATGTTGTTTCCCCTTTGACATTCCATCATGACACATGTGATCTGCTTCTTTGGCTCTGTCTTGCTCTTGACCTCTCTCTTTCTCCCTGTGTGTGTGTGTATGTCTTTTACAGTTCTCCTCAGGTGAAGATGCCTCACTGACAACAGGTTACATAAAAACTTACCTCTCTCCCATTTCTCCTCTGCTGTCATCACAGTATAGCAACCCTGACAAGTCTTCCATGATTGCAACAAATTTGACATGAAAGAACCAGAACATTCTAAATAAATAAACAAGATTTATGTTACATAAACACTGTATACAGTGGATATAAAAAGTCTACACACCCCTGTTCAAATGCCAGGTTTTTGTGATGTAAAATAATGAGACCAAGATAAATCATTTCAAAATTTTTCCCACCATTAATGTCACCTATAACCTGTACAATCCAATTGAAAAACAAACAAATCTTTTATGGGGAAAAAAAAAACTTACAATAACCCAGTTGCATAAATATGCACACCCTTAAATGACTACTTTGCTGCAGCAGCTTTGGCTTTTATTACAGCACTCAGTCTTTTTGGGTAGGAGTCTATCAGTGTGACACATCTTGATGTGACATTATTTGCCCACTCTTCTTTGCAAAAATGCTCCAAATCTGTCATATTGCGAGGGCATCTTCTGTGCACAGCCCTCTTTAGATCAGCCCACAGATGTTCAACTGGATTAAGGTCTGGACTCTGGCTGGGCCATTCCAAAACCATAATCTTCTTCTGGTGAAGCCATTCTGTTGTTGATTTGGATGTGTGCTTTGGATCACTGTCGAGCTGAAAGCTGAAGTTCCTCTTCATCTTCAGCTTTCCAGCAGAAACCTGAAGGTTTTGTGCCAACACTGACTGGTATTTGGAACTGTTTATAATTCCCTCCACCTTGTCTAAGACCCAGTTCCAGCTGAAGAAAAACAGCCCCAAAGCATGAGGGCTTTGGAGGAAGATATGCACTCATGGATTACCTCCAAAATCTAATGGGCTCATTCGTTGCCCAAGGGCCACCTTTAGTGAACATTCAAAGTCCATCCAGTAGTTTTCGCATAACAAACAGACAAACAAATCACATTACCTCCTTGGTGGAGGTAAATATATTATATCCTAGTCTGGTGTATAGACTCCAGCTCAACACTCCCTATGAATAAGAAACATGCATTATTTTGGGAGTAATACAAAAATATCAGTACAGAGTTGAGTGGCAGGATTACAGAGGGTGAGATGGGAGAATTCTGCTAAAACGACCACAAAATTTGAAGGTGTGTTCAGAATGTTACATTTGACCATTGATGTGCGAATATGCATTTACTTTTCATAGTTCAAGTGACTGCCAAAACTAGCTTAGACTTTAATTCCATAGAAAGTGGAAAAACAGAGACAAGTGTGAAATCTTTTCTGAGAGACAAACAAAAGGAGAAAAGGGAGGGATTTTAAAAACAAATGCTGGTGATAAAAGTTGAGTCTCCTAAGTTTGTTACATGCCCCTGTTGGTTTGTCTGCAGAGACTACAGCTGAAAACAAGGTGATGGAAATGATAATAATAATAATGTGTCAGATTTATATAGCACTTTTCATAGACATTCAAAGCTGCTTTACAATAGATACAGTATTCACTCCGCAGTCAATGGTAATGGTAAGCTACTACTGTAGCCACAGCTGCCCTGGGGCAGACTAATGGAAATGTGCCTGAAAATCTGTGCCAATGGCCTCTCCGACCACTACCGAACACTTATACACTTTCATCCCCAGTGTCATGGACACTGGAGGCAAGGTGGGTAAAGTGTCTTGCCCAGGGACTCAACGGCAGAATGTCTGGGGAAAACGGGATTTGAAATGCCAACCCTACGGTTATTAGACGACCCGCTCTACCTCCTGAGCCACTTCCACCCACATTTCCCTCCTCCATTCCATTTTTGCTGAGCACCAAGCTGGATGACATGAAGTTCAGTTTTTATTTGGTCTTTGGCATTACCTGGCCAGGACTTGAACCCCGACCTTCCGGTTGTGGGGCGGATGCTTTACCTCTAGGCCACCACTCCGGTGGAAAGTAAGAAGAAGCTACTATTGATTCATATTCTGCTCAGAAAGCAAAACTTCAGGTGGCAAAATGACCTTTTGAACACATTTGATGGGTTGAGAATTGTGGTGCATTTGTCAGGGATTAATTTGTGACACTTAGACCCTGGAGAATGTTAATGCTGTTTTTATAGAGTGAAGTACGTGGTGGTAATACACCTGTAAGCTGGTTGCCAACTGCCAATCAAATCTAAAAGAAGAAAAAAGAAGAAGAAGACACAGAGGACATTAGAGGTGAGTGAAACAATTATTTTATTAACAATAATATTGCAATAATGTAATGGTGGTGAGAATCTGGCAACCCTGCAGGGGAGAGAGCAGAGACAGCGGTAAGTACATGTGAAAGCATCAGAGAGATTAATATGTTGCACGTTATTAATACATTAATTGGTTTCTTCTGGTGACACAGCAAGAAATGACAGCAGATCCTCTGGTGGTGAACATCAGGGAATGAGTCCTTACATGCAGGTGAGTGAGCTAGGGGAGAAGGCTGCCCAGACCTTGGTGCTGGGCAAAAGGGGAATGGTGATAATGATAACCGGTGGTAAGTTGACTTACTTGGGGAGGTGATGATGTGCACAGTACGGAAATATCCAATTCCAGTCCGTTACACAATTTCCAGACTCCAAAGGCAGGCAGGGGTCAGAGCACAGAAGGCTAGGTCAGAACAGGCAGACAATTCCTATACAGCAGGCAAGCACAGGGGCTAGAAACAGACAAGGGTCAGGTCACGGCAGGACAGAGCACAAGGTTAGTTCAGTTGTAGAGCACAGGCAGGATACAGGCTGGTTGTAGGTGCTTGCTACCGGATAACCATGAAAATCGGTACTACCTGTCTCATGGGTCAGGCAGTCCATGACTCAACCAGCAACCCCGTCCTTCCGAGGGCGTGGAGGGTGAAACTGGGTATCCTGGCAGAACTAAAAACAATATCTGTCACAGATCTGTGGTGGGCCACTCCCAGTTACACGGGGTGAGACTGGACATCCTGGAAGATAAGCACATCTGTTGCAAGGTCTGTGGTCGACTTTTTCCAGTCTGTGCATTGTGACATGCACTACACAAAGAGCAGAGATAAACAAACCTATCATCTGGTCAGTCACTGCAACATATACTGGAGTCAGTTTGTCTTGGCCTGTCCTTGCCACTGATAATACCTCTATCTGCCAAGAATGTGCAGCTAGTCCAGCAAAAGCTAGCGGTACTCAAATACTTTGCAAGCAGTTTCATGAAATGGTCAGTCAGAAAGCAACTCATACCGGCTTGGACATCGCCCGGGTTAAGGTCAGGAGTTCCTGGCAGCGGAGAGTGAAAGACAGGGCTGCGTGGAAGAATCTGATCAGACCTAAATGAAACAGTCATTGTCATTCCTGACAGACTGCTATGATGATGATGATGAGATGAGAGAGATGAGATGAGATGAGATTCAACTTTATTGTCATTACACATGTATGAATACAAGGTAACGAAACGTGACTTGGCATTTGGGCACGCTCTGCAGAGCGCATCCAAGGCCGGGGCAGCCGCTAGTCGTCAGTCATAAAGAAGGAAGGAAAATAAAGAAAAAAAAAGGATATGACACAATAGGCGAGAGAAAAAAACATGTTTTATCAAATTGACGCTTAGATGATGTAGGTCAGATGCGACCAGGCAGAGTAAAGGGAGAGTGTCCTACTTATAATTTTCCACTGATTGGTGATAGGTCATGCTTGCAGCTGCAGGGAGAGGAGCACAATCAGCGGGGAGAGAGGGAGGCAGGCAGATCAGACAGGAACCCTTACAATACCCCCCTCTAAAGGGATGCCTCCTGGCATAACTTGTGATCTGTCTTGGTGACAATGATAGAAATCCTTGATGAGGATGTCGTTCATAATAAAGGCTTGGGGATCCAGGATCTCTGGTTTTGTAGTTGATGGGACTGCGGCGATCTGGTGGGAGAGGGCATCAGATTGGGTGTTCTTTAACCCTGACCTGTAGGTAAGAGAAAACCTGAATCGGGTGAAGACTAAGGCCCATCTGATTTGGCGGGGATTCAGACGTTTAGCAGAGTGGATATACTTCAGATTTTAGTGGTCTGTCCACACAAGAAAAGGCAAGGCCTACCCCTCTAGCCAATGGCAAAACTCCTCCAGTGCCAATTTAAGGGCCAACGGCTCTTGATCTCTGACATCATAATTTGTTTTGGCTGGGGAAGGTTGCCAAGGGAAATGCGCGCAGAGGTCAACCTTCCCCTCGGTTCTCAAGTGCTGTGATAACACCACCCCCACTCGATGTCAGAAGCATTCACCTCAACAATAAATTGTAAGTAAAATTTATTTATATAGCACTTCTCACAGAAAGAATCACAAAGTGCTTCACAATAAAATAAGACTCTTTAAAATAAAATAAGACTCTTGCTTTCTCTGGACACCGATTGACAGCATGATTAGGTTGGCCACAGTACAGACATAGACCTTTGTCATGCCGCAGCTGTTTTTAGGCCGGAGTCAACTTGGACAGCCCCCCCCCCCCCCCCCATGGGCTGTAAATGACAAATTATTTTTAATCTACAAAACCACATATATCACTGAGGATGTCAAAACTACAAATTGTAAGGGGATCTTCCTGCCTGCCTCCCTCTCTCCCCGCTGATTGTACATCTCTCCCTGCAGCTGCACGCACCACCTGCCGCCATTCAGTGGGACATTATAAATAGGACGCTCTCCCATTACTCTGCCTAGTCGTGTCTGACCTACAACCAGCCTGTATCCTGCCGTGCTTTACAACTGAATTAACCTTCTGCTCTGTCCTGCCGTGCTCTGACCCCTGCCTACGTTTGGACTCTGGAAATTGCCTAAAGGACTGGAATTGAATATCCTTTGACTGTGCACATCATCACTTCCCCAAGTAAGTTGACTTACCACCGTTTATCATCTTGGTCACCATTCCCCTTTTCTCCAGCACCCAGGCCTGGCCAGCCTTCTCCCCTAGCCCACTCACCTGCACTGAGGAGTCCTTCCCTGACGTTCACCACCACTGTCATTCCCAGCTGCATCACCAGAAGAAACCTGTAAGCATACAAGCAGTATTAATCTCCCTGTCGCTGTCACATAAACTTACCGCTGTCTCTGCTTTCTCCCCTGCAGGGTTGCCAGATCCTCACCACCATTACATTATTGCAGGGGTCTCCAACGTGGGGCTCCTGGAAAGTTCAGGTTTCTGTGGGAAATTTTCTAATTTCAACTTTTAATTGGTACAAAGATTTGCAAATAATTTGCTGTGGTTGTGTATGGGTGCAAGGGTGCCTACAGAATACATGTACAACAATGACAAATTATTTGCAAATCTTTGGACCAATTAAGAAGCTGAAATTAGAAAATTTCCCACAGATACCTGAATGTTCCAGGAGCCCCAGGCTGGAGACCTCAGCATTACTGCAATATTATTGTCAATAAAATAAAGGTTTCGCTTACCTGTGACATTGTAATCTGTGTCTGCTCCTGGGTCTAAGTGTTACATCATGTCAGCAGGTGACCAGTATGCAAACGCAGCGGGCATGGCCATGGCAACTGTCATAGCTCAGCTTGGTGTTCTGGAGCAGCGTGTAGACCAAGTCTCTTACTAAAACCAGATTATGCTAAACTAAATGTTACAAATGTCCGATTAGATCACTCAGCTTGACCAAATTTTACAGGGGCTTGTGGCAGTGTGTTCTGCTACACCTCACCTTGTGTCACCCCATCGGGGCCGCTTCCCTCCGGTATCCTTGCTCTCCCATTATTCAGGGAGGCTGGGAGAGGCAAAAGGTTTTCTTTTTCAGTGTCAATTTATGTTTGACCAAGTGCCGGAGGGTTTCCCCTCAGATCAGAGTTGCATTAGGTTCGTGATGGGGCTCCTCAATGGGTGCACACTCACTTGAGCTCAGCCATTAATCCAGGGGCTGGATTACCACATTTACACCTAAGCCCAGTTCTCCAAGGAGTTTGCTTGGGTTTTTGATCACACTGACCAGGAGGGCAATGCATCCGCGCGGTTGCTTAACATTTGCCAGGGGCTAAGCTCAGCAGCGGAGCATATGGTCAGCTTCCAGGTGTTAGCAGCTGAAGCTGGGTGGGACAACACCTTGCTACAGTCCGTGTTCATCCACAGCCTCAGTCCTTGCCTTCGTGATGAGCTTGCCCACCTTTGGGATGAGCCAGAGTCGATAGATGCCCTTATTTCATTAGTCATCAAGCTGGACAATAGACTGTACAAATGCTTGACGAAGCAGAGACGCGCGTCTTGCGCCATTTCACGTGTCAGTCCACCGTACCAACAGATCCTCGTATTGCCCCCAGCCACCACTAAGCTTTATCCCTTGGATCCCATGGCTATTGGGCTGTCCAAGTTGACTCCGGCCTAAAAACAGCTGTGGCATGACAAAGGTCTATATCTGTAGTATGGCCAACCTAATCATGTTGTCAATCGGTTCCCAGAGAAAGCAAAGAGCTTAGCCCATCAATTGAAATAAGGGGACTGATGGATGGGGTCAATAATCTCCCTATAAATCACCTTGTCTTGCCCGTGCGTATAATGCTCCAGTCCACCAAGCTTGTTGGCTCAGCATTAAATGATTTGGGGGCCGAGCAAAATTTTATTTCTGAGAGTCTGGCAACCGAGTTCAAAATTCCCTGTACCCAGTTACCTCAGCCCCAGAAACTCATAGCTCTCTCTGGCCAATCCCTGTGTCAGGTAATTAGATGCACAGTCCCTTTGGCATTACTAACCTCTGGCAACCAACAGGAAGAGCTATCCTTTTTTGTTCTCCTGGCTTCCACTTCCCCTACAGTTTTAGGATATCCCTGGTGACATACTTACAACTCTATCATTGACTGGAGCCAGGCAGTCATCTGCCCTTCGAGCAGCTTTTGCATGTCTGTCTGCCTCCGGTCAGCAGCCTTCTCACCATCCATCTCACTCCATGCCCCAGACCCAGAACCCCCTGACCTCTGTAAGGTTCCTCCTGTTTACCATGATCTAGCCCCCGTCCTCTGTAAGGTCAAGGCCAAGTCATGTCCTCCTCACCGGCCCTATGACTGCTCCATAGAGCTACAGCCGGGAGCAAAATTCCCCACCAGCCAGTTACATAAGCTGTCGGCCCCCAAAAAGGAGGCCATGGAAAAGTATACAAAGGATTCGCTAAACTCCGGCCCCATTCATCACTCCTCATCAGCCCTGGGGGCAGTTTTTTTCTATGTGGGGACAAAAGATGGATTGCTACGCCCCTGTATAGACTTCAGAGAGCTGAATAATATCACTATCAGGGGCAAATACCCACTTCTCATTCAGCCTTTGACCAACTCCAAGGGGATACAATCTTTTCAAAACTCAACCTTAGGAATGCTTACCATCTCATCCAGAGGGCGATGAATGGAAAACAGCTTTTTCCACACACCTAGGTCAATTCAAATACTGCATTATGCCATTCGGGCTCACCAACGCCCCCGCAGTATTTTAGCGGCTAATAAATGACATACTTAGTGACTTCCTGAATACGTTAGTGTTTGTCTACCTCGACGACATACTTATCTTCTCTCACTCGCTGGAAGAGCACCAAGTTCATGTCCGTTTGGTCCTCCAATGTCTCCTTGAGAACCAGCTGTACGTCAAAGCAGAGGTGAGTTTCACACCACCACTACCACTGTTCTGGGTTTCATAATATTACCTGGGTGCATCAAACCCGATCCAGTTAAGGACTTAGCTGTTACTGATTGGCCCACTCCATCCAAAAGAAAACAGCTACAGCAATTTTTGGGGTTCACCAATTTCTACTGGCGCTTTGTCCGAAATTATAGTTCCATCACCCAACCACTTACTTCCCTTACATCCACCAAGTTCCCCTTCCATTGGACCCAGGGGGCACAGGAAGCATTCGCGCTCCTTAAGACCTGCTTTTCTGAGACCCCCATCCTGCTCCAGCCCAACCCCGAGCACCAATTTGCATTTGTGATTGTGTGTCTTATTTTATTGTGAAGCACTTTGTGATTCTTTCTGTGAGAAGTGCTATATAAATAAATTTTACTTACAATTTATTGTTGAGGTGAATGTTTCTGACACCGGGTGGGGCCGGTGTTATCACAGCACTTGAGAACCGAGGGGAAGGTTGACCTCTGCGCGCATTTCTCTTGGCAACCTTCCCCAGCCAAAACAAATTATGATGTCAGAGATCAAGAGCTATTGGCCCTTAAACTGGCACTGGAGGAGTTTTGCCATTGGCTAGAGGGGTGGGCCTTGCTTTTTCTTGTGTGGATAGACCACTAAAATCTCAAGTATATCCACTCTGCTAAACGTCTGAATCCCCGCCAAGTCAGATGGGCCTTAGTCTCCACCCGATTCCGGTTTTCTCTTACCTACAGGCCAGGGTCAAAGAACACCCAACCTGATGCCCTCTCCCACCAGATCGCCGCAGTCCCATCAACTACAAAACCAGAGATCCTGGATCCCCAAGCCCTTTATTATGAACGACATCCTCATCAAGGATTTCTATCATCGTCACCAAGACAGATCATAAGTTATGCCAGGAGGCATCCCTTTAAAGGGGGGTACTGTAAGGGTTCCTGTCTGATCTGCCTGCCTCCCTCTCTCCCCGCTGATTGTGCTCCTCTCTCTGCAGCTGCAAGCACGACCTGCCACCAATCAGTGGAACATTATAAATTAGACACTCTCCCATTACTCTGCCTGGTCGCATCTGACCTACATCATCATCATCATAGCAGTCTGTCGGGAATGACAATGACTGTTTCATTTATGTCTGATCAGATTCTTCCACGCAGCCTTGTCCTTCACCCTCTGCTGTCAGGAACTCCTGACCTTAACCTGGGCGATGTCCAAGCCGGTATGAGTTGCTTTCTGACTGACCATTTCATGAAACTGCTTGCAAAGTATTTGAGTACCGCTAGCTTTTGCTGGACTAGCTGCACATTCTTGGCAGATAGAGGTATTATCAGTGGCAAGGACAGGCCAAGACTGACTCCAGTATTTGTTGCAGTGACTGACCAGATGATAGGTTTGTTTATCTCTGCTCTTTGTGTAGTGCATGTCACGATGCACAGACTGGAAAAAGTCCACCACAGACCTTTCGACAGATGTGCTTATCTTCCAGGATGTCCAGTCTCACCCCATGTAACTGGGAGTGGCCTACCACAGATCTGTGACAGATATTGTTTTTAGTTCTGCCAGGATACCCAGTTTCACCCTCCACGCCCTCAGAAGGACGAGGTTGCCGGTTGAGTCACCGATGGCCCGACTCATGAGACAGGTAGTACCGGTTTTCATGGTTATCCGGTAGCAAGCACCTACAACCAGCCTGTATTCTACCTGTGCTTTACAACTGAACTAACCTTGTGCTCTATCCTGCCGTGACCTGACCCTTGTCTGTTTCTAGCCCCTATGCTTGCCTGCTGTATAGGAATTGTTTGCCTGTTCTGACCTAGCCTTCTGTGCTCTGACCCCTGCCTGCCTTTGGAGTCTGGAAATTCTGTAACAGACTGGAATTGGATATTCCTGGACTGTGCACATCATCACCTCCCCAAGTAAGTCAACTTACCACCGGTTATCATTATCACCATTCCCCCTTTGCCCAGTACATACCTCTACCAAGACCCTATCTTCTTGCAATGCATTAGGAGGATTAAGCAAAAACTACTGGAAGGATTTTGATTAAATTTTCACCAGCAGTGGCCTTTGGGCTATGGTTGGACCCATTAGATTTTGGAGGTAATCCATGAGTGCATATCTTCCCCCAAAGCTCTCATGCTTTGGGGCTGTTTTTCTTCAGCTGGAACTGGGTCTTAGTCAGGGTGGAGGGAATTATGAACAGTTCCAAATACCAGTCAGTGTTGGCACAAAACCTTCAGGTTTCTGCTAGAAAGCTGAAGATGAAGAGGAACTTTAGCTTTCAGCTCGACAATGATCCAAAGCGCACATCCAAATGAATGAATGAATGAATCTTTATTTCGGATAGATTAAAAGTACAGGTTAAAAGAAACTGAATAATATAACAAAGGAGGAAAGAAAATCCAACAAGGTCAAATTAGACAATAACTTCTCTGATTATACAGTTCAACATAAGTTATCCAAAATGGGTGATGGCTGAAGCTGCAGCTTATATTGCCCACCCATGTTCCATCCAAGAATTCAAAAGAAAAAAACAAAACACGAGCGATTACAATTCAGAACAAAGCTAAGACAAAATGTGACAAAAAACTAAGCTACAACACAACGCAGGCTGGATATGACAATCCTTATGTGATTTTACATGTCATCTTGTATATATGTTTGGAGTATTTCTTCCTTTAGTTTTTGTTTAAATTGTCCAAGCATTGTACATGATTTTAATTCAGGTCCAAAATCGTTCCATAATCTGACTCCTTGCACTGAAACACAGTGTTGCTTGGTGGTAGTTCTCACTGAAGGTTTGTGAAATATACATGTTCCTCTGAAATGATATTGTTTCTCCCTTATTTGGAACAACTTTTGGATATTTGCTGGCAGTGATAGATTCTTCACTTTAAACATTATTATTGCAGTTTTAAAGTCAACCAGATCTTTCAACTTGAGAGCTTTTAATTTAAGAAAAAGTGGGTTTGTTGGTTCCCTGTAAGCTGCTTTGTTTATTATTCTAATAGCTCTCTTCTGAAGCATAAAGACTGGATATATGTTTGTTTTATATGTATTTCCCCATACTTCATTACAATATGTCATGTATGGGAGTATTAATGAATGATACAAGGTATATAGTGTGGGTTGATTCAGCAAATATTTCACTCTGTGTAGTATTGCAATTGATTTGGATATGTTACCTTTAATATAATTAATATGTGACTTCCAACACAGTTTATTATCAATTATTACTCCAAGAAATTTAGTTTCAGGTACCCTTTCAATCTCTACACCATTTACACTGAGTTTAGATACTGAGTTGTTGTGATGGTTGTTAAAGACTATAAATTTTGTCTTACTTAAATTGAGCGTTAATTTGTTTGAATCAAACCACAGTTTAAGCTTTCCTAATTCCTTTCCGAGTGTATCCAGAAGTTGTTCCAAATTGCTTCCACTGCATAATAGATAAGTGTCATCGGCAAACAATATTAAGTCCATTTTTTTCTGAAACTTTACATATATCACTTATATACATATTGAATAACAATGGCCCCAAAACTGAACCCTGTGGGACTCCACAAGTAATCTTCAGTAACTGTGAGTTTTTGTTACCAACACATACATACTGATATCTATTCTTTAAGTAACTACTTAACCAGGACAGTGCTACCCCTCTAATACCACAATTTTGTAGTTTCTTTAATAATAAATTATGATCCACTGTATCAAATGCTTTTTTAAGATCCAGGAATACCCCAACTGAATACTCTTTATTTTCAACGGCAGTTGATATTTTTTCTATAAATTCCATTAGAGCAAATGTAGTTGTCCTCTTGTGTCTGAACCCATATTGCTGCTCACACAATAAATTATTCTTCAGTATGAAGTTGTCAGTTCTCTCATAGAATATTTTTTCAAGTATCTTGGAAAATTGCGGCAATAGTGAAATTGGTCTATAGTTTGAGAATTCCCCTCTGTCACCCGTCTTGTATATCGGAATTACTTTAGCTATTTTCATTGCATTGGGAAATATACCTGTTTGGAGAGACAGGTTACAGATATACATCAGTGGTTTCACTAAGCATTCAATAATAGTTTTGACTAAGAGCATGTCAATACCATCACAGTCTGTAGATGTTTTACTTTTAAACGATTTAACAATTTCAATGACCTCTCTCTCGTCTGTGTTCTTTATGAAAATGGAGTCTTTTATAGCAGTGTTATTGCTTATTGTATCACCTGTAGGCGCCGTAATGGGTATTTCTCGAGCCAAATTAGGACCAATGTTAACAAAAAAGTTATTAAATTCATCTGCAGGTGAAGCTGCATTCACACTCTGAATCGTTGTATTATTTTTTGAAAAATCGGTTGGATAGCTTGTATTTCTGCTTTTATTTCCAAGAATACTGTTAAGTATTGTCCATGTATTTTTAATATTGTCTCTGTTTTTCTCCAGTTCTTTACTGTAATAGTCTCTCTTACTACATCTTATTATATATGTTAACTTATTTTTGTATGTTTTATACCGCTACTCTGCTTCTTTTGTCCTTTTCTTTAGGAAAGCTTTATATAATAAATTTTTCTTTTTACACGCCTTTTGTAATCCTTTGGTTAACCATGGCTTACTGGCAAATTTATGTTTAAGTTTTTTTTCTAATGGACAATTTTTTTCATAAATTGTGGTTACAATGTTTATAAATGTGTCATAGGCTTCATTTACATCTGATACATAGACAAATCAACAACAGAATGGCTTCACCAGAAGAAGATTATGGTTTTGGAATGGCCCAGCCAGAGTCCAGACCTTAATCCAATTGAACATCTGTGGGCTGATCTAAAGATGGCTGTGCACAGAAGATGCCCTCACAATATGACAGATTTGGAGCATTTTTGCAAAGAAGAGTGGGCAAATAATGTCACATCAAGATGTGTCACACTGATAAGACTCCTACCCAAAAAGACTGAGTGCTGTAATAAAAGCCAAAGCTGCTGCAACAAAGTAGTAGTTTAAGGGTGTGCATATTTATGCAACCAGGTTATTGTAAGTTTTTTTTCCCCATAAAAGATTTTTTACATCACAAAAACCTGGCATTTGAACAGGGGTGTGTAGACTTTTTATATCCACTGTATACAGTGCTTATGTAACATAAATCTTGTTTATTTATTTAGAATGTTCTGGTTCTTTCATATCAAATTTGTTGCAATCATGGAAGACTTGTCAGGGTTGCTATACTGTGATGACAGCAGAGGAGAAATGGGAGAGAGGTAAGTTTTTATGTAACCTGTTGTCAGTGAGGCATCTTCACCTGAGGAGAACTGTAAAAGACATACACACACACACAGGGAGAAAGAGAGAGGTCAAGAGCAAGACAGAGCCAAAGAAGCAGATCGCATGCGTCATGATGGAATGTCAAAGGGGAAACAACATTGTTGCTTTTTGTTTTTTTGTTTGCATTTAGATTAAACTAAACAATAATGTCCACAGGCGAGAGCTGTTTTAAAGGAACATATTATGATTTTCCCCCATGTGTTAACACAGTTCCCACAAGTCTTAATAAAAAGTTTGTGGCATTTTTTGGTCAAAATATCTCAGGGTTTAAATATTGAAACACCATTTCCCACACAATTAAACACCCCTCTTCACAATAATGCGTTTCAGTGTATGTTTCTTAAAATGTTAGCGACCCCAGTTTTCTTCACCCTCACTTTTTATCACTTCTGAGAGCTTCAGTGCTAATGTTAGCTGGTTAGCTGTAATTGTTTGACTGTGCTAGAGGTGTAAAAATGGCTCAATGTGAAAGAGTTAAAAGCCCAAAAAAAGCATTATTGGGAACATAGACGTGTGGCTTGAGCGATAGATAGAACAGGACTAGTCCCTGTGGTATGAAAAACACTGAATAACTTTGAATGGATCCACATGACTGAAAGAACGAGATCGCGGATACAAGCGGCTGAAATGAGCTTTCTTTGTAGGTTCGCTGGACTCCCCCTCAGAAGTAGGGTGAGGAGCTCAGTCATCTGGGAGATGCTCAGAGTAGAACTGCTGCTCCTCCACATTGAAAGGAGCCAGTTGAGGTGGTATGGGCGTCTGATCAGGATGCCTCCTGGACACCTCCCACTTGGGGTGTTTCGGGCACGTCCCTCTGGGAGGAGACCCCAGGGCAGACCCAGAACTTGCTGGAGAGACTATGTCTCCCAGCTGGTCTGGGAACGCCTTGGTATCCTCTCTGAAGAGCTGGAGCAGGTGGCTGGGGAGAGGGAAGTCTGGGCTTCTCTACTTGAACTGCTGCCTCCACGACCCGGACCTCCGGAAAAGCGGTAGAAGATGGATGGATGGATGAAATCCACTGAACTGTCCTTCACGGGTTCAATTCAGTGAATAATTTGAACTCTACATGCATAGCCTAATCCTCAACTTAAGGTCAAGCCATAGAGATGCCAAGAAAACTGATAAAAATACTTGCTAGTATTTCCAGCAGTTAATGGTGTTAATTGGGGGCAGTGGCAAGACTTTGGCTCTGGAGCTGGTCTAGAATGGAGAAGTAAAACAACTCCTTCCCTCCACTAGTCTGAGGGTTCACCTTGGGCAAGTGATAGCACCCTCTTTCCTCCCTACCTAGGGATACAGGTCCTGACATTGGCAGCAGGATGTCCAGTGGTGCAAGCGGCAGAAGAGCTCTTCACAGAGCCAATGGCGTGAACACCAGATGGCATGCGGATTAGCCTCAATCGAGATAAATGGATGGCATCAACTAGCAAGCGAGCTGCTACTGCGGGGCGTCCTCCTCGTCAACAATGTATGTTGCATGCTTGTGCACCACATTGCATCTGGCGTTGAGGCCCAGAGAGGCAGTCTGGTGGAGGCACAACACCAACTGGCTTTGGAGCTGTGCAAGGCGTTGTGTTTGAGGTTGAGATTGAGGAAGCCCTGCGGCGATGGAGTGAATGCCTCGGCAGCAGGTTTGAGTAGCTGGGAGCTGCTAGCAGGAGCTCTGCACACAGGCGGCTCACATCTGATGATCGTAACTTCAGCTGACTTTTGAGCATCAGCTTGTTGGGGCAGCAATGCGAGTGTACAAGCAACTCTTTTTAGGGATAGCACTGCCTGCCCTGGAATGGGAAGCCCCTAGAAAAGGTGGGATAAAGAAAGCATGCTCAGATCACACCTGGCTGGCTAACCGTGGTCAGCGGGACTTCACTTTTAGCGGTAGAAACAGGAAGAAGAAGATAATAACTGTTGCGACATGGAATGTGCAAACTATGTGAGACAGAGACAACCGACCAGAATGAAGGACTGCATTGATTGCAAGGGAATTGCAGCTGTATGGCATTGAGATTGCAGCTCTCCAGGAAACATGTTTAGAGGCACAAAGCCAACTTCAAGAAGAGGAATACACATTCTGGGTTGGCAAGACTGCAGGACCCAGAGAGGCTGGAGTTGCCTTTGCGATTTACAACACGGTTGCCAAGAAGTTGACATCACTTCCTACAGCGATCTCACCTAGGCTTATGTCTATGAGAGTGCCTATTGAGAAAGGAAGATACTTGACTCTGGTGAACGTGTATGCCCCCACGATGACTTACACCACTGAGGAGAAGGAGATTTTCTATCATGAACTCACTCAAGTGGTGCCCAAGGTCCCCAGAGAAGACAAGCTCCTAATATTGGGTGACTTCAATGCTTGAGTCAGGACGGACTGGGAAACCTACACGGGCATCACTGGCAAGTTTGGCAAGAAGAAAAAGAACTCCAATGGGGAGCTCCTGCTGAACTTCTGTGCACAACTAGAGCTCAGCATTACTAACACATTTTTCTACCAGCCCAATAAGAACTATTCCATCTGGAAGCACCCACGCTCAGGTCGCTACCACTTGCTCGACTATGCCATTACGAGGAAGTCAGACTTTGCAGATGTACTATGCACAAAAGCAATGCGTGGACCAGAATGTTCTACTGATCACTATCTTGTGAGATGCCAATTCAGAATGAAGATCACTATGCCTTGCAGAAAAACTCCTGCTAGTGCCAAGCCTAAGAAACTGGACATTAGCAAGCTGACAAACACCGAGTACTGTCGAGAGCTGATGAGAGCAATAGAAGCCCCATTGGAGAGGGTTCAGCCGCCTGGAGAGGAGGTAGATCAGCATTGGAAAGCCCTGAAGGAAGCGGTGTACTCTGCAAGCAAGAAAACACTAGGCCACCCCCATAGAAAGATTCCTGATGGGTTTTGGGAGCATGGCAATGAAATTTAGAGGCTCCTAGAAGAGAAGAGGAGCAAGCATTTTCGGAATCTTCAGGAGAACTCTGAGAGGAGCAAGAGGGCACTTGCTGAAATCAAGACCAAGGTGCAAAGGTAAGTGAGAACTCTTAAGAATGACTGGTGGCAGAGGAGAGCAGAAGAATTGCAGCATATGGCGGACAACCATAATTATCGTGGACTGTTTGCCGGGTTGAAAGCTGTCTATGGACCCAAGAGCTACGCTGTCGCCCCAGTGAAGTCAGCGGATGGTAGTAAGCTGCTCACAGACATTCAAGACATCAAGGCCAGGTGGAAGGAACATTTTAGTGGTCTGCTAAACCAAGAAGGATCTGCACACCCAGATGCATGTCAGCAGCTGAAGAGGAGACCCACAAAGAATGAGTTGTGTCCAGAAATCAGCATGGAGGAACTCAAAATAGCTCTGAAGTCAACGGCAAATGGCAAAGCACCGGGACTGGAGGGTATTTCCTCAGATATCCTGAAAAATGGTAGCGAAAAGTTGTGCGAAGCTCTACTAGACCTTTTCAACAGATGTCTACTCTCTGGTACTGTGCCCCGAGACTTTCGAGATGCTTTAATTGTCATCATCTACAAGAGAAAGGGCTACCGTACAGAGTGTGGAAACCATCGGGGAATATCACTACTGGCCATAGCTGGCAAAGTCCTTGCCAAAGTTGTCTTGAATAGACTGAAAATCATTTTGGAAGAAGTTCTCCCAGAATGTCAGTGTGGATTTTGGGGTGGCTGCTCCACTGTTGACATGATATTCACTCTACGGCAGCTCCAAGAGAAGGCAGCAGAGCAGCATCAGCCATTGTGTGTTGTCTTTGTTGACTTCACAAAGGCATTTGACACCGTGGACCGCACAACCCTCTGGAAGGTCCTCGAAATTTATGGATGCCCTGACAAGCTTGTTAACATCATCAAGCAGTTTCACTATGTAATGAAGACACAAGTCTCAGTCAGCGGTGAACCCAGTGATGCCTTTGTAGTCAACCACGGTGTGAAGCAGGGGTGTGTGCTGGCACCAACTCTTTTCTCCCTCTACCTCACAGCTGTGCTGGACACTATGGATGAAGGGCTCAACAAGGGCGTGCTTCTCCACACAAGGACAGATGACAAATTGTTCAACCTTGCCCAGCTTCGTGCCCATACAAAAACACAGGAGATGTGCATCAGAGAACTGCTTTATGCTGATGACTCCACTCTTGTGGCCAGTAACGCAGCTGATATGCAGCAGATTGTGGATCATTTCTCCTTTGCAGCTGATATGTTTTGCCTAAAGATCAACAGATCTAAGACCGAGCTGCTCTACCAACCTCCTCCAATGTCCACTGAACTGCCAGAAACAATTACGGTCCACGATGAACCATTGAAGACAACCGAGTCTTTCACTTACTTGGGCAGTACCGTCACAAACACCAACTCTGTAGATTTGGAGGTGGAAAGAAGGATCCAGTCCACCACAAAGGCTTATGGTGCGCTATACAAGAGACTTTGGAGTTGTCATGATATCAGCACGAAAACCAAAGTGAAGTTTTATGCAGCTGGAGTTCTTCCTTGCCTGTTCTATTCCATCGAGTGCACCACTCTTTACCGCACATCAGGGCTCTGACAAGACTCTAGCTTCGCCACCTACGCTACATCCTCAACATCAAGTGGCAAGACTGTATCCCAGACATTGAGGTACTGTGTCGTGCACACACAGTCAGTGTTGAAGCCCTAATAACAGTGTCACAGCTTTGCTGGGCAGGGCATGTACTGTATGTCGGATGGCCAACAGTAGACTGCCAAAAGCTGTGTTCTACTCAGAACTGAGCCAAGGGGAAAGGAGCCATGGAGGACAAAAATTGCATTTCAAAGATGTCCTAAAGCGGCATATGAAGAGAACTGGCATCCCCTATGATACCTGGGAGGAAGAGGCACTCCGGAAAGTTAGCTGGCGAGGACTGTTGTGGAAAGCAACATCAGCCGTAGAAGATCAACGCCAGCAAGAATGTCAGCGTGCACATGACTGACGACATTCAGCAACTACTTCAAGCATTTTTCGGCGCCACAACTGTCAGCGTTTCTGCAGATCCCGAGCAGGTCTGATTGCCCACACAAGAGCCTGCTTGAGATAGACCTCAACTCAAACACAAGACAAGACAGTCATCTTTGGCAACGAAGGACAGCCAGAGGTATTAATTAAAAGAACAGTGTGTTATGTAACAACAGGTTTCATTGGCAGCCACTGATTTGACGGACAGTGGGGCAAAAAAGTATTTAGTCAGCCACCAATTGTGCAAGTTCTCCCACTTAAAAGATGAGAGAGGTCTCCAATTTTCATCATAGGTATACCTCAACTATGAGAGACAAAATGAGAAAAAAAAATCCAGAAAATCACATTGTCTGATTTTTAAAGAATTTATTTGCAAATTATGGTGGAAAATAAGTATTTGGTCACGTACAAACAAGCACAATTTCTGGCTCTCACAGACCTGGAACTTCTTCTTTAAGAGGCTCCTCTGTCCTCCACTCGTTACCTGTATTAATGGCACCTGTTTGAACTTGTTATCAGTATAAAAGACACCTGTCCACAATCTCAAACAGTCAGACTCCAAACTCCACTATGGCCAAGACCAAAGAGCTGTCAAAGGACACCAGAAACAAAATTGTAGACCTGCACCAGGCTGGGAAGACTGAATCTGCAATAGGTAAGTAGCTTGGTGTGAAGAAATCAACTGTGGGAGCAATTATTAGAAAATGGAAGACGTACAAGACCACTGATAATCTCCTTTGATCTGGGGCTCCACGCAAGATCTCACCCCGTGGGGTCAAAATGATCACGAGAACGGTGAGCAAAAATCCCAGAACCACACGGGGGGACCTAGTGAATGACCTGCAGAGAGCTGGGACCAAAGTAACAAAGGCTACCATCAGTAACACACTGCGCTGTCAGGGACTCAAATCCTGCAGTGCCAGACGTGTCCCCCTGCTTAAGCCAGTACATGTCCAGGCCCGTCTGAAGTTTGCTAGAGAGCATTTTGATGATCCAGAAGAGAATTGGGAGAATGTCATATGGTCAGATGAAACCAAAATAGAACTTTTTGGTAAAAACTTAACTTGTTGTGTTTGGAGGAGAAAGAACACCATACCTAGTGTGAAGCATGGGGGTGGAAACATCATGCTTTGGGGCTGTTTTTCTACAAAGGGACCAGGACGACTGATCCGTGTAAAGAAAAGAATGAATGGGGCCATGTATCGTGAGATTTTGAGTGAAAACCTCTTTCCATCAGCAAGGGCATTGAAGATGAAACGTGGTTGGGTCTTTCAGCATGACAATGATCCCAAGCACACCGCCCGGGCAACGAAGGAGTGGCTTCGTAAGAAGCATTTCAAGGTCCTGGAGTGGCCTAGCCAGTCTCCAGATCTCAACCCCATAGAAAATCTTTGGAGGGAGTTGAAAGTCCGTGTTGCCCAGCAACAGCTCCAAAACATCACTGCTCTAGAGGAGCTCTGTATGGAGGAATGGGCCAAAATACCAGCAACAGTGTGTGAAAACCTTGTGAAGACTTACAGAAAACGTTTGACCACTGTCATTGCCCACAAAGGGTATATAACAAAGTACTGAGATGAACTTTTGTTATTGACCAAATACTTACTGTCCACCATAATTTGAAAATAAATTCTTTAAAAATCAGACAATGTGATTTTCTGGATTTTTTTTTCTCATTTTGTCTCTCATAGCTGAGGTATACCTATGATGAAAATTGGAGACCTCTCTCATCTTTTAAGTGGGAGAACTTGCACAGTTGGTGGCTGACTAAATACTTTTTTACCCCACTGTAATAATAATCTATAAACTCACCACATCATTTAAAACTTTGGACTGAATTGCAATGATTCAGTAGTCCATTGTCAGAGGCACAAAAATTCATTAATGGGCATGTCCTAGTCCATTTTGCTATTATGTCGTGGAAAAAAGATTGTCCTAACTCTAATAATTATTCAAAACTGTGTTTTGGGTGTAGCATGCAATAACCCAATCACCATGGCTCCTCTCCTCACCTTTAAGTGGCTAAGGTGGCTTACTGTTGATGGTGTGTTTACCTCAGGTGGGAAGATTAGTTTTGTGCTGACACTAGGACATGCTCGTGCATGAAGGAAAAAATACACACAAACATCATCTCTCTGTACAGCTTAGCATTAAGCCAGGCATTAATTGCAGTTAATGCCCAGGTAGTTATTTTATGGATGAGGAGGAGGACAAGGAGGAAAAGATGAACAAGTGGGCTATGATGACTATGACCTCCACCCAGCAGCCAATTACAGGGTGCTTAGTTGTTGGTGGTTGAAGTTGTGTCCTGTTGAGACTCAGTTCAGAGTCACCATAATTGTAGTTCTTTCAGTGCTCCTACCAAGAACAGAGTTGTTGCAGGAAATGTGGCCCCTGGTCACAGTTTGATGTGTCATCAGAATAATTTTGAAAACATTATTTTAAGGTGAAAATCTTACATAGTGTTACTTTAAAGGCAACCAATGGAAGATCTCTCGGTCCAGTGCACCTAATATATCAAACAATACTAAAGTATGTGCTTTTCTTTTCTTTATTACTTACAGCAACAGTGTGTAACATATACTGGACACATGCCTATAAGAACTGTTGAGCTGAGTTAACTACATGCACATACACATTCTTGTGAAGAATCAGTGTTTATCATAAGTTATCTGTGTGCACTGGACCATAGTGGGAGAAGCAATATGAATTCAAAGAAAAGTTCATACATTTCCTACCTTAATGCTAATTTTGTCATGCATTTGTAAAATAAGCTGGAATAAGGTTATGAGCGTCCATCGGTTTTGCTGAATACGAGTTCTTTGAAGGTCTTTGACAAATTTAAAAAGTCACACTTTATTTTAGCTTAAACAGCAGTGTATTGTTAGACAAAAAAATCATAATATTTATAATAGAGAAATAATCCAAATAAAACAATTTATAAATTGGACAAAATAATTATTTTAACTGCTGTTCTTTGATCCCACACAAGCACTGGACAAATAGTTAAAGCAGAAGAACAGAAAACTTATTTACGCACAGCTGAGATAGCTAACATATTATGTGAGGGTGTGTATATCCCATTTACACAGGGTGCGTGTGAAGCGCCTAGTGCAGTAGTATAGTAACGTAGAGATGTTTGTAGATAGTGCATGTTGCATGGCATATGTTGCATGTTGCTTTCTGCTTGCTGCTCTGCTTACAGCTACAGCCACCAGCTAGCCCCCATCGGGGGTGAAAAGAGGAGCCGAGTGCATAAGTCTCCTCCTGCTGGTACATAGCCTCTCCACACATGGTAACTGGGTACCCTGCGGTACCAGGCTAAACTGGAGGGGATCTCGGAGCAGCAGGGGGCCCCAGAGACGCGGCGTATAGGCCCGCCCTGTGTGGACACGCCCTGGCGCCCGTCAACCCCTGCCCCAACTATGGGTAAATAGCCCCACTGCCTTGTGGGTAATCTATTTAGGTGAAGGCTAAGGGAGCAACCCCTGACAGAAAAGCAATGTGCTGGTGGTGCGAAAAAGGCGGGACTTAAAAGACCAAGGACCCGGCAGCCTCCTGCAGCCATGTTGAGGGACTGGTCGTCATGGGCTTACCCACGCCACCGGATTTACCTCATCATCGTGAAGACAGTGCTATTGGGAAGAGCGCGCCCCCTACGGCACTCTAAATAATTCAATGCGCAGGTGTCCACCTCTGACCATGGTGGGCCCTACCTTCCTGGACATCTGGTTGAAGTCTGGCGGTGACAGGGTGTGTGGCGACGGGAGCAGGTATGAATGTTACTGGGAGCTCCTAGCTATAACCCTGCACGTCAGCAGCACAGGGCTATTATGGTCGCTAACAGCTGGGGTGGCAGCTGTTTTCGGCAGACCCCTGTGTGATTGAGCAGCCCTATTTAGGACAGCACTGCTCACCCCAACTGGGGAGGGGCCTAGAAAAAATGGCCTAAAAATTGCCCACCCATCTTTCGCCTGAACAGTTTACCGCACCTGTTGGGTCATTCCACCTCTGCGGTCGAAATAATAAAAAGAGAACATGCAACCTAAAACTGGCAACATGGAATGTAAGGACACTCCTGGATCGAGGTTCTGATAGACCCCGTAGGAGAACAGCTCTGGTTGCTGCTGAACTGAGTCGCTACAACATTGATATTGCTGCACTGAGCGAGACCAGGCTCCTAGATGAGGGCTCTTTAACAGAGGAAGGGATGGGCTACACATTCTTCTGGAGGGGTTACCCCTCAGGAGAACAACATCTGCATGGTGTAGGACTGGCCATCAAAAACACCCTTCTACCAAGACTCAGTGAAACACCTGTTGGCATTAGTGAGAGACTAATGACACTCCGTATCCCCCTGGTTAAGAATCGCTTTGCTACACTTCTTAGTGCCTATGCACTGACCCTGCCATCGGAGAGTGAGGCCAAGGATTCCTTCTACCAGTTACTGGACGAAACTCTTTGCCGGATCCCCAAGAATGACAAGATCTTCTTACTTGGAGATTTTAACGCCAGAGTGGGTCAGAACAATCAGATATGGAGTGGAGTGCTTGGCAGACACGGAGTTGGCCAGGCTAACGCAAATGGAGTGAGATTGCTCACTCTCTGCTCTGAGCATAACCTGACGATAACCAACACCATCTTCCAGCAAAAGGCCAAATACAAAACATCATGGATGCACCCACGCTCTAAACACTGGCACCTGATTGATTACATCATTGTGAGGCGCAGTGACATCAGAAATGTCCACGTCTCAATCACCCGTGCCATGAGAGGTGCAGAATGCTGGACAGATCACCGGCTGATCGTGGCCAAGGTCCACATGCAAGTGCGCCCCCCTTTGCGACTACAAGGGCCCAAAAGGAGGAAACTTGATTGCTCCCGTCTGGCAAATCTGGATGTAAGAAATGACTTTCGGCGCTCCCTGGTTGAGAAACTAGGGGGGGTGGAGCATTTCCTGAGCCTGCCTGAGAAGACCATGGACCAGAAGTGGGACTTTATCAGCTTGGCTCTTTGTGAGGCAGCAGCCCAAACGATTGGCTATAAGAGAAAGAACCACCAAGACTGGTTTGATGACAACTCGACACCATCCATGACTTGTTGGAGGACAAGCACAGAGCACATCAGGCAACCTTAAGGAACCCCTCATCCATTATCATCAGGCATCAGTGGCAGAGAGCTCGGCGGGATGTACAAAGGGCTACTCGGACAATGCAGAATGAGTGGTGGACAAAAAAGGCACATGAAATCCAGGCCTTTGCCGATAAAAATGACGTGCATAATTTTTATAATGCTGTCAAGAAGATTTACGGCCCAACAAATCGCTGCATCACTCCCCTGAAAACAGCAGATGGGCTGAGAATCCTAAAGGATCAGCCTAACATCTTGCTGAGATGGGCTGAACACTTTAGTACCCTGCTTAACCAGGACTCAGATGCAGACCCCACTGTTCTCAACGACTTGCCTATTCTTCCTCTGATGCAAGACCTGGATCAGTCCCCAACCTTCCTGGAGGTTCTATCAGCTACCCACTCTCTCAAAAACAACAAGTCCCCTGGTAATGACAACATCCCTGCCGAGCTGTTGAAACAAGGAGGCTACTTGTGTACAAAAACCCTGCATAAGTACATCACCAAGGTCTGGGCCGATGATAACATCCCACAACAATGGAGAGACGCCATAATTGTTACCATTTATAAAAACAAGGGTGACAAGGCTGTCTGCGGCAACAGCAGGGGTATTTCGCTCCTTGCTGTTGCTGGTAAGGTCCTGGCGAAGGTGATACTTCACAGGCTGATCAGCAACATCACAGAATCAGTGCTGCCTGAATCGCAATGCGGTTTCTGGAAGGGCAGGAGCTCGGTGGACATGATTTTCACAGCTCGGCAGCTGCAGGAGAAATGTCGGGAGCAACACCAGGACCTTTTCATGGCCTTTGTTGATCTCTCCAAAGCTTTCGACACTGTCCATAGATAACTCCTATGGGAAGTTCTTCTTAAGTTTGGCTGCCCCAGTAAGTTTGTCAATATCCTCCGCCAATTTCATGATGGTATGACTGCTCGGGTGACTATAGGAGGACAGGAATCTCCTTCCTTCCCCGTTTGTACAGGGGTTAGGCAGGGGTGTGTATTAGCACCAGTACTTTTTAACATCTTCCTGCTCTGTGTCACCCAGCTTCTCCACAAGGAGATTGAGGACAGCAGCGGTGTAACAGTGGACTTCCGTCTAGATGGCAACCTTTTTAATATAAGGAGGCTCCAGGCAACCACCAAACTGCAAAGGGTGAGAGTCATTGAGCTACAGTATGCAGATGACTGTGCTCTGGTAACTCATAGCCCACAAGATCTCCAGTCTGTTTTTACTGCTGCCGTGAGAGCATACAGCAGGATGGGACTGACGGTGAACACCATCAAAACAGAGGTCGTCTGCCAATGGAGCACCAATATCCCATCTACTCCACCTACCTTCACTGTTGCTGGTGAACACCTGTCTGTTGTTTCATCTTTCAAGTACCTGGGGAGCATCCTCTCTGTAGACAACACCATTGACAGTGAGGTCCAGAACAGGATCAGGCAGGCATCAGCTTCTTTTGGGAGACTCCGGCGTTGGGTCTTCCAGAACAAGAACCTCCATCTCCAAACGAAGATCTCTGTTTACCAGGCAGTCTGTGTCACTACTCTCCTCTACAGCTGTGAATCCTGGGTGACTTACAGCCGTCACATTAGGGATCTAGAGCGGTTCCATATACGCTGCCTTCAGCGCATCCTGGGAATCACCTGGCATGACCATGTGCCTCATTCTGAGATACTCTTTAAGACCAGCTGTAGGAGTATTGAGGCAACGATCACCCAGCACCAGCTACGCTGGCTGGGACATGTGGTGAGGATGCCCCCAAACCGGTTGCCTCGCAGGGTGTTATATGGCCAGCTACACCATGGTTGACGCTCTGCTGGAGGGCAGAAGAAGCGTTACAAGGACCAGCTAAAGATGGCCTTAAAGAAGTGCAGGATCAGACCTTAGGCTCTGGAGGAGGCTGCTGCTGACCGGAACACCTGGCGACAGCAGTGCCTTGTAGGGACCCGTATGATGGAGGAGGACAGGACAGCCAGGAGACAGGAGAGAAGACTGAGGAGGAATGCACCTGCAGCCCCTGCTGCCACTACTACAACTTTTACATGCCCTACCTGCAACAGGACATGTGGGTCCAGGATAGGACTACACAGCCATCAAAGGACTCACCGATAGAAGTGGACGTCATCATCGGACTTGATGGACAACCGCAAGCAAGCATTATGTGAGGGATAAGCTTATGTCATGATCCTGGTTTTCAGTTTAAGTTTAGTCTGTTTCTTTGTTTGGCCTGTCTAGTCATTGTGTCATTTTGTATTTGTAGTATTGTTTACATTTTGGGGTTGTGCTGTTGTTGTTTCATTATGGTTTCTGGTTTGTGTTTTATTTTAACAGCATTATGCAAGCTTTTGGTTGTCAAACTGGTTCGTGGGCTGCACACTTGTCAGTGATTCTGTTTCTTTCTCCACTCATGTATCCACACCTGTTATCCATCAAGGGATGGTATTTTAGGGCACAACAACCTTCCCCTGTAGTCGTGCCCTACTGTGACATCCTCAGATGACAGTCAGTAGTCTGAGTGTGTTGTCGGCCATAGCCATTGAGGAGATCACATTGAGCTCCGATCAGGTAAATCGTCCTTTTCCCCTTAATTCCCTCAGCTGTGAGCCCCGCTGCTTTTTGGGTGTGCTCCGGCTGAAACTGTCTCTTTCCCCCAGCGTCTCCGAGCGCCTCAGCCACTATTTTCCCCTGGCTGTTTTTCTCCCTCTGGTCGTTAACTCCGCTTTCCTCCGGCACGAGTATTACCTCTTTATTTATAAGTGTGTATTGTATGTCATGTTCATGTTTCCAAATGTTGCAAACTCATAGATGGTGTTTGGTGTCTCATGCTGCCCGTGAAATGGGCGATTTTTGACAGAAGGGCACGACCAGTGTGACACCAACCTCTGTGGGTTTGTGTTTCGCTTTCCCCGCAATCATTTTTCCCTTTTTGTTTTTATGCGTGCCTTTATTATGTCACCAGCATGTCAGGGCCCTGCTAACCGAGGCCAATCAGTAGCCAGTGGTCCCACTACAGATGAACTGTGGGCGGCCGACTTTGCCTAGGACTTTGTTGATGCAGTGCTCGCTTCCCACTCATTGAAGGAGGTTCATAGGAACGTGAAGGGGGCAAAGGCTATTGTGGAGGCGCATCCGTGGTTGGGCAGCTACCCTAGGTACACGGGCGTACTTTACATCATCTCCATCCTCTGGACGGACCCTCACAGCCTGGTTGGAGACCTTGAATCATCAGCGGCAAGGGCCAAGTTTACGAGAAGGTGGCCCTGAGCTCCGGCATCCCGCCTCCCTCACCAGAAGCCTGAGCCACCGCCTTCTTCCCAGACAACTTCAGCGGTTGCCAGAGGAGCATCGTCTGGTTCCACTTCAGCAGCAGAAACCATCATGCCCCGGGAAATAAGGCGAGTGGGTTTTCATTTCTTTTTCCATTATAATGAGATACCTCCCCTTATTCCCGGTGATGAGGCTCAGCGACAGCAGCCAAAGTTAGCTGAGTCCTTACCATCTGCTGCTGTTGTCTCACCCTCGCCTCCTTCTCCCGTGTTTTCCTCTGTGGCCTCCGAGTATCCGCCGGTCCTGAGAAGGAGCCGCCGGACGATGGAGGAACCTGCAGTCCTGGGAGTTCCTGCTCCAGCCCTACGGCCACGTCCGGGATGGGAGGAAAGCGCCACCTGTGCTCTGAATCCTGAGCCGACAGATGAGTGTCCCCTGGGTTCAGCAGCATGGGAGTCAGCACCATCGGTGAGGCAACCTCCAGCATCAGCCACCCCGCTGGGAAACCACCAGTGCTGGTCACCATGCCTGGAGGCCTATTGGCTGCACCCACTATCATGCCTGCTGCTGGGGCCACCACAGCAGAGTCGCTGGAGTCCTGGACCATGGTGGAGCTTGAGTCCAGGCAAGTGCTCTGTTCTGTGTTATCACCTGCAGATTCAGAGAATTCTTGTCTGGCTCAGGGAGGGGAGAATCAGTTGCAGATGTCCTCTGCTCCTGAGCTCTCCTCACTGGGCTACACTGCTACTGGTGATTCTTCTCCGGTGTTTTTTTTCCCTCTCCTTCTCCTGAGGTGGCTGTGTCTGGAGTGGACGCCCAGATGGAGAGAGCCGAGATGTCCCTGCCAGGATTGCCGGAGTCCTGGACGGCGGTGAAGCTCAAGCTCAGGCAAGTTCTCTTTCTTGTTTTCACTCTATCGGTCTTAGAGAGATCTTGCCTGGCTCTTAGTGGGGGAGGTCAAGTGCAGCCATCCACTGCGCCTGTGCTCTTTTTGCCGGGCTCCACTGCTGCCAGAAACTCTGACTCGATGCTTGTCTGTGCTTTGTCTGACTCTTCTCCTGAGGTCTCCGTGGGTCCTTCCTCCCTGCCAGAGGCCACCATGGATGCAACATCCCTGCCTGAGGCTGCCGCGTGTGCTACACCCCTGCCTTGGGCCTCTGTGGGTGCTTCGCTTCAGCCCGGGGCTTCCGTGGCCCTCCTTCCTTGCCCTCGTCTGGTGCCCCGCTGGTTGATCGCCTCCTTGGCCTGGTTCTCTTGTGTGGGTTGGGCTTTTTGCCGTTGGTGCTACGCTCCAGTCCAGGGCTGCCGTGGGTTCTCTGCTTCAGTCCGGGGCCACTGTGGGTGCTACACCCCAGTCCTAGGCCACCGTGGGTGCTGCGCCCCAGCCCGAGGCCTCCATGGGTGCTACGCCTCCGTCCAAGGCTGCCATGGGTGCTACATCTCCATCCGGGGCGTCCATGGATGCTGCACCTCCGTCCAAGGCTGCCGCAGGTGCCATGCCTTCGTCTGAGGTTGCTGCGTCTGCCACACCTTCATTTTGTTCCCCTTGTCCTGTCATGCAGCTAGGCAAGCAGAACAGAGATCTGTTACCCTTATTGTGCCAAAACAGATTTACTTTGCCAAAAGAAGTTTTATACAGTACCTAACTATGTACTGTATATTGTTGTAAAGTCCTCCTGTAATAACTTTTAATACTTTATTTATATGATTTTTCCCATGGAGGACCCAACAGGATAGGGAATAGGGAAAGGAAGTGTGTGGAGGGGGAAAGAAAAGGGAGGGGAACAGACAAAAAGACAAACAAACCAACAACTAAAACAAACAGAAGAAAAGCTGCTTCTTTCACCGAAGATGTCTCAACACGAGTTTGGTATCCGCACCTGTTAAAGGAGAGGCATTTGTGCGTGAGCATCTGTGTGCATATATATGAGAGCGCGCACAAAATAAGTGTGTGCATGTGAATGGTTTGTCAGGAAACATGAAGAGTGAGGCCGGTTGCAGCAGCTCTCCCCCCGGGAACCCCGAGCAGGCAAGGCAGCACTGCCAATCCCCACAGGGCACAAATGCCTGAGGTTAGCAAGCCCCAGCAAAGCTAGGCATCCACCCCCGGAGGGACGATCGAGGGAGAATAGGCCGCCAGGTGGCTGGCAAAGTGGGCCCACACCCCTGGGCCTGCCAACCCCCCCCCACCCAGTCCGGGGCCCCTGGTCGTGAGCTCTGCTCTCCTCCAGCACAAGTATTCCCTCTTTATTTATAAGTGTGTAATGTATGTCATTTTCGTGTTTCCTTTAATAAATGTTGCAAACTCAGACAGCGTTTGGTGTGTCATGTTGCCCTTGAAACAGGCAATTTATGACAGCTTAAAGTTAAGTTTAGATTATGATTAACAAATTATACATATGAAACATAAGAAGTGTTCAAGTCTGAGCCATAGACAAGGAAAAAAGTGAAGTCCCTCTATTTTTTTTAATATCATCAAGTGTTAGAGAAAGAAAACTGTTAGAGAAAGACCCCCACACACACCCCCAGCATCTTATTAAGCTTGTAATTCATCAAAAATTGAGCCTCTTTCAGCTTTTTTGGTTATCTCTAAAGCATGATAATGTAGCCGGTGATTATTTATAGTAACAGAAATGTTGTGTAACCTTGATGATGAGGGCATTATAAGAACAGCAGGATCTAATTTAGTTATGTATTCTCAGAAGTTCCCTAATTAGGACAAACCTCTTGTACATAATCATAAGAACCACACATACAGTTATTGGGCTTTTACTGCTTTCTCTGTGTTCTGGGCAGATAACACACACTCACAATCTACTGTACTGTTATCTGCAGCTTTCACTCAATCTGATCATAGGATCTAGGTGACCTCTACATTGATGATGTGAATGAAGATGTGTATGCCAGAGGATGTGTATGTGTGTGTTTGACAGTATCACCGGAGATTGTATCAGCTTCACCCAAAGGCATTCTTTTATTAGATCCAGAGGGACGCACTTCTAACTTCTACACCAGTTGGTAGTGAACATACAGCAATACATGCACAAAACATGTTATGATGATGATTCATAAGAATAATTTATGAAACAGTATCTGTTATGAAATAAATCTGAAGGTCACAAAAGACTTCTCCATTGCAGCTGATGAGCATATAGAATAGTTATTCTTGCACAGGCTGTTTGGCTCTTATGTATGCCAGTGAGAAGACAAAGAATTAAAGTCTGCTTTACCCAACACACTAAAACACTCGCAAAATTAGCTCACCGCTAATGTGGTGGAGTCTTCCCCAGGTTCAGCTTAACTTGTGATTACTGATGTGCCCACAGCTGCACCATGTTTGCTGAATACTGCGGTCAACAAGACATACTGTGGTATGAAAAAGTGTTTGCTCCCTTCTTGATTTCTCTTTTTTTGTATGTTTGTCACACTTAAATGTTTCAGAACGTCAAATAAATTTAAATATTAGACTAAGATAACACAAGTAAACACAAAATGCAGTTTTTAAATTAAGGTGTTTATTATTAAGGGGAAAAAAAATCCAAACCTGCATGACCCTGTGTGAAAAAATGATTGCCCCCTAAACCTAATAATTGGTTGGGCCACTGTTAGCAGCAACAACTGCAATCAAGCATTTGTGACAACATGTGACCCGTGCTGGCAAAATGAGTCACAATGATGAAATTTTCAAAACTGAGGTAATGTTATTTTCATATTCTCTATTGAAAGACCTTCAAAATTATATTTAATTTGTAGGAATTGGGAAAAAACTGACCAGCAACAAGCCAACTTTGCTAATATTTTGGCTGGTTTGAAAACTCGTGTTCATCCTGAGTTATGTTTTCTGGAAAAACGTGTATTTTCAGAAAGCAGGAGTTTCAAGCTTTACAATTATATTAGGCACTGACTGGGGTTTTCCCAGGACTTGCCACCAGCAAACAAAGAAAGAATCATGATTTATGACTTCACGTGCCTTCACGTGCCTTTAGCTCATAATTACCCGGTGTGCATTCGGACTCATTTTGCCAGCATGGGTCACATATGAAAGAATTATATTGCTTCTTTCCCTTATGTGCTTTTTCAGGATATTCATGCTATATATAATATTTATTGTGGGGTAGTCTCTTATTTTGAGCACTTTGGGAATGTATGTATGGTTTCTATGAGAGTGTATGACTTCAAAAAAGATGGCTGCCACCGGAGTGAGGAGTAGTCTGATGGGACACTTTCTGCCTATATACTTATTCTTATTACTATCTTTGTGTCTCTGTAACTGCAACAAAGAAGGGTTTTCTGGACAACTCAACTAAAGGTGAAGCTAAAAAGTTTTATTTATATGGATTTGGACATGGACATTTCACCCTGTACTCTATCTGGTCTGCAAAAGCACTGAGAAAAGGCTCCCAAAACAAGACAAACATGAAGGGTAAGCAAATATCACAATATGGCAGAGGCTTTACAGTTAAAGTACTATTAGCACTGCTACTTCTGGCAGGGGATATTCACCTTAACCCTGGACCTGCCACTATTAAACAGCAGACCACTGGGTTAGCACAAACATCTGAGCTGGCGAATTGGTTGTTTCTATCTACGGCCCTTCATAGCGAGTCGGGTGAGTCGAATTGCACTGAACAGACTCACATATCTGATCCTGCTGTAAACAGCTGCGCTACGTCCAAACTTTTGGAAACAGGAGCGGTTAAACAAATTACAAATGAGGCGAGATCCGAAAACCGTGCTGTTCAAAAGCAAAAACATCTATTTTTCCAAACTGTTAATCATGCACGAGTTCTCTGGGACGCAAAGGCTAAACCAAAGGGGATCCTCGACGGACATCTAAACATACAAAGCATAATCCCCAAAAGAGATGAGATTTCGGTGTTGCTGTCTGACTCAAATCTGGACTATCTTTGTCTCTCAGAAAGCTGGCTACACAGTAACATTGACACCAATATGATCGATATTACGGGCTATCAGTGTTTTAGAAAAGACAGGCAGCCAGGGAGGGGAGGAGGTGTTTTAATTTACATCAAAGAGAAATTTAAATGCCAATTGGTTGATTTGAATACTTCACTTGAATGTTTAGCAGTTAATGTATGTCTCTCACCGGTAATGAATTTCAACATCGCAGTATTGTACAACCCACCCTCACACAATTCTTCTTTTTATAATGAATTAAGTGATCTGGTTAAACAACTTGAGAGGAGCAGAGAAACCATATTTTATGGTGATTTCAATATCAACTGGTCTGATAATAAGGAAAAACAGAAACTGAAAAGCCTCATGACTAAATTTAATTACAAACAAATGATCAAAGGACCCACCAGGATAACCAAACAATTGAGAACACTTATTGACATGGTATTCACTAATAAACCAGAACGAATAACCAGAACCTATAATCTTGTAACTGGTCTCTCAGATCATAACATGGTTCTTGCTGTCAGAAAACTCACTAAAAAGCGACTACAATATTTTGGAGGAGTCGATATTGACAAACCAAATTTTATTATTCCCAAATCAAAAAATGAGGAGTTTGAACATTACTTAGAGAATCAAAATTGGGAGCAGCTCATGTCAATAAACGAAGTAGATGATTGTTGTAACTTTATAACTGCAACAATTACTAAGTCCATAGAAAAATTTACAAAGCAAATTAAAAGTAGACAACAGAAGATTAACCTACCATGGTTAAATAATGAAATAAGAAAACTTATGAAGAGGCGAGACTCTGCATTGAAAACATCATTAACCTCTAAACTGCAAAATGATCACCTTGTGTACAAAAGTTTAAGAAATAAAGTGGTACAAGAGCTGCGAAAATCAAAAGTATCTTATTACAATAAACTGATAGATCATGCAAAGGGTAACAACAGTTCCCTATGGAGGCATTTAAATAACTTAACTAATAAAAAAAATGTTCAGAAGGGGGTAAAGGAACTTAGAATCAATGGCAAGACCATCAGTGACGAGGCTACATTGGCAAATGAATTTAATTCATATTTTGTGGGCTCTGTGGAAGACTTAACAAAAAACTTTGTGCCGCCAAATGTGCTCAACAACACGAATTCAATACTTCCAACAGATTCTTTTCACATCGATGAGGTAAATGAGGAGTTAATTGCTGGTATTGTTAAAACACTGTCAAACTCAAAAACTAATGATATCTACAACATGAGCACCTCCTTTCTCAAAACGCACAGGAAAATATTAATCAAACCACTGACTCATCTCATTAATCTCTCCATTAGGTCTAGTACATTTCCATCTGGCTGGAAAAAAGCTGTCGTCATACCAGTTCATAAATCAGGCAGTAAAGACGATATATGCAATTACCGCCCAATCTCTATCTTACCAGTCCTGTCTAAGGTTCTTGAAAAAGTTGTAGCTACACAGCTGATAGACTACTTACAAGACAGTCAACTCCTTCATCCACATCAATTTGGTTTTAGACCAGGATACTCAACAGAAACAGCAAATTGTTGCCTTATTGAAAACGTCAAACAGTCCTTGGACAGGGGTAATGTGGTAGGAGCTGTTTTTCTAGATCTCAAAAAGGCTTTCGATACTGTAAACCACAGTTTGCTTTTATCCAAAATGGTAACTTTTAACTTCTCCCCAGATACATTAGAATGGTTTGCATCTTATCTCCAGAATAGAGAACAGTGTGTAAAAGTTCACCAGGATAAATCCTCAATTTTAAACAACCGCATGGGTATCCCACAAGGGTCCATTCTTGGTCCATTACTTTTCAGCATTTTTATTAATGACTTGCCGTTACACTGCTCAGCTGCAACATGCCAACTTTATGCAGATGATGCAGTTATTTACACAGCTGCCAAGACTCCAGCACAGGCTGCAGATGTACTGTCTACAAGTATGGTTGATGTCCAAGAGTGGCTCCTCCAGAACCATCTATTGCTAAACCTTCAGAAAACAGTCTCAATGTGCTTTTCAATCAAAAAATGTAACCTGCAACGTTTTAAAGTTAATATACATGATCATGACATCAGTTTAGCTACAGAATTCAAATACCTTGGCATTGTACTAGATCCTCAACTCAAATTTAATCTTCATATAAAGAAAATTTCAAAAACAGTAAAAAAAAAATCTGAACTGCTTTAAATTAATTAGATATTACATACCTTACGAAGCAGCTGTACTGTATATGCATTCTATGGTTTTTTCTCATATATCATACTGTTTGACAGTCTGGGCTCAAGCAGCCCCTTCCACAATAAGACATATAGGTTCATTATATAATCAAACCCTAAAAATCTTGGACAAAAAGCCCATTAGGTGGCATAACTGTAATGTTTTAAAAAAATACAACCTATTGAGTTTTGAGAGTTTCATTGACCTCTGTTTTCTGAAATTAACGTTCAAATGTCTCCATAAATCAGCACCCGAGCCACTTGCTGGTTTCATCCAAAGACAGGACAGCAGCAGAGCCACCAGGAGTTCTGTTAACAATAACTGTAAAATATTCCACCGCAGAACCACATTTGGACAAACAGCATTCTCTATAAAGGGCAGTCACATCTGGAACACAATGCCAAATGAAATTAAAATAATAACGGACTTTAAAACATTCACTAAAAAGGTTAAAAACTGGCTGAAAAATAAACAAGAATGTACTCATGTATGAATTGATTGTCTACAAGGTGAGAGTGAATGAAGGGAAGGAATGAATGTGTTTGTTTATAGTGAGTGACGAAGGGAGGGAGGCCTGAAATAGGCAAATGTGAGTCAGGTTGTTATATTTGTGTATTTATAATATTTATAATATTTATAATTGTGTATTTATAGTATTTATAATATTTATAATTGTGTATTTATAATCTTTTTGCATTGATGTATGTGGTTATTGTGTATTTTCTTTATTTCTTTTCTTTTCTTTACTTGATTCTCTTTTCTAAAGCCCATCCAGGGACAAGAGTTGCAAATTAGCTAATAGCTATACACTCCATGTGCAACACATCAAATTGATTGTCATTGATTAATTGTCTATGTTTATTGCACTGTCCCTGTCAAATAAACTAATCTATCTATATGCAGTGAGTCTTTTACAGCACTGTGGAGGAATTTTGGCCCTGTAGCGGTTTGATTAAACCCCCCACAACACACAAACAGAACACAGAGACAGTCAGCTCGCACTCTTGGGGTTTGTTCCGCTGCACGCTGAGTTTACAGCCTTGAAGTTAAAGTGTTCATGCATTTTGCCCTTACTGTGACCTAGAGACTCAGATCAATATGTAGATGTGCTGGTTAGCCTCTTTGTCTGACACTTGGAGCGAGGTCTAGCTAATCTGCCCATTGTGATGTATGTCTTACAAATGCAAATACCTCCTGCCTGTTCTGTTGTCCCTTTGATCATTCTAAACTGTGGGGTACGTCTCTTTGATGTATTGTTATGATCAAGTATTTAAGGTGCAACTCTGTAACGCAATCTCTCTCTCTCAATCTGACTTCAACCCTGCTGCAGGACACAGATTTTGTGTCCCCTCTTCACTGAGAGCCTGAGGAATTCGGCTTCAGCCTGCTCACGCTATGGCTGGAGCCGAGTTCCCGTGACGGCGGTATGATTAATAAAACCTGCTTAAAACCACAGCACTGCTGCTTATTTTATCATGCCGCCACACTGGTGACCCCGCAGACGCACACGCTTTGTGCGACGCAACCTTCTGGTCTGGACAACCACGCTGGCGACCCGACGCTGAAAAGAACACGCTGCCAGCAAACGCAGCACCCGGCAGTGATTCTCCGACGACAAGCGAACGCGGCAGCCCGACTGATCTGCCCTTCCTTTCTGCTTTAGGGAGACTCTGACGCTCTTCGGAGACCACCCACGACCGGGAAAGCTGAGGAAATTTCATGGTGAGGTCTGCACGCCTAGATCGGCACATCCACGCTGGACCGGCCGCTCTCACGGCTCCTGACACACGATTCTGTGTCTCCACACGAGAGCGCACACACCTTGCCCTCTCTCCACGACGGCGGCCCATGGCCGACGGAGAACGCGTGGACCTGAACGCACCATGGCCCGGCACGAGCGACGACCAACAGCCCGAACAGGGGACACAATCGGCGCCGACTGCGCAGATCTCCATCAAGCCCCCTGACCCTGATTCGCCTCACGACAGCGGACCGGCCATGCACAGAAGCCTCGCATCAGAACAGCGCAGCTGGAAGGCACGTGGCCGCAGCGCGTGCCGCGCACCAGAGACAAGCTGGCTCTACAGACTCATACATCATCCTCCGCCGCTGCACACGGCTCTTCAGGACTGCTCACACACCTGAAGCACACACGCAGCCCGCACACAGGATTTGGTGTAAGTCTCAGCCACGGCGCACGACGGGAATCCAGCCGTCAGCTGTCCCCGAGGGCTTTAGGGCCGCGAACGCACCTAAAGCCTAAACGCCAAGTCCCTCACATAGCTTCAGCTCCTGTTTTTCTTCATTGCCGGACTGAATCGCGAGAGGAATCAGAGACTAACTTTTCTTCCCACAGCCATGGACATCCCCCGCCACTTGCTACCCCCACCCTCCTCCCTTCCCCGGCACAGACTTTCCCCGCAGCTCGCCACCAAAGCGGGACTACCGAGGTCTCAGCTCCCCGCTAAGCCCTCTGGGGGGGGAGTGTATGGGGTACCCCCCCACAGCAGCCACGGACAAACACAGCGCTCGACTAGAGCAATTAACAGGACAGTGAGATGTGTGTTGAGATCAATAGGCAGCCTTCCTGTGCTTAGTTCAGTCACCAGCATCCTGTGGATATGTATGACGCAAATGCAAACATTCATGCTTCCTGCTCGCATTGTGGTACAAATGTCACATTTCTGAATGCATTTCCTTTGATGATAAAATGCCTTTGATGTATTGTCCGTTGCTGGGTATTTAAGTGGCTGAATTCATATGTTCACTCTCTTTTTCTACTTCTGATTACAGCTCATGAGAGCCTGAGAGCGATCCCCAGCATGCTTATACAGCAGCTGGGGTGAGCTCCATGATGGCGATGATTTGATGAATAAACTTCCATTAAAACTCCAGTCGCCGTGCCTTATTTTAACATCCCCACACTTTTCTTCTTGTGGACCGCTGCACGTTCAACGGGACCAGCCCTTCGACATTGCGGACCCACAAGCAATTTTTGCGCGGCTCAGGACGATTTCACAGCTCCTGCCGGCACTTACTACCCCTCCCCTCCCTCCCCCTCCGCCTGCAGCGAGCTTCTCCCACAGCTCGCTCACACAGATGGATCATCGAGGTCGCGGCCCCCTACCGTTTCCCTCTTGGGGGGGAGCGTGTGTGGCGGTTCGTTTTAACCCCACAACAGACTAAGGACACTCAGCCCTCTTTTCTCTGTTTTCCTGCTGCATTACTGAGAAGCAATGTGCCATTCATGTATTTGTGATGCAAACATGCATGTATTGTGATGTAATGCGCCATTCGGTATAGTGTGCATATGGCTTGTCCTTACTGTGCTTTTTCTGAGCATCTTACATATGTAGATGTGCTTTGGTGTATTAATGTCTACAGGTAGACGAGTTTCTTCTGTCTCACCTATGTGATGTTAATCGTTGCCTTTCATGCATGGTATTCACATCGCGGAGCAGCAAACACTTTTGGTGCGACTACCCCCCCCCCCCCTCCTGCACAGAGCTTTTCCCTGCTCGCTGCCCAGACTGCAACATCGAGGTCACGGTCCCCTACCGTTTCCCTCTTGGGGGGGGAGCAGTGTAGCGGTTTGATTAAACCCCCCACAACACACAAACAGAACACAGAGACAGTCAGCTCGCACTCTTGGGGTTTGTTCCGCTGCACGCTGAGTTTACAGCCTTGAAGTTAAAGTGTTCATGCATTTTGCCCTTACTGTGACCTAGAGACTCAGATCAATATGTAGATGTGCTGGTTAGCCTCTTTGTCTGACACTTGGAGCGAGGTCTAGCTAATCTGCCCATTGTGATGTATGTCTTACAAATGCAAATACCTCCTGCCTGTTCTGTTGTCCCTTTGATCATTCTAAACTGTGGGGTACGTCTCTTTGATGTATTGTTATGATCAAGTATTTAAGGTGCAACTCTGTAACGCAATCTCTCTCTCTCAATCTGACTTCAACCCTGCTGCAGGACACAGATTTTGTGTCCCCTCTTCACTGAGAGCCTGAGGAATTCGGCTTCAGCCTGCTCACGCTATGGCTGGAGCCGAGTTCCCGTGACGGCGGTATGATTAATAAAACCTGCTTAAAACCACAGCACTGCTGCTTATTTTATCATGCCGCCACAGCCCACTCATCTTTGCAGAATTGTTGTAATTCAGCCACATTGGAGGGTTTTTGAGCATGAACCGCCTTTATAAGGTCATGCCATAGCATCTCAATGGGATTCAGGTCAGGACTTTGACTAGGCCACTCCAAAGTCTTCATTTTGTTTTTCTTAAGCCATTCAGAGGTGGACTTGCTGGTATGTTTTGGATCAGTGTCCTGCTGCAGAACCCAAGTGCGTTTCAGCTTGAGGTTACGAACAGATGGCCAGACATTCTCTTTCAGGATTTTTTGGTAGACAGCAGAATTCATTTTTCCATTTACCACACCAAGTCTTCCAGGTCCTGAAGCAGCAAAACAGCCTCAGACCATCACACTACCACCATCATATTTTACTGGTGGTATGATGTTCCTTTTCTGAAATGCTGTGTTAATTTTATGCTAGATGTCATGGGACACACACCTTCCAAAAGTTGAACCCCTTAACGCTTGAAATTATTTCCAATTATGAAAAAAAAAATTTTCACTTGTGTTTTTGCTTTCAAGTAGATGCTAAATTAAGTTGAGAAAGTTAATTTGACTATAGCACATAAAATAGATATAATTTTAGGTATGATGCAAATTAGCGACAACAGGCATCTATGGTAAAAAAAATGGTAACGCACCTGTTCCCAAGTATGAAGAGTCTTTTATTTATGAAACAAAGTTATTTTCAGTATTTTCAACTCTCATGACTGCCAAACTATAACCCTAACCCTAACCCTAACCCTAGCAATCAGGAAATGGATGGTGCTCCGTCTCTGACCGTTCCTACGAGAAACTAATGCTTGCAAAAGGTTCCTAGGTACACTACCGTTCAAAAGTTTGGGGTCACCCAGACAATTATTTTGTGTTTTCCATGAAAAGTCACACTTATTTACCACCATGAGTTGTAAAATGAATAGAAAATATAGTCAAGACATTGACAAGGTTAGAAATAATGATTTGTATTTGAAATAATAATTTTTTCCTTCAAACTTTGCTTTCGTCAAAGAATCCTCCATTTGCAGCAATTACAGCATTGCAGACCTAACATGATTGCACAAGGGTTTTCTAATCATCCATTAGCCTTCTGATGCAATGAGCAAACACATTGTACCATTAGAACACTGGAGTGATAGTTGCTGGGAATGGGCCTCTATACACCTATGTAGATATTACACCAAAAACCAGACATTTGCAGTTAGAATAGTCATTTACCACATTAGCATTGTATAGAGTGTATTTCTGATTAGTTTAAAGTTATCTTCATTGAAAAAAAGTGTTTTTCTTTCAAAAATAAGGAAATTTCTAAGTGACCCCAAACTTTTGAATGGTAGTGTATGTGATGGAAGTGCTCCAACCAGAAGTGGAGGAATACAGACGGTATTTTGGTTGCATTTGGAGCGGAAGCGGTTTGATGCAAATTCGCGACAACAGGCGTCAAGGGGTTAACTTTTGTCTCGTCAGTCCACACAGTATTTTCCCAGAAATCTTGGGGATCATCAAGATGGTCTTCTGGCAGAACTGAGACGAGCCTTTACATATGTTCTTTTTGCTCAGCAGTGGTTATCATCTCGGAACTTTGCCATGCATGCCATTTTTGCCCAGTCTCTTTCTTATGGTGGAGTAATGAACACTGACCATAACTCAGGCAAGTGAGGCCTGCAGTTCTTTGGATGTTATTGTGGGGTCTTTTGTGATCTCTTGGATGAGTTGTTGCTGCGCTTTTGGGGTAATTTTGGTTGGCCGGCCACTCCTGGGAAGGTTCACCACTGTTCCATGTTTTCACCATTTGTGGATAATGGCTCTCACTGTGGTTCGCTGGAGCTCAAAGCTTTAGAAATGGCTTTATAACCTTGTTCCGACTGATAGATCTCAAATACTTTGTTTCTGATTTGTTCCTTAATTTCTTTGGTTCGCAGCATGATGTCTAGCTTTTGAGGATCTTTTGGTCTACTTCACTTTGTGAGGCAGGTTAAATTTTAAGTGATTTCTTGATTGAGAACAGGTGTGGGAGTAATCAGGCCTGGGTGTGGCTAGAGAAATTGAACTCAGCTTTCCAAAGATGTGATAAACCACAGTTAATTTATGTGTTAACAGGATGGGGTGGGGGTGGGGGGTTGCAGGCAATCACTTTTTCACACAGATCCACATAGGTTTGGATTTTTTTTCTCTTAATAATAAACACCATTTAAAAACTGCATTTTGTTTTTACTTGTGTTAACTTTGTCTAATATTTAAATTTGTTTGATGATCTGAAACATTTAAGTGTGACAAACACACAAAAAAATGAAAACTCAGGAAGAGGACAAACACATTTTCACACCACCGTGGGTGTATCACATAAAGTTGTTTCCAAGGCTGACCCTTGGCATAGGCCATGTAGGCGTTTGTCTAGGGCGCCACCTGCTGGAGGTGCCGCTCTCAAATTTTTTTTAAATAAATAAAATAAAAATAATTGTCAAAGTCACTGTGGAGGCAATGCAGGCAAATGCTTATGGCCCCAGACCAAAAGGGGAACCCTAGGGCTGACCAACTTTGAATCATTACAGTGATGACAATGTGGACAGTCTGCAATTACTGTGGCAGGCCTTTGCAGAACTCCCTAAAGGGACCCCACCTCCAGTTCTCATTCTTGCAAGTACTAATGTGTGTCTTATGTAAATGGAAAATGGCAAATGGCGTTCACTTATATAGCGCTTTTCTTCTCATCTCGGATGACCAAAGCGCTTTACAGATCCTGCAATCCACCCATTCACACACACATTCACACACTGATGGCGGCAGAGCTGCCATACACACAGGCGCTAACCAGGCCACAAGGAGCAACTGTAAACAAATGTAAACAAATTGCAGACAGGAACTTATTGAGATTTGTAAAATACATTAAATAAATATGCTGGTTGACTAAAGAAAGAGTCCAGTTTGGCTTACTTTACATGTTATGACCGCTGTGACAAACTTTGCTTTAACAGAACTGATTGATTAAACAGCATCAACAGCGTGACTAGTACCAGGGGCAATTTCACCTCTGACTGGCTGATGGTGTGGACTCAATTTCTGGCTACAAACAGCCCAAGCCACCAGTCCTGTGTGTTGCCTCATGAATATGATTTGTATTGACAAAAAAGCAAAGGTAGAACAAAATTTATAGTGGTAGCTGAATAAAGTGAAGTTTGTTTTTGCTCTTCTTTGGCTGCTGGTTCAGTGAATGTTGGTTAGTGATAAAACTTAACTCGTTTTATTTTTTATGCTGGGTCTCCATTTTCAGACGATGTGTTACTTGTGTGGATGCCCACAAGTTATTATGCAAACTGTGTGGACATGCACTTAACTGCAATTTTGTGACTTTAATATTCAGCTGCTTCATGTTGTGATTGTGGTTTTCATAGATCAAAGTTATTTTAACTTTATTGCTGAGGCTCTCCTCATTCTGTGGATGTGTAACGTGTGTGTGTGTGTGTGTGTGTGTGCGTAACTGGGGGGGGGGGGCAGGGGGTGTGGGGTGACAGTCTAATCTTGCCTGGGGTGCCAAAATGGCTAGGGCTGGCCATGGTTGTTTCTTTTGGATAAGGAGCAGTGTGAAGCCAAATCTAAATATAAACCTTGGTCTGGACTTTTTCTTTGACATTAATTTCACAACTTTCTTCTAGATTCACATCAAAGGAAATGTGATTTGTTCCAGAGAGAGGCGATAGGACCATTTAAATGATTGGATGCTTGTGTGTTGAGTGTGTTTGCAAAAAGCAGTGTCTTTTCTTGACAACAGTGAAAGCACAACCTTATACAGTGCATCTGGAAAGTATTCACAGCGCTTCACTTTTTCCACGTTTTTTATGTTACAGCCTTATTCCAAAATGGAATAAAATATTTTTTTTCCCTCAAAATTCTACACACAATACCCCATAATAACAACATGAAAAAAGGTGTTTTTAGACTTTTGAAAATTTATTAAAAATAAAAAACTAAGAAATCACATATACATAAGTATTCACAGCCTTTGCCATGAAGCTCAAAATTGAGCTCATCCTGTTTCCACTGATCATCCTTGAGATGTTTCTACAGCTTAATTGGAGTCCACCTGTGGTAAATTCAGTTAATTGGACATGATTTGGAAAGGCACACACCTGTCTATATAAGGTCCCACAGTTGACAGTACATGTCAGAGCACAAACCAAGCATGAAGTCAAAAGAATTGTCTGTAGACCTCTGAGACAGGATTGTCTTGAGGCACAAATCTGGGAAAGGGTAGAGAAAAATTTCTGCTGCTTTGAAGGTCCCAATGAGCACAGTGGCCTCCATCATCCATAAATGGAAGAAGTTCAGAATCACCAGTACTCGTCCTAGAGCTGGCCGATTGTCTAAACTGAGCGATCGGGGGACAAGAACCCGATGATCACTCTGTCAGAGCTTCAGCATTCCTCTTTGGAGAGAGGAGGACCTTCCAGAAGGACAATAATCTCTGCAGAAATCCACCAATGAGCCCTGTATGACAGAGTGGCCAGACAGAAGCCACTCCTTAGTAAAAGGCACACAGCAGCCCGCCTGGAGTTTGCTAAAAGGCACCTGAAGGACTCAGACCATGAGAAACATAATTCTCTGGTCTGATGAGACAAACATTGAACTCTTTGACATGAATGCCAGGCGTCATGTTTGGAGGAAACCAGACACCGCTCATCACCAGGCCAATACCACCCCTACGATAAAGTATGGTGGTGGCAGCATCATGCTGTGGGGATGTTTTTCAGTAGCAGGAACTGGGAAACTAGTCAGGATAGAAGGCAAGATGAATGCAGCAATGTACAGACACATCCTAAATGAAAACCTGCTCCAGATCGCTCTTGACCTCAGACTGGGGCGACAGTTCATCTTTCAGCAGGACGACAACCCTAAGCACACAGCCAAGATATCAAAGGAGTGGCTTCAGGACAACTCTGGGAATGTCCTTCAGTGGCCCAGCCAGAGCCCAGACTTGAATCTAATTGAGCATCTCTGGAGAGATCTGAAAATGGCCGTGCACCGACGCTTCCCATCCACCCTGATGGAGCTTGAGAGGTGCTGCAAAGAGGAATGGGCAAAACTGCCCAAACATAGGTGCACCAAGCTTGTGGCATCATGTTCAAAAAGACTTGAGGCTGCAATTGCTGCCAAAGGTGCATCAACAAAGTATTGAGCAAAGGCTGTGAAGCTTGAGAGGTGCTGCAAAGAGGAATGGGCAAAACTGCCCAAACATAGGTGCACCAAGCTTGTGGCATCATGTTCAAAAAGACGAGGCTGTAATTGCTGCCAAAGGTGCATCAACAAAGTATTGAGCAAAGGCTGTGAATACTTATGTACATGTGATTTCTTAGTTTTTTATTTTTAATAAATTTGCAAAAATCTAAAAAAACCCCACCTTTTTTTCACATTGTCATTATGGGGTATTGTGTGTAGAATTTTGAGGAAAAAAATGAATTTAATCCATTGTGGAATAAGGCTGTAACATAACAAAATGTGGAAAAAAGTGCTGCTAATACATTCTGAATGCACTGTAGTTTTCCAATCAATAACAAGTTTAGAGTACTTATCAAAGCTCATTTACTTTTATTTAAGAGAGATGAGCTTGGCTTCAATATTTTTTGAACATTTTGAATATTTAAAATTATTAGTGTTGACAAGCTGTAGTTATAATATTGTCAGTTGCAGGAAAAGCACAGATTTGCTTCTAACATATGGTTATTGTTTTAATAAGGCTTAACTTAGGTACTTTGTGTTTATCTCAAAGCAAAGCAGTAGTGTGGGAGGAGAATGAAATACAGTAAAGCCCGTTTTGCAGGATTAAACTAGAGTTTCTGTGGTTAGGGCACATGCCAGCAGCACTTCCCAAATTTAATTCTAAAATGTGCCTCCTTCCCCTTGTTTATGTACAATGTTGAACCCTGCCTCTGCCAACACTGCTTCACCTCTTCACCACTCCTCTCCACCTTAAAAGAGTCAGTGAAAGCACATCTCATTTAAAAGAGATGTGCTTATCCTGCCTATGCAGCTTTTGTTTCATAACCTTTCGCCCTAACACATTATGATGCCATAGTATAATGGTGCGTTCTTATTTTTTCTGTGGTCCATCGCCAGTTGATGTCATAGAGCTCCTGTCAGAGTTTTTAAATGTCCAAAGAAAGCAACCCTGCAACCATGACTGATGCCCCAGAAAAGCTATGAACTAGGTAGCTCTAGTGCTAGTGGTTGGAGAATGTTAACATATAGAGAGCTAATCTGAGGAATGTCTCTTCAAAAATCAGGAAGAAGAGCTAAATCACTGCAAGTAGGTTTGTTTTTCATGTGTTTTATCTGTTTAAATAACATTTTGACTGTATTAGATGGTCCTTCTGAAGCAAGGGTGGAGGTATTTTGACTTTAGGAATGATGGAATGTGATGTCAGGTTACAAAGGGTTCACTCTACCTCAGCAGCAAAAAAATCCAACTTAATTACCTGGAAGTACTTGTTGGGCTAGCACCAATTTCCATTGCTCTGAGGTTTTGGAACACACTATATATAATGTGTGCTTAATCTAATGGAATGGTGAGGCCACAACCTCTAAGGAGACCAAGCCATGTGCTCTGCCTGTGACCTTGGAAATCATGGATGAGTGTCACCCCATTCCCCAGATGAAAAAGGTTTCATTTATAAGCCTGGAAATTCATCATGTCACCATTGTCTAAACCTACTTGGAAGCTGAACGTAATGCAAAGTAATTTTTGAAAGTTGTTGTATTTTTCAGTTATTATTATTATTATTATTATTATTATTATTATTGTAAGGGTTCCTGCCTCAATGTGTCTGCCTCTCTCCCTTCTGATTAGCGCTGTCACTGCAGCCCCAATCGCCACCTGTTGCCAATCTCGGAGCCCTTTAAATAGGAAGCTCTCCCACTGCTATGTCTGGTCAGTTTAGACCCTCAACCTGATCATATCCTTGCCTTGCCTGCATAACATGAACTCTTGTCTTGCCTGCCATGTTTTAGACCCTGTTGCCTGCCTGACGTTTTTAATCTCAGTTTGCCCATTTGCCTGCCGTGCTCAGACCCCTGTCTGCCCTAGGATCTTGAACTCACAATACGGACTGGATTGGATTACCCGGACTGTGCACATTCTCCTCCACACTCCCAAAGTGGGTCGACCTGCTACCGTTTGCCTGCACTACCAATTTCACTCCTTTCCCTTCATCCAGACCTTACCAGCCTGATTGCAGCTCTTCCCCAGAATACCACCACCACTTCCCAACACAGGTGGGCCCCTTCCCTGTCACCAACTCCCCAGCTGAAGAGGATCACCTACCCTGGTTCAACAGCGTCTCCCCAGTGGACCTGTAAGCATAAACGTACAATATTATTCTCCCAACCTCATCCATTATACTCACCCCTGTCCTGCTCTCTCCTCACAGGGCTCATTTGCTGCACAATTTTGTTATAAAGATTGCTGTCACTTCACTCTTTGTCTCCATCTGTGTTGCTTTTCGGTCTAAGCCTGTCAACCCTGTCAGTTATTTTTATTATTATTATTATTACTATTCCATCCATCCATCCATCTTCTACTGCTTATCCAGGGATCTAGGCCATGGATCTGCGACTCCTGCAGTTGGTGAGCTCACTGGAAGGTGGACCCATGTGTCTCCTATGGGTACACTGGGTCCTTGATGTAATGTTTTTCATGGAGATCCACTGGACTGCTCTTAGTCTGGCCCATCACCCAGGACCAGTTTGCTTTGGGAGACCCTACCAGGGGCAAGTCCCCCCCCCCCCCCCCCGACAACATAGCTCCTGGGATCATTCAGGTACTCAAATCCTTCCACCATGATAAGGTGGCGATCCACGGAGGGTATTATTATTATTATTATTATTATTATTATTATTGTTGTTGTTGTATGATGGCCATATGGTTACAGGTACTGGAGGAGGTAATATGCCATTTGATTATTTTTCACTGTCAGTGTTAATTATGTTACATCGACTATATAGGTTTCTAGCGCTGTCCTGTAGTGTTAATTTTCCTAACTTTTCACTCTTAAAGGGGACATACTGTATTATATTTTATTTTTATTTCATTAACCTTTATTTATACAGGTAACCCCATTGAGATGCGGGGTCTCATTTTCGAGAGAGACCTCTCAAGACAACACACAATACAACACAGATTTACAGACAACACTAAGCAACTTTGGCAACACGATACCATACTAGAATACAAAAGGGGAAAAAAAACCCGCTAATCAGTACAAAAAACAATAAAGAAAAAATGTGCAAAAAGTGCCAGTTGAAAACAAATTAAAATACTAAGAACAAGAGCAATTTCTCAATGATGTCTTCTTCAGTGACACCATAAGAAGTTTAATATCCCCTAAGGGAATCAAGCTAGACAACTTCAGACTCTGCTGTAGCGAGTTCCAGGTTGAGGGAGCAGAGTAGGAAAATGCCCTTTTGCCAAGCTCTGTACAGACAGAGCGGACAGTAAAAGTAATGAAGCCCTCGGAGCGTAAACTATGACTGCATTGAATACTTAACATGTAAGACGATAAATACTGTATGTGGACAACAGGCCTAAGATGGATTTGTAGATGAAGCTATACCAGTACTAGAGTCTGTGTATGGTCAATGATGAGAAGCTGACCAGAGTACAAAGTGCAATGATGTGTGAGGGGTTTACATCCTGTAATGAATCTTAGTGCTTCATGATAGACTGTATCCAACAAGTGAAGGGATTGAGCAGAGCCATTCATATAAATAATATCTCCATAGTCAAGGTGCCATTATGCACTTTCCCACATGCTGACAGAGTTCCCACAGGTCTTAATAATATGTCTGTGTCAAAATGCCTCAGTGTTGCAGTGATTACATCACCATTTTGACTCATCTTATGCAGGTTTCCTCTGAATGACTCATGTCAGTGAATGTCTCTTTAAATGCTCATGAGTCCTAGTTCACCCCACCATCTCTCTCTTGCATAATTTCTGAGGACTGCTGTTGATGCCATATTGCTATTGTTAGCTGGCTAGCTCCTACACAGCCATGAGCTAACTAACATAAAAATAGCTGACAGAATGAATGAAATAAAGCATCACTGGTGGACAGGGGTGTGTGGTTTCAGTGGTCTTGGATATGACTAGTCCCTGGAGTACAGTTAGCATAAAAACAACCCAGAATGAGTGAATGGTCACCTGCTAGTGGCAGCTAACTACCCTTGGTCCAATTCAGAGTACAATGAAATACAGTAAAATAAGCTAAAATGACACCTTAAACTGAATTTATGGACCCACATCACGTTGACACCATTACCAACGTCCGTCTCAGACGTAGTGATTGGCAATTTTTTCTTGCGCGTTGGGTGAAATGTATTGTTCCATTACCAAAACAGATTTCAGCCGATGCGTGTTGTGATTTGTGTTCGTTGTGTGTTTTTGTTTGTGAAATAGTGACAAGAGCAGATTGTGATGGAGTTGAAGCTAAATGTGAAGAAAAAGCAACTTTTAATACGATCACTGCACAGTGAAAAAGAGAAGCCAGAGAAAACGGTGTGTGTGACCACTGCAACTGCCGTTATTTGACAATCTGTGTAATTACTGAGGTTATGATGAGCCACAAAATGTTCTGTATGTTCTTACTTCCTCAGTATTCTTTTGAATGTGGACCGCTATTTAACTGACTCACTTTGGAAGTTGTGACAGACAGAGCGAAGCAGTGGCGAGAACCAGGAAATGTGAAAGAGGAGACAAAGCAGACCAATCACAGCTCTTACGGCCTGCGGCGCCGATGTGCACCTCTCCTTCTCTGGAGAAGGATTGCATCGGGAAACGCAATAGGAACGCACGTCGACCCTGCGTCGACGCTGTCACAGCTACATCGGGTGGACACGGGTGCATAACTTGCGCTTAAGACTGACATACTGTATATGGTCAAGTTTTGGTAGATCAACAAGGATGCGTAGTGAGGGTAGACAGTATAGGAAAGAACAAGAAGACCCAACTGTGATCTGATAGCTAAGCTGGGGCTGGGCAGCTTATCTATCAGCATCTCATTGCCAAGTTGATTTCTAATGCAGTAGACAGACCAACTCCAACCACATGGTCAAGCTAATGCTACCCAGCTATCACTGCCAAAATTGAACAATATAAGCCAGACAAAGTGACAAGATTGTGTTTTTTTTCATCAGTAGCTGCTCCAGATATCCAAATAGCTGCACAAAATACACTACTCACAAAGAGTTAGGGATATTCAGCTTTCGGGTGAAATTTCAGGATGAACCTAAAATGCACTATAACCTCTACAGGTGAACTTAATTTGACCTTCTCTAACTTTTTGAATGCACATTTCCAACTCTTCAATGTTTCAGTATTTTTTGCATAGCTTGCTGTTCTCTAACAAGGTGCTTAACCGCAAAATTCACAACAGGTGTTTGATCCATGAATCTACCAATAAATTTTCTGATTAACTTAGAACTGGTATTTAAACAGTCCTCTTCATCATGCTGTTCACATTTTGACATCAGGAGACCAAGACATCACATCACAATTGATCAACAGTACCTCGCCATTGTGAGGCTTCAAACAGAATGTTTTCAGAGGAAAGTGGCCACTGAGCTTAGTGTCACAGTGTCATCAGCAGGTTGCAACAGAGATACAGAGAGACTAGAGGAGTCACAGAAAGGCATAGAAGTGGACGTCCTTTGGCCATATCCTATGCTGATGACTGCATCATTGTGAACAGTGCCCTGTGGAACCAGATGATGAATCCTTCTCAACTCCAGGCACATTTAAGGGAGGTGAGAGGAGCCCAAGTGTCATGTCAGACCATTCAAAACCATTTACACCAACGTGGTCTGCATGCTAGACCACCTGCAAGGGAACTTGACCACACCACCAGGCACATGCGCCATTGTCTTGCATGGGCCAGGGAGGATTTACACTGGACAAGGGACCAGTGGGCCTCAGTGTTGTTCTCTGATAAGATAAGATAAGATAAGATAAGATAAGCCTTTATTAGTCCCACAACGGGGAAATTCCAGGATTGCAACAGCACAGGGATAGCAACACTCAGAGCAACAATCAGAAGGCAAGAAAAAAAAAGCAAGAGCAGCTAATATACGTATGTACATATTACCATAAATATATATATATATATACACACAGACACAGTGCAGAGCATTTTAGCTGGATGGAATAAATATATGAGTATATAAACACACAGTGCGGAGCATTGTAGCTAGATGGAATAAATATGTAGATATATAAACACCCACAGTACAGAGCATTGCAGCTAGGTGGAATAAATATGTAAATATATAAACACACACAGTGCGGAGCATTGTAGCTAGATGGAATAGTATGTAGATATATAAACACACAATGCGGAGCATTGTAGCTAGATGGAATAAATATATAGATATATAAATATAAACATAAACACACCCAGTGCGGAGCATTGTAGCTAGATGGAATAAATATGTAAATATATAAACACACACAGTGCAGAGCATTGTAGCTAGATGGGATGAAACAGCACAACCGTCTACTCAGTTATCCTACATGGTATGATTATGTGCCCATACATATTCTCACCCTCCATAGCGACCGGTATTTTCCTAGTTGTATGCCGGAGGGGACCATTGTGTAAGTCTATTGCATCTTTTGCATTCAAAAACTATTAGGTTGTTATGTCTTTTTGCTATCTCTGCGAGCAGCCCTACTTAGGTTGTACAGTCTGACAGCCATTGGTAGGAAGGACCTGCGAAACCTCTCGGTTGTGCACCTGGGATGATGTAGTCTGCTGCTAAATGAGCTCCTCAGTGCATTCAGTATGTCCTGCATAGGGTGGAACTCGGACTCCAGCAGAGATGACAGTTTAGCCACCGTCCTTCTCTCTCCTATCTCCTCCACCGGGTCAAGGCGCTGCCCCAGGACAGAGCTAGCTTTCTTGATCAGTTTGTTCAGTCTCTTCCTATCGGCTGCGGTAATGCCAGTGCCCCAGCAGACCACGCCAAAAGTGATGGCTGATGCCACCACCGTGTCATAGAATGTCTTCAGCAGCACCCCTTGTACACCAAAAGACCTGAGTCTCCTCAGCAGGAACAGCCTGCGCTGTCCCTTCTTGTAGAGTGCGTCAGTATTGTGTGACCAGTCTAGTTTATTGTTCAGATGAACACCCAGGTACTTGTAGGATGTCACCATCTCAATGTCTGTTCCCTGTATCTTTACTGGTGCTGTGAGGGGTTGTCCATGCCTGCGGCAGTCCACCACCAGCTCCTTAGTTTTCCTCACGTTGATCTGGAGGCAGTTCCGATGGCACCAGACCACGAAGTCCTGGATAAGCCCTCTGTACTCAGCTTCATTTCCATTGGAGATGAAGCCAACGATCGCAGAGTCATCAGAGAACTTCTGTAGATGGCAGTGTGTTGTGTTGTGTGAGAAGTCCGCAGTATAAAGAGTGAACAGGAAGGGAGCCAACACTGTTCCCTGGGGGGCCCCCGTGCTACCGATGATCGTATCGGACACGCAGTCCCGGGTTCTCACAAACTGAGGCCGGTTTGTGAGGTAGTCCAGGATCCATGATGACAGGTGCTGGTCTACCCCTGAGCGCAGCAGCTTGTCCTTCAGGATCATCGGTTGGATGGTGTTGAAAGCACTGGAGAAGTCAAAGAACATGATTCTCACCACATTCCCGGGCTTCTCCAGGTGGGACAGAGAACGGTGAAGGAGGAAGATCACCGCATCCTCCACCCCAATGCCATTCTGGTTTGCGAACTGGAGTGGATCCATCGCTGGTTCCACCAGGGGGTGGAGGTGAGCAAGGAGCAGTCTCTCCAGGGTCTTCATCAAGTGGGACGTCAAGGCCACCGGTCTGTAGCTGTTCAGGTCTTTGGGGTGGGAAGTTTTTGGTACAGGTACCACACAAGATGTTTTCCACAACTGTGGTACCCTCCCCAGCTTCAGGCTCAGGTTGAAGATAAGATAAGATAAGATAAGATAAGCCTTTATTAGTCCCACAACGGGGAAATTCCAGGATTGCAACAGCACAGGGATAGCAACACTCAGAGCAACACTCTGAGTACAACTCAACTCTGTACAACTGAGTACTCTGAGTACTCAACACTCAGAGTACACCACAATCCCACACAGCTGGTCTGCACAGGACTTGAGGAGCTTTGCGCTGATGCCGTCCGGTCCCGTCGCCTTCCTCGCCTTGATCTTCCTCAGCTCCGTCCTCACCTGGGTCTTGGTCAGGGTCAGGATGGGGGGCTGTGTGTTGGGAGTGGGGGGGTGTTGGTGGAGTGGGGAGTGGGCAGCAGGACTTGATATCTTTAGAGGCAGCAGTGGTTGTTGTGCAGTCAGGGGGGAGGGTGGTTGGTCAAACCTATTGAAAAACAGATTCAGATTGTTCGCCCACTCCCTGCCCCCCGTGGCCTGGGGGGAGGTATTCTGGAGCCCAGAGATGGTTTTGAGGTTTCTCCAGACCCCGCTGATGTCGCTCTGTTGCAGCTTGTCCTCCATCTTCTTCCTGAAGCTGTCCTTGCCTTCTCTGATCTTTCTCCTCAGCTCCCTCTGTACGGACTTCAGCATCTCCCTGTTCCCCGACCTGAAGATCCTCTTCTTCTCTCTCAGAAGTGTTTTTATCTCAGAAAGTAGATTCACACTGAGCAGAAATGATGGCCGCCAACGATGTTGGAGACATCAAGAAGAGCACTGTGCATCAGCCACTGTTGTCACCAGACAAGCCTTTGGTGGTGGTGGTGGTGTTACAGTCTGAGCAGGTGTGTCTAGTCAATATAGAACTGCCCTACACCTTGTGAATGGTACAGTGACAAGCCGCTACTACCTGAATAACATCATTAATCCAGTCATTGTGCCCCTGCATGAACAACACAGGCCTAATTTCATCTTCATGGGCAACAATGCTCCAGCTCATCAAGGTTGCGTCATTAGGGAATGGCTGCTGGAGGCTGGGGTATCTCAAATGGAGTGGCTTGCACTTTTTCCCGACCGAAAATCTATGGGATCAGCTGAGTCACCGAGTAGAGGCTCGTAACCCTGCACCCCAAACCCTCAATGATCTGAGGGCCACCCTTCAAGAATACTGGAATGTCATGCCTCAGCAGACAATAAGTCGACTTGTGAACAACATGAGACGTTGTTGTCAAGCTGTAATTGATGCTCAAGGGCACATGACAAGTAATTGAGACTCTGACATTTTTTGTTGTGGTATACCCACCACTGTTGTTGGCTTTTGTTTCAATAAACTGTTTGAGATGAGGAAATCACCACTGCATGCTTCTACTTAAATGCCTTACTTTCATGATACTGTATATCGTATACATTTTTCATAAATTTCACCAGAAAGCCAAATATCCCTTACTTTTTGTGAGCAGTATATGTCCCTTTATTTTCTGAATGATCATAGTGTTAAAGTAACTCTGGCAAGTGTTAAAAGCATTTTCCAAAGTGTCAAATATTTGTCCTAGATTGACAAATATAGGCATTTTTACAGTGTCAAACTTCACAGTCTTAGAGTTGATTTAACACTGGCAGTTGTAGTATGTACGTTTAATGGCAGCAGCATGAGCTGACTTTGTCACTGGCTATAAGCTGAGAATAGCGTGGGCTGTGGGCAGCAGTGGCTCAGGAGATAGAGTGGGTCATCCAATAACTGGAGGGTTGGCAATTTGAATTCCCCAGCCATCCTGCCATTGTGTCCCTGGGCAAGACTGTTATGTATAGGAATTGATCTTTGGGGCTTGCCGTAGCACCGCCGGGGTGGGAGAGGCTGATGATGTCAGGTGGGCTACGGTGGCAAATATAAATTGGAATAAGAACAGAACAAAATCAGTTGAATGTTCCTCAAGAAGCGCTCCATCCTGAGTTATTTATGATATAACATTTGGCAACGATGGAGAAAATGGGCACGTGTATTGTGGAACCACCTCCATTCCTGCAGTTCCAGGGTATGCCAATTATACCATGGGCACGGTGGAAGGGGATGTTCGAGGTTTATGTGACGGCAGTAGGACTTGGTGAGGTTTCTGAGGACAGGCGGAAGAGTCTGCTAATACACCACCTGGGCGCAGAAGGCCAGCGCATTTTCTTTGGTCTGTGTGGCGATAGCTCGCTGGAAGATGGTTTGTTGGAGATGGACAATTTTTTTGGTGACATTTCCACAGTCACAGAAAGTAGATGTGAATTCTATGGCTGTATGCAGCATGCTGGTGAGTCCACTTTGACTTTTCTTATGGAACTGTCTAGCGGGGAAGTGTGGTTTCGGGCTGCTAGTGGATGGGCTAGTGAGGGACAAACTAGCTCATGACACGACCAGTCGGTGGCTGGGGAACATGCTAAAATTATCCCGCCAGCCTTTATCTCTGGATGAGGTTGTGGATTTGGTGAAATTACGGGAGTCCGCGTCTACAGAGGCTGGGTGCTTCAACTAGTGAGAAGCCGGCGGACTGGACCACCATGCCGACGGCGGTGGCTAGCATGCTAACTAGGCCCCAAGGGCGGACTGGGAAGAAAAAGAAGAAAAAGAAAGGGCGGCAAGCAGTGCTCAATGGGGTCCATACATTGATGGTGGACCCGGTCAGGAAGGGACCCCGGGAGACAGGCCGTGTATGTGTGGCGCATGGAGGGAGAGGCCCTCTCAAGTGGTATGTGGTACAACTGGATGGTGTTGAGGTGCCTCTTATGGTGGACTCAGGGGCCGGCAGGTCCATCCTGAGCCTATCTACGCTAAAGAGACTGTTCCCTGCGAAGACTATCAAGGCGGGAGTGGTAAGAATGTTCGGTTATGGCCACGCTGAGATCAATATGGTGGGCACGGCGGAGTTCGACGTGACATGCGGGCCGAAGAGGGTGCCCAAATTCACTTTTGAGGTGAAGCGACAAGGGGCAGACCTGCTTGGGATCGATTTGTTGGGAGAGCTGGGTTTCTCCATACGGGACCCGACTGGTTCTGTGGTGTTGACAGCGTTCATGGACTGGCAGCTCCGTTGGCCAGTGTTGTTCATGGGCCTAGGCCGGATAGACGCATTTTTTCACCACCCACTGATGAATGAGACGGTGACACCCAGGATCCAGCCGTTACAGCGCCTGCCCCTGGCTACGTGATGAAGTCTCAGCAGAACTGTCTAAGCTGTTGGACGCTGGGATCATTGAAAAGGTGGATGCCTCGCCTTGGATCTCAAACCTAGTGGTAGTAAAGAAAAAAGGAGGGGGATCAGACCTTGTATAGACTTGCGGATGGTAAACAAGGCGATCATCCCAGATAAATACCCTCTTCCAACCATGGAGGAACTCACGGCAAAGTTCAATGGATCCCAAGTGTTCACAAAGCTAGACCTCCGACAGGGCTACCTGCAGGTGCTGCTCCACCCGGACAGCAGGAACTTGACAGCGTTTGTGACACACATGGTTTTTTTTGTTACACCAGAATGCCGTTTGGACTGAGCTCCACCCCCAGCTGTTTTCAGAAGGTGATGTCAGCGATGTTGGCGGATCTGAAGGGCATGGTAGCCTATTTACATCTAAATACATCTAAATCCATGTACGTCGTAGTACATGGCGCGTCGAAGGAGACGCATGATGAGAGACTGGAGAAGGTACTGAAACGACTGCAGGACTACGGAGTCACCCTGAACGGAAAAAAATGTCTCTTCGCGGTGGACTCTATAAAGTTTGTGGGTTTTCGACTGACGGGGAAAGGCCTGCAGCCATTGCATTCGAACGTGGAGGCGGTCCTTCACATCCCGGACCCTTCTACACCTGCCCAGATCTCATCATTCCTCAGCATGGTAAACTTTTGCAGGCAATTCATCCCACATTACTCGGAGACAACTGAGCCTGTGCAAGCCCTGTTGAAACAAGATGAACCGTGGGAATGGATGCCAGCCTGTTCAGCGGCGGTCTCCAAGCTTAAACGACAACTCACCTCCCCACCGGTGTTGGCACACTTTAATCCTAACCTGGAAATGGTGGTGACCTGTGACACATCTGGGTCGGCACTGGGGGCGGTCATGTCCCAAATCCAGGGAGGCACTGAAAGACCAGTGGCATTCACGTCGAGGTTGCTCTCGGCAGCGGAGCAAAAGTAAGTGGTGGATGAGAGGGAGGCGTTGGCCTGTGTCTGAGCGTGTGAGAGATGGCACATATACCTCTATAGGCGCTGTTTCATGCTAAGAACTGACCATCGGGCACTTACAACCCTGCTGGAGACGTCAGGATCGGGGCGTAGACCACTGAGAATACATAAGTGGTCCGAGCGACTAACAGCCCATGATTTTACCACCAAGTTCACGCCTGGCAGGGAGAATATAGTGGCAGACCTCTTATCCCGGGCCACCTTGGAGTAATCGCTGGTGGATGACGAGGACACCGGCTCTGCCGAAGACAAACTGATCAATGCTTTGTGCGGACAGCTCCAAGGAGTTGTTTTTTCCCCAGGAGCTCAAAGAAGAATCAGAACGTGATCCGACTTTGGTGCAGTTACGAACGGTGATCCGAGAGGGGTGGCCTGAGAAGGTGCAGGGTGACCTAGCACCTTATCACCGCTTCAGGGATGAGCTAAGCTGCTGGAATGAGGTATGTGTGGCCAGGGGCCAGTGCGCTCTAATCCCCACTTCCCTGAGAGCGTGGATCCTAGACATGTTACATGACGGCCACCTGGGAGTAGTGACAGTGAAACGGCGTAGCAGGGAATCGGTCTGGTGGCCGGGTATTGATAATGACATCGAGGCCATGATGAAGCACTGCGTGCCATGCTTGGAGAGTGGCAAGACCAGCAGACCTCCTCCCCTACCACTTAGGCCAGTTGTATTTCCAGAAGGGCCTTGGAAACATGTGGAACTGGACATTTGCGGTAAACTCCATGCACCGTCCTTTAACAGCCGATTCCTGCTGGTGGCTTACAACGTGCTGTCCTAAATGGCTGGAGGTGCTGCCCACCAGCTCGGTGACAACAGAAGTGTTTACGGGGTTCCTGACGTCTTTGTTAGCCAGGTGGGGAATCCCGCACATGCTCACAACGGACAATGGACCACAGTTTGTATCAGGGGTGTTTGAGGAGTTCCTGACCAGCAAGGGGGTGAAACACGTCAAGACAGCATTCTATCATCTGCAGTCCAATGGGTGGATTGAAAGGTTCAATAAGACCCTAAAGAACGAACTGAGAGCACACTTGGCGGATGGTTTTCCTTTCTCAGATGCCCTACAGAACACTTTGCTTCATTACAGGGCGTCGGTCCATGCAACAACAGGCTGTTCCCCTGTGGCCCTTATGTTGGGACGAGAGATGTCGCTACAGGTGAATCGGTTGGGGCCTCCAAAGGTGCCTTCCCGGACGGATGGAGTGGCCTTGAGGAGCAGGGTCACCGGTCAGCAGCGGAAGATGAAGAGGAGATTCTACAAGAGGCATAGAGCGAGAGACCACGGCCTGAGAGGGAGAGATTGGGTGCGGGTCAAGCACCCCGTTCGGTCCCACAAGTTGCAGCCCCTTTGGATGCGACTTCAGGAGATCATGAAGCGACGAGGCCCAGACACTTTTGAACTTGACGATGGGTCCAGGTGGCACGCCAGCAGGTTGAAGCGTGCATTGCTTGACCGGGACTTGGACACCACGAGGCGACCCAGCGTGAGTTGGGACTGGACAGCCCCACCAGAGATAGACTCACAGGCGGTGCCGACAGTGCCTGGTGCAGAGTCCCATGGGGGGGACACCCGGCTAGAGTACGTTGGAGGCCTGCATATTTGGACGATTATGTTGCTAGGACTATTATGGACAGTGCCGGTTGGACTTAACAGCAGAATAACCCGCTCCAGCCTGGCAGGGCGCTCTGGCAGTCTACCCAGCCGCCTGTAGGTTCATTTGTTTATAGTTGAAAAAAAAAATATATACACTACCGTTCAAAAGTTTGGGGTCACCCAGACAATTATTTTGTGTTTTCCATGAAAAGTCACACTTATTTAGATTAGATTAGATTAGATTCAACTTTATTGCCATTACACATGTATGAATACAAGGTAACGAAACACAGTTTAGCATCCAATCAGAAGTGCAAAGGACAGCAGTACAGTATATACGGTACTTAACAGTATGTGCAACTTAAGCAAATATATGCAAATATATGCAGCAGTGCAGAAAGTTAAAAGTACTGTTATGTGCAAATAATGTGCAATAAGTTAGATGTAGTTATGTAGTTATGCAGTTATGTACAGGTGAGGATGGTAAAAGATGATTGTAAGAGAGTCAGCGGGGAACTAAGTTCAATAACGTGACAGCTGTTGGAAAGAAACTGTTCCTAAACCTGCTGGTTCTAGTCCGAAGGCTTCTGAAACGTCTTCTGGAGGGAAGAAGCTGGAACAGTCCATGAGCAGGATGGTTGGAGTCCCTAAGAATGCTGCGTGCCCGGCGCAGACATCTTTTCCTGTAGACGTCCTCTATAGCTGGAAGTGGAGTCCCTGTGATGTGTTGGGTGGCTTTCACCACCCGCTGCAGCGCCTTGCGGTCAGCTACAGAGCAGCTCCCATACCAGAGTGTGATACAGTTGGTCAGGGTGCTCTCTATCACGCAGCGGTAGAAGTTGCCCAGGATGTCAGTTGACAGATGGTTCTTCTTCAATGTCCTCAAGAAGAAGAGGCGCTGATGGGCCTTCTTGATCAGGCTGGTGGTGTTAACTGACCAGGACAGGTCCTCCGAGATGTGGGTCCCCAGGAATTTGAAGCTGGGGACACGTTCAACAGCTATGCCATTGATATGGATGGGGTCATGTGTCTCTTCCCTCTCCTTCCTGTAGTCCACTATGAGCTCCTTGGTTTTGCTGGTGTTAAGGAGCAGGTTATTGTCAGCGCACCAAGTAGCCAAGTGCTCAACCTCTGCCCTGTAATCTGACTCGTCGTTGTCCCTGATGAGTCCAATCACCGTGGTGTCATCTGCGAACTTTATGATGGAATTGGATCCATACATAGGCCTGCAGTCATGGGTGTAGAGGGAGTAGAGGAATGGGCTGAGCACACAGCCCTGTGGTACACCAGTGTTGAGTGTGATGACGGAAGAACGGTTGGGGCCTGACCTAACATGCTGGGGTCTGTTGGTCAGAAAATCCATGATCCAGTTGCAGGTGGAGGTACTGATTCCCAGGTCCCCAAGTTTGGTGAGCAACTTGGAGGGGATAACTGTGTTGAATGCTGAGCTGAAGTCAGTAAACAGCATTCTTGTGTAGGTGTTCTTGTCATCCAGGTGTGAGAGTACATAGTGCAGCGCTGTAGAAACCGCATCCTCTGTACTCCTGTTGCTCCGGTAGGCGAACTGATGAGGGTCCAGTGTAGGGGGCAGGCCTTTTTTGAGCTGTGCCAAGACCAGTTGCTCAAAGCACTTCATGACTATGGGCGTCAGTGCCACAGGGCGATAGTCATTTAGGCACGATGGTGTTGAATGTTTCGGCACTGGTACTATTGAAGTGGTCTTGAAGCACGCTGGTACCACGGCCTGGGCCAGGGACAGATTGAAGATGTCTGTGAAGACCCCTGCCAGCTGCTCAGCGCATGCCCTCAGCACACGCCCAGGAATGCCATCAGGGCCAGCAGCCTTACGTACGTTGACATGACTCAGTGCATTACGGACGTCGGTGTGGGTGAGTGTGAGGTGGTGGAGGTCATCAGAGGGTGGGAAATTGATGTTCTTTTCATTGTTGTCCTTGTCAAAACGAGCATAGAAGTTATTTAGCTCATTGAGAAAGGCCACAGTCATGGCTATAGGTATGGAGTTGCTGGGCTTATAATCAGAGATAGCTTGAATGCCCTGCCACATACGTCGGGGGTCAGAGTCCCCAAAATGTTCCTCCACCTTCAGCTTGTAGCTGTGCTTGGCCTTCTTGATGCCCCTCTTCAGATCTGCCCTGGATGAACTGTAGGCCTGTGCATCACCAGATCTAAAGGCATTGTTACATGCTTTTAGCAGAAGTCGCACTTCTCTGTTCATCCACGGCTTCTGATTTGGGTACGTGGTGATCTGTCTTTCCGTGGTGACACTGTCAATAGTGGTGTTGATATGGTCCAGGGCTGAGTGGAAGTAAGAGTTGATGTTTATGTGGGAGCCACAGGTAGCCTGAGAGGTGAACATACTCCAGTCTGTGTTCCTAAACTTCTCCTAGAGTACAGAGTCAACCCCCTCTGGCCACACTTTGATGGTCCTCACTGATGGCTTCACCCGGTTGATGAGCGGTACATACTTGGGGGTAAGGAACAAGGATAAATGATCAGACTGACCTAGGTGGGGGAGGGGAGTTGCTGTGTAGGCTCCCACAATATTGGTGTAGACATGGTCCAATGTTTTGTCCCCTCTTGTGTGACAGGAGACATGTTGGTAGAATTTAGGAAGCACTGTCTTGAGGTTAGAGTGGTTAAAATCACCCGCCACAATAAATGCTGCCTCTGGGTGTGCAGTTTGTTGTTTGCTAATAGCTGCATGCAGTTCTTTCATAGCAAGCATAGCATTAGCATCCGGAGAGATGTTAATTTCATTTACCACCATGAGTTGTAAAATGAATAGAAAGTATAGTCAAGACATTGACAAGGTTAGAAATAATGATTTGTATTTGAAATAATAATTTTTTCCAGATACTCAACCTGCTCAAAGGAAGGTCAGTTTTATAGCTTCTCTAACCAGCTAAACTGTTTTCAGCTGTGCTAACACGACTGCACAAGGGTTTTCTAATCATCCATTAGCCTTCTGACACAATGAGCAAACACATTGTACCATTAGAACACTGGAGTGATAGTTGCTGGAAATGGGCCTCTATACACCTATGTAGATATTGCACCAAAAACCAGACATTTGCAGCTAGAATAGTCATTTACCACATTAGCAATGTACTGTATATTAGATATTAGAGTGTATTTCTGATTAGTTTAAAGTTATCTTCATTGAAAAAAAACAGTGCTTTTCTTTCAAAAATAAGGAAATTTCTAAGTGACCCCAAACTTTTGAACGGTAGTGTATATATATATATACGTATATATATATACTGTATATACAGTATATATATATATATATATACTGTATATGTATGTGTGTGTGTGTGTGTGTGTGTGTGTGTGTGTTCTGTGTTCATTGTGTTATCTGGTGTTAATTTTAATTTAGTAATGAGTATAGTTGGAACTTGGGGGGGGGGGGGGCTGTTATGTATGGAAATTGATCTTTGGTGCTTGCCATAGCACCGCCGGGGTGGGAGAGGCTGATGACGTCAGGCGGGCTACAGTGGCAAATATAAATTGGAATAAGAACAGCATAAAGTCAGTTGAATGTTCCTGAAGAAGTTCTCTGCCCTGAGTTATTTATGATATAACAAAGACGCTTTATCTACCTTGCCTCCAGTGTCCATGACACTGGGTATGAATGTGTATAAATGTTTGGCAGTGGTTGGAAAGGCCGTTGCCACGGATTGGCAGCCACGTTTTTGCCAGTCTACCCCAGGGCAGCTGTGGCTACAGAAATAGCTTCTGTCTGTGGAGTGAATGAATAATGTACCCATTGTAAAGCATCTTTGAGCGTCCACGAAAAGTGCCATATACATCTGATGATACACTATTATTTATGGGAGGAATGTTGTACATTGCACAAACTAAGTTTATTGCCTTAAAGAATGACAGCTGAAGTTTAAAATAGAAATTATCCTCAAAGTTTGACCTCATGGGTCACAGTCACGGGCTGCACGGTGGCGCAGTGGTTTAGCACTGTGGCAGCACAGTTTTACCCTCGGCTGGGGGATCGCGGGGATCATGAGATCGTGGGTTCGATCCCAGCCCCCGACCAACAGTGAGCTGTGTGGAGTTTGCATGTTCTCCCCGTGTTGCGCGGGTTTACTCTGGGATTTCTCCGGTTTCCTCCCGCACACCAAAAACATGTAGGTTTAGGGCGCTCGCGCACGCAGCGACCAGCAGCCGGTGGCTTGTCACCAGACTGCAAACCAAGTCTACCTACGGGTACAAATAAGTAACAAAAAAAAAAAAAAAAAAAAAAAAAAAAAGTCATTGAATCATCCTGCTTCTATAGAGATTCCAACATTAAAAATCTGATCTACAATAACTCCGAGTAAGAGATGAGATGAGGGATGAAAGGCAAGTAACTGACATTAAAAAATAATGTTTTTTTTGTTAAATATGTATTTTTATGAAAAAAGAAGACGTAAGCATGCTGAGACACATGCCCTTGCACCGAACCACTTAGATGATATTAAATTCAGACATGACTTCATCCTGAGTACTTAGCTACTCAGCAGTTATTACATCACCAGATCTGGAAGTGGGCCCAATGATGTCATCTCTGTGGGTGAGGGGTGTACATCTGTGCACAGAGTACGTACTGCATTATAAATAAAAGAGGCTTTTTCCTCAGACAGGACAGCTCAGTGGGGGATTTTCTGGGAAGTGAAGCCTACGGGTTTGCATAAAGATCACATAAAATATATTGTTTCTTTAAATTCTGAATGAAACAGACCCGGGTGAAATAAAGCTCAAACACATTATTTTCAGAACTTGCCATATTTTATAGTAAGATACACACATTTACATTTCATCTGTCTTTGTGCTCACAGTAAAGGGGACAAAACACCAACAGTAAACATCATGTGACTCCCACCTCTTTAGCACTATCACGCACGCACGCACATGCACGCACACATACATAAACACACATTCGCACATAAATGCATCCAGAGCTTCCATCCATAGTGCATTCAGTCTGCTCCAGTCTCTCCTCAAACCACCTAATTTAGGCTTTCCTGTATGTGGCTAATGATATATGAAATACCACTTATACTTACAAAACATGAGTACAAGAGTACAAATCAAAATAAAATTAATAAAAACAATGTACATCTTTATGAAGGAAACATTGTTATTATAAAAAAAACTGCAATCCACTTTATTTTACAGCATTGTCAGATGTGGTTCATTCTGGTTTTCTTATGATGACCTATAGGTTACTATTTATAGCAGGAAGAGCCAAAGAAGAAGAAGAAGAAGAAGAGAAGAGGAAGAAAAGAAGAAGAGTAATATCGACATTGAAGACATTCTGCACTGCACACAGCTACAGTGACTTCATGTAGATGACGTTGCATGTTCCCAGGTGATTTTCAGTGGCAGTCTTTGGAATCGTTTAAAGCTATCGGGCTCCTTTTTATCATGCCCTGCCCTCCAGCTGAACCCCAATAACTTCAAAGATTAGTGATTGGATGATTGATTGATTGAATGACATCACTCAAAATGATCCTCCCCGCAACAGAAAAGTCCTCTCACCCCTCTACCCATCCTGCCTCCCTCACTTAAAGTCCAGTGGGCGCCGGCATGAGATCCCATCAGTCCTCCCTCTGGATCAGCGTGACAGGATCCACCGGTGCCCCAGCTTTCTAATCCTCTGACATGGCGTGCCATTTGGCGATTTGGCGACGAGGGTGGTCGCAGATCTCCCTCCAGTGCTCCCCTGCGGTGCCCGCCGCTGACGTGCCGAGCACCAGGCGCCCCATGACGGTGTTGGGACAGCGTGAGTTGCTTGTGTCTGAGTCCATCAGCAGCAGCTCCACACTGGTGTCTCTCAGGCCCTCCTCAGAGGGAAGGTCAAACACGAAGAGCTCATTAAAGACCGCGTTGGGGGAGCACTTCTTCACATGGGTCTTCTTCTTGCACACTCGCTTCTTCCCGTGATACATGTTCACCTTGACATATGGATCTAGAGAAGAAGAAAAAAATATGAGCAGGAGAGACAACAATAAATATCCGTCCCTGCAGCGACTGCAGAGTGACACATTATTTCTAAGCTTGATCAATACAGCGATCGATGGAGTGGAAATGATGGATGTTAGTGATGAGGACAGCAGAGGCCGGCTGGGTAAACACTTTCTGTGCATGTGTGTGCAAGTGTGTGTGTGTGTGCTTGTCACTGAAGTGCTTTCTATCACATTCTGATTAGATTATGTTGGTGCAGCGGCGGTGTCATTAGAGAAACTATCACGGATCTAAAGTAGTCTGGGCCTCGTGGCAGGAAGAGCAAAATGACTGCAGCTTCATCCGTTTACGGTTATGTGGGCAAAGTGCACATCCACATGCATTTATGTCAACGGCAGTGCCATCCATCGCATTTAGAAAGTTTTGCTTTAACGAGTTTGTACCTGTGGGTCCATTGTTTTCAGTCTTGGGCAGGTGGCGGGCTTTGAGGACAACCACAGTCAGAGTGTTGGTGGTTGACTGGTAACACAGGGAGAGCAGTAACTCACCGCGGCCTGAGGACTTCTGTGGAGAGGTGGGGAACAAATGAGGGGTGTGGCTGAGCTTAAAACAAAGACAAAGGAAATATCAGAGGTTTGAAAAAAGCTTTTTTTTTTTGTTTATTAGCTCCCAAACTGGCACCAGAATTCATTTATTTAACCTCACTACAGTCAAAATACTGTGAAGTAATCCACATTTAGCAATACAGATGTGTTTCATGACCTTCCACATGGATACATTAATAATGCATAAGCCAGGAGGATCGGGAGGAACAACAATACTGAACAATACTGTAATATTTGTGAACAGGAAGGACTGTAGTACCAGTGAAATCAGTTAACATCAAATAACCTGCCGTAAGAACATTCTATTACTAGAGGGTGCACACAGACTGCAAACCTGTGCCAACACTGTGGAGTAAAATGTGGCATTTAAGTCGTTTGCGTCTGTGCATTTTCAGGCTGATGAGCCTTATTTTCTTATATTAGGAAACATCTGTTTTTTAAAAAAAAAAATAAAATAAAATAAATAAATAAAGCCCCATCTGACAATGATGGAAAAAAGATGTAGAAGTGATACAGACATAGGTGAAAATTGGATGGGGTGATAATCCTCCAGCCTGGAAAAAACAGAGATTCCCCCCTTCCCGATATGGTAATAAACCTTTGTTATTTTACATAATTGAACAAATACATTGAAGAACTTGTGCTATGCATTACTGGAAAAAATATATATACAGTTGTTTTAATTTTAAAATACTGGGCTGCCCTTCTCAGACTTCTTAAAAATGGTTTGGTCCACAAAGCACCATCACCCCCCCCACACACACACACCCACACACACACACATGGATGTGACAGGTTTCAGTAGTAGCCTGCAGCCTGCTGTCACGTTCAAGCTGTAGCAACCTTCTTAAAACAAACACTGTCAAACATTTGTGTGTATCCACAGATACAGTAAAACACATTTACTGCTGCAGTAATACTAGTGCCACCCTTAGTATTTATTCTTGAGAAAATGTTCTATTGGGCCGCTCAACTGTGAAATAAAATATCCATCTATCAACCCAGGATGTACATACTGATCCAGATCTGTCCCAGAATCCCATGGGTTAATCCGTGGCCTCAGGGCCACCTCTCACGAACGCTGAATCAAAATTGTTCTAGTAGTTTTTGCGTAATCTTGCTCACTAAGAAACCACAGTGAACACATACCACCCTTGGTGGAGGCAATAATAGCATAACTGTGCTGAACCAGAAGATAAATTGTCTTTTCCATTTCAGACAGTTTTATAAATTAAAGCCTGTATTTAGAATAAAATATATAATGGTTAAAAGTTTCACAGTGAGGTGAAGAAGAAGAGGTGAGCTGTTGAGATTGCCTCTTATCCTCTCACCAATTGAACTCTGTTGCAGTTCCACAGTTTAGGACACACACATGACTACCCAGACCCCATGAGTGTTCTCACCAAGGATGATTGTGATCACACCTCACAGGATCTCACGTCTCTCCCATGGTTGCCATGGCAAAGAAGGAGAAGCCCTCAGCTAGCTCCTGTCAGCCTGAGCTGGTCTTAAAACACTGATGCAACTCGGCTTGTAATGTTTTCCTCCTCTGGGGAAAATAAGCAGGTGACAAAAGCTGCTGCCCAGAGCGATGTGGCTATGCCGTGTATTGATTCCCCCCAAGCTGCTGTGTGCTCGTGCATATGAGCACTCAGCACTGAGACAAAGTCTGCGCCACGCAGACAAAGAGAGCCACCACCCTCTTAGCAAGGAGCTCCATCTTAGAAGACCAAAGAAGGATTTCTGAAAAATCTGTTTGTGCCTCCCATGCGTACTACATGGAAATAGCTAATATTGAAATAAAAACTCAGCACCTTAGTTCTAGTATATTCAGTGTGCAAAGACCTGCATATAATCTGTAGATAAATAAGGAAGAACAAGCCTGCATAGGGTCTGACTCCTCTCTACAACAAAGGATTGTGTCCTCTGGGACCCATGCAAGGAATAAGAAATTTCATCTGCTAAGAAATGTTATCCTCTTGATGATAAAGTGAGAAGCACACAGCGGGCGGGGAAATCAACCTTCTCAGGCTTCCATTTCCTAGCACTCCTCTGGAGCTCGATATCATATCAGAGATCATTAAAGATTTTACTGATACCCCATATTTCTCTTGGGAGGGTCAAAATGTGCATGATGATCGCATCCGCTTCCAGCATGTTGGAAGAAAAGCTTTCACTTTACAAGGGCTCTGCCAAGTATGATATCAGCCCACAAACATACTGTATACCCCGACCTACTCAGGCTTGGTCTAAAGAGCTTTTTTCATGACACCTTGGTCATGAAAATTGCATTTCATCAAACAAATCAAAATCTTAGTGTGTGAATGGCCGTGCCGACTGCTCTGGATGTTTCCATTTATGCTGGAAACCAGCTACAGCACATTTGTGGTCCTCACAGATGCCAGGAACAGCCAGTGTGGGGGGAGAAATCTGCTCACCACCTGCCCACAGCTCCATAATGATGCCGTGTGGAGATCACTTTATCTATTCACTATGTCTCCTCTGGGAATGGTAAAATGCTAGGATGTGAGCTGGTTTCAAACTAGCTGTCAGTGCTTCAGAGAGATCAGTTTAAGATCACCCCAAGATCTCAGTATCAGCCGACAAATCCACAAAGCAACACACCAGGCTTCCACAGAGTCATTCACTGCCTAGCTGCTTTATAACATAGATTCACTTAAAATGAATTCTTTATGCTAGGTACACATGATAAAATATCTCCTAGGTGCTTGCTTTCCATGCAACTAACTGTAAATTAAGATAAACATTTATTCAGAATGCAGATCTTGCAGTAAAAGGGAGTCCCTGTAATATTTTTGTATTAGGAAAGATTAGCCCGACAGGATCAATAATCGGTACATTGGACTCAAACAAGCCATTTTGACTCATTGAAAAACACGCATGGAGTAAAACATATCTGAGTCCTAAAATGAAGGTAAAATTACCAAATAAGAACAATCTGGTCAATTAAGATTTGTAACAGGAGAGTTTTTTGTCCTTATTATGTAACTTTTCTCTCACAATTAATAACTTCTTTGGTAAATTTGCAACCTTTGCCCCCCAATTTTTTATTTTTTTTGACATTTGTCAGGTTTTTCTGTTAGCGTTCCAGCTTTTCTTTTCCAAAATCTACAAGTTCTTACTTGTAAATTTATCATTACATGCTATCCATCCATTTTCTACCGCTTATCCGGGGGTGCAGGTAGCGGGGGCAGCAGTCCAGGCAGAGCAGGCCAGTCTACCTCCCAGTTCACACAGCACAACGATCCCCAGCCCCCCTCCTGCAGTCAGTGAGCCCACCCATGTGGCTCCTATGGGTACACTGGATCCATGCTATAACTTTTTACGTGGGCATCCACAGGACCGCTCTTGGTCTGGCCCTCCAACCAGGACCAATTTGTCTTGGGAGACCCGAGCAAAGGGCAGGTTGTCCCCAACAACATAACTTCTGGGATCACTAGAGCACACAAACCCCTCCACCATGGTAGATCCACAGAGGGTTATTATATGTTATTTTTTTCTGTCATAAATATGTGAGTTTATGTTTTTTTGTCAAGGCCACAGGGAGCCTTATGGGCAGAAATTCTACATGCACTTTAGACAAAAGTTCTCCATTACACTGTTTTATAGACTGTGGCACTGCAGTTATAATGTGGCAGATGCTGAGTCATTATTGAAGCAATGACATGACAACATAAATTTCCTCCCACGCTCTTAAATCAGCCAGCAGAAAGCCACTCAGCATGAGGAAGGCAAGTCTTAAAATACTTCACAGGCTTCAAGAGCTAGTTCCAGATCTTACCTTGACGTTCCTCTTGATGATCTCTCGGCTCATCAGGACCCGACCCTCGGACAGGTCGATCCCAGATAAAGGCACAAGGGTCTCTCCAATGACCTCATCCCTGGAGAACCTATCGAAGCTCAGCACCATGAAGTGAAGGGCCAGCTCCGACACTCGGGCCAGCGGGATCCCATAGAAGCTGAAGGTTTCATCAAAAGCCGGGTCCAGAGTCTTCCGCAGGACTCGAGTCTTCACCCGGTGCTTCTTCTCTGGCAACAGGGTCAACTTGATGTACGGGTCAGACGTCAGCGACTGTTCATCAGTCGGAGTCAGGCCGTGGGCTTCCTAAATTATAAAAAAAACATTCAGTCAATAAGGCGTGAAGCAGTTTAAGACACATTTCTATTAGTATGCAAAAGCCTAAATAAATCAGGGCTCAGCTATATGTACTATCGAAAGAATTTATTGGTTTATTTATTTATGTATGTATTTATTAATTCACTTATCCATTTATGTACTTATATTCAGTTCATGGAATAAGAAGTATGCATTAATGTATCTTGCTACTATTGTATTCCCCCCCCCCCCGATCCCCCTACAGAGATTGTGTTTACATCTTTTCAATTGAAAAATAGGGGTGGCCATTTTTTGCACACCACTGTATGAACTTTAAAATGATGGTAAAACTCCTGAATCGTGATCAAAAATCCTTTTATTGTTAGTGATTGGAGTTTTTGCTCGGAAATATGCTGACATTTGCTGGAAATTTACAGTGTTTTTTTTTTTTTTTACCTATATGTTCAAATTTGTCCTGCAAATCTGTAGGATTTTGTTTCCCCTCTAAGCTTGCAAGACTTTGCTTGTAAATTTGGTATTTTTATTGTGAGTTTGTTTATTCTTAAAAGCAAGTTATCTTTTTTTCTTGTAAGTTTCTGTTTTGATAAGAAATTTTCGATTTTTCTGAGAACTTTGTGCGTGCTTGCTTGTGAATTTTGGATTTTTGTCTTCATAAAAATTTAACATTTTACTTGTAAATTTTACATTTTACTTGTAAATTTGTGACTTTTCTAAATTCAAGATTGTGTTTCTTATGTTTGATAGTTTTCCTTGTAAACTTAGTTTTTTCCTTAAATTTGCATTTCTTTAAAACTGCAAATACTTTCTTGAAAATATGTTTTTATTTTTTTTTATTTTATTTTTTTTTTTTTTTTGGGGGGGGGTGTCTGGATCACAGGGGTTTAATGAATATGTACCAAAAAGCCCACATCCATCTGGAGCCACAGGTTGGACACCCCTGGCCTTAATGGCTGCTCTACCTTGATATGGACGATGAAAGCCTTCCTCTCTGGCTGGTACTCCAAGGAGAAGTGGAGGGTCCCGAGCCCACCGTCCTTCTCCTCCTTTTCCTGCGGCCTGTCCACAGCCGGGGTGGGGGCCTGGCTGGAGAGGGTGCTGGACGGTGAAGGGAGGTCCCGGTGGTCCATTGCACCGGGCTGGGTGAACCCGGCGTGGGGGTAGGGCAGCTCCAGGTCCGGGGAGCTCCTCAGCTTCTGGTGGTGATGAAAGGGTTTGGTGGTGAAGTTGCCGTTTAGATCCCTCTTCTCCAGATCCAGATGCATCGTTGGCCTCGAGCCACCGGGGCTAGATGCCAGCTTGGCCGTGCCGGGTGAACCCATCGTCGGCGAGGGAGCAGTGTGGCAGTTTCCATTGACATCTGTCTTGTTGGAATCATTCGTCGTTGAGGTGGCAGGCGCGGCAAACTTCTTCTTGCTGCTGAGGCTCTCGGGGTAGATGTCAACACCCTTGAGCATGTGCACGAACTTGTAGGGTGGTGTCTTCTGGGATTTGGTGTTCTTACGCTGGCAGCAGATCCACGCAAAGGCTGAGACAGTGAAGACGAGGCCAAAGATGCTCACCACAGCCACACCTGCGGGCACTGCCACTGTGGGAGAGGAAATGGATGGGAAGAAGATAGGAAAAAGCTCATAATCAAATAATTAACCAAAAAAGAGGAACGGGAAGTTATAAAAGCATCACATTTTTTTTATTTTTTTTTTGCTTGTCATGAGGGAAGAGCATCCATTTTGTGCTCCTGACTGCTGCAGGCCGCAGTCTTGACTCAGTGCAAGAGGAAAACAACACAGTCTGTTCAGCTCTGATCAAGTTTCATCAACACTAAGTTTATATTCTAAACATGGCTGCTGCATATGAATGGGAGACGGCTGCTGTTAGCAATGAGCTGAAGGGTAAATGACGACCTTTATTGGCAACCTAGAAAAATGACTGGTATGGAATCTGGTACCATAAGATTGCTTATTTAACAGAAAAAAAGAGCAGAAGTCATGCAAATGTACAGTATATGTAAGAAACCAGAAGTAACATATTTTACATGCAGCATTTTTTGTGCAAGGATTTAGTTCTAATATAAGCAACACAGGGATAACAGCTCTGTGCCACTCTCATATAAATACGCTCATTTATATTCCTCCTACAGCTGGGGAAGGAAAAATCTCCAGCACTGGAAGGACTTTTGCTCCTTTTCAACAGTATTTTTCTCTCCTTCGGTATCTCTATGGAGACACTGGCCACTTAATGCTTTAGCTCTTTGTTTTGTGGCGTGGAGCAGTGACTCAACCACAATCAAGCTGCCTTCTCATGCTGCTGGTTTTAATAGGTCGACTCCAGTGAGGAAATGCAGACCGTTTCCTGCAATCACGAGGCCCGGCTAGTGGAAAATCACTCAGGCTAGCCATTAAGAGTGAGAGACAGTGAATGTGCGTGTCTTTTGCTAACCATTTGCTTTTTTCATCTAGTCAAAACTTTTACAATTCCTATGATCAGTGTGATTTATTTAGACTTTCTTCGTAGGGTAGGCTTAATATTATGTCATATTAATACAAAGCAAATAGTGGTATTTTTTTCTTGATTTTTTTTTTTTGAAAAATTTTACTTTACCTTAGAGAAAGTTTTAGAAATGCATATGAAATACTGGGAAAGTCGCAAATTTAACGAAAAAAATATTGATTTCTGAAAAATATGTTTGGAAAAATCTTACCCATCCCGAGTGTTGAAAACCAGTTTGTACTTAAAATTGAAGTTCTATTGAATAGCGGTTTGGGGGCTTTGAAATAATCAATTTTCTCCTAATTGTTTTTTTTAATTATTATTATTAAAATATGCAAAATTTTCCTTGCAATTTTAAATTCATTTTTTGCTTAACTTTGCAGCTTCTAAAATTTGGAGCCTTTTTCTCTTAAATTTGTGATGTGTCATGTGAATTTGAGTCTTTTTTTTCCCTTAGGCTTGCAAATGCATCCATGCAAATTTTTGATCTTTTTTGTTTTTCTTGTAAATTTCTGAGACTGTTCTCATGTTTCTTTTTTCTTTTTTTTTTTTTAAATAAATTTGGTGTGCAGTTTGGGGAGGTGGGGAGCAAATATCTGAATACCCAATACCACTGTAACTAATGTGTATCATAACAGCCCTAGTCATAACTAGACTGCTTTAACTTTAATATGCTGCACAGCTCCATGCAGACCAAAAATCTGTACAAAGGAGGCTGTGAAACATCCCAGCTATTATCAGCTCGGCTTCTTCTCAGCTCTTGTACAGAGTGTTTCCTCATGAATATTTCAGCCTCTCATCATGGGCGAAATGGCTTTCGAGGCAGCAGCGCCTGACAGATGGGCATGACAGCGGGGGGGGGGGGGGGTGGCAGAGAGCCGCTGAGCCGGACACAGACAGCCAGTTCCCACCTTTAACCACGTGCACAGCTGGATTATTTTTTCCGTAAAGAGCCGCATCATGAAGCCCGGTCTCTGGAGGCCACGGGGCTCAGATCCGCTCTCCTTTATGTCTAATAAAATGGTTATAATAATTCACTAAAATCAAGGCAGCGTTCAGGTCACCCGCTCAGATACGGCTTGGGCCAACACATCTGGCATGAGTCACACCTGATAACGATGGCGGCACTTTTAAGACACTTCAATAACCCCCCCCCAGTAGCAAAGCCTGACATCATCCCCGCGTCCCGGGCGTCGCTGGAGGCGAACATCACCGGTATGACGTGGCGGGTTAAACTCACCCAGCTGGGTTCCGTCTTCCGTCGCAGGAGCCATGGTCGCTGTCCGAGGTGCTGAAAACGCTCCTTCACCCACTAAATCCTAGACGCCGAGCGGATGGTGCGATCCACGCCTTTGATTGTTGTTAAATAATAGAAAAGATTCTGCTCTGCCTTCAATAATTTACACAAACGGGTTTTTTTTCCCTCCCAGAGAGAAGAGTGTGAGGACGGTCTGCTCTCCTCCTATTGCTGGTAACGTGTGATGCGTGAGTGTCTCAGAGGCGGCAACACCCCGTTTCTCCTCTCTCTAGCTTTTCTCTGTCCTTACACACGCACACGCACGGAGACACCCAGCTCCCTCCCTCCCTCCCCGGTAAGTCTGAGCTCATCTGCGCTGACGCACTAGTGACGGAGGCTGGCCGGGAAATCAGGAGGAGCCCTGGTGAAGCAGGCCTGACAGCTTCCCCGAGTGATCGTCAGGAAATGGACGCTCACGTTCCATCTATGTCTTTCCTTTTGCATGCGTGCGTGGTTGGTGTGTGCGTGGTGGTGGTGGTGTGTGTGTGTGTGTGGGGGGGGTTGTAAGCATCCTCAGTCCATAATGGATGTGGTGCTGTTAGGAAGAGGGAAGTAATGGGCCGAATTTACTGTTGTCAGAGTAGAGTGGCCGCCTAGTAGCAGAGGCCCCCGCCCCCACAACCAGGAGGTCGTGGGTTCAAGCCCCAGCCATGTCATACCAAAGACCATAAAAAAATGGTACTTCTTGGTGCTTCCTGTGCCAGACCCCAGCCCGGATAAACGGGCAGGAGGGCATCAAAATATCCTTGCCAAATCGCTGTGTGGATCATTGCGATATCAGGTGATGTTTTGCTGTGGTGACTCCAAAAGGGAGCACCTGAAAAAAAAAGTAGTAAATGTATGCAGGCAGTCAATGTATATTTGTTTTTGTTTTTTTTGGTTTTTTGTTCCCTGCAAAATGAAATGATGTCTCACTTTAGAGGTCACAGAGGCCTGTGACTGGCATGCTTTATACAATAAAAAATTTACATGCACACATACGTATGCATGGTCACTCATTTCCACATTTTCCCTGACAAACCACAAAAAACAATGAATGTTAATAATATAAAAACGTATCAACTCCACACAGTGACAGTGCTTCAAATTTAATTTGATCAAATACTGACCCCTAGTGTTGCAAGTAAAGAATACATTTGCAAATGCATGGGGGGGGGGGAGTAATTTGAACTACATAAGTACTCAGAGACAGCAACATGAAGATATTTAAACTCTAGATAGGACATGGCTAACATTTTCATTGGCAAAATGAGGCACCATATTCCGTATGTAATTATCCTTTTACAGCGCCTGCAGCATTGTGATAATTGGATACACAAACAACTGTTTGTTGTATTTATTGTAATTATATGGAGCATTATGAACACAAATGCAGACTCTTTTTGCATTCTGTAGCATACCTTAATTTTCTACCATTATTGTATTGAAATTTATTTATTTGGATAAACCCCTTGAGATGTAACATCTCGTTTTCGAGGGAATCCAACAAACAGCACTTAACAAAATTCAAAATAGAATACATAAAATACAAGTATTAAATCAAAAACTACACGACAGACTGCTGCTGCTGCTGATTTAATTTTGTGTGTTATATACAGTGTGTATACACACATGTATTTACTGTATTATTCCAAGTGTTTGTGTGTGTATGAGCTGGTGTTACGTGTTTTGTTTGTTGTGTTAACACATATATAACACAAAATTAAATATAAATGCACCTCATAAATAATGACTACAAAAACCTAAACTTATAATTATACAGTGACAGTCAGTTAAAACAGACATAGTCTGTCTCTAAGTGAGTAGACAAGTATTTTTTAAACAAACCAAAATAGGTTATAACACAAATATGAAACGGGAGACTATTCCAGTCAGATGGAGCTTTAAACATAAAAGCTATTTTACCAACTGATTTTTTTTTTTTTTTTTTTACAATAGGAATAACAAAACAAGGCTGAGAGGAGTCTCTGAAATTATACTTTGATAAAAACGGTATAAGATGCTCCTTCAAGTAGATAGTATAATTAAAATGAAAACATTTAAAAATAAAAATGAGCCAATGGATTTGTCTTCTCACAATTAGAGATGGCCATTTCAGTAATTTGTACATAAAGCAATGATGAGTAAAAAAGGAACAGCCAACAACAAACTGACAGTCAATTATAAGCTACATTAAGTGAAGTCAAGTTTGATTTTGTTGCATTTTGATATACAATATCACAGTAGTCAGAAACAGGAAGTATTAGTTGAGATGCAAGTTTCAAATGAGTTCTATGGGAAAAACACATACAGGAGCGATGAAGGTTGGTGATCTCAAAATGATTTTTTTTTTGAGAATGTAATCAATATGTGATTTAAATGACAATTCGGGATCAAGCCAAACACCCAGATATTTAAAGTTATCAACACTGATGAGTCCACTTCCATCTTTGGTATTGATAATCAAAGGAGAAATGATCTGTTTCAGTTTTTGTTTGGTTCCAAATAACATAACGCATGATTTTGTTTCATTAAGCACAAGGTGATTATGTTCAAACCATTCTTGTATTAAATTGAAATCTTCCTGTGAAGACTTTGTACTCTTGTGCTATTTTTATCAGATTTATATATTTAACGGTATCATCAGCGTAAAGTTGTATATTACATTTATCTAAGATAGATGGTTCATGTCAGGTCAGGCACTGGTTTGCTTGCTACCGGATAACCATGAAAACTGGTACTACCCATTTCATGGGTTGGGCCGTCGATGACTCAACCAGCAACCCCACCCTTCCGAGGGCGTGGAGGGTGAAACTGGGCATCCTGGCAGAACAAAAAACAATATCTCTCACAGGTCTGTGGTGGACTACTCCCAGTTACATGGGGGGAGAATGGACATCCTAGAAGATAAGCACATCTGTCGCAAGGTCTGTGGTGGACTTTTGCCAGTCAGTGCATCGTGACATGCACTACACAAAGAGCAGAGATAAACAAACCTATCATCTGGTCATTCACTGCAACAGATACTGGAGTCAGTTTGTCTCGGCCTGTCCTTGCCATTGATAATACCTCTATCTGTCAAGAATGTGCCGCTAGTCCAGCAAAAGCTAGCGGTACTCAAATACTTTGCAAGCAGTTTCATGAAATGGTCAGTCAGAAAGCAACTCATACCGGCTCTGACGTTGCCCGGGTTAACAAAGTCAGAAGTTCCTGGCAGCGGTAGGCGAAGGACAGAGCTGCATGGAGGAATCGGATCAGACCTAAATGAAACAGTCATTGTCACCCCCGACAGACTGCTATGATGATGATGATGAAGATATATGGTAAATTATTTATGTAAATAGTAAAAAGAAGTGGTCTTAAAGTTGATGACATGGTTCAAGGGACCCACAGACAGACACGACTCAGGATTAACACAATTAATGTACTTTATTTGTTAACGTGAGTGAGTGGATGCGTGAGTGCGGTTATGAGGTGTAATGTAGCGTAGTGCAATCCGTGCGTTCCAGCTGGGCCGGCAGAGCACCGTACAGACTGGCAACCCTGAAACAGAGACAAGGGCCGTTAGCAACAGAACACCTATGCAACACGTTTGATGTTACTGGGCTTACTGTCAACAGATGTTGATGAGTCTTCAGGTCGCACTGAAGCTGCAGCCAGGGAGACAGTGTCTGCGGGCTAATAAGCTGGAAGAGGAACAAGTCCGCCGCCTGGAGGGAGAAGGAGGTCCGCCGTTGCGGGCTCCACCTGTGCACAGGGGAAAGGACAGATTAGAAGCTAAGAGCTTACTTGGGTGTTGGTCCGGGCAAAATTGACCCGGACGTCGTTCTGCTGGGCTTGGAAGCCAGAGGCAGGAGAATTTAATGCAGGGAAGCACAGAGGCAGGTTGTGGCGTGATTCACCAAAGGAATCAGACGACTCCGCGCCCAGCACTGGTCCTGATGGGAATAAATAGGGCCGCAGGAGATAACAGGCAGGTGCGCACACAGGTGCCATGATTGGCGACCATGACAGTTGAGCCTTGTGGCACACCTCTTTGTTGAACATGAAAATCAGACTGAATACCATTAATGACAACACATTGTCTTCTGTTATGGAGATGAGTTAAACCAGAGAACTGCATTCTGACAGAGGCCAGTGGCATAAAGTTTATCCAGTAGAGACAGTGATCTACAAGATCAAATGCTTTTGTTAGATCAATAAATATAGCTCCAGTAATTTCACCTTTATCAGCAGCAGTATAAATATAATTAGTAAATTTGAGTATTGTTGTACTGGTAGAGTAGTTGGACTGAAAGCCAGACTAAAATGGAATTAGAATATTATTAATATTAAGATAGTGTGAGAGCTGATTATAAATTAGTTTTTCAAATACCTTTGACAATGAACAAATAATTGAAATAGGTCGATAATTATCAGGATCAAGTTTATCGCCTCCTTTATGCAGTGGAGTAATTCACACACATTTCCAAATGGTAGGAATCTCATAAAAGGACAGGGAAATATTAAATAAGTCAGTAAGGGGATACATAAGAATATGAGGGGCTACTTTAAATAATCTGTTTTCAATTCCATCAAGTCCTGGGCTACTACTTGAATTTAAGTTATTAATTGCTTCATAGACTTCAACTGGCAAAATTTTTCTGGAAAAAAAAAGGATGCATGAGAAGGATGACTATCAGAACTACCATTTATTATGTAAGAGTCAGAAAAATCTCATAGAAAAAACAGAGGAAAAATGCTGACTGAGAGCTTGAGCGATGGAAAAAGAATCCTGTAATATTGTATTACCCACTTTAATGTGTTGTATAGAATGCTTATCAGTCTTACAAAGTACATTTTTAATTTTTTTTCCCACAAAGTTGATCCATGGATGGATGGACAAAGTTTTGGATCATTAATATAAGTAATTAAATATTCTTTATAATAATCAGCTTTAGCATTCCGAGTTTTTGGTTTTACTTAAATTTCTTAAATGCCTGCATACTTCCCAGTCAGAATTATCCTTCGTCTGATGATATTTAGACCAAGCTTGATCTCTTTGTCTGAACAGATTGATGAGGTCAGGAGTGATCCAAGGGAGATGTTCACCCCTGACCTTAACTTTCTTCCAGGGAGCATGTTTGTTTACTGCATCCATGAATTCTGAATGAAAAAAAATCCCAGGCCTCTCAAACAGGTATCAGTTAAGGTATTAGTTGATATTGGTTCCAGTCAATTCTAATTAAATCATTAATAAACACATCAGGATTAAATTTTTAAAACTGTCTAATTTCAATTAGTTTAGATGGTAATTTCTGTAATTTTATCTTCCATATACAGTAAACAACTGCATGACCACCGACGTAATCGGGCAAAACACCAGCTCTTATAAATCTATTAGGGTGTGAGACAAGAATCCAATCAAACAATGACTGTGATCCAGCAGTTATTCTTGTTGGCTCATTAATTAGTTGAGTAACATTTAAATCAGAAAATAATTTTTTCAGTTTTTCAGATGAATGAATGAATGAATGAATGAATCTTTATTTCGGATAGATTAGATTAAAAGTTTAAAAGAAAGGAGCAGAATAATATAACAAAGGGGAAAAAAATCCAACAAGGTCAAATTAAACAATAACTCCTCGGATTATACAATTCACCATAAGTTATCCGAAATGGGTGATGGCTGAAGCTGCAGCTTATATTGCCCACCCATGTTCCATCTAAGAATTCAAAAGGAAACTAAAATAAGAGTGATTACAAATCAGAACAAAGCTAAGACAAAACGTGACAAAAAACTAAGCAACAGCACAACACAGACTGAATATGATAATTCTTATGTGATTTTACATGCCATCTTGTATATATGTTTGGAGTATTTCTTCCTTTAGTTTTTGTTTAAATTGTCCAAGCGTTGTACATGATTTTAATTCAGGTCCAAAATCGTTCCACAGTCTGACTCCTTGCACTGAGACACAGTGTTGCTTGGTGGTAGTTCTCACTGAAGGTTTTTGAAACGTACATGTTCCTCTGAAATGATATTGTTTCTCCCTTATTTGGAACAACTTTTGGATATTTACTGGCAGTGATAGATTCTTCACTTTAACCTAGTCAAATCCTGTGCTAGCTTTCTTAAATCGTCTTTTGATAAGTTTTACTTGTTTTCTGGTTAACTGAGGAGAAATCATCCTTTTTCCTATGAGCTCGCCTTTAAAGAGAATTAAACGTTCAAATCTTTTTTCCCCTTCACCTCAGAAGCCGTTCTTATCCTATTTGAATGTTTTTCTTGGACTTTTTGACTTTTTCATGCAGTTAAAGTGGATTTTTAATTTTCCTGTTTTAAAGTGAACTGATAGAGATTTTTGGACATTTCTTTTCCTGTCTCATCCACGTCTGACCCCATAAAGAAACCAGGAGCTCGTGGGTGAAACTTACAAACATTTTTCCTTCAGTCTTTGTTTTTTGTCCTGCGGGCTGGAGACATCCTAAATTCGGACTGGTTGCCAAAGGGACGTCACGTCTGGCCCGGGGCTTAGCCGATAACCTTACCGGCTACACTCTTGAAACCCCCCCGCCCCCCCCGGTTCCCGGGGGGGGGGGGGCTTCCCGGTTGAGTCCTGTGTTCTCAACGCTGTCTGGAAGAGCCGCTGAGCCTTCCCAAATAATAACACGGGCTGGCGCTGACCACCTGGACCTACAGCTGTTCATAAGTGAGACTCCCATTTTTCCTATCTGCTGGGTTTAAACGAGATGTCCTAAATATCAGTTACAATTGAACATAACCAATATTTCATGGTACAATTAGTCCCTCAGCCATAGGACAAAGCTATAAACTGAAGGAAAATTCTTATTCATTTTTAAGTAACCTTTCATTTTTGTAGATTAATTCAGAAGTCCCTTTTTAGATGATCAGCTTATGGAATTTTTCCCCATAAAATTGTGTTCTGATTTTGTTAGATACTTCAGCCTTCTATTGCATTACAGTTGAAACATAAAATCTGGTTTCCTCTTGGTTCCACAAAGGTTTAACTATAGATTTTATGCTCAGGAATCCACTAAAAGTTGATGTGATATCTATCACCTGTTTATCATTTGAATCTGTTTATCCATCATTTGAACGCCATGTCATGTAACCTGAATGAGTTTCATTTAATAAACTTGTTAACGAGAGAAGTTGAAGCATTTTTCCTTTGCATATACAGTATATTTCTGGGTCACAGCAGTAAAAGAATTCACTAAATTTTGAGATTGATTCATTAAGTAATTGAAGGTATGGAAATTAATTAACTGAAATCAGTTCATTAAATAGTTGTTCTTTTAGAACTGGTGCCCCCTTTTTAGGAGTTAGTTAGTTAATTCCCTTCACACCAGGTTGGTGTATGTGGGCGGTGCCTATCTCCGTTTCTCTGACCCTAGGCCACACAGCTACTGTAAGTAGTGAAAGCTACAGCGGGGGGTCAGTCCTCTGGTAGCTCTGTGTGTAACTTTACTTTCCCCATTCCATTATGCGGAGCACCATGCTAGAAGGCAGAAAGCACCATTTTTATATGGTCTTTGGTATGACCCGGCCGGGATTTGAACCCCTGCCTCCTGGGTGTGGGGTGGATGCTCTACCAACTGAGCCACCACTCCGGTCTTTTTAGGAGTGCTTTTTCTATTTTATTTAGTGAGTGTTGGGGTGACTGTTAACTCTGTCCCCTCGCACACCCACTATTAAATAAAATAAATAATTCCTGTACCTCATTACACTATATTTTATTAAATAAATATCGCTGCAGAGCCTCTCATTGTTTTCTAAGCTCATACACTACACATCTTCCATAGCAATATGAAAAGCACATACATTAGAGTGTTTTAGGCAGCAAACCTTGAAAAATGATGGCGCACACATTGTGTTGCAAGTCTTCTCTATTCAGGCATGTTTTTAATTTGTTTGAATGACCTTACAGCACAGTGAGAGGACCATTTAATTTTATTTAATATTACATGTATTTAATAGCATTATCTCATTGCAATGCAAACATCACTTTTGTAAATTATATTTACTTACCAGATCACCTGGCAGCTAAAACTACAAAATAAAAATCTTCAAATAATTATGACATTAGGAGTTATTTCTCACAGTAACGCCGTCAGTGTTATGTGCATTAAATGCAATTGGTCTTTTATAGTAATTACTAACAGTTGCTTGTAGCTAAAGTATACATTGTTTCTGCTTTTAGATGGGGAATATAGCATGAGGAGAAAGTAATTGAGGAGTACACCAAGATTATGGAGAGCAGCCACACCCACCTCACTGTCAGGAAGGGAGGGTTCATCATCAACTCCGCAGTCTTCAGAATATCACTCTCAATGAAAAAAGCAGGCAAGACAGCACATTTTGTCTACACAAGGTAGAAGGTAAACTTTCTTTGAAGAGAAACCATCAGTACTTTTATAAAGTGCAGACACAAATCCACCTGACACAAGCAAGCTAGTGTGACTTTGCAATCAGGGGACCAGGGAGAGGAGGCAAACCAGAAATCCATATTGAGAGGATTCTACCAGATACTGACTTTTTTGAAACAAGGTGTGCATATTTGTCAAGAAATGTACTGTATAGTTCCTGAGCTCCTTGCAAAAGTGTTTACAGCTCCAGTATTAGCAACTTCACATGAGCTCACTAATCCACCTGATGGTAGCAGCTGTTACTGTGGGGTGCCTGTCCTGCAAACTGAAGACAGACTTGTGTGTAAATCAGGATTTTGTAAAAGACAATACATTCATAGAAGCTGTATAAAAACTGACACCACTCACATAAAAATGTCAAAGCGGAAATGCAGTTAATGTTTACAGGAAATGGCAAAACAAAAGTGGCATAACAACAAACTCTAAACAAGGCATTTGTTGAAGGTCTTTTTTCAACAGTGACACATAACTAAATTCAGACTTTCAGTGTATATATGTGTAAATGTGTATGTATTTTGAAAAAGCTGCAAATAACTTTATTAAAAAAATGAGTTTATCATTGTTACGTCATTGTTCTTTCATTCGTGGAAATATCCCCTTATTGTACAGTAACATACATTTGTTCATTATATTTACCCTACAGGAATAACTGAGGGAGCCAGGTTTGTCAGAACACAGCATTCATGGACTATTTTATCCAATGGTGTAAGGTCTTTAAGGTGCTCTGCTTCACACATTTGAATTCCAATTGTACTCTGAAGTATAGTATACCGGTTCCTTTTTTCATCAATAACTCTCTCAACATGAACCCTGACTGATGCAAGTCCTCTTGTGGTCTCCACTTCTACAGGGCTAAGTTGTTTTGTCCCTTTGGTAAAAGCTGGGATTTTCAGCTGAGCATTGTATAGACCAACTGAATTGGCAACATCAAACCCCCCTGTCTGCTAATATGACATCACTTGGGCTTAAGCAATCCAAAAATACACTTTGTTCAGTCATATTTCATGGTATGGTGATGTTTGTATTTTGAGTATGTTTGTGCTCTTGCTCTTAGGACTTTGGGTTTTTCAATAAAAAATTCAAAGCAGTCAATAATACAGGCACATTTACGAAAGACCTGTCTGAATATCATGGGCATTGACAGCTGAAGCGCTTCTCTGTTTGGCCAAAACAAGTGCTGGAACAAGTCTTGCTTTCAGCACTTCTATGATGTTTCTGAATGTTCTGCTGGCAGTGGAAATTGAGATCTTGAATATAAAACCAAGCAACAAAGGAAGATTCATTTTCAGTCTTATGAGAGTTAACAACAGTTGCTGGAAAGGGAGCAGGTTTGTTCCAGTTTGAAGGATTGATATTGCAAATGTTAAAACTACCTGTAATTTTGAATATGTGGGGATTCCAGTCATTGCCTTTACTTTGTCATCCTTTTCAAATGCAAGTTCATCAAATGTTCCTGATTGAATGATTTCTTTAAGCTTATAGTCCCCCCCCTCAGTTATTTGCATTCTTTTTGTAAACTTTCAATTGTGTCCTTACATTTTTGTTGTCACATTGTTGCTCATCCTCAGTGGGCGGCACAGGCTCTGACACCGATGATAATTCAAGGAGGACATCCGCTGCATCTCACCTCTTCTTCTCTTCCACCCTCTTCTTCTGCATCCTGCTGTACTGTTCATACCTCTGCATGTCTCTCTCCCTCTTTCTCTTCTTGGTCACGGGAGTGTGTGAGAAGATGGAAGGAACCCAGTCAGGTGACAACGGATCATCAGACTTCGCACCTGTAACAAATCACTCCAGCTCATGTCTGATACATGTCTAAACAGTATCTCAGGTAAAACAGTGTATGATTTTCTTAGCCATGTAAATATCCAGAATAACAGCACATTGTCCTTCAGTAAGTTAAAAAAAATGAAAATTACCCAAGATGGTTATAAATTAACACAAAAAACAAAAGACTAACTTAAATGAGAAAATTATGCACATTTACATAAAAAGTTCTCATAATTAAAAAAAAAAGTACCAAATTTCCCAAGCAAATCTCAAGTGTTTATGTATGTGAGGGGGCAAAACTCAACCTTACATCTATGCTATTTTACCTTCACATTTAAACTTAAATGTGTTTTGTGGCATGCAATTTTTTGTCTAAAAATTAACAATCAAGATTGTAGCTAGCTCCTTCCATTTAGGCTTCTACTTAGTTTATTCCACCATAATCCCCAGTCACACAGTGTTAGTAACCTCAATGATAATTGTTCACAGGGACTGATATAACCCTCCTTACTTCAACCAGCTTAATAAGGCACCACCAATGTTTTAGGGTTTGCAGGCCATGTGCATCTGAAGCATTTTGCTTAACTTTTCTATTTTATTGCATTGATCTGTCACTTTATTTGTATGTATATACATTGTAAGTCAATTTTCTTTTTGGTTCTATTCCATTTTTGCAATGAAATAGCCATGGATGCTGACTGGCCCTAAGCAAGAACACTCACTCACTCTACTTCAAACAGCTGCTGTTAATTGCATTTTATAAGCTTTTGGCACAGGGCGATTTTTCAGTTAGCGTTAGCATTATGCCAAGTTCACAATAGTTACCTGTCAGCCTCCATAAAGTATTATAGCCTTCCCAGAACTACGTTTACAAACTAATCATATATTTCAAAAATACAACATACACATTGGCCTACCATTGATGAAATGATCGCTACAAAGACGTGTATATTTTGATGGTTGCCCTTCTTTGCCCTCCCCAGGGATGGGAGCACATTTAATGGCACAAATCCACAATCATCTTCTTTCTAGATTTTCGTTTTCAGATTGTATTCTGTAGAAGCACAATCCAGGCTCGTCCTCACGTCAATTATTGCATCCGAGAGCACAACAACTATCAGGCATTTTGGTTCAACCAAATGGCAAAAAATAGCAAGGTGGCTGGCGGCGGGAAGTAGCAATGTTTTGCCCGCCAGGTGGGCGTTACCCAGTGGAGCTGACATCCGGTGAAAACTATAAATAGGTGGACAGATACTCACAGACTCAAAACCAAACAGGATGACACAGAAGGCAAAGACAAGGGGCCCTCACAGAGGGCAATTGATACAAAATAATAATCATACAAAATCACAGAAACACAATCATATAAACATAGAGCATGGGCTTGATCGTGTGATCACACCCAGATTCATGACAGTATGTTGTTATCTGTATGAATAGTATGTCTTCTTTCTTTTCTTCTTCTTCCCTCATCCCAACCAATCGTGGTAGAAGACTGCCCCTCCCTGAGCCTGGTTCTGCCAGAGCTTTCTTCCTATGAGGGAGTTTTTCCTCCCCACAGTCACCTAGTGCTTGCTCATAGGGGATCCTTCGATCGGTGGAGGTTTCTATAAATTACTTATGATTTATGCCTTATGTGTCTAGTGCTTTGAGATGACTTTTGTTGTAATTAGGCACTATGCAGAAGTTGAACTGAACTATTACCCTCCTGTTTTAGAATTTTTAAGTGTTCAGTTTTTCCATGCGTCTCCTGCCATTTTCTCCTTTTTTAAAAACATTTTTCTTTGTGATTATTTTGATTTATTTATTAGGGATTGTTATTTTTATCTTCTGAACTTTAAATTTTACTTCCGGTCCATAGTTTTGTTCAGTGGCATCTCTGTAATAGACCTGCATCAGCACCACCAGATGTTGCTATTGAGTAGTCTATGCACAGTCAGTATTCTGTATATCATATTACAGTATGTGTACTGTATCACTGATAGTCATGTGACATGGAAAAATTATGTACCACAGTTTTTGAACACATACAAGGAAGATTGTATTTTTTAACTTCCAGATAGGGGGAAATACGAGAAATTATACTCAGAAGTCTAAAAGCTGCTAAAAACAAATATTTAAGGTTTCCAGTTTAAGAGTTAAAGATACTGCTATTTTTGCTTCTGTAATTCAGATTTAATTTAGATAATGTTGCACATGCACCACATTTTAAAAAATACACCTAGTCTGCGCTGGTACACAGTAAAATTTGCTGAGTAAATTTTACTCAGATTGAGTAAAACAGAATTCTAAAAAAGATGGTATTTAGTCCCAGTCTAAACAGTAAAAATTACTCTTAGCAGAGCAAATTTTTCAGAGTAATTTCTACTCTATTCAGTGTTTACCTTTTACTCTACATGATGACAATTTACTCTATGAAGTATAACATTAAAACCACTCTACCCAAATTTTACTCAACATTGAGTTGTCGTCGGCCTCCGTCGGTCTATGATGACCATGGAAGAGAATCCTAAACGTCTACTCTGCTGGAACAGCACCGCCTGTGGCTGAACAGGCCGATGCGCGAATGGCAGTCCCTGTCACACAGGTCGCACTTGTGGGTGGTCTCCGTGCTGCTGGGTCTGTGGCGGTTCTTCCTGCGGGTCCTTTTTTCATCTGCTGCAGCAGTCAGTCTCTCTTCACCCGCCTTGAGCTGTCTGGTCAGGGTGCCTCTCCATTTGGGGCGGTCCGTTGCAAGGTCCTCCCAGCGCTCTGTGTTGATCTCCAGGGCCTTCATGTCTCTCTTGCAGACGTCTCTAAAGCGCAGCTGTGGGCGGCCAACGTCTCTCCTGCCAGTTGCCAGTTCTCCATAGAGGACGTCTTTGAGGATTCTGCCATCCTCCAAACGGTGAACGTGGCCTAGCCAGCGGAGCCTGCGCTGCCTGAGTAGAGTGAACATGGAGGGAAGGCCGGCGCGGGACAGAACTTCTGTGTTGGGCACTTTGTCCTGCCAGGATATGTCCAGGATGTGGCGAATGCAGCGCAAGTGGAAGGAGTTCAGTCTCTTTTCCTGCCGGGCGTATGTTGTCCACGTCTCACTCCCATAGAGTAGTGTGCTGATGACGCAGGCGCTGTACACTGCCATCTTCGTCTTGACAGAGAGTTTGGGATTCTCCCACACTCGTGTGGTGAGGCGAGCGAGTGTGAAGGCTGATTTTCCAATCCTCTTGTTGATCTCTGTATCAAGGGAGAGGTTGTTGCTGATTGTGGACCCCAGGTATGTGAACTGATTCACGACCTCCAGCTCATAGTCATCGATGGTGATGGTTGGTGGTGCTTCCGTGCCTTGCGCCAAGACATTAGTCTTCTTCAGGCTGATGGTAAGCCCGAAGTCCTTGCATGCCTGGGAGAAGCGGTCCATCAGGGTCTGAAGCTCCTGCTGTGTGTGGGTTGCGACTGCAGCATCGTCTGCGAACAGCATGTCTCTGATTAGAGCCTCGCGTACTTTGGTTCTGGCTTTCAGGTGGGCGAGGTTGAAAAGCCTGCCGTCAGATCTTGTGTGCAGGTAGATTCCCTCTGTTGCTGTGCTGAAGGCATGCCTCAGGAGCATAGCAAAGAAAATCCCAAAGAGGGTTGGCGCAAGTACACAGCCCTGTTTCACTCCGCTGCGTATGTTGAATGGCTCTGAGACGTTGCCATCGTGCTGCACTATCCCCTGCATGTTGGTGTGAAACGATTCAATGAGGCTTTGCAACTTTGGTGGGCATCCTATCTTTGGCAGGATCTTGAAAGTCTACACACCCCTGTTCAAATGCCAGGTTTTTGTGATATAAAAAATGAGGCCAAGATAAATCATTTCAAAACTTTTTCCACCATTAATGTGACCTATAACCTGTACAACCCAATTGAAAACAAACTGAAATCTTTTAAGGGGAAAAATAAAAATTAGTGGTGTGAGAAACTGTTTGCCCACTTCCTGATTCCTCATTTTTTTTTGTATGTTTGTCGCACTTGAATGTTTCAGATCATCAAGCAGGTTTGAATCTTGGACAGGGATAAGACAAGTAAACACAAAAAATCTAGTTTTGATTGAAGGTGTTTATTATTAAGGGTAAAAGAAGAATCCGAATGTACATGGCCCTGTGTGAAAAAGTGATTGCCCCCCGTTAAAACATAAATTAACTGTGGTTTATCACATCTGTGGATAGCTGAGTTCAATTTTCTAGCCATTTCTAAAGCTTTGGAACTCCAGCAAACCACAGTGAGAGCCATTATCCACAAATGGTGAAAACATGGAATAGTGGTGAATCTTCCCAGGAGTGGCCCGCCGACCAAAACTACCCCAGGAGAGCAGCGACGACTCATCCAAGAGGTCACCAAAGACCCCACAACAACATTGAGTTGTATGTCACTCAATACTGAGGGGTTTTTACTTTAAATAGAATTAAAGGGTCCATGACATAATTCAACCAAGACATCATTAAAAAGAAGAACTACTGTGTTTTTATTCTGTGTAGACCAAAAAATTCAATTTTTTTTCCATATACTACCATAAATTACATCGTGGTGCAGCAGACTGCGATGTTTGTTTGTTGAAATTGGGTCAAACAGCGCCTCCATATTGTGATGCCATGAGAGGAACCCAATATGTAAACAAGCATGGCTGAGTACACTGAAGCGGAGGAAGCTGTGAGCGATTTCAGTGAAGATTTGAGCGATTTGTTGATAGTTTTTGAGGAAGAAGCAGAACCAAGTGATGAAGAAGAGCGAGTTGGTTTTAACGAAGGACTGCAACCCTGTTTATTTGAACCATATCATTCAGGAAGCAACGATGACTTGCACGTTTCAGAGGATGAAGGGTCCGATGGTGAAGGTTTAGAGATGGACATCGGTCGCCTCCAAAACACTGAATGGTAATATACAGATAGATCTAAAAGAACTGGATGTGCAACTTTGATCATGTACCTTTGTTTTGTTGTAAATATCAACCATAGGCATTGATTTTGTGCATATATTTATGTAATTATTATTATTATGTAATTATTTTCTTCCCCCACATAAGACGATTGTTATTTAATCGTTTGGTTTAAAGAAATTTTGTCTTCAATTTATTTATTTATTTATTTAATTAATTAATTTATTTATTTTATTTCCCTGATCGGTTGGTCGGGAAAATAAAAAAAAAAATGCTCAGATATTCAGTTTCGGTAGGCAATGAGATTTATAAAAATGAAAACTGAAAAAAGTAATATAACGTTTTTTAACACAAAGTCATTCCATTTGGAGTAAAGTCAACACTCTGCTTCAAAATTCATAGGGGAGGATTTTACTTTCAGAGGAAAAAAATATAATAAAATCATGATCGCCTTATGTGGAAAAAAATCATTTACACAAACTCTTTTCTGGGCGAGTTTTGACACCATTGCTTCTCTGTGCTGTTTTGATATGTTGATATTGTCTTCAGCTGTGTGTTTTCATTTGAAAACCGTAGGTATGGCAGTCGGTTTTGGAACTCGTTTGTAACAAACTTTCAAGCCTAAAGATTCCTGTATAGCAGGTGCCTCCTCAAAACTGTCTGCAGTGAAATGATCGCTACAGAGTGCAGAAGATGGTGTTGGTTGCCATTTGTCCCTTGTTCTCTGTACTTGCTTCTGTAATGGTCTGCTCTGGCTGCTTATTCTCCTCAGCTGCACACACACCTGCTCTTCATCACGGCCAGGGCTATTTAAACCACGTTGCCCTGGGATCAGTGCGGAGTCGTCTGTCTACTCTCCATGAGACCTTCTCTTGCCTTCGTCGTTGTTCCTGAGTGTCCTAGCCTCAGTCCACCCTCATCCTAGCATCCAGCCTCCTGCCAGCCGGCGTCTGGAGGAATACCTCCTCAGCTCAAGCAAGCCCTCGTACATTCTCCCTAAATCCTCTCTCAGTCCTCTGTGCACAGGCGGAGTTCCGTGGCAGCGGACCGTGCTACACTGCTCCACCTCGTATGCATCTACCTCCTTCAGCAGCAGCTGGATCAGTGGACACTGTCCTCCTGGCTGTAGCCACCGAGCTGAACCTGAGCCACTCAACATCTCCACAAACAGTAAGCCCTGGACTAAAACTGTACATCTTCGCCTGTGTTTGCCACTAACTGTCCCTGCCTCTGTCTGTCCCTAGGGTTGCCAGGTTGTACGGCGTTCTGCTCTCCCCCAGCTGCTACAAGACCACACACCCACACACTCATACACATTCATTGTTGTTTAATAAATGCAATTGTATCTATTCCCAAGTCCGAGTCTGCTCACTGGGTCAATTAACCATGTAAGCTTCACCCATTTAACGTTTCAGCATTTCTTCGCTGATACAGAAGCTAAACAGCTTGTTTACATTGATAGCACATGGATCAGCCGAGATTAAACTCCTCTCATGACGTCATATCCGGAAACGAGGAGTCTCTGGGTATCACATTACTAAAACACGGCGCTAAATTTAAATTCACTTAGAAATATTTTTCCACTTATTTAGCATTCCAAGTCAACAGAACCAACTATGTGGACGATTGAAGATAAATTCATACTGAATATTGATCCATAGTTCCTACATCGTGCCACAGGCACTTTAAATTTCACTCGAAATGAGTTTTATTTCACTCAATACAGAAGGTGTCTTACTCTAAAGAGGACTGCATTTTACTCAAATGTAACACACTGATGGTTATGTTAAAACTCATGATCAATAAATCAGAATTCAATCAAACACATTTTATTAATAAAAATGTGCAGTATATCAAAACACTAACATTTTAACAGTTTCTGTCACAATTTTAAAACTGTGGCCCCTATACAATCAAATTTTGACCTCCATCTTAAACAATAACTGTGCATGTAAATTAAAAAAGCCATGGGCTCTAAACAGTTTACTATGCATACTGTACTTTATAGATCACAGTAAACAGTATGGGACAGTAAACAAGCTTGAATCATCATGACTGTATGACGTCCGTAAATCAAATGCTTTTTGACAGAATAGGTCTTTGACATCAACTACATGAGGGCCATATTTTCTACACAAAACTTTAAATGCATTAAAGTGCTCAAAACATACTGTTTATAGTTCAAATGTAACCAACAGTAACCACTCATCCTTAACAACATGGTGGCTTTTGTGAAAAACTGGCATCTCACAAAGGACTTTAATACAAACAACTAAACCTGATCGATACTCATGTCCATGGTGTTTGGCCCATCTAACTTTTAGCACCTTGGTGTCAGTTGGTACCTGAAGAGTTTCCACTATCTCATTCCCCCAGTCCATCACATTTAAAGGTAACATTTTACCTGGTCCAGTTATCTTTCTGTTGGGGTCAAATGTCTGCCAAGTGTATGCCATTTGACTTAGGTGTTTCTTTGCCAACGTCTTAGTTACATTTTTGAAGCTTTTCAATTGCTTTTTAAAGAAATTATGCTTTGCTTCATAGCGCATGCACCAACTATGCAGAAGTGGTCCAATTTTAAGACTAGATGTAGGGTAATGCACCATAAAACTAGAAAAGCACTCGGAGAGCGCAGACCTCCGCCAAGCGCCACAGTTCCCCCCCATACAGTGTTTGTGTGTACGTTTTCAGATTCCTTGACCATGAAAACATATGACTAGCAATTGGATTCACAATGATAGGATTAGTGGTTCAGTAGTAAAAGCATTACCTCCTTGGCGGATGTAATAAACTGAAGTGTTGCTGTTGTGTCCATCTCCTTCATGTGCAAAGTCCCAGGCTGCGAGCGTTTTCATAGATCACTGAAAGCAGCACTCAGGGCTTCAGTGACGGATGCAAATTGCGTAGACAGGTTGCCGTGGGTTTTATTAGGTTTGCGCTCCGCGGAAAAAAAGAGGATTTTGAATCTTCCCCGGCAGAGAGCTGGTTTTTGCGTAGCCCCTATGGCTGGCCGGGGAATTTCTGCCAAATAATCCAGCGGCGGACAGCTGCCCATCTCAGCTTTTGCAGCGTAGCGCAAACACAGGCACGCTGGCGGGCCCGGGCCACCACTGTTTTGACGGATGCAAATTGGGTAGACAGGTTGGTGTGGGTTTTATTGGGTTTGCGCTCCGCAGAAAAAAAGAGGATTTGAAGCTTTCCCGGCAGAGAGCTGGTTTTTGCGCAGCCCCTATGGCTGGCCGGGGAATTTGTGCCAAATAATCCAGCCGCGGACAGCTGCCCGTCTCAGCTTTTGCAGCATGGCGCAAACACAGGCACGCTGGCGGGCCCTGCCCACCACAGTTTTCTGCGTGCTTTTGTGCCTAAAACTTTGAAGAAGGCGGAGTTTGTGTTCGTCAGACACGACGACCAGCGCCCTCTATTGCCCCTGCACACATGTTGAAAATGGCTGTATCTCACAATGTTAAAGAATCGTTTTAAAAATTCCTGTATCAAGACGGTGATCCGTATCATCCCCAAAATTTAATCAGTTCTTCCTTGTACCATTTCTAACAATGCCTGAAAGTTTCATCGAAATCCGTCCAAAACTTTTTGAGTTATCTTGCTAACCAACAGACAGACAAACAAAACAGACAGACAAACCCCGGCAAAAACATAACCTCCTCCTGGCCTTCGGCCTGGCGGAGGTAATGATGCTTTGGAAACAGCTTCTTGTTAGGAAACAATTGCTTAAATAGCATGGGGTGTTCAGCGATCAAGTGTTTTAAAAAAAAAATACTTATACCTTTTGATAACACTGGAGAAAATACAATGTTAACCATCTGAAGCAACAGCAGGAGCAAATACCAGTGTTGATTGTTTGGGCAAACCAAGTCTCCAAAAATAAGTGGTAGATTACAAAGTAAACACCAGGATTGGATGGCATTTAACCCCAAGTCATTGGAGTCCTCTCCCAAGTTCGGTGCAGGAGGTTTGTTGCTTTGCTCCATGTAGCCATAGTTGAAGCTCTTAAGTCTTCTACCCACTTCCTCTGTTGTGTCCTCATCTAGCAAGTGCAGTATTATCAGTTTCATTTCATATTGTGCCACTCCCTCCAAGATGTCATTCATAATATCGACTGAGAAGTGTTCACATATATTGAAGTACTGCAGAGAATTTAGAATGCAAGAACGTTTAAAGGTGCAATCCATTACTTTTTGACCTCCTGCCCAGTAGGTGTTGCACTCACTGTTGCCTCACGATAAAGTTGCACGTGTTGCCATGTCGAAACAAATGGCACTGGAAACAAGCATTCACAGGCTGCAGCAGACTGGAGGGAAATAAGATAAGATAAGATAAGCCTTTATTAGTCCCACAACGGGGAAATTCCAGGATTGCAACAGCACAGGGATAGCAACACTCAGAGCAACAATCAGAAGGCAAGAAAAAACAAGCAAGCAAGAGCAGCTAATATACATATGTACATATTACTATAAAATATATATACACACACACACACACACAGACACACAGTGCAGAGCATTGTAGCTGGATGGAATAAATATATGAATATATGAACACACAGTGCAGAGCATTGTAGCTAGATGGAATAAATATGTAAATATATAAACACCCACAGTATGGAGCATTTGCAGCTAGGTGGAATAAATATGCAAGTATATAAACACACACAGTGCGGAGCAATGTAGCTAGATGGAATAATATGTAGATATATAAAAACACAGTGCGGAGCATTGTAGCTAGATGGAATAAATATATAGATATATAAATATAAACACACCCAGTGCAGAGCATTGTAGCTAGATGGAATAAGTATGTAAATATATAAACACACACAGTACAGAGCATTGTTGCTAGGTGGGATGAAACAGCATAACCGTCTATTTAGTTATCCTACATGGTATGATTATGTGCCCATACATATTCTCACCCTCCATAGCGACCGGTATGTTCCTAGTTGTATGCCGGAGAGGACCATTGTGTAAGTCTATTGCATCTTTTGCATTAAAAAAAAAAAAAAAAAAAAAAAAAAAAACTATTAGTTTGTTACGTCTTTTTGCTATCTCTGCGAGCAGCCCTGCTTAGGTTGTACAGTCTGACAGCCGTTGGTAGGAAGGACCTACGAAACCTCTCGGTTGTGCACCTGGGATGATGTAGTCTGCTGCTAAATGAGCTCCTCAGTGCATCCAGTATGTCCTGCATAGGGTGGAACTCGGACTCCAGCAGAGATGACAGTTTAGCCACTGTCCTTCTCTCTCCTATCTCCTCCATCGGATCAAGGCGTTGCCCCAGGACAGAGCTAGCTTTCTTAATCAGTTTGTTCAGTCTCTTCCTATCGGCTGCAGTAATGCCACTGCCCCAGCAGACCACTCCAAAAGTGATGGCTGATGCCACCACCGTGTCATAGAATGACTTCAGCAGCGCCCCTTGTACACCAAAAGACCTGAGTCTCCTCAGCAGGAACAGCCTGCGCTGTCCCTTCTTGTAGAGTGCGTCAGTATTGTGTGACCAGTCTAGTTTATTGTTCAGATGAATACCCAGGTACTTGTAGGATGTCACCATCTCGATGTCTGTTCCCTGTATATTTACTGGTGCTGTGAGGGGCTGCCCATGCCTGCGGCAGTCCACCACCAGCTCCTTAGTTTTCCTCGCGTTGATCTGGAGGCAGTTCCGATGGCACCAGTCCACAAAGTCCTGGATAAGCCCTCTGTACTCAGCTTCATCTCCGCTGGAGATGAGACCAACGATCGCAGAGTCATCAGAGAACTTCTGTAGATGGCAATGTGTTGTGTTGTGTGAGAAGTCCGCAGTATAAAGAGTGAACAAGAAGGGAGCCAGCACCGTTCCCTGGGGGGCCCCCGTGCTACTGATGATCGTGTCGGAAACACAGTCCCGGGTTCTCACAAACTGAGGCCGGTTCGTGAGGTAGTCCAGGATCCATGATGACAGGTGCTGGTCCACCCCTGCGCGCAGCAGCTTGTCCTTCAGGATCATCGGTTGGATGGTGTTGAAAGCACTGGAGAAGTCAAAGAACATGATCCTCACCATATTCCCGGGCTTCTCCAGGTGGGACAGAGAACGGTGAAGGAGGAAGATCACCGCATCCTCCACCCCAATGCCATGCTGGTAGGCGAACTGGAGTGGATCCATCGCTGGTTCCACCAGGGGGCGGAGATGAGCAAGGAGCAGTCTCTCCAGGGTCTTCATCAAGTGGGACGTCAAGGCCACCGGTCTGAAGCTGTTCAGGTCTTTGGGGTGGGAAGTTTTTGGTACAGGTACCACACAAGATGTTTTCCACAGCTGTGGTACCCTCCCCAGTTTCAGGCTCATGTTGAAGATATACGTCACAATCCCACACAGCTGGTCTGCACAGGACTTGAGGAGCTTTGCGCTGATGCCGTCCGGTCCCGACGCCTTCCTCGCCTTGATCTTCCTCAGCTCCGTCCTCACCTGGGTCTTGGTCAGGGTCAGGATGGGGGGCTGTGTGTTGGGAGTGGGGGGGGTGTCGGTGGAGTGGGGAGTGGGTAGCAGGACTTGATTTCTTAGAGGCAGCAGTGGTTGTTGTGCAGACAGGGGGGAGGGCGGTTGGTCAAATCTATTGAAAAACAGATTCAGGTTGTTCGCCCACTCCCTGCCCCCCGTGGCCTGGGGGGAGGTATTCTGGAGCCCCGAGATGGTTTTGAGGTTTCTCCAGACCCCGCTGATGTCGCTCTGTTGCAGCTTGTCCTCCATCTTCTTCCTGAAGCTGTCCTTGCCTTCTCTGATCTTTCTCCTCAGCTCCCTCTGTACGGACTTCAGCATCTCCCTGTTCCCCGACCTGAAGATCCTCTTCTTCTCTCTCAGAAGTGTTTTTATCTCAGGGTTGATCCAGGGTTTGTTGTTTGAGTGACGCCGTATGGTCTTGGTGGGAACGGATTTGTCCACACAGAAGCTGAGGTAGCCCGTGAAGGTGTGAATGAGGCCATCGATGTCCTCACCATGTGGATCGCAGAGCTGCTTCCAGGCAGTGGCTTCAAAACAGTCCTTTAGAGTGTCCATTGTCTCCTCAGACCATAACTCCACAGTGTGCATGGCCGGAGGTTGTCTGTGCACTAGGGGTTTGTACACCGGTCGGAGATGAACCAAGTTGTGATCCGATCTCCCAAGTGGGGGGAGTTGTGATGAGGTGTACGCCTCCTTAGTGTTTGCGTAGAACAAATCCAGTGTTTTATTGTCTCTAGTGTGGCATGTGACATACTGGGTGAAAGTGGGCAGAATGGGAGACAGTGAAACGTGGTTGAAATCGCCTGAGATGAGGAGAAGAGCATCTGGGTGTTCTGTCTGCAGCCTGCTGGTTACTGAATGGATGACGTCACGCGCTGTCCCAGCGTTCGCCGTCGGATTTGCATAAACAACAATGCAGATCACGTGTGAGTGTTCTCTCGGGAGATATGTAGGCCTCATGCTAACAGCTAGCAACTCAATGTCTTTGCTGCAGTGTCGTTGTTTAACAGTGATATGTCCCGGTCTGCACCAGTTGTTGTTAACATACATGATCACTCCACCGCCCCTAGTTTTGCCACTCTCTGGTGTTCGGTCAGCTCGTATCGTGTGAAAACCCTCCAGCTCAATGTTAGCATCTGCTGCTAGTTCAGTTAGCCACGTCTCAGTAAACAAAAGGAGAGAGCACTCCCGGTAAGTGCTATCATAATGGGAGATAGCCGCTAGCTCATCTAACTTTCCCAGTATCGACCGTACATTTCCCATGACAACAGATGGAAGGGAGGGTCTGTACCTTATATTTTTTGTCCTCCGCCTTACTCCAGCCCGGCAGCCGCGGCGTTTTCGCCTCAGTTCTCTCGGTATGTCGAGTTTTTCCAGTGGGACCGGGTGGCGGTTAAATGCTAGCAGCTCTTCCCTGTTATATCGTATCCTGCTATAAACAGTGGCTCCGTCCACCGGCTCAGGAGACATTTGGGATGATCTGTGTGTCCGTGATATAAGTGGGGTGAAAAAAAAAAAGTGATCAAAAGAGAGAGGAAGGGAAAAAAAACTCGGAATCGAGCCGCTGTTGCAAAAGGCAGCCGACTGGTGTGGCGCCGAAGCGTCTTCTTCGCGTCAGTTTCTTTGGGATTACGAACCAGTGAAATCATGTCAAGCCATGAATCTTTTGTGGTATAGTGCCCAGTGATTTTAACTGAGTCTTCTTTGATGTTTATCTCCATTCAACAATTTTTTTTAAAATTACTGTCATGTAATTATTAATTATTTATGGTAATGCTAACGTTTCACAGAGGTGATTGAACCTGATAATTACATAGTTTTGGTAATGTAATCATGTCAAAACTGTAGCTGACTTTAAGGACTTTGCTGTTGGTAGAGTGTTTTTTGCAGATATGCTATAACACACTTTTGTGCTTTGTTTATGTTCAGCATTTTAGTTAAGAATGCTGTTCTAAAACGAGCTGTTGCTATGGCAAATCCATTGTCTTGGTCATCCCCAGTTGCTGTGTGTGGGCAATCAGGGACCGTTACCCTGATCCCTACGGACAATACACTGGGTTTGTTCCAGGTGGCTAGCTCACACTCCTGGTCTGTGGCAGGTCCACACGTACATTCATGGTACAAGGTGCATCATTAGGGCATCAAAAACCAGGAGGTGGCAATTAATTTTTGGGTTCTGTTGATTTAAGTTTTATTTATTGTTTTATATTATTAAAATAAACGTAAAATGGATGCCTCATATTGATTGTGCCTTTTCTAATTTACATCTAAAGGCTGTTGATTCATTGTTAGATTTACCAAGTGATAACTTACCTGTCCTCAATGCACAACTGAAATACTGTCAACCTTTGTATAACCTTGTAAAATTACTGAGAATTTAAGTTATACATACCTAATAAGACATGTGCAGAGCATTCTCTTCCATAAGCTCAATTTGTGAAATTTGTAGTGCAGTAATACTCCAGTTGTTCTCATATGGATACTCAGTGTAAAAAATTAAATGCATTTTAGAAAATAACCACATCACTAAGGTGACTGGCGAGAGGGAAGTCTGGTCTGCTGCCTCTATGACCCGGATTTCCAGAAAAGCTGTTGAGGACGGACGGATGGATGGATGGTCAAAAGAAAATTTTGACAATATTCTCAAAAGTAGAAATAATCTGTCTCCCAAATATCAGAATTTGAAAACAAAGTCAGATGTAGGCATCTTCCCCCTGTGTGACTGTTGAGTGGACTAGATCAGCATGGTCCATGGAGCCGATCTGGGAGAACAATATAGAAAAACAATATAAGAAACTGGACACAAACTTCAAATCTTTCATTGTCTCTTTGTGTTGCCCTAGCTTCTTACAGTAAGGTACAAAATACCAATGTCCAAATTTAAAAAAAATCAAAACAGAAACAGTTTAAAGACATAAAAATTGCATGAAAATATGACATAATCTGAACGTGTAGACATTTTTTTTTAAATATTCCAAATATGTTAGAATGAGTGTGCTTGGTTTACGAATACAAAATGTACTGTTGGTGACAGAAAGAGTGGGTAGAGAAATGGAATTGGATTTTACCTGTGTGCTGTGTTCACTCATTGGACCTGATTCAAAAACAGAAAAAAGATTTTCAGTTCCACAAATTAAATTTACTTAGGAATAAATTGTGATACCTTTATTTTAATATCTGGGCTTATTGATAATAACAACTGTATAAACCATTTAGTTTCCAACAAAGAAAAATTGCACATCAAGGGTGATACTTTCTTAAACCCACTGACAGGCACAATGGCACTGGTAGCACGATTATTTGTGTTGTTGTAGTAATACAGTACAAGAAATGTTGCACCTACCATGAAGTCGTCATGCGTTGCAGCTTTGCTACTGCACCACCAAAAATGATTAATGATATCACGCAGCCACAGAAGCAATCCAGCCTGCCCCTTCGTTTTACCTGCCTGAAGAGAACAGACACAAATCCATCTTTTATTTTTTGTAATTCATTTGTAGATGGTTAGAATATTGTAATGATTGGCAAGACTTACGTACAGATGAGATCCTTTTAGATTCTTGGCCTCATGCCACATGTCAAAGCTTTGCTTGACACCAGGAAAAATGCCACGGTCTGAATGACAGAGATTGCATTTTCAATTACATCACTAATTAAAATATTCAGCTACAGAATTTTAATACCCACTTACCCATGAGTGCCATTCTGGTGAAAGTGACCCTGGTATACTTGATACAGGTGCCAATGGTGTCACGATACGTTTCCTTTTTGTTTTTACAGGAGTAGATGTGATCTGGTCATAATTGCCATAATACCTGTAAACAGATAAAATCAGTCTCTTCTTTTAGTTATGGTGCAACATATTACATGACTTTTTATAGTTATATGTTTACCAACAAAAAACATGTACAATAGTTAAGGTCATTTACAACTGTATTTGTCATGAGTAGTAGTAAAAACACAACATCATTGGGCTGCTAGACTGATAACACACATTGAAAACAAACCAAAAAGACTGAACGATAGATACAGGTCAAGTAGACCCCTGACCAAGTGAGCACCCTAAGTGGACCTTGGGATCCTATCTGTACATGTACATTCTCAATCCTGTGATTTACAAAAGTGAAGGAGAACAAGAATTGTTATAAAACTGTTGGGAATACTTTCCACAGACACCAAAACGTTTAAAAAGATTATAGATCTAAGATGAGAACTAAGCTGACCCGGAGGAAGTTTTGGCTCCGTTTCTACTTTCTAAAGGCTTTCATTCTCCACCACTGCTGCTCATCACCGCTGGCTGCCCCCAGTTGAATTTCATAGAATAGGTATGTGGGACTAGAATGTTCTGAATGAGGCTTTAAAAAGCTCTGAATCAGTTTGTAAATCACTGGATTGAAAATGTACATGTATAGATTGGACACCGGGGTCCACATGGGGGGGCTCACTTGGTCAGGGGTCCACTTGACCTGTTCCCCTGCAAGAACCTTAGCTAAAGATTCAAAGATTTGTAGTGGAAATTTACTGTCTCTGCATTAATTTACTGCCTATGCATTAATCTGTTGAGTAACTAGGGATCATATGTTTTATAAGTGTGTGTCAATGTATGAATTGTTCTTATATCCATATATGAACTGTTTTTATATACTGCCTATTGTAACCTTATTAGGGTATAAGCTGCACAGGGTTTATCGGACTTCACAGAAACAGTATAAGAGTGAAGGATGACCGAAGCTACATTAACAAGCTGTTTGACATATCTGTTTTATTTTGTGTTCCAGGATGAAGTTTTTGTGTCACACTGACCTGTTAAGGTCTTCATGCTCTCTCTCTCTCTCTCTCTCCCTCCCCCTGCTCTCCACTCTGTCTATTATCAGCATTTCAGATGTAACACTGAAGGCTATAAAAAACCTGTGGCTCTCTCTGAGTGGAGACCAGAGCTGACTTTTTTCCTGCTCTCTGGTCCTCTTGTTGCTGACAGCAATAAAAAGGCTATTCAACTTACAGATACGTCTGATTATTTACTCCAGGACCTTAAAGATGTTTAGATAAAATTCGGCTACGTCACTGGTGTCAGAAGTGGGATAATTGATCACTGATATCCGATCGCCGACATGGATTGATCACCCTGAACAGAGTTCGGCTCTTTCTGCCTGTCAGGCGATGTGACACACTGATCGATGGAGTCGTGACACAATATCCCAAAGAACAGTGTTAGAAGCCTCCAAAATCTGAGTAATATTTTATTATTTCTTGCAAATCTTTGTGGTAAAATTAGTCATATATTTCACTTTGATAGACCGATATCTGTGCATGTCCAGTGGGTTAGAGTCCCACGATAGGGCAAACTCTGGGGTCCGGCGAGCTGATCTCGTGGTAGGACTAAATTGAGTGAGACGCATTGGGGCATGCCTGAGGATGCCTGAGGTGACCAGCGGTCAAGATAAAGATGCGTTAAGCACACACTTAAGACGTTTGGTGGTGATTAACGGTTATATCAGTCAGTAATGGGGTCTTGTAAGTCAAAGCCCAAACGGTGTCCCTCCGGCGTGAGTGGCCCAAAGGTGAAATATATGACTGATAAGTATGGTCCTAAAAGTGTTGAATTTCTGCAAAAATGGATCTGTAAGGATGGATTTCCTGATTGGGGGGGTCGCTTTCTGTAGAAGTTATTACTACTTTGAGAGACAAAATCAATGGTGAAATTCAGAAGTTACAGACAAGTATGAGGCAGAGTAAAAAGGATAGAGAAAAGCTGATGCAGTTACAGTTAGAAAACGGCGCGGCTGAGATGTGGTTGACAGAGGCAAAGGCACGTAGGGATAAACAAGAGCAGAACAGAAGGGACAATGAACGGAAGAAAAAGGATAGAGAAAATACACACACCACACAAAAACAATTTTTTCATTCTCCTGGGAATCCCACACCACCGCCATATGAATGTGATTGACCCGTTCCACCCGACCCCATCCTACTAACCCCTTCACCGCAGCATTGTACCCAGCGCTGCCTGGCCCATATGCCGTTGGAAAGGATGACGACTCATTCCCTTTCCCACCCAAGGAAGACCCAACCATGCCAGCCCTTGAAGGGGCAGTAGGAGAGGACGAGGAAGGGCCGTTGAGCAACGAGCTCAGGCAGTTGAAGCAACCCTCAATCTATGGAAAACCAGCATCCCAGAGCAGACGGGGACCGCCAGAAAACAAGAGGGTGAACAGCATACGCCTTTGATGCCCATGGTGGAGGTTATGGGACCAGCGGGGCCACAAGTTGTCTTTAGGCCGTGGGCACCAGAAGACATCTCCAAGTTTGCTGCCACCCTGACGCATTTGGAAAACGATCCCATGTACTTTTGTGAGCAACTGAAAGCATTCTGTGAAACTTGTCATCCTACTTTCTTTGAATTAAGAAGAATAGTGGCACAGAAGTGTACTCCCACTAACATGGCGGAACTGATGCCCGTGTTCACCGTCGATGTCAGACCCGACAACAAGGACTGGGGAACAGTGACTGATGACCATAATAAGGACTACAAACGTGCCATAGACAGATTGATTGAAACCATCCATGAACACTGCAGAAAAACCTCTGACCTCTCTAAGGTGGCCCAATGCAAACAAAAAGATGATGCAGCACCAGGGGATTACTTCCACAGGCTTTAAAAGGTGTTCAATGGAGCAGCAGGAATACCCTGCCCAGAAAAGAACTACATGGAAGACAAAGGGGTGTATGGCACGCACCTCAACATGTGGTTCATGACTGGTCTGTTGCCCAACTTGGCAGCTGATGTGAAACAGACCTGCATTGGATGGGAGTCTCAGACGTCTGAAGAAATACTCCGTCACGCTGATCACCACCACCAGAAACATGAGTCTGTTACTAAAAAGAAATCCAAGGACAAGGAAGATAATCTGGAAAAGGCTCTGCTCACAATGGCTCAGTGGGCCCCTACTCCACCTCAACAACCCACCGGCTCTGCTGTTAGCCCCAACCAATGCCGTAACTGTGGCCAAGATGGACACTGGATGCGGCAGTGCCCACAACTGCCAACCTGCAGCTACTGCAAGCAAGCTGAACACTGGGCCACAGCCTGTCCCGTGAGATCAAGGTCTGATCCTCGAGGATGTGGGAGAGGAAGAGGCAACTTTCAGCAGCGCAATCGTGGATCCTGGCCCCGACAAAACCCTGCCCAGTCACCACACCCTTTCCCTCAGGCACCGCCACCGCAACTCCAGCCTCAACAGCCACAGCAGTGACGCCAGGCAGATAAGACTGGAACATGTGCGCTCTCTCTACCATCACCCCAAGCAGACGCCGCACATTTGCTTGCCAATAAAAATCACGCTGCAGCCACACACACACACCCCATACTGACGACATGCCGGCAATGACATTTGCATCATATTATACTTCTCACTTCAGAGATTTACCAATCTAACCTGTTAAAGTTTCAGGGAAGATGACAGATTTTATGGTAGACTCTGGGGCCACTAAGTCAGTATTGTCATCAGCTTCTGTGTTAAAACCTCCCCTTACCTCTTGTTCCCTCACATCACAAGTGGCGAGTGGAGGTTTCACACATGAGTTTTTCACTGAACCACTGTCATGTACAGTGGATGGGAAAACATTCACTCACAACTTCCTATTTTCACCTCAGTGTCCCTTCAGCTTGTTAGGCAGAGATTTAATGTGCAGCTTGTCACTCTTACTTTCCTGCACACCACAGGGAACCCAAATTGAAACTCCCAGCACAACTTTTGCCAAAATTCCATCTCTGCTGTACATTTATGAATGGGCACCGACAGATGAAGGGCAGAGCTTCCATTTGGTTGAAATGGGAAAGAAGCTCTCGCCACATACTACTATTTCCATGCCACCACACAGAACACATTGCACATCACATCTCTCGCAGGGCCCTGACACAGAATATGAAAATCATTGGTTAGAAGTTAAACCTACCCCATTGCAAACAACACGTGTGGGCAGCAGACTTCATTTTCCTACTGATCACACTCACACTTTGCATGTCTACCGTGTTCTCAGTAGACATGCACACAGCCACCCACATGATTCATTCACAAAAGCCCCCCTCCTCAGCATGGAGCGATATGGGTGCTCGGGCCCTTGCTGCTCATCACGCTGATGACTGGGTTTCATCTGCACCACTTCCCCATGCCGGCCTCACTACAGTTTCATTTTCCCCCTCTTTGCAGATGTTTCGTGCAGAGTATACAATTTCACTTTCCTGTGAGCATTTCATCCAAACTTTGGATGATAACAGGTGGTAGAGATGGATGAAACCTGTTTCATGCCCTCTGTATAGAGTCAGGAAGACCACATGCTCTCACGTGTACCACCATCTCTGTGGGCTGCGCATAAATATGATGTGGGGCTTATGAAAAATTGCCCTCCGGTGATTATAACCCCGAAGTCTGATTTCAGACCCAAATGCATACAGTACCTGCTCAGGTCTGAGGCACATGATGGCATCACTCCTGTCTTTGAATCACTTTTAAAATAGGGGATTATTGTTCCCGCACCAAATTCTCAAGTGTGTACACCAAAAAAGATCAGAGATGAGGGCTGTAGCATCATCTCACTTTGGCTCAGCAATAATTATTCTTCTGTTTAAAGACATTTTGTTTCACCCAGGAGTAAGACAGTCAAGAACTGATTTTCTCCCCCAGGCCACAGCTGAAATCCCATTCCTTTGTTAAAACCAGTCTAAAGAATTCAACTAATGCATTTCCTGTTTTGACTCTTTATTGCCCCCATAAACTGGAGACATGGAACAGACCTGAGGAGCCCCTCATTGCCACACCGATTCACAGCTCAATAAAATTTCCTTAAACTGTGGGACATGCTGGATTTAACCAGTGAACTTTAAAGTACATTATTACAAACTCAATTCTAAATCTTCCCTTCTTTTCAGGACTATGAAAAGCAAATGGACTCTGATGTTTTAATGTGGAAAATCAATAATATGTGTGAAATGCATTAATCTGTGATTTTATATATATACGCATGTTAAAAATGTTTAAATGAATGTTTATTCCTGCATGTTGATTTAGAAGCACTGCTCATAAGTTACTAATCACTAAGGTTAGCTTAGTTACACATAAGTGTGTAAAAGCATATTCCAATGTATTAAAATTGTGTGTATCTCTGTTGACCGATATCCAATTTCACCCAGCCTTCACTGAGCCCCAGCTTCTCCATCCTATTGGTCTCTCGCAGACAAAGCCCGTCATTGGACTAAAGTTCGTCAAGCCCGCCCACGAAGGAGGCTCATTGGCTGAGATTCCGGTCAACCCGGAAGCCCGTGAAAGCTCAACAGAACTTATAAAAGGAGGAAAACCCCCTGCTACTTTCTCTTTTGGACTCTCTTTTTTTCACCTCTTTTGGCCTCCGTTCACCTCTCTTTCGGCTCTCTTTTCGCCTCCGTTCACCTCTTTCTTTTGGACTCGCTCTTTTGCTCCGCTCTTTTGTCTCTCTTCATTGTCTATTGTCTACACACAGCAAGAAAGAACTTTGGGAAGAACAAAGGACTGTCCGAACAAAGACTTCTACCACGTGCTGCTTTTCCGAGCACAGAGCAGATAACTCGTAATTTGTTTATGTAACTTTGTATTTTAATGTTTTTTCTTTTTCTCTTAAATGCCTAGGAATTCCTATTTCTTTGAGCTCAATTCTTAATCGGAGTTAAACTCCAACTTTTATTTATCTCTTTTTTTCTTTGTTAAACTTTCTGTAAAACCACCGTTTGTTTTAATTTTAATGTAAGTTTTAATCTTGACTTTATTCTTAGAATATTTTTCTTAACCAATCACACACCAGAAGCTATTATTTTTATCTAAAGTCCAAAACTCTTTAATTTGAGATCGGATTAGATATCTTTAATTAATTATTACTGAAGGCCTCTGAGAAGACGCAGCTCCCCACATCACACGCAGCTGAGGAATCAGCGCGCTTCTGCAGGATTTCAACCATTGAGATCAAACCTACGATCTCATACATCTCATCCATCGTTGAGAATATTTGCAGGACAAATATTCTGGGTTTTGCCCCTGAACAACACATCAAAGCTTCATGAGGACGATGAAAGAACGTTGACCAGATCAACGGGGAATCATCACCATCGAGGAATCACGTGAGCTGCAAACTTTAATTCATCTGCTGAATTAAACGTCTGAGGTAATAATTTGTATATCTAATCAGAAGCAAATTAAGAAGCCCTTAACATAACTCTTCTTTTTGTTAAAACTCCGTTTTTATTTTCTTAAGATTAATCCAGGACTTTTCATATAATTAGTAAACTTTCTCCATAAATTTACGTTGTTTCCATAATCTGTTAACTCAAACTGATAGAAATTCATTTCTCAGTTAACCCTGGTTCCAAAAATATTGACATTGTTTATCTATCATTTACAAGATTGATTTTATGATTAATGAAATTACCACAATGTCTGTTAATCATTTCGTTTAATAAATATGTGAAAATGAGAGAAGTTGTTGAGAATTTATTTCATTCTGAGTCTGTTTCAAGCCCAGGTATCGAATTCACGGAAAAATTTTCGAGACTGATTTTTAATTAATTTATTGAGTGATTATACAGGTATAAAGTGAAATTAAAATTAAAATTGCTTCTTAAAGATAGAAGCTGGTGCCCCTACGAGTGTTATTGACTTTTCTGGTGTATATGAAACAAAATTTGATCTCAGATTCCCATACATCAATATAAATTAAATAATTTATACCTGATCATATTTATTAATTTCATATATTCTCTTACTGGGCCAACCTGCTGAACGCCGTTTTGTTGAAGACCTCCAGGCCGTTGATGCTGCCGTCATCCAGCGTGCCCCTGTGGTCCCTATCCCCCATACCATTTTGACTCAAATTCCTCCAAATTCAACTTGCTTTACAGTGGTGGATTTGTCAAATGTGTTTTTCAGCATCCCCATCCACAAAGACTCACAGTTTTGGTTCACATTCCAATTCAATGGGGCTCTTTACACATTCACCAGATTGGCCCAGGGCTACTGTGAAAGTCCAACCATCTATAACGCGACTCTCAAGAGCTCTCTGAGCTCTCTTCAACTGTCAGAAGGCTCCGTCTTGATTCAATATGTCAATGACCTTTTGCTGTGTGCGCCAAATGAGGCACAATGCTAAGCAGACTCTTTGAAGCTCTTGTCACCTTGCTGCAGAAGGCCACAAGGCTTCAAAGCCAAAATTGCAATTTTGCAAACCAATGGTCACATTTTTGGACCACCAAATCTCTAATCAAGGCAAATCTCTCTCTCCAAAGCGTGCACAAGCAATCTGTCATATGGACAAGCCTAAAACTAAGAAAGAACTTTTCTCCTTCCTTGGCATGGCATCCTATTGCCGTTCCTTTATTCCTGAATTCTCATGCATTGAGAGACCAATGCATGACATCATTCCATCAAAGAGTCCCTCACACTTCCCTCTAGAGTGGACATCCGCTGCGAATGACTCCTTTGAAAAAATGAAGAGAGCTCTTTTGGCTCTTCCAACACTTTCACTTCCTGATCCATGTAAACCTTTTGTTCAGTATGTTGATGAGAAGTCCGGATGCATGACCTCCGTTCTCCTGCAGCCCCACGGTGACAGACTTCGCCCCGTTTCGTATTACTCCTGCAAGTTGGACGCTGTTGCAGCAGGACTTCCACTCTGTCTCTGGGCTGTGACTGTGGCAGAACGTGCTGTAGTGGCATCCCGTGACATTGTTCTGTATTCTCCGCTCACTCTGTATGTTCCTCATGCTGTTGCACTGCTTCTGAATGAGCAGAAGTCGTCACATCTCTCTCACGCAAGGTGGCTTAGATATCATTCTACCCTCCTTGAATCACCAAACCTTACTGTCAAACGCTGTGCACAGCCAGTTAACCCAGCTACCAATCTCCTCCCACCTTTTTGTGACGATGACACAGACTGTGACCATGACTGTTTGTCCTTGCTGGACTTTGTCACTTCTCCCAGACCTGACCTCTCCGACACTCCATTGCCATACCCAGACCTTGTCCTGTATGTTGATGGCTCTGCATCTGTTGACCCCTCTGTAGGCCGCAACAAAGTGGGCTAGGCAGTGTGTGATGACCACTGTACGTTGCTTTCTGGCTCCTTGCCTCCTCATCTTTCTGCACAAGCTGCAGAACTTGTTGCCTTTGCAGTGGCCTGCACTTATGCAGTGGGCCAATCTGCTACTATTTACACTGACTCACGCTATGCCTTTGGTGTGGTTCATGATTTTGGTGCGCTGTGGCGTGAACGGAACTTCCTCACGTCTGCAGGGTCACCCATAAAGAACTCCTCTTATGTTGCCTGCCTTCTCGATGCCATCCTCCTTCCTTGGCAATGTGCAAGTGCATGGCCCTCACTTCCTCTTCTGATCCTGTTTCCCGGGGCAATGCTCGTGCTGATGCAGCAGCTAAGGCTGCAGCTTTCTCCTTCTCTGCCACCCACTGTTCCCCTCCCTTCCTTCCACCTTTGTGTTTGTCTTCCTCTTCCACGTCACCTAATGATTCCCTTACTTCTATACAATCCGTTTCATCTTCACAGGAATATCAGCAATGGACCAAGAACGGCTGTCACAAAAATCGCGTTGGTGTGTGGAGAGCCCTGAATGGCCTCCCCTGTTTACCAACTCATTTTTTCAATCATTTTGCTAAATTGACACATGGGAGAGACCATGTGTCAAGAGAAAGGATGATACAACCATTGCACGCGAATTGGTTCACTACTGGTTTCACTGTTTATGCTGACAATTTTTGCAAAAAGTGTCTAATCTGTGCCACTAACAATGCTCACAGAGTCCCCAAACAGGTTCCAGCAGCACACCCGCCCCCTGCAGGACCGTTTCAACATCTCATGATGGACTTCATTGAATTGAACCCAGTTGAGGGTAAAAAATACTGTTTGGTAATGGTTGACATGTGGTCCAAATGGGTAGAGGCCTTTCCAGCTAAACATGCAACAAGCACTGTTGTGGCCAGAGCATTACTGTCAGAAATCATTTCCAGATGGGGAATACCAGAGAAAATCTCCAGTGACAATGGTAAACATTTAGTAAATGAAGCACTGACCAATTTGAGTAATACATTGGGCTTTGATTTGAGAAAACATTGTGCCTACCACCCACAATCAGGTGGTGCTACTGAGCGTGAAAATGGCACTTTGAAAAACAAACTTGCCAAACTTGAAGATGAAGCTGACCTGCCCTGGACTAGATGCCTTCCACTGGCACTCAAGTACATGCGCATGCGAGTCAGGAAGAAATATAACATGTCACCCTTTGAGATTTTGTTTGCTCGCCCTCCCTTTCTAGGTTTCTTTGCGGAGAGAAAGACACTGCCTCCTCTAACCACTTCCCATTTTGAAAATGCAATGTTATCTTATTGCTCTGCCTTGTCCTGCCAACTGCAAAACATTTCTCAACAGGTAAAAGCTGCTCTGCCCAGACCTGCCAAGGGGCTCCTCCATAACATAAGACGAGGTGACTGGGTGGTGGTTAAGAGCTTCAAACGGAAGAATTGGCACAGCAAACGGTGGTTGGGCCCATACCAAGTCCTTTTGACAACATTCACGGCTGTGAAAATCGGTGAGAGGTCAACGTGGATCCACGCAACACACTGCAGAAAGGTTCCAGGGGTCAAGCCAGAAGAACCTAAACCAGACCAGGAGTAAGAAGCAGATGGTGATTAGCCACAATCACCACCCCACGTTGTAGACTAGGACAAGAAGAAGCAGACATCGCACTGTTGCACCCGACAGCCGTCACAAACAACCTGAGTGTACGCTGAACGCTGCTCAGTAGAAAGATAAGGTAAGATAAGATAAGATAAGCCTTTATTAGTCCCACAATGGGGAAATTCCAGGATGGGGAAATTCCAGGATTGCAACAGCACAGGGATAGCAACACTCAGAGCAACAATCAGAAGGCAAGAAAAAACAAGAGCAGCTAGTATACATATGTACATATTAATATAAATATATATTTATATATATATAAACATACACCATGCATACCATTTACACTGACACTGACATTCTGACGGACAATTCAAACCTATGCCAACATCTGCTCATGGATGACATTCAGCAAGATCGATGATGATGTCGCGACTGGACCACATGGGACTTCTTCTGTACAGGGCTCTTTATCTTATTGTTGGTCAACTTAACTGTCTGATGATTTGTTTCTATGCCCCATCACGCCATCCTCCACGGATGCAACCTCTTGTAGTCTCTAAGCGGACTGTTCGTGATGTTAGTTCTAGAGAAGTTATCAATGATATATTGCTGCTAGCAGAAGACAGGGGGAATTTTTCCTCAGCTTTCCTTCTAAACTCATGGTACTGTTTTGCCCACTTCCTTGCAAAGCAGAAAAAAGCTATGAACGGTTATGTCTGCACTAGAATGCCTGTAGCTGCCACCAATCCTCATGTTTCCCCTACATCATTTAACTCATCTGACCTCTTTCCCGATATTCTGAGGTTGGCATTGTTCCCTAACTTCTTAAATCAAATTGTACAGAAAACAACAGGTCACAGTTTACCCCCTATGCCACCCTACACAGGGAGGAATTTTTCTAAAATCCTGGCAATAAAATGCTGTGACAATACACCCCTCTTTGGCCCAGTCCAATACCCCCCAAACTCTGAATTCATATGTTATTCTTGCCTTGAGAGACAGCAGTCACATTTTTCTTCCCTCCTCTCGTCTGCCTTTCTGACCTATTCCCAGCTTTGCAATGTTGCGTTTTTGTCTGTGTTTAGTCGCTCTTCTCCTGCTGAATCTTAATCTAAACGGAAATTATGGATTTGGAAGCGGCTTAAATGTGCTATTGTCACTATTTTTCAACAAGAATCGGGCCAAGGGGGAGCCCAAGAATTGGAACCTGCGAGGAGACTCATGGACATTGGAATTCATGCGTCTGTGGAAACATTATTGGTTATGATCTCAGGACTTCTATTTTTGGCTGTGAAGTTCCCTGATGCATCAGAAATTGAAGGAAGGTGAGAGAGCTGATCAAAGCGGACCCGGCAAGCTCCTTCATCAAATTCGACCAGTTGGGGAGGGCACGAGTAGCGGCAAACGGTGAACTGAATGACAGTGATTCAGTGGAGGAATACATCTGGAGCCCTGTGCTCTCCATGGAAAAAAGCTTAAGCCTGCACATGGAAATTATGAAAGCACAGAATTGCACGGGTGAGGAAAAATTCTATTCTCTGAGTGCACTGTGCTGATTTGATTTGACCTTGTCTTTGGTGCCCCGTGTTTACATTCCTCCTGACGAAGATAAGTGGAAGGAGCGGCTCTGCCTGCTAACCCAAACAAGACACAGTTGTTATTGTTTCAACGGATGAACGCTCAAGGACAGTGCACCATGTGACAATTTACCACCTGCAAGCAGAGCGAGAGATGCTAGACTGTTTAGATCACATGACTTTAACATCTATCCACTGCCAGGAGGCGCCCTCTGCTGCTCACTAGCAATTGACACACCTACACTTGCATTCAACATTACACTACTGACACAATTACTGATATATATTCACAATACACTGACTCTCTCAACTACTGCTTTGTCATTGTGTGATCTATTGTCTGCTAATTGTGCATTTGAGAGTTTTTTTCTTGTAATCAAAATTTTGGTCATAAAATGAGCTCTATTTTGATCAACAATGCTTTTTTCTCTCTCCTATTGTGTTTTTCCCTATCCTTCCCCCCTCCCCCCTCTTCACCCCCCCCATTCGACTGGCGCCTTCGGGCTGCCCCGGCTATGGGATGCGCTTACTGAGCGTGCCCAATGTCAAGTCAAATTTCAATTCTCCTGTATGTATTACGTATGGTAGTATTGACAATAAACCTTATTCATTCATTCATTCATTATGCTAATAATCTCACTCTTACCCTGCCCAGGGTGAAAATGGGCTCTGTTCCCACAGCTTATTGTTCCCATACCTACTCACCATGTACCACTAATGACCAGGGTCACATAAATACCACTCACGCCCTGCCAGGTACAGCATGCAAACCTTACTATTTGATCCCTGATGTTATGGGAGCAATGCCACAAGATGATTTTATGTGACTATGCGGTGCTTATCCAGTATGTATCAGGCGTTGCCTGAGAATTGGGTGGGCCACTGTGCCGCAGTGCGTGCTGCTGACCACTCTTTCATTGTGACTGCTAATCCCTTGGATTGGTCTGACCACAGGTCATGAAGGAACGTTTTCCCACATGATTCCATTTCAGGCATTGACGTGCCTAAAACCCATAAGCTCTGGACAAATGCTCAGAAAGTTGCTCTCTCTGTTTCCATGGGTCGGTGTAGGTAAGCTCTTGCTGCGCATGGAGACATTACACTATCGTGTGGGAACCTTTGCAAACATGACTCTCTTAGCCCTTAAGGGAATTCAAGATGAGCTGCATGCCCTTAGACTAATGGAATTACAAGACAGGATGGTATTAGATCAGCTAACAGCATCACAGGGTGGGGTCTGTGCAATAGTGGGAATGGACTGCTGCACCTATGTCCCTGCTAATGATGCCGACACTGGAATTACCTCCAAAGCCATTCAAAACCTCACAGCTCTTGCTTTTTCTTTTTTTTTTTACTTTGACAGTCTTGAACAGAATGGTCATATATGACCAAGAGAAGGGAAATGCGGTGGGAATTCATTGTCGATGCATTAATTTACTGCCTATGCATTAATCTGTTGAGTAACTACGGATCATTTGTTTTGTAAGTGTGTGTCAATATATGAATTGTTCTTATATCCATATATGAACTGTTTTTATATACTGCCTATTGTAACCTTATTAGGGTATAAGCTGCATAGGGTTTATCGGGCTTCACAGAAACAGTATAAGAGTGAAGGATGACCGAAGCTACATTAACAAGCTGTTTGACATATCTGTTTTATTTTGTGTTCCAGGGTGAAGTTTTTGTGTCACACTGACCTGTTAAGGTCTTCATGCTCTCTCTCTCCCTCCTCCTGCTCTCCACTCTGTTATCAGCATTTCAGATGTAACACTGAAGGCAAAAAAACAAACAAAAAAAACCTGTGGCTCTCTCTGTTGGAAGAGCAGAGCTGACTTTTTTTTTCTGCTCTCTGTTCCTCGTGTTGCTGACAGCAATAAAAAGGCTATTCATCTTACAGATCCGTCTGATTATTTACTCCAGGACCTTAAAGGTGTTTAGATAAAATTTGGCTACAGATTTTATTGTCAATACTACTATATGTGCAGGACATACAGGACAATTGAAATGGTGTTTCTCTCTATATATATTGGTGTGCATTTTATAAAAAGAAAGGAATTAGGCTGGATTAAAAAAAAACAAACAAACAGCGACAGCAGCAGTCTATGTCCAGTCTATATACAGTTACATACATTGACACAGCGACATTTCGGGCAAAGAGTGCTTCTTTCAGTAAATGGGAATACATTGGGGTAAGATCATCTAATACAGACCTGGGCATTGTACAGCCCCCGGGCTGCATACGGCCCTTTGGTTGACTCCGACCAGCCCGCGTGAGGTTAATTGTAAATTTCAAAATAAACACGTTTTCTAATTTTACCTAATGCATGGACTAAAGCTGCACTACTTTTACTTTGAAGTTGTTTTTTTAATTCATGTGCATAATGACGCAATACGTAAATCAATACTGTGCAGGACTGAATCTACCTTGTCACAAGCAGATGACTTTAGCCCTTTAAAATGCCCGTGCACGCTAAAAAAAGAAAGGTAGATGCTGAATGCAGGGTTTAACAAAACATGGACTGCTAAGTATTTATTTACTTGGCTATGGACGAGTTGTGATGTCCGTGACACAGCCCAGCTACTTATATTTGTCCGTGGGATAACGGACTTCAAAATTACGGAGGAACTGGCAGCAATGCGGTCAATGAAAGGGACGACAGCAGGGAGAGATCGGTTCACAGAGGTAAATGCATGCATGGACATGCTGGGGCTGACTGGGAGTTGTGACACCTCCCAGTCTGGGACAGACTGGGAGGTGTCACAACGGACGGTTGTCCAAATCTGACGGGGAAAAATGTTGGACTTTTGAAACGTATGCAAGATAAAGTGACTGAGATCGACGCAGATCAGAAATGGGCATTTTTGCATTGTATTATACATCAGCATGTGTTGTGCAAGTCAGTGCTAAAAATTAACCATGTTAATAATGTTGTAACTAAAATAGTTAACTTCATCAGGGCACGAGCATTGAATCAGACAGTTTGTTGTACTTTTGGAGGAGCATGAGACTGAACATAGTGACATCGGCTACCACACAGCTGTCAGATGGCTCAGCCTGGGCAAAGTGCTAAAAAAGAGTTTGGGACCTGAAAGCAGAGATTCAAGAGTTTTGTGAGAAGAAAGGCAAAGGCATCCCAGAGCTGTCAGATGAGGACTGGATGGCAGATTTTGCATTTGCTGTTGATGTGACTGTACTGATGAATGAACTGAACACCAAACTGCAAGGCAATGGCCTTTTTGTTTATGAAATGCACAGCCTGGTGAAGGCTTTCATGAAAAAGTTGCAGTTTCTTTCAAGCCGACTGGAACGCAACACTCTCACTCACATGCAAACTCTGAAAGAAGTCACACCATCAGCTAATCACCTCCGCAGATACTCATCCATGTTAGTAGCACTGCATGGTGAGTTTTCAAAGCGATTTGAAGATCTCAGAACAATCGAGGATGAATGCACATGATTTCCTCTCCCTTTACCTGCAGTGTGGATAATGCACCCAGTTATGTTCAGCTCAAACTAATTGACCTGCAGGCTGATGTGATATTGGCAGAGCACTTTAAGTCAGGATCATTGCTGGATTTTTACTCTTCTCTCAAGGAAGAGAACTTTCCAAGCATGAGGAGACATGCTCAGAAGATGTTGGTTCTCATTGGCTCTACCTACATATGTGAACAAACATTCTCAGCGATGAAGTTTATCAAATCCAGTTATAGATCCTCTCTCACTGATGATCATCTGTCAGCTGTGCTTCGCATCTCCATCTCAGACATTCAACCTGACTTTGATGTATTCGTTAAAGCCCAGCAGAGACTAGATTTCTCTCATTGAACAAGAAAAAAGAACTGAAAAACACCAAGTGAGGTGGTTAGACTACAAATGTAGGCATGTACACACGTGGACAAAATTGTTGGTACCCCTCTGTTAATGAAAGAAAAACCCACAATGGTCACAAAAATAACTTGAATCTGACAAAAGTTGTAATAAATAAAAAGTCTATGAAAATTAACCAATGAAAATTAGACAATGCTTTTGAATTGTGGTTCAACAGAATTACAGGCCTGGACAAAAATGATGGTACCCTTAACTTAATATTTTGTTGCACAACCTTTTGAGGCAATCACTGCAATCAAACGATTTCTGTAACTGTCAATGAGACTTCTGCACCTCTCAGCAGGTATTTTGGCCCACTCCTCATGAGCAAACTGCTCCAGTTGTCTCAGGTTTGAAGGGTGCCTTCTCTAGACGGCATGTTTCAGCTCCTTCCACAGATGTTCAATAGGATTTAGATCAGGGCTCATAGAAGGCCACTTTAGAATAGTCCAATGTTTCACTCTTAGCAATTTTGGGGTATTTTTAGCTGTGTGTTTTGGGTCATTATCCTGTTACAAGACCCATGACCTGTGACTGAGACCAAGCTGTCTGACACTGGGCAGCACATTTCCTCTCTAGAATACCTTGATAGTCTTGAGATTTCATTGTACCCTGCCCAGATTCAAGACACCCTGTGCCAGATGCAGCAAAGCAGCCCCAGAACATAACACAACCTCCTCTATGTTTCACAGTAGGGACAGTGTTCTTTTCTTGGTATGCTTCATTTTTGCGTCTGTGAACATAGCACTGATGTGCCTTGCCAAAAAGTTCCAGTTTTGTCTCGTCTGTCCATAGGACATTCTCCCAGAAGCTTTGTGGCTTGTCAACATGCAGTTTGGCAAATTCCAGTCTGTCTTTTTTATGATTTGTTTTCAACAGTGGTGTCCTCCTTGGTCGTCTCCCATGAAGTCCACTTTGGCTCAAACAACGACGGATGGTGCGATCTTTTGTTACCATTCGTATTATCCGTCTCCTCCTGCGGCCACGTCCAGGGAGGTTGGCTACAGTCCCGTGGATCTTAAATTTCTGAATAATATGTGCAACTGTACTTCCGGTTATGGCTGCCACGTAGGACGGACATGTCTCGCTCTGCTCTGCTCCTGGAGAAAAAAAATCGGCAAATAACTCTCTCATTTGGGACAGAACGTATCCCAGCATTTGGGCGAGGATATGTCGGCGAAGCCTAAGGCTGGAAAACCAGGAAAAGGAAAAAGCGAGCCGCCGAAACAGTCCAAATTAACGGACTTTCAGGTCTGTGACGCAGCAAACAAAACTCCATATATGGCGGAGGAGGCTGGCAACGGTGCGATGTCTGCGGGGGGAGGCGCAGATGCGCTGATGGCTGCCATGAGTTCAATGAGAGCGGACTTTTCCTCTAGATTTGATGGGATTATGACAGCGTTGGAAGGAATAAGAAAGGAATTGGGTGACTGTGTAGAACGAACGGCGCAGATGGAGCTCCGTCTCGCTAGTGCTGAAGATGACGTCACCCGTCTTCAATTAAAGGTGCGCACTTTGGAAAAAAAAATAAATCTCTGGAAGATAATATTTTGGATTTGGAATCTCGGTCGAGACAGAATAATTTGAGGCTGGTGGGTCTTCCAGAGGAATCAGAAGGTCGGGACGTATGTTCCTTTCTGGAAAAGTGGATTCCGGAGGTGCTGGGCAGCGAGGAGTTGCAATCAGCAGTGGTTCTGGAAAAAGCACATCGTATTGGCCCACGGAGAGATAAGGGACCGCCGAGGACCTTAATTATGAAGTTTCTTAGCAACAGAGACAGGATGAAGATCTTCAACGCTGCACGTGCTAAAGGAGAGATTAAACACCAGGACCAGCAGGTGCGGTTCTACCCAGATTTGGCCACAGGAATCCAGCAATTGAGGAAGCAGTTTGATCCCGTACGTAAGGAGCTGCGCAACCTTGGGATTCGTCATGGTGTAATCTATCCTGCGAGACTGCTGACCACGTATGAGGGCAGAACCCACATCTTCAAGACCCCAGAGGAGGCGCAGGAGTTCATCAAGAAGATCAAAGAAGAAGAAGAGACTGGTGGGAGCTAAGCATGAACAAAATATAAGGTAGAATAATTAAGCATTTGCACAGGCATCTGACTGACTTGAAGTAAATAGTAAGTTTACAAAATATAGATTGTATTATATATTAAAAAAACAAAACAAAAACAAAACAAACAAACAAAAAAAAAACTATGATGTACAAAGTTGTTAAAAATTTTGGAGTTAAGTTGGAAAACTACAGAGGAGAGTTAATGTTACGTCATTAAAAGCAGTAGAGTTAGGGTGATTGGGAGGATGAAGAAGGAGTGGCTTAGGCTGTTCCCCGTGGGTGTGGAACGGTCGATGGCTATATCGGGAGACAGAATTTTTCTTTTGATTTTGGGGGGTTTGCCACAAGTGTGGGAAGGGGAAATTTGTTTGTGTGTAGTTTGTAGGATGAATGTTCAACCACTCATGTTTTTGCTTCTCTGTATGAGCATGTTTACACTGCAAGGTAATCCCAAACTCTCTATTGATCATGGACCAAAGTGTTAATCTTAATTTAACTTCATGGAATTGCAGAGGTCTACAAAATTTAAAAAAACTTAAACAAGTTATGAATAAAATAAAGGACATGGGTTCAAGAATTGTGTTTTTACAAGAAACTCATCTGATAGAGGAGGATGTTAAAAGAATTAGGAGTAGATGGCAGGGAAGTGTATTCACCTCTTCATTTTCATCCCGAGCCAGGGGAGTTATGACTCTCATACATAAATCAGTTCCTTTTCAAGTGAAAAATGTAATTGGAGACAAATTTGGAAGATATGTAATCATTCAAGGTTCTTTGCTATTAGAAAATATAAATCTTGTGAACTTATATGGTCCCAATATAGATGATCAGAAGTTCTTTGCTAATTTATTTCTCATCTTATCATCACTTACAGGGCAACATATAATAGCAGGGGATTTTAATTGTACATTGAATCCAGGTGTGGATAGATCAACAGGACTGGATTGTACGCACATTGGATGTAGGATGACTATTAATCATTTTATGAAAGAATTGAGATTGTTAGATATATGGAGAGAAATGAAACCACAAGTTAAAGCCTATTCTTGTTATTCCAGTACCTACAAGACATTCTCACGTATTGATTATTTTTTGATTTCCACAGAATTAAGGTCCAAGATTCAAAACTGCTTTTATGATAACATCGTGATCTCTGATCATGCACCCTGTTGTCTAATATATGTAGATAAAAAATTGACAAAGGAATCAGGTAGATGGCAATTTCAGCATAAATGGCTTCAGGATGAGGAATTTGTCAAGTATATAGAAAAACAGATAGACGAGTTCTTTGACATCAATACTACACAAACATCAGCATGTGTAAAGTGGGAGGCTTTCAAAGCTTTTATTAGGGGACATATTATTAGTTATACAGGATCAAAATCTAAGAAGACTCGAGAGGAGAGAGCTAAATTGGAACATAAAATAAAAAGTCTTCAGGAAAAAGTGTATGCAGGAAGTGACCCAAGGTTGGAGAATGAATTACTGATTTTGAGAGCTGAATACGACAAAAAATCAGCGAATAGAGCTGCCTCGAGTCTTCTAAGATTGAAACAATCTTTTTATGAACAAGGTGAAAAATCAGGAAAATTATTAGCATGGCAGATTAAACAATTGGAAACACCAATTACCAGTATTATAAGTAACGGACAGGTAGTTATAGATCCTTTAGAAATTAATAGAGCCTTTAGAGATTACTATGAAAAATTATATGATACCAAAAATGAACCTGATTTAACAAAACTAAATGGGTTTTTGAACGAACTATCTATACCGTGTATTCCAAATGAAAACAGGGAGATATTGGAGTCTAAAATTAGTCAAGAAGAAGTTGGGCTAGCCATTGATAATATGAAATCAGGAAAAAGTGCAGGACCAGATGGTCTTCCAGTTGACCTTTATAAAAAATTTAAGAATAAATTAATAAAACCTTTTTTGGAAATGGTTTTAGAAGCATTTCAAAATAATAATTTACCATCATACATAAATAATGCCTTAATTATACTGCTGCCAAAACCAGGTAAGCCCTCTAATAAATGTGAAAATATGAGACCAATAAGCCTATTAAACGCCGACCTTAAGATAATCTGTAAAATTTTAGCAAGACGAATACAAGAAATTTTACCAAATATTATTAATCGAGATCAGAATGGCTTTATAAAGGGTAGACAAGGCTTCCATAATGTAAGAAGACTATTTAATATTATTTATTTTAATAAAGAAGCACCGGATACAGCTCTCCTATCATTGGACGCCGAAAAGGCCTTTGATAGAGTTGAATGGCCCTTTCTTTTTGAAGTCCTACAAAGGTTTGGACTTGGAAATAATTTCATAAAATGGGTTCAAATAATATACAATAATGCTACAGCAGAAATCCTAACAAATAACAATATTTCAAAACCAATAAAAATCAACAGAGGATGTCGACAAGGCTGTCCACTTTCACCTTTACTGTTTACTATGGCAATTGAACCTTTAGCGATAGCGATACGTTTACATTCACAATTATATGGAATTAAAGTTGGACCAACAGAACATAAAATCTCCCTGTACGCCGATGATATAATTTTGTTTATGTCGAATCTAAAAAAATCAATTCCAACCTTGTTGAATTTAATAAAGAATTTTGGGGAAATATCAGGATATAAAATAAATAAAACTAAATCTTCAATATTAATGCTAAATGAGACCCAGAGAAATTACCCAGCCCCTGAGGTAAATCAATTCAATGTTGTAAATCAGTTTAAGTATTTAGGAATCCATATTATGCCTAAGCTAGAATCAGTCGCCAGTGTCAACTATGAAGCCTTAATGTCAGATATCAATGAGTTAACTCAGAGATGGATGTCACTACCAATGTCGATGATCGGGAGAATCAATATACTTAAAAGTAATATTTTACCTAAAATACTTTATTTATTTCAATACATTCCCTTATCACCACCTTTAGATCTATTCTCAAGAATAAAAAAAAAGTTAGTGGAATTTATATGGAACAACAGGAGGGCTAGATTACGTTTGTCTTTATTATATTTACCATTTGATCGTGGAGGTCTGAAATGTCCAAATTTTATGTTGTATTATTGGTCGGCACAACTGAGGTCTATGACATATTATTTTTCATCAAATGATCTCCCTCACTGGACTGAAATGGAATCATACAATTTACCTTTACCTCTTCCCATATTCATATACTCAGATTCGGCAAAAAAATTACAAAAACAAGTTAAAAATCCATTTGTAAAGCATATGATCAAAATATGGTGTGAAGCTAAAAACTATTTAAAAGAACCACAGTTATTGTCACAATTTAGTCCAATATGGGGTAATCAATATTTTAAACCAGGGAGAGCGGACGCTGTATTTAAAGTATGGAATTTAAAAGGGATACAAAAGATTCAGGATTTATATTTGCCATGTGCAGACAACATAATGTCTTTTGAAGAGCTGAGGATCAAATTTAATCTCAATAGAACACATTTTTTTAAATATCTTCAACTTAGAAACTTTATTCGATCAAATCAAAATAAAGCTCTCACTCGACCTATTTATTCATCCTTGGAAAAAATGATGATGAAAGATAGTAAAAGAAAGGGTATTATTTCAGAGTTTTATAACTCATTGACACTATCTTCAACTGAAAATTCACTGAAAAGATTAAACTACTGGAAAGAAGATCTGCAAATTGAAATTTCAGAGGAACAATGGGAATTGGCTTGTACAGAAGCTCAAACCAAATCAATAAATGCACGCCTTAAATTGATACATTTCAAATGGTTAATGCGGATGTATGTTACACCGGAGGAGTTAAATAGATATAACAAAAATATACCAGATACATGCACAAAATGCATGGAAAGTAAAGGAACCCTATTTCATTGTTTATGGGAATGTAGATTAATAAGAATGTTTTGGGAAGAGGTGAGGGTAACAATTGAAAAAATAATCTCAAAACAAATCATATTGAATCCTAAACTGTTTTTGTTGGGTCTGTACCCAGAAAAGCATAATTTTAATAAAAGTGAAAGAACATTCATAGACCTCAGTTTGCTTAATGCCAAAAAATGTATTGCACTATTATGGAAAAAGACTCATAGACCAGATGTGACTCAGTGGTTAAGACAGATGTTAACAAACCTTCCATTAGAAAGAATAACATATATACTGAAATCAAAGGAAATTGTGTTTGAGAATATATGGAGACCTTTTATTGATTATGTAAAAAATTTAAACATAACTCTTGAAGAAGAAGGTGAATGATGTGTGTGGACCTTGTAAATTCCAAACTGGTGAACATAATATGTATACCTATGTATTGGATTGTCTAGACTAAACAGAGGAGCATTGTTGAAGACTTGATTTTGTTGGTGGTTGTTGGTGTTTTTAGTGCATTTTTTTTTTGTAGTACTTTAGTGTTAGTGTTTGATTGTTTGTATCATGTTTGTTAAAAAAAAAAAAAAGGTTCAATAAAGATATTGTGGAAAAAAAAAATATGTGCAACTGTAGTCACAGGAATATCAAGCTGATTGGAGATGGTCTTATAGCCTTTACGTTTAACATGCTTGTCTATAATTTTCTTTCTAATCTCCTGAGACAACTCTCTCCTTTGCTTCCTCTGGTCCATGTTTGGTGTGGTACACACCATGTCACCAAACAGCACAGTGACTACTTGTCACCCTTTAAATAGGCCGACTGACTGATTACAAGTTTGTAGACACCTGTGATGCTAATTAGAGGACACATCTTGGTTGAACATGTCCCTATGGTCACATTATTTTCAATCTTTTCTAGGGGTACCATCATTTTTGTCCAGGCCTGTTTCATGAGTTTGTTTTTTAAAGTGATTCTGTCAAACTACAATTCAAAAGCATTGTCTGATTTTCATTGGTTAATTTTCATAGAATTTTTATTTATTACCACTTTTGTCAGATTCAAGTTATTTCTGTGACCATTGTGGGTTTTTCTTTCATTAACAGAGGGGTACCAAAAATTTTGTCCACGTGGTGAACTGGGACACTTTCTTAGGAGGCCTTTTTCTCAAAATCAGTTCAGTGACAATCATTACTATAATATGATGTATCTAGCTTAATATTTGGAGTACAAAGACAATATTGTAATATCTTTGGAAAGCTAAGAACCTCTTTCCAACAGTATATGGAACTCAAAATGTGTTTTGGGGTGAATGTGACTGAAAATGATCACTAATATAATGTGTCACAATGGTAAAAATGTTCACATTTTGTTTACCATTGTTTTGTGAAAACTGATTGAATAAATGACAATATTTGTAAGGCAACTTCACTTTTTCATTCCTTAATCATAACATATACTCTTACCAGTCTTACCAGCTTGTCAAAACAATGCTTTGTGCTGCTTTTTATAAAGAAATACAATTAATATTATGCAGAATTGAGTTCAGCCTTTTGGTCCAGCCCGCCACAATATTTTCTGTTTCTCATGTGGCCCCATGGAAAAAATAACTGCCCACCCCTGATCTAATACAATGTAAAAGCAATTCATTTTCTAAACATCAATTTATTGTCTAAACGTCAAAAACGTTTGATCACGTAAACAACAGATCTATTGTTCGACATATCATAAACTAATGCTAACTGTATCAAATTTTGATTCTAGTGAAATTAGACAACATTAAAATTACAGGCAAAAAGTGCTTATTTTGATAAATGGCCACAAGTGTGTGGAAGATCATCGAACACAATGTAAAACTAATGTATTTTTAAAAACTCATAACGTTGGTTAGAAAAAAATGGAGTTCCTTCCTTCACTAGACCAGTGGAAAAATTGCTGTTTGGAAAGGATTACCGAGCAATTCCTGTGGTCTATCCCATCGCCATACACCAGTTGATATCATCACACAGTCATATTGATAACAGGAACATCTCAGACAAAATGTAGGTTACAGATACCTATGCAAACACTAGCTAGCTTAGCTCAGCTTACCGGTTGAGTAGCAAATAGGAGACCTCAGTATGGATTTTAAAACCTATGATTCTTCAGATCACACCAGCGATCAAAAGCTGAACCAATATTTATTCTGGTCTTGCCCCTTCATTTATTACTTCTTACTTGAGAAGGATAACGGAATGAGCCATTACTTTCAGAAGCGGCCACAACTGCCTCTGGCAACCCCCGGTTTTACACAAATGCAATAGCACATGACAACAGATTCATTGTATTGGATAAGGAATCCAGATGCAACAATTTTCTGTCTAAAAAAAATCTTCTGGAATATAAATATTTACATTACTATCGGTCAAGAAAAAATTACAATTTTTTTCCATCAATATACTAATTTTTTGAAAAACATAAAGACTTGCATTGTGCAAGTTTCTAAATGCTTTTTTGATGTATTATTTTTTTAAAAAAATCTTTGTTTTCATAAAATTCTTATGGATTGCACCTTTAACACCCATTACATTGGGATTTACATTTGCCTGAGAGCTTTTGCAAATAAAACACAACATTTCATTATCAACTCAATGCAGCATTCGAGCCCTCAAATCTGCATCCCTGGGATTTACCTTAGTGGTGTCAACATCTATTTTCAACCATGTTTCACTGTCTCCCATTCTACCCACGTTTACCCAGTATGTCACATGCCACACTAGAGACAATAAAACACTGGACTTATTCTACGCAAACACTAAGGAGGCGTACACCTCACTCGGGAGATCGGATCACAACTTGGTTCATCTCCGGCCGGTGTACAAACCCCTAGTGCACAGACAACCTCCGGCCATGTGCACAGTGAAGTTATGGTCTGAGGAGGCAATGGACACTCTAAAGGGCTGTTTTGAAACCACCGCCTGGGAGCAGCTCTGCGATCCACATGGTGAGGACATCGATGGCCTCACTCACACCATCACGGACTACATCAGCTTCTGTGTGGACAACACCGTTCCCACCAAGACCATACGGTGTTGCTCAAACAACAAACCCTGGATCAATCCTGAGATAAAAACACTTCTGAGAGAGAAGAAGAGGATCTTCAGGTCGGGGAACAGGGAGATGCTGAAGTCCGTACAGAAGGAACTGAGGAGAAAGATCAGAGAAGGCAAGGACAGCTTCAGGAAGAAGATGGAGGACAAGCTGCAACAGAGCGACATCAGCGGGGTCTGGAGAAACCTTAAAACCATCTCTGGGCTCCAGAATACCTCCCCCCAGGCCACGGGGGGCAGGGAGTGGGCGAACAATCTGAATCTGTTTTTCAATAGGTTTGACCAACCGCCCTCCCCCCTGACTGCACAACAACCACTGCTGCCTCTAAAGACATCAAGTCCTGCTGCCCACTCCCCACTCCACCAACACCCCCCCCAACTCCCAACACACAGCCCCCCCCCCCCCAACCTGACCCTCACTAAGACCCAGGTGAGGACGGAGCTGAGGAAGATCAAGGCGAGGAAGGCGTCGGGACCGGACGGCATCAGCGCAAAGCTCCTCAAGTCCTGTGCAGACCAGCTGTGTGGGATTGTGGAGTACATCTTCAATCTGAGCCTGAAGCTGGGGAGGGTACCACAGCTGTGGAAAACATCTTGTGTGGTACCTGTACCAAAGACTTCCCACCCCAAAGATCTGAACAGCTACAGACCAGTGGCCTTGACGTCCCACATGATGAAGACCCTGGAGAGACTGCTCCTTGCTCACCTCCGCCCCCTGGTGGGACCAGCGATGGATCCACTCTAGTTCGCCTACCAGCATGGCATTGGGGTGGAGGATGCGGTGATCTTCCTCCTTCACTGTTGTCTGTCCCACCTGGAGAAGCCCGGGAATGCGGTGAGGATCATGTTCTTTGACTTCTCCAGTGCTTTCAACACCATCCAACCGATGATCCTGAAGGACAAGCTGCTGTGCGCAGGGGTGGACCAGCACCTGTCATCATGGATCCTGGACTACCTCACAAACAGGCCTCAGTTTGTGAGAACCCGGGACTGTGTGTCCAACACGATCATCGGTAGCACGGGGGCCCCCCAGGGAACGGTTTTGGCTCCCTTCCTGTTCACCCTTTATACTGCGGACTTCTCACACAACACAACACACTGCCATCTACAGAAGTTCTCTGATGACTCTGCGATCGTTGGCCTCATCGAGTACAGAGGGCTTATCCAGGACTTCGTGGACTGGTGCCATCGGAACTGCCTCCAGATCAACGCGAGGAAAACTAAGGAGCTGGTGGTGGACTGCTGCAGGCAAGGACAACCCCTCACAGCACCAGTAAATATACAGGGAACAGACATCGAGATGGTGACATCCTATAAGTACCTGGGTGTTCATCTGAACAATAAACTAGACTGGTCACACAATACTGACGCACTCTACAAGAAGGGACAGTGCAGGCTGTTCCTACTGAGGAGACTCAGGTCTTTTGGTGTACAAGGGGTGCTGCTGAAGACATTCTATGACACGGTGGTGGCATCAGCCATCACTTTTGGAGTGGTCTGCTGGGGCAGTGGCATTGCAGCAGCCGATAGGAAGAGACTGAACAAACTGATCAAGAAAGCTAGCTCTGTCCTGGGGCAGCACCTTGACCCAGTGGAGGAGATAGGAGAGAGAAGGATGGTTGCTAAACTGTCATCTCTGCTGGAGTCCGAGTTCCACCCTATGCAGGACATACTGAATGCACTGAGGAGCTCATTTAGCAGCAGACTACATCATCCTAGGCGCACAACCAAGAGGTTTCGCAGGTCCTTCCTACCTACGGCTGTCAGACTGTACAACCTAAGTAGGGCTGCTTGCAGAGATAGCAAAAAGACGTGACAACCTAATAGTTTTGAATGCAAAAGACGCAACAGACTTACACAATGGTCCCCTCCAGTATACAACTAGGAAAATACCGGTCGCTATGGAGGGTGAGACTATGTATGGGTACATAATCATGCCATGTAGGGTAACTAAGTAGACGGTTGTGCTGTTTCATTCCATCTAGCTACAATGCTCCGCACTGTGTTTATATATTTACATATTTATTCCATCTAGCTACAATGCTCCGCACTGTGTGTTTATATATATTTATACATTTACTCCATCTAGCAACAATGCTCTGCACTGTGTGTTTATATATCTACATATTATTCCATCTAGCTACAATGCTCCGCACTGTGTGTGTTTATATATTTACATATTTATTCCATCTAGCTACAATGCTCCGCACTGTGGGTGTTTATATATCTACATATTTATTCCATCTAGCTACAATGCTCCGCACTGTGTTTATATATTTATATATCTATCCCATCTAGCTACAATGCTCCGCACTGTGTGTCTATATATATATACCGTATTTTTTGGACTACAAGGTACACTTAAAATCCTTTAATTTTCTCAAAAATCGACAGTGCGCTTTATAATCCGGTGCGCCTTATGTATTAATTCTGGTTGTGCTTACTGACCTCGAACCGATTTTATGTGGTACACAGCGCTCAAAAATCTGCCAAAAATGTTTTAGTACGACTTTGGTAAGTTACGAAGCCGAACCGCTTGATGGATTGTCGGAGCATTACGGTAGTCAGGAGCCTCGCGGAGTAATATGTGCTTCAACATAATGGCTGGATGGCTTTTTCCACAAATCTCCATCCCTATTGATCTGCCACTCCATGCGCGCCCATCTCACCGATACTGTCAAAACCCAAGTGAAGCAAACTAATTCGGAGCTTGCCATCATTCCGGGTGGATTAACCAAAGAACTCCAACCGCTATATTGGTGTCAACAGGTCGTTCAAAGTTAAATTGCTAGCGAGTTACGCCACTATCTGCCAATGGATCGTGGATCGAAACTGCTCCTGTTTAGCTGTAATTAATATTCAAAAATGATATTTTAGGGACGAAAGAATTCAAGCGTCCCGGCATTTGTTTGCATTGTTTACTTCTCGGGGCTGCCGCCGGAGAGCGAGCCTTATCGATTACTGAGCGAGTATCCTGGCGATGTAAACAGCCACGGACCAAAAACGTACATTTGCTCATGGAACAGGTCATTCACACTCGCAAACAATCGCGCTATATGTGTCTATAATGACAATAGATAGGATTTTCTTTCTATGCACACAAAAAAAAAAATAAAAAATTCCCAGATCCGACTACCTCACGAGGTAGTCGATACTACCTCGCAAGGTAGTCGATACCCAAAAGCCGATGGTATATAGAACACATATATTAGGATCTGTATGTGAAATTTCGGCATCGAAACTGGGAGCAGTAAATACGGCTGTAAATACGTATTTACGGTTGTAAATACGGCTCGCTCTCCGCCTGAGCGAGTACGGAACGAGTATTCTGGCCAATATGGCGATGTAAACAGCCACGGACTAAAAACGTTCCACCTGCTCATCGAACAGGTCATTCACACTTGCAGACAATCACGCTATATGTGTCTATAATGACTATAGATAGGATTTTCTTTCCATGCACGCAAATTTTTTTTTTTTTTCCCGGCTCCGACTACCTTGCTTTAATGCACCTTATAATCCGGTGCGCCTTATGTATGAAATTAGGCCATCAAATAGACCGTTCATTGATAGTGCGCCTTATAATCCGGTGCTCTTTATAGTCCCAAAAATACGTTATTTATATTTATATGTACATATGTATACTTGCTGCTCTTGTTTTTTCTCTTGCCTTCTTATTGTTGCTCTGAGTAGTGCTATCCCTGTGCTGTTGCAATCCTGGAATTTCCCTATTGTGGGACTAATAAAGGCTTATCTTATCTTATCTTATCTTATTTCATAAATGATGGTTTGCAAGAAGTTGTACACATTCACCAGATCATAGTTGTATAAGATACCGAAGACAAAATGAGCTCTGAAGAGTTCATCAAAACAGGCAAGAGAGTCCGATGACTTACAAGGTACGGCCTGTTTGTCAACCACAATAAAGTTTTTTTGGATCACACTCCTTTGGGTCCCCACAGCAAGCAAATAGGGTTGACGGCTCTCTGTGATGCTCTCCAGATGCCCCTGGATGCTGGTCCCTGTGTAACATAATAACTACATTAGTCTGCTATTAAGTAGAATAATTTAAAGCAAACAGTATAAAAACTGTAACAGAATCATGATCGTAAAAAGTGATCGTAAAAAGTGATTAATAGGATAAGAAATTGGGACAGAACATTAAACTTCTTTTAAATTTAACTGAACTAGTGCATGCCCGTAGAACGCAAGTATTCCTGTCTGAAACAGGTATCCCAATCAGGCTTTACAGGCCCAAATGTAGGCTGTGTCTGAGTGCGTGAGTGTTCTTGTTTAGTGCTATGTCAGCATCTATCGTGGCTATTTCATGGCAAAATTAGAACTAATAAGAAAATTGAGTTAAAAATTATATAGAGACAGTATGATAAATGAAAGAATAAATAAATACAGCGAGATACATATGTAGATACAATAAAATAGAAAAATTAAATAAGATGCTTCAGATGCACATGTGCTAAAAACCCTAAAATTTTCTTTGGTGGTGCCTTATTAAAAATATCCTTCAGTGACTTTTGAGTATAAAAATGTTGTCTTGCTGTCATGAGAGCAGGACAGTCAAGTAAAATGTGCTTTATTGATTAAAAACCTCTGCAAAACTGACAAGATGGTGGTGCTTCACCTTTTAATAAAAAGTTGTGTGTAAGCCTTGAGTGGCCAATACGGCATCTAGTGTACACTACCTCATCATGTTGGTTTTGAAAGTGATGGAAATGTCTATGGCTTATGGCAGGTTTAATGTCATGCAGTTTATTTGCAGTGCATGTGTCCCATTCAGTCTGCCACTTCTTTAAAATATAGGAGGTTATTTAGAGGCCTGAGGTCTGAGGCTGGGATCTGGCATTGAGTGACTTCTTGGGTAAGGGCTCTCTTGGCAGCATTGTCTGCCTGCTCGTTACCTGAAAGGCCAACATAGCTGGGGATCCAACAGAAGATGATATTAACATTATGTTTCTGTAAAAAACCTAGTTTCTCTAAAATCTGGACAATAATGTGGTGATCTTTAAAAACCCAAGTGCCTGAAGACAGGATCTGGAGTCAGTAAAAATTAAGGAGCTCTGCTCTTTGGTTCTCTCAACGTGATCCAATGCTAGAAGCAAAGCACGAGTCTCTGCTGTAAAAACTGAACATTGTTTGGGAATCCGCAAACCATACTGATTGTGCCTGGTGACAATTGCAGCAGAGACTGAGCCATCTACTTTGGAACTATCCGAGTATATGGAAATATGGCGAGGAAAACGGCATTTTATGTCCAAGATCTGCTGCTGGTACACATTTGGGTGAGTGTCTTTCTTTTTGTTCTGGCTCAGATCCAGAATTATATTGGGTTTCCTTAAACTCCATGGTGGAATGGGACAAAACTGCGTCTGTGTTACATTGCTTATATCAGGGTTTAATTTTACCAGGTGAGGTTCTATACGGAGTCCAAAAGGAGTGATGCTCTTAGGTCTGACCTTATATACATCTGCAAAAATCGAGGGTGAAAAACTGCAGGGTAGGCTGGATTTCTATGGTCTGCTTTAAGTTTAACCATATACTGGAGAGCCAATTTCAGGCGCCTGTTGTGAAATGAAAGCTTGTTTGCTTCAACATACAAACTTTTAACAGGAGAGGTTCTGAAAGCCCCCAAGGCAAGCCTTAGCCCCTGGTGATGAACGGTTTCTAGCGTCCTGATGTATGTTTTCCTTGCTGATCCATAAACTATGCTCCTATACTCTAGCCAAGATCTTACAAGTGCTCTACAGAGATGCAGCAGCACAGCAGAGTCTGCACCCCATTTAGTTTTAGCCAAAACTTTAATATTATCGGTGTTCTACCTTCCAGCGTTGGGCGTTGGTAGGATTCAAGCCTGGGCAGGAAGATATGGAGGACAAGATGTTGCCCATGCAGCATGTCCCCCCTCTCCACGTCACTGATGAATCCAAAGGAACAGCAGGGCTGCTACAGTTTGGCACCAGCGCCGTCGCAGGAGCTGCCAGAACGATGTTGAGCACAACAGAGAACTGCCTTAGGGCCTCCGACTCCGGATTTTTCCTCAGGGTTGACTCCCGAAGACTTTCCCGTGACCGGGTGTGCTGCAAGGCAGCGGAGGTTTGAAATCAGGGTTTACATTCCCCTAGATGGGTTACCTTCCCAGGTTGACGAGCCACCATCTACCCGAAGCATCTGGTTTTAAGGCGCCAGAGATCCACCCTCACCCCTTCTCCTATTAGTAAAAGCAGTTCCATCGGGCTTAGAGACTAAACCACACGGGCAGGCTAGGAGTTGGACTTAGTTGTCAGAGGCTTTTCGAGACGCACGCCATAAGGAGCATTTTATGAGCACTGGGAGCTTAACCCCAGTGCCGTTCCTGGCTATGACAACCAAGGTTGTCAAGGGCTTTAAAATATCTGATTCATAGAAATTTTATATGTGGAATAAAAGACAGCTTATTATCAAAAATAAGTCCAAGGAATTTAGTTTCTTTTACCACTTTGACAGCTTCTCTATCTATGAAACGCTCAGGGACGAGGTGAAGAGACCGCAGCAGGCAAAAGTGCATGCACACAGTTTTTGAGTTTGAAAATTTAAAACCATTACTGACTGACCACCTATTAATCTTGTTTATGCACAGCTGTAGTTGCTTTTCGATTGTGCTCATGTCTTTCCCCCTGTAGCAAATACAGAGGTCATCTACATAAAGACTACAAAAGATATTTGGTCTAAGAGCACCAACTACACTATCAATCTTAATGCTAAAAAGAGTAACCGAGAGGATGCTTCCCTGGGGGACTCCTTGTTCTTGCACATGGGGCTCTGAAAGGATATCTCCTACTCGGACTCTGAAGTGTCTATTGGACAAAAAGTTTGAAATGAAAAAAGGCAAATGTCCCCTAAAACCCATGCCATGTAGGTCTCTTAAAATACCATATTTCCATGTTCTCATATGCTTTTTCTAAATCAAAAAATACAGCAATTACAGGTTCTTTTCTAATAAAACCATCAGGTATATAGGCTTCTAATCTGATAAGGTGGTTTAAAGTGCTTTTACCACGTCTGAAGCCACACTGGTAATCAGTTAAAAGGCCCTCAGACTCAAGCACCCACACAAGGCGATTGTTTACCATTCTTTTCATGGTTTTACAGAGGCAACTTGTCAGAGCTATTGGACAGCAGTTGTTGGTATCAGTATGATCTTTCCTGGGTTTTGGAACCGGTATAACTACTGCTTCTTTCCAGCTTTCAGGAATACTGCCTGACTTCCAGATATTGTTGAAAACCGTCAAGAGAATGGATAGTGCACGGGGAGAGGGGGGGCGTAAGTGTTTTAAAAACTGATAATGAATTTTATCTGGCCCCACAGCAGTGTCATGAGAATTCCTTATTGAGAACAAAAGTTCTTCCATAGTGAAATCTTGGTTGTATGGTTCTGAGTTATCTGACGAAAAGTTTACTTCTTTTTGTTCTTCTTGTGCTTGTATGATTTGGAACTCAGGACGATAGTTACCAATAGATGAATTCTTCTCAAACAATTTTGCTAGTTGATTAGCTATTTCATATTTTGTCGTCAGCAGATTACCCTGATGATTAATATGCTGTATTTGAAGTCCATTCTCCTTACCCTTCATCTTTCTAATTAAATCCCACATCTTTTTGATAGATGTGTTAAGATGTGAGGCTTGATACAAATTCCCTCCAGCTTTGTCTCTTTGCTTCATTGATGATCCTGCGTGCTTTAGCTCGACAGATTTTAAATCTGGTCAAGTTTTCTGTTGTTGGATGTTTACTGAACACCCTCTCTGCTTTTTCCTTGCCTCAATGGCCTTTTTACAGTCATCATTGAACCATGGGTTGGACCTGTGATGTGGCTTTGCTGATGTTATTGGGACAGTCTTATCTGCAATTGTAATTAAGGTTTGAGCAAAGCTCTGAACAGAGTAACAGTGTGGTTGAGGTTTTTGGCTGAATTTCTCTTTGCACAGAGAAATAAAGGAAGGCCAGTTTGCTTTTTTGAGTTGCCATTGCGGAGTTCTTGATTGCACATCCACTTCTGTAGATGTCAATATTAGTGGAAAATGGTCACTTCTACAAAGCTCATCCAAGACTCACCAAGAGAATTCCAGCACTAGCTCAGGATCACATATAGATAGGTCAACTGCAGTATAGGTTCCATGTCCTGGGTGGAGGTATGTGCAAGACCCATCGTTCCAAAAACATGGATCATTTTTAGCAATAAAATCCCTCAGTAGCTTGCCTTTTGCATTTGAGCAAATTCCTCCCCACAGAGGAATATGTCCATTAAAATCACCCATAAGGATGTATGGGGATGGCAACTGATTATGAAGGTCATCAAGATTTTCCGGTGTCACAATCATATCTGGTGGTATATACAGTAGACGGAGCATAAGGTTATTGCTTTATGCAAAGTTAGACGAACTGCCACTGCTTGAAAGTTGGAGACTAAAGCCAAGTGGCTGTGAATTAGGTCATTCCTTACTAAAATTGTTGAACCACCAGATGGACGATGCACATTTGGACCATATGTATTATACATAGTATAATGTTTCAGAGACATGGGGTTGGTTGATAGTAGGAGAGTTTCTTGAAGGCAAAAAGCAAGGGGATTAAAACTAGCAGCTAAACGCTGCACTTCAGAGAAATTGGCCTTAAAGCCACGACAGTTCCACTGGATAATGTGGCTACCCACCATTAGGTAGGTAAAACAAAAGCACGCTCCTTATGCTTGCTTTTGGGGGAGGGGCTGTGACTACAGCAAGTCGTGACTTCAGACATTTCTGCATCTTCTGGATTCCCACTCTTTTGCAATTTATTTTCTTGGCTTGATTTTGCCTGAGTAGAGGAGCTGGATTATTTCTTTTCTTTTGATAATTGGTTTTGCTCTGCGGACTTGCTTAGACTTTGACTTAAAGGATGACTTATTGTAGTCAGGCTTTGAGTGCTTGTTTTACTTTTAACTGGGACTCCGGAATTTTTAATACTACTTAATAATGAGGGCTTATCTTTAGTTAACCAGGTCAGATCTGTCTGGCACTCAGCAGGCTGCATCTTAGGTTTCACAACAGAGGAGAAAGTCTGCTGGAATTTGTACTTTGAGAAACCTAGCAGTTTGCGTGCCTCAGGGTAGCTAATTTTCTTAGTACATTTGACAGTTTGAATTTCTTTTTCCTTGATCCAACAAGGACATTCCTTTGATGACGCTGCATGATTGCCTAAACAGTTACTACATTTGGGAGGTGTTGTGCAGGCCAACTCATGCCTTTCTTCTACACATTTGCAGCAGACTGGTTTATTCCTAGATCCTGCGGAGCCATGGCCAAACTTTTGGCAGTTAAAACATCTCAACGGGTTTGGAATAAAGGTATCAACAGTTACACTCAAATATCCTATTTGGATTCTTTCTGGGAGTTGATGCCAGTTGAACATCAGAAAGTAAGTGCCAGTTTTTACTGTTCAGTCATCTTTTTTAATGGTTATCCTCTTCACATGTGTTACTCCTTGCTGTTGCAATTCTGAGGCTATTTCAACTTCTTCCATATCGTGGAGTTCTCGAGTACGAATTACTCCTTTGCAGTTGTTTAGAGAAGGGTGAGGAAAATGTCATGGTGGCCGCTGGGCCGTCATCAGCTCCGGCTGCGCACACACCTGCTTCCAATCCTCAGGAGGCCATAAAAGCCAGATCCACTGACAGCTCAGCATGGAGTCATCTGTCTTCACCACTGCGCAGCGCTCCATGCCCTTGACCTCGAACCAGAGCTCCAGCGCATCAAGCCTCGTCACGTAAGCCACATTCATCCTTACCTTGCCAAAGTATTCTCCCCTGTGCACAGGTGGACCTCCCTGGTGGCGGACCTATTCCCCAAAGCAGCGGGGCTTCGCCTCCTCCTCCTCAAATCCTCTCCACCTCATCACGATACCAAGTCTCCCGCTTACCTCCCCACACTCGCTCCCGGAGCCAGCAAGAGTCTCCTGGCGACACCTGCAAGTAAGCAGCAGTCATCACTACACCTCTCAGCTGCGAACAGTATTGACACCTGTGCTTTGTGTTCCTAGGGTTGCCAGGTCACAGCAGGACTCGCTCAGCTCCAGCACTTCTCCAACATCACACTCACCCTCACATTCACACACCCACACAACTCATCGAGTTAATAAATAATTGTTAACTGTCCTACTCGTGTCTGTTGTCTGTCTCCTGGGTCAAGAATCATGTCAGAAAAGCCTTCATTGGAACACCAGCCAGCACATTACATCGCAACAAATTTTCAGAATGGGATTTCTTTAAGCATTCCACCAAAATCTGGCCAGGCCTCAGTTTTTTAACATCTTTAACTGACCCTGCAATACCTGAAATTCCTTTCTGTACAGCAAAACGGGACAGCTTAGAAAGAGGCATATCTGATGAAAGCGACTCTAAAAAAATAAGCCTCAGCCAATTATGACCATTTGAAAGAGCCATCCTGCTAATTCCTGGGTCATCCACATCATCTTCCAACATTCGGTTTTTTAGGGGTTTGTTTAGTAGCCGTATTTGATAGAGTATGATTCATCATCCCTGCTCCCCACCCTCCTCAGAGCCCTACAAGGGTATGCACAGAGCCGCGGACTTCCTGCAGGTTATGCACCAGGGATACAGGGATGGTATACTCGAGCAATAAAGCACCAAAGTGCAAATTACTCAATTGACCCTCCGCCATTGGCTTCTGGGATTAGGAGATGTTATACTGCCAAAAGACATCCCAGAGTAGACGTTGACAAGCCAATTGATTGGACCGGGCCCTTCCAACCTCCCATCTAAGTGAAGTAGGAGCCAAAGCACTGTGTTGGACTTGTGAAAGCCGCAGCAAGACACATTCCTCAAGAACCAGGATCTCTTCCTCCACTGACACGGGTCACAACTCTCGGCAAACAAGTTGCCCCATTTGTCACCTCATATGATCAGCAAGGGGGTGCTCGGAACCACTTTAACCCTTGGTCGCCTTAGGGGATTATGACGCACAAAGTTGTTGGAGAGTTTTTTAGAGCTTCCGGGTGGCAGCGGAGGAGGTTGGCTGGGATGAGGCATCTCTCTGCAGCATTTTCCTCCGTAGACTCAGTTCTGGTCTGTGGGATGAGTTGGCCAGCCGGGACCTTCCAGGGCGGCTGTCCGAGCTAATTTCTCTAACCATTAGCTTGGATAACAGGCTGCGGGAGCGGGCCGCCGAGTGGAAGTCTATCAGCCGCCCGCGCGGATTCTCCGCCCGCGTTCCTCAGTCTCTCCCCCTGGCGTTACCCGCTCCGGAGTCCGCCGATGAGCCAGAGGCTATGTTGGTCGGGTGAACCAGGCTCCCTCTTGCGGAGAGACAACACCGACGGGAGCTGGGCCTCTGCATGTATTGCGGAGGTGATCAGCATACCGTGGAGCAATGCCCGGCCAAGTCAAACGGGGGTGTCCGCGAGTCACAGTAGGGGGCCTCGCGGACTCTAACCAGCCAAATCCCCTCTCCAACTGCACTCTGCCCATTAGATTCTGCCACAACTCCACCGGGCACCTAACTCACGCACTGGTGGACTCGGGGGCAGAGCAAAGCTTTATTTCCAAGAGCCTGGCAACCCGTTTGGGTATACCCTGTCAGCCATTGTCAGCTCCTCTCAATCTTGTCACCCTTTCTCGCTCACCCCTGGGAGTAGTGACACACCGCACCAAGCCGGTGCCAATAATAATTTCTGGCAACCACCGTGAGGACCTCTGCCTGTATGTCTTGTCTTCCTCTGCGGCTCCCATCATCCTGGGTTACCCGTGGCTGCGTCTGCACAACCCCGTCCTCGATTGGCAATCTGGTGGTGTCCTTTCATGGAGCTCCTTCTGCATGAGCACTTGTCTCCAGTCTGCGGCATGCGCCCCATCCTCTCCTCCGCCCTCTCCGGTCTCCTCTCCTCCGGACCTCACTCTGGTGCCCCAGGAGTTCCACGACTTGGGAATCGTGTTCAGCAAGTCCAAGGCGATGTCGCTTCCTCCTCACCGCCCGTATGACTGTGCCATAAACCTCCGCCCGGGGGCGCCATTACCATCCGACCGCCTATACAGCCTTTCCGCTCCTGAACGTGAGGCAATGGGCACGTACATCAGGGAGTCGCTCAGCGCTGGGATCATTCGCCCCTCCTTGTCCCCGCTGGGTGCCGGTTTCTTCTTTGTCTCCAAGAAGGATGGATCCCTTCGTCCGTGTATCGACTTCAGGGCCCTCAACGACATCACGGTGAAGGACCGCTACACCCTGCCTCTTATGGACACCGCTTTCCACTCCCTCCAGGGGGCGACCTGGTTCACGAAGTTAGACCTCCGCAGCGCCTACAATCTCGTCCGGATCCGGGAGGGCGATGAGTGGAAGACGGCCTTTCGGACGCCCAGCGGCCATTTCGAGTACTTAGTAACACCTCTTTCCTGCAATTTGTTATTTCCCATAACCAGATTGAGATTGAGATTGAGATTCAACTTTATTGTCATTACACATGTATGAATACAAGGTAACGAAACGTGACTTGGCATTTGGGCACGCTCTGCAGAGTGCATCCAAGGCCGGGGCAGCCGCTAAGGTTAAAGCGGTGGTCGAGTGGCCCACGCCTACCTCCAGGAAACAGATGCAACAATTCATCGGCTTTGCCAATTTCTACCGTCGCTTTGTCCCCAACTTTGGTGCCATCGTTACTCCCCTGACCCACCTCACTTCCCCCAAGGTGTCCTTCCAGTGGACCGAGGAGGCGGCGACCGCGTTCGAGACCCTGAAGACGGAGTTCTCCTCCCGGGTCCTAACCCAGGTTGACCCCGCGCTGCAGTGTCTGGTGGAGGTGGACACTTCTGACACGAGGGTGGGGGCGGTGCTTTCCCAGCGGTCACTGGTGGATGGAGTCAAGCAGCCCTGCGCCTTCTTCTCCCGGCGGCTGTCAGCGGCCGAGCGAAATTATGACGTCGGCGACAGGGAACTTCTAGCTGTCAAGCTCACACTGCAGGAGTGGCGCCACTGGCTGGAGGGGGCAGCTCAGCCTTTTGTGGTTTGGACGGACCACAAGAATCTCGAGTATTTGAGGTCAGCCAGGCGTTTGAATGCCCGTCAGGCGCGCTGGTCTCTGTTTTTTGCTCGGTTCCAGTTCACCATCACTTACCGTCCAGGCTCCAAGAATGGGTTGCCCGACGCCCTGTCTAGACAGTTCGCTCATGAGGCTCCGGAGGAGCTGGACCACACCATCCTGCCCAGCTCGTGTGTTGTGGGGCGGTCTCCTGGTCCATCAGGGACAAGATCCGGAAGGCGCTGGAGGCTGAACCAGACCCTGGCGGTGGTCCGGAAGGGAGGCTCTTTGTTCCATCAGCTGTTTGGGGGGAGGTCATTCACTGGGCCCACACGTCCAAGCTCGCCTGTCACCCTGGTGTCTCCCGACTGGTGGCCCTCCTTCAACGCTCCTTCTGGTGGCCCGGTCTCCAAAAGGACATCGCCAATTACGTCCGGACTTGCCCCCAGTGTGCTACGGGCAAGACCCCGAATTCCCCCCCCCGCGGGCCTACTCCAGCCCCTGCCGGTCCCGGGCAGGCCCTGGTTGCACATCGCCCTCGACTTCATTACTGGTCTCCCTGTTTCTAACACCTATGACATGGTTCTGACGATTGTGGATCGGTTCTCCAAGGCCGCCCACTTTGTGCCGCTCCGGGGTCTCCCTTTGGCACGAGAGACGGCCGACCTCCTCGTCCAACATGTGGTCAGGCTGCACGGGATCCCAGTGGACATTGTGTCTGATCAGGGGCCTCAGTTCGTGTCTCAAGTGTGGAGGTGCTTTTGCAACGCCCTGGGGGCCATGGTGAGTCTCTCCTCCGGTCATCATCCCTAATCCAACAGGCAGTGTGAGCGCACCAATCAGGAACTGGAGGCTGCCCTGGGCTGCGTCACCTCCTCCAACCCATCCTCCTGGAGCACTTACTTGGCCTGGGTGGAGTACGCCCACAATACGGCACGGTCATCGGCTACCGGGATGTGCCCCTTCAGAGCGTCATTGGGCTACGACCCCCCCTTGTTTCCCGAGCAGGAGAGTGAGTTGGCTGTTCCATCTATCCAGGCGCATGTGAGACGCTGCCGGAGCTTGTGGACCAGGGCGCGCGAGGCGCTTTTACGCACGGCGGCGTGCAACAGCACCATTGCCAATCGCCACAGGAAGCCGGCTCCCAGTTACCAGTTGGGCCAATGGGTCTGGTTGTCATCTCAGGACATCAATCTCAAGGCTGAGAAGAGGAAGCTGGCTCCACGTTTCATCGGTCCCTTCACCATCTCCAAAATTATCAACCCGGTGGCTGTGCGTTTGGCCCTCCCCCCCTCCCTCCATGTGTGTCCCACTTTTCATGTGTCTAGGATCAAGCCAGTAATCTCCGACCCACTCTGTCCTCCTCCTAGGGTGCCGCCCGCTCCGATGATGATCGACGGCCACCCGGCGTGGGGAGTCGCTTCCATCCTGGACTCCCAGCGTCGAGGTCGTGGGCTGCAGTACTTGGTGGATTGGGAGGGATATGGCCCAGAGTGGAGATCCTGGGTGCGCTCATCTTTTGTGCTGGACAAAGATCTCATCATGGAGTTCCACCGGGCGCACCCGGATAAACCAGCGCCAGGAGGCGCTGGGGGGGGGTACTGTCACAACTCGCCGCTCTCAGGCATCCACCTCAGCTGCGCGCACATCTGCGCCTCGTCAGTGATGGGCTATTTATTCCACTCGGCCCTGAGCATCGGTCTGGAGCCGTCTATTCTACTACGCGCTCAAACCCTCAGCAGGATCGTCTCTTCCCATCCTGCCACTCTTCACTACGACACGTAAGCTGTTTGCCACTTACCTGTCTATCAGTCTTCCCCTGTGCACAGGTGGATTCCCTGGCGGTGGACTCTCCCATCTTCGCCATCTCCTTCTCCCGCATCTTCACGTCTCGTCGTGTGCGCAGCAGGGCGCTGTCTCCCAGGCCGAAGATCCTAGCCAACGCCAGCCACCTTCCCTTCTGCAAGTGAGCATCATTCTGTATTATTTCCCCGTGTGGTTAACCCCAGCTAATTTCCCTGTCTCTGTTCTTCCCTTAGGGTTGTCTGGCTGCACGGCGTGCTGCTCTGTTCCTGACTCTCATCGTCCACCCACAATCCACATACATATCTCATACACGCACCCATACACTCCTTTGCTGTTAAATAAAGCTGTCAAATCTTACCTGAGCCTGCGTGCATGTTTCCTGGGCCGATACATATGTCAGTAACCCTGGTAGGGGAGGCTAACTGGTACTAGTCCTTGCCCAAGGGACACCTAGGAGTATCAGTGAGAGTTAAGAGGCACTCCATCATCCTCCTAGTCCAACAGACCCCCTCGCCCGGATGCAGTTTAACGTCATACCCAGGACGAGGCTGTGTCTGAACGTGGAATACAAAGAGGTGCAGCCTACATGTAGGCAATCACATGTTAGCCTTTGACAAATATAAAATATAAAAGGGACTAAATGGCACTAAGATTTATTTGACAGTGTGAATATTAATTACAGAATACCTAAATATTGAAAATGAATGGGACATCCAATATTAGCGACTATTTCTGATCCCTTATTTGTTTGTCAGATCACTTATTTGTCTGATCCTTTATCACTTATATTCATAATAGTGTATCTTGCACTTTGGGGAATGGGAGCTGTTCAGTCATAATTATTTTAGTTTATATCACTGGTCAGTGATGGAGTTCAGTGGAATATTGAATTTCTTCTGTGTATCATCAATAAACTCATGCAGTACTATAACAGGAAACGTTTACAAATATTTGAGACCCATTGTAATGCATCATTTTATGTTTTAGCAGTATTTTGTTATTAATTTTTTTTTTTTAAACTACGGTAATCAACCAAATTAACTACAAAACACCCAACATCAATAAAGTACATCTATCCATCTATTATGATTCACAGCAGAAGGACCCATTTTACTGCAACCATTGCATCAGTGTTGCCCATTTGTCAGTAAATATTTAACTAAAAAATGATTTATTTCATTATTTGGGTGTTTTTGTGTCCTGTGTTTGGTCGTTAAGTCATTCCGGACATTCCGCTCCACAGTCATGGCGGCATCAAGTTTTTAATTTTTAGATGCTCGCGCAGGAGGAGGGACTAGCAGTCCTGCGCACACAGGTGAAGCAGAAGCAGGTACTCTCATCTACTACTGACTGGGCAGGCTGGGTGTGCCTCCCCGCAAAGGACCGTGGTCCACCCGGTTAGGCTGCTGCTTCTCCCGGCATGTTCTGTGTTGATACACCGGTATTCTTTGTCAGACCCAAGTCTCCATTGACGCTCCTCCCAGTCTGCTCGCGCACCTCATGATCTCCACATATGCCGAGTTATCCTTTAGATCTACGCAATCATGGCAACTTTATAGTCTATTTTTTTTAAGAATTAAATCTTCAGTATTATCTTTTTCTAGTGAAATTTGTCATTTTTCACTTCCTTGTTTTGTCCAGGGAACACCGTGGTGACTGACAGGTCATGATACCACATATTGTCCAATGAGCACGGAGTCAATCCTAAACCCCCGCCCACACGTCTTGAAGCCCGAACATGAAGACAGCGGTCACAGAATGCGGCTAAACTTTTATTGATAAAAATGACATATTTTGACCGACTGACTCCATATTCGGGGATGCACATCTCGTAACGTCAGGAAACCACGTATAAAACATTTGGTCAGTTTGAGGAACGGTTTGAGAGATATCTAAGGAACACACACACAGACTGAGGTCAGTGGCTTGTCTGGCTGAGAGCTTTCCTGGTCTCTTGCGGCCATGAGGTGATGGTGGCAAAAAGTGGACAAGGATCAGAATGGACGACATGTCACTGTTCCACCCTTAAAATATTTTAAAAAGTGTAAAAGTACAAATTTTGTAGTATTTGCAGTGTGGAAAAAAGTGTAGTACTTAGTATATTAGAATAACACTTTTATTCCACCATACCATTCTCCACTTCAGTTGTGGATTCAACATTTTGAATCAGGTCTTGGAACTCACCTGTGTGTGAGACCACGATTTTATTGAAGGACTTTATGCTTGTACACAGTTGGCCACTTTTCAAGGAACTTTGCAGAGACTGCATCACCAAACACCGGAGTAAAGTCCTGCTCAATCTGCAGGTAAGATGAAGTAAGTGAAGACAGAACAATAAACATTAAGGTGTGGCACTGTAGTCCTGACAGAGTTACAGCCCTAACCAGGCTGTTATAGCACAAAAAAAATGACAGTTTTAAAACCAAGCAGACTAAGATTTACATACCATTTCTGCTATGTCCAGGAATCTTGGGAACACTGTAAAGATCTCAGAGGATTTCACTTGGTCATGAACCATCTTGTGGCGAAAGGTGAAGGTCTGCATCATCTTCTCCTTCACTGTTGCTTCATCAGCTGTATGCTTCATTAGTGCAGCGGCCTCATGACCCAGGCTCTCTGTGGCCAACCAGTTTTCCTCTCAGAAGGGGTCTCCGTCAGCTTTTGGACCACCTATAAGAGTGGTAAAACTTTAACCAATGACTGGTTCAAGCATATGACACTGTCCTAGTATTTAAGAAACAAGGCCTGGAAACTGCAAGGATGACCATACTTGTTGCTTTGTCACAAGATAAAAATAGGTTGATATTATTTAGTTCAGAGACAGATTAAATACAAAAATATACCAAGACAGTAAAGGTCTTAAACCAGATTGCTTATTCCTTAGTCCACATAAAATTATTCAATCATGCCATAACTGAGGGGGGAAAAAACCCAGAAAAATCACATACCTGTTCATGTTTGTGACTGACGAAGGGTCTTCTTTTGTCCTTTCGAACAAACTCCAGTCTCCATGCCAGATACCCACTCCCATCTTCTGCATTGTCGTAGTGCTCCTAAAGTTAAAAGTGTTATTTAATTTAAATGGGCAAAAATAAGTTCTCCCACTTAAAAGATGAGAGAGGTCTACAATTTTCATCGTAGGTATACCTCAACTATGAGAGACAAAATGAGAAAAAAAAAATCCAGAAAATCACATTGAAGGATTTTTAATGAATTAATTGGTAAATTCCTCAGTAAAATAAGATTTGGTCACCTACAAACAAGCAAGATTTCTGGCTCTCACAGACCTGTAACTTCTTCTTTAAGAGGCTCCTCTGTCCTCCACTCGTTACCTGTATTAATGGAACCTGTTTGAACTCGTTATCAGTATAAAAGACACCTGTCCACAACCTCAAACAGTCAGACTCCAAACTCCACTATGGCCAAGACCAAAGAGCTGTCAAAGGACAACAGAAACAAAATTGTAGACCTGCACCAGGCTGGGAAGACTGAATCTGCAATAGGTAAGCAGCTTGGTGTGAAGAAATCAACTGTGGGAGCAATTATTAGAAAATGGAAGACATACAAGACCACTGATAATCTCCCTCGATCTGGGGCTCCACGCAAGATCTCACCCCGTGGGGTCAAAATTATCATGAGAACGGTGAGCAAAAATCCCAGAACCACATGGGGGGACGTAGTGAATGACCTGCAGAGAGCTGGGACCAAAGTAACAAAGGCTACATCAGAAACACTACGCCGCCAGGGACTCAAATCCTGCAGTGCCAGACGTGTCCCCTTGCTTAAGCCAGTACATGTCCAGGCCCGTCTGAAGTTTGCTAGAGAGCATTTGGATGATCCAGAAGAGGATTGGGAGAATGTCATATGGTCAGATGAAACCAAAATAGAACTTTTTGGTAAAAACTCAACTTGTCGTGTTTGGAGGAGAAAGAACACCATACCTACTGTGAAGCATGGGAGTGGAAACATCATACTTTGGGGCTGTTTTTCTGCAAAGGGACCAGGACGACTGATCCATGTAAAGGAAAGAATGAATGGGCTATGTATCGTGAGATTTTGAGTGAAAACCTCCTTCCACCAGCAAGGGCATTGAAGATGAAACGTGGCTGGGTCTTTCAGCATGACAATGATCCCAAACACACCACCCGGGCAACGGAGGAGTGGCTTCGTAAGAAGCATTTCAAGGTCCTGGAGTGGCCTAGCCAGTCTCCAGATCTCAACCCCATAGAAAATCTTTGGAGGGAGTTGAAAGTCTGTGTTGCCCAGCGACAGCCCCAAAACATCACTGCTCTAGATGAGATCTGCATGGAGGAATGGGCCAAAATACCAGCAACAGTGTGTGAAGACCTTGTGAAAACTTATAGAAAACGTTTGACCTCTGTCATTGCCAACAAAGGGTATATAACAAAGTATTGAGATGAACTTTTGTTATTGACCAAATACTTATTTTACCGAGGAATTTACCAATTAATTCATTAAAAATCCTTCAATGTGATTTTCTGGATTTTTTTTTTCTTATTTTGTCTTTCATAGTTGAGGTATACCTATGATGAAAATTGGAGACCTCTCTCATCTTTTAAGTGGGAGAACTTGCACAAATGGTGGCTGACTAAATACTTTTTTACCCCACTGTAAGATAAGATAAGATAAGCCTTTATTAGTCCCACAATGGGGAAATTCCAGGATTGCAACAGCACAGGGATAGCAACACTCAGAACAATAATTAAGAAGATACAGAAAATATAAATAAGAGCAGTATGTATATTTATACATACACATAAATATATAAATATACATACAGAGTGCGGAGCATTGTAGCAAGATGGAATAAACAGATGAGCTAAGAAGAGATGATAGCGATGGCGGGTATACAGAAACTGCACAAGAATCAAATTAAAGTGAGCCAGAAATAGGTTAGACTTTGTTTTTAATGTACTTACATAGCCAGGCCTGCCCCAAGGATCAGCCAGGTATGGGAATAATGAAATGATGCCCTTTGTGTAGTCCTCTTTGACACGCCTTGACCTAACCAGACAAACACTTTACTGTATGACAGCCAAACAAAAAATGACTGTCTGCACAACAGCGTTGGACAGGTTTAGATCAGGTGTGAAAGTATGTACTTATTACAACATACCCATGTTCACTTGTCATATGTGCAACCAATATCTTGATCATGTCATGTCATCTACTGTCTGTTAGGCTTTTTGTCCAAGCATACTCATTCATGATCCTCTCTCCTCCAGGTTTGTTCTTTAGAATGTCTTCAACCATCCAAGTGGGAGCAATAAGAAAAGACATGAAAACAGAGGGGAAACTAACAGTGAAACAACTCATCACAAAAGTCAACAACAATTACTAACTGGCACAGACAATAAACTTTGAGAACACCTTATTTTCATACAAATGAGAATAATAACAGCTTCAAAAACAAAAAAAATCTGATCTTTTTGATCTTGGGAGGGCATATATCTGATAACTTCATAGAACAACAGAATTCTCTATTACTAAAATTACTGTTGGCTGCAGCCCTAATTCTGACAGGTCAGTACAGGAAACATTATGATACACAGCCGTGGACAAAATTGTTGGTACCCCTCTGTTAATGAAAGAAAAACCACAATGGTCACAGAAATAACTTGAATCTGACAAAATAAGAATCAGAATCAGAATCAGATTTATTGCCATTGTTCATGTAGTACACAAACTAGGAATTTGTCTCGGTGCAATGCTGCAACATTAAACATGGAGTAGCACTAAAGATAAAAATAAAAAACTACGCATGCAATAAAACCAAATCTACCTACGGGTACAAATAAGTAACAAAACAAAAAAAAAGTAGAATATGAATGAGTAATACTAATCTGTGCAATTTAAAATATAATAACAAGCAGCAGATATTGTGGAGTTCCACATAGTGCAGTCGGTAGTGCAAAAGAAAACAGTGATAATTATCATGAGTCCGGTTGAGCTACTGTACGTAGTGCACGAGAGTCTAATAAGTCACTTAGTGTTCAGCAGTCTGATGGCAGAGGGGAAGAAGCTGTTCATGTAGCGGGAGGTTTTAGTCTGAATGGACCGAAGTCTTCTACCTGAGGGGAGGGGGGCAAACAGTGCGTGTCCAGGGTGTGAAGGGTCAGCTATGATCCAACCTGCACGCCTCCGGGTCCTGGAGATGTACAGGTCCTGGAGGGATGGGAGCTCACAGCCGATCACCTTCTCAGCAGCGCGCACAACGCGCTGCAGTCTTAGTCTGTCCCTGGCGGTGGCTCCTGCGTACCACACGGTGATGGAGGTGGTGAGGATGGACTCGATGATGGCCGTGTAGAACTGCACCAACATCTTGGTGGGTAGCTTGAGCTTCCTCAGCTGCCGCAGGAAGAACATCCTCTGCTGGGCCTTTTTGATGAAGGAGCTGATGGTCGGCTCCCACTTGAGGTCCCGGGTGATGGTGGTGCCCAGGAAGCGGAAGGAATCCGCAGTGGTGATGGGAGAGTCTGTGAGGGTAAGGGGGGGCAGAGGGGCTGTGATTTTTCTGAAGTCCACGATCATCTCCACTGTCTTCAGAGCGTTCAGCTGCAGGTTGCTGTGGCTGCACCAGGACGCCAGCTGGGCCACCTCTCTCCTGTAGACGGACTCGTTGCCGTTGGAGATGAGCCCGATGAGGGTGGTGTTGTCCGCAAACTTGATCAGCTTGACAGACTGGTGGCTGGAGGTGTAGGAGTTGGTGTACAGGGAGAAGAGCAGGGGGGGGGAGTACACAGCCCTGGGGTGATCCAGTGCTGATGCTAACAGAGTCTGAGACAGTCTTTCTCAGCCGCACATGCTGCCTCCGGTCCGTCAGGAAGTCGGTGATCCACCTGCAGAGGGAGTCAGGCACGTTGAGCAGGGACAGCTTGTCCTGGAGCAGAACGGGGTGGATGGTATTGAATGCAGAGCTGAAGTCCACAAACAGGATCCTGGCGTAGGTTCCCGGGGAGTCCAGGTGCTGCAGGATGGAGTGGAGGGCCAGGTTGACTGCGTCGTCCACAGACCTGTGGTAATAAAAGTGGTAATAAATAAAAGTTCTATGAAAATTAACCAATGAAAATCAGACAATGCTTTTGAATTGTGGTTCAGCAGAATTACTTTAAAAAACAAACTCATGAAACGGTCTGGACAAAAATGATGGTACTCCTAGGAAAGATTGAAAATAATGTGACCATAGGGACATGTTCAACCAAGATGTGTCCTCTAATTAACATCACAGGTGTCTACAAACTTGTAATCAGTCAGTCGGCCTATTTAAAGGGTGACAAGTAGACACTGTGCTGTTTGGTGACATGGTGTGTACCACACTAAACATGGACCAGAGGAAGCAAAGGAGAGAGTTGTCTCAGGAGATTAGAAAGAAAATTATAGACAAGCATGTTAAAGTAGAACTGAACTGAACGGCATTGAATGGCACTGGGTGATAGTACATACAATTATAAAGATAATTTATCATTGGCACCCCCTCCACAAATCCCGGAATCTTGGAGAAAATCGCGATTTTGAATTTCCCGCCCTGAAAAATCAGACAAATCCGCCGAAGTGCAGCCGGAGTTCCGCGTGACGTCACGAGTGTGACCCAGTCCTCATGTTTACCATTGCGAGCACGTCGACACTGGTGGTTTTTGGTGCATTTTGTCGTGATAGTCGACTACAAAACACTTCCAACACCTGGGAAGATCTGTTCAGTGGCCAAGGAAAGCTGTCATGGCGACGAAAGAAAAGAAAGGGGGAGGAAAAGCGACCGGGAAGCGATGTGTTTCTAGATATACAGTGATCCCTCACTTATCGCGTTTAATGGGGACCAGAACCGACTGCGAAAAGTGAAAAACCGCGAAGTAGCGTCACCCCCCCCCCCCCCCAAGGGCGTCACAAGCACTATTTTGCACAAAAAGGCACAAGAGAACAGTGAAAAGTGCCACTAAGCAACACGAGCGATAAAGAACAATGAATGCGGTCTTCCTTCGCTGGGTAAAACGTCTCGGCCAATCAGCTTGTGAGATTCCCGAGCGGTGAAGAGGTGGGCGGAGAGGAGTGGAGCGGTGGTCAGAGAGGTAGATTTTGAGCTGTGCGGGCTCTCCGTGTTGATACCTGATGTTCTAATGGAGAAGGCAGGGAGACTACATTAGAACATCAGGTATCAACACGGAGAGCCCACTCTCCCCGGCTCCCCAGCCCGCTCGGGAATCTCGCAAGCTGATTGGCCGAGACGTTTTACCTCGCAAGCTGATTGGCTGAGACGTTTTACCTCGCAAGCTGATTGGCCGAGACGTTTTACCCAGATTCGCTACCTGCCGAGCGCCTATACCCAGCGAAGGAAGACCACATTCATTGTTCTTTATCGCTTGTGTTGCTTAGTGGCACTTGTCGCTGTTCTCTTGTGCCTTTTTGTGCAAAATAGTGCTTGTGACGCCCTTGGGGGGGGGGGGGGATGACGCTACTTCGCGGTTTTTCACTTTTCGCGGTCGGTTCTGGTTCCCATTAAACGCGATAAGTGAGGGATCACTGTATTAAGTTGGAAAAATGCTGATGTTTTTTTTCCCCTTTCTTTTTTATTGTTAATTTTCCTTATCCTGACACCCCAAACATGCCAAAGTAAAGACTCACCATTCTGTATTCAATAAGCGACTCTCCTCCCCATCACTGCTGCGGTCTGAGTCGGTGCCGGAATCCCCCGAAAATTCTGGCTCTAATCTGTACGGTTCGATGCCTCCCTCGCTCTCTTCCTGTTCACTTGACACTCCTGCATCCTCCTCTGTCTTGTCACCGATCCTGAATGCCTCTTCACTCTGAAAACTCTGGTGTTCTTGACTGCTGGAACTGCTATCATCTGCCATTGTTGTTTTGATAAGGGTCACACTCGTGACGTCACGCAGTGTCGTCTGCACTACTTCCGGTTTGTTTGGCACTGCCAGCCAGAGGCAAAAGTTTATCGGCTTATAGCTTGGCCATCGCACGGCCTAAAAATGTCTTTTATGTGTTGAAAAATACAATAGGTAATAAGGAATTAATCTGCTATTCTACTTTTTTGGCAAAAAGGTGAGTTCAGTTCTACTTTAAAGGTAAAGGCTATAAGACCATCTCCAAGCAGTTTGATGTTCCTGTGACTACATTTGCACATATTATTCAGAAATTTAAGATCCACGGGACTGTAGCCAACCTCCCTGGACGTGGCCGCAGGAGGAGAAGGATAATATGAATGTTAACAAAAGAGCCCAGAACAACCTCTAAACACATTCAAGGTGAACTCCAAGGTCAAGGTACATCAGTGTCAGATCGCACTATCAGTCGTTGTTTAAGCCAAAGTGGACTTCACGGGAGACGACCAAGGAAGATACCACTGTTGAAAACAAATCATAAAAAAGCCAGACTGAAATTTGTCAAACTGCATGTTGACAAGCCACAAAGCTTCTGGGAGAATGTCCTATGGACAGACGAGACAAAACTGGAACTTTTTGGCGAGGCACATCAGCTCTATGTTCACAGATGCAAAAATGAAGCATACCAAGAAAAGAACACTGTCCCTACTGTGAAACATGGAGGAGGTTGTGTTATGTTCTGGGGCTGCATTGCTGCATCTGGCACAGGGTGTCTTGAATCTGTGCAGGATACAATGAAATCTCAAGAGTATCAAGGTATTCTAGAGAGAAATGTGCTGCCCAGTGTCAGACAGCTTGGTCTCAGTCACAGGTCATGGGTCTTGCAACAGGATAATGACCCAAAACACACAGCTAAAAACACCCAAGAATGGCTAAGAGCGAAATACTGGACTATTCTAAAGTGGCCTTCTATTAGCCCTGATCTAAATCCTATTGAACATCTGTGGAAGGAGCTGAAACATGGCGTCTGGAGAAGGCACCCTTCAAACCTGAGACAAGTGGAGTAGTTTGCTCATGATGAGTGGGCCAAAATACCTGCTGAGAGGTGCAGAAGTCTCATTGACAGTTACAGAAATCGTTTGATTGCAGTGATTGCCTCAAAAGGTTGTGCAACAAAATATTAAGTTAAGGGTACCATCATTTTTGTCCAGGCCTGTTTCATGAGTTTGTTTTTTAAAATAATTCTGTTGAACCACAATTCAAAAGCATTGTCTAATTTTCATTGGTTAAGTTTCATAGAATTTTTATTTATTACCACTTTTGTCAGATTCAAGTTATTTCTGTGACCATTGTGGGTTTTTCTTTCATTAACAGAGGGGTACCAACAATTTTGTCCACGTGTGTATGTCTGTGAAGGTTCTCAGCCATCAAGGTCATCATAATCTTCGAGGATTAGGCTGTGGCAACTGGACCTGATTCAATCAAATCTAGTTGCTACGACTTAATTCTCCAAGATTATAATACATTAAAATATTATTGAACAGAGGTGAAAACTCAAATAACCAAGTTTTTTTTGTTGTACTTCAACTTTTATGAGTATTTTTTTCAGAGAATTTAATATCACATGCACCTCAGTGTGCATTAAATCATGTAATGTCCTGAGTTACTTTTAAAATCATAATTGAGTACTGCGTACAACTTGAATTAATATCAATCCGTCACCTGCATTTTGTAACCAATAAGGCTATTTGATCACAAATGGGCCTATGATAACCCTAACATACTGACAAAAAAGTACAAAACTTCAGCAGGTCAATGTATGGAGAAGTGACCATTACCACGGAGCAGAACGCAACAGGTGATGGGAGGAAATCACACTGAAGATTTGCAGAACTGATACTGATAACTTTAATTGAATGCTGTGATTGTGTGAGAACACTTTGCACTTTAAAGTAAAATTTTAATATTAGTCATAATACTTATAATTGAGTAATATTTAGGTAAAATAAATATTTGTACCGAGTACATATTTTCAGTCCTCTTTACACCACTATTATTGGCTAAGCTGCAGACACTGATGCAAGTATATGGATCTTTCTTTAAAAAAAGTATCAGTGTACAGGTTCTAATAAACATGCATTCACTGGAAAACCACACTGCCACAAAATAGCCTATGCAATAAAATACTTTGGATGTTAGTTTATATTTGGCACTGTGGAGTGTGTAAATGAAGAGGCAGATTCATGACAGGCGATTTATTACACACTCACATCTCAAGCACAGAATGGACTGAATGGTTACAGCAAGCTCTCCTCTCTATATCACAAGTCACACTTCACAAGTTTCCTGGCACTTCACCTCACACAGCATGATATTTACACTACACTGCATTCAACCCCCTCTGTCCTTCCTGGGCATTGTTCTCCCATGCTTATTCCCTGTCTCTGTCTGAGGTGATAAATAACCTGACTTCCCCAAGGTCCCAAACCGCCCCCCCCCCCCAGCATCTAAGACAGACATAAGTCCACACTCGCTTTTGGCTTCAGTCTCCTTCCATATCTGCTGTAACTGGGGGTTTACTGCCTCCGTGGCGCTGCTGTGCCGGTGGGGGGCTGCTGGGAGCGTGTCTGACTGCTGGTGAGCCGTGGTGAGGCGGGGGGGGGACTTCGTTCTGCCCGTGTGGCTGCTCTGGTGAATCGTTTCCCTGGGGAGTTCTCCGTGGGGGTCTTTCACACCGAGGGGCCCCAGCCAACAGCACTTGCTCATCCGCCACTAAAAAGGCGGGTTTGAGTCTGTCTATGCCAATTTTCTCCCGTCTACCCCCCAAGTCTAGCACAAAATGCTTAATCCCTGTTTCCAACACTCTGAACGATCCATCATAGGGTGGGCACAATGGGGGGCGGTGGGCATCGTGTCTGACAAACACGAACTGCGCGTTCTTCAAAGTTTTAGGCACGAAGGCACGCGGAAAACTGTGGTGGGCAGGGCTCGGCAGCGTGCCTGTGTTTGCGCTACGCTGCAAAAGCTGAGATGGGCAGCTGCCCGGCGCGGGATTATCTGGTAGAAATTCCCCAGGCAGCCGTAGGGGCTGCGCAAAAACGAGCTCTGCCGGGGAAGCTTCCAAATCCTCTTTTGGCGCGGAGCGCAACCCCAATAAAACCCACGGCAACCTGTCTACCCAATTTGCATCCGTCAGTGAAGCCCTGAGTGCTGCTAGAAATCCGGTAGCTTGACCGAAACCGCACACGCGTTGCTGGGGGTTCCAGTCCGGGCTGTCTGTGGAATGGCTGCTGCATCGCTGGGGCTTCCCGACTGGGCCGGCTCCGGGGTTCTTGCCTCGTGTTCCATAATACATCTTGGGTCACCAGTGTGGAGTATGTAAATGAAGAGGCAGATTCATGACAGACGATTTATTACACACTCACATCTCACAAGCACAGAATGGACTGAATGGTTACAGCAAGCTCTCCTCTCTATATCCCAAGTCCCACTTCACAAGTTTCCTGGCACTTCACCTCACACAGCATGATATTTACACTACACTGCATTCAACCCCCTCTGTCCTTCCTGGGCATTGTTCTCCCATGCTTATTCCCTGTCTCTGTCTGAGGTGCTAAATAACCTGACTTCCCCAAGGTCCCAAAGCACAACTATTTTGTGGAAACTCGAAACATTTCCCTTACCACATTCCAAAAAAGTGACTGAAGGTCAGTTGGCCCTCATAACAAATTTATTTCTGACGATCTCTGCACTTCACTTGTATTGTCTTCATCCTTGATGGCAAGAAAAAAAAAAGTTAATTTTAAAAGGGTTAGTTCACACACAAGTGCAAATTCAATCAGTCACTCATGCAAATGGAAGGGTTGGTGTTATTTTTGTCATAAATTGCCCTTTTCAAGGGCTAGACGAAGGGCACCAAATGCACGCTGTGAGTTTTCAACATTTATTAACACAAATGCAACACTGCACAAAAACACAACACTTACAGATGGAGGGAAACAGGAGGAAAGGCATGTGGGGATGCTGGGGCTCACATCTACAAAATACAAGGAGAACAACCTACGAATCGTCAGGCTGAGACGCACGGACATGCCAGAGGAAAACAGAAAAAACAACAAAGCTCACCCATACACCCCCACAGAGAACAAAACAGGAAACCAGAATGTTGCCATCCATCCAGCTTCTTCCGCTTAATCCTTTTTGGGTCACGGGGGAGCTGGAGGTTGCTGTTGTCCTTAAATAAGCATATGGGAAATGGGCAAATGAATCACAGGTGTGGATCGAACATCCATCCATCTTCTTCCGCTTAATCCTTTTCGGGTCGCGGGGGGGCTTGAGCCTATCCCAGCCATATTTGGGCGAGGCAGGGTACACCCTGGACAGATGACCAGTCCATCGCAGGGCCAACACAGACAGACAGACAACCATTCACTGTCATATCCGGCTCTAGGGAGCCGGGCAATCAGAGCCAGGGACAAGCCAGTGAGTCGAGATGTTTTATTCTGGGTAAGGGATAAGGGATGAGGAGAGCACAGACACTCATACAGACGTACATTCTCAGGCTGCACAGCGCAGGGGTAGGTAGCTCGTACCGGACATGGGGGTAACAAGACGTGCATACTCACAGCGGGATACAAACACCGGAATGCTGCAAGGGGAGTTGAGGCTGACACCAGACGAAGGGGCTTCAGCCTAGCAGTGCTTATGTCGCAGCCCCGAATGATCGAAGCTGCTCCTCTTTATACTCATTAACAGCGCCCCAGCTGATGAGGATTAATTGGCCCCAGCTGTCCCGTGACACTGACAGCTGGGAACCAGCTGAGGCACTGCCCAATGAGAGGCAGGGATAAAAGGAGCATGGGCTGAGCGCCGAGCCGGCGTCTCACCCCATGGTGACAGAGCCTCCCCCTCACGGTCGGGCTCCCGAACGACCAGGAACATCCCAGCCCCCCCCCTCCCCACCTAAGGTGGGCGGAAGGGAGGCAGGACCGGAGGGGAAGATGCAAAGGGAAGGACAAAAAAAAACAATAGACCAATGTAGGGCAGCAGGGCAGAGAAAAAAAAACCCAAATACAATACCCTACAACACAGGGAAAAGGATTAACCCAGAGCACAGTTAGGGAGAAAACTGAGTTAGGACACAGGTAGGGAAAATACCAAATATGACTAGACAGCATACAAATAATGTATAGATCGGGGCAAAAAAAAGAAAACCAAAAACCCACCAAAAAGGTGGCAGGAATGAATAAAGCAATCACAGAGTATAGTTAAGGGGAACAAAACACACTACTCCATAATGCACCAACAAGACAAAGGTCAGGACAAAAAATGATGAAAAACGCTGTGCATGGATACTAAAGAAAACAAAACACACAGCACTGAATATATAAAAGATCACCTAAAGAAACAGAGGTGACAAGGACAAATGGGTAATAATGAAGTACGGTTAAGTGGGAATGAAACACATTACTTCAAACAATAACAAACACAGTCAATGTTAAAGTCGGGGCTAGGGAAGGCCCCCCACGAGGATAATAAGACAGAATGGGGTGATCACAGAGTATGGTTGAACAGGAAACCACATGCATACTCCATGATGCACCGACGAGGCCAAGGTAAGGATGAATGAAAACGCTGAGTAAAGATAAGAAAATGCAATACACAGCGCGATACATAAGGTGAGTCACCAAGAGGAAAAAAAGGTGACAGGGTAACAGGATAACAATACGATAAAAATGCTGAGTATGGTTAAAAAAAAAAACACACAGCACAAAAACATATATTCCCCTAATGGACAAAGAAACTACACCCGAGTGACTTCAATAATAATAAAAGAAGTAAAGGACACCCGAGGAGACGGCAGGCAGAGTCCAAAACGGCCGGAATTGTTCTGGTAATCTCCCCGCCCATTGTCCAGTTGGCAACCCGGGGAAGAGAAATGTTCGGACGGCGAACTCTGGGCCCAGATCCCAGGAATCCAGTCCAACGGCTGCCGAACCAGGCCGCCCAAAGGCAAACACAGACCAGTGGGGGGAAACCAGATCGCCGAACCGAAAGTTTTGCGGGTCGGGTCGTCGACCCGCATCACTCAACCACCAGGACCGTTGAGACGGACGAAGGGTCAGAGCGGATCCCGGTGGAAGAGGCTCAGGGGAGAGCCGATGACGAGGGCGGCGGGCCTCAGGGAAACGGCCACCTCCTCACCGGACCTGGACAACACTGGGGCAGCACCCACGTCGGACCCCGATCGGGCCTCAGGCGAACCCACGTTGGACCCCGATTGGGTCTCGGGCGAACCCACGTTGGACACTGTGTAACGGATGCCAACTAGTGCTGTTCGGCGTAGAACGTTAGTAAACCTCCCTCCCAAGGCCTCATACAGTATTGGTAGCGCTGAGCTACCGGTCGGACCTTTAGCTCAGCACGATCGTGCTGTGTGTGTCTCTGTGTAAGTTAACTGTGAGGTCGCGGGTTCGTGTCCTGTGTAGGGCGAACTGTGCTGATGACCTCAGTTACAAAGTGGTGCTGTGAGCCCCAGATGGTAGCGCTGAGCTACCGGTCGGACCTTTAGCTCAGCGCGATCGTGCTGTGTCTCCCATGCTCGAACTGTGTTAGTTGACTGAGAGGTCGCGGGTTCGTGTCCCGTGTGGGGCGAACTGCGCAGGATGATCTCTGTCACAACTGCACCAGAACCGACCTCCAACGTTGAACCCGGACCCTCCAGCACCACGAGGAACAGCAACTCCTCGCCGGTGACCCTGGAAGAAGGCTCAGAAGAGAAAACAGAACCGGGATCAGGATCACCGGCAGCGCCAGAACCCGGCGAGACGAGCTCAGACACAGCGGGCGGCTGCACCCGGCTCGTCTCCCCTGGAGATAGGCTGAAGTGCTCAAAGATAAAAAGAGAGAAAAGAAAGGAGAGCACTCGCCTGATCTCGGGTTCTGACGCCGTCCAGGACTGCGAAGATCCAGGATCCGTCGTCAGGAGGTCGTTGTCAGGCTCCCATCTAGCCGCGTCGGGCCCCGCAGCCAGCACGATGGTCAGCGCAGCTTGAGATCCCTCCAGCTCAGGTGACCCCGCCGACGATCCACTCGGCGTGAAGCCAGAAGAATCTCGTCCCGCCGGACCGAACCGCTCCTCCGTGGAGACCCGGGGACGCTCAGTCGTCGGCGTAGACTCCACGCAGCAGTCAGTCCCCCTCCTCCGTCCGCAATGTAGCTGCGGAACCACAGGCCCTCTCCATATCCCACCACGTTGACCCGGAGCCGGGGACCGCTCGGCGGAGAGAGACACAGAGGATGCGGGATTAGGAATACAGGTTACAGCAGGTGGGGAGAGTTCAGGGAGCTGCGAACCCTGAACTTCTCCTCCAGGGATGTGACAGAGCAAATCATTAAGCAGGTGTGAAAAAACAATGACTTGCCTGCCCCCTGGAGGTTGAGTATCGCCTGCTGTAGTGGAATCTGCTTCTTCCTCTCCCCGCCCGGCGATAACGGAGGACCCCCCGGGAATTCGTCTGAGGATCGCTCGCGTTGTCTCCAGCAGAGAGCTCACCAGGCCGGGATTCCAGGCACACACAGCGGTCAGGAAGCGCGTCGAGGAGGAGGGGGAAACAGCCGGGGTGAGCCAGCCCGAATGTCCAGGAATGACAGCGGGGGAACGAGGCTCAGGGGACGAGGCTGTAGAATCTCCACACTGACGAGGCGAAGGGATGACAGCTGCGTGGGAGGAACGGTCCTGACGATGACCCAGAACTGGATCCGGACGAGGTTCGTGCAGAGGTGACTCGGCGATGTGATGACGACTACTCCCAGGGGACGAAGCGAGGGGGAAACCCAGGATTCGCCGCTCCAGATCGGAGATCGAGACGAGGAAGGCGTCGAGCACGGGAAAGCTTCGTAGCCCTGAAGTCCTCACCATCAATCTCACTGCCGCCGCCACATGCCTGAAGGGTGTGACAGGGAACACAGTAGAGCTCGCGACAGCCACTCGACCCCGGACATAACTGCTGTCAGCTGCGGCTCCTTGAAGGGAATCCCGAGTGACGTGGCGCAGGTCGGGGGAAGTCCTCTGGTTGGCGCGAACTCCCGGACTGGAATAGCGGCAGGAACGGGACTCCGAAGCGGGGAAAGACGTCGCCCACTTCGACTCCCTGCCGGGATTTCCATCCACCCCGTGGAGCTTCTCTCGCTGTGTACCTGCAGCGTCTATCCTGGCACTGTCCTCCAGATGGTACAGAGAGTGAGGGTGACAGTCCAGGAGTTCCTCAGCACGGCCCGGATGCCAGCGTCTCGCGTTGGAGGCGTCGTGCAGGGTGAAGAACGTCCCGTCGACTGCCTCCGAGATGGACCTCAGCCCGTCGCCCTGGCGCCGGAAGTGACTCCTGGGAAACGGCATGCTAGCAGCGCTGACACCCGGACAGAAAGGTACATTTCCACAGCGACTCACGGCCGCCGGCAACTCTTCTGGCTGCGACATACTGTCATATCCGGCTCTAGGGAGCCGGGCAATCAGAGCCAGGGACAAGCCAGTGAGTCGAGATGTTTTATTCTGGGTAAGGGATAAGGGATGAGGAGAGCACAGACACTCATACAGACGTACATTCTCAGGCTGCACAGCGCAGGGGTAGGTAGCTCGTACCGGACATGGGGGTAACAAGACGTGCATACTCACAGCGGGATACAAACACCGGAATGCTGCAAGGGGAGTTGAGGCTGACACCAGACGAAGGGGCTTCAGCCTAGCAGTGCTTATGTCGCAGCCCCGAATGATCGAAGCTGCTCCTCTTTATACTCATTAACAGCGCCCCAGCTGATGAGGATTAATTGGCCCCAGCTGTCCCGTGACACTGACAGCTGGGAACCAGCTGAGGCACTGCCCAATGAGAGGCAGGGATAAAAGGAGCATGGGCTGAGCGCCGAGCCGGCGTCTCACCCCATGGTGACATTCACTCTCACAGTCATACCTAAGGACAATTTAGAATCCTCAGTTTTGATGCCAATTAACCTAACTTGCATGTTTTTGACATGTGGGAGGAAACCGGAGAAATCCCGGATTAAACCCACGCAGACACGGGCAGAACATGCAAACTCCACACAGATCACTGTTGGTCGGGGGCTGGGATCGAACCCAGGATCCCCCGGCCAAGGGTGAGTTGCTGTGCTGCCGCAGTGCTAACCACTCCGCCACCGCGCTGCCAGTGGATCGAACAAGCAGGAAATAATCAGGTAGCATGGACAGCTGGGGCAGCCTGTGAACAGGAGGAAATAACCAAAAGTGACTGTCAAAGTAAAAGCACAGACCAGGATGAAACAGAAAGTAACTGACAATAAATAAGAACATTTCAAAACGGGAACATGCCAAATGATACAATAGTAAACATAACCCGTAATGGTGAGGACAACAAAAACTCAAAACAACTACAAAGAACAAGACAGGAAAAGACTAAAATACACTCAGAGACTGAGCACAGCACTCCACTGTGCTCAGAATCATGACAATTTTATAGTCCACAAAACACTGCTGGAGTTTTACGGGGGTGGGGGGAGGGGCAAAAAATGCGCCAACTGCCCCACCATTAGCATGTGGAAGAAGACGCTTCAGAAGTTTAGCTTTAGCATCTCATGTTAACAGCTACAACTGGGGACACCAACTAGAAGTGCAAGAGGTCTGATAAGTCAGTGCTCCTCCCCAGCTGGGGTCCGAATTAGGGCTGGGGATCTTTAGGCATCTCACGACACAATTATGATTCAGAGTCTCCGATTTGATTCTAAAACAATTCTCAATGCATTTTTTTTTGTTTTTTTTTGTTTTCAGGATTTTTTCCTCTGACTGTGTGACAGCTTGGTGCTTTTAAAGCCAAGTGTTTGCAGTGTCCCATGAATTTACTTCAAACGTCTTTTAATAAACGAAAAGGAAGAGAAATGTGATGAGTCACATGGACAAATTTATCTGAAAATGTGCTTCTAAGAACATCTTTTCCACAGACCACAGCTTTCTCCAGCAACCCAATATTATTTGCTTTTACCCATTATTTTATTAAGCAGATGATGTTTTAGCTGCTTTTAGTTCTGTATTAATTTTCTAAACAACAAAAAAATCAAATAAATTCTTTGCTCAATTTCAAACAAACATGTAATAATTTAATCATAATAATACAGGAGAACACTAAAAGTGTTTTTGACTCCAGATAAATAGCTCTAAAATTTTAAAATATATAACTTAATCCTAAAAATGTAAAGTTTTTCAGGAGAACACAAACTAAATTAAATACATTTAAAAAGATTCATCTTTACAAAACAAAATCTCACAAAAGTTTGCTTCATTATATCTTCAGCATTAAAAAAATGTTTCAATCTGTAAGCCTAAAAAAGAAACAGAAAATATAATTAATTTCACACTAGATAATTCTTTTCCAGGTTTTTTTTTCATGTCAGTGCTTTTATCTTTCTAACCTGGTCTGGGTAACACTGTCATGGGGAGAGACGAGGTGGATTTGCGTGGAACTTTTCATGTTCAGCAACACACTGAGAAAATTATTGTTTTGACATGATATCAGAGGGTTGCAGAAATTACCTCCACAAACAACGTCATGTGGCCCGGAAGGGAGGAGGTCCCAGGGAAGGTGTGGAGGAGCCGTGGGGATCTCCTGTCAACAGACCTCCAAGTGGACACGTACCATCAGAGGGAACCACGGTGGCAGTGGATACCATTCCACAGCAGCGGTTCATTCCACGGGTTACACTGGGAAGGAAGCGTGGCTGTCCACCTCGTGTGACACCCGCAGCGAACGGTGATTTTGCCTCCCTCTGTATCCCCCAGAGCGCGCCCAAGGTCTCACGCCATAAAACGTCCTGGAGCACTTCAGCTCCGCTTTTTTCTTTCGGTTAAAATAAAACAGTAATATTTTCCCCAAAATTATATTAATAAAGCTTTGGAGTCCGGACGGAGGACTTTCAAGGTCTGGATCCGGACCGGAGTCCACCAGTTGGTAGGGATGTAACGATATTGACGTTATCGCGATATCGCGGTAGTAAAAGTGTCTCGATACCGTCGTGGTCGTGTTACGGTATTAAGAGGGCGGGTATCTGTCAAAAAACAAGAAATAAGCAGGCTCCCGCGCAATAAAGCATTGTAAACTACACAGACCATGATCCTTTGCGCTGCGTCGTCACAAGAACTTTTTTTTTCCAAAACTTTATTAAGAACAAGGTGAAAGTACAGAGTTTTGACGTAGATGGTGATAAACATGGCAATTAACAATTTTTTATCTAAATTGTGTAGTTCAGTCAACAGTCTTACAAGAGGTAAGAAGGATAAAATAAAGTAGTAAGAATAGTAAATAATAATAAGATAAAGTAACTAAAAGCATAATAAAAGTAGACAAAAAGAGAAACGGGGGGTTCTTTTCAGTCCAGAGTGTCCAGAGCACTAGGGGTTTTCCATGAGTTTCCGATCATCGACCAAACAGTGGAGTTTCACAGCATTCCGCTTCTTCATGTGTTTCAGTGATGAGAAAAAAAGGCAGAGTTCTTTATGAAATACATTAAAATTTGGCTTGCATTTTAAAAATCCTAAATTGTCCTTAGGTATGGATGTGAGAGTGAATGGTTGTCTGTCTCTCTGTGTTGGCCCTGCGATGGACTGGCGATCTGTCCAGGGTGTACCCTGCCTCTCGCCCAAAGATGCTGGGATAGGCTCCAGCCCCCCCGCGACCCGAAAGGATTAAGCGGTAGAAGATGGATGGATGGATGGATGGATAGTTTTGTGTACATAAAATTTTCCCAAGATTACGAGGGTGTTAATAGACATATCATGCAATGAGTTCTTAATAATAAAGCCATACAAAATATTCTGACAGTTAAAAACAGGGGTTGGTACATGTTTAGATAACCAGTGATGAAAATCATCCCAAAACGCATTGGTGTACATACAGTAAAAGAAAATGTGATCTGTACTTTCTATATGTTCATTACAAAAGGAACAGTTATTGTTCTCAAAGCCAAAACGTTTACTTAGAAACTCAGCAGAAGGATAAATTCCATTTAAAACTTTGTAATGGATCTCTTTTGCTTTTGGTGAAATAGGAAATTTAAAGAATTTAGATCTTAGAATTTGAGCTTCTTTTTTGGAGAAAAAATTAAGAATAGCAGCTCTAGAAACTGTTGCTGGGAAGATTTCTTTATTAAATATTTTCCTAATCGTTAAATTGTTTAATTTTAAGTCATCTAGGTGGAAACCATTCACCAAAAGCAAAGGGAGGTTTGGGCAAAAGCCAAATCTATTTAAAGTTGAGGCCATTAGTATAACTGTCTGAGGTACTGCCTCAATTACTTGGTTATATTCTCGTTTATCATTTATGTTATATTTAGCACATAAATTTTCAAAAGTTAAAATGTTCCCTGTGCTGTCTAATAAGTGTAGTACAGACCAAATGCCCTTATTTTGCCAGTTTTGTAGGAATATTGATTTGTGTTTATATAGTACATATCTACAATTCCACAGAGGGGTCATATGAGGGCTAAAATTATGTTTGTAAATCAATCTCCAATATAGTAAGACCTGCTGATGAAATGAGGAGAGTTTATAGGGGAGCTTTTTTGGGTCATAGTCACATCTGAGCAGGAATTCAACGCCCCCAAATTTAGCAAAAATTTCATTGGGAATATGAAACCAGAAATGTTTGGGTTGTTTAATAAATTGTCTCAGCCAGTTAATTTTGATGGTGCCATTAATGCATTCAAAGTCTATAGCTTTAACACCACCTTCCTCATATTCTTGAATCATGGTACCTTTTTTAATATAATGTGTTTTCCCTTTCCAGATATAATTTAAAATGGTTTGATTGATGGCTTTAACGGCATCTTTGGGCATTGGTAATGAATGGGCTGGATAAATAAATCGGGAGATGCATTCCATTTTTGTCAGAAATGTTCTTCCTATGATGGAAATATCTCTTTGAGACCAGGAGTTGAGATAAGTTTTTGATTTCTCCAAGCAATTCCATATATTGAGCTTGACTAAGTGATCAGCATCTTTAGTGATATGCATGCCCAAATATTTCACTGTTTGTTTGACGGGAATGGTATGAATGGCTGATAGACTGCAATCATGAATAGGTAATAATTCACATTTACCTAGATTCAGTTTGAGCCCAGAGGCTTTAGAGAAAACATCTATATAATTGAGAATTTTAGGGACTTGATCAGAGTTGTGCATGAATATGGCTGTGTCGTCAGCCAGTTGGCTGATTGTTAGTTGTTTTCCAAATACTGTTAATTTATCAAAATAAGAGTTTTTTATAAAAATTGAGAGCATTTCAGCTGCTGCAATGAACAACAGAGGCGAAATCGGGCAGCCTTGTTTTATTCCTTTGCCTATTGAAAATCTAGGGGAGGTACCATGTGGTAATAGAACTGAGCTGTTGGTATCCGTGTAAATTAGTTTTATAAAGTCTAAAAAGTGCTCCCCAAAACCAAAAAGCTCTAAGGTCCTAAACATAAATTTGTGTTCAATCATATCAAAAGCTTTAAAAAAATCCAAAAATAAAATAAACCCCTCATCAATTAGGTCCCTATAGTCAAGTAAATCCAATACAAGGCGTATATTGTTGTGTATTGAGCGCCCTTTAATAAAACCTGATTGTGTCTCTGAGATAAGATCAGTGATGCCAGCTTTGAGTGTGTTGGCATAAATATGTGTTAAAATTTTGTAATCATTATTAAGTAAAGTAATTGGTCTGAGATTATCAATCAATTTTGGGTCCTTGCCAGGTTTGGGAATTAATGTGATGACTCCTTGTTTCATAGTATTTGGTAAAACTGATGTAGCACGGATTTCCTTTAACATATTAAAAAATAAATCTTTTAGGTTAATCCAGAAGTGCCTGTAAAAATTGGCTGTCAAGCCATCTGAGCCAGGTGATTTGTCTAGAGCTAAGGATTTTAGAGCGTTTTCTACTTCCTCCACTTGGATCTCTGCGTCACATGATTTTCTAAAATATTCATCAATTTTCGGTATCCGTCCTGAAATGGATTCAAAGAAACCCTCTGCATTAGTATGTGAGTAAGAGGAGGAGTATAATTCACTGTAAAATTTAAATATTTCTTTAGAGATCCTCACAGAATCAGTACATTCTTTACCATCAATTATAAGAGACTTAATGGCATTTCGTTCTTGTCTTCTTTTCTCAAGCCTACAGAAGTATGCTGAGCTTCTCTCTCCCTCCTCTATCCATTTCGCTCTTGACCTAATATATGCTCCTTTGGCTTTATTAATATAGATGTTATCTAGGGAAGAGTGCAATAAAATCAGTTTTTGTTTGTCCTCTTCACATAAGGAGTGTTTGTTGCATATTAAATGGATCTCTTTTACAATATCCATTTCTTTTTGTTTATTGGCTCGGCTTATGACTTTGCTGTATGAAATGGAAATCTGACGGATTTTAAATTTAAGAAATTCCCATTTCTCCCTGTAAGTTGACAATAATGTATCTTTAGTTATACTGTCGATTGTCCTTTTAACATCCTGACAGAAAGGGTCATGTTTTAGAAGATTTGAATTAAATTTCCAGTAGCCTTTATTTCTTCTGACTGCACTAGTGGGAGTTATGGTTAACTTGATCATACAATGATCTGTAAGCGGAGCTGCAGAAATTGAGGTATTTATGTCTATATTAGGTTGGAATTCAGAAATAAGCCAGTAATCTAATCGCGATTTAATGGTGCCATCAGGTTTAAACCAAGTAAAGGTTTGAGTATCTGGATTTAGCGCATGCCATATGTCACTAAGCTGAAACGTGTTACAGAAATCTAGTAAAGTGGTATTATACTGATGATTAGGAAATCTTGAGGGTTGCCTATCAAGCCATTCGTCCATAACCATATTGTAGTCGCCACCCAACACAAAAACAGGATTGATATATATTTGGGATAATTCCTTCAATATGTTAGTCACGTCTGTAATTAATTGTTTGTTCTGACTGTGGTTAATAAATCCATAAATGTTAACAAGAATCAAGAATTGTTTGTGTATTTCAAAAACGCAAATAATCCAGTGTCCTGTGTCATCTCTTTTGGTTGCAACTACTTTCCCAGGAAAGTTATTTAGGAGTATGGCGACCCCTGCTGATCTATTTGTGCCATGACTATAGTATATTTTTCTCCCCATTGGTTTGTCCACATTTTTTCATCTGTATTGTTGCTGTGAGTCTCCTGAATAAGATAACAATGTGCTTTTTCATTTTTAAGGAATAGAAATGTAGCCTTTCTTTTTATAGAGTCTCGTAAACCCCTAACATTAAGTGATGCAAAAGAAAAGGTTGTAATAAAAGACATAAAGGATGAAATAGAATAAGGAAAAAAATAAAATAATAATAAAATAAAATAACAAGTAGATAAACGGTTTAGGTTGTTACTTTGGACCAAGTACACTTGAAGAAAGCCCCTGACTAAATTGCTAAATATATGTTTTAACTCATAACTTTCCCCCCCTTTTTTTCCTTCCCTTTTTTCCTTTTTCTTCCTCTTTTTTCCTTCTCCTTTTTCCTTTTTTCCCTTTTCTTTCCCCTTTCCCTTCCTCCTTTTCCCCCAAGCTGCACGCTTGTTATGACAGAATCCAAAAACCTAATCTATAAAATTATCGAAAATATGTAATGCAAATTATCAAAATGGCATTGAAAAGGAGCTGCCTTATAAATCTACCCTTCAAAAAAAAAAGATTCAGGAACCTGAGTAAAAGTAGCATGTAAACATATCCAAATGACAGCTGCCAGGAACACAGCGTACTTCAAAAGGGGACTATGAAATGACTCCCTATAAAGTAAACATTGAAGTAGCTTAGCAACATGTACAGAACATAAAAGAGTCAAAGTGCTTGTTCAACCATAGTTGTGAACCAGACCCTTAGATGCTGACTCTTCTACCATCAATGTATCCCACATGGCCTTTATACCAGACGTTTTTCCCAGCTGCACGGGCTTGCTCCATCTGTGGCCATGCTGCTGCGCGGGCATCCCTGTCGGCTTTACAGAAATCTTGCTTGAATCGGATCCCGGCTATTCTGCAGAATTTGGAGTTTTTGGTCAGCCTCCAAATTTCTTCACAGTGGTATCTCATGACAAACTGAAGAATAACCTGGCGGTTTCTCCCATTTTCACGTTTTCCCAGGCGGTGGACATTATCAACAATAGTGCCCATGGTCGTTGCCCACTGCAGTGCAATTTCTGACAGAATGTGGATTACCTCGTCACGGATCATTTCGTTATCCTTTTCTTTGATCCCGTGTATTTTAAGGTTCCAGCGCCTCTTGTACCTCTCCAGCTCAGTAATCCTTTCCTTTAGCTCTTCGTTTTCTTGTATAAGCTTGGGGATGTCTCTCTCAAAGCTCTGTAGTTTGGTCTGGCAGTTTTTGATGTCAGCAGTATTAATTTCAACAAGACGGGTGATGCTGGCTACCATTGTGGCGGTCTCCCTTAACTGCGCTCCAAAATCATCAACTTTGGTGGTTAGTTTTGTGATAGCATCTACCAAGTTGTCGTAAGATTGCTCTTGGGCAGTTTTCATCTTGGAAAGTGGCGGAGCAGAGGACTTAGTTGGAGTGACGGGAGAACTTTTTCTCTTACCAGGACCGCTACTAACAGAGGTTTCCATCGGGGTGTAGTCGTGGTCAGTAGTAGTTGTTGTTAGCTTAGCGTTCGTTTTCCCGCCGGACATATTAGTCGGATTTGATTAGTTTCCTGTGACAGAAACTTGCTTTCAAAATCACCAATTGAACTTACTTGCTTTGAAGCTGTCAGCTCTGAAAATGTTTTCAGTCTGAATATGAGTTATTGTCCAAGTTTCGGGGCTGGAGAATGCGGGTTTAGAAGAGCGAACTGGTCCGGCCATCTTCCGCACACTCTTCCGCTCCAAATGGTCACAAGAACTGTTGTTGAGCCAATAGGAGTGCATGCTGCACGCTGTCCACACAACAAACATGGCGGCGGACAAAGTTCGGCGCACGTAAATACTGAAGAAAACACACCCGAAGTTGAGATTGTGCAAGCCCCAGCAACTTTTAAATCAGATGTGTGGAGGCATGTTGGTTTTGCCGTGTCTAAAAACACTAAAGGAGAGAGGGTGGCGGACAGACAATGGCCTCATTAGCAAAGACCTACCTATGTTTACCCGCTACCTCAGTGCCCAGTGAGAGAGTATTTTCTGCAGCAGGGGATATTGTAAATGCCCAGAGGTCTCTTCTTCTCCCTTGCAATGTAGATCTTTTGAAGAAAAACTTGAACATAAGCTAAAGGATAGGTCAGTGTTTTCCAGTAGGCTTTTTGCCTGACTTAATTGTTTCAACAAGCTGTTTTTATTTGCCTAGCACATTTATGATTAATTTTACTTTACACATTGAACCTGGCTTAACTTGATCTTCTTTTGCTCTTAAAGGGAATTCCCTATTGTTGTTTACAGTTGTTCCAGTTGCTGCTTAGTATGATCCTAGCACATAAGAAGAATCAGTTATGTGACCAAATATTACCAAATGGCATTGTGACGTTTGCGGGATTCACACAAAGAAAGAGGAGCAAGATGGTTGTGATGAACAGGCTTTATTTACACACCACCAACCCCCAACTTACTTCTGAGCACACAGAGGAGGGGAGGTCATTCTCCCAGACCTCTGTTTCAATCACGGTTACACACACATGATACATCTTGCCCTAATCCTGCTAAACACTGCTGGGTCATTATAACTGCGTTATAATGACCCAGCAGTATAACTCAGTAATAACACATTTAATACACACACACAGTAACGTTTTCAACTGGCAAAGCATGCTGGGAAATCCCTGTCCCCCTTAAAATGGCCCCGACGTTACACTGCCCTCCCCTGGACTGGTTTCTGTCCCCAGAAAATTCAAAGTCTCTTTCAGAAATCCAACGCCAGTCAACCCGGTGCCGGGGCGGCATGCACGGGCCATCCAGTGTCCATCTGAGTCTCGGTCGGAATATCTGGTTGGGGTAGGGTTCCGGTTTGGCCACCAGCGGGCGGATGGACACATCTGACAGCCTCTGTAGGACCATGCACAGTCCCTTCCCTGGCAGCGGGAGTCCCAAGCCCGCTCCGGCCGACTCCTACAGCTGCCAGGTCTCCCAGGCGGCCGCTGGCCCGCGTCCATGCGTCCAGCCCTTGCCGCGCCTGGAAAATGGCCAGATCTTCGTCCTGCTCGCTCCGCTGCTGCGCGTCTGCTGCGCCGAGGGCCTCCGTGACGTCACCAAAAGGGAAAGCATCTGCGGGTGGCGGTAGGACTACGCAGTTCCTCCTCTGGCAGCGGGAGTCCCATGACTCCCACCGCTGCCAGGACCTCCCAGGCGGCCGCTGGCCCGCATCCAGGCGTCCAGCCCCTGCCAAGCCCGGGAAAAGACCGGATCTGTCCTGCTCGCTCCGCTGCTGCTGCGCTCCAAAGGCCTCTGTGACGTCACCGCCGGGGAAAGCATCTGCAGGAGGCGGCTTTTTCTCCGTCCATGCCACCTTCCTCTAATTAAACGTTGCCGAGGGGCCAGTTTGTCGTGCGCTGCGTGCGGGGCAGTACCGTGTGAAGTACCCTGGCTCTGTGCAGCGGAAGCCCCCCCTTCCTTGCATCGCCGCGGCTGTCTCCTCCGTGCTGCCGTAGCTCCTCCTCCCACTCGCTCTCAGCACAGTGGTTTCCTCCGATGACCAGTCGTTCAGCGCGGCAGCCAACTCAACCTGGGCCAGGTGGTCATCCAACAGGTTCTCGCCGTTGTAGCGGGGAATCTTGGCCCGCTGCTGGATGGATGGGATGGTCATCTCCCGGTCGATCGCCGCTCCTAATTGCTCTGGAATCGCCAGCCCGTCCTGCCCTGAAAAGGGCGGAAAACGGGGCTGGTTTGCTCTGCTCGGCCCGTCGGGTCCGCTGCTCCGTCCATCACGGCGAATCTCTCCGGGAGCCAGCGTCTCAGCTCTACGCTCCGTTCCCAGCCGAGCGATGAACCGCTCTGGCCGCCAGACCTCCGCCTGGATCCTCATCTTGCTCCATCCCACTCCTGACACCAGTGTGACGTTTGCGGGATTCACACAAAGAAAGAGGAGCAAGATGGTTGTGATGAACAGGCTTTATTTACACGCCACCGACCCCCAACTTACTTCTGAGCACAGACAGGAGGGGAGGTCATTCTCCCAGATCTCCGTTTCAATCATGGTTACACACACATGATACATCTTGCCCTAATCCTGCTAAACACTGCTGGGTCATTATAACACAGTTATAATGACACAGCAGTATAACTCAGTAATAACACATTTAATACACACACACACACAGTAACGTTTTCAACTCGCAAAGCATGCTGGGAAATCCCTGCCCCCCTTAAAATGGCCCCAACGTTACAGTATATTGATGTTCTTGACTTGAACTTGCACTTTAAAAGCACTAAGTGATCAGCATTTTATGTTGTCATGATCCATAAATATAAAAATAAATGGCCTGGTGACTGGCAAAAACAGATTTAATGGCAGTTTTGGGTTATTTATTTTTTTTTATTACTTATTTTGTACCCGTAGGTAGATTTGTTTTGCAGTCTGGTGACAAACCACCAGCTGCCGGTCGCTGCGTGCGCAAGCGCCCCTTAACTCCCTAACCTGCGTGTTTTTGGCATGTGGGAGGAAACCGGAGAAATCCCGGAGTAAACCCACGCAAACACGGGGAGAACATGCAAACTCCACACAGATCACTGTTGGCCAGGGGCAGGGATTGAACCCACGATCTCACGGTCCCCGTGATCCCCCGGCCGAGGGTAAAACTGTGCTGCCACAGTGCTAACCACTGCGCCACCGTGCAGCCATCACAAACACAATATTATGAGGTATTTTACAATACCGTGAGACTCTCCACAATATCGCAACAAATATCGTACCGTGAGATCAATATCGAAATCGTATCATGAGATTTTGATATCGTTACATCCCTACCAGTTGGTGACCCCTGAGCTACAAGTTAAGCTATAGTCTAAAAACTAAAATTGCACATTTACATTGCTATCATATAACATCTTGATTTCATATGTTTAGTGCGTCTCGTACACCTACTTAAACAAGGTTGTCACACCAAAAACCGCACGTTCGGACCAATCTTAGGTAAGAATCTGTAGCCCAACACCTAATTCTTTTCAGAGTAAAACACACGTGGTCTTCCATCAAACTGCAGGTAAAAACTGCATCCCTGACTCTACTGAGTAAAACACACGGGGTCACATGCCAAACTGCTACTGTATATTCAAAGTAAAATGCACAGTACTGCACATGCCGCCAGTCAATTTCAGGCGCTAATGTACCAATAAACTCAATTAACTGAGTGGCTCAGTTGGTAGAGCATTCGCCCCACACCCAGGAGGCAAGGATTCAAATCCCGGCCGGGTCATGCCGAAGACCATATAAAAGCGGAACTTCCTGCTGTCCAGCTTGGTGCTCAGCAATAATGGAATGGAGGAGGGAAATTTGTGGCGGCGCCTTGCATGGCAGCGTCCCTCTGATTCTACACTTGGTGTGTGTGATTAACACTGTAGATAGGTAAAACACAATTTTGTTCTACTGTACATGTATGGTTGAATGACAATAAAGGGTGATTTAATTAATTTTAATGTTATAGCTCGGCTGATAATTTCATGCAGATACTGCAGAGTGTTCAGCGGCTGTTGGTTGTCATTTTACTTAACCTTACACACTATAAGTAAACCAATAATAACAATAAAAACGTACCTGGTATTTCATAACAAAAGTCTGGTGAAATTCTCGTTCCTTGCACATGCAGCTCTTCCATGCTAGATTTGTAATTTCATGAGAAACGGCAGTGGGCGTGGCTTTGATGAATTACTCCAATAGAATTTAATCTGAATTTTTGCTCCTACTCTATTGGCTGCAGGTAATCATTGTAATCCAAACTGATTAAAAATCACTATTTTAGAGGAAAATTATAGTAACTCTGGAAAAATTACTCTCCAGATTTTGCTTTGTAGTTTTGCTAATCACACTGTTGTGCCAGCTTCTGTCTGATAGCTTTAACAGTGATGTTTCTGTGTGTGGTTACAGTAAATTGCAATGGCATTTTTCTGTCAGTGTGAAAGTGAAAGAGGTTGGTTCAGTCATACGACCAGGAATAACCAGTCCTGTAACTTGTCCAGACTGACACACCTGTGTGGGAGGAGCAGACATCTTTGTGTGTTCCAACTGCACGTCAATTCTCACTGAAAGAGCAGGTAAGAACAGCCACTACAGCTGTAATAGCCAGATAAAAATGTAACAAAAATACAAAGTTCCATTTTGTAACTGTTTCATATTGTCTTTTTGCTTTAGCTATTGCTGATTTTCCTGAGAACAATGATGGTGGGTGTCTGTGCCACCACAGGACTCTGCGTGTCTCTCTTCATTCTTGCTGGGGTTTCCCTTGTGAGCTCACTAACAGACAAAGTCCAACAGGTGAATAGTTTTTTTCTTCTTAAATTCTTAATCTGGGGGTCTGCAACCTCTCCTGTAGAATAAGCCACTGCTAGCAATTTTTACCACAAAAAGTCTCAATGAAAATACAAAATCAGAGCGGCAACACTGAGTGCACGAAACTCATTTGATATCGACTCATTAACATTTGATAACCACTCATTTTAACCTCTTGCGCTCCGTTGTACCGCGGACGGGCAAGTCTCTGCGTCCTAGGGCGCACAAGGGCGCTCTCGTGCGCCCTTGTGCGCTCTCGGACGCATGATCCTGATGGTGGTGATGTAGGTGGTGTGGCGTCCAAGCGCGCACTGAAAATAAAAGCTGCAGACACAGCCGCGAACAGATTAGTTCATCTGATTGACCTCTCATTCGACTAATAAGAGCCTTGAATTGGGTTTCTGAAACCTTGAAGAACCAATGAATGAAAACCTAGGAAGGAGGACCCACCTACTGTGAATGCAGGAGCCAATTGAAGCACAGAAGTTCGGGCTGGGTGAAGAGAGACTTACTGCTGCAACAGATGAAAAAAAGGACCCGCTGGAAGAACCTGCTAGAGACCCAGCAGCATGGAGAACACCCACAAGTGCGACCTGCACTCATTCCAGCAGAATAGACGTTTAGGATTCTCTTCCGTCATCATAGACCGACGGAGGCCGACGACAAAGGTCGTAAATCATTCGCCAAAACCGCAATAATGGAATTATGTTTTGACCGGGTTCCACGAGCGGACCAGCGTCGCGTTCGTCTGACAATGGGGAAGAGAAGTTCGCCAGGACGCTGCTGTGAAGAGGTAAGGTGTTATAAGCTAAATTGTTATTTATCCCTGAAAATTGTAATCAAAAAATGACTTTTGACCGATCGGTAAATTACAACTGTACGGCGCACGAAGTACGAAGTGTGTGCACCGCGATAAACGGTTCATTTGCCGTGTTCGGACTGTGAACGCCCCCCCCCCGCTCCTCTTCTGCAGCGGGGGGGGGTGGGGAGCCGCAGTGACTGCGCAGCGGTCGCCACATAGCCATATGAGTCTATTCTGTCATGTAGCAATGGCCGATGGCCGTCCTCTGTAGCGGGGGGGGGACAACCCCCCCCCCCCCACACACACACACAGTAGCGAGGGGGGGGGGGGCCGCGGTGACAGCGCTGCTGTGGCCACACCGCCACATCCGAGTGTAATCCGTCATGTAGCGATGGCCGATCTCCGTCCTCTGTAGCGGGGGGGGGGGCAACCACACACACACACACACACACACACACACACACACACACACACACACACACACACACACACACACACACACACAGCCCTGAATGTCACTTTTCATTAGAGCCCAAAATGAAGCTTCTACATTGAATCATTCAAAAGTTACAGACGTTTTTCCAAACTGTGCCATTTGGCACAATTTGGCACAGTTCTAAAACACCTGGGAACAGCCTGAGTATAAAGCTGTGTATTATATTCACTTTTTGTGGTATTGTTACAAAATTTGGACCTCAGCTGGATAACACTTGGTTCTACATTTCTGTTGCATTTTCCAGCCCGGATCTGAAGCTGTGTGTTATTTGCAAGCATTTGTATCCAAAAAAACACCCAGGCCAAATTTATTTTCTTCAAGTTCAGTATGTTTAGATGACTGTAACTCAGTGGCCGGAGCACTTAGAGAGATTATGACTGTTTTGCCAAAAAATTCAAAGTGTTTTCTTTTAAATGAGACCAACCCCATGAAGATGCTGCAAAGGGTTGAAGAACAGCTTTCGATTTACTTTGGGCACATTATTTTTTGGCGTTTTTAGGAAAATTGACCGGAGTGCAAGGGGTTAAGTGAGTTATGGGCACTCTGAGGGAGGAAAAACCCTTATGTGATTTAAGGGAACTAATTTGAAAACTGGAATTTTTGTATTTTTAGAAATATACGTTGGAATTAATTGAGGATATTTGGTGGATATACCATAAATATTTCTTTAAAATAAATTTATTGTTTACACTCATCCTTTGAGCCACTTGTAAAAATGCCATATAACTTTTGATCAGTTTTTTAGTACATTTTTAATAGACAGCATTCTTCACTCTTAAGACAGTCAATAAAATATATGTAGTCTTTATTGTTTCTTTTCATGTCATTTTGTTGCCTATTTTCACTTTTGGTTTGCTAGTGAAAAGTGCTAGTGCACTTTTGGTTTGGTTTGCTAGTTTAGTTTGCCAACCCCTCACAGCACCAGTAAATATACAGGGAACAGACATTGAGATGGTGACATCCTACAAGTACCTGGGTGTTCATCTGAACAATAAACTAGACTGGTCACACAATACTAACGCACTCTACAAGAAGGGACAGCGCAGGCTGTTCCTACTGAGGAGACTCAGGTCTTTTGGTGTACAAGGGGCGCTGCTGAAGACATTCCATGACACGGTGGTGGCATCAGCCATCACTTTTGGCGTGGTCTGCTGGGGCAGTGGCATTACTGCAGCCGATAGGAAGAGACTGAACAAACTGATCAAGAAAGCTAGCTCTGTCCTGGGGCAGCGCTTTGACCCGGTGGAGGAGATAGGAGAGAGAAGGACGGTGGCTAAACTGTCATCTTTGCTGGAGTCCGAGTTCCACCCTATGCAGGACATACTGAATGCACTGAGGAGCTCATTTAGCAGCAGACTACATCATCCCAGGTGCACAACCGAGAGGTTTTGCAGGTCCTTCCTACCAACAGCTGTCAGACTGTACAACCTAAGCAGGGCTGCTCGCAGAGATAGCAAAAAGACGTAACAACCTAATAGTTTTTGAATGCAAAAGATGCAATAGACTTACACAATGGTCCCCTCCGGCATACAACTAGGAAAATACTGGTCGCTATGGAGGGTGAGAATATGTATGGGCACATAATTATACCATGTAGGATAACTAAGTAGACGGTTGTGCTGTTTCATCCCATCTAGCAACAATGCTCTGCACTGTGTGTGTTTATATATTTACATATTTATTCCATCTAGCTACAATGCTCCGCACTTGGTGTGTTTATATCTATATATTTATTCCATCTAGCTACAATGCTCCGCACTGTGTGTTTATATATCTACATACTATTCCATCTAGCTACAATGCTCCGCACTGTGTGTGTTTATATATTTACATATTTATTCCATCTAGCTACAATGCTCCGCACTGGGTGTGTTTATATTTATATATCTATATATTTATTCCATCTAGCTTCAATGCGCCACACTGTGTGTTTATATATCTACATATTATTCCATCTAGCTACATTGGTCCGCACTGTGTGTGTTTATATATTTACATATTTATTCCACCTAGCTGCAATGCTCTGTACTGTGGGTGTTTATATATCTACATATTTATTCCATCTAGCTACAATGCTCCGCACTGTGTGTTTATATACTCATATATCTATTCCATCCAGCTAAAATGCTCTGCTCTGTGTGTCTGTGTGTATATATATATATTTATGGTAATATGTACATTTTTTTTTTTTTTTTTTTTTTTTTTTTTTTCTCTCGGCGCCACACGAGTCGGCTGCCTTTTGCAACAGCGGCTCGATTCCGAGTCTTTTTCCCTTCCTCTCTCTTTTGATCCGTCTTTTTTTTTCACCCCACTTATATCACGGACACACAGATCGTCCTAAATGTCTCCTGAGCCGGTGGACGGAGCCACTGTCTATAGCAGGATACGATACAGCAGAGAACAGCTGCTAGCATTCAACCGCCACCCGGTCCCATTGGAAAAACTCGACATACCGAGTGAACTGAGGCGAAAACACCGCGGCTGCCGGGCTGGAGTAAGGCGGAGGACAAAAAATATAAGGTACAGACCCTCCCTTCCATCTGTTGTCATGGGAAATGTACGGTCGATACTGGGAAAGTTAGATGAGCTAGCGGCTATCTCCCGTTATGATAGCACATACCGGGAGTGCTCTCTCCTTTTGTTTACTGAGACGTGGCTAACTGAACTAGCAGCAGATGCTAACATTGAGCTGGAGGGTTTTCACATGATACGAGCTGACCGAACACCAGACAGTGGCAAGGCTAGGGGCGGTGGAGTGATCATGTATGTTAACAACAACTGGTGCAGACCGGGACATATCACTGTTAAACAACGACACTGCAGCAAAGACATTGAGTTGCTAGCTGTTAGCATGAGGCCTACATATCTCCCGAGAGAACACTCACACGTGATCTGCATTGTTGTTTATGCAAATCCGACGGCGAACGCTGGGACAGCACGTGACGTCATCCATTCAGTAACCAGCAGGCTGCAGACAGAACACCCAGATGCTCTTCTCCTCATCTCAGGCGATTTCAACCATGTTTCACTGTCTCCCATTCTACCCACGTTCACCCAGTATGTCACATGCCACACTAGAGACAATAAAACACTGGATTTATTCTACGCAAACACTAAGGAGGCGTACACCTCATCACAACTACCCCCACTCGGGAGATCGGATCACAACTTGGTTCATCTCCGGCCGGTGTACAAACCCCTAGTGCACAGACAACCTCCGGCCATGCACACTGTGGAGTTATGGTCTGAGGAGACAATGGACACCCTAAAGGGCTGTTTTGAAGCCACCGCCTGGAAGCAGCTCTGCGATCCACATGGTGAGGACATCGATGGCCTCATTCACACCTTCACGGGCTACCTCAGCTTCTGTGTGGACAAATCCGTTCCCACCAAGACCATACGGCGTCACTCAAACAACAAACCCTGGATCAACCCTGAGATAAAAACACTTCTGAGAGAGAAGAAGAGGATCTTCAGGTCGGGGAACAGGGAGATGCTGAAGTCCGTACAGAGGGAGCTGAGGAGAAAGATCAGAGAAGGCAAGGACAGCTTCAGGAAGAAGATGGAGGACAAGCTGCAACAGAGCGACATCAGCGGGGTCTGGAGAAACCTCAAAACCATCTCGGGGCTCCAGAATACCTCCCCCCAGGCCACAGGGGGCAGGGAGTGGGCGAACAACCTGAATCTGTTTTTCAATAGATTTGACCAACCGCCCTCCCCCCTGACTGCACAACAACCACTGCTGCCTCTAAAGAAATCAAGTCCTGCTGCCCACTCCCCACTCTACCAACACCCCCCCACTCCCAACACACAGCCCCCCATCCTGACCCTGACCAGGACCCAGGTGAGGACGGAGCTGAGGAAGATCAAGGCGAGGAAGGCGCCGGGACCGGACGGCATCAGCGCAAAGCTCCTCAAGTCCTGTGCAGACCAGCTGTGTGGGATTGTGACGTATATCTTCAACATGAGCCTGAAACTGGGGAGGGTACCACAGCTGTGGAAAACATCTTGTGTGGTACCTGTACCAAAAACTTCCCACCCCAAAGACCTGAACAGCTACAGACCGGTGGCCTTGACGTCCCACTTGATGAAGACCCTGGAGAGACTGCTCCTTGCTCACCTCCGCCCCCTGGTGGAACCAGCGATGGATCCACTCCAGTTCGCCTACCAGCATGGCATTGGGGTGGAGGATGCGGTGATCTTCCTCCTTCACCGTTCTCTGTCCCACCTGGAGAAGCCCGGGAATATGGTGAGGATCATGTTCTTTGACTTCTCCAGTGCTTTCAACACCATCCAACCGATGATCCTGAAGGACAAGCTGCTGCGCGCAGGGGTGGACCAGCACCTGTCATCATGGATCCTGGACTACCTCACGAACCGGCCTCAGTTTGTGAGAACCCGGGACTGTGTGTCCGACACGATCATCAGTAGCACGGGGGCCCCCCAGGGAACGGTGCTGGCTCCCTTCCTGTTCACTCTTTATACTGCGGACTTCTCACACAACACAACACACTGCCATCTACAGAAGTTCTCTGATGACTCTGCGATCGTTGGCCTCATCTCCAATGGAGATGAAGCTGAGTACAGAGGGCTTATCCAGGACTTCGTGGACTGGTGCCATCGGAACTGCCTCCAGATCAACGCGAGGAAAACTAAGGAGCTGGTGGTGGACTGCCGCAGGCATGGGCAGCCCCTCACAGTACCAGTAAATATACAGGGAACAGACATCGAGATGGTGACATCCTATAAGTACCTGGGTATTCATCTGAACAATAAACTAGACTGGTCACACAATACTGATGCACTCTACAAGAAGGGACAGCGCAGGCTGTTCCTGCTGAGGAGACTCAGGTCTTTTGGTGTACAAGGGGCGCTGCTGAAGTCATTCTATGACACGGTGGTGGCATCAGCCATCACTTTTGGAGTGGTCTGCTGGGGCAGTGGCATTACTGCAGCAGATAGGAAGAGACTGAACAAACTGATTAAGAAAGCTAGCTCTGTCCTGGGGCAGCGCCTTGATCCGATGGAGGAGATAGGAGAGAGAAGGACGGTGGCTAAACTGTCATCTCTGCTGGAGTCCGAGTTCCACCCTATGCAGGACATACTGAATGCACTGAGGAGCTCATTTAGCAGCAGACTACATCATCCCAGGTGCACAACCGAGAGGTTTCGTAGGTCCTTCCTACCAACGGCTGTCAGACTGTACAACCTAAGCAGGGCTGCTCGCAGAGATAGCAAAAAGACGTAACAAACTAATAGTTTTTTGAATGCAAAAGATGCAATAGACTTACACAATGGTCCTCTCCGGCATACAACTAGGAACATACCGGTCGCTATGGAGGGTGAGAATATGTATGGGCACATAATCATACCATGTAGGATAACTAAGTAGACGGTTATGCTGTTTCATTCCATCTAGCAACAATGCTCTGCACTGTGTGTGTTTATATATTTGCATATTTATTCCATCTAGCTACAATGCTCCGTACTGTGGGTGTTTATATATTTATATATCTACATATTATTCCATCTAGCTACATTGCTCCGCACTGTGTGTGTTTATATACTTGCATATTTATTCCACCTAGCTGCAATGCTCCGTACTGTGGGTGTTTATATATTTACATATTTATTCCATCTAGCTACAATGCTCTGCACTGTGTGTTCACATATTCATATATTTATTCCATCCAGCTACAATGCTCTGCACTGTGTGTCTGTGTGTGTGTGTATATATATATATTTTATAGTAATACGTACATATGTTTATTAGCTGCTCTTGCTTGCTTGTTTTTTTTCTTGCCTTCTGATTGTTGCTCTGAGTGTTGCTATCCCTGTGCTGTTGCAATCCTGGAATTTCCCCGTTGTGGGACTAATAAAGGCTTATCTTATCTTATCTTATCTTATATGTATATTAGCTGCTCTTGCTTTTTTTTCTTGCCTTCGGATTGTTGCTCTGAGTGTTGCTATCCCTGTGCTGTTGCAATCCTGGAATTTCCCCGTTGTGGGACTAATAAAGGCTTGTCTTATCTTATCTTATCTTAGTTTAGTATAATCTATTTGTATCTGAAATTACTGGGCTCTGCAGCTGGAAGGCTGTAGGTTTGAGTCCTGAGTAGTTAATTTTGTAGAAAGGAAAATAAGTTAATGGATTAAAGATAAGATTTGACAAATTACTGACTTTAATTTGCATGCACTTCATTACTTCAAGTTAGAACAACTTTATATAATTACAGCATACTCAGTTTTATCCAGTTATTCCAAGTTCTGCACATATTAATTATACAAGCTAACTATGTTAGGTTTCAAAAACTTAATTTTATTGAGGCAACAACTACATAATTTCTATATTAGGCCAACATTGTACAATGAGGGTTATAAACGTTTTAATATAAACATTTTTGGCTGTCCATCCATCCATCCAGCTTTACTACTTTTCCGGAGGTCCGGGTCGCGGAGGCAGCAGTTCAAGTAGAGAAGCCCAGACTTCCCTCTCCCCAGCCACCTGCTCCAGCTCTTCAGAAAGGATACCAAGGCGTTCCGAGACCAGCTGGGAGACATTGTCTTTCCAGCGAGTCCTGGGTCTGCCCCAGGTCTCCTCCCAGAGGGACGTGCCTGAAACACCTCAAGTGGGAGATGTCCAGGAGGCATCCTGATCAGATGTCCAAACCACCTCAACTGGCTCCTTTCAATGTGGAGGAGCAGTGGTTCTACTCTGAGTCTCTCCCGGACGGCTGAGCTCCTCACCCTATCTCTGAGGGTGAGTCCAGCAATCCTACGAAGAAAGCTCATTTCAGCCGCTTGTATCCACGATTTCATTCTTTCGGTCATTACCCAAAGCTCATGACCATAGGTGAGGGTAGAAGCGTAGACTGACTGGTAAATCGACAGCTTTGCCTTAGAGCTTAACTCTCTCTTCACCACAGCAGACCGGTACAATGTCCGCATCACTGCAGATGCTGCTCCGATCCGTCTGTTAAAGTCTCGGTCCATTCTCCCCTCACTCATGAATAAGACCCCAAGATAATTAAACTCCTCCACTTGTGGCAGGACCTTGTCCACAACCCGGAGAGGAAAATCCACCTTTTCCCGGCTGAGGACCATGGACTCAGACTTGGAGGTACTGATTCTCATTTCAGCCACTTCACACTCAGCGGCAAACCATCCCAGTATGACCTGTAGGTCATTGCTGGATGAAGCCAGCAGGACAGCATCATCTGCAAACAATAGAGATGCGATCCTGTGGTCACCAAGCATGAAACCCTTGGTTTCCTGGCTGCACCTAGAAATCCTGTCCATAAAAATTATGAACAGGATTGGTGACTAAGGGCAGCCCTGGCGAAGTCCAACTCTCACTGGGAATGAGTCTGACCAAGTGTTGGCAATACGAACCAAACTCTCACAATGGTCATACAGAGACCGAGTAGCTCATAACAACAAGCCTGATACCCCATACTCCCGAAGCACCCCCCCACAAAAAACCATGAGGGACACAGTCAAATGCCTTCTCCAAGTGCACAAAACACATGTAAACTGGTTGGGCAAACTCCCACAAATCCTCGAGGATTCTCGAGAGGGTAAAGAGCTGGTCTGATGTGCCACGGCCAGGACAAAAACCATATTGCTCCTCCTGAATCCAAGGTTGAACCAATGGCCGAACTCTCCTCTCCAGTACCTTGGCATAGACCTTCCCAGGGAAGCTGAGGAGTGTGATCCCTCTAAAGTTGGAGCACACCCTCCGGTCCACTTTTTTGAAGAAAGGAACCACCACCCTGGTTTGCCATGCCAAAGGCACTGTCCCTGACCCCCATGCAATGTTGCAGAGGCGTGTCAACCATGACAGTCCTACAACATCCAGGGCCTTGAAGTACTCAAGGTAAATCTCGTCCACCCCCGGGGCCCGGCCACCAAGGAGATTTTTAACCTCCTTGGCAACCTCAGCCCATGATAGGCGAGTCGTCCCCCTCATCCACAAGTCCTGCTTCCTCTGTGGAAGGCATGTCAGTGGGATTGAGGAGATCCTCGAAGTATTCCTTCCACCGCCCGATGATATCCCCAGTCAAAGTCAGCAGTGCCCCATCCGCACTATACACAGTGTGGACAGGGAGCTGCCTCCCCCTCCTGAGTCGCTGGACAGTTTGCCAGAATCTCTTCGAGGCCGACTGAAAGTCTTGTTCCATGGCCTCACTGAACTCCTCCCATAACTGAATTTTTGCTTCAGCAACCACCCGAGCTGCACTCCGCTCGGGCTGCCGGAACACTTCAGCTGCTTTGGCAGTCCCACAAGCTAACCAAGCCTGATGATTAATGGCCCCCTTCACCGCTGGTGTCCACCACTTGGTTCAGGGATTGCCACCACGAGATGCCTCGACGACCTTGCGGCCACAGCCCTGGGCAGCCACTTCAACAATGGAGGTGGAGAACATGGCCCATTCAGACTCCATGTCTACAGACTCCCTCGGAATGTGGTTGAAGCTCTTCCGGAGGTGGGAGTTGAACACCTCCTGGACAGAGGCCTCAGCCAGACATTTCCAGCACATCCTCACTACACGTTTGTGTCTACCAGGTCTGAATGGCATCCTCTCCTGCCATCGGCTGCAACTCACCACCAGGTGGTGATCAGTTGACAGCTCTGCACCTCTCTTTACCCGAGTGTCCAAGTCATATGGTCGCAGGTCTGGTGACACAATAACAATATTGATCATCGACCTGTGACCTAGGGTGTCCTGGTGCCAGGTTCACATATGGACACCCTTATGCTTGAACATGGTGTTTGTTATGGACAAACTGTGGTTAGTACAGAAGTCCAATAACTGAACACTACTCGGGTTCAGATCGGGCAGGCCGTTCCTCCCAATCACCTCCCTCCAGGTTTCACTGTCGTTGAACACATGCACATGGAAGCCCCCCAGTAGAACAATGGAGTCTCCAAGAGGAGCACTCTCTAGCACCCCAGTCAGAGACTCCAAAAAAGGTGGGTACTTTGAACCATCACTTGGTGCATAGGCACATATGATGGTCAGAACCCGTTTCCCAACCCGATGGTGCAGGGAAACAACCCTTTCGTCCACCGGGGAAAACTCCAGTATAGAAGCAGCAAGTTGGGGAGATACAAGAATACCCATCCCTGCTCGTCACCTCTCGCCCAGGGCAACTCCAGAGTAGGCCAAGCTCCAGCCCCTCTCCAGGAGACTGGTTCCGGAACTGGAGCTTTGTGTTGAGGTGAGGCTGACTATATCTAGCTGGTATCTCTCAACCTCATGCACCAGCTCAGGCTCCTTCCCCACCAGAGAGGTGACATTCCATATCCCAAAAGCCAGTTTAGGAAGCTTGGGATCAGACCGCCAAGGTCTATGCCTTTGACCGCCACCTGATCCTCATAGCACTGGACCCACATGGTCCTCCTACAGGTGGTGAACCCACTGGAGGGCAGACCCATGTAACTCCTTTGGGCTGAGCCCAACCAGTTCCCATGGGTGGAAACCCGGCCACCAGATTTTAGCCATCAAGCCCCTCCCCCAGGCCTGGCTCCAGGGTGGGGCCCCGGTAACCCTATACCGGGTGGGGTACACTGAATCCTTGTTTAAGCATTCATCATGAGAGTCATTTTTGGCTGTATGTATCTATAACTGCACAAAATCTCTGTGTGTGTGTGTGCCTGTTCTACTCATATCTCTTGAACTGTTCTTTAGACAGACCTAAGATTTTATAGGTGTTTTGCTTAGGTTACGAGGGTGTGCATCCCCAAGTATGAAATCGCTCAGTGAAAATATGTAATTTTTATCAATAAAAGTTTAGCTACCGCTCTGTCATCGTTCTGTCTCTTCCTGTCCTGGCCTTAGGAAGTGTGGGTGGGATTTCAGATTTACTCTGTGCTGATTGGATAATACGGGGCATCACGGCCATGCTAATTGGATAACGCACGGCATCAGGACCATGCTGATTGGATAATACATGGCATCATGACCAGTCAGTCACCACAGCACTTCACAAACAAAGACTTAACAAGCAATTTACTGAGGTTACAAGGGTGTGCATCCCAGATTATGGACTCACTCAATCAAAATATGTAATTCTTATCAATAAGTTTAGCCACCACTCTGTCTCATGCCCAGGCTTCTAGAAGTGTGGACGGGGTTTCGGATTGACTGTGTAATGATTGGATAAAATGCGGCATTGCGGCATCAGTAACCACAGCGCTCCATGAGCAAAACAAGGAAGCGAAAATTGACAAATTTTACTAGAAAAAGATAATACTTAAGATTTAATGCTTAAAAAATTATACTATAAAGTTGCTGTGATTGCATAGGTCTAATGGATAATTCGGCATGGAGAACACGAGGTGCACTGGTGGGGCCCCGCGGTGCCGCAAAGGACATCACTGGCACACAGGTAAAGCAGCAGCCGAGACTTCCGTTAACCAGGCAGGCTGGGCTTGGCTCCCTGCAAAGGACTGCGATCCGCCAGTTCAACTGATACTTTTCCAACACCGGTGTCCGACCGGGTGCTCCATGATTGTTCGTGGGGAGGCACGTCCAGCCTGCCCAGTCAGTGGTGGATGGCAGTTCCGACTGCTGCTTCATTCTGGAACGGAATGGCCAGATCAACTGCATATAATATGCAGACACATACACTACCGTTCAAAAGTTTGGGGTCCCTTAGAAATTTCCTTATTTTTGAAAGAAAAACACTGTTTTTTTCAATGAAGATAACTTTAAACTAATCAGAAATACACTCTAATATCTATTATACATTGCTAATGTGGTAAATGACTATTCTAGCTGCAAATGTCTGGTTTTTGGTGCAATATCTACATAGGTGTATAGAGGCCCATTTCTAGCAACTATCACTCCAGTGTTCTAATGCTACAATGTGTTTGCTCATTGCGTCAGAAGGCTAATGGATGATTAGAAAACCCTTGTGCAATCATGTTAGCACAGCTGAAAACAGTTTAGCTGGTTAGAGAAGCTATAAAACTGACCTTCCTTTGAGCAGGTTTAGTATCTGAAAAAAATATTATTTCAAATACAAATCATTATTTCTAACCTTGTCAATGTCTTGACTATGTTTTCTATTCATTTTACAACTCATGGTGGTAAATAAGTGAGATTGAGATTGAGATTGAGATTCAACTTTATTGTCATTACACATGTATGAATACAAGGTAACGAAACGTGACTTGGCATTTGGGCACGCTCTGCAGAGCGCATCCAAGGCCGGGGCAGCCGCTAGGCGCCAGTCATAAAGAAGAAAGGAAAAAAAGAAAAAGAAAATGGATATGACACAGTAGGCGAGAGAAAAAAAACATGTTTTATCAGAATGACGCTCGGCAAGTGAGCGAAATTTTGATTGCAGGCAAAAAAAACCCTCAATGCACATTTAGCAGACATTTAGCAGGAGATCACACGCAAAAGTTGAGAGGCAGTGTATTGTATGCATGTAATGTTGTATGCATTGTGTAGTGTAAATGTAACAGTTGTGACTTTTCATGGAAAACAAAATAATTGTCTGGGTGACTCCAAACATTTGAACGGTAGTGTATGCAACTACAACACAACAAGATGCAAAAATGGCCAAATAACAAAATAAATTATTTTTATTTAAATATTTACAGACAAATGGGCAACACTGATGCAACAGTTGCAGCCAAATGGGTCATTCTGCTGTGTATAAAAACACATGCAAGTTAGGTTTACTGGAGACTCTAAAGTGGTCCTAGGTGTGAATGGTGAAGGGATTGGTGCCATACCATGGCTTCCTCATCCATCCAGGTGGATGCCCTGAATTTCCCTCTGGTGATCAATAAAGTATACAAAATACAAATACAAAAAAATAATAATAAATAATGTTTGGTGTTTTGTACTTATAATATTGCTAAAAAATATAAAAGAATGCACTACAATGGGTCTGATATGTTGTAATATTCACATTTGTAAACGTATCCTGTTATAGTACTGCATGAGTTTATTGATGATAGACTACAAACTACACATATAAACTAAATTATAATGGTGACTGAACAACTCCCAATCCCCAAAGTGCAAGATACACTATTATGAGCATAACTCATTAAAGATCACACAAATAAGTGATCTGACAAAATAATAAACAAGCAGTTCTTAATGTGTTCTATTGATTCTTAATCCAATATTGGATGTCTCATTCATTTTCAGTTATTCTGTAATTAATATTCACACAATCAAATAAATCCCAGTTCAGTCCCTTTCATATTTGTCAGAGTCTAACATGTGTGATTGCCTACACATAGGCTACATCTCTGTATTCCACTTTCAAACACAGCCTACCTTTGGGCCTGTAAAGCCTGATTGGGCTACCTGTTTCAGACAGGAATACTTGCTTTCTACGGGCATGCACTAGTGCTCATAAAAGTGAAAAGTGATTTGCAACTTTATTCCCTTCAATTTGTAACTTTTCAAATAAATTTTGAACATTTTCACTTGCAAAATTGTGGCATGTTGTAAATTTAGACTTTAATCATATAAGTTTGAATTTTTTTTGCCGTTAAGCTGAAGAAGGAGTGCTATTGAGCTTGGTTGGCTTGTGGGACTCCTGAAGCAGCTGAGGTGTACTGTCAGGCCAAGCGGAGTGCAGCTTGGCTGGTTGCTGTATCAAAAACTCGGGTGTGGGAGGAGTTTAGTGAGGCCATGGAATAAGACTTTCGATCAGCCGCGAAGCGATTCTGGCAAACTGTCCGGCAACTCGTGGATGGGGCGCTGCTGAGTTCAACTGGGAATATCGTCAGGTGGTGGAAGGAATACTTTGAGGATCTCCTCAATCCCACTGACACGCCTTCCACAGAAGAAGCAGGGCTTGTGGATGAGGGGGACGATTCACCCATTACAGGGACTGAGGTTGCTGAAGTGGTTAAAAAACTCTTTGGTGGCCAGGCCACGGGGGTGGACGAGATTCGCCTTGAGTACCTCAAGGCCCTGGATGCTGTAGGGCTGTCATGGTTGACACGCCTCTGCAACATCACGTGGAGGTCGAGGACAGTGCCTTTGGCATGGCAAACTGGGGTGGTAGTTCCTTTCTTCAAGAAGGGGGACCGGAGGGTGTGTTCCAACTTTAGAGGGATCACATTCCTCAGCCTCCCTGGGACGGTCTATACCAAGGTACTGGAGAGGAAAGTCCGGCCGTTGGTCGAGGCTTGGATTCAGAAGGAGCAATGTGGTTTTCAGCCTGGCCGTGGCACATCAGACCAGCTCTTTACCCTCTCGAGAATCCTTGAGGGTTCATGGAAGTTTGCCCAACCAGTTTACATGTGTTTTGTGGACTTAAAAAAAGCATTTAACCGCGTCCCTCTTGATTTTTTGTGAGGGGCGCTTCGGGAGTATGGGGTAGTTGGCTTGTTGTTACGAGCTAGGGCTGTCATGGTAACTGCAAATATGTAGTACCGCACTATGGACAAGCCTACCGTGGAGGATAACAAGCAACCGCAACAACCACAGTGTTCACTTTTTTGTGTGCCTGGCTAAATCTTGTTGTTCACTTACAGTGCATCCGGAAAGTATTCACAGCGCTTCAGTTTTTCCACATTTTGTTGTGTTACAGCATTATTCCAAAAGGGATTAAATTCATTTTTTCCCCTCAAAATTCTACACACAATACCCCATAATGTCAATGTGAAATTTTTTATTTTTTTTGGGGGGGGGGATTTTTTGCAAATTTACTAAAAATAAAAAAACTAAAAAACTAAGAAATCACATGTACATACAGTGGGGCAAAAAAGTATTTAGTCAGTCACCAATTGTGCAAGTTCTCCCACTTAAAAGATGAGAGAGGTCTCCAATTTTCATCATAGGTATACCTCAACTATGAGAGACAAAATGAGAAAAAAAAAAAATCCAGAAAATCACATTGAAGGATTTTTAATGAATTAATTGGTAAATTCCTCAGTAAAATAAGTATTTGGTCACCTACAAACAAGCAAGATTTCTGGCTCTCACAGACCTGTAACTTCTTCTTTAAGAGGCTCCTCTGTCCTCCACTTGTTACCTGTATTAATGGCACCTGTTTGAACTCGTTATCAGTATAAAAGACACCTGTCCACAATCTCAAACAGTCAGACTTCAAACTCCACTATGGCCAAGACCAAAGAGCTGTCAAAGGACACCAGAAACAAAATTGTAGACCTGCACCAGGCTGGGAAGACTCAATCTGCAATAGGTAAGCAGCTTGGTGTGAAGAAATCAACTGTGGGAGCAATTATTAGAAAATGGAAGACATACAAGACCACTGATAATCTCCCTCGATCTGGGGCTCCACGCAAGATCTCACCCCGTGGGGTCAAAATTATCATGAGAACGGTGAGGAAAAATCCCAGAACCACATGGGGGGACCTAGTGAATGACCTGCAGAGAGCTGGGACCAAAGTAACAAAGGCTACATCAGAAACACACTACGCCGCCAGGGACTCAAATCCTGCAGTGCCAGACGTGTCCCCCTGCTTAAGCCAGTACATGTCCAGGCCCGTCTGAAGTTTGCTAGAGAGCATTTGGATGATCCAGAAGAGGATTGGGAGAATGTCATATGGTCAGATGAAACCAAAATAGAACTTTTTGATAAAAACTCAACTTGTTGTGTTTGGAGGAGAAAGAACACCATACCTACTGTGAAGCATGGGGTGGAAACATCGTACTTTGGGGCTGTTTTTCTGCAAAGGGACCAGGACGACTGATCCGTGTAAAGGAAAGAATGAATGGGGTCATGTATCATAAAATTTTGAGTGAAAACCTCCTTCCACCAGCAAGGGCATTGAAGGTGAAATGTGGCTGGGTCTTTCAGCATGACAATGATCCCAAACACACCGCCCGGGCAACGAAGGAGTGGCTTCGTAAGAAGCATTTCAAGGTCCTGGAGTGGCCTAGCCAGTCTCCAGATCTCAACCCCATAGAAAATCTTTGGAGGGAGTTGAAAGTCTGTGTTGCCCAGCGACAGCCCCAAAACATCACTGCTCTAGATGAGATCTGCATGGAGGAATTGGCCAAAATACCAGCAACAGTGTGTGGAAACCTTGTGAAAACTTACAGAAAACGTTTGACCTCTGTCATTACCAACAAAGGGTATATAACAAAGTATTGAGATGAACTTTTGTTATTGACCAAATACTTATTTTACCGAGGAATTTACCAATTAATTCATTAAAAATCTTTCAATGTGATTTTCTGGATTTTTTTTTTCTCATTTTGTCTCTCATAGTTGAGGTATACTGATGATGAAAATTGGAGACCTCTCTCATCTTTTAAGTGGGAGAACTTGCACAAATGGTGGCTGACTAAATACTTTTTTACCCCACTGTATGTCATGCGGTGGCTCTCGCGAGCCACCATAAGACGCCACACAGTCACCAGTGAGTTTCAGTGAGTTTTATTTCGGTGAAAGGTGACAACACAAGATGCAGGGGCAATGACACATAAGTCTACACACATCCGGAGGCATAAGGCTAAACAGCTCTCTTACAGGTCCATAGAGGAGACGGTCATACACAGGCAAGGTTGACGGAGGAATGACTACACAGGCTACTGAGGCAGAGACACACAGAGGTCTACTCTCACCGGGAGGGGTAAGGCTAACAGCTCACTTACTGGTCCAGGGGAAGCGACGGTCAACCACAGGCAGACGAGGTAGGTAACAGTCCAAAGCATCCGTAGCTCAGACGAAGAACGACTGACACTGCTGCGTCTTACCGCCGCCAGTGCCGGGCTTAAGAAGGCGAAGCACTAACGACGGTAATTACAAACAGCTGACCGACCGTTGACAGGCGGAAGCCCCACCGAGCACTTTCACAATAAGAGCCCGGTGAGGCCAGAATACAGCCCGCAACTGTCAAGGCCGGCAGCGAAACATAACTTAGCCCGAGCGCGATCAGAACCGGCGCTCGGGTCATAACACTGTAAGTATTCACAGCCTTTGTCATGAAGCTCAAAATTGAGCTCAGGTGCATCCTGTGCATCCTCTTTCCACTGATCATCCTTGAGATGTTTCTGCAGCTTAATCGGAGTCCACCTGTGGTAAATTCAGTTGATTGGACATGATTTGGAAAAGCACACACCTGTCTATATAAGGTCCCACAGTTGACAGTGCATGTCAGAGCACAAACCAAGCATAAAAGTCAAAGGAATTGTCTGTAGACCTCCGAGACTGTTGTCTTGAGGCACAAATCTGGGGAAGGGTACAAAAAAAATTCTGCTGCTTTAAAGGTCCCAATGAGCACAGTGGCCTCCGTCATCTGTAAATGGAAGAAGTTCAGAACCACCAGGACTCTTCTTAGAGCTGGCTGGCTGTCTAAACTGAGCGATTGGGGTAGAAGGGCCTTAGTCAGGGAGGTGACCAAGAACTCAGTGGTCACTCTGTCAGAGCTCCAGCATTGTTCTGTGAAGACAGGAGAACCTTCCAGAAGGACAACCATCTCTGCAGCAATCCACCAATCAGGCCTGTATGGTAGAGTGGCCAGATGGAAGCTGCTCCTCAGTAAAAGGCACATGGAAGCCCACCTGGAGTTTGCTGAAAGGCACCTGAAGGACTCTCAGAACATGAGAAACAAAATTCTCTGGTCTGATGAGGCAAAGATTGAACTCTTTGGCATGAATGCCAGGCGTCATGTTTGGAGGAAACCAGGCATTGTTCATAATCACCCTAATGTTGGTAGCAGCATCATGCTGTGGGGATGTTTTTCAGTGGCAGGAATTGGGAGACTAGTTAGGATTGAGGGAAAGATGAATGCAGCAATGTACTGCATTCATTTCATCTTTCATCTTTCATCTTCCATTGTACAGGGACAAGAGTTGCAAATTAGCTAATTGCTATACACTCTTTGTGCAACACATTAGATTGATTGTCATTTGATTAATTGTCTATGTTTATTGCACTGTCCCTGTCAAATAAACAAATAAAAATAAAAAAAATACAGAGACATCTTGGATGAAAACCTGCTCCAGAGCGCTCTTGACCTCAGACTGGGGCGACGGTTTATCTTTCAGCAGGACAACGACCCTAAGCACACAGCCAAGATATCAAAGAAGTGGCTTCAGGACAACTCTGTGAATGTCCTTGAGTGGCGCAGCCAGAGCCCAGACTTGAAACCAATTGAACATCTCTGGAGAGATCTGAAAATGGCTGTGCACCGACGCTTCCCATCCAACCTGATGGAGCTTGAGAGGTGCTGCAAAGAGGAATGGGCAAAACTGGCCAAAAATAGGTGTGCCAAGCTTGTGGCATCATATTCAAAAAGACTTGAGGCTGTAATTACTGCCAAAGGTGCATCAGCAAGCTATTGAGCAAAGGCTGTGAATACTTATGTACATGTGATTTCTTAGTTTTGTTATTTTTAATATTTATTAAAAATAACAAAACTATAAGCCTATTATGAGCTATCCAGTCTCTATACAGGTACGACCATTGTGAGAGTTTGGTTTGTATTGCCAACACTTGGTCAGACTCATTCCCAGTGAGAGTTGGACTCCACCAGGGCTGCCCTTTGTCACCGATCCTGTTCATAATTCTTATGGACAGGATTTCTAGGCACAGCCAAGAAATGGAGGGTGTCGTGCTTGGTGACCACAGGGTCTCATCTCTGCTGTTTGCAGATGATGTTGTCCTGTTGACTTCATCCAGCAATGACCTACAGGTCTTACTGGAATGGTTTGCTGCTGAGTGTGAAGCGGCTAGGTTGAGAATCAGCTACTCCAAGTCTAAGTCCATGATCCTCAGCCGGAAAAAGATGGATTGTTCTCTTCAGGTTGTGGACAAGCTCCTGCCACAAATGGAGGAGTTTAAGTATCTCGGGGTCTTATTCACGAGTGAGGGGAGAATGGAACAAGAGATTGACACATGGATCGGAGCAGCATCTGCAGTGATGTGGACATTGTACCGGTCTGTTGTGGTGAAGATGGAGCTGAGCTCTAAAGCAAAGCTGTCAATTTACCAGTCAGTCTATGTTCCTACCCTCACCTATGATCATGAGCTTTGGGTAATGACCAAAAGAATGAGATTGTGGATACAAACAGCTGAAATGAGCTTTCTTCATAGGATTGCTGGACTCACCCTCAGAGATAGGGTGAGGAGCTCAGTCGTCCGGGAGAGGCTCAGAGTAGAACCACTGTGACTATGACTACTAAAGAGAGACAACGTCTCCCAGCTGGTCTGGGAATGCCTTGGTATCCTCTCCGAAGAGCTGGAGCAGGTGGCTGGGGAGAGGGAAGTCTGAGCTGCTCTGCTTGAACTCTGCGACCAGGACCTCCGAAAAGGCGGTAGAAGATGGATGGAAGGATGGATGGATGGATGGATGAATGGATGGATAATAGAAGTCTGAATTTTCAACCTTTTCAACTTTGACCTTTTTTTCAGATATACAGTATTTGGAATCCGTCACACAAATTTGTCTTTTTTCATGTAAACTTGCACATGAAAGTTTTTCTGCCAAATTAACAGGTTTTGACTCACAATTTTTCTTTGTTTGTTTTTTCCTGTTAAATTGGCAATGTTTTCTGTTAAATATTTTTGCTAAATTTTCCCCTCAAAGTCAAAATATGTGACTTCGGAGCCAAACGTTGCAGACCCCTGGCCTAATCTATAACCCTTTGAAGATGTGTAATCTGTACTTTGCCTTTACAGAAAGAGCTCGAAGAGAATGTTAAGAAACTTCAAAAAGAAGCAGCAAGAATGAAGGTCAGTAGACATGGATTTTTTACAATTATGAAATAAACTCAGCAGATGCACTTTAATATGAGAAGGTTTTTTTTTTTTTCAAATTGATAGAATCTTATATAATCATGAAACTGTTTTTAATTTCTCCCCCAGGCTGAAAACATGTTAGATAGTGTCTACCTTCCACAAATCCTTTCTGATATTGAGCATATAATGGATATTTCAACTTCAATACTTGATGGGCCCATGAAAACTGTTCTTCCACCATTACTGGAGTTCATGGAGGACTTGAAGGGAGTGATTAAAAAATTGAAGAAGTTTATGCATAAAGAACATGAAAAGAAAGCAGCAGAAATCAAAGATCATGAAGAGAAACTGAGAAAACTGATGGAGCGGATAACTGTGCAGCATAAAGACGAACTGTGAGATTTTAGTCAGAGTCTCTGGTTTTGATCTTATAAGCTTCTTCTTGTAGCTTCGGTTCAAAAATGTTATTAACAGCTTCCTTCCACAAGCTGTTAGGATGCTGAACAGTTGATACGGAATCTCTCATACATACTACTGCGCCTACGGACATTATGTATATTATTTGTATATTATAGTTCTGGTTAGTTTTCAAGTATGTCTCAGGGATGTGTGAATGGATGTGGGGGGGCGGGGGTGAGGGTGTGTGTGAGCGTGTCTTAAATTATGTTCTTTTACTTGTATGGATGCCGAGAGAAACGCAATTTCATCTTGCCTGCACTACAGTTGTATGTACAGCAATATGACAATAAAGGTTGATTTGATTTGATTTGATTTTGATTTAAACTCAATTGAAATAAAAAAATACTGCATGTTTATTTTTATTATGTTTATTGTTATAGAAACCAAACAAACCCGTTGATCATATTCCTGAAAAAAAAAGGCACAAACTTCTGGAAATCTTTATTTTTTCATTTTAATGTGGGTAATAGGAACCAAAACCTTTCATTAAAATAAGTGTGTGTGTGTGTATGTGTGTCTGTATCTGTGAGAGGGTGTGTGGAGGGTGTGTATATGGAGGGAAGGAATCCATGGGTGTGAGCTTGTGTGTTTGTGTGGGTGTATCGTGCTTGGGAGTATGACTGTGCAGGAAATAGGGACTGGCGTGTGGGCACGCTACAAGACCTGGGATGGGTTTGCATGCCTAGCCCCCTGAGGTTGAGGTGGGAGGTTGCTAGGCCATGAGTGCTGGTGGTGTGTCCAGGTTGTGGTGGTGATGAGCCCCGGGTTGCACAATCTGGTGCCCCTTGCCCTGGGTTGGGATCTGGGGACTGAGGTGGCTTCTGGAGCCAGTTGGGACAGGTGAATCTACTCCAAAGGCATTGTTAACACCTTAGGCACTCTTTGAAAATGATCACATAATTTTTTCAACTTTAGGTTTATAGTCTTTTTATTCACATAGCTTCACAATATTTTTGTCATGCTCCGGGCATGCTCAGGATACGTGCCCACGCTTTATGCTTATTCTGGTATTTGTTTTCTTTATTATTATTATCATTATTATTATTAAGTGTCCTTGTGTTCTCCATGCATCTGTGGTCATGTCATGTAATCCCCTACTGTTTGTGTCTTATGGTTGTCTTTTTGTATTTGGTTATGTTGTTTGATCCCTGTTTATTTTTATTGGTAGTTTTATTGTCTGTGCATCTGTGGTCATGTTGTCTCACCCCTTGTTGGTCTTCAGTGTCATTATTATGGTCTAGTGTGTGTACTTGTCTCCCTATATCCCCAGCTCCTCATGTTTCCATACCCATTCTCCCTCATGTGTGCATTGTTCAGCCCTTGATCATTCTCAGCTGTCCTGCAACTTGTTAACTGTTCCCACCCCTATATATGCATGTCTCTGTGCTGTCTTCTGTGAGAGGTCATTGTCTATCATCCCTGCTGTGGTCAGTGTCTGGATTTTGTGAGTTATCCTTGTCTTGCCTTCCTAGAGTTTGCCTGCCAAGTTTTTGCTTTATTAGTTTGGTACTCAGCCCATGTGCTGCTTTGTTTTGTCCCTGGTTTTTGTTAATAAATTCCATTATCACGCTGCATCCCTGCCTGTACCCTGAGTCCTATTTACACCCTCATCTGCCGAGAGGCAGATATATGACAATTTTACTTCAACAGTGTACAACATTATTTATGTAGAAGTTTATCTTTAAAATTGACAAATATGAGTAAGAAGTAAGTAGTGTTGACACCAAAAGCAATGTTTTCTCAGACTTGACACAGTCAGCCATGGAAAAAGAAGCTATAACTATGTAAACTGAAACAAAAAAAAGTCACATCCACAGCACAAAAATCCCTGTCCACATTAAAATGTGCAAATGCTGTTCTGATGCCTCCCTTCTTCAATACATGGGTGAGTAACTGTACATTTACTAGTGCATCTTGGTAAATTAGTGTCAGACTTGCCCTTCAAGGCTTGCTGTTCTGACAGACTCAAACGCTGGATGATGTTCAAACATAATTTTATTAATGACAAAGTAAATGCAGCTTGTTGGCTGAAAACGGAGCATAAACTGAAATGGTAAATATAACAAACAATACTGGCAAATGCCAAGACAGTGGTGAAGCACAATTTGTCAGAACACGGCGAACAAGAAGGATGAGGACGCAACAAAGAAGGTGAGGAACAGGGCCAATAAAAAAGAAGGGACGTAATTGCAAACACAAAACAGCCGTAAACAATAAATGACCTGAGAGCCAACAAAGGAGAACAGCAAATAACTAAGCACGCAGTCAAAATAAGAGTCAAACCTGAGATTGGAGAGGATAGTGGCAATAATAATAATAATGATAATAATAATCAGTCCAAAACGTAACAGAATTCGTAAGCAGGGGCTGCAGCCCAGTCCAAATCACTACAATTAGATTATGAATTTAAATTTCAGAAATTATAACCACAATCAAAAAAACAAAATTACATTTAAAAGGAATTTAAGTATTTTTCTATGCATGCAATCAATCTTGAACATATGACTGTTTTTTTTATTTATATTGTGAAAAATCATTAACTTTTTACAAAAAGACGACTAAGCTTCTCACCCTATCTCTAAGGGTGAGCCCAGCAATTCTACGAAGAAAGCTCATTTTAGCCACTCATCCCCTCATGGATCATCACCTTATCGTGGTGGGGGGTTTCCGTGCCCTAGTGATCCCAGAAGCTATGTTGTCTGGGGCAATTTGCTTCTGGTAGGGTCATCCAAGATAAACTGGTCCTGGGTGAAGGGCCAGACTAAGAACAAGTCAACAGACTCTCATGATGAATGTTAAAACAAGGATTCAGTGTACCCCACCCAGTATGAGGCTCGATGGCTTGCACCTGGTGGCCAGGTTTCCACCCATGGGACCCGACCGGGCTCAGTCCAAAGGAGTTACATGGGTCCACCCTCCAGTGGGCTCACCACCTGCAGGGGGGACTATGGGGGTCTGGTGCTATGTGGATCAGGTGGCGGTCCAAGGCAGAGACCTTGACGGTCTGATCCCAAGCTTCCTAAACTGGCTTTTGGGATGTGGAATGTCACAACTAGCTAGAGTCTAGTTACTTAATCCCTTCCACAGCATGTGGGACACCATGTGGTGTATGGAGCAGCGCCTATCTCCGTTTCACTGACCCTAGGCCACACAGCTACTGTGAGTAGTGAAAGCTACAGTAGGGGGTCAGTCCTCTGGTAGCTCTGTGCGTTAACTTCCTTTTCCCCATTCTATTATGCTGAGCATCAAGCTAGAAGGCAGAAAGTACCATTTTTATATGGTCTTTGGTATGACCAGGTTGGGATTTTTACCCATGACCTCCTGGTTGTGCGGCGGATACTCTTCCAACTAGGCCACCACTCTGGTTTACTTGGAGTCTAACTATTCTGTTAGTTTAAAGAAATTGAATGGTGCTGCATGTCTTTGCTGAGAGCGAATTCAAACTGAGTGCTATGTTACCTGAAGTGTCCAGTGCCGCCCACTCCCCCGTTGATTCAAGTCAATTTAGAATGCAGATAAAATAGGTAAACAACAGATTTTTTTTGTTCAACAAGCAAATAAACACTAATAACAAAGATAACATTAAATAATAGACAAAAACTTATTTACACATTTTTATCGTGACACAATAGGTACCAGATCCCAGCGATTCTGGGCCTTATGTGTCAGAAATTAAGCCCTGGTAGAGTACTAACCTGTGGCAAAGTAATGCCTTCATTTTTCCAGTCCATATGCAAACATTATCGCTGGAGTCAGTGATAATCTTTACCCTGCAAGGAGTTTTTCCAAGAAATTGATTTAGTGCACAAAAACTGTTTGCGTGTGGATGAAAATACCTATGTACAGTATGTGGGGACAAGGCCTAAGACACAACCCTGATAACAACATAAAACACAGACAACAGAGGATAACAAGACATGACAGAATAACCATCAGAGGATACAAGCACACTTAATGATAATGATAATAATGATAATCATACTAATGCAAATGGAATTTTCCCATTGTTGTCATGATTCAGACCAGTGTCAGACTCAAATGCAGAGCAGCCAGAACAATCACTCAGACTCCAATAAAAAGTTTCACAACTTTATTGAATAGAAAACACAAAACCAAAATGCAAAACAAAAGAAAAGTGAAACACAAAAATGCCAACTTAAATCTCTGCCAAAACAGGAGCTCCCTGGAGGGCATGTAGCCTATGGGAGAGAGCAGACAGAGGCAATAAGGGACAGATTCTCCAATGGGAGAATAATGTAGGAAAGCACACTTTCAGTCAGAGCAGTGGAGTCCGGCAGGGAACTCCAGCATGGACCAGGGACAGGTGGAAGGGGAGACCTGGGTGGATGTGATGATCTTCCTAGTCAGGCAAGCATGATCAGCTCTGGGAGACACACCTGTGGGTGGAAGCAACCTGAGGAACAGGAAACAGACAAGAGGTAAGTTCGAGCAGACAAGATAACAAGATAAAACTTTGACGAGGCTTGAGGCTGCAAACCCAGACGATCCAGCGGTGGGAGCGGGGGAGAACGCTCGCCAGACCATCACAACTGTGGGACTAATAAGGGCTTATCTTATCTTATAAATAACCCTAATAAAGAAAACCCAAAACCAAAATGAACATAAAGTGTGGGCACAGTCTCTGTCCATGCCCCGATCATGACATAATCCCCCCTTTAAGGAGACCCCCCCACTAAAAAAAAAAAAGCAATAACACCAACGGGCAGGAGGAGAGGGACAAGGCACAGTGGGAAGAAACAAAATACAAGAATCACAGAGAGCAACAAAACAAAAATATCTATCAGGGGTCCCTTCAAAGTTCACAGGTCCACTGGACAGAAGAACAGGGTGAGTCATGGGGCTGATCCAGGTCCATAGGGCCCCAAACCCGAGTGCAAAGTGGATCGGTTGGCCTGTCCAAGGCCACTAGATTGTGACACCAGGTGGGTTAGGGGGCCGATCCAGGTCAATGGGACCCCAAACCAAAGTACAAAGTGGATCGGGTGGCCTGCCCAGGTCTCTTGGCCACCAGATGGCGAAACAGGGTGGGTCAGGGGGCCTTCCAAAGCTCATGGGCCAACAAACCAGATAACAGGATGTGTCCTGAGAAAACTGTGGGGACACTTTAAACTCAGGAGAACAAAACAATGGAGCTTCTTGCTCAGGGGACCATAACATAGGAGACTTTAATTCAGTACATGGTAACAGAGGAGTTTTAAGTTCAGGAAATAATAACAAAAGAGCTTTCCACACAGCAGCAAGTGGCTGCGGTACGCTGACCTCAGAAGCTGACGGTTGGAGCGCATCGCTCCCAGGAGCAGCTGGTGGAGGCTGATCAGTGATGAAACCAAACGATGACTGCTGCACAGTGGTGAACCCAGACGAAAACTGCTGCATAGCGGCAAAACAAGATGATGACTGTTGCACAGCAGTGAAATCAGATGATGACTGCTGCACAGCGGCAAAACCAGATAATACAGAGTGAGCCGTGAGAAGCCAACGTAGCTCAGGCTTCGGGACCTCGAGCCCAGCCACTTGGGGACCATCCTTGACACAGTCACTTCAGACAGGGAGGAAGAGACAAACGGAGAGCTCAGGAGCAGATGGCAGCTGCAACTGAGTCTCCCTGCCAAGAGTAAGGCAAGATCTCTCTAATACTAACAGAGTAAATACAAAAAAAGGGGACTTGCCTTAATTCTCGCTCCACCACTGACCATGAGTAAGGTGACTTTGCTGCTGCAGCCCAAGCAGCAGACATGATGGCAGACAAAGACCCAGGCGTGGTAATAGACGAAAATCCAACTGTGGTGACGGGCAAAACTTCAGACATGGCGACTGACAAACCTGCAAACATGAGGCACGTGGAATGTAATGGTTTATGAATGTACAAGATAAAATGTAGTTATATAAATAACAGAAAGGAACTTATAAAATAATTTATCTTCTTTTGTTAATGAGTAAAAGGGTTGTATTGGGTAGAGTGACACACTCAATCTTGTCAGAAAACATTTGAAAAATACAAAATATAGGACAAACCTCTGGTCTACCTATGGTGTTAGCACCCAGTTTGATGATATTGTGGAAGCACGGGTGGGGGATTCTCCACCCAGAGAATGCAGCTGGAATAAGGGGGAACAATGGACCAGAAGATGAAGTGCCACCGGGGGGTTTCAAATGGGGCAGTATGGACTATGCACCCCCCGAGGAGAAGAGGAACCGCCAAAGCCGCTGGAAGAGAGAAGAGTGTGAGCAGCAGGGCCAGCATTATGTTATGTTAATATGCCAAACAGTTCTTTGTTCCAAACAGTGTATTATGGTCAGAAGTTCCAGGTCTCAATGCATGGAATTAAAGAAATAAAAGAGGAATGCACAGAGACCCTTGAGCTCTTTTACTGTACAATATGTTGGAGATGGAATAAAGTTCATGTGTTGTCCAGCTCAATGTCTAGCCTGTTTCCTTTCTCCACAATGTCACTCCTTCTTTGTCATGCCAATCACTGCTTTGCTCTTCCAGTGATAGGCCAAATAGGTTTCAGTGACAGAGTTGTATATATGTTGTGGGACACCACTTCTGGAGCAAAATTGATATTATTTAAAATATGCTTATTTTGAATAAATGGTTTTAACAGTTACAAGATGCATGTACTAACTAGAACAGTTAATACATACACCTTCGCCAAAGCTGCTTCAAGGTCCTTGGTGGAGGTACGCAGTTTCAGCTCATCAGCAAAATGTAATGGGTTCATCCTTAGCCCAAGGGCTACCCATCCATCCATCCATCTTCTTCTGCTTAATCCTTTTCGGGTCGCGGGGGGGGGGGGCACTGGAGCCTATCCCAACATCTTTGGGCGAGAGGCAGGGTACACCCTGGACAGATCGCCAGTCCATTGCAGGGCCAACACAGACAGACAGACAACCATTCACTCTCACAGTCATACCTAAGGACAATTTAGAATCCTCAGTTTGATGCCAATTAACCTAACTTGCATGTTTTTGGCATGTGGGAGGAAACCGGAGAAATCCCGGAGTAAACCCACGCAGACACGGGGAGAACATGCAAACTCCACACAGATCACTGTTGGTCGGGGGCTGGGATTGAACCCAGGATCCCCCGGCCAAGGGTGAGTTGCTGTGCTACCGCAGTGCTAACCACTCCGCCACCGTGCTGCCCCCCAAGGGCTACCTTTGATGAAAATTTCATCAAAATCTGTGTAGTAGCTTTTGCATAATTCTGCTACCAAACAGAAAGACACACAGACAGACAAACCACCCCAATTACATTACCTCCTCAGCCACCGGAGTGGTGGCTCAGTTGGTAGAGCACCCGCCCCACACCCGGGAGGCAGGAGTTCAAATCCCGGCCGGGTCATGCTGAAGACCATATAAAAGTGGAACTTCCTGCCGTCCAGCTTGGTGCTCAGCAATAATGGAATGGAGGAGGGAAATCTGTGGCAGCGCCTTGCATGTCAGCGGCCCTCTGATTCTGCACTGGGGTGTGTGTGATTAACAGAGTAGATAGGTAAAGCACAATCTTGTTCTACTGTACATGATTGGTTGAATGACAATAAGGGTGATTTAATTTAATTTTAATTTGCGGAGGTAACAACACCAAAACAAAAAAAGTGAATTTTTAACTTATTTTAACAGTCATATTTGATATGTACTTTGGTTGGCAAGGACCTGGGACAAGGTAAAAATGCTATTTTAGGGGGTGCTTAATAAATATTTTAGATCTTCAGTAACACCTATTATGTATGTAAAATGAGGGACAGGCGTCTCATCTGTCATGCAGCAAGTTCATCCTATATTATCAGAACCAAACTATTTATACACAAGGGCCGTGCCCACCTGACGTCGCACCAGGGGCGGGTATGGCAGCACACACACACACACCACACTCACTACACCACAATTCCCCTCCCCCTTACAAAAATGCAAACCACACACACAATCAAGACCCTCCCCAATTTAGGACCTGAATCGTGCACTAAGGAACAAGGAATCATGAACTGTAGGAAAATGGCCGATCACATTCACACAAAATAACTCAAACCAGAGTTTCCTTTTTTTTTAAAAAAAATATACACACAAAAAATAACTAAATGGGACCATGTCTCTAAAATAAGTAAAATAATCCCATAACCTACATACATACTCACATGCACACCAGCAGAGTATATCTCTACATATTTACATCAATGATATTTAAGTCACACCTATGTCCACCGGCAGCCAGAGGTAACACCGGCCTGGGGGACCGGGGCAGCCCCAAATCATGCACGCCCCTGGCTGCTGTAGATAAAGACCAGCTCGGAAGTCCTGGACAGCCCCATTTCATGAACGCACCTGGCCTCTGTCTGCATCCGGGATCAAAAGCAACCTCTCCTGCAAAAATGTCACTCTTCACCACCGACTGCCTCATTCCTCAGGACCCGCCGTGCTGCTGTCCGGCACACCATCTCTCCATGCTTGTCGGTCCGCTCCCGACCGCTTTCAACACCGCCGCAGCTGCCATCGTTGTCCCGAACACTCCGGCCCCCCGTGGTCGAACTCCGGGGAGACCTGAAGCCTGTTCGTCAGCGCCACTCACTGCCTCGGGCGCCTCACCATAACGCTTGGCACTGTCGTCCAGTGCTGCATGAGCTCCAGCACTGAGACACTGCCCGACCTCCATGGCGCACGGTTGTTGTTGCTCACTCCTGGGGCTCACAGCATTGCTTTCACCAGCATTGTTTCCCGACCCCAGCACCTCACCGCTGCTCCCAGCACCCTTGTTCCAGGCACTCCACTGTGCTGCCTCTGTGTCCGGCTGCTGTTGACCTCCCTCGGGGCTGTCAGCATCACTCTCGTCGGCATCACTCTCTTCAGCGTCAGGCTCGTTGGCGTCACGCTCGTCGGCGTCACGCTCCTCAGCGCCACTCTCGTCGGTGTCACTCTCCGACCCGGGCGTTTTGTTGCTGCTCTCGGTACCCTCATTCTAGGCACTCCACTGCGTCGTCTCCGTGCCCGGCTGTCACTGTTCTTCCCCGGGGCTCTCAGCTTCTATGGTCCCGCTCACTTGCTGCCTACCCTCCAGCTGCGGGGATGACTCCTGCTGCTCTCCCTTTCCGCTGTCGCTGCAACACAGTGCTATGATCCTGTACCGTGCTGAGCTCCTTTACCGGCCGGCCATCTTCAGTGACCGGGGACTCCTCCATTCGTTGCCCCAGTCCTACCTTGAAGTCTAGCTGGTAGCTCATAGCTTGGTTTTGGTGAAAAGTTAGCTTAGTGACTAACCTGTCCATAGGCACAGATGGGTTGTTAGCTTCCCCCAGCTAACTAGCTTAGCTGTTCCTGGCGCCAACAGCTCTATAAACCACAGCTTTGTGGTCCTCGTCGGCTCATCGAAGTACTCAGCCAGCTGCTCGACAGCGTCCTCATAGTATTCCATTTCACCCAACGTACTGAGAATTCTTCAGCCCTCCGCGCAGAGATTGCGGGCCAGGAGTGCTTACCGTCATCTCCCGTCGAGCCTACTTAAGCCCAACGCCCTGATGTAATCCTTGAACATGGCCCTCCACTGCGGCCAGAGGATCACCGACTCTCTCGCGTACTCTAGAAACGGTGCTGGTGGTGGAGGTAGCCCATATGCTCCCATAAATTTTATCCTCGTCGCCAAATGTTATGCTTGTAAAATGAGGGACAGGAGTCTCATCTGTCATGCAGCAAGTTCACCCTTTATTATCAGAACTGAACTATTTATACACAAGGGCCGTGCTCGCCTGACGTTACACCAGGGGCGGGTACGGCAGCACACACACACCACACCCAGGGACTATTTTTTCAGCAACTTTGTTTACAGTTTGTCACAGTATACAGTAAGTATAATTTACAGAATAAATGTTTCATTTAGTATGTTTCGCATGAATTATTTTCAATTTAATGGGTGGGACAGAAACTGTCCCACAATTCTGGAGTGGCCCAAACCTATTATTACAGAGGTCTATACCGTGTTGAGTGGAGTTAGCAAAGGGCTAACTATCATGAATCGTGTGTTGTTATTTATCTGGGCTATGTAGCTGTTTTAGCTTGCTAGTGCAATGCTACCATCCCACTGATGGCTATTGTCTTAATATGAGCAAACCTCATAGTTTAGCTTAAAATCTATGGCTTGCTTTAGCCTTGTACTGAACCTTACTTTGGTAAAATGAGGGACAGATGATCATATTTACAAAAAATATAAATCTCACTCACATTGAGCAAGTGAGGCAGCTAGCAGTTTGCAGTCACAGCTTAATAACCACAGTGTATGGGAAGAAAAAACAGGGTGATGATTCCTGTACATTTGGCTGTTTTCTATGGCTATATCGACACAAAAAATGAGACTTGGTGTCTCCCTGTGATCTTGTGGAAAAACAAGAACTGTAAGTTGTTACTGAAACAAGTTTATGTAGAGTTGAGATGCAAAACTATTTGCATAATTTGTTTACAAAAACTTTTCCAAATTCATAAAAAAGGTAATTATGCATTCATGTACGTATGTGTGATGTTGTTTATGGGACATACTATGGTGTGACACGGGTGTTGGCTTCACCTTCCGTTTCCGCTGCCACCCGGGGTATAAGAGGGCTGAGTGGGAGAGGGGTGGTCTCTTTGACCACCTCTCAGCCTAGCGGGAGCGCTTCTGTATAACCCGTGAGTCTATAGTAAAGTCTTGTTCAGTTGCACCTTAAGTCTCGTCATTCACCCTTAATTACAGACGTAACATTTGGCGACGAGGGTAAAAAACATGGACATGGGAGTTATTATCATTCGGTCGTTTCTGGAGCTTCCTGGCGAGCCACTTGTCCCTTGGGTGAGATGGTTCGCCACATTCCAAAATTACTTGGTGGCTCTGAACTTTGGTGAACTGAAGAAGATATGGGCTTGGGCAATATTGGTTCATAGTTTGGGTATGGAAGGACAACTTATCCTTGCTACCTTGTGTGCTAATGATAGCTTTGAGGATGTTGTTGAACTAATGGCATGACATTTTCACGCCCCGGAAAACGTCATCATCCAGAGGATCCAGTTTTGACAGCGCCGCCAGCGGGCTGGCAAGTTGGTGCAGCAGTTTGTAACAGACCTACGTCAGCTGGCCAAAGACTGTCAGTGTGGCGCATTAGATTAAGAGATGGTCCGCGACCAGTTGGTGGAACAAACTGTTTGCCCGGCTACGAGGTCGAAGCTCCTTACATACTCGGGCGAGCTGACGTTATCCAAGTCCATCGAGATAGCTCAGCAGTGTGAAGCAGCGGACAGACTATCACGTGACCTCGGTGAGAGAGCTACGCTGCACCACTCTGAATCACAATCAGCGGTGCAGGCTGTGGACCCGGACAGCGATAGCGGCAGGAGAAGGAGGAATGTGCTATGGCTATGAATTCAGCTTTTAGCTTTTATTTATATAGCGCCATATCACAACAAAAGTCATCTCATAGCACTACCAAATGCAGGGAAAACCCCACAATTGCAGAAAGACCCAGCAATCAGATGATCCCCTGTGAGCAAGCACTTAGCGACAGTGGAGAGGAAAAACTCCCATTTAACAGGAAGAAACCTCTAGCAGAACCAGGCTCAGGGAGGGGCAGTCATCTGCTGTGACTGGCTGGGGGTGAGGGGATAGAGAGGGTGAAGAGAACAGACATAAAGAACAGGAACAAAGATAAGGTGACAATAAGGTCTGCCCCAGGATCGCCCAGGTGTTTGGGTTGTGGGTCCACTAAGCACCGCTATAAGGCAAGAGAGTGTCTGGCAAGAGGAAAACGTTGCGGCAAGTCCAGACTTCTGCATCATTTTGCCAGGGTCTGTAATAGGTTTGAGCGAGGGGAACAGCGACACAAAGTGGACAGCTCTGCTCCAACTCTTATGGTTGTCCACACCGTCTCTCCAAACACCGATGGCTGCACATACTGTATGGTGAAGCTGGACGGAGTGGAGGTGCCGCTGCTGATTGGCATGGGCAGAGTGAGGTCTGAGTTGAATTGGCCTACCATGATGAGTTTCTTCCCATACTACCAAGTGAGAGGTCATTCAGTGCCATTGTGTGGGTATGAAGGAAAAAGGATAGCCATTGTGGGTTCGGTGGAACTGATGGCTAGGTACAAATCAGCTGAGGTGTCCAACCTGCAGTTCGTGGTGACCGCCGATGGCGAGAATATTATGGGCTGTGACCTTTATAAGGTCAGGCTGTGGCTTGTGGGATTGGCCGGTTCCGCGAGTGGTGGACAATGCTGTATGGGACGAACTTTGGTCTAGTATTCTGGAAGATGAGCAGAACCAACCCCACCCAGGGCCATTGTAGGAGGGTCCTGGTGTCAGTGCCCCAGTAGCCTTAGTTGGGGGAACTGAGCAGCACAGTGGGACGCCAGTGATGGTGGGTGGAGCCGAGTGGCTGGCCCATTCTGGTTCCGGAGTTTGGCTGGGAGGTACCGAGAAGCAAGGGGTCACAACGGCTTCACCAGCATCTGAAATGAAAGCGAGCAGGGCAGGACCAGTTGGCACGGTAAAACGACAGGCCACTCAGGGACACTGGAAGCCGAGTCGGGCTCCTCCAGGTGTCACTGATGTGGTCTGACCCAGAGAGGAGGCCCGGTCGAGAAGGGTTCTTAGAAAGCAAAACTGACAGGAGGACCAGGGGCAGCTGCAGGTGGTGGCCGTTTGGGAGGATGGCTACCTTCAGCTGTCTGATGGCTCATGGTGGCATCCCAACAAGCTGCAGCATGCCAAGCTGGAGAAGGAGGTGTTTGGACAGCGGCACGGGCCATCCCTGGTCATAAAGAGAAGAAGGTGTGCTGGAGGGGAACCGTCTGATGGTTTTCTGGGGGGTGGTTCCTCTACTGGGGCAGACTGTTATTTGGGATGATGTGTTTATTGGATGTTGTTGGTATGGATAGTAACTAAGTTGTTTATTGCATTTATTCATGGGGGTATAACCTGTTTGTATATATGTTTGTTCTGCTAAGGGGATTGTTTCAGATTATTTATTTTAGGAATGCGGCAATTTTCTGTTAATGGACTGTGTTTTAGTAATGACGGCAGAATAATCCGTCTAGCTGTGTGGGGGTGGGACGGTAGTCCACCTGTCTCCCCCTAGCCTTAGTTGTTTTGTATGAATGTGGTCAAACCTGATATTTCTGTTCACTTTTAGTGCATGATTCAGGTTCTAAATTGGGGAGGGTCTTGATTGTATGTGTGTGTTTTGGACCTTTTTGAAGGGGGGGGGGGTAATTTGGTGTTGTTTATGAGACATATTATGGTGTGACACAGGTGGTGGCTTCACCTTCCGGTTCTGCCACCATCCAGGGTATAAGAGGGCTGTGCAGGAGAGGGGCGGTCTCTTTGACCACCTCTCAGCCTAGCGGGAGTGCTTCTGTATAACCCATGAGTCAATAATAAAGTCTTGTTCAGTTCCATCTTATGTCTTGTCATTCACCCTCAATTACAGACATAACATTATGCTGGCAATATTGCAGTTTTTCCATACAGAGACTGTTTACGTCTTTTCAATTAAAAATATGCCATTTGTCAAAGGGTGGTCAAATTTTTGCACACCACTATAGAGATTGTGTATTGATTTTTTTTTACTACTGTATATTACTGTATACTGTATACTACTGTATATTTTATCTGTATATATATATATTTTTTTCTCCCGGCGCCACACGAGTCGGCCGCCCTTTGCAACAGCGGCTCGATTCCGAGTCTTTTTCCTTCCTCTCTCTTTTTGATCCGTCTTTTTTTCACTCCACTTATATCACGGACACATAGATCGTCCCAAATGTCTCCTGAGCCGGTGGACGGAGCCACTGTTTATAGCAGGATATGATACAGCAGGGAAGAGCTGCTAGCATTCAACCGCCACCCGGTCCCATTGGAAAAACTCGACATACCGAGAGAACTGAGGCGAAAACGCCGCGGCTGCCGGGCTGGAGTAAGGCGGAGGACAAAAAATATAAGGTACAGACCCTCCCTTCCATCTATTGTCATGGGAAATGTACGGTCGTTACTGGGAAAGGTAGATGAGCTAGCGGCTATCTGCCGTTACGATAGCACATATCGGGAATGCTCTCTCCTTTTGTTTTCTGAGACGTGGCTAACTGAACTAGCAGCAGATGCTAACATTGAGCTGGAGGGTTTCCACATGATACGGGCAGACCGAACACCAGACAGTGGCAAAGCAAGGGGCGGTGGAGTGATAATGTATGTTAACAACAACTGGTGCAGACCGGGACATATCACTGTTAAACAACGACACTGCAGCAAAGACATTGAGTTGCTAGCTGTTAGCATGAGGCCTACATATCTCCCGAGAGAACACTCACACGTGATCTGCATTGTTGTTTATGCAAATCCGACGGCGAACGCTGGGACAGCGCGTGACGTCATCCATTCAGTAACCAGCAGGCTGCAGACAGAACACCCAGATGCTCTTCTCCTCATCTCAGGCGATTTCAACCATGTTTCACTATCTCTCATTCTACCCACGTTCACCCAGTATGTCACATGGCACACTAGAGACAATAAAACACTGGACTTATTCTACGCAAACACTAAGGAGGCGTACACCTCATCACAACTCCCCCCACTCGGGAGATCGGATCACAACTTGGTTCATCTCCTGCCGGTGTACAAACCCCTAGTGCACAGACAACCTCCAGCCATGCGCACAGTGGAGTTATGGTCTGAGGAGACAATGGACACTCTAAAGGGCTGTTTTGAAGCCATCGCCTGGAAGCAGCTCTGCGATCCACAGGGTGAGGACATCTATGGCCTCACTCACACCTTCACGGACTACCTCAGCTTCTGTGTGGACAAATCCGTTCCCACCAAGACCATACGGTGTTGCTCAAACAACAAACCCTGGATCAACCCTGAGATAAAAACACTTCTGAGAGAGAAGAAGAGGATCTTCAGGTCGGGGAACAGGGAGATGCTGAAGTCCGTACAGAGGGAGCTGGGGAGAAAGATCAGAGAAGGCAAGGACAGCTTCAGGAAGAAGATGGAGGACAAGCTGCAACAGAGCGACATCAGCGGGGTCTGGAGAAACCTCAAAACCATCTCTGGGCTCCAGAATACCTCCCCCCAGGCCACGGGAGGCAGGGAGTGGGCGAACAACCTGAATCTATTTTTCAATAGGTTTGACCAACCGCCCTCCCCCCTGACTGCACAACAACCACTGCTGCCTCTGAAGAAATCAAGTCCTGCTGCCCACTCCCCACTCCACCAACAACCCCCCCACTCCCAACACACAGCCCCCCATCCTGACCCTGACCAGGACCCAGGTGAGGACAGAGCTGAGGAAGATCAAGGTGAGGAAGGCGTCGGGACCGGACGGCATCAGCGCAAAGCTCCTCAAGTCCTGTGCAGACCAGCTGTGTGGGATTGTGACGTACATCTTCAACCTGAGCCTGAAGCTGGGGAGGGTACCACAGCTGTGGAAAACATCTTGTGTGGTACCTGTACCAAAAACTTCCCACCCCAAAGACCTGAACAGCTACAGACCGGTGGCCTTGACGTCCCACTTGATGAAGACCCTGGAGAGACTGCTCCTTGCTCACCTCCACCCCCTGGTGGAACCAGCGAGGGATCCACTCCAGTTCACCTACCAGCATGGCATTGGGGTGGAGGATGCGGTGATCTTCCTCCTTCACCGTTCTCTGTCCCACCTGGAGAAGCCCGGGAATATGGTGAGGATCATGTTCTTTGACTTCTCCAGTGCTTTCAACACCATCCAACCGATGATCCTGAAGGACAAGCTGCTGCGCGCAGGGGTGGACCAGCACCTGTCATCATGGATCCTGGACTACCTCACGAACTGGCCTCAGTTTGTGAGAACCCGGGACTGTGTGTCTGACACGATCATCGGTAGCACGGGGGCCCCCCAGGGAACGGTGCTGGCTCCCTTCCTGTTCACTCTTTATACTGCGGACTTCTCACACAACACAACACACTGCCATCTAAGTTCTCTGGTGACTCTGCGATCGTTGGCCTCATCTCCAATGGAGATGAAGCTGAGTACAGAGGGCTTATCCAGGACTTCATGGACTGGTGCCATCGGAACTGCCTCCAGATCAACGCAAGGAAAACTAAGGAGCTGGTGGTGGACTGCCGCAGGCATGGGCAACCCCTCACAGCACCAGTAAATATATAGGGAACAGACATCGAGATGGTGACATCCTATAAGTACCTGGGTGTTCATCTGAACAATAAACTAGACTGGTCACACAATACTGACGCACTCTACAAGAAGGGACAGCGCAGGCTGTTCCTGCTGAGGAGACTCAGGTCTTTTGGTGTACAAGGGGCGCTGCTGAAGACATTCTATGACACGGTGGTGGCATCAGCCATCACTTTTGGAGTGGTCTGCTGGGGCAGTGGCATTACTGCTGCCGATAGGAAGAGACTGAACAAACTGATCAAGAAAGCTAGCTCTGTCCTGGGGCAGCGCCTTGATCCGGTGGAGGAGATGGGAGAGAGAAGGACGGTGGCTAAACTGTCATCTCTGCTGGAGTCCGAGTTCCACCCTATGCAGGACATACTGAATGCACTGAGGAGCTCATTTAGCAGCAGACTACATCATCTCAGGTGCACAACCGAGAGGTTTCGCAGGTCCTTCCTACCAACGGCTGTCAGACTGTACAACCTAAGCAGGGCTGCTCGCAGAGATAGCAAAAAGACGTAACAAACTACTAGTCTTTTTGAATGCAAAAGATGCAATAGACTTACACAATGGTCCCCTCCGGCATACAACTAGGAAAATACCGGTCGCTATGGAGGGTGAGAATATGTATGGGCACATAATCATACCATGTAGGATAACTAAGTAGACGGTTATGCTGTTTCATCCCATCTAGCAACAATGCTCTGCACTGTGTGTGTTTTTATATTTACATATTTATTCCATCTAGCCACAATGCTCTGCACTGGGTGTGTTTATATTTATATATCTATATATCTATTCCATCTAGCTACAATGCGCCGCACTGTGTGTTTATATATCTACATATTATTCCATCTAGCTACATTGCTCCGCACTGTGTGTGTTTATATATTTACATATTTATTCCACCTAGCTGCAATGCTCCGTACTGTGGGTGTTTATATATCTACATATTTATTCCATCTAGCTACAATGCTCCGCACTGTGTGTTTATATATTCATATATTTATTCCATCCAGCTACAATGCTCTGTACTGTGTGTCTGTGTGTGTGTATATATATATTTTATAGTAATATGTACATATGTATATTAGCTGCTCTTGCTTGCTTGCTTTTTTTCTTGCCTTCTGATTGTTGCTCTGAGTGTTGCTATCCCTGTGCTGTTGCAATCCTGGAATTTCCCCATTGTGGGACTAATAAAGGCTTATCTTATCTTATCTTATCTTAAATGACTGCTGTAGTTTCAGAAATTTGGGACTTATGGACTGATCTCTTCTTCCCATTCCCTACTCGGCGGGATCCTCGGTGGACATCTAAACATACGGAGCATAATCCCCAAAAGAGACGAGATTTCAGTGTTACTGTCTGATTCAAATCTGGACTATCTTTGTCTCTCAGAAAGCTGGCTACACAGGAACATAGACACTAATATGATCGATATTGTGGGTTATCAGTGTTTTAGAAAAGACAGACAGGCAGGGAGGGGAGGAGGTGTTTTAATTTACATCAAAGAAAAATTTAAATGTCAATTGGTTGATTTGAATACTTCACTTGAATGTTTAGCTGTTAACGTATGCCTCTCACCGGTAATGAATTTCAACATTGCAGTATTGTACAACCCACCGTCACACAATTCTTCTTTTTATAATGAATTAAGTGCTCTGGTTAAACAACTTGAGAGGAGCAGAGAAACCATATTTTATGGTGATTTCAATATCAACTGGTCTGATAATAAGGAAAAACAGAAACTGAAAAGCCTCATGACTAAATTTAATTACAAACAATTGATCAAAGGACCTACCAGGATGACCAAACAATCGAGAACACTTATTGACATGGTATTCGCAAATAAACCAGAACGAATAACCAGAACCTATAATCTTGTAACTGGCCTCTCAGATCATAACATGGTTCTTGCTGTCAGAAAACTCACTAAAAAGCGACTACAATATTTTGGGGGAATCGATATTGACAAATCAAATTTTATTATTCCCAAATCAAAAAATGAGGAGTTTGAACATCACTTAGAGAATCAAAATTGGGAGCAGCTCATGTCAATAAATGAAGTAGATGATTGCTGTAATTTTATAACTGCAACAATTACAAAGTCCATAGAAAAATTTACAAAGCAAATTAATAGCAGACAACAGAAGATTAACCTACCATGGTTAAATAATGAAATAAGAAAACTTATGAAGAGGCGAGACTATGCATTGAAAACATCATTAACCTCTAAACTGCAAAATGATCACCTTGTGTACAAAAGTTTAAGAAATAAAGTGGTACAAGAGCTGCGAAAATCAAAAGTATCTTATTACAATAAACTGATAGATCATGCAAAGGGTAACAACAGTTCCCTATGGAGGCATTTAAATAACTTAACTAATAAAAAAAAACGATCAGAAGGGGGTAAAGGAACTTAGAATCAATGGCAAGACCGTCAGTGACAAGGCTACTTTGGCAAATGAATTTAATTCATACTTTGTGGGCTCTGTGGAAGACTTAACAAAAATTTTTGTGCTGCCAAATGTGCTCAACAACACAAATTCCATACTTCCAACAGATTCTTTTCACATCGATGAGGTAAATGAGGAGTTAATTGCTGGTATTGTTAAAACACTGTCAAACTCAAAAACTAATGATATCTACAATATGAACACCTCCTTTCTCAAAATGCACAGCAAAATATTAATCAAACCACTGACTCATCTCATTAATCTCTCCATTAGGTCTAGTACATTTCCATCTGGCTGGAAAAAAGCTGTCGTCATACCAGTTCATAAATCAGGCAGTAAAGACGATATATGCAATTACCGCCCAATCTCTATCTTACCAGTCCTGTCTAAGGTTCTTGAAAAAGTTGTAGCTACACAGCTGATTGAATATTTACAAGACAGTCAACTTCTTCATCCACATCAATTTGGTTTTAGACCAGGATACTCAACAGAAACAGCAAATTGTTGCCTTATTGATAACGTCAAACAGTCCTTGGACAGGGGTAATGTGGTAGGAGCTGTTTTTCTAGATCTCAAAAAGGCTTTCGATACTGTAAACCACAGTTTGCTTTTATCCAAAATGGTATCTTTTAACTTCTCCCCAGATACATTAGAATGGTTTGCATCTTATCTCCAGAATAGAGAACAGTGTGTAAAAGTTCACCAGGATAAATCCTCATTTTTAAACAACCTCATGGGTATCCCACAAGGGTCCATTCTTGGTCCTTTACTTTTCAGCATATTTATTAATGACTTGCCGTTACACTGCTCAGCTGCAACATGCCAACTTTATGCAGATGATGCAGTTATTTACACAGCTGCCAAGACTCCAGCACATGCTGCAGATGTACTGTCTACAAGTATGGTTGATGTCCAAGAGTGGCTCCTCCAGAACTATCTATTGCTGAACCTTCAGAAAACAGTCTCAATGTGCTTTTCAATCAAAAAATGTAACCTGCAACGTTTTAAAGTTAATATACATGATCATGACATCAGTTTAGCTACAGAATTCAAATACCTTGGCATTGTACTAGATCCTCAACTCAAATTTAATCTTCATATAAAGAAAATTTCAAAAACAGTAAAAAAAAATCTGAACTGCTTTAAATTAATTAGATATTACATACCTTACGAAGCAGCTGTACTGTATATGCATTCTATGGTTTTTTCTCATATATCATACTGTTTGACAGTCTGGGCTCAAGCAGCCCCTTCCACAATAAGACATATAGGTTCATTATATAATCAAACCCTAAAAATCTTGGACAAAAAGCCCATTAGGTGGCATCACTGTAATGTTTTAAAAAAATACAACCTATTTGACATAACGCACGGCTCAGGAGACGCACACACACAGGCTTAGAGTAGTTCAAAGAGTTTATTAACAGCAGGAGTGAATGAGTGTGTGTCTGCGGGATGTAAATGTGTTGGTGATGGTGTCTGCTCCAGGCACAGAGGCAGGTGACCGTTCAGCCGAGCAACCCTATGGAGAGAGCACAGGGAGAGGGTGACGGGCATACACCAACACAGGAGGGATTTATGGCGAGAGAAGGACTTACTTGGTGGGTCAGGACAGCTGGCACAACAAGGGGGCGAAGCCCGGAAGACAGCCACCTGGAGAGCTCTGTACAGCAGCGAGGATTGGGCGATGGAGTGGAGATGTCCGCCGCTGGGGAATCCACCTGTGCACAGGGGAGAAGACTGAAGAAAAGAGGTAAGCGATCTTCTTACCAAAATGGTGACGCTGAAGGGAAGTATGCTCACAACGGTGAGGGACGAAGTCTGACGGCTTCAGGCCGAGCCTCCGGGCGAGACGGCCTTTATCCCTCGCCGCTGATGATTGTCAGGTGCGTGAGCAGGTGGCGCCGTTGATGAATGGCGCGGCGTGACAGTACTCCCCCCTCTAGCAGCGCCTCCTGGCGATGGCTTATCCGGGTGCGCTCGGTGGAAGTCCGCGATGAGCGATGGGTCCAACACAAACGACGGGGGCACCCATTGTCGATGCTCGGGCCCATAGCCCTCCCAGTCCACCAAGTATTGCAACCCACGACCCCGGCGCCGGGAGTCCAGGATGGAGGAGACGGACCAGGCCGGATGGCCACCAATCATCCGGGGCGCGGGTTGCGCTGCAGGAGGAGGGCAAAGGGGGTCAGTGACTGCCAGTTTCACCTTCGACACATGAAAAGTGGAATGGATGCGGAGGGAGGGGGGAATAGCCACGCGCACAGCCACCGGGTTGATGATCCGGGTGATGGGAAAGGGACCCATGAAACGCTGTGCCAGCTTCCTCCTCTCGCCTTTTAATGTGACGTCCTGGGTAGACACATACACGAGTTGCCCAACTCTGTACGCCGGGGCAGGTCTTCTGTGCCGGTCCGCCACGGTCCTGTTGCGCTCCGCTGTGCGTAAAAGCGCATGACGCGCGGCAGCCCAGGTGGAGCGGAACTGCCTAAGGTGCGCCCTAACGGAGGGGACAGTCACCTCGTTCTCCTGCGCTGGAAACAGCGGGGGGTCGTAACCCAGGGACGCCTTGAAGGGGGACATCCCCGTTGCAGAAGAGCGGGCGGTGTTGTGGGCATACTCCACCCAGGCGAGATGGTTGCTCCAGGACGTCGGCTTGGATCTAGTAACACAGCGGAGCGCAGCCTCCAGCTCCTGATTGGTCCTCTCACACTGCCCGTTAGACTGGGGGTGATGGCCGGAGGAGAGGCTCACCTTGGCTCCGATGGCGTTACAAAAGGATCTCCAAACCTCGGATGAAAATTGGGGGCCCCGGTCCGAGACCACGTCCACCGGAATCCCGTGCAGCCTGACCACGTGTTGGACGAGGAGGCCCGCCGTCTCCAGGGCAGTAGGGAGACCTCGCAGGGGAACGAAGTGCGCCGCCTTGGAGAAACGGTCCACAATGGTCAGGACGGTGTCAAAGGAGTTGGAAACGGGGAGTCCGGTGACGAAGTCCAGTGCGATGTGCGACCAGGGCCTGCCGGGGACGGGCAGAGGCTGGAGCAGACCCGCTGGGGGGGCATTTCCCGACTTGCTGGTGGCACAGATTGGGCAAGCCCGGGCGTAGCGGGCTGCATCCCTCCGCAGGCCTGGCCACCAAAAGGACCGCTGGAGGAGGCTGATCATCCGAGAGGTGCCGGGATGACAGGTGAGCCGGGAGGTGTGGAGCCAGTGGATGACCTCTCCTCGGACCGCAGATGGGACGAACAGTCTTCCCTCCGGTCCGCCGCCAGGATCAGGTTCCACCTCCTGCGCCTTCCGGATCTTGTCTTCAATGTCCCAAGAGATGGCACCGAGGACGCACGACCTGGGCAGGATAGTGTGGGGCGTCTCCTCAGCCTCCACGGGGGTGAACTGCCTAGAGAGGGCGTCAGGCAGGCCGTTTTTGGAGCCCGGCCTGAAGGTGATCGAGAAGCGGAACCTGGCGAAGAACAAAGACCAGCGCGCCTGGCGGGCATTCAGGCGCTTGGCAGATCGTAAATACTCTAAGTTCTTGTGGTCCGTCAGGACCACAAACGGCAGGTCCGCCCCCTCTAGCCAGTGGCGCCACTCCTGTAAGGCGAGTTTAATGGCCAGGAGCTCTCTGTCCCCCACATCGTAGTTCCTCTCCGCCGGGGACAGGCGCCGGGAGAAGAAGGCGCACGGCCGTTTGGCGCCATCGTCAGGTGACCGCTGGGATAACACTGCTCCCACTCCCGTGTCCGATGCGTCCACCTCCACAATGCACTGCAGCGCGGGGTCGACCTGGCGAAGGACCCGGGAGGAGGAGAACTCCGCCTTCAGCGCCCTAAAGGCAGCAGCGACCTCTTCAGTCCACCGGAACGGGACCTTCGGGGACGTGAGGCGGGTCAGCGGTCCGACGATCGAGCTGAAATTTGGGACAAAGCGGCGGTAAAAATTGGCGAAGCCAACAAACTGTTGCACCTGCTTCCGGGATGCGGGAGTAGGCCACTCCACCACCGCCTTCACCTTCTCTGGGTCTGGGAGCACCTGATCTTGAGCGATGATGAATCCCAGGAAGGATGTGGTCCTAGCGTAGAATTCGCATTTCTCAGCCTTCACGTACAGACGATTCTCCAGCAGTCTTTGGAGGACCCGCCTCACATGGACCTGGTGCTCGTCCCTGGACCTGGAGAAGATAAGGATGTCATCCAGGTAGACGAACACAAAAAGGCCGATGAAATCCCGGAGGACGTCATTAATGAGGCGCTGAAAGACGGCAGGAGCGTTGGTCAGCCCGAACGGCATGACGAGATACTCAAAGTGGCCGTTCGGGGTACGGAAGGCTGTCTTCCATTCATCTCCCTCCCGGATCCGGACGAGGTGGTAAGCGCTGCGTAAATCCAGCTTGGTAAACCAGGTCGCCCCCTGGAGGGAGTGAAAGGCAGTGTCCATGAGGGGCAGGGTGTAACGGTCCCTCTCAGTGATGTCATTCAGCGCTCGGTAGTCTATGCAGGGACGGAGGGATCCGTCCTTTTTCCCGACAAAGAAAAACCCTGCCCCCACGGGTGACGACGATGGGCGAATAATCCCAGCGCTCAGAGATTCCTTCAGGTATGTATTCATGGTCTCCTTCTCCGGCGCCGACAGGCTGTAGAGCCGACCAGATGGCAGGGGAGCCCCCTGGCGGAGGTTGATGGCACAGTCATATGGTCGATGCGGGGGAAGAGACATAGCTTTCGATTTGCTAAATACCATACCCAGGTCGTGAAATTCTGGAGGCACCAGTGACAGGTCCGGAGGTGCTGTATCCGCCACAGGGGGAGCCGCGGATGGGGAGCAGGCAGCGGACTGAAGGCAGGTGCCCATACAGAAGGTACTCCATGCCGATACCCCAGCGGACCTCCAGTCCAGGACAGGGTTGTGGAGGCGTAGCCAGGGATACCCCAGGATGACGGGCGACACAGAGTTGGGCAGGACGTAAAATACCATCTCCTCCCGGTGGTTCCCTGAGATGATGACTGGGACAGGCATGGTTTGGTGAGAAACTCTCCCAAGGGAGGCACGGGAGAGATGGACCAGGGAGATGGGGTGCTTTAATGCCTGACAGCGGATGCCCAATCGGGTTGCCAGGCCTTGTGAAATGAAGCTGCCCTCTGCGCCCGAATCCACCAGTGCGTGGGTGAGGTGCCCAGTGGGATTGTGGCAAAAACGGATGGGCAGCTTTAATTGAGTGAGAGAGTCTAACCGGTTGGGATCCGCGAGGCTCCCTACAGCGATTCGCGGACCCCGCCGACTGGCTTTCCGCGGGCAACGCTCCACAGTGTGTTGGTCACCTCCGCAATACATGCAGAGGCCCAACTCACGGCGGCGTTGTTTCTCCGCAGGGGAAAGCTTGGTCCAGCCCGTCACCATCGGCTCCGACTCCTCGGGGCACAATGCTGGCGGCGCCGCCAGGGGGCGAGCTTGGAACAGGTGCGGCGAGACTCCACGAGGGCGAGAAGAAGAAGACTTCCGCCCCGAGGAGCGCTCGCGCAGCCTGTTATCCAAACTTATCGCTAAGGATGTCAGCTCCGCTAGCGTCCCAGGGATATCCCGTCCAGCCAGTTCATCCCTCAGATCACTATTGAGGCTGCGGAGGAACAGGCCACAGAGGGAGCGTTCCTCCCAGCCCAATTCCTCCGCCGCTACCCGGAAGTCGACCGAGTAGTCCGCTGCCGACCGGCCTCCCTGCTGGAGAGCGAGGAGCCGATCGACCTGGACCGTCTCGGTTTGAGAATGGTCAAAGACCTCCAGAAAGCGCCTCACGAACTGGTCATAGGTGAGGGTGGCATAACTGGGCCTCGCCATTACGGCGTAGGTCCAAGTTAACGCACGCCCCTCCAGAAGATTCCCTATGTAACCAATCCGACTGTGATCCGAGGGAAAATCTCCGGGCACACGGTGGAACACGGACTCACACTGCATAATGAACCCCCGCGCTCCGCCGAGCTTACCGCTAAAGCGGGCGGGGGTCGGAATCGGTGTGAGCCGAACCGGTGCCACCGGAGCCGGCTGGACGGCCGCTGGAACAGCAGGAGCCGCGCCACCCTGACGAGCCGGGGGGAACGGCTGTTGAGGATCCAAGCGGCCCAACCGGTTAGTTAAATTCAATAATTGATTAAAGATCACCTGTTGTTGATAAGCTATTTGATCCACTCTAGCCTCGAGAGTGGAAAACCGGTGTGCGAGCCCGCCGTCCGCCGAGCCGCTCTGCTGAAGCCGTACTGACATAACGCACGGCTCAGGAGACGCACACACACAGGCTTAGAGTAGTTCAAAGAGTTTATTAACAGCAGGAGTGAATGAGTGTGTGTCTGCGGGATGTAAATGTGTTGGTGATGGTGTCTGCTCCAGGCACAGAGGCAGGTGACCGTTCAGCCGAGCAACCCTATGGAGAGAGCACAGGGAGAGGGTGACGGGCATACACCAACACAGGAGGGATTTATGGCGAGAGAAGGACTTACTTGGTGGGTCAGGACAGCTGGCACAACAAGGGGGCGAAGCCCGGAAGACAGCCACCTGGAGAGCTCTGTACAGCAGCGAGGATTGGGCGATGGAGTGGAGATGTCCGCCGCTGGGGAATCCACCTGTGCACAGGGGAGAAGACTGAAGAAAAGAGGTAAGCGATCTTCTTACCAAAATGGTGACGCTGAAGGGAAGTATGCTCACAACGGTGAGGGACGAAGTCTGACGGCTTCAGGCCGAGCCTCCGGGCGAGACGGCCTTTATCCCTCGCCGCTGATGATTGTCAGGTGCGTGAGCAGGTGGCGCCGTTGATGAATGGCGCGGCGTGACACTATTGAGTTTTGAGAGTTTCATTGACCTCTGTTTTCTGAAATTAACGTTCAAATGTTTCCATAAATCAGCACCCGAGCCACTTGCTGGTTTCGTCCAAAGACAGGACAGCAGCAGAGCCACCAGGAGTTCTGTTAACAATAACTGTAAAATATTCCACCGCAGAACCACATTTGGACAAACAGCTTTCTCTATAAAGGGCAGTCACATCTGGAACACAATGCCAAATGTAATTAAAATAATAACGGACGTTAAAACATTCACTAAAAAGGTTAAAAACTGGCTGAAAAATAAACAAGAATGTACTCATGTATGAATTGATTGTCTGCAAGGTGAGAGTGAATGAAGGGAAGGAATGAATGTGTTTGTTTATAGTGAGTGACGAAGGGAGGGAGGCCTGAAATAGGCAAATGTGAGTCAGGTTGTTATATTTGTGTATTTATAATATTTATAATTGTGTATTTATAATCTTTTTTGCATTGATGTATGTGGTTATTGTGTATTTTTTTTCCTTTACTTGATTCTCTTTTCTAAAGCCCATCCAGGGACAAGAGTTGGTTATATTTGTGTATTTATAATATTTATAATATTTATAATATTTATAATTGTGTATTTATAATCTTTTTTGCATTGATGTATGTGGTTATTGTGTATTTTTTTTTCTTTACTTGATTCTCTTTTCTAAAGCCCATCCAGGGACAAGAGTTGCAAATTAGCTAATAGCTATACACTCTATGTGCAACACATCAGATTGATTGTCATTGATTAATTGTCTATGTTTATTGCACTGTCCCTGTCAAATAAACTAATCTATCTATCTATCTATCTACTGTTATGACAAGAAACACATCTATGGTCTTCACATAGTGTTTTCATCGCAAGAAGAGACAGAACCACAGAAAGGATATTGAGGAAATCCAGTGATATCGCACACGTAAGAAGCAAACACATGGTGCTGTCTTTGTTAATTTATCACAACAGTTATCAATTTTCATAATTTTTAAACAACCATAAGATATTGTTTGGTTGCATTCTCAATGAATGTGTCCTATTAAATTTGAAGAAAACATTGGATTGGAATTAAGTGCAAGTCCATACAGTGCATCTGGAAAGTATTCACAGCGCTTCACTTTTTCCACATTTTTACATTACAGCCTTCTTCCAAGATTGATTAAATTCATTTTTTTTCTCAAAATTCTACACATAATACCCCATAATGACAACATTTGAGATTTTTGCAAATTTATTAAAAATAAAAAAACTAAGAAATCACATGTACATAAGTATTCACAGCCTTTGCCATGAAGCTCAAAATTGAGCTCAGGTGCATCCTGTTTCTACTGATCATCCTTGAGATGTTTCTACAGCTTAATTAGAGTCCACCTTTGGTAAATTCAGTTGATTGGACATGATTTGGAAAGGCACACACCTGTCTATATAAGGTCCCACAGTTGACAGTGCATGTCAGAGCACAAACCAAGCATGAAGTCAAAGGAATTGTCTGTAGACCTCCGAGACAGGATTGTCTTGAGGCACAATCTCAATCTCTCCATCCGTCCATCCATGGACGGATGGATAAAGGCCAAGTACTGAAATTTTGGAAATGAATTAATTCTGTAAGCTGACAGTGCAGAATTTTTTTCTTTCTCCTGTATGACATGAAGATGACAGCAAACTTCATGTCACTGCTTGTTTTTTTCTCCATGCCATTGTCTACAGACTACATAATCTTTATATTTTTCATAATAAATGCAGTTGAATATGTCTCAATATCATGTTTAGAATGTTTTCTGACAAACTGCAAAAAACAGCAGCTCAACAGCAGCAATGTTGGAAATGTAACAAGCAACCTAGATGCAGCAATAATGCAATGCAACTGTCATGAACACTCAATGCATGTGTGAAAAGGTGTTAACTTTAATTTGCAATGTGATGTTTCCATGCTTTGCGTCAAAGCACTTCAGGTGCTCACACAACTTCTTCCGCTAACTGCTTCTGGACGAGGGGCGGAATAGAACCGCTGGAGCGTAAAGTCAACTTTCCTACCTCTTGGAGGTTGTGCCAGTAAATTATTTGTGCTTCCATGACCTTTTTAATGCTTCATTTTAGTGATCTGATTTGGTGTTACAGTCATCTCCCCCTTGATGGTTTCCTAAATAGTGTTTTAAACTTTTTGTCTTAAAGCCTGGAAGAGGATCTTGTCTTTGCCTCAGAATCTTGAGTCATCAGCAAGGGCCAATCAGCCTCATATCCTGTACCCTGGACACCCAAGTGGAGCTACACAATGTGTGATCATCACAAAGAGTGACAAGATTGCCAGACCATTAAGCCTGCTTTTGGGGAGCAACACTGTTTACTCAGTTATTTAAAGTTAAGAGCCACTTAGAGGAGCTATGGCAGAACTGGGAGAGATTGTGAGGCCCGGTAGAATGACCAGGGAGAAATTGTCAGCAAGCCCCTGGCCAGCATGAGCCTGGTACCAGCCGTTTTGGGGAGCTCAGCGAGCTCTTTTCAAGCAGGATATGCGACTATCTCAGCGGGAGGAAGCCTTCAGATGACCACTCCTGGACGGTTCAGAAAGGGAAACGGCGTTGGACAGCCACTTTGTGCAAGGCAGCGAGACAGATCAATACGAGTAGGCTCATCCATGGCCATAGAGTGACAGGCGGTGTGTGTAAATTGAAGTGTGTACAACACTGTGTGTACATGTGCCTCTGGAGATCACAAATTGCTTTTTGGGAGAACACATAATTTTTAAACACTGGATTTAAAAAAAAATTAGTTTATAATGTCCAACCTAAATAAAGGTCATGATTCCACCTGCTGAGGGGCTAGCCGCTATCTTTAAGATGTTGTTTAAATGTTGGCTGATAATTATTTCCGAGCTAAAGATGGCCTCTGCTCGGCGTGTTGCCAGTGTTCTGCCAGTGCACGTTAGCAGACAGTCTGCTCTGACCTAATGCTGGGCCCCGTGCCAACATCTTGCAAATGAGTAAACGCCTTCCACTAGATGTTGTGCCAATGTAACTGGGATACATCGGGACAACTTTGGTGAGATGTATGTGTGCTGTGAGTAGTAGCTATGTTGTTAGGGGCAACTTGCCCCTGGTAGGGTCTTCCAAGGCAAATTGGTCCTGGGTGAAGGGCCAGATCAAGAGTGATACAGTGGATCTTCATGATAATGTTACATCAGGGACCCAGTGTGGTGAAAGGAGGCACATGGGTCTGCCCTCTTGCTGACTCACCAACTGCAGAAGGGATCATGGGGATCACGGTGCTACAGTCACGTGAAAAAATTACCACACCCCATTAAATATTCAGTTCTTTATTAAGAAATGTTCACATATCTATGTCTAACCTTGTTTTTGTTTTTATTTGCATTTTTAACATTTGTTTTAGCCATTTTAAGTGGGAATGAATGTGGGGGTGTCCTAAAAAAGATGGGGGGGTGTCCTAATTTAGTCCGCAATATTTGTTTAGAATTACATTTTACAGAAAATTTGAAAAAAGTCTTTAATTCATTTTTAATTGTTTAGTTGCACTACATGAATCTCCCAGTATTTTTAACATCAGCCATGTTTACATGGACACAAGTAACTGGATTAAAAGCCTGATCAGAATAAAAATGCTTCATGTAAACACACCAATCTGAATATTCACACTCATTCGGATCAAAATTTCCTTCTGATTGAGACGGGTGGGTTATGTCAATTGTTAATCCGATTGGTGCGCATAAAAACACTTATTCCGAAGTTTGGGTATGTTTACCTGCGCATGTCTGTATGTCAGCCACACGTCAACATGATGTATTTCTTTACAGCAGCTAGCGGAAGACATGACAGGAGTAAAACAAATCTGGTCTGTATCGTCCTGCTGTCTCCCTCTGTTCGTCATATGCAGAAGTATGTACTGCTGGGCTTGTAGCTTCATTACGGAGACCAGCAGAAGCAAAAGTACAGTCTGAATAACACAATACAGGTCCATTTCAAAAAGAGAAAGACACAAAGCGGGGTTTGTTTATATCGGAAGTTGCTTCTTCTTCTACTATTTCCGGAATGTCTGATAATTGTGCGCATATCAAAATGATTTAGTCAGTTCAAACGTGTGACACTTGGAAATGCATGTCCTAATCGAATCAACTTTTTCAGGATTCATGTAAACAGTAACGTTCTGATCTGAATTGTAATCAGATGGAAGAAATTTTGCACATGTAACCGTGGCTATTGATATTAAATATCCATATGTCCAAATATGTCAAAAAAAACAACAACACAGACTTATACCGGGTGTCCTAATTTTTTTCACATGACTGTGAACTGGGCGGCAGTCCGGGTTTCTCTTCCTGGACTGCTGCCCCTGTGACCTGGACCATCAAATAAGCGGTAGAAGATGGATGGATGGATTTTGTGTATTAAATATATGTTGATGATATATATCGTGCATTGTGATATAGAAAAATTACATAGTTATACATTTTTGAGCTGTATTACCCAGCCCTACTGTTAGCCTATGCTCAGGATAACCATTCTGGTTAACCCTTTAACTTCCTTTAACCTCTGACCCAGTGCTTGCCCTGATATTAATAAAACAACTGACGAATGCATATATATATTTAACATTTATGAGCCTGTCATTATCTGCTCTACATTAGGATTGCCAGATCTATGACAAACAAATCAAGTCAGCAGTCTCAGATTTTGAAACACCTCCATTTAAATAATATTTACCTGAAAATATTACGACTGATTGGGACAGTAAATTATTGTAGATAAAGATGTCCAAACTCTCATGTTGAAATTCAGCACTTTTGTTATCCAAGGTGATGTCCACATGTCAAACTTAATACCATCAAATCTAAGCTGGTCATATTCCAGCACAATAACAACCCTGACTCTGGTATTAGCCACATGGCAAAGCCATTTTGAATCACTCATGTCAAGACTCCCCTTACTTCATGAGGTGAAAAGCAACTTCATATATTTGTGAGACACACCCTAATACTGACTTGTCAGAGGTAAAAGGAATGCAGCATGACTTTATTTTGTTGGCAGTTCTGCCTATTTCCCAGGACCTTTTCCTTTTTCTTTTTTTTTTTCAAAAAGTTGATAAAATAGTAATCATCATATTGATAGATTTGGTATAACATTTTTTTTAATATAACAATTAAAAAGAAAAAAAGTTAGACAAAACCTTTTATTAATAAACATATCGTCATTCTTTTTGTATCCAGTGCTTTATTCCCTGCATTTTAATGAGCATAGAAATGCATAGATAACACAACATAACAAAAACAATTTTTTTGTAAGTTGCCGTGTTTTTTCAACTGATTTAAGACAATTTTGCACTGCTGAATCCGAAAATGACATCCGTTTCTCTCGATCAGGTCAGGTTTTTATGCTAAGTTGTAAGCCGTTGTAAAGCAGTTGTACAGTTGTACTGTCAATTGAATCATAGACATTGATAAAGGTAAGTACATGTAAATTGAATATTAAGATAAGATAAGATAAGATAAGATAAGCCTTTATTAGTCCCACAACGGGGAAATTCCAGGATTGCAACAGCACAGGGATAGCAACACTCAGAGCAACAATCAGAAGGCAAGAAAAAAAAAAAAAAAAAAAAAAACAAGCAAGCAAGAGCAGCTAATATACATATGTACATATTACTATAAAATATATATATACACACACACACACAGACACACAGTGCAGAGCATTGTAGCTGGATGGAATAAATATATGAATATATGAACACACAGTGCAGAGCATTGTAGCTAGATGGAATAAATATGTAAATATATAAACACCCACAGTACGGAGCATTGCAGCTAGGTGGAATAAATATGCAAGTATATAAACACACACAGTGCGGAGCAATGTAGCTAGATGGAATAATATGTAGATATATAAAAACACAGTGCGGAGCATTGTAGCTAGATGGAATAAATATGTAAATATATAAACACACACAGTGCAGAGCATTGTTGCTAGGTGGGATGAAACAGCATAACCGTCTATTTAGTTATCCTACATGGTATGATTATGTGCCCATACATATTCTCACCCTCCATAGCGACCGGTATGTTCCTAGTTGTATGCCGGAGAGGACCATTGTGTAAGTCTATTGCATCTTTTGCATTCAAAAAAAAAAAAAAACAACTATTAGTTTGTTACGTCTTTTTGCTATCTCTGCGAGCAGCCCTGCTTAGGTTGTACAGTCTGACAGCCGTTGGTAGGAAGGACCTACGAAACCTCTCGGTTGTGCACCTGGGATTATGTCATCTGCCCCTTCTGAAGCTGTCACTGGGGACCCAGACAAATTCCTCCAAGTGGCTGGGGAGCTCACCTGGTGGGGAGCAGCTAGAACTTGGTGTGAAGCTGAGGCTTGAACTGGAGAAAGATGAGGCGAGGAGAGTGATGCTGGTGTGATGAGTGGTTGGGAGCCGGATGGGAAAAAATCCCATAAGGGAAGCTGGTACTGAAGCAGAGGTAAGGTGCACAGGGACTGTGGAAGCCAGGGAATGTTTAACCATCGGCACAGGCTTCCATGGTGCCAGAGCAGGTGAGCGGTGAGGAACTGTGGAAATCGTGGAAGCCAGGGGATATCTTTCCATTGGCACAGGCTACTGTGGTGCCGAAGCTGGAGATGCTGGAGGAGCAGCAGCAGAACGCCGGGAAGGGCAGCATCTCCAAGAGCCTCCCTTCCAACCTGGACCACCTAACGCCCTGCAGGACCCAGTTTATTTCACTGACTCTGTGTGACCGGCAGCAGGTCTGGGAAAACTGGCTCCTGCAAGGAGGAGATGGTGGGTAGCAGTGACAGCACAGGGAGAGCAAGTTCCTGAACCCGGGGATGGGAGCCCAAGCATGGCTTGGCCTCCAAAAGGTTGGTGACTCCACTCCAGCAATCCATCTCATCTTCTTGGGAAGATAGCAGCTCCAAGCAGTGGCTGTTAAGTCCTCTATCGCCCATATGAGCTGCAGCTCCTCTCAATTCCACCTCTTCCTCCTCTTATCAGTCTCGCCTGCAGAATCCATGTTTCTTGGTGGCATCGTTCTGTCAAGGGCTACCTCTGGCAAGCAGGAATAATGGCCTCATACTGCAGGCAGAACTATGGTCTCAACAAGGTTTGTTTTCAGAAACATAAAATAAAGGCAACACGGGGGCTGTAACAAAAAGCAAGCCATGGAAGGGTGACACACACTGACCCAGAAACACGCAGAAGCAAATCACAGAACAGAATTGCCAGAGGGAAAACCAGGGATGATGCCACAGAGAACGGAAAACTAAGGAAAACATACAGCCGTGGACAAAATTGTTGGTACCCCTCTGTTAATGAAAGAAAAACCCACAATGGTCACAGAAATAATTTGAATCTGACAAAAGTGGTAATAAATAAAAATTCTATAAAAATTAACCAACGAAAATCAGACAGTGCTTTTACATTGTGGTTAAACACAATTACTTTAAAAAACAAACTCATGAAACAGGTCTGGACAAAAATGATGGTACCCCTAGAAAAGATTGGAAATAATGTGACCATAGGGACGTGTTCAACCAAGATGTGTCCTGTAATTAACATCACAAGTGTCTACAAACTTGTAATCAGTCAGTCGGCCTATTTAAAGGGTGACAAGTAGTCACTGTGCTGTTTGGTGACATGGTGTGTACCACACTAAACATGGACCAGAGGAAGCAAAGGAGAGAGTTGTCTCAGGAGATTAGAAAGACAATTATAGACAAGCATGTTAAACGCAAAGGCTATAAGACCATCTTCAAGCAGCTTGATGTTCCTGTGACTACAGTTGCACATTCATTCATTCATCTTCTTCCACTTTACCCTTTTCGGGTTGCATCCACGGAACTGTAGCCAACCTCCCTGGACGTGGCCGCAGGAGGAGACGGATAATACGAATGGTAACAAAAGAACCCAGAACAACCTCTAAACACATTCATAGTGAACACCAAGGTCAAGGTACATCAGTGTCAGATCGCACCATCTGTCGTTGTTTGAGCCAAAGTGGACTTCATGGGAGATGACCAAGGAGGGCACCACTGTTGAAAACAAATCATAAAAAAGCCAGACTGGAATTTGCCAAACTGCATGTTGACAAGCCACAAAGCTTCTGGGAGAATGTCCTATGGACAGACGAGACAAAACTGCAACTTTTTGGCAAGGCACATCAGCTCTATGTTCACAGACACAAAAAATGAAGCATACCAAGAAAAGAACACTGTCCCTACTGTGAAACATGGAGGAGGTTCTGTTATGTTCTGGGGCTGCTTTGCTGCATCTAGCGCAGGGTGTCTTGAATCTGTGCAGGGTACAATGAAATCTCAAGACTATCAAGGTATTCTAGAGAGAAATGTGCTGCCCAGTGTCAGACAGCTTGGTCTCAGTTGCAGGTCATGGGTCTTGCAACAGGATAATGACCCAAAACACACAGCTAAAAACACCCAAGAATGGCTAAGAGCCAAACATTGGACTATTCTAAAGTGGCCTTCTATGAGCCCTGATCTAAATCCTATTGAACATCTGTGGAAGGAGCTGAAACATGTCTTCTGGAGAAGGCACCCTTCAAACCTGAGACAACTGAAACAGTTTGCTCATGAAGAGTGGGCCAAAATACGTGCTGAGAGGTGCAGAAGTTTCATTGACAGTTACAGAAATCATTTGATTGCAGTGATTGCCTCAAAAGGTTGTGCAACAAAATATTAAGTTAAGGGTACCATCATTTTTGTCCAGGCCTGTTTCATGAGTTTGTTTTTTTAAAATAATTCTGTTGAACCACAGTTCAAAAGCATTGTCTGATTTTCATTGGTTAATTTTCATAGACTTTTTATTTATTATCAGTTTTGTCAGATTCAAGTTATTTCTGTAACCATTGTGGGGTTTTCTTTCATTATTGACTCACAGGGGTCAATTCTAGGGCCCATTCTTTTTTCTCTGTACATACTTCCACTGGGTTCCATTTTTAAAAAGCATGGTATCTCTTTCCACTTGTATGCTGATGACTGTCAGATTTATGTCCCTCTAAAACAAAAAGCTGTCTCATCAGTAAACTCACTCCCGGCGTGCATTGAAGACAGAAAGTCTTGGATGGCCCTAAACTTCCTGAATTTTAATGATAAGAAGACCGAAGTGATGGTGTTTGGACCTAGTCGCCCCTGTGAGTCCCTTCCTGTATACTTGGGCCCCCTTACTCCTTATGTTAAATCCACAGCTAGGAACCTTGGTTTTATCATGGACAATGATTTTAAATTAGACACGCAGATTTGTTTTGTGGTAAAATCCAGCTTCTTTCATCTAAGGCGTTTAGCAAAAGTAAAACCCAGTCTCTCTAGACCACACTTGGAAACAGTAATCCATGCTTTTATTTCATCTCGGCTGGATTACTGTAACGCACTTTACGCCGGTGTCAGCCAGTCATCTCTTTCCCGTCTGCAGCTGGTTCAAAACGCCGCTGCTTGTCTTTTAACAGGTACACGTGGAAGAGATCACATCACACCCATCTTAGCTTCACTCCACTAGCGGCCCATGTATTTTAGAGTTCATTTTAAAATTCTTTTATTTGTTTTTAAATCCTTGAATGGTCTTGCTCCACCTTACCTCTCTGAGCTTCTGCATCCCTACGCTCCCACCCGGTCCCTTAGGTCAGCTGAACAGCTGCTTTTGGAGGTACCAAAGGCGAGGTGCAAGCTCAGAGGGGACAGAGCCTTTTCGATCATGGCCCCCAGGTTATGGAATGATTTACCCCTGGACATTAGACAAGCACCTTCACTGTCCATTTTTAAAACACATCTTAAAACACATTTTTACTCCCTGGCCTTCGACCCAGTATGAGACATTGATTTTATTGAATGAAATGGATTTTTATTTATTTTACTTTTTATTTTATTTATGATTTTTTTTTTTTTTTTTTTACTGTGGTTCTTGTGTTAGCACCCTTTGTGTTAGTGCCACTTTTATGTTCTCTTGCTGTACAGCACTTTGTGTAGCGAGTGTTGCTTTTAAAGTGCTTTATAAATAAAGTTGATTGATTGATTGATTAACAGAGGGGTACCAACAATTTTGTCCACGTGTGTATTTAGGGAACAGAACAATCTTGGAACATAAGACAACTGGGACACTAATCAGGGGCTAGACAGAAACACCAGGGAAAAGGGCTATGGGTACAGAAAACACTGACTAGGAACTACAGGTAAGCAAGAACACACAGGGGACGGAAACAAGACATGCAAACCCAGGGAACAGGGGAAACAATGATATGAGGACTAAGGGCAGACAAGGATTGACATTAGGAACATACAAATTAACCAGGAATTAAAAACAACCATGAACCAGATAGGAAAAGTCAAAAAAAAAAAAAAAAAAGAAGCATGGACATGAATAAAAACCATGTCCAGAACATAACTTGCTTCTATTGTGTTTTATGTCAACAGTCTAGTTCTGTTTTTGTAAAGAGGCTGTACAACATATTGCATCTTCTTGTAAACGAAAGTGAAAGACAAGCTCAGAGGGAGGAGTTATGACATGAGTGAAGGGACAGCAGGCGTGTACAGCACTCAGGGTGTTGTCATCTTATTTTTTTTTCTTAATCATTTCCTTCTTGCTTTGCTCCAGCAGGTAAGGTCAGCAGTTTTTGTACAAATAGTTAAGATAGATAACATTACTTAAACAATGTAAAATGTGTGTTTTTAATCTTAACATTACCCATATTACTGGTTATTCTCTCATGCTGTCAGGTTCTTTTAATTCCAACTACAATGGCTGCGGCAGGAATCAGTTGCCGAGGACTATTCTTTATCCTCTCTTTATCATGCCTGGTGTATGTTGCAGATTCACTGACCAAGAAGGAACTGGTAAGTTCCTTCATTCTTTTGCAGTTTAAAATAATTAAGCCTTCTTGTTCAATCTTGCTACCGGCAGGTCAAACTGTGTTTATTAACTGTACATGTGCCGTTTAATTGCTGTTTGTTTTAAATGTTGCAGTCATACTCAGATTCTTTCTGGAAATTTCAGGAAAATGCCCGAAAAAGAATCCAAAAGTTAGAAGGACTGAAGAAGCTTTATCCACTTCTGGAAGAGATGAAGGTATTATTACAGGATTACCCACCTCTGCTGGAACTACCAGATATCTTAATCCGCTTTGTTAAGAACTCTAAGGCATACTTTGATAAGAAAATAGAGAGCCATGCTGCAGAAATGGTTGGAAGGAGAAAAAACTGGAAGAAGTGAAAAATTTGTTGAGAGCAGCAGAGAGACAATTCAACTTGTAAGGCTTAATACTGTAAATACATTTTTACTGTTGTATATTAGGAATTTGACATATACATCTGATTTGATGACAAATGTATGTAATGTTGTTTATGTGCGTGATCCAAATGTAGTTTTCCATTCATGTAAGTAAAGTGCATGCCTAAACTAATTGTCATAATGTCATGACTGTCAAAAGGGAAGCTCACATGCAACGCGACTACACCAGAGAAGACACTTAAACACCAAATTGAAATGTTTAACACAACTTTACTGAACAGTTGGCAAAAGTAAGGAAAAGCCTAGCATGCAGGGAGACACACAGCCTGTAGAGAGAGAGAGAGAGAGAGAGAGAGAGAGAGAGAGAGAGAGAGAGAGAGAGAGAGAGAGATGACTTGACTTTTAAAAAAGGCTTTATTGCACATTCCAAAATTGCAAAAAGACCAATATCACTTGTCCAAGTGTGTCACATCTCAAAAGTGCAAACATAACTCATCCCCCTGACCCACTGAACACAATGAGAGCTGGGTAGAGAAGACAATAAGACAGGGGAGTTTTTCTAACTGTGGACAAACAGAGAGCCCGGCAGAGGAACTCAGCATGGGGGAGACGAGCCAGCAGGGCAGAGCTGGCCGGGAACGTGGAGAGGTAGGAGCAGGGTGGAGTCTGACCGGGTGTAGGAGCAGTCTAGAGAGATGAGGATGGAGCAGCAGGTGAGCGCACAGCAATCCCGGAGACGCACCACAGAGATGGCAGCAACCTGAGGAGAGAAGAGGAAAGGAGAGATTAGGCTGAATTCCTCACGAGTCAATATGAAATCTTTGATTCAGGCAGCAATACCCAACGAGCCAGCGCCGAAGCGTTCACAAGCAGGTCCTTTAAAGCACTGGCAGTGAAGAGGCAGCAGGTGTGTCCACTCACGCAAGTGTGATGATGATCAGCGGAGACGGGTTGGGGGGCGGGGGGTTCAAAGGGGTTTTGATATGAATAGAATACATCAGCAAAGGTGTGTGATTAAAAATACTCACCTTCAGTGGGATTGTTGCGCTTGTTAGCCTTAACAATACAGTTAGCCACCAAGTGCGATGCTCTCAGTGCTGCCCCATTTGATGTTGTAGTCACCTTCAAGATTTGCTTCTGTCCTTGTTCACTTTTTTCCCCTCAAAAAACTCCAAAGGCTTGTTTTTCAGAGGGGGGTGCTTTGGTTCTACATGCCAAAGCAGTTTTGAAGGCTTCGTCTTATTTGCTAGCTTTTCACTGTATATTAGGCAGAGCAAATTTGGAGCATGGGCGTCCCCTGTATCGATAAATATGACCCCTGGTATTTCCAACTATACACACCTTTCTTTTTCTTGGCAGTCTCAGACACTTCTGCTGTCTTTATCAGTGGGCCTTTTCCGCTTTCCAAAGAAACTCTAAAGATGACAGTTTTTATTTATTCATTTTGGTTAGCTAGCTTGCAGGTTTAATTTTTGAGCATCACTGCTAATTACTGCCAGATAGGTGTATGTCAGGATCATGCAAACGTAGAGGCAGACACATCAGGCATGACAAGACTTTAGACTTTAGACTCTAGGGATGTTTCTTTATAGGTGCCCATTCACAGGAGAAAATGTGATATTGTACCATAAAGGTGCCCTTACTGTTTGGAGCAAATTTGAGATTCTCCACAGCTGCACCTTTGATGTTCATTGAAGTGGAAAGACATGATGATGTGCCTTTGCAGTAGAGAGAAAAAAAATGCAATGAAGAAAATGACATGTGGGCACTACAGTCACAGTTCTAATGAGCCTTTAAGGGTCTTTGCCAAAGCTGGTTCTGACATTGTAAGGGTGATGCTGCAACCATTTACTGTAAAACTATCTGCTGGGTCTCTAACAATTCTTCTGCATTTTTGATGATGTCATTAGACGATGTAAACTGCACTGGCAAAAAACAAAGGGAAGTAGCACTTCAAAGTTCAGCCCCAAAGCAAAAAAAGATATCACACACACACACACACACACACACACACAAATGATGAGAACATCATATGATTAATAGGTGGGCATTAACTACTATTTACTAATGACTAATTACTAACGATTATTTTAAACTGTAGGATACTTTTTACTTGAGCACATTTATGAAGAATAAGCTGTGCTTTTACTTAAGTACATGTTGTTGTATTCTTTGAGTTTCTTTGATAATTCTACAATAAAAATGAAATGCTCATCAGAACTGAACCTTGGTGGTTAATATGGTTTTTCATTAGAATGCTGCACAGAAAGAAAGCATGCTAGAAATGTGCTTGAAATCTTCATCCATCCATCTTCTTTCGCATAATCCTTTTCGGGTCGTGGGGGTGCTGGAGCCTATCCCAGCATCTTTGGGCGAGAGGCAGGGTACACCCTGGACAGATCGCCAGTCCATCACTGGGCCAACACAGAGAGACAGACAACCATTCACTCTCACAGTCATACCTAAGGACAATTTAGAATCCCCAGTTTGATGCCAATTAACCTAACTTGCATGTTTTTTTGTTTTATATAATTATTTTATGTTGTTATTATTATTCTAATCAGACTAACACATTATAGAGAAACACTTTAGGCAAATTTACAAAAATAGTTTCCCAATGTATACACAAAAAAATAATAATTACAAAATAATTTTATAGTAAGAGTTGTGAAATTAAATGAAAAAGTCAAAAGTTTATCACGGTTTGAAATTTACAGGAAAAAATATAAGAAAAAGTCTGATTGTAAATTTCTTTTAAAAATCATAAATTTCTTGGGAAAAAATACCAATTTGAGAAAATGTGTAAGTTTATAAGAAAAAATTCACAAACTGGCAAGAGTAACAAAGTTATTTACTACTTAAGTAAAATATTATCTTAAGGTGAGTTCAGATCAAAGATGAAAGCTTGAATTTTCTCTTATGGCACAATTAAATGTTAACTCAATGGAAACATGGGAATAGATGCCAATCACTGTCACTATCACCACCAACTCCCTCAGACGGGAACGTGTGAATTCTTTTGTATTCACATGTTTACACTGAGTTAGCACAATTGCACCACGTGAAAAATTTTTTCACATTTGGTGTGAATGCACCATTATTCTTAAGAATTTTTTTTCATTCATTCTAATTCTGTTTATTTGTTGATTTTAATATTTATTTTTTATTTGTGCATTTATTATTTTAAGCTCATTTTGTCAAAGCTGAAAGGAGCTAATGCAGTGACACGGCGTCCATTGTCTGTCCGGCTGTCCAGATTTCACCAGAAATACTACTTCTCCTAGGCAGTTCCCCAGTGCTCACCAAACTCGCACACAATGATCCTCAGGAGGGTCTGCATCCAGCTTATGCTGAAGGTCAAAGGTCAGGAGATCTGGGCATTTACGTATATGATTTCAGAAAAATTGCTACTCCTACTAAGAAATTGTGGTGATGCTCACCAAACTCACAATGATCCTCAAGTGGGTCTGCATTGAAGTTGTGCTCAAGGTCAAGATCAAAGGTCAGGAGAACAGGGCTGTCAGGGCGTGGGTTGAGTCTCATGTCAAAAGTGTCAGTCATTGTTTGCATTTCTTTAAAGCTTAGACTCAATCCATGCCCTCGCTTTGTGTGTATGTTGTATTTTCTGTATTTATCATTGTTTGTTGGTTTTATGATTCTGTTCTCAGTTCTGATCCCCTGCAAATGTTTTGTCTCCCTCTGTGTGTGCGCTCAGCCCCGCCCCCTCCTGTCATTCCCTCTTGCCTCATGTCAGCCGTCTGTGACTATTGATTTCTCCACCTGTGCCATGTTTTCTTGATGGTGTTCAGGAATTATTTAAGGCCTGTGTTCACTTTGTTCTGTTCGGGTTCTTTTGTCGTGTTGGCGTGATTACACATTTCAGTCATTTCTGTTCAGTCTGCCTGTCAGTCCTGCCTGTGTTTCACCTTTTGGTTGTGCTTCCGAGCTGCATATAGTATCTCACAAAAGTGAGTACACCCCTCACATTTTTGTAAATATTTTATTATATCTTTTCATAGGACAACACTGAAGATATGACACTTTGATACAATGTAAAGTAGTCAGTGTACACCATATATAACAGTGTAAATTTGCTGTCCCCTCAAAATAACTCAACACGTGGCCATTAATGTCTAAGCATTACCCCCAGCTCCATAGACCCGTGCATTCGGTCCCACTCCTGTACCTGTTGGTTTGTGGGCTCGTTGTCCCTGAAGCGCACGCCACAGCTCCAGCTGTTCCTGAGGAGCACGTTCCTGCTCAGCTGGAGGTGCAGGCTCCTGTCCCTGCTCAGCCTGAATCTGAGGTGCACATTCCTGCTCAGCCTGTCATCACCCCTGCCTCGTCTGCCATCATGCCTGCTGGTTGGACTGCTGCAGCAGAGTCACTGGGGTCTTCGTCTACAGTGGAGCAAGAGCTCAGGCAAATCCTCTTTTTTGTATTTTTAAGATCAGTTTTAGAGAGACCTTGCCTAGCTCTTAGTGGGGGGACCCGGTTGCAGATGCCATCTGCCTCTGGGCCTCCTCCGCCGAGCTCTATTGCTGCCTGTTGTAGTGACCCCGTTGTTTTTTCTTCCCTGTCTGAGGTGGCTGTTTCGGGGCTGGATCCACAGATGTAAGGACTTGAGGATCTTCAGCTCTTATCGTCTGGTCTTGCCAAAGGTCTGCTCACCTCTGTTGTCCCGGAGGACAAGGATTCTCCGTCATGTGCTCCTGTGGCTGGAGAACCTTCATCATGTGTTCTTGGGGCTAGCGCTCACATGCCATTTGCTACGATAGTTAGCGTGCCTCAGTCATCAGTTTAGGAGCAAAAGGTTCTCATGTTATGTTCCCCAAAGTCCGAAGCTCCTTATCGCCTCCAGAAGATAAAATGTCCATATTATTACCTCCTGAGTTTAAAATGTCCGTGTTATTATCTCCCAGGGTTAATTTGTCCATGTTATCTTCTCCAGAGGTAAAGTGTCCGTGTTATCTTCTCCAGAGGTTAGTGTCCATGGCATCATCTCCAGAGGTTGAAATTGTTGTTACCATTTCCTGAGGTGGAAATATTTATGTTACCATCTCCTAAGTTTAAGGTTTCCATGTTATCATCTCCTGAGTTTAAAGATTACATGCAAGTTAGGTTAATTGGCATCAAAACTGGGGATTCTAAATTGTCTTTAGGTATGAATGTGAAAGTGAATGGTTGTCTGTCTCTCTGTGTTGGCCCTGCGATGGACTGGCGATCTGTCCAGGGTGTACCCTGCCTCCCGCCCAAAGATGCTGGGATAGGCTCCAGCCACCCCCCACCCCCCGGCGACCCGAAAAGGACTAAGCGGAAAAAGATGAATGAATGAATGAATGTTATCATCCCCTGAGTTTAAGACTTCCATGTTACCATTTAAGTTTAAAACTCCCAAGTTTTCCCCCGAGTATAAAGAATCTATGTTGTCATCCCTAGAGGGTTAAGATTCTTTATTTCCAGCTTCTGAGGGTAAAATTCCCATCTTATCTCCAGAGTTTAAAGGTTCTTTGGCGTTTTCTCCCGAGGTTGAATTTTCTGGAGGTAAAGCTTTTATGTTACTTTCTCCTGAGTATGATGTTTCTGTGTTAGCTTCAGGACAAAGAGCTCCTGTGTTAGCTTTGGAGCAAAGAGCTCCTGTGTTGGCTTCAGAGCGAGAAGTTCCTGTGTTGGTTTCAGAGCAAGGAGCTCCTGTGTTGTTTTCTGAACCTAAAGCTCCTGTGTTACCTTCTGAGGTTAGGGCATCTATGACATCTCCAGAGTTTAAGGGTTCCACATTATTGTCTCCTGATTTTGAAGTTTTCGTGTTAAATTCAATGTCATGTCCTCGTGAGTTTAAAGTGCCCCTACAGTTGTGTTTGGACCCGCTCTGTGCTCCAGTCTGTGGGTCCAGGGACTCTGGAAGACCACCTGAATTGCCTTGCTTTCTGGTCCAGTGGCCCTGGGATTTTGGCTGGCCACCTGACCCGCCTGGTGCTCTAATGAGGGGTCCAGTAGACTCAGGTAGACCCCCAAAATTATTTTGTCCCATGATCTGGCTTCTCAGGGACTCTGGGAGACTGCCAGATCCACCTTGTTTTTTGGTCTGGTGGTCCATGGACTGGGGTAGACCACCTGACCCGTTTTGTGTTGGACTTTGGGGTCTTGGATTGGGGTTGTCATGGTGAAATTTGGTTTGGGATTCGTGGGGGGGGGGGGTCATTTTGCCCACCTGGCTTTGAACCCCCACCACCTACCCTGAGAGGGTGCTTTTCTGCTTGTAAAAAGCAGAAAAGCACTTCCGTCTGGAAGCCACTCCTTAAGAGGGGAGTACTTTCATGGTGTAGCTTGAGGCTAGTTATTTTTCATTAAGCCCTTGAGCAATGTCAGTGTGACCAAGCTCATTAATTGTTTAGAACTTACATCCAGAGATTGGGTCCAGTCCTTCCACCAACCGTGACATGGGCACTTATATATATGATTTCATAAAAATTGCTAATCCTTGAAGGAAATTACATGAATGCTCACCAAACTCACTCACAATGACACTCGGGTAGGTCTTCATCCAGGTTGAGGTCATTGTCAAAGGTCAGAAGAGCTGAACATTTATGATTTCACAAAAAAAGCTACTCCTCCTAGGCCACTGACCTTGACTCTAAGCACATCCTAGATAGGTGTGTATCTATCTGTAATAGGTGTGTATCTATGCTGTGCTCAAAGTCAAAGGTCAGGAAATCTGTGCATTCTCAGGGTTATTTCATCAGATCATATTGAGTTACTCATTGACAGTCTGGTTTATTTGCCTTTTTTAAGTGATAATGAGTTTACCACATGCTGTGCTTTTTACAGCTGCTTTTAACCTGTATCTTAACATAGCTATTATCAAAATTAATTCCTATTGGCCAATTCCTATTAGGCCTTCAAAACATTGGTTCTCAAGCAACTTCCTGACCTACCAACGTCAGTTTATGAACAGCTGATGAAACTCCGTTTCCCCCTCAACCGTAACCGCCACGTTACCCTTATTAGCGTGTAGGCCTCAACTCTCACCAGCAGCGATGAAGTGAAGGAAGCCTTTTATGAGGAGCTCAGTATCCCTGTAAAGGACACTCCTCCCAATGACAAACTCATTCTGCTAGGTGATTTCAACACCAGAGTTGGAACAGACTGCTGTAACTGGAAAGGCGTGCTGGGGCCACACGGCACTGGAAAATTGAACTCCAACGGCTTGATGCTCTTGAGCCTTTGTGCTGAAAACAACTTCGCTATTGTTAATTGGCTGTTCTAAATTGTCCCTAGATATTTGTTTCCTATAGGCCCTTGGAATAGAGGGTTAGTATTAATGAAAGCGCTTTGAGTGGTCTTTGTGACTAGAAAAGCGCTATATAAGTGCAGGTTAGTTAGTTAGTTAGTTAGTTAGCTATCACAAACACACATTTTCTGGCAAGCAGACAAATATCAGATAACATGGATGCACCAAAATCCAAGCAGTGGCATTTGATAGACTTTGCCTTTAGCCACCAGAGAGACATTTGTGATGTCAGGATTACCAAGGCCATGCACATAGCAGAGTGTTGGATGGACCACCATCTAGTCAGATCCATCCTATCCCTGCATAATGCCCCAACACACCGCAAGACGCCGAAAGTCATCAGGCCAACGTTCAACCTCGCCAAACTTGTACAAACTCAGTGATGTAGTGAATTTGCAAAAGATCTGGAAGGCCGACTGATTGCCCATGGACCCCTGACTGGCTGTCCAACGCAAAGATGGGAACAGTTTAGAGCACTGGTGATGGAGTCAGCAAAAACCACCATTGGCCCCAGGAAAGGTATCGGAGCCATTCAATATCAGCAACAGCGTCAAGCAGGGGTGCGCTCTGGCCCTGGTCCTCTTCAACCTCTTTTTCTCTTGTGTCCTCAACCATGCCATCAGGGACTTGGACCTTGGGGTATACCTGCGATACAGACTTGATGGCTCACTGTTCGACCTCCACCGACTGAAGGCTAAGACCAAGGTCGCAGAAAAGATAGTCCTGGAAGTGCTTTTCACTGACGATTGTGCCCCCATGGCCCACACGGAGTCTGATCTCCAGATCATCGTGAATATGTTTGCAGAAGCCTCCTGCCTTTTTGGTCTTACCATCAGCCTCAGCAAGACAGAGGGACTGTTCCAACCAGCACCCGCCTCCATCGTCCCTCCCCCCTCTACCTCCATCGAGGGTACCCTACTGAAGATGATCGATGACTTTAAGTACCTCGGCAGCACCATCAGCAATGGTGGCAGCCTGGATAAGGAGATCAATGCTAGAATCTGCAAGGCCAGCCAAGCTCTCGGTCATTTCTGAGCTCGCGTCCTGAACCAGCATAACATCCAGCTGTCCATGAAGCTCAAAGTGTACAGGGCTGTTGTCCTCACCAGCCTTCTCTACGGATGTGAGACGTGGACCGTGTACAAAAACCACCTGAAGCAGATGGAGAAGTTCCACATGAGAAGCCTACGGATGATCATGAACATTCACTGGCAAGACCGGGTCACAAATCTTGAGGTCCTGGACAGAGCTGAGATGACCAGCATTAGAGGCCATGATTCTGAAAGCCAAGCTCAGATGGGTTGGTCATGTGATCCGGATGGATGGCCACAGGCTGCCCAAGCAGCTCATGTACGGCGAACTCTGCTCTGGGAAGCGGAACCAAGGCAGACCACGCAAAAGATTCAAAGACTGCGTGAAGCTCAACATCAGACACAATGGCATCCTTCCCAAACAATTAGAGCTGCAGGCTATGTACAGGCCAGGCTGGCGTGCCCTCACTACCCAGGCGCAAGACTACTTTGAAGAGAAGAGGTGAGCTGATGTAGCTGAAGCACAGGCACGAAGAAAGGCGTTATTACCTGGGCAGTTTCCTTGCTCCTTCTGCAGCCATGTCTGCCGATCGAGGATCGGCCTAAACAGCCATCTCCATGTGCATGCAAGAAGAGGACTTAACACAAGAGGGACGGTCATCATCGGATCGATGGACAACCAAGATCAAAATTAATTAATTTAAATGATGACTTAGTTGACTTTCTTGACAGTAAACATCATTGTGCAGCACTTTTTATAGACTTCTCCAAAGCTTTTGATACAGTGGCTCATACACTCCTGAAACAAAGACTTCTCAGTATTGGATTTTCTCCATGTTTTCAGCTGGTTTGATAACTACCTCTCACAAAGATCTCGGTGTGTGCAAGCAGATGGTCTTATCTCCACTTCACTTGCTGTAACCAAGGGCATCCCTCGGGGGTCAGTCTTAGGGCCACTTCTTTTCATAATTTACATCAACAGTGTTACCCACAATGTCTCCCATGCCAATTTCCACTTTTATGCTGATGAAACTGTTATGTACACCTCAGCACCTGCTCCAGACCTTTCTCCCTCTAATTTGCAAACAGCTTTTCATGCTTTACAGATTTTTTTTTATGATTTGAAGCTTGTTTTAAATTCTGACAAAAACAAAATGATGTTATTCTCAAATTCAAAAACAAAGCCAAAGGATTTGAAACCCATTCTCAGTATACAGGGTACAGTGACTGAGAGGGTATCACAGTACAAATACCTTGGGATTTTATTAGATGACTGTCTTTTGCTTATCATATTTAGCTTCTGGTAAAGAAGCTACAATTGAAGCTGGGTTTTTATTTTAGAATTAAGTCTTGCCTTTCTTTTCAGGTCAAAAAAACTTGTTGCATCCACCTTCATGGCTGCACTTGATTATGGAGATGTTATTAATAGGAATGCTCCCAAACACAGTTTGTCGATGCTTGACTGTTCATCATGGTGCACTAAGGTTTATTACAAATTTCAATACCTTGTCATGAACGCGCCCATTAACGGGTGCAAAATACGACACCACACACTTGCTGTAGGTTTGCACATTTATTAACAAAACATAAAGACATACACAATGTTGATGGAACGGGATTACAGGTTGGCATAAAATAGTTTAAGCTAAGGCGAGAATAATCGCTGGCAAACCTGGGGTAAACACAAAGGAACAGGCAGCAAAATAGCCAAACTAAGGCGAGCATAATCGCCAGCCCACCTGCAAACTACCAGTAATACATGCGGCGAAGAACTGAGCACTACATGCAGGAAAATGGCTTGAGAGTGAGTTGAATGTAGGAGGCTACGCCAGACAATGGTGCAGCCTCCTTAAATATGCAGCAACACACACACAAAAATGAATAATACAAACACCATAAATGAAGTGGGAATAAACAAATGCTGGAGGCAAGCTGGGCTCAACATCCTTGGTGCCAAACACAGGGAATGCCTGAGCAAGAGAAAAAGCTCAGCAGGGAAACCCCGAGTGCAATGGGGATTGACGGCTGAGAAAAAACAAAGAGGAGAAAAGGCATCAAGACGTAGCACACCAACTTACCTCAACAGCAAAACCTGAACCATGAAAATAGGTCATGGCAGGACAAGAGGACAAAGCAGGAAGAGAGTAGTAGGACACGGCAACAAGTGAAGTTGTCGTGTTCTTTAAATATTCAAACACATTATCACAGACAGGTGTAACTCATGAGTAATCAATAGGCATCAGCTGTGCAGCCGCAACGGAGGGAACAGCCGTAAGCTGCACAGTGCTGTCAAAGTAAACAAAACCGTAAAGAGAAAATACAGAAGTAACAAGGCTCAAAAACATCACACTAAACTAAGAGATAACAGAAAATAAACAGCAAAATGTTCACTGGGCAGGCAGACTAGGCACAGCTCTAACCCGTGCCCCAGGAACATGAAACATGACAGAGCCCCTCCCTCAAGGGGTGGGTACCAGACACCCCAGGTTAACATCACAAGAAAAAAACAAACCTCCCACACATAAAGAAAGGACCCACCCTGCAGTGGAAGGAGGGGGAACCCAGGAACGGAGGGACCGAAACTGAAACAAAAAACAAAAGAACATCAAAAGAAAACACCCATCTTCCGGTCTGGACGCCATGGTGATAGCAACCTAACGGTGAAACTCCCAGACTCAATCCAAGGAAAACCTCCTCAAAATCAGACCTAACGGATTTTTGGAAGATTAAAATTCAAAAGACAATAACACCATGCCTAACCAAAAGCAGAGGAAACTGACATTCCCCAGATCAGGACGCACAGCAGCCGCAGAATCTGAACCGGAGGACCTCCGTTCAGAAGACGAGTGCCTGGGCCTAGCTAACAAAAGGATTAGCTTGAAATCGCTATTTGATGAATTACGACGATTTCGGGCGGAATTTCTTGAATTCAGAGAGGATCTAAAAAAGGCGAACAGCAGATTGGACCAGGCCGAAAACCGAATCTTGGAAGCTGAAGACAGAATAAAAGTGCTTGAAGATTCTGTACTGGATTTACACAGAAAACAATCAAGGCTGGAGGCTAAGCTAGCCGACCAAGAAGGAAAACAGAGACGGGACAACATCAGAATTCACGGTCTGAAAGAAGGAGCTGAAGATGGTTTCAACACAGTGGCAGAATGCGTGGAATCCTTATTGAGAGAGAAGTTGGATATTCCACAATCCACCGATTTGAAGATAGAAAAGACACATCGCACATTAGCCGCAAAGCCAGCCCCGGAAGCGCCCCCACGTTCAGTGTTGGTAAGATTCTCCGACTTCAAAATAAAACAAGAAGTTGTAAGACGGGCTTGGCAGAAGAAAGGATTTATGCATCAAGAAAGAAAAGTCTTCGTGGAACACGATTACGCCCCTGAAGTTCTTAAAAAGCGACGGGAATATAACGACGCCAAAAAGGTTTTACGGGAAAAGAATCTACACTTTCAGACGCCATTTCCGGCGAAGCTAAGGGTCTTTTACGGGGAAAAGTCATGTCTCTACAATTCAGCGGAAGAAGCAACATCTGACATGGCAAGAAGAGGACTCCCGGTAACGGTGTTTAAACCCGCAGCGGATCTGAGCGTGAAAATCAGAGCTCAAACGTGGTCCACTCAGAGACCTTCAAAATCCACGGGCCAGCAGCGGGAACACCCAGCCCCAGAGCTACAAAGATAAGCTTTCCAGTACCAGAAAGGAATAGCAACCTTTTTGGGTTTTTTTTTTTTTTTCCCCTCTTTCTCTCTACAGTCACTCTGCACTTCCATCCCCCCTCCTACAAGGTAACAAACATTAATGAAGATGCAGAATCAGCATGTGGTAAAACCTTTCATGGAGCAGTTTTAGCATTAGAAACAAATGTCTTCTTAATTTAAAGGGGAAAAAAAAATCATGTTAAAATAGAAATGTAACAATGACCCACATGTTCTCCCCACACTAACTAATACTGTATTAGAGTGAATGTTTGCTGTGATGGGGGTGGGAGGGTGCACACAAGCTCATAGAGTATAGGCATAAAAAAAAAAAAAAAAATCATTACAAATTCGGATTGGGATCTGAAATTCACGTTAAAAACATGGGACAACTTACAGGAGTAAGAGAGGGCCCTCAGCACGTAACAGAGTTTGAGGAATTTCCCTCAGAGCCCATACTCCATCAGGGCTCTTACAGGGTCTTTAAAGAGACCCCAGCTCAGGAAGTTTTTTTGACAGTTTTTTGTTTTAAAGTTTCGTTCATTATGTACTTAATGTTTTTTATGTTCTTAATGATCTTTCAGTTTCTGAGTAGCAAAAAAGAGGGCCACCACACTGTTATACTAAATAAGAAAATACAATGGAGAAACAGGGTGTAACCAAAATAGCCTCATATAATGTGAAAGGGATCCTGAATCCAGTCAAAAGATCCAAGATTCTACGCAAAATGAAAAAAGACAAAGCAGAAATAGTATTTTTACAAGAAACCCACCTAACAGACATGGAACACACTAAACTCAGTAGACAAGGGTTTAAAATGATCTCTTCATCTTCATATAAATCAGGGAGGAGGAGGGGAGTAGCGACATTGATATCAACCAAAATTACATTTGAAAAAAAAATCAGAACACAAAGATAAAGAAGGGAGGTACAGTTTGGTAACTGGGCGGCTAGAGGGAGAAGATATCACCCTGCTGAATATATATGCACCACCAGGGGCAAAATGGAAATTTTATAAAAATGTATTCGACCTAATGATAACTAAAGCCCAAGGTTTAATGATATGTGGTGGAGACTTCAATCTAAGACTGAATCCATACTGGGATGCAACAGGTAATTCTTCACATCAAAATAACACCCAAAATAGGAATACTCGGATGCTACTAAAAGAAATGGGAATCTGTGACGTATGGAGGGAATTCAACCCCAATGTAAAAGATTATACTTTTTATTCAACGCTACATTCATCTTACTCAAGGATTGATTACTTTTTTATGTTTAGTAGAGACATTGGAAGAGTAAAAACATGTAAAATAGGACTGATGGATCTCTCCGACCACAGTCCGATCTATATGGATTTAAACATCCAAAAATACACAAATAATACATTTTCCTGGAGGTTGAATTCAAGTGTCCTCAAAGGGCCACTGAAAGATGAATTGGAATCAGATATTCTCAGATATTTGGAAGAAAACGATAATGGAGAAGTATCCCCTTTAATACTGTGGGATGCGTGCAAAGCTGTAATAAGGGGAAAAATTATTGCAAAACTGGCAACCCAAAAGAAACTGAGACAAGAAAAACTAACCACACTAGAGTCAGAGCTCAAGAACCTAGAAAAAGAACACAAAGATAACACTCATTCTAATGGCTCACTCAAGATCAAAGAAATTAAAAATCAAATAAATGAGATCTACACAATAGAAATCCAGAAGAAACTTACATTTCTGAAACAAAAACACTATGAAACAGGCAGTAAATCGGCAAAATTACTAGCCTATAAATTGAGGAAACAACAAACGGAAAGAGCAATCTACAAAATCAGAGACCCAGTATCAAAGGAAATAAAATTCAGAATTCAGGATATTCTTAAAAGCTTCGAGAATTACTACAAGAACTTATACTCCCACAAAAATCATAAAAACGCATCCGAGACATTCCTAAACACATTAAACCTTCCCCAACTTACGGAATCACAAAATAAAACCCTACTGTCAGAAATACAACCTAAAGAATTGGAAAAAGCAATTATGAAACTTAAAGCTAACAAATCCCCAGGAGCAGATGGCTATACAGCAGAATGGTACAAAACCTTTAAACAGCAACTATCTCCTCTCCTCCTGAAAACATTTAACTATGTCCTCCACACAGGGGAAATCTCCCCCTCCTGGAGAGAAGGGGTCATTGCAGTCATACCTAAACCTGAAAAGGATAAACTAGATTGCTCCAACTACAGACCAATCAGTGTATTAAATCAGGACTATAAGCTATTTACCACTATCCTTGCCAAAAGGTTAGAAAACATACTGACAGACTTAATTCACTTAGAGCAAACAGGTTTTATAAGACAAAGACAGACACAAGACAACATTCGACGCACTTTACACATAATTCATCATATAAAAAAATATAACTTAAATGCAGTCATATTGGGATTAGATGCTGAAAAAGCATTCGATTCGGTTGACTGGTCTTTCCTCTATAAAATCTTATCCAGTTTCAATTTTCATAACAACTTCATTAGAACTATACAGGCATTATATAAAAAACCAACAGCTAAAATAAGGATTAATGGTAATTTATCATCATCTTTTGAGCTGGAAAGAGGATGTTGTCAAGGCTGCCCCCTGTCTCCACTGCTCTTTGCAATCTTCATAGAACCTCTGAGCCAATGGATAAGACAAAATCAAGAAATTCAAGGTATTACACTTGGTCAGAAAGAACATAAAATAGCACTCTTTGCTGATGACATTTTAATATACCTAGGGCAGCCAGACACTTCTCCACCAGAACTAATCTCAGTTTTTTCAGACTATGGAGATTTATCAGGGTACAAATTAAACATGCATAAAACCCAAGTTTTAACATTCAACTATGACCCAAATCATTTTTCACTAAATGAACTCAAAACTAACTGGGAGTTGGATTCTATGAAATATCTGGGGGTCAATATCCCGAAACAACTCGACAAAATTATAACACTAAACTATGATCCACTGGTGACAAAAATAAAATCTGACCTAGCAAGATGGAATATGATACCATTCTTAGGTACCGCACAAAGAATTGAAGCAGTCAAAATGAATATACTTCCACGTCTTCTATACCTTTTCCAAACAATACCGGTAGAACCTCCCAAAAAAACATGGCAGGAACTGGACAGAAGGATCTCAAGATTCATATGGCAGGGTAAGAGACCTAGAATCAGATATAGAACCCTACAGCTAAACAAAGACAAAGGTGGGCTCGCACTGCCAAATATCAGGGACTATTTTATAGCTGCACAAATTAAAACTTTAGTAGAGATATGTAACCCAGTCTACACTGCACAATGGAAGGAGATGGAATACCAAATAACAAGTGACATCCCCCTACAGGCGATAATAGGGAACAATGCCTTAACTAAACTCCTGAATAACACTAACCCGTGGATAGAGACCCCGCTAAAAATTTGGTTTAAGATAGTCAGAGAGAATCAAGCTAAAGAGCCCTATCGACTTCTGCAATGGATTGCCTATGATCAAGACTTTACCCCCAATAAAACAGACACTAGATTTAAAGAGTGGAAAGAGAAAGGGCTGATAAAATATTACGATTTTTTTAAGGGGCAAACTTTAAGAAGTTTTGAAGATTTGAAAAAACAAGGTCTAATAAATCAAGATCTGTACAGGTTCTTTCAGCTTAGACACCACATAAACAATATACTTAAAAAGGAGGATTTGGAAAGGGCCCAGTCAGGTGTTCTGAAGGTCTTCTTAATGGCATATAAAGGGATCCCAGGGATCAGGTACATTTCTAAAATATACCAAGGTCTTCAAGACTTAAAAGGAGACAACACATCGTATATAAAAGAGAGATGGGAAAAAGAGGGGAATTTCACTTTACAATTGGAAATATGGGAAAAGCTAAATAAACAGCAATGGAAAAGTACCTCATCCCTGCAGTGGAGAGAATTTGGATGGAAAAACTTGGTAAGATTTTTCAGAACACCTGCACAAAACAAATTTACTCATAAGGGATTGAACTGTTGGCGCTTGTGTGGTGAAAAGACTGCAAATCATTTTCATGTGTTTTGGTCATGCCCAGTTATCCACCAATATTGGTCCAACGTACAGACAATATTGGGGAAAATATTCAAAATAACAGTTCCCTTTTCTTTTGTAACTTTGTATTTGGGTTTATTACCGGACTCACTGGAAAGACGAGGAGATAAATACTTATTCAGTGTTTTAATATTGGCAAGTAAAAAAGCCCTAACTAAAAAATGGATGCTGAAGGACTGTCCTACACCTGAAGATTGGATTAACGTGATTCAAGACATTTACTCGATGGAAAAGTTGACATTCGCACTGAGACAGGACATGGATGGGTTCATGAACTTTTGGCAACCCTGGATCGCATATGTGTCTTCCATTAGAACTAATCTTTGACAAATACCATTTCAATAATGGTCCCGCTCTTTGTTCCAACACTACTCAGTTGCTCTTTTACTTTTAATTACTTAATTTTCTGTTTGTTTGTTTTTTGCTGTTCTGCTTGTTTGTTTATTCGTTTGTTTGTTTGTTTTTTATTTAATTCTCCTTAACTTCACTTTTTCTTTCACTTAAAAAAAGGGGGGGGGTTGTTGTAATAACTATCCTACCAATGTTGTCAAATAGCAAAAAATAAGGGAACATGTGATGAAAATGTAAACAATGCAATGCTGTAATGACCTGTATACCCTTTACAAAAACTTAAATTAAAAAAAAAAAAAAAAAAAGAAAACACCCATGAATACACTGTCCAAAAGGCGGCAACACGAGACTCTGAACCCGATCGATGAATGGGTGAACAGTTCAGGCGGTCTTCCTGAGTCCCACGGCCACCAGCATGTGTGCTGGAAGGCTTCGGGTGGCCTCCCCATGCCCCAGCACCAGTGAAGCAGCAAGGGCAGTTCCAGCAGTCTTCGTAAGTCCCAAGACCACCGGCATCTGTGCTGGGACGTGTTGGGTAGCCTTTCCTTACCCCAAAACCAACATGACTGAAGAGGCAGTCTGTCAGGCAGTCTTCCAGGAGGGACTTTACAGGACTCCCCCATGATGGCCCCACGTTGGGGCTGAGCTGCACCCGTGGTGGCCCTGGGCTGGGGCTGAGCTGCACCCGTGATGACTCCGGACGGGGGCATTGCAGTACCCGTGGTGGTTCCGGATGGGAGCATAGCAGCACCCGTGGTGGCTCCAGGCGGGAGCATAGCAGCAGCCATGGTGGCTCCGGGCGGGAGCAACGCTGCACCCTCGGTGGCTCTGGGCAGGAGCAACATTGCACCCTCGGTGGCTCTGGGCAGGAGCAACATTGCACCCTCGGTGACTCTGGGCTTGGATGGAGTGTCCGTGATGACCCTCACAGGAGGAACTGAACCCATGATGGTTTCTGGTGGCGAACCTGGACCCACGGAGACTTCTGGCTCAGGTGGATCATCCCCAGCAACCCTGGAAGAAGGCTCAAGAAACACAAGTGCAAAAACAGAGTCAGGGTTGCTGGCAGCGGCTGTGCCCGGCGAGGTGAGCCCAAGTGCATCTGATGGCTGCAAATGGCTCTCCTCCCCATAAGCCAGACAAGACCGCTCCCAAATAGAAACAAAAGGAACACAAGAGGGCACTTGCCTGTACTTGAGTTCCACCGCTGTCCAGGACTCCAGCGATCCAGGCGATGATGCTCTGAGCTCAGTCCTCTGGGGGTTCGGTTGCAGTTCTGCTGCGGCAGCCTCTCCAGCAGGCGTGATGGTGTGAGCAGTTTTGGTCTCCCCAGATAGAGTTGACCATGCTGGTGGCACATCCGGCGTGGCAACTGGGGTTTGGCTCCACGTTGACACTGGGCTAGAGTCCTCCACGACCACTGGCGACTCTATTGTCCGGCGCCCCAAGTCAGGATCCAGTGGACACTCAAGAGCAGGTAGAAGAGACACGGAGGCAGCAGGTGAGAGATGCTCGTGAACAGCTGGCAGAAAAAACTCAGTGGACTGCAAAAACTGGGCTTTCTCTTTAGGAACCAGGCAAGAAAATTCATCCTTTAATATTGGAATACAAGAGGTCACTTGCCTGCATTCCTAGGAGATGATGGAGTCAGCTGCTGCTCCGAGGTCTGGCTCTCTCTCTCCGAGAGCCTCGAGTGCTTTCTGGGTAGAGGGTGAAGGTGTGGCTTGGAGGCGGGAGTGGCGAGTCTTCCGTCCCCGTGAATGCTTCTTCTGCCTGGGTTGAGCTGAGGGAGAATCCTCCAGCAGCTCCACAACTCGTCGTCTAGTCTCATAAATCATTGTGAGAAGAGTAGTCAGAGCAGGGTTGTTCCAGAAGGTTAGGGCACATCTCAATCAACTCAGCGGCAAAGTTCACATAGCCATAGACAGTCTCGGGAGTGTGGGTGACCTGAGCTTTGGAAGAAAAGTCCACAACATCTTCTGCCACCACACACTCCTGCACACTCAGTCCTAAGACCTGGAAGTCCATGGTGGAACCCTCACAACCTCAGACAGTCAACTCAAAAAAGAAGAAAAAAATGCCAAAATCTACAGCCTCTGGTGTCCACACTGGCCGTGTCCTTCTGTCATGAACGCGCCCGTTAACGGGCGCAAAATAGCACACCACACACTCGCTGTAGGTTTGCACATTTATTAACAAAATATAGACATACACAATGTTGATGGAAAGAGATTACAGGTGTGCAAAAAATAGTTTAAGCTAAGGCGAGAATAATCCCCGGCAAACCTGGGGTAAAGACAAAGGAACAGGCAGCAAAATAGCCAAAACTAAGGCAAGCATAATCGCCAGCCCACCTGCAAAATTACCAGTAATATATGCGACGAAGAACTGAGCACTACATGTAGGACTAGAAAAGCACTCGGAGAGCGCAGACCTCCGCCAAGCGCCACAGTTCCCCCGCATACAGTGTTTGTGTGTACGTTTTCAGATTCCTTGACCATGAAAACATATGACTAGCAATTGGTTTCACAATGATAGGATTAGTGGTTCAGTAGTAAAAGCATTACCTCCTTGGTGGAGGTAATAAACTGAAGTGTTGCTGTTGTGTCCATCTCCTCCCTCTGCAAACTCCCAGGCTGCGGGCGTTGCAATTCATGGCACAACCGCATACAACCCACAGGCCAATGGGTTATGCGAGTGTTTTCATAGATCACTGAAAGCAGCACTCAGGGCTTCACTGACGGATGCAAATTGGGTAGACAGGTTGCCGTGGGTTTTATATTGGGGTTGCGCTCCGCGGCAAAAGAGGATTTGGAAGCTTCCCCGGCAGAGAGCTTGTTTTTGCGCAGCCACTATGGCTGCCCGGGGAATTTCTGCCAAATAATCCGGCGCCGGACAGCTGCCCGTCTCAGCTTTTGCAGCGTAGCGCAAACACAGGCACGCTGCCGGGCCCGGCCCATCACTGTTTTCCGCGTGCTTTTGTGCCTAAAACTTTGAAGAATGCGGAGTTTGTGTTTGTCAGACACGACGACCAGCGCCCTCCATTGCGCCTGCACACATGTTGAAAATGGCCGTATCTCACAATGTTAAAGAATCCTTTAAAAAATTCCTGTATCCAGACGGTGATCCGGATCATCCCCAAAATTTAATCAGTTCTTCCTTGTACCATTTCCAACAACGCCTGAAAGTTTCATCGAAATCCGTCCAAAACTTTTTGAGTTATCTTGCTAACCAACAGACAGACAAACAGACAGACAAATGCTGGCAAAAACATTACCTCCTGCGGCCTGCGGCCTGGCGGAGGTAAAAATAGCTTGAGAGTGAGTTGAATGTAGGAGGCTATGCCAGACAATGGTGCAGCCTCCTTAAATATGCAACAGCACACACACAAAAATGAATAACACAAACACCATAAATGAAATGGGAATAAACAAATGCTGGAGGCAAGCTGGGCTCAACGTCCTTGGTGCCAAACACAGAGAATGCCTGAGCAAGAGAAAAAGCTCAGCCGGGGAACCCCGAGTGCAATGGGGATTGACGGCTGAGAAAAAACAAAGAGGAGAAAAGGCATCAAGACAGAGCACGCCTACTTACCTCAACAGCAAAACCTGAACCATGAAAACAGGTAATGGCAGGACAAGAGGACAAAGCAGGAAGAGAGTAGTAGGACACGGCAACAAGTGAAGTTGTCGTGTTCCTTAAATATTCAAACACATTATCACAGACAGGTGTAACTCATGAGTAATCAATAGGCAGCAGCTGTGCAGCGGAAGGAACAGCCAGAAGCTGAACAGCGCTGTCAAAATAAACAAAACCGTAAAGAGAAAATACAGAAGTAACAAGGCTCAAAAACATCATAATAAACTAGGAGATAACAGAAAATAAACAGCAAAATGTTCACTGGACAGACAGACTGGGCACGGCTCTAACCCGTGCCCCAGGAACATGACATGCCTGTACTCACCATTGCCTTTAATATAGCCGTGTTGGCTGGTCTGATTTGTCCTGGCATTTTCAATTCAGTTTATTTTAGTTTAAAACATTTATTTTGAATATGCAATACAAAACAAAAATGAAAGAAACATTATGAATTTTAGTCCATGCCAAAACACAGTGTACTGTCAGTCCGAAAAGGAGTAGGAACAAGTAAATGTAGGAAAACGTCAATTTTGGACAATCTTCAGTAAATCCCCAGAAACAGTGTGGATTAGATGCTAATGGCAAATGTGAATATTCTTAATAAATGTACCTAAGAGACTATAATTTAATGATTAATAGTAAATGGGAGCATTTATAGGGAATGTATTAAAGGACTGAATATGCACTGTCTAGATATGAGCTGTCAATGGAAGTAGTAGCGTTTCTACGCCAGAGGTGGCGCTCAGTAGAGTTAAGACACTGTGTAGTGTTAGAACACCATAGAAGAAGAGTGTATGCGCTCTAGTGTGAGGAGTGTTCCATAGAATGTTCCAGAGACGTTCGAGAGAGACGTGGACACAGAGTGTAGGCAGAGTGTAGAGACAAGATGGTGTCTAGCGATGTGCTCTGTAAGTGATGTGCCGTGTGAGCTGGAAAAGTGAATAAACAGTCGCTGCAAAGTCTAACAGCTTGGCTCAAATCATCCTTCCTCCCTCTTCGCCCCTCCTGGGTGTAACATAAACATTGGCTCATTTTTATTTATAAATGTATTTTAGGTCTGCTCCCATCTTATCTACAGGTCTTCATTACTCAAAAAGCAAGTTCATATGGTCAGGTCGCAGGATTTTTTTATTGTCTGTTCCATTAGTCAGAACTGAAAGTGGAAAAAATGCCTTTAAGTTTGCCGTGCCCTTTGACTGGATCACCTTGCGAAATGGCCTAAAACTAAAGGAGCTGGTCTCTCTGAACACTTTTAAAGGGCTATTGAATGACTTGGAGGATCATATTTCTGTTTGTAGATGTTTTAACAGGTTTTAATGTCACTGAACCTACATCTGCTGAGCACTTGTACTTTTACCTATTGACTATTTCTTACATGTATGATAATCATGGTGCTGTTTCAATGTTGTTGTTAATGTCTGTAACTTGTAATTTATGATGCTGCCTGTCTTGACCAGGACACTCTTGTCAAAGTGAAAATTGTTTTGTCTAAGTGTATAGAATGTTGTAATGAGAATGTGACTAGAAAGCATAAAACCATAAGCAAGACTAACCAGTCCTTGCACACTGGGTGTGCCACATGCTATGTTAGTGTCAATGAAAGTGAAACCAGTTCAAGGGGTAAACTGAACCTGACGATCAGCATGTTTGTAAGGAGCAGTTGCAGTGGGTGCCATTGCTACGCGATTCTACTTACAGCACACACAGTCTGCGTTTTTCCATTCTTCTAAAAGGTAAAAACGGTATATTGTACATTTTGGGTTGTTTTTACATATATTGTATATTTATGTTTGCTTTTTCTCTTCTTACCTTTTTCTCTCAAGTTGACAAATTAGTTTCACTGGAACCAGAATGGCAACAACAGCTCTACCCAAAAACACAAAGGGCATTTTCTTCATCCTCTCTCTGCTCTCTCTGTTTTATGTTGCAAGTTCATGGATTACTGATGACCAGCTGGTAAATGAATTCTTTCTTAACCTCCCTTTAGAATATATCAAAAATGCATTTGTTAGTTATAGTCAACATTTATGTGTTAACCATAAAAAAATAAAAAATAAAAAAATGTCAGAGTGGCTTTCATCCTCACTTGTACTTTCTGAAAATTTCAGACAGTGATCAAGGAAATGATCTCGGTATCAAAAAGATATTTGCAGCACCAAAAGGTGGGTGCTTGAATGTTTGCAGTTTGACTTGGTAATGTGTGCAAGAACTGAACAAGTATTTAGAAAAGTAATTTACTTAAGCAATATTACGAGAGGGAGTGCAGTATCAATAAATATAGTAATGGCAGGTGATTGATCATAGGCCTGACGCAAAGCGCATGACCTTGAGTGTAATATTGCTTTTATACAACAGTTCTGCAAGCACGATTTATTAAATGACAGCAATAGAGGACAAAATGTTAAGATTTGTTTAACCAGTTAATTTTTCTCTGCCAAGAAAAACAGTCCCGTCTAAATGTAACCAGTTAACTGTTACTAAGCATCTCATTCAGCATCATATAGAAAAAAAATACATCTATTGTCATTTCACACATGGGTAAGCAAATTAAATAATCCCCAGTGCAAAAGTTAGTGTTTGTAATAGATACTGCTAACCTGTTGAGTAGGTTTGTGGTCACCGTAAGATCACACCAGTGGCTAGTTAGCATGCTAGCGATTTGGCTTCATTCATTCATTCATTCATTCATCTTCTTCCACTTAATCCTTTTTGGGTTGCGGGGGGACTGGAGCCTATCCCAGCATCTTTGGGCGAGAGGCAGGGTACACCCTGGACAGATCACCAGTCCATCGCAGGGCCAACACAGAGAGACAGACAACCATTCACTCTCACATTCACACCTAAGGACAATTTAGAATCCCCAGTTTGATGCCAATTAACCTAACGCATGTTTTTAGCATGTGGGAGGAAACCAGAGAAATCCCGGAGTAAACCCACACAGACACGGGGAGAACATGCAAACTCCGCACAGATCACTGTTGGTCGGGGGCTAGGATCGAACCCAGCTGCCGCAGTGCTAACCACTGCTCCACCACGCCGCCCCGCGATTTGGCTTCAGCACACTTAATTCATTTTTTCTTGACATTTTCAGATAAAATAAAGAGTCAGTCATCACAAAGGTATTGTGGTTTGCTAACTGAAACAATAAATCCAACTGTAGCTTGCCTACTTTAAAAAAAAAAAAAAGAAAAAACAGACTCAAAATAACAGAGTTGTAAACTAAAGTTTTTTTGGGGGGGGTTGTTTTGTTTTGTTTTTTAAAGTGCAGGACTTATGGGTCATGGAGATGACTTCTTTTCAAATAGCACTTCACTGTGGAAATTAAGGTATCCAACACAGTATTACAATTCTCATGCATAAGAAGTCAGTAGCCATGTTTACATGGACACAAGTAACTGGATTAAAAGCCTTATTGCAATAAAAATGCTTCATGCACACATGCCAATCTGAATATTCTGACCCAATCACACTTATTCAGATCAAAATTTCCTTCTGATTGAGACAGGTGGGTTATGACAATTGTTAATCCGATTGGTGCACATATAAACACTTATTCCAAAGTTTGGGTAGAAAATATGTGTACTGCGCATGTCTGTACATCAGCCACACATTGACATGACGTATTTCTGCATTTACAGCAGCTAGCAGAAGACATGGCGGGAGTAAAACAGAAGTGGTCTGTATCGTCCTGCTGTCTCCCTCTGTTCGTCATATAAGATAAGATAAGATAAGCCTTTATTAGTCCCACAATGGGGAAATTCCAGGATTGCAACAGCACAGGGATAGCAACACTCAGAGCAACAATCAGAAGGCAAGAAAAAACAACATCTAGTAAACATATGTCCATATTACTATAAATGTATATATATATAGACACACAGTGCAGAGCATTATGGTTGGTTGGTGAATGTGCAGCAGAAAGTCTAAGTTCTCTCTCCGCGGATGCGGCGGGCCAGCTGGAAGTCTTTGGGCATGATGGTGACCCTCTTAGCGAAGAAGAGACCACCAGGTGGGCCACGCTGGTCTCCTGCAGAGCCATGACGGCGAAGCTCAGGAAACGCAGGACGGTCTTGAAGTCCTGAGCGATCTCCCTCACCAGGCGCTGGACGGGCAGCTTACGGATGAGCAGCTCCGTGGATTTCTGGTAGCGACGGATCTCTCTCAGAGCCACGGGCCTGTGACGGCAAGGCCTCTTCACTCTGCCGGTGGCCAGAGCGCCTCTCCAAGCAGCCCTGGTGGCTAGCTGTCTCCTGGGGGGCTTCTTCCTCCAGTAGATTTTACGGGCGGTCTGCTTGGTTCTTGCCATCGCTCTTTATTATTCTGTCTTATATTTCTTGCACGCCGCCTAAACTCCAGCCCGGCACCCGCGTCGTTTTCGCTACAGCTCCCGGTATGTCGAGTTTCCCATTAGCACCGGGCGGCGGCCAAGTGCTAGCTAGCACTAGCTCCTCCCCGCTGTAGCGTCTCCCGCTGCAAACCGTGGCTCCGTCCGCCGACCCGGGAGACCCCCGGGGCGATCCGTGCGTCCGTGATATATATACAGAGTGAAAGGTGTAGAAAGAAGAAGGAAGATAAAAAAAAAAAAAAAAAAAAAGGCTGTTGCAACGGGCAGCCTACTCGTGTGGCGCCACCGGTCCGGCGGAACCGGAACCGGAACAACATACGAATATGCAGAAGTATGTACTGCTGAATGTGTAGCTTAATTACGGAGACCAGCAGAAGCAAAAGTACAGTCTGAATAACACAATACAGGTCCATTTCAAAAAGAGATAATCACGAAGTGGGATTTGTTTACATTGTAAGTTTCTTCTTCTACTATTTCCGGAATGACGGATAATTTTGCGCATGTCAAAATGATTTAGTCCATTCAAACGTGTGACACATGGAAATGCACGTCATAATTGGATCAACTTTTTTCAGGATCCATGTAAACAGTAAAGTTCTGATTTGAATTGTAATCAGATTGAAGAAATTTTGCACATGTAACCGTGGCTACTGATAGAAATGACAGACTTGACACTAAATAATAGTTAGTAATTAACGGTTGCTAGAACACCTTCGAAGCGGTGTTATACATATCCAGTGATAACCCAGAGCGTGATTATCGTGGAATATAGTAACTACTGAAATCCATATTGTCCATTCAGATTGTTCAGTCAGAACTAACTGTTGTATACAACCCGGTAAAAAAACGTATCTAATAAACGTTTTCCACCCTTCTAAAATCATACATTTGCATGTTAAATCAAAAAAGAACGTGTCTCGGCATGTATTTACAAACTCACTCACTGTGCATGTGCAAAATACTCCTAAACAGTCCTCACTGCGCATGCGCAGAACAACGCATCTTTTACTTTGGTTTCCCAACGCTCATTCAGTTGGTGGGAGGGGGATGGCGGACGGTTAACTACATGGACGTTCAAGCAACAGACACAAAAACACTCGAGTTTGACTCCCACTCTCGTCTGTGACTGACCTTTATCTTCATTTTTTTTTTCGTATTTGTTTTTCACTTCACTAATGAAAGCTTCCTCTGAGGTTAGGGTTAGGAATTAAAGTGTGGGGTAGTTGGTGGATGTTGGAAGACAATAAAAGTGACAGGAACACAAACTCACAAATGTTAAGCTGCTGTTAGACAACTTTCTTAAAGCTGTAAACGCCACGTATCCAATGCATGTAAAAAATCTTTTTTACATGTCTGTGTACGATTTCTCTGAGTGACAAATAACAGTATACATCGTTGAAGACTTGGAGAACTTGAGCAAGTATATGTACTATATTGTAATGGAATAAACTTGCAATGTTTTTGTTCTCCTTTAGGCCCAAGAAATGTATATAAGAACAACTGCCTCAAAACTTCTGGATCTCATAAGTTCATTGACTGACAAGGACCAGCTGGTATGTTAGGTTAACCTTTAGCATGCTGTAGATATTATTTGCATTATTTGTTTGCATTCTATTAATTTGGACTTGCTTATCTTAAACTGCCCCACTCCTGTGCTCTTTCTTGTAAATTTTAGGAAAAACTCAAGACTGAACTTAAGAAAGCTGTACAAGAAGCTAACAGACTGAAGTGGGTTAGTTGTTTCTGTCTCTGTCATTCTTGTGGAAATAAATATACAAATTAATACATTAAAGTATCAATTACAGACTGCAAATTCAGCAGTGGTGATAGTTCTATTTGTCTCAATTAGAAAGAAGATGGGCATAATATTTTACCCTTCTTGATGACCATGGATGAACTGGATATGAAGCTTGAACAGCTCTTTCAAATAATGTATTCACATTTCATCCCATCAACAGGTGAGCTGGAAAAGATCGCAAAGTCCATTCTAAAAAATTTCAAGACATACTGTATCAAGAAGGTTGCTTTGCTGCAGGAATAGGGCGGGGGGGGGGACACTGGAGTGCATGGAAATCATAAATATGAAAGAAGTAACAACATGAACTGTAACATTTTATCTATGCTATTTTGAATTGGGCAGAATTTTATATATATATATACAGTGGGGCAAAAAAGTATTTAGTCAGCCACCAACTGTGCAAGTTCTCCCACTTAAAAGACGAGAGAGGTCTCCAATTTTCATCATAGGTATACCTCAACTATGAGAGACAAAATGAGAAAAAAAAATCCAGAAAATCACATTGAAGGATTTTTAATGAATTAATTGGTAAATTCCTCAGTAAAATAAGTATTTGGTCACCTACAAACAAGCAAGATTTCTGGCTCTCACAGACATGTAACTTCTTCTTTAAGAGGCTCCTCTGTCCTCCACTCGTTACCTGTATTAATGGCACCTGTTTGAACTCGTTATCAGTATAAAAGACACCTGTCCACAACCTCAAACAGTCAGACTCCAAACTCCACTATGGCCAAGACCAAAGAGCTGTCAAAGGACACCAGAAACAAAATTGTAGACCTGCACCAGGCTGGGAAGACTGAATCTGCAATAGGTAAGCAGCTTGGTGTGAAGAAATCAACTGTGGGAGCAATTATTAGAAAATGGAAGACATACAAGACCACTGATAATCTCCCTCGATCTGGGGCTCCACGCAAGATCTCACCCCGTGAGGTCAAAATGATCACGAGAACATGAGCAAAAATCCCAGAACCACATGGGGGGACCTAGTGAATGATCTGCAGAGAGCTGAGACCAAAGTAACAAAGGCTACATCAGAAACACACTACGTCGCCAGGGACTCAAATCCTGCAGTGCCAGACGTGTCCCCCTGCTTAAGCCAGTACATGTCCAGGCCCATCTGAAGTTTGCTAGAGAGCATTTGGGAGGATTGGGAGAATGTCATATGGTCAGATGAAACCAAAATAGAACTTTTTGGTAAAAACCCAACTTGTCATGTTTGGAGGAGAAAGAACACCATACCTACTGTGAAGCATGGGGGTGGAAACATCATACTTTGGGGCTGTTTTTCTGCAAAGGGACCAGGACGACTGATCCGTGTAAAGGAAAGAATGAATGGGGCCATGTATCGTGAGATTTTGAGTGAAAACCTCCTTCCACCAGCAAGGGCATTGAAGATGAAACGTGGCTGGGTCTTTCAGCATGACAATGATCCCAAACACACTGCCCGGGCAACGAAGGAGTGGCTTCGTAAGAAGCATTTCAAGGTCCTGGAGTGGCCTAGCCAGTCTCCAGATCTCAACCCCATAGAAAATCTTTGGAGGTAGTTGAAAGTCTGTGTTGCCCAGCGACAGCCCCAAAACATCATTGCTCTAGAGGAGATCTGCATGGAGGAATGGGCCAAAATACCAGCAACAGTGTGTGAAAACCTTGTGAAAACTTACAGAAAACGTTTGATCTCTGTCATTGCCAACAAAGGGTATATAGCAAAGTATTGAGATAAACTTTTGTTATTGGCCAAATACTTATTTTACCGAGGAATTTACCAATTAATTCATTAAAAATCCTTCAGTGTGATTTTCTGGATTTTTTTTTCTTATTTTGTCTCTCATAGTTGAGGTATACCTATGATGAAAATTGGAGACCTCTCTCATCTTTTAAGTGGGAGAACTTGCACAATTGGTGGCTGACTAAATACTTTTTTACCCCACTGTATTTTTTACCATAATTTCCTTCATTTTCTAAACACTACTGCTTAGTCTAATGAAATGGTCCAAATGAAACTTCTGAACTGTAATGATGTTAATATTCTGGGTATTTAAACTTTTGAACATACAGTGGAAAAATACAATATCTACACCCAGATTGATGATGAATGTACAGCCATTGTAAACTTTACCAGAGCTGAAGAGGCTATTGAATCAATCATTTTGTGTGCTTATACTGTATGTATACTCTTTATGAAAAAAACTGTCCATTAGTAAAAAAAAAAGCTTAAACATAAATTTGCCAATAAGCCATGGCTAACCAAAGGACTACAAAAGGCGTGTAAAAAGAAAAATTTATTATATAAAGCTTTCCTAAAGAAAAGGACTAAAGAAGCAGAGCAGCGGTATAAAACATACAAAAATAAGTTCACATATATAAGATGTAGTAAAAGAGACTATTACAGTAAAGAACTGAAGAAAAACAAAGACAATATTAAAAATACATGGACAATACTTAAGAGTATCCTTGAAAATAAAAGCAGAAATACAAGCAACCCAACCAATATTCCAAAAAATAATAAAACGACTCAGAGTGTGAATGTAGCTTCACCTGCAGATGAATTTAATAACTTTTTTGTTAACATTGGTCCTAATTTGACTCGAGAAATACCCATTACGGCGCCTACAGGTGATACAATATGCAATAACACTGCTATAAAAGACTCCATTTTCATAAAGAACACAGACGAAAGAGAGGTCATTGAAATTGCTAAATCGTTTAAAAGTAAAACATCTACAGACTGTGATGGTATTGACATGCTCTTAGTCAAAACTATTATTGAATGCTTAGTGAAACCACTGACGTATATCTGTAACCTGTCTCTCCAAACAGGTATATTTCCCAATGCAATGAAAATAGCTAAAGTAATTCCGATATACAAGACGGGTGACAGAGGGGAATTCTCAAACTATAGACTAATTTCACTATTGCCGCAATTTTCCAAGATACTTGAAAAAATATTCTATGAGAGAATTGACAACTTCATACTGAAGAATAATTTATTGTGTGAGCAGCAATATGGGTTCAGACACAAGAGGACAACTGCATTTGCTCTAATGGAATTTATAGAAAAAATATCAACAGCCATTGAAAATAAAGAGTATTCAGTTGGAGTATTCCTGGATCTTAAAAAAGCATTTGATACAGTAGATCATAATTTATTATTAAAGAAACTACAAAATTGTGGTATTAGAGGGGTAGCACTGTCCTGGTTAAGTAGTTACTTAAAGAATAGATATCAGTATGTATATGTTAGTAACAAAAACTCACAGTTACTGAAGGTTACTTGTGGAGTCCCACAGGGTTCAGTTTTGGGGCCATTATTATTCAATATGTATATAAATGATATATGTAAAGTTTCAGAAAAAATGGACTTAATATTGTTTGCCGATAACACTAATCTATTATGCAGTGGAAACAATTTGGAGCAACTTCTGGATACACTCAGAAAGGAATTAGGAAAGCTTAAACTGTGGTTTGATTCAAACAAATTAACGCTCAATTTAAGTAAGACAAAATTTATAGTCTTTAACAACCGTCACAACAACTCAGTACCTAAACTCAGTGTAAATGGTGTAGAGATTGAAAGGGTATCTGAAACTAAATTTCTTGGAGTAATAATTGATAACAAACTGTGTTGGAAGTCACATATTAATTATATTAAAGGTAAAGTATCCAAATCAATTGCAATATTACACAGAGTGCAATATTTGCTGAATCAACCCACACTATATACCTTGTATCATTCATTAATACTCCCATACATGACATATTGTAATGAAGTATGGGGAAATACATATAAAACAAACATACATTCACTCTTTATGCTTCAAAAGAGAGCTATTAGAATAATAAACAAAGCAGCTTACAGGGAACCAACAAACCCAATTTTTCTTAAACTAAAAGCTCTCAAGTTGAAAGATCTGGTTGACTTTAAAACTGCAATAATAATGTTTAAAGTGAAGAATTTATCACTGCCCGCAAATATCCAAAAGTTGTTCCAAATAAGGGAGAAACGATATCATTTCAGAGGAACATGTATATTTCAAAAGCCTACAGTGAGAACTACCACCAAGCAACACTGTGTTTCAGTGCAAGGAGTCAGATTATGGAACGATTTTGGACCTGAATTAAAATCATGTACAACGCTTGGACAATTTAAACAAAGACTAAAGGAAGAAATACTCCAAACATATTTACAAGATGACATGTAAAATCACATCAGGATTGTCTTATCCAGTCTGTGTTGTGCTGTTACTTAGTTTTTTGTTTTTTGTTTTTTTTTTTTTTGTCACATTTTGTCTTAGCTTTGTTCTGAATTGTAATCGCTCTTGTTTTGTTTTTTTTCTTTTGAATTCTTGGATGGAATATGGGTGGGAAATATAAGCTGCGGCTTCAGCCATCACCCATTTCGGATAACTTTTGTTGAACTGTATAATCAGAGGAGTTATTGTCTAATTTGACCTTGTTGGATTTTATTTCCCCCTTTTGCTATATTATTCAGTTCCTTTTAACCTGTACTATCCGAAATAAAGATTCATTCATTCATTCATGTGTTTGTTTAATCCAAGCTGTGTAATAAAGTGTCAACAGTTTTATGTTTGCCCTCATTTATGTTTATTCTTTAAAGAGCACTGATTATGCTTTTTGGAATTTTTCTTTATTTAATGTGTTATATAGGATTTCTGTAATTAAGTAATATTTCACGAGAGTGAGTTCGGTATCCTGAATATACGAACTCCGGGTGTTTATGTGGCTTCTGCCCTCCGCGTCCCAGAGTTAGTATATTCATGATACCATAATGAACTCGAGCATAGTATTGCTTTTATACAACAGCTCCACAAGCACAGTTTATTAAATTACAGCAATACTGGACAAAATATTATGATTTGTTTGTTCAATCAGCTATTTTGCTCAGCTGAGAAAAAAATTTGTTAAATTAATCCCTTTCACAGCATGTGGGACACCATGTGGTTAATGGGGTGGTGCCTATCTCTGTTTCACTGACCTTAGGCCACACATCTACTGTAGTGAAAGCTACTGTGGGGGGTCTGCCCACTGGTAGCGCTGTACATTAACTTTCCTTTCCCCATTCTATTATGCTGAACACCAAGCTGGAAGGCAGAAAGTTCCATTTTTATATGGTCTTTGGTATGACCCTGCCAGGATTTGACCCCATGACCTCCCAGTTGTGGGGCAGATGCTCTACCAACTAAAAAAATAGTCCCTTCTAAATGTAACCAGTAAAGAGCTCAATAAGCATGAAGACACCTATTGTCATTTCACACACATGTAAACAAATTAAATATTTCAAGTGCAAAAGTAATAAGTGTTTTTAAAATAAACCTGCTGACTTGGTACTTCAGAAAATCCCAGGCTGGTCGCCAGAAACACCGGTAGTGAGCCGGTAGCTAGTAGTTAGCATTCTAGCGATTTAGCACATTTTGCTCGCTTTTCTTGCATTTTCAGATGAAACAAAGAGTCCATCACCATAAACGTATAGTGGTTTATTAATCAATACAATAAATCAAACTCTAGAACTGCCTATTTTTTTTAAACGGACATGAAATTGCTTAATGAGCTTAAAATGACAGCAGGGCTTGGGGGGGAGGAAGACCTTTTCAAAAGGGTGGGACTTCTGGGTCACGGATGTATAATTTCTCGTCAAATAGCGCCTCACTGTGGAAATTAAGGTATCCAAAACAGTACTGCGACTGTCAGAGAGTTGATAGAAAATTACTGTTAGTAATTTGACGGTTACTAGAACACCTTTGAAGCAGAGTGATACATATCAAGTGAAATTGGAAAACAGTTATCGCAGTTTATAGTAACTCCTGGAATCCCTATTGTCCAATAAAATTGCTCGGTCAGAACTAACTATTGTATAATGTTGGTTTGAAACCTGCACAGGAGTTGTCCTCTCCCATAGAAACTGGGTGTATAGATTTGCTTGAAATGCCTCATGTGGATTAATTGTTTTCTTCTCTGAGGTCATCATATATTTTACTTACTAAACTGTCAAAATCAAGTTTTAAATTATTCAAAACTAACTTCTCCAAGGCCATTCATCCAACTTGCTTGAAATTAAGTACAGTTCATCTACAGATATTCTTAATGAAAAGTCATTAAAATTATTCAAAAATGTCTATCTGTTTTGATTTTATAGACCCATCAAGCTGTACGGTTTCATTTTGGCATGTACTGTATTTGCTGATTCTGATGTAGAGATCCATCAGGGCAGAACAGTGGTACTGTGGAGCATGTAATTGAAGAGGCAGATTCGTTTCAGACGATTTATTACACACTCTCACATCTCAAGCACAGAACAGAATGAATGCTCCAGCAGAAACCTCTCTCTTAAGTCTCATGGCATTTTCCTCACACACAAGATGACCTTCGCGTCACACTGCATTCACCCCCCTCATCCTTGACACCTCCCTGTTATCTCACCAGGAATCCCCTGCTCTTTGTTCCCATTGTCTCCTGTCTGAGATGCTACACAATCAGGCTCTCCCAAGGTGCTACCCCCCGCCCCCCCAGCATCTTAGATAGGGCAATAGAATAACAGTCCACATGCTGTGATAGAACAATTGAACATCAGTCCACATGCTGCTTGGGCTTCCGTCTTCTCCCGTATCTGCTGTAACCGGGGCTCAACGCCTCCACAGCGCTGCCGTGCCTATGGGGGGCTATTGCTAAAAGGGGAGCCACTTCGGTCTGTCCGTGTGGCTGCTCTGGTGAATCGTTTCTCTGGGGAGCTCTCCGTGGGGGTTTTCCATGCCGAGGGGCCCTCGCCAACAGCACCTGCTCGTCCTCCACAACGAAAGCGGGTTTGAGTCTGTCTATGCCAATTTTTTCCCTCCTACCCCCCAAGTCTAGCAAAAAATGCTTATCCCCTGTTTCCAGCACTCTGAACAGTCCATCATAGGGTGGGCGCAGTGGAGGGCGGTGGGCGTTGTGTCTGACAAACACGAACTCTGCGTTCTTCAAAGTTTTAGGCACAAAAACACGCGGAAAACTGTGGTGGGCAGGGCCCGGCAGCGTGCCTGTGTTTGCGCTACGCTGCAGAAGCTGAGACGGGTAGCTGCCCGGCGCGGGATTATTTGGTAGAAATTTCCCGGGCAGTGGCTGCGCAAAAACGAGCTCTGCCAGGGAAGCTTATAGATCCTCTTTCGGCACGGAGCGCAACCCCAATAAAATCCATGGCAGCCTGTCTACCCAATTTGCATCCGTCAATGAAGCCCTGAGTGCCGCTTTCAGTGATCTATGAAAACGCTCGCATAACCCATTAGCCTGGGGGTTGCACACGATTGTGCGGTGAATTGTAATACCCAGGCTGCGGGCCATCGCGGACCAGAGTTCGGAAACAAATTGAGGGCCCCTGTCGGACGTAATGTCCGACGGGACTCCAAAACGCGCCACCCATGCTGTTAAAAAAGCGCGCGCTACATCCGCGGACGTGGTTGTCGCCAGCGGGACCGCTTCTGGCCAGCGCATGGTGCGGTCCACCATTGTCAGGAGGTGCGTGCACCCCTGTGATGGCGGGAGGGGGCTGACGAGGTCCACGTGAACATGGTCGAACCTCTTAGCCGGAATACGGAACGGCTCCAATGGAGCCTTCGTGTGTCTGTGTACTTTGGCTCGTTGGCACGCCACGCAGGCTGCAGCCCACTCTTTCACTTGTTTGCATAGGCTCGACCACACAAACTTCTCTCCCACCATTTTGACCGACGCGCGCACTCCTGGGTGCGCCAGAGTGTGAACTGACTCAAACACGCGGCGGCGCCACGCGGCCGGGACCACCGGACGCGGGCGACCCGTGGAGACATCGCAGATTGGGGGGGGCCGCCATCCTGCAGCACCCTGCTCTCCAGCCTTAACCCTGTTGGTCCAGACTGGAGCGCTCGCACGTATGCATCGCTAACCTGCTCCGCGGCCATGGCTGCGTAGTCCATCCCCACACAGACAGGGGCCACTACGGCACGCGAGAGGCAGTCCGCCACCACATTCAGTTTACCAGACACATGCTAAATATCGGTAGTAAACTCTGAGATCGCGGCCAGCTGTCTCTGCTGCCGGCCCGACCACGGTTCCGAAACCTTGGCCATTGCGAATGTTAGCGGCTTGTGGTCTACGAACGCGGTGAAGCTGTGCCCTTCCAGCCAGAACTGGAAGTGGCGAATGGCCAGGTGAAGGGCCAGCAACTCTCTGTCGAATGTGCTGTATTTACGCTCGCTGTCGCGCAAAGTTCTGCTGAAAAAAGCGAGCGGCTGCCAAGCCCCGGCGACGCGCTGCTCCACGACAGCCCCTATGGCCACGTCTGAAGCGTCGGTGGTGAGCACTATGCGGGCCGTAGGGTCTGGATGCGCCAGCAGTGCGGTGTTTGCCAGGGCTGCTTTAACTTCCGAGAACGCCCGCTCTCACTCCGGGGACCATTCGACCCTATCCGCGGGTTTCTGTTTCCTGAGCGCGGCGTATAATGGTTGCATGAGCTGCGCTGCGCGGGGAAGGAAACGGTTATAAAAGGTCACCATTCCCAAAAATTCCTGCAGCGCCCTGACCGTCTGAGGCCGGGGAAAATCCGCCACTGCACGCACCTTGTAAGGAAGCGGAATCGCTCCTTCGGGAGAGACGCGGTGCCCCAAAAAATCAATCTCTGTCACCCCGAACTGACATTTCGCCGGGTTGATTATTAACCCGTGCTCCTCCAACCTCCGGAAAACCGTCGTGAGGTGGGTTTCGTGTTCGTCTACGGACGCACTGGCTACCAGGATATCGTCCAGGTAGACGAACACAAACGGGAGATCGCGCAGCACTGCATCCATCATGCGCTGGAACGTCTGTGTTGCTCCTTTTAACCCGAATGGCATGCGCAGGAACTCGAATAAACCGAACAGAGTTATTACCGCTGTTTTGGGTATGTCCTCAGCGCGCACTGGGACTTGGTGGTAACCGCGGACCAGGTCTATTTTTGGAAAAAATGTGCGCTCCAGCAAGGTGAACGGAAAAATCCTGTATGTGGGGAATTGGGTAGCGGTCGTGTGCTGTGGCGTTGTTCAACCTGCGGAAATCCCCGCACGGTCGCCACGAACCCTCAGCCTTAGGGACCATGTGTAGCGGGGATGCCCATGGGCTGTTTGAGCGCCTGATGATGCCCAGCCTTTCTAGGTTGGCGAACTCCTCGCGCGCTATGGCCAGTTTAGCTGTGTCCAAGCGCCAAGGTCTTGCAAAGATGGGCGGCCCGGTGGTGGTGATAAAGTGCTCCACCCCGAGTTTAGCGATGGCTGTCGAAAACATCGGGACCGTGAGTGCTGGGAACTGAGTGAGCAGTGTGTGGAACTTACCGCCTGTAGCTGTGATGTTGGCTTGTGCTGTTGGCTGGGTCACTCGAGCAATACAGGGGAGAGAGTCAAAGGACAGTGCATTAACCAGGCGCCTGTTAGCAACATCAACCAGTAAACCATGTGCACACAGAAAATCAGCCTCCAGTATATGGTAATTCAGTGCTGCTATGACAAAGGTCCACTCATATGTACGGCCGTATAGAGATAAGAGCATAGTCCTCTCACCAAAGGTCTTAATATCCGAGCCGTTTGCTGCCAACATCCCAGGGCTGCTAGATCCTGCCAGCCGGTCAGCATAGGTCGGCCGGATGAAGCTCTTCTGGGCTCCGGTGGCACGAGGAAATGCCTCCCCGAGCGTGCGTCCGTCAGGTAGAGCAGCTTGTTCTCCTCCCCGAGGGTCGCAGCTGCTACCGACCCCCGGTCTTGGCGTTTCCGAGCACTTGAATTGGCACGGTGGCGTACATCTGCGTGCCTTCTCTCCAAAGCGGCAGTGGTAGAAGCAGAGCGTGTCTCCCTCACGCTCCTTGGCCCCCGCTGCTGCTACCGTCGGTGGCTCCTCGCCTCCTCTGGTCGTCTCGCTGGGCTCCGCCGCTGCCGCGTTGACTGTGATCACCCTGGTGGTGATGATGATCCGGTCTGCCTCCTGGGCTAGCGCACGGTAGTCCCTCGCGGCCAGCAATGGCGAATTGGCCAGGGTCGCTCTCGCCGCTGTCGGAAGGTTCCGGAGGAAGAGGTGGGCAAACAGAAAGTGCTCGTCGTCCATGCCCCTTAACACCAGCATCTTCTCCATGAGGTCTACGGCCGAACCATCTCCTAACTCGGTCCGCGTCAGGAGCCTCTCTGCTCTCTCACTGTCCGAGAGCGTGTAGTGCTGGATGAGTGCAGCCTTGAGCGCCGTCGTATCTGTTGCCGGCTGGTGGCTGATCGAGCAGGCTCGCTACGTGCTGAGCTGTGCGGGCGTCAAGCGCTGCGACCACATGGTAGAATTTGGTGTCATCTGCTGTTACTCCCCGGAGGGCGAACTGAGCCTCGATGAGGTGGAACCAAGGGCGCGGGTTGTGCTGCCAGAAATCCGGTAGCTTGACTGAAACCGCACATGCGTGGCTGGAGGTTCCAGTCGGGGCCGGCTCCGGGGATCTTGCCTCGTGTTCCATAATACGTCTTGGGTCACCAGTGTGGAGCGTGTAATTGAAGAGGCAGATTCGTTTCAGATGATTTATTACACACTCTCACATCTCAAGCACAGAACAGAATGAATGCTCCAGCAGAAACCTCTCTCTTAAGTCTCATGGCATTTTCCTCACACACAAGATGACCTTCGCGTCACACTGCATTCAACCCCCTCATCCTTGACACCTCCTTGTTATCTCACCAGGAATCCCCGGCTCTTTGTTCCCACTGTCTCCTGTCTGAGATGCTACACAATCAGGCTCTCCCAAGGTGCTACAGTACAGTGGTTAGCACTGCTGCCTAACAGCTAGAAGGTTCCAGGTTTGAATCCCCAGGCTGGCAGGGATGGGAACCTTTCTGTGTGGAGTTTGCATGTTCTCCCTGTGCTGCGTGGGTTTCCTCCCACAATCCAAAGACATGCATGTTAGGTTAATTGGTCATTCAAAATTGTCCCCAGTTATCAGTCTCCTATAGGCCCTTAGAATAGAGGGTTAGTACTAATGAAGGTCTTTGAGACTAGAATAAGTGCTATATAAGTACAGGTCCTTATCCAAACTTCATGAAACTTCACAACATTATTCTTCCGCAAAACACAAAATTTCATGGAATTCTGTTCACATTCCAAAAGTCATGTTTATGAAATATCTACAAGCCTTTGTCTTGTCAGTGGAACATTTTGTTAATGGTGAGAAAGCTAGTGGGAGGGTCAAAGCTGTTGTGTGTTGCAAGTGTTAAGATAATTGGCTGTCATGCTGGAGACCTGGTTCATATCCTCCCAGCAACATGTCAGTCTTCTGAAGTGCTACGGGCCTCTCCTTTGCATTAGAAAAAAATGTGTAGCACACTTTAAGTTTTAAATGCTGTTCTATTGCTGCTTGGATACCCTTATCATGGAACATTTATCATACAAGAAAGGTAAAGTGTGAGCTGAAGTAGTTGTGTGGTATTTAAATAATATTACACGAAAGAGAGTACAGTATCGAATATAGTAAGTGTGAGTGTGCAGGACTGGCCTGTGATGTTGTGATTCGGCACCTTATTGTGAAGTGTGGTGTAGTGGCGGGCACTTCCTGTTCCGCCACTGCACCACTCTATAAATACCAGAGGACGTCCATCTTACGGTCTCTTCAACCGGTGCCCTCTGCCTGGTGCCTACTGTATAACCACTGTTCTACATTGTTCAATAAAGCTGTGTTCGTCCAGCCATCTTGCTTTTACCCAAGGTTTACCTTGGGTAAAATACCTCGGCAGCAACATCAGTGAGTGAGTGAGCCTATTCATTTGTCGCCGATTTAAAGCAGCAAGCTAGCTGGTGTTTCTTTGGGCCGATGGAAGATGAAATAGTATGTGACCAGCTTGTGGAGCACATGTGTAGCACCACATTGGGGGCTCGGCTACTCACGGTGCCCAGTGATTTAATATGAGCCAGAGCTGTCGAGGTAGTTCTCCAGTTGGAGGCCGCAGACAAGCTAGCTTTGGAGCTAAACTGGCGCCAGTCACAGTGGCCACCAAACCCTCCTGCCGCTGCAAATATTGTCGACCCCGATAGTTAGGCTAGCTGGGACAGTGATATTATGGAAGCCAACGCTGCCAGCCAAAGGTCTGCCCAAGGAAAATGCCATTGCAAGGGTTTTGGGTCCGCGACGCACCGCAACAAGGCTAAGGACTGCCCGGCTAGAGGGAAGCATTGTAGCAGATGTGGATGCTTGAACCATTATTCTAGAGTGTGCCGTGTATCTGACCCAGAGAGCCCATGGAAGAAATCACTCCGCCCGCCCCCAACAACCATCCATACAGTGTCCCCCAGTACCAACAGGTACACGTTCTGCGCAGCGGAACAGGACAGTGTGGAGGTGCCGCTGCTGCTTGACATGGGGGCAGAGGGGTTGTTGCTGAATTGGGCCACGGTAAAGAAGCTTTTCCCCCACTATAGGAGGGGGAAAAACCTCTAGGTTACTAGAGGTAACCTAGTGCCACTTTATGGTTGTGGAGGTGGCAGGCTGTGCACGGTTGGGACTTTGGAGATAACAGTTCGATACAAGTTTTTTTTTTTTTTTTTTTTTTGTTATTTATTCGTACCCGTAGGTAGACTTGGTTTGCAGTCTGGTGACAAGCCACCGGATGCTGGTCGCTGCATGCGCGAGCGCCCTAAACCTACATGTTTTTGGTATGCGGGAGGAAACCGGAGAAATCCCGGAGTAAACCCACGCAACACGGGGAGAACATGCAAACTCCACACAGCTCACTGTTGGAGTGAGTGGCGGGCACTTTCTGTTCCGCCACTGCACCACCCTATAAATACCAGAGGGCGTCCATCTTATGGTCTTTTCAACCGGTGCCCTCTGCTTGGTGCCTACCGTGTAACCACTGTTCTACATCGTTCAATGAAGCTGTGTTCGTCCAGCCATTTTGCCTCATCCTTTACCCAAGGTATTTTACCATGCATAACATGGCCCTGGTCGTTTTTCCGGCCTAGGTGAGATTTGGGTACGCCCCCCCCCCCCAACCCGTGGACAAACACACACACACACACACACACACACACACACACACACACACACACACACACACACACACATCACTTTTGGACTTTTAGAACTTTGATCTACACAAAACACAGTCACAACATGAAGCAATTGCATTTTAAAACCACTAAATTACCTTAACATGCACGTCCACACATCACAGTTTACAACTGCATAATACAGACGTGGACAAAATTGTTGGTACCCCTCTGTTAATGAAAAAAAAACCCACAATGGTCACAGAAATAACTTGAATCTGACAAAAGTGGTAATAAATAAAAATTATATGAAAATTAACCAATGAAAATCAGACAATGCTTTTGAATTGTGGTTCAACAGAATTATTTTAAAAAACAAACTCATGAAACAGGCCTGGACAAAAATGATGGTACCCCTAGAAAAGATTGAAAGTAATGTGACCATAGGGACATGTTCAACCAAGATGTGTCCTCTAATTAACATCACAGGTGTCTACAAACTTGTAATCAGTCAGTCGGCCTATTTAAAGGGCGACAAGTAGTCACTGTGCTGTTTGTTGACATGGTGTGTACCACACTAAACATGGACCAGAGGAAGCAAAGAAGAGAGTTGTCTCAGGAGATTAGAAAGAAAATTATAGACAAGCATGTTAAAAGTAAAGGCTATAAGACCATCTCCAAGCAGCTTGATGTTCCTGTGACTACAGTTGCACATATTATTCAGAAATTTAAGATACACGAGGCTGTAGCCAACCTCCCTGGACGTGGCCGCAGGAGGAGACGGATGATACAAATGGTAACAAAAGAGCCCAGAACAACCTCTAAACACATTCATGATGAACTCCAAGGTCAAGCTACATCAATCAAAATGGCGGCGGCGCACATGGACGCAGCGGCCCCTCTTGGCATCAGTGAGTGTGAGAGTTTTGAGTGTTTTGATCATCCCAGACGTACATTCTGTAAAACTTACAACCGTGAGACCTTATTAAACATCAAGGTACTGCACGCTGCAAGAATCGCGGCGCTCGGTTGTGATTTGGACATTCTACGCCAGCATGGAATTCTGGCGGAGTCCCCGCTGGAAGCTACCCGAGAGAGGAGGAAGCGCAGACGGTGTGAACGCAGGCAAAAGCGTGGAAAAAGGGCTGGGATCCATGCTAGGCTAAAGGCTAACCCCTCCAGACCAGCTGTACCGTCGTTTCTTCTCTCTAACGTCCGCTCCCTCGACAACAAGTTGGATGAGCTGCATCTGCTGAGAGAAACCCGGAGAGAGTGGAAGGACTGCTGTGTGCTTGTGTTCACGGAGACTTGGCTCCACGACAACATCCCTGACGAGGCCATTCAACTGGAAGATATGGCGATGTTCCGTGCCGACAGAGTAACGGTGAGCTCCAGTAAGAGCCGGGGGGGGGGGGGGGGGGCTATGCATCTATGTTAACAAGAACTGGTGCATTAATGCCACATTAGTGTCTAAACACTGCTGTCCGTTGGCGGAGTTCCTTATTGTAAATTGTCGGCCATATTATTTGCCGAGGGAATTCAGCAACGTGTTTGTAGCGGCTGTTTACATAGCGCCGAACGCTAATGCTAATGCTAAGAAGGCACTCGGGGAACTGCATGATGCGATTAATGAAATCCAAACTTCACATCCGGACAGTTTTGTGGTGGTGCGGGGGATTTTAACCACACCAGCTTAAAGACTGTGCTCCCCAAGTTTAAACAATGTGTAGACTTTAAGAACAGAGGACAGAATATGTTGGACTTAGTGTACACAAACACAGACGCTTATAAGGCGATACCCCGCCCCCACCTCGGCCTTTCTGACCACATATCTGTGATGCTGGTGCCTGTCTACAAACCTTTATTGAAGCGCAGCAGGCCAGCAGTGAAACAAATCAGGATTTCGCCAGAGAGTGCAACCTCTGCACTGAAAGACTGTTTTCTTCACACAGACTGGGAGGTTTTCAAAATAGCAGCCTCTCAGGAAGATAAGACAGATGTGGAGGAGTATGCTGAAACGGTCACCAGCTACATCGCGAAGTGCACAGAGGATGTCACTACAGTGAAGACCATCACTATGCGGGGTAACCATAAGCCCTGGATGACTGCAGAGGTGCACTCGCTGCTTACAGCCAGAGATGCAGCCTTCAGTGCGGAGGACAGGATCGCTCTCCGCTCAGCCAGGTCTGCACTCTCAAAGGAAATTAAGGCGGCGAAGCGCGCCTATGCGGAGAAAATCCAGGGACACGTCTGTGACACTAGGAACACCAAGCAGATGTGGCAGGGAGTTCGGACACTGAGGGGCTATAAGTCTAGGCAGGGGGTCGATGATGACGACACTTCGCTTCCAGACAGGCTCAACGACTTCTTTGCACATTTTGAAGCATCTAACCCAACAACCAGAGGGAGGGCTGGCCCACCCCCACCATCGGTTGGACCAGCTTTTACCATCAACACAGCGGACACACGGAGGACCCTAACCAGAGTCAACCCACGCAAAGCTGCAGGTCCGGACAACATCCAGGGACGTGTATTCCGAGACTGCGCAAGCGAGTTGGCAGATGTCCTGACTGACATTTATAACATCTCCCTGAGTCAGGCCATTGTTCCCAGATGCTTCAAGACCTCTATCATTGTACCGGTGGCAAAGAAACCAGTTGTGTCCTGTTTGAATGATTATCGTCCTGTTGCACTGACACCAATTGTGATGAAGTGTTTTGAACGGCTTGTCAAACCACACATTACAGCCTGCCTCCCTGCATCACACGACCCGCTCCAGTTTGCATATTGTTCAAACCGCTCCATGGAGGATGCTATAGTCACCACCCTACACTCTGTCATCACCCACCTGGACCAGAAAGACACCTACGCCAGACTCCTGTACATTGATTTCAGTTCAGCATTCAACACCATTATTCCCCAGAGACTGATGGAGAAATTACTCCTTCTTGGTCTGAACACCGCCACATGTCTCTGGATCCTGGATTTCCTGACTGAGAGACCTCAGTCTGTCCGGGTTGGAAACAACATCTCCAACTCTGTCACGCTGAGCACCGGATCCCCTCAAGGCTGTGTACTCAGTCCACTGTTGTTTACACTTCTAACACATGACTGTGTATCCAGACACGAGGGGAACCAGATTATTAAGTTGGCAGATAACACCACGGTGGTGGGACTTACTCAGAGGAATGAGGAATCAATGTACAGGGAAGAAGTGAGAGACCTGGAGGGCTGGTGCAGGGAGAACAATCTGGTGCTCAACGTGGACAAAACGAAGGAGATGATTATCGACTTCCGGTGGTCACAGCCTGAACACGTCCCCTTCAGCATCGGCGGCCGTTTAGTGGAGAGAGTGGAGAACATCAAGTTCCTCAGAGTGCAGATCTCGCAGGACCTGACCTGGAGCAAGAATTCCTTGGGGATCAGGAAGCGGGCTCAGCAGAGACTGCACTTCTTGAGGAAACTCAAACTGGCCTCTCTCCCCATCTGCATCCTCAGGACCTTCTACAGAGGTGTGGTGGAGAGTGTTCTGATGTACTGCATTGCTACATGGTACTCCAGCTGCAGTATGCCAGACAAAAGAAGCTATGTGGGAGTGTGTCTTAAATCATGCTGCTTCTATTTATATGGATGCCGAGAGAAACGCAATTTCATCTTGCCTGCACTACAGTTCTATGTACAGCAATGTGACAATAAAGTTTGATTTGATTTGATTTGATTAAAGTGTGCAGTGTCTTCTGCGGTGGCACATCCAACAATACAGTCTTCAGTAAGTAAAATAATTGTTTTGGTTACTTTTTCTTAAAAATGAGCCATTATTTTCAAAGTCACCAGTAAATGGTTTGTACTGTTGACTCTTTTCCCACCGGTGCCTTAACAGACAAAATAGAAAATCATGATACAAACACATAAGTCACTAAATTGTTTATTACAATCAGCAGCAAATTCCAGATTATTCAGAATGTGCAAAATTCAAACTGTAAAAGAAAAAAAAAACTTAGAATGGGTCACATACGCCGGCCACGCTGCCTCACTGAGAAACAGCTGGGATGTGTCGCTCAAGCTGGTCCCAGTTCAGCAGATCTTCAGCCTGCATTTCTGTAAATAGTGACGCAAGGTCCGGTTTGGGGTGGATCGTTTCCCTTTTGCCTAGACAAAAGACAGAAATGGGTGGTGGTTAATTAATGCAAGTGTAAAACATATTTGGGAAATACACTTGTTGCTAAAAGCCAGTGGTGGAATGTGACAAAAAAGTGCTTCATTGTTGTATTTAACCACAATTTTCATGTAGCTGCGCTTCAGTAGATTTTACAAGGGTTGGGTTACATTTAAAATCATTTGTTTTCACTGTGGCCTCAGCAATCAGAATGAATTAATACATTCACTTGAATGGAATATAGTACTTTAACTGAGGGTTTGCATCACCGAGTATAGTGTCGCTCAGTCAAAATATGGAATTTTTATCAATAAAAGTTTAGCCACCGCTCTGTCACCGCTGTGTCTCTTCTTGCCCTGGCTTCAAGTGTGGGCAGTGTTTTGTACTTGTATTGTGAAAATATAAAAGGATGCACTACAATAGATGTCAAATATTTGTAATGTGTCCTGCTATTATAATACTGCATGAGTTTATTGATGGTAGACTATAAACTACACATATAAACTGAATTATATTGATGACTGAGCAACTCCCATTCCCCAAAGTGCAACATACAGTTATGAACATAACTCACAAAGGATCACACAAGTGATCTGACAAAAAAAATACATTAACAAGCGGTTTATTTTACAGTTGATGTGCCATTCCTTTTCAATTATTCTGTAATTAATATTCACACAATCAAATAAATCTCAGTTCAGTCCCTTTTATATTAAGTGGAAATTGTGCTACTTTGGTTTTGGCACTTTACCCATAAAACCAAAGGATTCCAGTACTTTCCACAGTGGCAAGGTCCATTGTGGGGTGGCTGCTTTCCCTTTCCTCTTGCCTAGACCAAAGACAGAAATGGATAATGGTTAGTTAAAGCAAGTTCAACACATATACAGGTACATCTCAAAAAATTAGAATATCATGAAAAAGTTCAATATTTGTTGTCACTCATTTCAGAAAGTGAAACCCATATATAGATTCATTACATGGACAGTGATATATTGCAAGTGTTTATTTTAATTTTGAAGATTATGGCTACAGCCCATGTTAACCAACATTTCAACGGCCAACATTTCTATTTAAAAACTATTTTTTAAAATTAATTTTATGTAATATTCTAATTTTTTGCAAAACTGAATTTGGGGTTTTCAGGGGCTGTAAGCCGTAATCATCAAAATTGAAATAAATAAACACTTGAAATATATCACACTCTGTGTAATGAATCTATATAATATATGGATTTCACTTTCTGAAATGAGTGACAAAAAATGTTGAACTTTTTCATGATATTCTTATTTTTGGAGATGTACCTGTATTAGGGAAATACACTTGTGAAAGTCAGTGGTTGGCTGTGACAAAAATGCTTTGTTTCCCTGACCAGTGAGCACCCCAGGATCCACTCTGTACATGTACAAGTACATTTTCAATCCAAGGATTTATGGTGGAACAGAAACAGCACGAAAACACTGTTCCAACACTTTTTTTGGAAAATCCACAGAATATGTGTGTGGGTCTATTCTGATGCTTTAGAAAATTATATGAATCACTTTATAAATCACTGGTTTGACAATGCACTTGAATATGTTGAGATTTTGGATCTTGGGGTCCACTTGACCTGCATCCACAATATAAACACAACATGCTGAGGGCGGCTAACCCCGGCATGTGGAAGCAGATTCTAGAAAGAAATTACACACAACTTAATGCACAGCACCAAAGTGCAACACGTACACAAACCAGAACTTTAACCAGGATTGGCATATTTCATCATTTTGCTCTCACAAGCCAATACTTAGGACAACGCAAGCGCGAATCAGCAGAGTTGACTATTAGCTAGTTAGCTACTAGCTAACACTGGTTAGCCAGCACAGGATGGCATTGTATTGCTCAAAAAAGTGAGCTTACCACCAACAGGATAAATAAGCGAAAAGATGCACAATATCACAAATCACTCACCATCGATGGTTCTCTCACTTTCATCTTCACCTTGTCCGTAGTCTGGTTCTATGCTGGGCTGCCATTTGTTTCGGTGTGGGGTACCTCCATATCCCTCTGGATACTGATATCTGCCACCAAGCACAGAAAACTTCGCACCTCTTTGTTGGACCACAGTGTAGATTTCCGCGAAACCTACAACGCCATCTCTATTAATATCATGTTTACTCGGTGACCGAGTTTACTCTGTGAACTTTTGCAAATGGCGGTTTGGCGATTCTTCAGAAGACGGATGCTTTCATGACGTTACGCCCTGACCAATCAGTGGCCTGCAGTCTGTTGATGTCACATTTTCGGCTCGACTTAGCGCGGCTGTACCCTGGCCTTGAGTCGGTACTAAAAAAGTACCTGGTACCAGGTACCAGGTACTAATGCAAAAGGCTACAAACCGAGCCGAGTAGAGCTGAGTAGGGCCAAGTGGGTACTAGTGGAAAAGGGCCATTATACTCCCACGTGAGTGTAGTCCTATTTTTCCTTGTTTAAGTCTCCCTCCTAATTCTCTGCTCTTGTTTCTCTTCTCAGGCTGTGTATTTCCCTGGTGAGTGGTTTTTGTTTTTCCTTTTGCAAAAGTGCTCTTTTGCATTAATAAAATTCAAACCAAACTTGCTATTCTGTGTCATAGTGTGTTTCCTCTATTGTCATTCCCTGCACGTGAGCTGTCAATAATTGACAATCATGACAGAACGAGCCAACCACGGCGCAAGCTCAGCGGGAGTGGCATCAGCGGAGTACTCCGCTTTAGACTGATTAGATGCCACAGAGAGGCAGGTGTCTGTGCTTACTCAGCAGCTGCAAACCATTACGCAACTGCTGGGCATGGTCACCGAATAATTGGGCCATTTGTCTCAGCTGGTTTCCATCCCCTCGCCTGCCGCCCCAGTTTCTTCCATTGTGCGCTGAACCACCTCCGTTCCCTCACCTGCCCTGTACACGGGGAAGGTGGAGGAATGTAAGGAGTTTTTGTTCCAGGTTCGCTGTATTTGGGCCAGGTTGGGGGGAGTACCCGGATGACACAGCAAAAATTCATTTTATGACTCTCCTGCTCTGGGACAGGGCCCTCATCTATGACCAAGCTATCCTCGACAGTCCGGAGGGTCCCACTTATTCATTTGAGAGATTTGTGGCCAAATTCACTCGAGCATTTAACCATACAGAAAGCGAGGGGAATATCATGAGCCGATTAATGTCACTCCGTCAGGGGGGCCGGTCTGCTGCCAACTACTCTGGAGTTCCGGGTCATCATGGCGGACTCGGGATGGTATGACATTTCATTACAAAGTGTCTTCCTCCAGGGTTTAAATGAACACCTCCGAGATGACCTAGCGGTTCATGCAGTCCCGTCCTCCTTGGACGGTCTAATTGATCAGGCTGTCAGTCTCAACAACCAATACCGCGAGTGTGCAAAGGAGCGCAAGGCCTCCTCCAACCTGCCCAGTGCGCGCACTCCCTCTTCGGTTTCTGACACAGGTGGAGCCGATTCCTCCTTCGAGCCAATGGAGCTTGGCCGAGTCCGGCTGACTCTGGAAGAGTGCCAGAGGCAGAGGAGAGTCGGCGCCTGCATGTATTGTGGTTCCCTAAAGCACGCACTGCAGGAGTGCCATCTGAAGCCTATAAGATGCGGCCCTTCAGCATCTGTGGGGGGTTTGACGGGCAGGAAATCTTTTCATTCCCCCGGTAGTTTCTCTATTTTGGCCCTCATTCAGTTGCCGGAGGTCGAGAGGAGAACTATGGCATTAATTGATTCAGGGGCAGAGCAGAATTTCATTTCTGCGCGCTTCATGCAGGATGTAGGCATCCCCACAATCAAATTGCCCATTTCCCTTAATGTGACTATATTGTCAGGCAAAATTGTGGCCACCATTACCGATAAAATGGCGTCAGTGTCCGTCCTTCTTTCTGGCAACCACTGGGAGACTATTTCGTTCTATACTCTCCCTAAATCTGGTCACCCGGTGGTTCTCGGTTACCCATGGCTCCGGAAACACAACCCTATTATTAACTGGGCAAACAAGTCCATCTCTTCCTGAAGCCCGTATTTTTGGACATCTTGTCTCAGCTTGGCCAAGTGTTCACCTACGCTGTCCATCTCTTCCCCTCCGTTAGAGCCACCGGACCTCAGCCTAGTGCCCGAGGTCTATCATGACCTCGAAGAGGTCTTTAGCAAATCTAGAGCGCTTTCTTTACCTCCCCATCGTTCTTACGACTGTGCTATAGACCTTCTCCCGGGTGCGTGGCTGCCGTCCAGCCCGCTCTACAGTATTTCTGGGCCGGAGAGGGAGGTGATGGAGAGCTACAATAAAGATTCTCTGAACACCGGCCTAATTTGGCTTTCATCGGCTCCTCTTGGGGCAAGATTCTTTTTTGTCGGGAAGAAGGACGGTTCCCTATGCCCGTGCATTGATTATTGTGAGCTCAATGCCATTACAATTAAGGACAAATATCCTCTGCCTCTGATAAACTCTGCGTTTGAGCTCCTTCAGCACGTGTGAGTATTTACTAAATTGGACTTGTGGAACGCATATCATCTGGTTCGCATTCGCGAAGGGGATAAGTGGAAGACGGCCTTTAAAACACAACTGGGGCAATTTGAATATCTGGTGATGCCATTTGGGCTCACCAAATCCCCCACTGTCTTCCAACGTATGATCAATGACTCCTCTGCAATATGGTCAATCAATTTGTTTTCGTTTATCTCGATGACATTTTGATTTTTTTACGCACGCCAGAGGAACTCGCAGTCCATGTCCGTGCCGTTTTGCAACGGCTCCTGGAGAATCAGCTTTATGTTAAAGCCGAGAAGTGTGAGTTTTCTACCCGCTTCTTTCCTGGGTTTTATTGTGGCTGAAGGAGAGCTGAGGGCTGACCCGGTCAAGGTAGAGGCTGTGCTAAAATGGCCTACACCCCACTCCCACAAGGAGCTTCAACGCTTCTTGGGGTTTGCGAATTTTTATTGCCATTTCATTAGAAACTATAGCGGGGTAGCACAGCCTCTGACCCAGCTGGCCTTGATAAAAGTGCCCTTTAGCTGGTCCAAGGCAACTGAACAAGCCTTTCACATACTGAGGAGTTTGTTCTCCAATGCCCCTATCTTGGCCCTCTGCTTTTGAAACAGTGAACCTCCTCACCAACCACATCATCAGGTGGCACAATATTCCCATGGACATTGTGTCTGACGGGGGCCCGCAGTTCACCTCTCAAATCTGGAAAGCCTTCTGCCGCTCCTTTGGTGCCACTGTCAGTCTCACATCTGGGTACCATCCACAGAGTAACGGGCAGGCTGAGTGTGCCAACCAATGCTTGGAGGCCACCCTTAGGTGCGTGGCAGCCTCCAACACAAGTTCATGGAGTACCCACCACACCTGGTTGGAGTACTCCCACAACTCTGAAATCTCAACGGCCACCAGGTTGACCCCATTTGAGGCATCCATGGGTTACACCCCTCCTTTGCTACCTATGGGGGAGAGGGACGTGGCAGTTCCATCGGTGGGGGCCTACGCATGCCACTGTCACCAGCTATGGAAAACCGCTTGTGCTGCCCTTGCCCGGTCAGCCAAACATAATCGCCAATACGCTGACTGCAGGTGAGCTCCGGCTCCAAAGTATTCCATCAGGCAGCAGGTGTGGTTATCAGCAGACCAAGTGCCATTGAGGACTGAGTCCAGGAAGCTTTCTCCTCGTTTCCTGGATCCATTTTCCTTCTCCAAGATCGTCAACAACGTCACGGTCCACTCAAAGCTCCCTCCGGCGATGCGGATGCACACCACCTTCCACGTCTCCAAGATCAAACCCCTCTCCACCAGCCCTCTCTGTCCCTCGCCCCCCCCAAGCTGCCTCCTCCCCCTCGGACCTTCGACGGCCAGACCACCTACATGGTCCAGAGGATTCTGGACATTCACTGTTGGGGCTGGGGGCTCCAATATCTCGTCCACTGGAAGGGCTACAAACCAGAAGAAAGGTCGTGGATTCCTGGTTTCAAGTTCCACGACAAGGGGATAGTCTGGACCTTTCACAAGGCACATCCCACCAAGCCCAGTGGACCGCCAGGAGGCGTTCCTTGAGTGGGGTGGGGGCACTGTCATGGTCTGGTGAGCGCACTCCTCCCCCGCCTGTACGGTTCAACCTTCACCTACTGCGCGGCCAATCATCTCCACCTGCGTGATGAGACGCACCTGTTCCTCTTACTCACTAGCGCTTAAATAGATCTTCTCTTCAATGCCCCGGCGCTGGCTCGTTGGGTATACTACCTGCTTCAGCAGTAAATGTAATTCATCCTTAAACTTGAAAAACCCTTTAATCTTTTGCTTACCTTGCTTACCTTTTCACAGGTTGCTACTGTAGGATCATATTATATATATTATATTGGGATGGCGGTGCCCTAAGCTAGGGAGGGGTGATACCTTGCCTTTGGGGGGTGGCGTCACCTCGGGTATATAAGCCAGTAGTGGGAGGCATACTGCCTTTTCGCTGTGGCTCCTGTACTCATTGTAGGGACTCCCATGTGTAGATAGTTCGTGTATAATAAAACTTATAAAACGTCACCTCGCCTCCTCATTATTTGGACAAAACATTTGGAGACAAGGATATACGGAGATGGAGAGGGCTGTGAACATGCTTCGTCCATTTTTGGAGGCTCTGGGTGAGCTGTTGGTCCCTTGGGCCAGGTGGTTTGTGGCCTTTGTTGGCGTTAGACGTCGGCCACCTGGACAAATTGAGAGCGAGGGCTATTCTGGTCCATAACCTGGATATGGAGGGCCAGAGGATCTTGAGCACGCTGGGAGGAGGTGACAATTATGATGAGGTCATGAGGCTCATGGCCGGCTACTTTTGCACCCCAGAAAACATCATTATGCGGCACATCCAGTTCCAACAACGGCTCCAGCGACCCGGAGAGTCGGTCCAACAATTCATGGCAGACCTTCGACAGCTGGCGGGTGAGTGCAGGTTTGGGGCTCTGGAAGAGGAGATGGTCCGCGACCAATTGGCCGAGCACGTGGCCTACTCCTCGGCAGGGTTTGCCTGCTAACTCATGCTGGTGAGCTAACCTTGCTAGCGGCCTTACAGCTAGCGCAGCAACACGAGGCAGCGGAACGGCTGGCAAAACACCTCAAAGATAATGAAGCCCTGCCTAAAGACGACGCATGTGGGAAGACCTTGGCCTTGGATTTGGACGATGGAAGCGACGACGAGTATGCGGCCATTGTCAAAATACGGTCCACCCCGGGGATGCCGAAATTCTACAGCTGTGGATCCAGCAGGCACTGCTACCGAGCCAGGGAGCGCACAGCAAGGGGCAAGCATTGTGGACGGTGCGGTCTACTCCATCACTTCGCCAGAGTTTGCCGCAACTTTGACAAGGAGGAACGGAAGCCAGCTAAGGACAGCGTTAAGAAGAAGGCACCCACAGTGGTTCATACGGTCTCGCCCAACATGGACGGTAGTTGTGATATTGTGTTGGACGGGACACCGATACCGATGTTGGTGGACACAGGGTCAGCGGTCTCAGTTCTGAACTTGGACACTGTAAGATGGTGTTTTCCCCACTACACAGTGAGTAAAACCAACATAGCTTGCTACGGTTATAGCAGTTATCCTCTGGATGTTGTGGGCTCGGTGTGGCTGTTGGTGAGGTACAAGGAGGCCTCCATGTGCGCCGTCAAGCTCATGGTGTCTAGGGATGGAAATAACCTGATGGGCTGTGAATTATTTTGCGGGCTCGGTTTCTCCATCACTTGCGGAGGAGTGGAGGAGTGGTCAGGTGGTGGCCTATGAGACTGGCCTTTCTACGTGGGAAGTGGCAATGAAGTGTGGGACTTAGGGTGGCCCATTCTGGGTGAAGAGGGACACCACAGGCACCATAGTACGCCGACAAGGCAAGGGTCCTGTGACAGTGTTTGTGGTCCCACAGACGGTGGACTCGAATGGCATGGTTTGACCCCTGCGGTGGCGGAAAGGTCCAAAGAGCGTGAGCTACAGGGCTCTGTTGGCCAACTAGATATGGCTGCTAAGCCAACAGTGGCTGGTGCCGCTCCAGCGCATCAACATTATTACCATCTAGCAACCGCGGTACCATGAGATGGCACGGACCCTGGCTGTACCGACATCAAAAGCAAGGGACATGGCTCGAGTCAACTTGGCAAACCACTGAGGAGTCATAAGGTTGCCAGATCGTGACACAGACGATGGAGGAAGCCAGTGAGCACTCCCTTGGGTGAGGGTGATGACGTCCGCCCTAGGGATGAGCCTCGGCTTGGTTGGGTGCACAGTTCCAGGAAACTAACAGCTGGACAGGATAATCTGCGGGTGGTCCAGTCTGGTGGTGATGGGTACCTGAGTTTGACTGATGGGTCGAGACGGCATCCCAACGAGCTGCGAGGTTGGAGCAGAAAAGGGCGTCTATGCAGCCCGTCTCCTGTCATGAAGAAGTGGAGACCCTCTGGAAGTGGGCTGGACGGACACTCTGGGGGGGGCCTTTGGGAGACCCAGGTTAGATTGTGAATGAGGCCTTACGGTGTGTCTGTTTTGGTTCATTTAAAATGTGTCTGATACTGTTATTATTGTGGGTTCGAGATATGTTCTGTTTAAAAAAAAAAAAGAAACACGGCTTTGTCAATATGGTAATGCAAATGTTGTGTTATTGCCTGTTTGACCATTTGATTTTGTGCACTGGACCACCGTTGTGTGTGTGTATGTCTTGTGACTGAATGGTTTGTGTGTGTTGTAGGTGCAGTAACACATGGGTGTGACTGTTGGAGTGAGGTCTGTGTGTATTCATTGCCCTATTTTACTGTAGACTGTATATTTCTTTTTCGGGGATCTCTGTGTTTATTGTACATATTAGGGATGGGCATAATTTACCGATTAACCGATAATTGATCATTAAGAATTTCACCGAGGAAGTTCATTTTCGTCGACAAACCGTTTTTTTTTTTTAAACAATCCGAGGTTATTAGGCCTAGTGCACGGCCGTCCTCAAACAATGCAATGGCAAAATTTGGGCACCAGGGGGCAACATTACACCATCGCCGTACCCTGGCGTGCCTCAGTTGATACATGCGCGCTTCCGTAGGGCAATCGCCAAATCATGAAGCGGTTACGGCGAAGTGTTGCGTGGGACCATTTCAATTTAAAAAATGACCAGGTGTACTGCAATCACTGCAATGCAGCATACAAATATACCTCATCGACAGGGTCCATGGAACACCCTTATTACGCGAAGAAACCGCCAACAGTGGTTGCGCGCTGAGTAATGGCGGTCGGTGAAGATTCTTTTTTTTTTTTTTCAGAAACTTTATTGAGAAGGTCATGAAGATTCGGTAGAAGACACACACACACGTGTGTGTAAGTGTACATACATACGTAGATGTAAATAAAGTGTACATAAATATGTTTTTAGAACTCTTTTATTCTTATAACAAGATATGTAACTCAAGATGAAAATGATTTACTGCACAGGTTAATGAGAGCTTTACTGCTCCTCAGGTGCTAGAGGCGCAGGATCGTCGAGGGAAGCTGCAGGAGGCGGCGTAGTGGCTCGACGGGAAGACTATTTCGCACAAAATGGCACAAGAGAACAGCAAAAAGTTCCGCGCGGCTAGACTAAGTAACACGAGCGATAGAGCAATGAATGCGGTCTTCGTTTGTTGGGTGGCCGCTCGGCAGGGACAGAAGCTGGGTAAAACGTCTCGGCCAATCAGCTTGCGGGGTGAAACGTCTCGGCCAATCAGCTTGCGAGATTCCCGAGCCGAGCCAACCCGAGAACAGCGAACAGAGAGAGAGGGATTTGAGAGAGAGAGGTGGATTTGAGTTGTGCGGCTAATGTAGTCTACCTGCCTTGTTACGTACCTAAAAATGTTAATGATTAACCGATTATTAATCATTAATTCTCCCGACGATCGGTGAAGAAAATTTCACCGAATGCCCATCCCTAGTACATATCCTACAAGTTATGGGGTCGGGCATCGCCTTCGTTTATTTTGTAATTACTTGTATATGTATAAGTGTTTATTTTATTGGGATTGATTTAGTTTGGTGTGTGGCCCTTTTTTATTTTCACTGACTGTGAAAATATATATATTTATTATTATATAATTATTATAGATATAAATATTTGTATTTATATTTTGAACCAACCTTAACACCGTCATGACTATTCCTACCAAACTAAATTACTTATTATAAAGCCTGATGTAATGAATAAAGCCACGACAGACCTCAGTTTTAATAAAAAATTGCATTCATTTACCAAAATATAAAATGATTCTGCCTGGTTGATTTTACTGTAGTCAATTTTCCTGACAGAAAACAAACAATCTGACTCATGTTAATGTGCCTCAAAATGTGTCTTAACATGAAACGTTAGCTCACTTAACCATTAATATTATAGCATACACCATGCATAAAATGAGTTTGATACATCTTTCCAGTCTTACCTACCAGTGAGCTGCTGTTGCTGAGACTTTTTTATCTTCACTAAATTACATATACAGCCAAGTGACTGAACATTACTGAAGGCATGTCAATGTGACTTCCCCTCTGATATTATAGCTTACCTTTATCAATTTGTGAATCAAAGCACCATTGCCTGCCGCTGCACTGTTTTCAAATGTGACCGATGGCTATCGGATGTGTGCATGCATTCGTGAGGTCCAATGGGACAGTGTAATTGTAAACAATGGTTCCGCCTGCTGCTGCTGTAGTTGATAAAGTGGCAAAAATTATGCCCACCCCCCCAGCTCTGCCATTGGTGTAGGGCTGCCACACCAATTTTTTTTTTTTTTTTGCCGCCACACCAAGCTGCACTGCTGAAGAAGTGATTCAAAGTTGGTGAGCCCTTGAACGCCCCCTACTGGCCTGGAGCTATAAGTGTTTGCCTTGTGTGCCAGCACAACTCCTCTGACTATTACAAATTTTATTAATTAAAAAAGGATTAAACAGAAGAAGATGGATGGATGGAAAAAAAATTAAGGGTTTGCAGCTGCCCCCCCTTCCAGCTGAAGGTGTCCTCGGCAATGGCCTATATGGCCTATGCTTTGGGCCGGCCCTGCGAGTGTGATGCGTATCACAGTCGTAGTTACTATATTCATTGATACCATATGACCTCTCATCTAATATTGCTCTTATACAACAGTTCCACAAGCACAATGTATTAAATGACAGTAATACTGGACAAAATATTATGATTTGTTTGTTTAACCAGCGATTTTGTGCTGCTGAGAAAAAAAAAAATTCTGGCTTCTAAATGTAGCCAGTATGTTGCTAAACATCTCAATCAGCATGAAGACGTCTATTGTCATTTCACACATACACATGTAAACAAATTAAATACTGTCAAGTGCAAAAGTAAGTGTGTGTAAAACATATCTGTCACCTGTTGAGTCAGTACCACGAAGGACTGAGATCAAAATATGGCCAATGCTGGTGGCTAGTTAGTATGCTAGCGATTTCCATTCAGCACACTTCGCTCACTTTTTCTTGGCATTTTCAGATGAAACAAAGAGTCCGTCACCACAAAGGTATTGTGATTTGCCAATCGAGAAAATGAATCCAACTCTAGCACTGCCTATTTTTTTTAAACAGACGTGAAATAGCATAACAATGTTTACACAAGGGCAGACTTTGTAAACTGAATAGTTTTATTTCAAAAGGGTGGGACTTCCGGGTCAAGTAAGAAATCTTTTCAAACAGTGCCTCACTGTGGAAATTAAGGTATCCAACACAGTATTTCAATTCTCACTGAGAGTTGGCAATAAATTGCTTAGTTATTAACAGTGTTGGGTGTAACACCACTACTTTTGCAGTAATGTGCTGTGTAACAAAATTACTGTTTAAAAATTCAGTAAAGCGTTACAGTTACTGAAATTTGATCAGATGGGTTACTCGTTTTATTAATATGGATAGATATTTTAGAGCAAATAGATGATCATACAACTTGCAGATGCTAGACACCCTCCTCATCAGCTGCCAACTGGGGATGAATACATAGTTTCGGTGGCTATTGGCGGGACTGCCATCCCCAGCGCTGCCAGCAGTCTCAAGCCACTGGAGGTTGTCATAGCAAAGGCAAGCAAATAAATAAGCAAATAAATATAAACTGACCCAACCGTAACTGACACAGCTATAACACAATCTCCCTCACGGGTCATTTCCTGTCCTGCCCCAGTTCACATCACAACCTGGTGAAGAAATGCCGTGGAGGTGGCGACTTCTCATATCGAGCCCTGATCACTGGTTGTCAGAGCAGTGAGTAGCCCCCAGTATTTTTTGAGCAAGAAGCTCGCATTTAATGTCTGCATTAAATGCATTTAAAGATTTTTTATGCACAGAGAAAAAGTGACTGTGATTTGTTGCAGTAAAGACCAGCTTCTTCTAAGCAGTGAACTTTCATTTATCTGTGCTTTCTATTTTATTTTATCTCATTCATTTACATGCTGTTGTGATGTGCAACTATTTCATGGAAGTAAATCCTCTAAATATGCATTTTTAATGGGCTGGTCCAGGGGTGTCAAACATATGGCTCATGGGTCTAAAATTTTCTTTGTGAATTCACGGCTTTATTTCTAGTAAATTTCTGACTTTCTACTGATTACAATGGTTTGTGTAAATCTGAGACATTTTTTTTTCTCTGTAAGATGAGACTTTTCTTATCAGTTTTCTTTTTCTTCTTTTTTCTGATGAGAACAAGGGCCCTTGATCTTGCTGTGTGTAAGATGATTTAAGTATGCATTTAAAAGTAACATGAAAGTTACTTTTCCAAGTAACTAGTTACTTCAATCATGCAGTAACTCAAAAGTAACTCAGTTACTTTTGAAAAGAACTAATAACTGTAGCTAGTTAATATTTCTTAGTAACTTGCCCAACACTGGTAATTAATGATTACATGAACACGTTTGAAGCAGAGTGATACATCCATCCATCCATCCATCTTCCTCCTCTTAATTCTTTTTGGGTTGCGGGTGGAGGGGCTGGAGCCTATCCCAGCATCTTTGGGCAAGAGGCAGGGTACACCCTAGACAGATTGCCAGTCCATTGCAGGGCCAACACAGAAAGGCAGACAACCATTCACTCTCACATTCATACCAAAGGACAATTTAGAATCCCCAGTTTGATGCCAGTTAACCTAACTTGCACGTTTTTGGCATGTGGGAGGGAACCGGAGAAATCCCGGAGTAAACCCACGCAGACATGGGGAGAACATGCAAAATCCACACAGATCACTGTTGGTCGGGGGCTGGGATTGAACCCAGGATCCCCTGGCCAAGGGTGAGTTGTTGTGCTGCTGCAGTGCTATCCACTCCGCCACCATGCTGTCCTAGAGTGATACGTATCCAGTGAAAAGTTGGAGTGCAGTTATCATGGCATATAGTAACTCCTGGAATCCCTACTGTCCAATCAAATTGCTCAGTCAGAACTAACTGTTGTATAAATTGAATTAGGTGATCGATGGGTATACTGGAGGTCCCAGGTTCAAATCTTGCCAGGGAAGTCTTATTCTACTGAAGTACAATATACCGCTCTTGTGCATTTCAAAGCAACACTGAATTATTTTCACCTTAAAATGATGTTTACAAAATTATCTTGATGGTACATGAACTTTTGACCAGGTGAATGTCACTTCCCCAATAGCCTGAATGGGCACACATTGTCTGCAACAATTCAATTTTCAATTCGATTCAATTCAATTCAATTCAGCTTTATTTATATAGTGCCATATCACAACAAAAGTCATCTCATAGCACTACCAAATGCAGGGGAAACCCCACAATTGCAGAAAGACCCAGCAATCAGATGATCCCCTGTGAGCAAGCACTTAGCGACGGTGGAGAGGAAAAACTCCCATTTAACAGGAAGAAACCTCTAGCAGAACCAGGCTCAGGGAGGGGCAGTCATCTGCTGTGACTGGCTGGGAGTGAGGGGATAGAGAGGATGAAGAGAACAGACATAAAGAACATGAATGGTGAGAAGCCAAGTACATTATTGGAGGTCACCCGGCAGTCTGAATCTATTAACAGCAAAACAAAAGGGGGGTTAAGAGACACAAGATCCCTCCCTAATCGTACGCTAAGGAGAAGAAGGATTTTAAACTTAATTCTAAATTCTATGGGAAGCCAATGAAGGGAAGCCAGAACCGGAGAGATATGATCTCTCTTTCTAGAACTAGTTAAAACTCTTTCAGCAGCATTTTGGATCAACTGAAAACTTTTTAAAGATATTTTAGGACAACCGGATAATAACAAGTTACGTACAATAATATAATCTAGAGTTGACAAAGGCGTGGATCAGTTTCTCAGCATCATTCAGAGACAAGATGCTCCTAATCTTGACAATAGAGGGCAGTCTTAGAAACAAATTTAACATGTGAGTTAAAGAACAGATCTTGATCAAAAATAACTCCAAGGTTCCTCACAGAACTATTCAGAGTGAGAGTAGCAGCATCCAAATAAGAGTTTGATTTGGAAAGGAATTTCTAAGGTTTTTTGGACCAACAACAATGATTTCAGTCTTCTCTGGGTTTAATAGCAGAAAATTACAAGTCATCCAGGCTTTGATTTCCTTAAGACAGGCATCTAACTTGGCTAATTGATTACAATCATCGGGCTTCATTGACAGGTATAATTGTGTGTCATCTGCATAACAATGAAAATGTATACAGTGCTTTCTAATGATATTGCCTAACGGAAGCATATATAAACTGAAAAGAGTAGGGCCTAACACAGATCCCTGTGTGACTGAGCTTAGAGTTGGAAGAAAACTCATCATTGATGTGACCAAACTGAAGTCTGTCGGGCAAATAAGATCTAAACCACTGCAGCAAAGTTCCATTCAGTCCAACATAGTGTTCTAGTCTATCAAGTAGAATGTCATGATCAATAGTATCAAAGGCTGCACTAAGATCTAAAAGGACAAGTACAGAAACAAGTCCATTATCAGATGCAATAAGGAGGTCATTAGTGACCTTCGCTAAGGCTGTTTCAGTGCTGTGATGAACTCTGAACCCAGATTGAAACTCTTCAAATAAACCATTTCCCTGCAAGTGGTCAAACAATTGTGCAGCAACAACTCTTTCTAAGATTTTTGAAATGAAAGGCAGATTAGAGACTGGTTGATAGTTAGCCAAAACTCCTGGATCGAGCGTTGGCTTTCTGAGTAAGAGTTTAATTACAGCAATTTTAAAAGCCTGCGGTACATAACCCAAAGTTAAAGAAGAATTAATTATATAAAGAATATGGCTACCAATAATTGGGAAGACTATTTTAAATAACCTAGTAGGAATAGGGTCTAAAAGACAAGATGAAGGCTTAGATGAGGAGATTATTTTATCAAACTCTAAAAAGTCAATTGGAGTAAACCTACTGTATCTAAACAGATATCAATTGAAGGAGATGTAGTAGTTAATGTACTTAAGTTTACGGTGGGAAGAATCTGACTGATTTTATCTCTAATAGATAAAATTTTATGATTGAAAAAGTTCAAAAAGTCCTGACTAGAAAGCTCAAGGGGGATGCGAGGATTGACCGAGTCCTGACTCTTTGTCAGCCTGGCTATAGTGTTGAAAAGAAACCTGGGGTTATTCTTATTCTGTCCTATTAATGCAGAGTAATAACTTGTTCTAGCTTTTCTAAGAGATTTTTTATAAATTAAGAGATGATTTCTCCACACTAAATAGAATTCATCTAAATTAGTAGAACGCCATTTTCTTTCTAATTGACGAGTCTTCTGTTTTAAGCTACGAGTTTCTGTGTTAAACCAAGGGGTTATAAATCTCTGGTTAGACTTTGTCATGCGGTGGCCCTCGCGAGCCACCTATAAGACGCACACAAGTCACCAGTGAGTTTTACAGTGAGTTTATTACGGTGAAAAAAGGTGTTCACACAAGCTGCTGCGATAATGACAGAGTCTTCGCAGAACAGGAAGCATAGGGCTATACAGCACACTACAGGTCCAAAGCAGGAGACAGTCACACACAGTCAGGCTTGGTAATAATTAGCCACACGGGCTGCTAAGGCAGGGACTTACAGAACAGTTAACACCCGGGGGGAATAAGGCTAACGAGCTCACTTACTGGTCCCGGTGAAAGACGGTCAAGCCCCAAGGCAGCCAAGGTGAGAATATAGTCCAGGCATCCGTGACGATGGGTGAACAGAATAGCGATCAAATAACGATCATGCGATCAGACACTGCTGCGTCGTAATGACGCTAACACACAGCTTAAATAACCAGGGACTGATGACAGAATGACACACAGCTGACCGACCGTTGACAGGCGGAAACCCCTCCGAGCACTTTCACAATAAGAGCCCGGAGAGGCCAAAATACCGCCCGCAGCTGTCAAGGCCGGCAGCGAGACATAACTTTAACCCGAGCGCGATAAGAACCGACGCTCGGGTCATAACAGTACCCTCCCTCCACGGGCGGACTCTGGACGCCCCAAGGGACCCCCCCCCCCCCCCCCAGGGTGGGAGGTAGGGGGACAGGTACGGAGGGAGAGAACCAACCAACAAAAACAAGACAAGACCAAACAAGAAATGCATACAAACACATGACTCACGGGGAAAAAAAAAAAAACAAGACTAAGACCAGACAAAAAAACATACAGGAAATACATGACTCTAGGAAAAAACAAGACTAAACAAGGCTATGACAAGACTAAGACTCAATACAGGAAATACATGACTCTAGGAAAAAAAACAAGACTAAGACCAGACAAGAAATACATACAGGAAATACATGACTCTGGGAAAAAAAAAACAAGACTAAGACCAGACAAGAAATACATACAGGAAATACATGACTCTAGGAAAAAACAACAAGACTAAGGAAAAGAAAACACATGACAAAACAAGTCTAAGACAAGACTGAGACTCACAAGGGAAAAAAAACAAGAGACAAAAAAAAATGCTCTAACCTGACTATGGCAAGGACTCACAAGGTAACAAGAAAAATACTCGAACTTGACTAAGACAATGACATACAAAGAAACAAGGGGTAAACAAAAATTGCTCGGACTTAACCGTGATCAAGACTAAGGCTTAGGCTACAACAAAAAACAAGAGGCAATCTAAAATTGCTCAGACCAGACTAGGACTATGACTTGGAAAACAAGAAAAAAAAAAAACAAAACAAGAGGCAATCTAAAATTGCACAGACCTGACTAAGACTATGACAAAACAAAGAAACACGAGACAATTAAAAAAAATTGCTCGAACTTGACCTGACTAAGACTATGACTTGGAAAACAAGAAAAAAAAAAACAAAACAAGAGGCAATCTAAAATTGCACAGACCTGACTAAGACTATGACAAAACAAAGAAACACGAGACAATTAAAAAAATTGCTCGATCTTGACCTGACTAAGACTATGACAAACAAGAGGCAATCTAAAATTGCTCAGAACAGACTAAGACTATGACAAAACAAAGAAACACGAGACAATTAAAAAAAATTGCTCGAACTTGACCTGACTAAGACTATGACTTGGAAAACAAGAAAAAAAAAACAAAACAAGAGGCAATCTAAAATTGCACAGACAGAACAGACTAAGACTATGACCTTGAAAACAAGAGGCAATCTAAAATTGCTCAGACCAGACTAGGACTATGACTTGGAAAACAAGAAAAAATTACAAGATATACATGACAAGAATTGGCACCATATGGGCCCACAGAAAATCTCACAGTACATGAACGGTCAGGTGGCCTGCCCCAGTCCCATGCCCCCAGGAATACGTCCTCTGGTGGCCGAACCAGGTCACCCCGTAACCCACACAGTATATTGGGTGGCCAACCCAAGACGCCGAATGCTCCAAGCAGTTCCTCGGGTGGCCGACCCGCATACCACAACCAGCAGGACCGTGGAGGGATTGCGTGCAGCCGCTCACCTGAAAACAAAACAGGAGAGCGCCGATCTGTCAAACAAAATCCACCAATGGCCCCCAGCTGGTGGCTCCTGAGAGGGGGACAACCAAAACCCTGGGCCCCCTCGCATCCTGATTGGGTCGCAGCCGCACCTGCGCTGGACCCCCACTGGACCTCGTCGGACCCCGATTGGGTCAGGACGGACCCAGATTGGGTCACCGCTGCACCCACGTTGGACCCCGACCGGGTCTCCTCGACCCACACGTCGGACCCCGACTGGGTCAGGACGGGCCCAAATTGGGTCACCGCTGCACCCACGTTGGACCCCGACCGGGTCTCCTCGGCCCACGCGTCGGACCACGACCGGGTCTCCTCGGCCCACGCGTCGGACCACGACTGGTTCAGGACTGCTCCGGCGACAACCTCCATCTCCGAACCTGGAACCCCCGGTCCCGTGACTTTGACTGGCTCCGGACCGGCAACGCTGTGGAGGTGCTCAGAACACAAAGGAGAACCGGGATCAGTTCCACCGGCAGCGCCAGAGCCCAGCGAGACGAGCTCGGGTGCAGCGGCCGGCTGCCCCTCACTCGCCTCCCCATGAGGCAGGCAAACATGCTCAAACACACCATACAGGAAAACAAGAAAGAGCACTTGCCTGCACTCGGGCTCTGGAGCCGTCCAGGACTTCGCCGATCCAGGTTCATGAAGAAACTCGTCGTCGGGCTCCCACTCGGCTGTGTTGGGTTCCACAGCCGGCCTGATGGTCTCTGCAGCTGGATCCTCATGCACTCGCGTCCACGCCAATAACCCGTATGGCGTGGGGGTAGAGGACCCTGGACCTGCTGACTCGGGCTGCATCCCTGAGGAACCCTGGGGACGCTCTCTCGTCGGCTCTGGCTCCTCACAGCAGTCCGTTCTCCTCCTCTGTCCAAAGCAAGGCTGCAGGACCGGGACATCTCCCAGAGCTGCAGGCCTCCCCCTCGTTCGACGGCGTGGGACTGATGCCGAGGACCGCTCCGCAGGAGGAGACACAGAGGCAGCAGGTTTAATATAACAGGCTACAGCTGGGGAAAGAAACTCAGGGAGCTGCGATCCCTGAGCTTCACCCCCAGGAGTCAGACAAGACAGATCACTATTATTACTAGGACAGTGAACTTGGACTTGCCTGTCTCCCGGGGGGAGGATGTTGTCAGCTGTAGCGGGCGTTGCTCCTTCCCTCGCTCGCTGGATGGAAAAGGATCCAAGAACGGAGCCCACCGGCACAGGACTCAGCTCACTCTCAGCAGCTGGCTGGTTGAGGGGGTCATCCCGGCAGCCCGGAACTGGATCCGGAGCTGGAGCTTGCCGAAGATGCGCCCGGCCGTGACGCCGACGCCTTCGCCGGCCCCCAGATGGTGCGAACTCCCGAAATGGATTGGAAGCAGGATCAGGATCCATAGGCGAAAAGCAGGAGTGCCTCTTCACCTGCTTCATGCCGCGTTCCTCCTCCATCATCAGGAACAGTTCGCGTTGTGCGGCGATGTCCTCCCTCCTCGTGTCGACTTCCGGGTGGTTGGCGAAGCAGGGAGAGAGGTTACAGAGCACATCTTCGGTGGCGTCCAGGTACCAATGTATGCCGGGGGCGTAGTCCAACATGGAAGCGGAGATGAGTAACTCATCTACCGCTTCCAAGACACACGTCAGCAGGTGACTCCTCGGTGACGGCATTCCTCGCATACAAAGGTCCCAGACAGGGACAAGCAACGTCCAAAACTCAAACTCACCGGTGAAAAGCGTCTCAAAATGGCGTCACCGTAAACGCCGTTTGGGCAGCAGTGTACTGTCATGTGGTGGCCCTCGCGAGCCACCTATAAGACGCACACAAGTCACCAGTGAGTTTTACAGTGAGTTTATTACGGTGAAAAAAGGTGTTTACACAAGCTGCTGCGATAATGACAGAGTCTTCGCAGAACAGGAAGCATAGGGCTATACAGCATACTACAGGTCCAAAGCAGGAGACAGTCACACACAGTCAGGCTTGGTAATAATTAGCCACACGGGCTGCTAAGGCAGGGACTTACAGACCAGTTAACACCCGGGGGGAATAAGGCTAACGAGCTCACTTACTGGTCCCGGTGAAAGACGGTCAAGCCCCAAGGCAGCCAAGGTGAGAATATAGTCCAGGCATCCGTGACGATGGGTGAACAGAATAGCGATCAAATAACGATCATGCGATCAGACACTGCTGCGTCGTAATGACGCTAACACACAGCTTAAATAACCAGGGACTGATGACAGAATGACACACAGCTGACCGACCGTTGACAGGCGGAAACCCCTCCGAGCACTTTCACAATAAGAGCCCGGAGAGGCCAAAATACCGCCCGCAGCTGTCAAGGCCGGCAGCGAGACATAACTTTAACCCGAGCGCGATAAGAACCGACGCTCGGGTCATAACAGACTTTTTCTTTTTTAAAGGGGCCCCCAAATCTAGAGTCTGATGCAGAGAGGCTGTAACACTATCTACCATTCTATCAATTACAGAAGGAGCAGGCTCTCCATTTTTTATTTCCGTTGTGTTGACCCATGGTATAGAGGAGACAATCTGCAAAAATTTGATAACAACGTTATCTGAAAGACATCTGCTGTAGTAATATTTTTCTTTAGGAGTCAATCAGAAATAGTGAAATCAAAGGTTAACAGACAATGATCTGACAGTACAGGATTATGAGGAGACACTACCAGATTTTCTATTTCTATACCATAAGTCCTGACTCTTTGTCAGCCTGGCTACAGTGTTGAAAAAAAACCTGGGGTTATTCTTATTCTCTTCTATTAATGCAGAGTAATAACTTGTTCTAGCTTTTCTAAGAGATTTTTTATAAATTAAGAGATGATTTCTCCACGCTAAATAGAATTCATGTAAATTAGTAGAACGCCATTTTCTTTCTAATTGACGAGTCTTCTGTTTTAAGCTACGAGTTTCTGTGTTAAACCAAGGGGTTATAAATCTCTGGTTAGACTTTTTCTTTTTTAAAGGGGCCACCAAATCTAGAGTCTGATGCAGAGAGGCTGTAGCACTATCTACCATGCTATCAATTACAGAAGGAGCAGGCTCTCCATTTTTTATTTCCGTTGTGTTGACCCATGGTATAGAGAAGACAATCTGCAAAAATTTGGTAACAATGTCATCTGAAAGACATCTGCTGTAGCAATATTTTTCTTTAGGAGTCAAATAATCAGAAATAGTGAAATCAAAGGTTAACAGACAATGGTCTGACAGTACAGGATTATGAGGAGACACTACTAGATTTTCTATTTCTATACCATAAGTCAGAACAAGGTCCACTGTGTGGTGGAGATAATGGGTAGAATTTTCTACTTTCTGGGAAAACCCCATTCAGTCTAAAATTGAATTGAATGCCTTATTAAGACAGTCACTATCTACATCAACATGTATATTAAAATCCCCTACAATAATTATTCTGATTTCAGCACTAAATCAGCTAAAAATTCAGCAAATTCGGATAAAAACTCTGAGTAGGCCAAGGGACAATGGTAAACTATGGCAAAGAAAATTGGGTTCAAGCCAAGATAGCCAACATGCCCCACACTGAGGATTAGGCCCTCAAAGGAATTAAAACATGATTTTTGCTTTACATTAACTAGTAATTTAGAATGGAAAATTGCCGCTACTCCACCTCCACGACCAGAACTTCTGGGATTATGATAGTTTAGATAACCAGAAAGAGTTGATTCATTCAAATTTGTGTAATGTGGCACACCTAAAGTAGTCTTAACCCGGGGTTTACGGGTTTGAGCCACCGCTGAAGGAGAAGGAGAGGCAGGAGGAGGGGCGGCCACGGGCGGATGGCCAGAGTCCAGGTGAGGAAAATCCTCCTAAGAAAGGATGTCAAATTTATTTTCCAGTAGCAGGGGAAGAGAAGACGCACGGCCCTGTCTGGTCGATCGATGATGATTGCTAACTGGTCCAACCAAGGTCCAGGGCGCGCATTGAGGATGAGAAGAACCAACAGGGGCTTTGGGTTTAACCCCGAGTCGAAGCCAGTGTCTATTACTGTGGTCCTGGACGTCAGAAGAAATCGGAATGGGGTGAAAGTAGACAGAAATGCGCTGAACTCACCCAGGTAAGTAGCCGTCTCTGGCCAGCTGCGAGTCAGTTGCCGGGGCCGTTGTTCGGCCGAGAATTATGGTGTCAAGGTGGTCTTCAGCCTCCCGAATCTTATAGAGGTTGGAGAGTCTAACTTCCAACTCAGAAACCTTCCTAAGGAGGGACACACAGCTGACACACGTCGGGGATGGATCCATGACGTTCCAGGCGATAGGTGGATAGCCAGCCAGCCAAAAGCAGCTAAAAACAGGTTAGCTAAAAACAGCTAAAAAGGCTTAAAAACAGGTTAGCAGGTTAGCCTAACCCAGTAAAACAGCCCAGCCGGGGGTCCGACCCACCCATGCGTCCGATCGGGCTTTTCTGCTAGGCCAATACTAAGCTAACACCAAGCAAAAACTAATATCAGCAGAAAGAGATAAAAAAAAATAAAAAATAAAAAACGAAATCAATTAAAACAAACAGAAGCGGACAAGATAACGCTTTGACGCTTTGACGCAACGAGACGTTAACAGACGCCAGTGCATGCACACCAAATCCATCAATGCCAACAGCTCTTTTTTTGGTAGGATTACTGAAAAGTCTACAACTATGGCAACAATGTCCGCAGTCCCAGCAGCAATCACAGGGCACAGCTTTAGCCAACAGCAACATAGCACCCTGTAATTGGTTGTTGGTGCTGAGGTCATAGTCACCATAGCTGTAGGCTTTTCAGAGTTCTTACTAGAAACAAGAAAGTTACAAAGTGCTGCTGTAAAAAATAATGTGTAGCACACCTTAGGTTTTATGTAAATGTTGCTCAACAGCACAGGCCTTTGAAGACATTGTTTGGAACCTAATGATTGCTTCTTGCGGCTAAATTTAGTTATATTGTGGTTTTCAAAACAATTCTACCAAAGGTTGATAGAACAACCCAAAAGTCTTATGGCACACCTGTATTCATTCTTGTGCCTAATGACTGTCTTGTATGACATGCTGTCAAATACTCATTTGATTTCACTTGTCAGATTTGATGTAATTTAGGCAATCAGTGGTCTGCCATAAATAGTCCGTCGAAAGTGAAGTGTCAGTTCTCCATGTGCACATATCATAACTCCTTGCTTTTTCAAATAATTTCTCCTAATTCAAGTGTCTTTTTAGCTTGTTTTGTACTCTTTTAGCATTATCTAACTTTACATTCCAACCATCTTCCACTTGGATAACAAATTTAGGTGGGCTTTAAACACTGTGGTCCAGCTGAAACAGGCAGAGAACATTGTCTTATCCCTCTGCACACCTGAACTCACTCCAATTTGGAAACAACTCAAGACTATAGATTTGATGCTTTACTGGATAATCATTTAGAAACACCTTTGTTAAGCTGAGTCATGCCATCTTCTTCTGGCATGAAAAGGACAAGTAAAGCTTGACGCAGTCCTCTCTCTAGCTGCCCGGCATATTTTTTACAACACAGAGTAGAACATTTCTTCATAGTGTTAGCAACATACACAGACACTGCTCCTGTGGCTGCCATGATCAGACACTGCTACTCACTACCCAGTGCAGCTAACAAGAGCACCACACATGATACATTACATCCGTCCTTTGCCATTATTGATAGCGCATAACAAACAACAACTGAAAAATTGACTACAAATATAAGATTCAATATACATGTAATAAAACTAACTATGTAATTATAAGGACAACCAAAGCAATCTACAATTCAAAGTGAAACAAATTTTGAGAAAATAGCAGAAAATAATTTAAAACCCTACAATATGCACATCTTCAATACATGTACAAATACTGTGTGAAATGAAAATGTTCTAGCTTGAAAACTGTAGGAGGAGCTAGCCAGACAAACCCTCAATTGAAATTTCATTCAAAAAGTGACAAAATTCTAAAACCTTTAATTTTCAGAAAAAAAATCCAAACTCAAAATCCTTGTAATATGCACAGAGTCAATACATTGTGCAAACACTGTGTGCAATAAAAATGTCCTACCCTGAAAACTGTGGGAGGAGTTTGCTGGACAGACTCATATGGACAGACTCATACGGACAGACGGATGAACAGACATCATACCATAATATGTCCTTTCTTTAGACAGGTATATAACAACTGTTTCTCAGACAGGGAACCGGGAGACTACACAATACATGGTAACATTACATTTGTATGTGCCATAAAACCCAAAATAGTAACAGTAATATGGCTGATACCGTTACACAACTGATACGTTACTTTTTTTCTCCTCTCGGCGCCACACCAGTCGGCTGCCTTTTGCAACAGCGGCTCGATTCCGAGTTTTTTTTCCCTTCCTCTCTCTTTTGATCACTTTTTTTTTTCACCCCACTTATATCACGGACACACAGATCATCCCAAATGTCTCCTGAGCCGGTGGACGGAGCCACTGTTTATAGCAGGATACGATATAACAGGGAAGAGCTGCTAGCATTTAACCGCCACCCGGTCCCACTGGAAAAACTCGACATACCGAGAGAACTGAGGCGAAAACGCCGTGGCTGCCGGGCTGGAGTAAGGCGGAGGACAAAAAATATAAGGTACAGACCCTCCCTTCCATCTGTTGTCATGGGAAATGTACGGTCGATACTGGGAAAGTTAGATGAGCTAGCGGCTATCTCCCGTTATGATAGCACTTACCGGGAGTGCTCTCTCCTTTTGTTTACTGAGACGTGGCTAACTGAACTAGCAGCAGATGCTAACATTGAGCTGGAGGGTTTTCACACGATACGAGCTGACCGAACACCAGAGAGTGGCAAAACTAGGGGCGGTGGAGTGATCATGTATGTTAACAACAACTGGTGCAGACCGGGACATATCACTGTTAAACAACGACACTGCAGCAAAGACATTGAGTTGCTAGCTGTTAGCATGAGGCCTACATATCTCCCGAGAGAACACTCACACGTGATCTGCATTGTTGTTTATGCAAATCCGACGGCGAACGCTGGGACAGCGCGTGACGTCATCCATTCAGTAACCAGCAGGCTGCAGACAGAACACCCAGATGCTCTTCTCCTCATCTCAGGCGATTTCAACCACGTTTCACTGTCTCCCATTCTGCCCACTTTCACCCAGTATGTCACATGCCACACTAGAGACAATAAAACACTGGATTTGTTCTACGCAAACACTAAGGAGGCGTACACCTCATCACAACTCCCCCCACTTGGGAGATCGGATCACAACTTGGTTCATCTCCGACCGGTGTACAAACCCCTAGTGCACAGACAACCTCCGGCCATGCACACTGTGGAGTTATGGTCTGAGGAGACAATGGACACTCTAAAGGACTGTTTTGAAGCCACTGCCTGGAAGCAGCTCTGCGATCCACATGGTGAGGACATCGATGGCCTCATTCACACCTTCACGGGCTACCTCAGCTTCTGTGTGGACAAATCCGTTCCCACCAAGACCATACGGCGTCACTCAAACAACAAACCCTGGATCAACCCTGAGATAAAAACACTTCTGAGAGAGAAGAAGAGGATCTTCAGGTCGGGGAACAGGGAGATGCTGAAGTCCGTACAGAGGGAGCTGAGGAGAAAGATCAGAGAAGGCAAGGACAGCTTCAGGAAGAAGATGGAGGACAAGCTGCAACAGAGCGACATCAGCGGGGTCTGGAGAAACCTCAAAACCATCTCGGGGCTCCAGAATACCTCCCCCCAGGCCACGGGGGGCAGGGAGTGGGCGAACAACCTGAATCTGTTTTTCAATAGATTTGACCAACCGCCCTCCCCCCTGTCTGCACAACAACCACTGCTGCCTCTAAGAAATCAAGTCCTGCTACCCACTCCCCACTCCACCGACACCCCCCCCACTCCCAACACACAGCCCCCCATCCTGACCCTGACCAAGACCCAGGTGAGGACGGAGCTGAGGAAGATCAAGGCGAGGAAGGCGTCGGGACCGGACGGCATCAGCGCAAAGCTCCTCAAGTCCTGTGCAGACCAGCTGTGTGGGATTGTGACGTATATCTTCAACATGAGCCTGAAACTGGGGAGGGTACCACAGCTGTGGAAAACATCTTGTGTGGTACCTGTACCAAAAACTTCCCACCCCAAAGACCTGAACAGCTTCAGACCGGTGGCCTTGACGTCCCACTTGATGAAGACCCTGGAGAGACTGCTCCTTGCTCATCTCCGCCCCCTGGTGGAACCAGCGATGGATCCACTCCAGTTCGCCTACCAGCATGGCATTGGGGTGGAGGATGCGGTGATCTTCCTCCTTCACCGTTCTCTGTCCCACCTGGAGAAGCCCGGGAATATGGTGAGGATCATGTTCTTTGACTTCTCCAGTGCTTTCAACACCATCCAACCGATGATCCTGAAGGACAAGCTGCTGCGCGCAGGGGTGGACCAGCACCTGTCATCATGGATCCTGGACTACCTCACGAACCGGCCTCAGTTTGTGAGAACCCGGGACTGTGTTTCCGACACGATCATCAGTAGCACGGGGGCCCCCCAGGGAACGGTGCTGGCTCCCTTCTTGTTCACTCTTTATACTGCGGACTTCTCACACAACACAACACATTGCCATCTACAGAAGTTCTCTGATGACTCTGCGATCGTTGGTCTCATCTCCAGCGGAGATGAAGCTGAGTACAGAGGGCTTATCCAGGACTTTGTGGACTGGTGCCATCGGAACTGCCTCCAGATCAACGCGAGGAAAACTAAGGAGCTGGTGGTGGACTGCCGCAGGCATGGGCAGCCCCTCACAGCACCAGTAAATATACAGGGAACAGACATCGAGATGGTGACATCCTACAAGTACCTGGGTATTCATCTGAACAATAAACTAGACTGGTCACACAATACTGATGCACTCTACAAGAAGGGACAGCGCAGGCTGTTCCTGCTGAGGAGACTCAGGTCTTTTGGTGTACAAGGGGCGCTGCTGAAGTCATTCTATGACACGGTGGTGGCATCAGCCATCACTTTTGGAGTGGTCTGCTGGGGCAGTGGCATTACTGCAGCCGATAGGAAGAGACTGAACAAACTGATTAAGAAAGCTAGCTCTGTCCTGGGGCAACGCCTTGATCCGATGGAGGAGATAGGAGAGAGAAGGACGGTGGCTAAACTGTCATCTCTGCTGGAGTCCGAGTTCCACCCTATGCAGGACATACTGGATGCACTGAGGAGCTCATTTAGCAGCAGACTACATCATCCCAGGTGCACAACCGAGAGGTTTCGTAGGTCCTTCCTACCAACGGCTGTCAGACTGTACAACCTAAGCAGGGCTGCTCGCAGAGATAGCAAAAAGACGTAACAAACTAATAGTTTTTTTTTTTTTTTTTTTTTTTGTTTTTTTTTTGAATGCAAAAGATGCAATAGACTTACACAATGGTCCTCTCCGGCATACAACTAGGAACATACCGGTCGCTATGGAGGGTGAGAATATGTATGGGCACATAATCATACCATGTAGGATAACTAAATAGACGGTTATGCTGTTTCATCCCACCTAGCAACAATGCACTGCACTGTGTGTGTTTATATATTTACATATTTATTCCATCTAGCTACAATGCTCTGCACTGGGTGTGTTTATATTTATATATCTATATATTTATTCCATCTAGCTACAATGCTCCGCACTGTGTTTTTATATATCTACATATTATTCCATCTAGCTACATTGCTCCGCACTGTGTGTGTTTATATACTTGCATATTTATTCCACCTAGCTGCAATGCTCCATACTGTGGGTGTTTATATATTTACATATTTATTCCATCTAGCTACAATGCTCTGCACTGTGTGTTCATATATTCATATATTTATTCCATCCAGCTACAATGCTCTGCACTGTGTGTCTGTGTGTGTGTGTGTGTATATATATATTTTATAGTAATATGTACATATGTATATTAGCTGCTCTTGCTTGCTTGTTTTTCTTGCCTTCTGATTGTTGCTCTGAGTGTTGCTATCCCTGTGCTGTTGCAATCCTGGAATTTCCCCGTTGTGGGACTAATAAAGGCTTATCTTATCTTATCTTATCTTACAATGAGCAAGGTGCAAATGAATAATATTTGACAACCTTCTTTATTAAAAAGTTGATTGAAAAAAAAAATCATTCAGTTTTGATTAAAGTTGAATTTGGTTGCTCACATTCAAGTAGGTATATAACAATTGGCAATAATTATGGAATCACCACTCTTGGAGAATGTTCATTCAATTGTGGCAGCGCGGTGGCGGAGTGGTTAGCACTGTGGCAGCACAGCAACTCACTCTTGGCCGGGGGATCCTGGGTTTGATCCCAGCCCCCGACCAACAGTGATCTGTGTGGAGTTTGCATGTTCTCCCCATGTCTGCGTGGGTTTACTCCGGGATTTCTCCGGTTTCCTCCCACATGCCAAAAACATGCAAGTTAGGTTAATTAGCATCAAAACTGGGGATTCTAAAATGTCCTTAGGTATGACTGTGAGAGTGAATGGTTGTCTGTCTCTCTGTGTTGGCCCTGCGATGGACTGGCGATCTGTCCAGGGTGTACCCTGCCTCTCGCCCAAAGATGCTGGGATAGGCTCCAGCCTCCCCGTGACCCGAAAAGGATTAAGCGGAAGAAGGTGAATGAAAAAAACAACCACAGACATGTCACAAAACTATTTTATACAAAATGACAACCTTCTGGCTTTAAGAAAAATGTGAAAAAGACTGAAAGAAAGTTTTTGTAGTCAATTGCAACTTTTTTTTATTAGGTCAAGCGGAGGAAAACTATGGAATCATTCAATTCTGCAGAAAATATAGAATCACGCTGTAATTTGCAGTCCTAAAAGAAATACCTTCATCAAATTAAGTCTGCTAATTAGTCTGTAGTTAAGAGTGGTTGCACACCTTGGTGAGCTGTTGCACCAAGCTGATAAACATGAATCATGGCTCCAACGTGAGAAATACCAGTTGAAACAAAGGAAAAGATTATAAAACTTTTTCAAATAGGTAAATCATCACGGAATGTAGCAAAAAATGTCGTCTGATTCCAGTTTGCTGTGTCTAAAATCTGGACCAAGTACAAACAGATTGAGAAGGTTATAAAAGGGAAAAATACTGGTATACCAAGTAAGACATCAAAGCATCAAGTTAGAAAACTTAAAACAATATGTCTTGAAAACAAAAAAATGCACAAGAAAACAAACTAGAAAAGCACTCGGAGAGCGCAGACCTCTGCCAAGCGCCGCAGTTCCGCCCATACAGTCTTGAGATTCCTTGATCATGAAAACATATGACAAGCAGTGGTTCAGTAGTTATTCACGAAAATGGAATTTTCCATAATGGCGGCCACAGTTCCTCCCATACAGTGTTTGTGTGTACGTTTTCAGATTCCTTGACCATGAAAACATATGACTAGCAATTGGATTGACAATGATAGGATTAGTGGTTCAGTAGTTATTCTGGAAAATGGCATTTTCCTTAATGGCGGCCACAGTTCCTCCCATACAGTGTTTGTGTGTACGTTTTCAGATTCCTTGACCATGAAAACATATGAGTAGCAATTGGATTGACAATGATAGGATTAGTGGTTCAGTTGTTATGCACGAAAATGGCATTTTCCGTAATGGCGGCCACAGTTCCCCCCATACAGTGTTTGTGTGTCCGTTTTCAGATTCCTTGACCATGAAAACATATGACAAGCAATTGGATTCACAATGATAGGATTAGTGGTTGAGTAGTTATTGAGGAAAATGGCATTTTCCGTAATGGCGGTTTAGCTCTACAGTTCCCCCCATACAGTGTTTGTGTGTACGTTTTGAGATTCCTTGACCATGAAAACATATGACAAGCAATTGGATTGACAATGATAAGATTAGTGGTTCAGTAGTTATTCACGAAAATGGCATTTTGCGTAATGGCGGTTTAGCGCTACAGTTCCCCCCATACAGTGTTTGTGTGTATGTTTTGAGATTCCTTGACCATGAAAACATATGACAAGCAATTAGATTGACAATGATAAGATTAGTGGTTCAGTAGTTATTCACGAAAATGGCATTTTGCGTAATGGCGGTTTAGCGCTACAGTTCCCCCCATACAGTGTTTGTGTGTACGTTTTCAGATTCCTTGACCATGAAAACATATGACTAGCAATTGGATTGACAATGATAGGATTAGTGGTTCAGTAGTTATTCTTGAAAATGGCCTTTTCGGTAATGGCGGCCACAGTTCCCCCATACAGTGTTTGTGTGTACATTTTCAGATTCCTTGACCATGAAAACATATGACTAGCAATTGTATTGACAATGATAGGATTAGTGGTTCAGTAGTTATTCACGAAAATGGCATTTTGCGTAATGGCGGTTTTCTTGTGGACGGTGATCGGTATCACCACCAAAATCTAATCATCTGTAGGATACCCCATTTCTGACAATCTGTGAAAATTTCATGAAAATCCGTCCATAACTTCTTGAGTTATCTTGCTAACAGACAAACAAACAAACAGACAGACAGACAGACAAACAGACAAACAAACAGACAAACAAACAAACAAACAGACAAACCAACGCCGATGATCACATAACCTCCCCCTTTGGCGGAGGTAATGAGGAACAAATGGGCGGAAATTGGAGTCAGTGTCTATGACTGAACTGTAAGAAATTGCCTATAGGAAATGGGATTTACAAACACAAAAGCCCAACAAAAGCTATCAATATATAAGCAGAAAAAACAAGGTTATAGTGGGCTAAAGAAAAGAAATCATGGACTGTGGACGACTGGATGAAAGTGATATTCAGTGACAAACTTGTACTCAAGTACAAGTAGTGTTACAATATAACATTGACTATTCAAATATAATTAATGCCAGGACTTCAGGATTAACAGAGCAGGAATATACTTTCTCTCACAAAAGAAGGGAATTAAACTGTCCCGAATAGTAATAATATGGTATTAGATTAAAACATCTTTGTCATGCGGTGACCCTCGCGGATCACCATAAGACGCCAAGAGTCCACCGGTGGGTTTTGCAATGATGGTAATTTATTAACAAGACACAAGACGTAACACAAGACTATGATAGACTGTGACGAAGATACACTAAACATAGAGCATGGGACCGTAAGGCTAACCCCAGCCACTTACGATCTAAGACATGACATGACAAGAGCAAGCATAAGCACGAGAATATACACACGAACCTGACATGACGAGGTTTAAACGATGTCTGACGAAGTTTAGACGATACTCCTGCGATCTAACTGCCATCAGCGCCCACCTTATAAAGGCGAACACTAACGAGCAGTAATGACAGACAGCTGACCAACCTTGACAGGCGGAAGCCCCAACGAGCGCCTTCACAATAAGAGCCTGGTGAGGCCAGAACACAATCCACAGCTGTCAAGGCCGGCAGCGAACTGTGAGTGGCCCGAGCGCGGACAGAACCCAGCGCTCGGGTCGTAACAGTACCCTCCCTCCGAGGGCGGGCTCAGAACGCCCACGGACCACCATGCCCCCCCCACCCCCCAGGGTGGGTGGCTGGGGGTAGGTCCGGAGGGAGAGAGACCAAACCCAGAAACAGTCAAAACCCGGCAAGAAAAACAACTAAATACAGGACAATGACAAGAGATACCAACTACTCAGATTAAATCAAATGTTCAACTAACGATCACAAAAAATTGCACAGGATAATATGGAGAAAACAAAAAACAGAATTACTGGGTAAGAAAAACTAAATACAGGACAATGACAAAACACCGGATACTCAGATTAAATTGAATGCTCAAATAATTACAGCAACAGCACAGGACAGAAAGAGAAAAACAAATCCTTGCCCACATGTTTCACAAGAAAATGGTTTCTCACCTGTGTGAACGCTCAAGTGACACTTCAAATAACCAAGTACAGGAAAACAGAACAATTGACTCATACCTAACTATGCGCAAAACAAAATAGAGCAACTGCAAGACAGAGGAACACAGAACATCAAGAAAAAGGCAGCTCACCGCAGTCCAACGCCCAGCACGTCCGCTCCTCTGGTGGCTGAACCAGGTCGCCCAACGAAACACATAACACGTCGGGTGGCCGACCCGGGGCGCCGAACCGGTGAAGCAGTCCCTCAGGCGGCCGACCCATGTCCCTCAGCCACCAGTCCCGGGGAAAAACAGCCCGCGGCGGCCTCCCTGACGAGGGCAAAACTCGGGAGAGCCAGGGCAAGCGAACAGGGACCCCCCACGGCCCCCAGCGATGATGCGCAGTGGCGATGACCGAGAAGAGGGACAAGACCAGGATGAGCCCGTAATCCGTCCAACGGCGAAAGGTTTGCAGCTCCTCCCCTGTCCGCGGACCACACCGGCGATGCACCTCCGCTGGACCCCGATTGAGTTTCGGCTGCACCCACGTCGGGCCCCTATTGGGCCAGAACCGCACCTGTGGTGGAACCCGAGCAAGCCTCTGGCGCACCCACGTCGGACCCCGATTGGGCCAGAACCGCACCTGCGGCGGACCCCGATTGGGCCTCTGACGCACCCACGTCGGACCCCGATTGAGCCAGAACCGCACCTGCGGTGGACCCCGATTAGGCCTCTGGTGCACCCACGTCGGACCCCGATTGGGCCACAGCAGCCTCCACGACGGACCCCGACTGGGTCGGTGCAGCTCCGCTGACGATCTCCATCCCCAAACCTGGGACCTCCAACCCAGTGACTCCTACTGGTTCTATGCCGGCGACACTGCAACGAGGCTCACAAACAACAAGAAAACCGGGATCAGAATCACCGGTAGCAACAGAACCAAGCGAGATGAGCTCGGGCGCAGCAGGCGGCTGCTCCTCACTCGCCTCCCCAAGAGGCAGGCAAAAATGCTCCAAAACAGGGGACAGAGACACAAGAGGGAGCACTTGCCTGCACTCGGGTTCTGTTGCCACCCAGGACTTCGACGATCCAGGTTCAGGGCGGCGACTCTCGTCAGCAGGCTCCAACTTAGCTGCGTCGGGCACCGCAGCTGGCAAGATGTCGTCTGCAGCCTGAGATTCCTCCCGCGCTGCTGTCCACGCTGAAGACCCATATGGCATGGGGGCAGGGGGCACTCGACCCACTGGCTCGGACCGCTCCGGCGAGGAGACCAGGGAACGCTTTATCGTCGGCTCAGGCTCCAGGCCGCAGTCCGCTCTTCTCCTCCATCCACGACATGGCTGCAGGGCCGGATCCAGGCTTTCCAGCACTGCAGGCCCCCTCTTCATCTGGCGACGTTGGCCTGGCATCGCGGACCACTCAACAGGGGGGGACACAGAGGCAGCAGGTTTAGTCATTATCTCTACAGCAGGTGGAGGGAGCTCGGGAGGCTGCGAACCCTGAACTCCGCCCCCAGGAGTCAGACAAGGCAGGTTACAATCATGATGTAATAAATTAACATGCACTTGCCTTTCCCCCGGAGGAGAGATGGTTTCTGCTGTAGGGGACGTTGTTCCTCCTTCTCCCCGCTGGATGGCGACAGAGGGCCCCCTGGAAGGACGAGGTGGAGCTGCTCTCAGAGGTTCGCTGACAGGCTTCGCTGGCAGCGGGTCCAGCCGGGGATTCTGCTGAGGATTGCCTGGGCCGTGGCGCTGACGTCGTCGTCGGCCCCCAGATGGCGCAAACTCCTGGACCGGGTCGAGGGCAGGAGCGGGATCCCAGCACAGGGAGCGAGGATGCCTCCTCCGCTGCTTCCTGCCGTAGTCCTCCTCCACCATACGGACTATCTCGCGCTGTGCGGCGATGTCAGCCCTCCTCGCGCCGACTTCAGGGTGGTCAGAGTAGCGGGGAGAAAGATGATTAAGCGTATCCTCAGCGCAGTCCAGGTACCAGCTTACCTCGCTGTCGTAGTCGAGGAGGGAAGCAGAGATGAGCGTTTCATCCACGTATTCTAGGACGTCCGCCAGCTCGTGGCTCGGACTCCGAGCGCGGCCCCTCCGCGACGGCATTCCTCCAGCACACCGTACCCAGACAGGAAAAGAACAAAAGTCCAAAAAAGCAAAAACTCACGGTGAAAAAGGCGTCTCAGTGTGGCGTCTCCGTTTAGATGTCTGGCAGGAGTATACTGTCATGCGGTGACCCTCGCGGATCACCATAAGACGCCAAGAGTCCACCGGTGGGTTTTGCAATGATGGTAATTTATTAACAAGACACAAGACGTAACACAAGACTATGATAGACTGTGACGAAGATACACTAAACATAGAGCATGGGACCGTAAGGCTAACCCCAGCCACTTACGATCTTAGACAATGACATGACAAGAGCAAGCATAAGCACGAGAATATACACACGAACCTGACATGACGAGGTTTAGAAGATGTCTGACGAGGTTTAGACGATACTCCTGCGATCTAACTGCCGTCAGCGCCCGCCTTATAAAGGTGAACACTAACGAGTAGTAATGACAGACAGCTGACCAACCTTGACAGGCAGAAGCCCCACCGAGCGCCTTCACAATAAGAGCCCGGTGAGGCCAGAATACAACCCACGGCTGTCAAGGCCGGCAGCGAACTGTGCGTGGCCCGAGCGCGGACAGAACCCAGCGCTCGGGTCGTAACAATCTTATATTTTAAAAAAGTGGTTGACCTTGGAATTGAGACATAGAAGCAAAAAGTCCACTTGTAACTGCAACAAAATCTCAGAGGGACAGCAACAGGAGGATGCCAATTCCTCCATGGCTAACCTAACTGCAACATGAATGGTGGAGATGATCCAGTGAACCAGACATTGATCCTCCAAGAAATTTGTGACTTTAGGCAAGGCAATAAAAGACAACTTGATGATAATAAAGAAGATATTCCAGACAATTTCAAGGCTAGAGGGGGTGAAAGGGAGAGTAATGGATACAGAAGAAAGGCTACAAAATGTTGAGGAGGTGCTATCTTTAATGTTACACTTACAAAATCAACTCCAGGAGAAGCTCATCAAGCAAACAGGTCCTCACATACAGTAGCAGCTCATAGTAGGAGGCAAGGGAGACAGAGCTTCTTCAGAAATTTGAGAAGAAAAGAGAAGAAATTATTCATACATTGTGATAGCAAATGTTTATATCATTATGTAACGTGTAGTCAGAATCCTGTCAGAAGTCCACACGAAGAAAAAAATGGGCTTGCCACTGTGGGAGCATTAATCAGCCAATCAAAAATTAGTTTTTTGGGGGGTTTTTTCTACGTAAAATGAAAGGAGGTGAGCATCCTTTCTGAAGTTATTTACCAAATAACAAATCAGTTATATTTGTTGCTATAGAAAATTCACTAGCTCCTTGCATTGAAGAAAAAAAAAATAAAGGAAGGGAGGCCAAACCAATCACCAGGAGGCGCTAGGAGCACCACCTCCTTCGCTGGGGGGGCCACCATGGGAGCAATGATGGCCACGATGGGAGTCACTGCTGGTGCAATGGTGCTCCAGCCGGAGCCCATCGTGGGTGCAGCCACGTCCCAGACTGGGACTGTCATGGGTGCAGCTCTGGCCCAATCGGGACAAACCGTGGGTGCTGCAGAGTCGCCGCCAGAGGGTGCCGAGGGTCTGGCCCTGCCAAGGGAGGACGTCACTGCTTCAGCCCCTCCTGCCAAGGTTATCAGGGCTCCCCCCATCGATTGCCTCCTCCACCTGGTGTTTCTGCGGGTCAGTCCTCTCACCACGGGTGCAGCTTCAACCCAATCAGGGTCCACTGCAGGTGCAGCTGGGCCTCAGCCAGAGGCCATCATGGGTGCAGCAGAGCCGGCCCAGTTGGGGGCCATCGTGGGTGTAGCTGAGGCTCTGCCAGAGGCCACTGTGGGTGCTGCGGAGCCGGCCCAGTTGGGAGCCATCGTGGGTGTAGCCGAGTCTCAACCAGAGGTCACCACGGGTGCAGTCCATCGTGGGTGCAGTGGAGCCGGCTTGGTCAGGGGCCACTGTGGGCGCAGCTAGGCTCCCACTGGAGTCCATTGTGGGTGCAGCGGAGCTGGTCCGGTCGGGGTCCACCGCGGGTGCCACTACGGACCACCCTGAGGATGCCATGGTCCCCTTATCCCTGCCTTACGCCGTGGAGGTCCCCTTTCCCCGGTCCTGCTGCTCACCAGTAAGCTTTCCAGTGGGCAGGCTGCCTCCTGCTTCACCCCTTTAGTTCTGGTGGCTGAGCAACATTGGCCGGCAGCTGGAGGAATGGACTCCCCGGGTCAGGTGGCCCATGTGTTCCGGCAGGCTGCCGGACGCCATTCACTGGACCTTCTGCTGGGCCTGGGACTCTGGGCAGCCTCCTGAGCCCCAACGCCCGTGGACTTGGGGGGGGGGGGTTAATTGTGGGCCCTGGGCAGGGTATTGTGTTCCCTCCTTCCTGTTCTCCCTTCTGCCCACCCGGGTTCGGGTTGTTTGTTGTTGTCGCAACTTTTTTTGGGGGGGGCTTCTGGATGTTTCCTTGGGTGTCTGGGAACCCACCCCTTATAGGAAGGGGCTCTGTCATGATCCGAGGTGGCTTGGTTTTCCCCGGCTCGGCCCTGATCTCTCTGTGGGTTGTGGCTTCACTGTTTATGTGCATTTTGTGTATTCATTTCGTCTTCTTAGTCACTGCCTGACCGGCAGCTGTTAGTTAGCCTCTGATCTTTTTCCCATGCTGCTGACAGTCTGTCGGTCCTACCACGCCCCCTCGCTCTCCATAATTCCACCAGCTGTCCCAGCCCCGGTAATTATCTTTCCTGCACCCTAGGTGTTCCCTATTTGTGTGACCAGCGGCGTTTGGATTTAAGCAGCTCATCGCTAGACAAACGCCGTTGGGTTCAATGACCCAACGGCGTTGAACCCAACCTAACCCAGGAGTCACTCCTGCTCATCACGGGGTGATCGTTGCATCTGGAGGGATTATTGTTTTCACTCGCCTGGAGAACTGGACTGTTTGGGACTGCTCCAACTTGTGAGTAAACTGTTAGCAGTTCTTTTGTGGTTGCCACTACACTGTACCGGAAGCATTCCTTCCCCGGTTGTATCCCACTTCGCTTCTGGCAACGCTCCTCTCCGCAGCACAATTGCTACGCTTAAGTTGTGCCCAGTTTACGTTGCCCCCAAGTTTGTTGAGCGACCGTCTGTCTTCCCTGCTCTCCCGAGCGCAGCCATATTGTTTCACATTTCACTTGTTCGTCTGTTCCTACTGCACTGGTTGTCAATAAATGTGTGTGCGGTGAATCCCTGCGTTTAAATCTTCATTCTTCCTCCTCTCTCCTCCGTGCGTAATAGTAGAGCACACGGGGGGTTTGTGACGCTTATACCATATGTGGAGAAAGTACTTAGAGAAAACCTTGAGATTACTGCCATAAAAGCTTTTGTTAAAAAAATAGTCTCTGGGTGTCATTTGTCTGAGCGTATATTACTGAGCTCAGACACTCATGTTAATTCTAAGTTTTGTTTGGTTGTAAATTAGTATTATAGCATGGTCTGTTTTGTTTATTTTCTGGTTTAGTGACAGTTTTTCCCCACGTTCTCCAGACACTCCCGACCAGCTGCCCACTGCCTTCTGTCACCTCAGCTGTGGACAGTTGGTTTGATTAGGTTGTGGGCTCGCTCAGCCTGCCCGCACCTGTGTCTCATTAAACCGTATGATATTTAAGCACTGCTGATTCTCTGGTTGCGGTTAAACTGGTTCAATTGTGATTCACCTCTCTTCATCATACAGTTCCAGCCTCTGAAGTGTTTTTCTTCTCCTGAGCGCTCCCCTGCTCAGAGGCTTCTTTTCTGTAAGTTATTCTTGTTGTGCATTTTTGTTCTGTGGGCACTTTTTCACGTTTATGTTGTTTTTTGTGAATAAATGTGTTCAACACATCCTGCACTTGGATCTGTCCTCTCTGTGCCTCATAGAGGCACAGGTGACACTGGATTTCCACACTGTATAAAAATTGCCTAGTTCATTTTGTGCTTTCCTTAATTCTGCCTTTGAATTCGGATAAATGTTATTACTTCCTCCCCCTTTAGTTGCAATTGTTTTAACATTTTCTGAACACTCGAATTACTGTAAATGCTGTAAATGGTGTTTACATTTTCCTATAAAATGCAAGTGCTAATACTAATTTTGTTAAAATGAAAGTAAAGTAGATTTGGTCATATGATAAGAGGTAACCAGTCCTGCAGGCTGTCCAAACAATCCACAAACACACAAGAGTGTGAGGACAGTGGCCAACAGAAGCACATACTGTGACCCATTACTTTTGCCATATCTTCATTTGTTCCACCTGCACTTCAGCTATCATCGCATGTTCACGTAAAATCAGCAACTAAGGCTGTAATAATTGCGTCCGCCAAGGAGGTAATGTTTTTGCCGGGGTTTGTCTGTCTGTCTGTCTGTCTGTCTGATGGTTAGCAAGATAACTCAAAAAGTTTTGGACGGATTTCGATGAAACTTTAAGGCGTTGTTGGAAATGGTACAAGGAAGAACTGATTAAATTTTGGTGGGGATCCGGATCACCTTCCAGAAGAAAACCGCCATTACGGAAAATGCCATTTTCGTGAATAACTACTGTTAGGTTGAAAAAATTCAGTAGAAAAAAACATCTAAGTCTACTCTTCAAAGATTGTCTATGTATGTAAATGGTTTACCCATGTTCGTTTTTCAAGGAAGAGATTGAGTTTACTTGGAACATGTATTTATTAAGCAAGCAAGTTGAATATAATAGGTTACAGCGCCGGGTCAAACATTCTCGCCCTGACAACAACAGATCGTGTCAGTTCATGAAGTCTGACTGGCTATCCTAGCCCTGACCTGGAATATTTATACACAAATGAACAAAGAAGAAAGCATGCATTATCAAGATGAGGTCCAGGTGTATGGTCCACGGGAGGATTTGTTCCTGGCACCGAATGTATCCACTGAAGGCCACTTCACCTCCCAGGTCAGCGTAGGCCAGGCTCAGCCATTCCTTATCGCAACTGTGCCTCCTTTCCATAAATCCCAGGCGTTTGTTATCCTCTGTGGTGAGACAAAGGTCCACTATTTTGCAGAGAGTGAAGCACACACTTGGCAATATACAGTATATTCTATTATGGTATATTGGTCATTTTACCTAGATATAAGCAGAATACAAACATTTTGAGTCACACAAATAACTGTTATATGATTATATTGAACACACATATATTTTGAAGCACACAACTAACTACTATGTGGTTATATTGATCACACACATATTTTAAATCACACAGATAACTGTTATATGGTTATATTGATCACTTTGTTCAAGTTGTTTTTTGGTTCATCACTACTGAACCACTAATCCTATCATTGTCAATCCATTTGCTAGTCATATGTTTTCATGGTCAAGGAATCTGAAAACGTACACACAAACACTGTATGGGGGGAACTGTGGCCGCCATTACGGAAAATGCCATTTCCCTGAATAACTACTGAACCACTAATCCTATTGTGGTAGACTGCAAGTCTAAAATAAATCATTACTGGCACATGCCTCTAGGGGGAACTACCTTTATTGTTCAGCACTGCTACTAAGGGGACACATTAGAGTAAGAGTGTGAAAACCCCGAGCAGAATCCATGTTCAGTCATATTATGTGTGTTGCAGAATAAACGGCAGAGTTAGCCAAAGAAATAACTCAAGTGTGATCATTGCTACACGGTAGGATATCACACAATTGGCGACGAGGATTAAAAGAAAAAAATCAGCGGCGAGAAACAGAGAACATTGCAAGTGTGGCGAACTCAAGTGACTCCAGTAGTTCGAGTGCAAGGTCAGAGGAGGAAAAACGAGGTTTCCCCACCACGACGAGCAATGGCGGCTGTAATCGGAACGGTAACCCCTTTTGATAACTCGACTCAGTCATGGGAAGAATATAGTGAAATGTTGGACTTTTTCTTCCAAGCTAATGATATTGAGGAGCCAGACAAAAGGAAGGCTGTACTGTTGAGTGGAGTTGGTGCAACTACTTACAGCTTGTTGAGAAATTTAATAAGCCCTGCATTACCGAAAGATAAAACATACGACCAGCTTACTGCTGAGCTTCAGAAGCACTTCAGCCCCAAACCGAGTGAAATCGTGCAACGATTCAAATTTAATTCACGCATAAGGAGGAACACTGAGTCCATAGCAGAGTATGTGGCAGAATTGAGGAAATTAGCACTGCACTGTGATTACAAAGACTCATTGGAAGAAATGTTAAGAGACAGACTTGTGTGTGGAGTGAATGATGACCGAATGCAACGGCGACTTTTATCTGAAACAAAACTCACTTTTGCGAAGGCTTTGGAATTATGCCAAGCGATGGAAACAGCATCTAAAGATGTGAGAGAGATGCAAGGGAAGCTAACAGAGGACACAGCAACGCATGTTCGTGTGCCTAAGACCCAAGTAGGTGTCCACAAAGTGTTGACTGACAAAACTCAGCACAAATTCCCCAGTTGTTATCGCTGCAAAGGCCAGCACAATGCCGCCGAGTGCAAATTTGCCACTGAGCTGTGTCATAATTGTGGCAAGCGAGGGCACATTAAGAAAGCATGTAGAATAAAGGTGGACAGCGCACAGGTGCTGAAAGCGACAGTTAATGGGCAAAAGTATGAAAACAAGGGCCCAGGAAAGGAACAGCAAGCGAATCAACTGAGAGGGGAGGGAGAAAGTGATACAGAAGACATGGGTTTTCACACAATTTACAACACGTCAGAGGAGCTGACCAAGGTAGCGCCCATCACGCGTACCATGAATGTTAATGGAATGAAAGTAACATTTGAAGTTGATACAGGCTGTGGAGTAACCATATTAAGTAAACAGCAATATACACAACTGTGGAAGAAAACAGACACAGCAGAATTAAATCCCTGTTCATTAAAATTAAAAACATACACAGGAGAGAAGCTAGACGTGCTAGGCATGGCACAAGTGAAGGTGCAACACGAAAACAAAGAAAAGGACTTACCTGTAGTAGTAGTTGGGAGCGAAGGACCAAATCTACTAGGGCGAAGTTGGCTACAAGAACTGGCCATGATTGATCAGTTGGTGAATAAAGTGGAATCTCAGCCCAAATTGCAGCTGGAGGAGATCCTCGAAAGACACGCTGAGGTGTTCAAAGAAGGCGTAGGACAGCTAAAAGGTGTCACTGCAAAGATTAATGTGGACAAGGAGGCCCAACCACGATTCTGCAAACCCCGACCGGTACCCTATGCAGTCAAGCCACTGGTTGAAAGCGAACTACAGAGGCTGCTGGATGACAAGATCATTGAGCCAGTGCAGGTTGCAGAATGGGCGGCGCCCATAGTCCCAGTGAGAAAGCCGGATGGCTCCATTAGAATATGTGGAGATTACAAACTCACTGTCAATCGAGCATCACGGGTGGATCAGTATCCAATTCCTAAAGTGGAGGACCTCTTCGCACAGCTGAACGGCGGCCGACACTTCACAAAATTAGACATGAGTCACGCCTACCAACAAGTAGTCCTGGAAGAAGAATCAAGAAAGTATGTAACCATCAATACACACAAAGGCTTATATACCTACACACGCTTACCATTTGGAGTAGCTTCCAGTCCTGCTATATTCCAGAGAACTATGGAGGGCATCCTAGGTGGAATTCCGAATGTTGCCGTTTATTTGGATGACATCCTTTGTACAGGACCAAATGAACAAGAACATCTGAAAACGCTGAAGGAAGTGCTTCAACGGTTGGAGAAAAGCGGTCTGAGGTTGAAAAGAAGCAAGTGTGAGTTCATGGGAAAAGAGGTGGTGTTCCTAGGCCACAAGATCAACGCCAGTGGTCTACACCCTCTAACAGACAAAGTGGAAGCCATTGCGGAGGCGCCTGAGCCACAAAATGTTACTGAGTTAAAAGCCTACCTGGGCTTGTTGAACTATTACCATAGGTTCCTCCCAAAGCTCTCCACGCTGCTGGCACCACTACATACCTTACTTAAGAAGGAAGAAAAATGGTCATGGGGGGTCAAGCAGCAGAAGGCGTTTGAAGAGTCCAAAGCGCTACTTCAGTCCTGTAGTGTGTTAGTGCATTATGATTCAAACAAACCACTCATCCTGGCGTGTGACGCATCACCCTACGGTGTGGGTGCTGTACTCTCTCATCGTATGGAGGATGGCTCAGAGAGACCCATAGGGTTCGTCTCAAGAACTCTTAGTGCAGCTGAGAAAAACTACTCCCAGCTAGACAAGGAGGGCCTTGCAGTAGTATTTGGTGTAAAAAAATTCCACAAATACCTGTACGGGAGACAGTTCGCTATAGTGACTGACCACAAGCCGCTAATTTCACTGTTCAGTGAAATGAGAGCCATACCCCAGATGACATCTCAGAGAATTCAGAGATGGGCCGTTACATTAGCAGCGTATGAGTACACCATCGTTTACAAAGCCGGACGGGACCATACGAATGCTGACGCGATGAGTAGGCTACCCTTGGATGGAGGAAGAGACAGCACGCCTGAGGAGGAGGAGAGAGTGCTATTGTTTGAAGATATCGGCGTGCCCCTGGTGAACGCACAACAAATAAAGAAGTGGACAGACAAAGACCCTGTTCTAGCAAGAGTGCGAGAATACATCTTGAGAGGATGGCCGAAGATGAACAGTCCTGAGTTCATTCCCTATGCCCGACGACAGGATGAGCTCAGCACCCAGGAAGGTTGTATCCTGTGGGGAGGACGCGTGGTTGTTCCACCACCTGGTAGGAATGCCTTACTGCAACAACTACACCAAGCACACCCTGGCATCACTCGCATGAAAGCGTTGGCGAGGAGCTACATGTGGTGGCCCAACATGGATGCAGAGGTGGAGGCGCTTGTGAAGTCATGTGCGGCATGCCAGGAGAACAGGAACAGTCCTCCAGCAGCCCCACTACATCCCTGGGAAGTTCCAGATAAACCATGGAGAAGAATTCACATTGACTACGCAGGTCCATGGATGGGAAGAATGTTCCTGATCATAGTTGACGCATACTCAAAGTGGATCGATGCATATTCTGTGAGTAGCTCTACTTCTACTGTTACCATTGAATGTCTTAGAAAGAGTTTCAGCCAACATGGGCTACCTGAAATCATAGTATCAGATAACGGTACATGTTTTATGAGTGAACAGTTCCAAGAGTTTTCTGAAAAGAATGGCATACGTCACATCACGACTGCGCCATACCATCCTTCTTCTAACGGCTTAGCCGAGAGGGCCGTGCAGACATTCAAGTCACTCATGAAAAAGATGACAGGAGACTCTATTGAAACCCGAATGTCGAGAGCTCTGTTCAGCTATCGAATAACACCCCAATCTACAACTGGCAAGTCACCAGCTGAGCTGTTGTGTGGAAGGAAGTTGAGGTCAACATTTGACTTAATACATCCAGACTTCAGAAACAAAGTGCATGATAAACAAGAGAAACAAAAAGGTTATCATGACATGCATGCTAGAGAGAGAATACTGAGAGAAGGAGACGTGGTCTACACCCGCAACTTTGGCTCAGGACCAGCCTGGGTACCAGGAGAAATAACAGAAAAGACAGGCCCTGTGTCATTCAAGGTGACATTAGGTCATGGACAAGTGGTGAGGCGACACATCGACCAAGTTCGTGGTAGGAGCTCCATTCCCCTGCCGATGGCACCAGAGGTGTTGTCTGACACCCATCCTGAGGAGAGCATCAACGAACCACCACTTCAGGTGAAACCTGAGGTAACCGTCTCTGCAGACTCTACGGGCAGCACTGCAGCAGCCGAAACAGTGGAGCAGTCTGAGTCTTCACCTGCAGTTGGCTCACCAGCCGTGAGAAGATCTCAGCGAGCTAGGAAAGCTCCAGACTACTTGAAGGAATATACTTAGTCAGTAGTGAGTTCCCCAGCCACAGGACAAGAATGCGTCCTGGAACCTCACTGGGATGCGGTAGTCAAACCAAATCCCCAGTTAGACTGTTATGTGTGTTATACATGTGAAAAAAAAAAAAAAAAAAAAAGAGAAAGAAATTATGTGTATGACACATGTGTTTAAGAAGTTAAAAGTAACTGTGATTGTTTAGGGTTAAATGGGAGTTCCAGGATGTCTAGTAATTGGCTAGTGTAATTAAGAGTAGTTTAATCTAGAGGGGAGGGATGTGGTAGACTGCAAGTCTAAAATAAATCATTACTGGCACATGCCTCTAGGGGGAACTACCTTTATTGTTCAGCACTGCTACTAAGGGGACACATTAGAGTAAGAGTGTGAAAACCCCGAGCAGAATCCATGTTCAGTCATATTATGTGTGTTGCAGAATAAACGGCAGAGTTAGCCAAAGAAATAACTCAAGTGTGATCATTGCTACACGGTAGGATATCACACCTATCATTGGCAATCCAATTGCTAGTCATATGTTTTCATGGTCAAGGAATCTGAAAATGTACACACAAACACTGTATGGGGGGAACTGTGGCCGCCATTACGGAAAATGCCATTTTCCTCAATAACTACTGAACCACTAATCCTATCATTGTCAATCCAATTGCTAGTCATATGTTTTCATGGTCAAGAAATCTGAAAACGTACACACAAACACTGTATGGGGGGAACTGTGGCCGCCATTACGGAAAATGCCATTTCCCTGAATAACTACTGAACTGTGGCGGTTTGATTTAACCCCCACAACAGGCTAAAGACAATCACCTCAGATTCTGGTTGTTTCTGCTACAGTCTGCCGGTTATGCATGTCACTGCTTTGAGTTAATGTATCATCCATGTGTTATCCATGCATTGTGCTCATGCATCCTGTCTGTTCCTTTGATATGCAAATGCCAGATTGACTGCTGTGAAGGTCCTTTGATCTATTGTTTGAGTTGGGTATAAATGCTGTGCCAAGTTGTGATTCTGCCTCTCACTCTGACTACTGCATCTTGATTTCTGTACTGTGCTGAGACACACACGTGTCTCCTCTTTGAGAGCTGGAGGAATGAAGCTGCAGCCTGCTCAAGCCATGGGCTGCAGCCGAGTTCTGATGAAGGCGGGTGATAATAAAGCTATTTAAAAATCCAACGCAGCCTTTATTCCATCATCCTCTTCAGAACCACTAATCCTATCATTGTCAATCCAATTGCTAGTCATATGTTTTCATGGTCAAGGAATCTGAAAACGTACACACAAACACTGTAGGGGGGGAACTGTGGTGCTTGGCGGAGGTCTGCGCTCTCCGAGTGCTTTTCTAGTTCTAGACTGTAAGCAGATAATGTTCCTACTCAAAGAATGGTTGTTAAATTACAACACTGTATGTTAACACTTAAACTGTAATACCTTTTTTACCAGATGACTTAATCTTTAGACATTTTGGTGAATTTATCATTTCATTTGATTGATCATTGTTCTTTTATTCCACCTCAGAAACATTTCTTTACATGATAAAAATCAGATTATATCAGAGATTATATATGAATAATTTATTTTCATCAGACTAAAGATATTTAAAGACGCACTCAGGTAGCTATAGAGCCCCTATAAAAACAAATCTACATTGTCTAAAATGATATGTTATGCTGTGGGACACACATGTATCACTTTAAGCTTCACATCTCAGAGTAGAACAAAGGACTGGGTCTCCTTGGAGATAACAGGAGGATGTGAAAATTTAGTCTTTGGTATGCAAGAGATGGCCTTGGGGGATTTCCTGGTCTGCCAGAGACTATGAGGAGGATGTTATAGGATTTAAGAGAAGATAAGATAAGATAAGATAAGATAAGCCTTTATTAGTCCCACAACGGGGAAATTCCAGGATTGCAACAGCACAGGGATAGCAACACTCAGAGCAACAATCAGAAGGCAAGAAAAAACAAACAAACAAAAAAAAAACAAGCAAGCAAGAGCAGCTAATATACATATGTACATATTACTATAAAATATATATATATACACACACACACACAGACACACAGTGCAGAGCATTGTAGCTGGATGGAATAAATATATGAATATATGAACACACAGTGCAGAGCATTGTAGCTAGATGGAATAAATATGTAAATATATAAACACCCACAGTACGGAGCATTGCAGCTAGGTGGAATAAATATGCAAGTATATAAACACACACAGTGCGGAGCAATGTAGCTAGATGGAATAATATGTAGATATATAAAAACACAGTGCGGAGCATTGTAGCTAGATGGAATAAATATATAGATATATAAATATAAACACACCCAGTGCTGAGCATTGTAGCTAGATGGAATAAATATGTAAATATATAAACACACACAGTGCAGAGCATTGTTGCTAGGTGGGATGAAACAGCATAACCGTCTACTTAGTTACCCTACATGGTATGATTATGTGCCCATACATATTCTCACCCTCCATAGCGACCGGTATGTTCCTAGTTGTATGCCGGAGAGGACCATTGTGTAAGTCTATTGCATCTTTTGCATTCAAAAAAACTATTAGTTTGTTACGTCTTTTTGCTATCTCTGCGAGCAGCCCTGCTTAGGTTGTACAGTCTGACAGCCGTTGGTAGGAAGGACCTACGAAACCTCTTGGTTGTGCACTTGGGATGATGTAGTCTGCTGCTAAATGAGCTCCTCAGTGCATCCAGTATGTCCTGCATAGGGTGGAACTCGGACTCCAGCAGAGATGACAGTTTAGCCACCGTCCTTCTCTCTCCTATCTCCTCCATCGGATCAAGGCGCTGCCCCAGGACAGAGCTAGCTTTCTTAATCAGTTTGTTCAGTCTCTTCCTATCGGCTGCAGTAATGCCACTGCCCCAGCAGACCACTCCAAAAGTGATGGCTGATGCCACCACCGTGTCATAGAATGACTTCAGCAGCGCCCCAGATGCATTGTTACTTGTGATTAAATGCAATGTGACTGTGAGCTTTGAAGGTCCTGGATATATAAAGGACGAATGTCTGTGTTTTTCCTCTTTCTGCTTTGCTGATGTTGGAAGATGTGAATAAACCTGACTCGTGAGATAAACTCTGCCTCTGTGGGGAGACTTGAATAACGAAACCGAATTGCATTTAATTCCAGTTTATTTCAAGTAATCATCCCACTGTCTGCTCTCATTCCTGAGCAGCGAACAAAGAGGATGAACACACCAAAGTTCTCCCTTTTAAACATTCTCACATCAAACCATTTCCCTTGCAGGGGAAATCACACATCTCTACCAAAATCCATTTATTCACATTCATCAATCTTTTATTTACATAACTCCCCCTTCTCTCCTCTTGAGCCTCAGCGGTCAGGAAGTCTTCTGTCCCCTGTCCTCCGCAGGGGGTCCAGGCTCTGCGGCTCCGCACCGCAGGGGACTGCAGCTCTGTGGCTCTCCTTCATCGTGAGGTTAAATCACATATGCAGTGTCCAACATATACATGTCTAACAACACAGCCATATAACCCCCCCCAAACGATGAAGAACAGACTATTTCCTAAAATTTAATAACACCTTACTCACTACTGAATAATCAACACCAACATTCAGTCTGTGCGCCGCTTGGGCTTCAGCCGTCTGCCGAATCTGCTGTGAGTTGGCCCCGCCTTGCCTGCGGCGCCTTTCTGCTTCGGCTCTGTTGACTGAGGAAGAGAGTGATTATTTGCCCTTTGCGGGGGCCTGCCTCGTCGAGGCGCCACTGCGACCGGTACAGACACGTCCTTCATGACAAAAGCAGGTTTTAGTCCATTTCTTCACGTGCTTGCGCAGGCACGGCCAAACAAACTTTTCCGCCACCAGTTTCACCGACGCGCGCACCCCCGGGTGCGCCAGTGAGTGGACCGAGTCAAAAACACGGCGGCGCCACGTGGCCGGAACCACCGGACGCGGGCGCCCTGTCGACATGTCGCAGATCAGGGGGGGCATACCGGTTTGTAAACACTTGCTCTCCAGCCTTAACCCTGTTGGTCCAGACTGGAGCGCGCGCACGTCTGCGTCCGCCCCCTGGTCCGCTGCCATGGCTGCGTAATCTATACCCACGTGCACCGGGGCTGCGCGCGCCACTGTGCCGCTCTTCTGCGGCGCGGTCACGGTGGCCCGTTTTGCCTCTGCGCGTGTTGGAGTCGTGAACGCGCGCGAGAGACAATCTGCTACTACATTGAATTTGCCCGCAACGTGCCTAATGTCAGTGGTAAATTCCGAGATTGCGGCCAGCTGCCTCTGCTGCCTGCCGGACCACGGGTCTGAAATTTTAGCCATGGCGTATGTGAGCGGCTTGTGGTCCACATAAGCGGTGAAGCACCGTCCTTCCAGCCAGAACTGGAAATGACGAATAGCCAAATGCAGCGCCAACAGTTCTCTGTCGAACGTGCTGTATTTTCGTTCAGCCGCGCTTAAAGATTTGCTAAAGAAAGCCAAAGGCTGCCAAACTCCGGCTACCTGTTGCTCAATAACGGCCCCTATGGCTAAATCTGAAGTGTCTGTCGTCAGCGCGATACGTGCTGCAGGGTCTGGGTGGGCCAGGAGCGCAGCGTCAGCCAAGGCTTTTTTAACCTCTGTGAACGCGCGCTCCCGCTCCGGGGATCATTCGACCGCCTGGGTCGGTTTTTGTTTTTTGAGTGCGGCATATAACGGTTGCATGATTTGAGCTGCGTGGGGCAGGAATCGGTTATAAAAATTCACCATCCCCAAGAATTCCTGTAGTGATTTGACCGTTTGTGGACGAGGAAAATCCGCTACCGCGCGTACTTTATCTGGTAACGGAACCGCTCCCTCCAGGGAGACGCGGTGACCCAAAAAATCGATCCGCTCGACGCCGAACTGGCACTTGGCTGGGTTAACTATTAAGCCGTGCTCTCCCAGCCTCCTAAAAACTGCTGGGAGGTGCGTTTCGTGTTCGTCCTCTGAAGTACTCGCGACCAAAATGTCGTCGAGGTACACAAACACGAAAGGGAGATCGCGTAACACGGCATCCATCATCTGCTGAAATGTTTGCGCCGCCCCTTTGAGGCCAAACGGCATGCGTAAAAATTCGAAAAGTCCGAACGGGGTTATTACCGCTGTTTTAGGAATGTCCTCCGGTTGGACTGGGACTTGGTGATAGCCGCGAACCAGATCGATCTTTGAAAAAATGCGCGCCCCCGCCAGGTGCACCGAAAAATCCTGAATGTGCGGGATGGGATAACGATCGTGCGCCGTAGCGTTGTTTAGCCTGCGGTAATCCCCGCACGGTCTCCAGGAGCCATCGGCTTTTGGTACCATGTGCAGCGGCGAAGCCCACGGGCTCTTCGACCTACGAACGATGCCTAGCCTCTCCAGGCTGGCGAACTCCTCGCGCGCAATGGCGAGCTTAACTGCATCCAAGCGCCGAGCTTTTGCAAACACGGGAGGACCAGATGTGGGGATAAAGTGTTTCACCCTGTGCTTCGCGACTGTCGCTGAAAAAGTGGGTACAGTGAGCGCTGGAAATTGGGTGAGGAGTGTGTGAAACTTACCACCTGCTGTAGCGACGTGGGTCTGTACTGGTGGCGGGGACACTCGAGCTGAACAGGGGAGAGAGTAAAAAGAGAGTGCATTTACCAGCCGTCTATTAGCAAGATCAACTAACAGATTGTGTGAACACAAAAAATCCGCGCCCAACATGTTGAAACTCACCGCCGCTATTACAAAAGTCCATTCATATGTGCGGCCATGTAAGCACAAAGGCAAGGTCCTTCTCCCGTAGGTGTTGATGTTCGAGCCATTTGCCGCCGTAGCTCCGCTACCGTGGGGTCCAGCCACCCGGTCCGCGTATGTTGGGGTGATGAAGCTCACTTGGGCTCCGGTGTCAATGAGGAACTCTCGTCCGGAACGCGCATCCGTGATGTAGAGCAGCTTGCTGCGTTCTCCGAGGGTCGAAGCTGCTAGCGACCCCCGGTCTTGCCGTTTCCCGAACTCCTGAAGTTGCAGGGCGGCACACACCTGCGTGCCTTCTCTGCGAACCTCCGATGGAAAAAGCAGAGATCTTCTCCTCCGCTGTGTCGTGTCCGCGCCTCTGCCGCCGGACCATTGGCTCCACCTCGTCGCGGCCGTGCTGCCGCCGTCATTGGCCAGTCTGGGTCTGCCGCCTCTGGCTCCCCGCTGTCTCGGGTCGCTGCTGTGGTTGCTTGCCCGCCGCAGGCGTCCAGGATCCCATCTGCTTCCTGGGCCAGCTCCCGGAACTCCTCCGGGGTGTGACACTTTTTGCCGGCCAGCGTGCTTCTCGCATGCGTCGGGAGGTTGGAGAGGAAGATGAACTGAAAAATGAAATCATCGTTGTCCAACCCTCTCAGCTGTATCATCTCCTCCATCAGGGCGCTCGGCCTGTGTCCTCCTTGGTCTAGCAAAGACAGGATCCTCCTCGCCCTCACTTCGGCCGAGGGGGTGAAAAACTTGATGAGGGTGGATTTCAGCTTGCCGTACCTGTCGGTCGCGGGTGGCTGCTCCACCAAGCTCTGCACGCACCGAGCTGTGCTGTTGTCCAGTTTAGCGATGACATGGTGGAACTTAGTGTCATCCACCGTTACTCCTGCGAGCGCGAACTGCGACTCTGCTTGCAGAAACCACGACCGTGGGTTATCCTGCCAGAAATCAGGCAGCTTAACGGCCACTGCGCTCGCCAGCTCTGAGCGCTGTGAGTCCGGGACCCTGAGACCTTCTTCGTTCATTCTCAACGTCGTCAGTCACCAATGTGGGGAGACTTGAATAACGAAACCGAATTGCATTTAATTCCAGTTTATTTCAAGTAATCATCCCACTGTCTGCTCTCATTCCTGAGCAGCGAACAAAGAGGATGAACACACCAAAGTTCTCCCTTTTAAACATTCTCACATCAAACCATTTTCCTCGCAGGGGAAATCACACATCTCTACCAAAATCCTTTTATTCACATTCATCAATCTTTTATTTACATAACTCCCCCTTCTCTCCTCTCGAGCCTCAGCAGTCAGGAAGTCTTCTGTCCCCTGTCCTCCGCAGGGGGTCCAGGCTCTGCGGCTCCGCACCGCAGGGGACTGCAGCTCTGTGGCTCTCCTTCATCGTGAGGTTAAATCACATATGCAGTGTCCAACATATACATGTCTAACAACACAGCCATAGCCTCGTCATTTTCACATTTCCACACTGGTGACTCTAAGACGTATCATGGATGAAAGAAATTCCCCCGGGCCAGCCGAGTCAGGAGCTCCCAGCCAAGCGTATGCCGCTACCGTCCAGCTACCGGACTTTTGGCAAGACAACCCGCGCTGCTGGTTCCACTTGGTCGAAGCACAGTTCACCCTCCGGGGGATAACGGTAGATGACACGAAGTTCTACCATGTGATTGCAAAGCTCGACAACCGCACGGCTCGGCATGTGGAGAGCCTATTGGAGCGGCCACCGGCCAACGACAAATACGGCGGGTTGAAGGCTGCGCTCATCCAGCGCTTCACTCTCTCAGTCCAGGAGAGAGCGGAGAGGCTCCTGGTTCTGAACGATTTGGGAGATGGCACGCCCATTGACCTGATAGAGAACATGCTGAGGTTGAGGGGATCAGACGACGACGACTTCATCTTCACCCACATTTTCCTCAGGACCCTACCGGTGGCCACGAGAGCGACCCTGGCCAGTTTGCCGTTGTTGGCCCAGCAGGACTTCCGTGTGCTGGCCCAGGAGGCACACCGGATTCTCAACGCCAGCAAACAGCACGCGGCCACCGCAGCAGCGACGGAGTTCGGCGCGACGGCCGGAGATGGCGGGGGGCCAGAGACGGCGGTAGCAGAACCACCGACGACGGCGGCGGCGGGGGCCAAGGATCGCGGAGGAGACACCCTCTGTTTCTACCATCGCCGCTTTGCAGAGAAGGCATGCAAATGTATACCACTGTGCCAGTTCAAGCGCTCGGGAAAGGTCAAGACTGGGGGTCGGTAGCAGCTGCGGCCCTCGGGGAGGAGAACAAGCTGCTCTACTTGAAGGATGTGCGCTCGGGGAGGCAATTCCTTGTGGACACAGGCTCCCAGTTGAGTTTCATCACACCTTCCTCTGCTGACTGGCTGGCAGTTTCCAGTGGTCCCGAGGTGTCAGCAGCGAACGGCTCGACGATTAAGACCTTTGGTGAGAGGACTCTGCTTCTGTCCCTGCACGGCAGTACATTTGAGTGGACTTTTGTCATAGCTGCAGTGAATTTCAATATGTTGGGGGCTGATTTTCTGTGCTCACATGGTTTGTTGGTTGATCTTGCTAACAGGCGCCTGGTTAATGCACTTTCTTTTTATTCTATTCCCTGTACAGCCCGAGTGGCCCCGCCAACAGCACAAGCCAACGTCACAGCTGCAAGCGGTAAGTTCCACACACTGCTCACTCAGTTCCCAGCACTCACGGTCCCCACATTTTCAATGGCCGTCGCCAAACACGGGGTGGAACATTTTATTACTACCACCGGACCGCCCGTTTTTGCAAAAGCTCGGCGCTTGGATTCAGCTAAACTGACCATAATGCGCGAGGAGTTTGCCAACCTGGAAAGGTTGGGCATCATCAGGCATTCGAACAGCCCATGGGCTTCCCCGCTTCACATGGTCCCGAAAGCTGATGGCTCGTGGCGACCTTGCGGAGATTTCCGCAGGTTGAACAACGCCACAGCGCACGACCGCTACCCAATCCCGCATATCCAAGATTTTTCCGTTCATTTGGCGGGGGCGCGCGTTTTTTCTAAGATAGACTTGGTCCGCGGTTACCACCAAGTCCCAGTGCGCGTTGAGGACATACCCAAAACAGCGGTAATAACTCCGTTTGGTCTATTCGAGTTTTTGCGCATGCCATTTGGGCTTAAAGGCGCTGCGCAGACGTTCCAACGCATGATGGACGCGGTGTTGCGCGATCTCCCCTTCGTATTCGTCTACCTGGACGACATCTTAGTAGCCAGCGCGTCCGAAGACGAACACGAAAACCACCTCACGGCAGTTTTCCGGAGGTTGGGAGAGCACGGTTTAATAATCAACCCAGCGAAGTGTCAGTTCGGGGTGACGCAGATTGATTTTTTGGGGCATCGCGTCTCTCCAGAAGGAGCGGTTCCGCTGCCTGACAAAGTGTGCACTGTAGCAAATTTTCCCCAGCCACAAACGGTCAAGGCGTTACAGGAGTTTTGGGGAATGGTGAATTTTTATAACCGTTTCCTCCCCCGCGCAGCGCAGCTCATGCAACCATTGTATGCCGCACTCAAAAAACAAAAACCCACAAATAACATCGAATAGTCTCCGGAGCGAGAGCGAGCATTCTCGGAGGTCAAAACAGCCCTGGCAAACTGACGCGTCAGATGTGGCCATAGGGGCGGTCGTGGAGCAGCATGTAGCCGAGGTTTGGCAGCCGCTCGCCTTTTTCAGCAGGACTTTGCGCAATAGTGAACGAAAATACAGTGCATTCGACAGGGAGTTGTTAGCTCTCCACTTGGCCATTCGCCACTTCCAGTTCTGGCTGGAGGGACGCCGTTTCACCGCGTTCGTTGACCACAAGCCGCTGACATTCGCGATGGCCAAGGTTTCAGAACCGTGGTCAGGCTGGCAGCAAAGACAGCTGGCCGCCATCTCAGAGTTTACTACCGATATTCAGCATGTGGCGGGTAAACTGAATGTAGTGGCAGACTGTCTCTCGCGCGTTGTGGAGGCCCCAGTCCGCGTAGGGATAGATTATGCAGCCATGGCCGCGGATCAGGTTAGTGACGCGGACGTGCGCGCGCTCCAGTCTGGACCAACAGGGTTAAGGCTGGAGAACAGGGTGCTGCAAGACGGTATGCCCCCCCTAATCTGCGATGTCTCCACTGGGCGACCACGTCCTGTGGTACCGGCCGCGTGGCACCACCGCGTTTTTGACTCGATTCATTCTCTGGCGCACCCGGGAGTGCGCGCGTCGGTCAAAATGGTAGGAGAGAAATTTGTATGGCCGAGCCTGCGCAAACAAGTTAAGGAGTGGGCAGCAGCCTGCATGGCTTGTCAACGAGCCAAGGTACACAGACACACGAGAGCTCCCTTGGAGCAGTTTCACATCCCGGCTAAGAGGTTCGATCATGTTCACGTGGACCTCGTAGGCCCCCTCCCGCCATCACAGGGGTGCACACACCTTCTGACAATGGTGGACCGCACCACGCGCTGGCCAGAAGTGATCCCACTGGCGTCGACCACAGCCGAGGAGGTGGCGCGCACGTTTTTAACAGCATGGGTAGCGCGCTTTGGAGTCCCGTCGGACATTACGTCCGACAGAGGTCCTCAATTTGTTTCCTAACTTTGGTCAGCAATGGCCCGCAGCCTGGGGGTAACGATCCACCGCACAACCGCGTACAATCCGCAGGCTAATGGGTTATGCAAACGTTTTCATAGGTCATTGAAAGTGCCTCTCAGAGCATCGCTGACGGATGCAAATTGGGTAGACAGGCTACCGTGGGTTTTATTGGGGTTGCGTTCTGCACCTAAAGAGGACTTAGAAGCCTCCCCGGCTGAGCTAGTTTTTGCGCAGCCACTTCGGCTGCCCGGGGAGTTTCTCCCAGATAATCCTGCGCCAGATAGCTCCCCGTCTCAGCGGTTGCAGCGTGGCACGGAATCGGGCACGCTGCCTGGCCCCGTTCACCACAGTTTTCCGCGCGTTTTTGTGCCTAAGGCTTTGAAAAACGTGGAGTTTGTTTTTGTCAGACTCGATGCCCATCGCCCACCGCTGCGACCACCTTATGATGGACCATTTAGAGTGCTGGAAACAGGGGACAAGCATTTTTTGCTAGATTTGGGGGGCAGGAAGGAAAAAATTGGCATAAACAGGCTCAAACCCGCCTTTGTGGTGGTGGACGAGGATGTGCTGTTGGCCAGGGCTCCTTGGCACGACAGACCCCCTCGGGAACATTCCCCAGAACACCCATAGGGAGTGACAAACAGTTTTTACCCCCAGACAGCAGCTCCCCAGCAGGATGGCGCCGCAGAAATGGCGAAGCCCGCTTACAGCAGATACGGGAGGAGACTGAGGCCCAAGCAGCACATGGGTTAATGTGTAATGATTTTATCATGACATGCAGACTGTTATTCTGTTGTTCCATCTTAGATGTTTGGGGGGGCATGTGGGACACACATGTATCATTTTAAGCTTCACATCTCAGAGTAGAACAAAGGACTGGGTCTCCTTGGAGATAACAGGAGGATGTGAAAATTTAGTCTTTGGTATGCAAGAGACGGCCTTGGGGGATTTCCTGGTCTGCCAGAGACTATGAGGAGGATGTTATAGGATTTAAGAGAAGATGCATTGTTACTTGTGATTAAATGCAATGTGACTGTGAGCTTTGAAGGTCCTGGATATATAAAGGACGAATGTCTGTGTTTTTCTTCTTTCTGCTTTGCTGATGTTGGAAGATGTGAATAAACCTGACTCGTGAAATAAACTCTGCCTCGTCATTTTCACATTTCCACAATGCCCTTTTTTCTACAAACAAAGCCTTTAATTGTTTTACAGTCTCATGTCAAAATCTTTTCACTGCTCTCCCCCATAAAAAAAAACAAAACAAAACACCAGAATCGGTTACTATAGACCCAACCCACCTACCACAAGGCTAATAGTGGCGGCGCTACATTAAACCAAATAAATCCTGTGATAAAAAGACTTAACGGTTGAAGGACATACCCAGCTGTATGCATGGTGGCCCAGGATAATGACTGAAACTTACATCAGTCCTTAAAAGCAGTTTAATGGGGCTCTAGTGAGCATGCAAAGGGGATTTTGGATGTGCTCCTCTCTGAGTTTTGCTAAAAGTTTAACACTACCATATAAAACTGACATACAAGCGGATAAACTTTGTCTGCTCCATGCTTAGATTAACCCCTTGACGCCTGAATTTATTTTCAATTATGAACAATTTTTTTTTTTTTTCATAATTGAAAATCGTTGGGTTTTTTTTGTTTTGTTTTTTGGATTGGTGCAAATTCGCACCAATAGGCGTCAAAGGGTTAAGTGCTTGAAAAGACCAAAATGCCAAAGCCACAAGTTACCAGCAAATCAAAAACCAGCAACTCTCAAGCCACCGGAGCTTTGGCTAATACTAAAGATGGACCTGCTAATCCACCCTCCAGCCTGAACAAACTGCCAGATAAAACATATGTGCAAAGAACTCTGTCAGCAAATGTCCGACTCAATTCTACGTGCTATTAATGAGCGCTTCAATGCCTTCCAAACCAGTTTTCAGTCACTAGTGACAACTCAAGCTGATCTTCAAGCCCATGCGGCTAACTGTGAGCTAACAGCTAGTGAGCTTGAAACACGGATGCAGGAGCTTGAAGCTATATGCTCAGAGCTCGCTAACCAAAACAAACAGCTCCAAGCTAAACTGTTGGACCTGGAGGCTCACTTTCGGAGACACAACATTAAGATCATGGGGATACCAGAGGGTGAGGAAGGAGGTAAACCCGCAGAGTTTGTTTCCCAGCTGATACTGCAACTGCTCTGAGATAAGAGTTTTTCACACCCACCAGTGGCTGGGGGCAGACCGTGCACCATTCTGGCATGCATCCACCACTTTCAGGATAAAGAGTCGATTTTGCACAATGGCAGGTTGAATACTATGAAATACAAGGGGAACAACTAATTTTCCCTGATTACACCAACCACAACTGCTCAGGCTTACTTGGGAGTTCTCCAGGACACACTGCAGTCTTAAAGTGAGAACACCAGGAAAAAGCACACAGTTATTACTCACACAGCTGGGGCAGTCCGAGTTAGTCCAAAAGTAGCCTGGCAACACAAACAGCAGGTCCAGAGAATCACGCTTCTCCAGGTGATGCGGTACCGAGGTAGCGGCAGGGCATCTGGCCAACAACTTCACCGAGGGGAATGGCGATGGTGAAGCTCCAAACACTTGCATGAGAACACAGTCCTTCATGAGACAATGCACACACAATGGTCCAGCAATGCTTGACTGGCGAAGGCTGCTTAAGTACAAGCATTGCTGGCACCACAAATTGGGTACACCTGGGTGAGGTGCGGGAAAGCCAATTACCGGAGTGGAATCAGCTGGCTGTCAAGCGGGAGGGGTCGTGGTCAGACTGGCAAGTGTTAGACAATGCCCACCGCATGAATGTAGGTCAAGGAGGCTGCCTAACAGCTGCCGGCCAGAGCGGTGGCTACAGGCATGGAAAAGAAAAGAACAAAAGACATAGAAACTACAAGAACTCAAAAGATCACAAAATACACAAATATACAGAACTTGAGCCACAGAGAATGATCAGAACCGAGCCAAAAGGACAACATTGGCTTGGTTCATGACGAATTCCTCATGTTATTAATTCAAAATACCATAATATCCTTAATTCAGACCATAGCCCTCTGACAATGTCCTTGAACCTCTTTCTTCCTAAACAACCTTATTCCTGGCGTTTTAGTTGATCATTATTTTCTGAGGAAAAAATTCATAAATTACATTACTACCCGGTTAAAAGATTTTATAGAAATAAAGAATGGTGAAGTGACAGACGCTACCCTTTGGAAAACGCTCAAAGTAGTTGTACGTGGACATATAATTTCTTATGAATCTGCTGTTAAAAAAGAAAGGGAGGGATGCCCAACAGAGATTGAAAGCATTCTCCCCACCCTTGAAAGATCCTCTCAGGCCTCAAATTCCATAGAAGATTATAGTAATCAGAATCAGAATCAGCTTTATTGCCAAGTATATTTACAAGTAAACATACGAGGAATTTGACTTGACATTGGACGCGCACGTTAGGCACATCCAATGACGCGGCAGCCATGCAAGGCACCTGTCATACAGTGGGGGTAAAGAGGGGAAGGGAGGGGGGCGGAAAACACAATAGGAGAGAGAAAAAGCATAGTTAATCAGAATAACGCTCGTATAAGCTCATATAAAGCTCAAATGAGCCAAATTTTGACTACACAGAAAAAAACCCTCTCTGCACAATTAGCAGACAATATAGATCACACAAACAAGAGTTGAGAGAGGCAGTGTATGTATGAGTCAGTATATATGTGTCAGTTCGTGTAATGTTGTATGCATTTGTGTAGTGTAGGTGTGACAGTTGCTAGTGAACAGCAGAGGGCGCCTCCAGGCAGTGGATAGATGTTATAATCATGTGACTTATAAACAGGTCCGGAGTCTATCTCTTCGCTTGCAGATGAAGGCACATGGACTGTCCTTGAGAAGTTCATCCGCTGAAACAACAGCAGCTGTCTGTCGATTGTTTGGGTTAGCAGCCGCCACTTCTGCTTATCTCATCGAGGAGGAATGTAAACAGGGCATCAAAACAAGGTCAAATCTACACAGCTCAGAGCCCACGGAGAATAGAATTTTCCTCTCTCATGCGCTTGTGCTTCATAATTTTAATATTAATATACAGGCTTAAACAGGCATTCCATTCCATGGAGAGCACAGGGCTCCAGATGTATTCCTCCGCTGAATCACTGTCATTCAGTTCACCGTTTGTCGCTACTCGTGCCCTCCCCAACTGGTCGAATTTGATGAAGGAGCTTGCCGGGCCGCTTTGATCAGCTCTCTCACCTTCCTTCAATTTCTGATACATCAGGGAACTTCACAGCCAAAAATAGAAGTCCTGAGATCATAACCAATAATGTTTCCTGCCAAATCTCCACAGACGCATGAATTCCAATGTCCATGAGTCTCCTCGTTGGGTTCCTCCTGACCCGATCTTCTTTTGAGGTGGCGACAATCACAGTTAAGCCGCTTTCCAGATCCATAATTTCCATTTAGATTAAGTTTCAGCAGAAGAGCAACTAAACACAGACAAAAACGCAACATTGCAAGCTGGGATCAGAAAGGAAAAGAGAGGATTAGAAAAGTGTCTACTCTCTCTCAGAGCCGGAAGTGAAGAGATTATGATTATGACCCGGTGAAGGGTCTGCAGCTCCTCCACCGTCCTTGACCCACACTGATGCTGCGGGCGTGGCTGCACCCACATTGGACCCCCACTGGGTCTTGACTGCACCCGCGTCGGACCCCGATTGGGTCTCGTCGGACCCCGACCGGGTCTCGGATGCACCCGGGTCGGGCCCCCACTGGGTATCGGCTGCACCCGTGTCGGACCCCAATTGGGTCTTGGCTGCACCCGCGTCGGACCCCCACTGGACCTCGTCGGACCCCGACTGGGTCTCAGATGCACCCGCGTCAGACCCCGATTGGGCCTTGGCTGCAACCACGTTGGACCCCCACTGGACCTTGTCAGACCCCGACTGGGTCTCGGATGCACCCGCGTCGGACCCCGATTGGGCCTCGTTGAACCCTGACTGGGTCTCGGATGCACCCGCGTCGGACCCCCACTGGGTCTCGGCTGCACCTGCGTCGGACCCCGATTGGGTCAGCGCAGCACCGGCGATGACCTCCGCCCCCGAACCTGGAACCTCCAGCACAGTGACCACGACTGGCTCCGCACCGGCGACTCTACAATAAGGCTCAGAAGACAAGACAGGACCGGGCTCAAAATCACCGGCAGTAACAGAGCCCAGCAAAACGAGCTTGGGCGCAGCAGACGGCTGCCCCTGACTCGTCTCCCTGAGAGGCAGGCAAAAATGCTCCAAGACAGGAAGAGGAGACACAAGATAGAGCACTTGCCTGCACTCGGGATCTGTCGCCGTCCAGGACTTCATCGATCCAGGTTCAGGGTGAAGACGTTCGTCCGCAGGCTCCCACTCAGCTACGTCAGGCTCCGCAGCTGGCATGATGGTTTCCACAGTCAGTGAATCCTCCGGCGCTGATGGCCATGCCAATAACCCGCATGGCGTGGAGGCAGGGGACCCTCGACCCGCTGGCTCGCACTGTTCCAGGCTCCAGGCTGCAGTCCGCTCTCCTCCTCTGTCCACGATGTGGTTGCAGGGCTGGAACCAGGCTCTCCAGAACAGCAGGCCCCCTCCTCATCCAGCGACGTAGGCCTGGCATCATGGACCACTCAGTGGAGGGAGACACAGAGGCAGCAGGTTTGGTAATTAAGGCTACAGCAGGAGGTAGGAGCTCGGGGGACTGCAAACCCCGAACTCCACCCCCAGGAGTCAGACAAGGCAGATCACAATTATGATGGAGAGAATTAATGCGCACTTGCCTGTCTCCCGGAGGGAGGATGGTGCCTGCTGTAGGGGACGTAGTTCCTCCCTCTCCCCACTGGATGGTGACAGAGGGCCCCCTGGAAGGATGAGGAGGAGCCGCTCTCAAAGGTCCACTGACGGGCTTCGCCGACAGCGGATCCAGCCGGGGATCCTGCTGAGGTTCACCTTGGCCATGGCGCTGACGTCTTCAACGGCCCCCAGATGGCACGAACTCCTGGACTGGATCAGGGACAGGAACGGGATCCCAACACGGGGAGCGAGGATGCCTCCTTCTCTGCTTCCTGCCGTAGTCTTCCTCCAGCCCACGGAGTATCTCGTGCTGTGCGGCGAGTTCGGCCCTCCTGGCGACGACCCCCAGGTGGTCGTAGTACCAAGGAAGGTTGTCCAGAAGTACCTCAGCATAGTCCAGGTGCCAGCGCATGCTGTTGGGGTCGTCGTCAAAAGTAGCAGCGAGGAGCGTCCCATCAAACATACTCCAGGGCGCTCACTAGCTCATTGCCCAGGCGCCGAACGCGGCTCCAGGATGACGGCATTCTCCCAGCACGTAAACACCCAGACAGGGAAGAACAATGTCCAATTTAGCAAAAACTCACTGGGAACAGCGTCTCGGTGTGGTGTCTCCATTTAGACGTCTGGCAGCAATCTACTGTCCCGGTGGCCCTTGCGAGCCACCATACGACACCAAAAGTCGCCAGTGAGTTTTGCAATGATGTTTTAATATACAAACGCAAGACACAAATACAAAACAATGAGCCACTGAGGGCAAAAACACACTACACACGATACATGGGACCGTAAGGCTACACCCAGCTACTTATGGTCTTGAACGGGAACGAGGAAAGGGTGACGTCTGAGACAAGAACCACTCGCTCAACGTCTGGCAGAAAGTCATCACAAGAATCACACAAGTGATGATTGACGAAACTGCTGCATAAGACTGCTGTCAGCGCCTGCAATAAATGCCGGTTGCTAACGAGCTGTAATGCAGAACAGCTGATCGGCTTTGACAGCAGGAAGACCCTCCAAGCGCTGTCACAACAATCCCAGGGAGGCAGAAGGTAAACACTACTGTCAAAGCCGGCAGAGATGATGCATGGCCTGAGCGCGGACGAAATCGGCGCTCGGACCATGACAAAGAGGCTTTCAATCAGGTTGAGTGGACCTACATGTTAGAGTCATTATATAGATTTGGGTTCAGCAACTCTTTTATAACCTGGGTCAAATTAATGTATGATAACTGAATGTGCTCTATTTAAACAGATGGTGACAGGTTAAACCCATTTTCTCTACACCGTTTGGTTCAGCAGGGCTGTCCCCTGTTGCCAGCTCTTTTTGCAATTGCACTTGAACCCCTCACCCTAAGCATAAGAAGTCACCCAAACATTGTAGGCCTGAAGGTCGGAGGAGTCAACTTTGTCATCAGTTTGTACTCGGATAATGTGATATTATATTTAGGAAACTCAGAAAAATCAACCCCCCCCCCCCCAATCCCCGGACTTGATTACTTCTTTTTACAGACTGTCGGGCTACACCATAAACTGGTCCAAGAGTGAATTCATACCTCTCTCAGATGGTTTTTGTCGGGATCAGAATTCCACCGAGGCAATTTTATACCCAAAATGAAATAAGTAGACAAAGTCAGAATTAGTTCAGAGTATCAATGTATCAATCATTTACTGAGACTTAGATGAGCAATAACAACCACAAATACATGCCTTGCCCCATTGGAGGGTTCCGACTTCTACGCAGCAATCCTTGAAGTGCCCTGAAGAAGTGAGAGACAAAGTTCCTAGCATCAAAGATTTATCCCTGCTCTTCATGATGGGTGGAACTCTTCATCCTCTCATCCGATTGGCTCTGTGCTTGATCTGAGTTATCAATCTCTTCACTGTGCCAGGAGTTACAGCTCTTTGCACCAGTGTCTTGTGCCGTTGCCCCCCATCCCCCATGGACTCAGTCACATACGTACTTTTTTATTCCCACACACTGTGTTTCTCTCTCACACATACACACTCATCACACTCATGCAGTCATGCTGATTTAAACAATATCATCTCCCACAGTCAGACTCCACACTCCCAAGAGACCCTAATCTTGATGCTTTGTCTTTTGGCTCACTGTGACACTATGACTTAGGTCCTGACCGCCTTTCTCTATATTATCAGCAGTTGCCAGACGCAGCTAGGTACGAGATAACATATTTTCCCTCAGTAACTTTCCACACACAGCTCATTTGCTGACCGTGACCTTTTTTATTGATTTTTTTTGCTATGAACTGATACTCTTAAATTTAACACTTAAACAATTCATTAAGACAATCCATCCATCCATCTTCTACCACTTTTCCAGAGGTCCGGGTCGCGGAGGCAGCAGTTCAAGCAGAGAAGCCCAGACTTCCCTCTCTCCAGCCACCTGCTCCAGCTCTTCAGAAAGGATACCAAGGTGTTCCCAGACCAGCTGGGAGACATAAGGCCCTTTTCCACTAGCCTCACTAAGCCCTACACTGCACCACTCAGCCCGCTTTAGGCGCTTTTCTACTAGCCCCAGCACCGGTTAGCAGGAACTTTTTTCGTACCTGATCCAGGGCAGGGTCTAACCGGGCTGAGTAGGGCTGAGTAGGGCTGTGATATGACTTTAAGAGACTGGTCGCCGCTGATTGGTCAGGTCGTAACGTCATGAAAGCGACTTTTTCTGCTGAATTTACTCCACGACCGCCATTTGTAATTGTTCAGCCAGTGAACACAGTGCGCCCCTTTAATACGGTATATTATATTAATATACTGTATAATATACTTCTATAATAATATACTCCTAATATTATATATTAGGAGGTGCGCAATTTTCTTTCTATATTAGGCGACGATCGCATCCAGCGCGAGTTGGACGGATCTACTTGAAATGCAGGTGTCCGAGCAGATGGCTTCCCAAGGGCACATCCGTACTGCCAAACAGTGTCGGGAGAAGCTGAAAAAACTGAAAAGCGATTACCGAGCAGTGAAGGACCACATTGCTCGAAGTTCAGCGGATCGGAAGGAATGAAGTGGTTCGCTGAGAGACATTGGGCTCGACACGGTCACTGTCACGGTCACGGTCACGGCCTTGGAAACCGCGGATGGTGAGTGTTTTTTTGATATTGCGTATCTTTTCGCCACTTGATCCTTTCTGTGCCAAGCTCACTGTTTTTAAGCAATAGGAAGGTTGTTAGATTGTGGGTAATGGTTGTTACTGAGGCTTGTGTATTGTTTTGCAGCCAACTGCAGATTCACGCTTGCTTTGTGTTAAGTATTAGCACGAACAAAACGCTGAATTACGCTTATTGTGTTCCGGTTAAAAACTTGAGAGTGTTGTGTACATGTTGCACTTTGGTGTTAAGTTTTAAATTGCATGCATTTTCTTTCTAGAATCGCATTTCATATCACAGGGGTCCACCTCAGCAGACATGATGGACACAGCGGACCCTCCTGCGTCTGCATCTGTGTGTGCATCTGGCTGAGCGCCAGCGGGATCAGCTCCACACCACCAGCTCCATCTGGATCACGTTCAAGTGCCGGTAAGGCACAATAACCATGATTTTTTTTTTTTTTGGTTGGAACAGGTCCAGCAGCGGAAACCAGGGTCGAAAATCCATCCATCCATCCATCCATCTTCAACCGCTTAATCCTTTACAGGTCACGGGGGGCTGGAACCTAACAGGTTATGTACCAAATTGATTAATGCAATTTCCTGTAGCTGCATATTAATTAGTTGAAAATGTCTTTTTAAATGTGCAAAAAGGTCATTCTTTGGTCTTCACTTATCGGTGTTCCACAACCATTTTTAGGTGTGGTGATTGGTGCTGTTGTAACTCCTGTTTTAGAAAAACAAATAAAGCTGATGAACTGCCGTTGAAATCAACATGCTTCATTGAAATGCTTCGCGTCAGCTGACCGTATTAACCCATTCAGATTTCTGCGGCCACACTACAAGCAACTAGTTTAAACATTACCCATCCATCCATCCATCCATATTCTTAATCTTAATCCTTTTTAGTTTTGCAGGGGGGCTGCAGCCGAAGACAGCACCCTGGGTGTTGCAAAATCCGCTCTACTGAGGGGCAGCAACATGACAGTTCAGCTTATATACAGCAATGAAGCATAATATAATAGTGACATTCCACCACAGACTTTCACCTGTGTAATTCCATAATATATGTAGTGATCCAGCTTTAACGACCATGCCTTTCTGTCTTTCCATCTAGGCAAGATGAAAACAGACAACTCCCATCGCTGACCTTACATTAGCGATGGTCAACACGCATGACGAAGAGATGCGGCTCTTGGAACGGCAACATGACCAGCGGCAAGAATCAGGAGTACATGCAGCATTTGTGACAGGTGGCCGCAGATGTGCAGGCAGATGCGCGTGAAGCCCTGGAGCAGGACGCTGCGTTACGAAGGGAAGAGCTTGCAGAGATGTCATCGCCCAGTCTGGTTTTTTGTTTGTAAATTTTGCTTCTGGAATAAAATTGTATTGTTTGCATCAAAAGTCTGGTTTATCTGTTATGACACTGTATGAGAAAAGCCAATAATTACATACACATTCCATTCTCTGTTCACTCCACATGCTGCTGTTCATCAGGTCAGGTGTATAGCCTTCTAATGGTAATTTAATTTTTAACAACACAACGAAACGTAATGTCTTGGTAGGTTTTTTTTTAATTTTAAACAAATTTGCAATGCTGAATCCATTTCTCTTGGAACGGGTACATTTTTTAGGTTATAAGCAGTTGTACAGGTGTGCTTGAACTTGTAGACACTGCTAAAGGTAAGTACGTGTAAGTTGAATGTTGCATCACCAGTCAAAATTTAATAAATTAAGAAGGAATCTAGCAAAAATTTGGCACTAATAACAGTAGACAAATCGGACAAGGATACACAACTGTGTTTTTGTTGCACACAACTGTTTTTACCAACAAGTGCAAAATTTATATTCCCTTTTCCCCAAAATTAAAAATCAATTTGTAAGTAAAAGTGGGAGACCTTTACATGGGAAAATATGACATGTATCAGCACATGATTTATAGTTCAATTTGCATTTCCACCTAAGCAAAAGTGGCTTGTCGAGCTGGATTTTTGTGAAGATGGCCTGTGCGGTGTTTCTGCATGTAATTACATACCTGTCAAGTGATACGGTTTCGCCGTATTTTAATACGGGGAAAATGCAATTTTAGCAAATACGGGCGTATTGCCATTTCTGTACGCCAAAGAGAAAAACATATGGGAAAAAAATTGAGAGTGTGGGGAGGAACACGTCGTGTGTGACCCCCACAGCGTACGGGGCTGTCAGAGCGCTCAGCGTGAGCAATTATCACAACAGTGACGAAGTGTGGACTCATCATTAGGCTGATGGCTTCGCACCTTCTTAACAGATAAGCGTTATGAACAAGAGGGCAGGTAGATGGACCATGCACAACATTTTATTTACAAAAAACATTTTTGAAATATGTATGCACATAAATGTGGACAAAATAGACAAGTATTGCATCTCATGTTATATTGTAACGTGCAGCTCGACATGGCAATGTCCCACCGGGAGGTTTGAACTCAAGCCTCCCACTCCAGAGTCCTGCACTCTACCTGTGTCGCCAATAGAGTCAACCCACTTGACAAGCCAAGTAGGGTGCTTATATTGAGTTCGCTACAATATCACCACCCTGCTCCTCTGCTCTCTGTGCCGCTGCCACCACTGGTTCATCTACTGCATCATCCAATGTAGTGTCAAACGTCTCTCCATGACTCTCACACAGATTGTGCAGAGCACAACAAGTCAGCACCATAGATTTAACCAGTTTCATGTCACAGTCATTCCTCTCTCCTTCTCTCCTCGTCATCAGCCATGTTTGTTGTAGAGGATTCGTCACGTGTTTCACGTCACGAGGGTGTGGCGCCGCCTGCTGTTCAACAAATCCCACCCACAGCAGGTGTGCCAGCAGGTGCGCCAGCAGTAGTTGAAAAGCAACTGAGGCTGAACCGAACCGAAGTGAGTAGAGCCGGGTTTTCAAATCGGGGCTGAGCGGGGCTAGTGGAAAAGCGCCTATAGTCTCTCCACCGAGTCCTGGGTCTGCCCCGGGATCTCCTCCCAGTGGGACGTGCCCAAAACACCTCAAGTGGGAGGCGTCCAGGAGGCATCCTAATATGTGGTATGGGCATCTGATTAGGATGCCTCATTAAGACAATAAAACATTTTATTTATTTTTTTATCCAAATTTTTCACCAGGTTTTCTTAAAAACGCCTCTTTCAAAATGGTCAATGATCATATTAAATACCTTGGCCTAACTATACCCCAAAATCCTAAATTAATATTTGAACAAAATTTTGGTGAGTTCATCTCAGACCTAAAACGACACATAGAAAACTGGAAAATTTTACCATTGTCTATGATTGGTCATATAAACTCAATCAAGATGGTCTCCCTTCCCATATTTCTTAACTTTTGCCAAAATCTGCCTATATTTCTCACATCAGCTTTCTTTAAGGATTTGGACACAATAATTTTATCTTATGCTTGGAATTATAAAAATCATCAGATTTCTAAAACCCATTTGCAAAAGCACAAATCAGAAGGTGATCTAGACCTGCCATTGTTCAAACATTACTACTGGGCTACTAACGCCAGGTGTCTAATGTTTTGGTCACATGAGTCACTGGACAACATGGCCTCAGGCCCTTTTGTGGCTGCACATGGAGTCTGTTTCTGTCACTAACTCTGTCCTTGCCCACCCTGCTGTTCACCAAATTGGATGATTTAAATATTTTGAAATGCTTAAACTTCATGCTAAGAAATTCAGTCAGAATCCTAAACCAGGTGCGGGCATCCCTGCACTTACCTGAGACCTCTGCAGAAATACCAATTTGTTAAAACCACTGATTTTTACCCCCAGACCAAACTTTTCATGCCTGGAGGGAGAAGGGTCTGGAATCCATTGGGGAACTATATACAGGGGGGAGTCAAGCTTCGCTCAGTTAGCTCAGAGAAAAATTTGGTCTTCCTCATTTACATTTTTTTGATACTTACAAATTAGGCATTATGTCCAATCCAAAGTGAATAAATCTGGTACTGTTCCAGGGAAGGACACTTTTTTGATCACATTAAGAACCCCCCACACTCTAGGCACCTTGTTTCCAAGTTTGTGAATGTGTTTGATGGCAGCTCTGTCGCCCCCTCTGGGACAATCAGGGCAGCCTGGGAGTTACGTTAAGTTGCGCATCCTTTGACTTAATGCGGCCAATGAGGTATGCATTTCTGCAAGTAGTGATATGACTGCTAATATGCTAGCAAGTTAACGTATAGGAATGTCATTTTAACAGATTTCCTGTGAATTTGGCTGCACTGCATGCTCATTGTTTATGAGATATCTGAAATGTTTATTCTGTGTGATAAGCTCAAAAATGTATTATTTTTACTTTATGTTGTATTTTCTTTATTCACTCTGTGTTGGCCCTGCGATGGACTGGCGATCTGTCCAGGGTGTACCCTGCCTCTCGCCCAAAGATGCTGGGATAGGCTCCAGCCCCCCCGTGACCCGAAAAGAATTAAGCGGAAGAAGATGGATGGATGGATGGACTTCTCAAGGCATGTTTGATGGCATGTGTAATGGTGGGTTTTATTGTGTAGTACGGTGTGATGATGCCACCTTCCGGGTGCACCATCACACTGCCCCATGAATAGGGGCATCCACCATTTTGGAGTCCTCTTACCCAGATGACCCCACACATTAGCTGCGTTCCGATTGCCTATCCGAAGTGGGCTGCACAGAGTATCTGCCATATTAACTGAGATTCTAAACTGAAGGGAGTGAACGGTCTTCAATTCAAAGGGAACTGAGAACTGTGCAAGGAAGAAGAAGAAGAACCGCACATCACTTCACTGGAAGTTGACAAGAAGATTACCCATAAGCCATTGTGCCTCAGAAACGAGTAAAACAAACTATTGTTGTTACCGTTATTAACAAGCTAAACTGATGTTGGTTGAAATGGTTGAAAGCTGGTGGCGTGCGTCTGCGCAGCGGCTCTTTGCTCCCTACTTTTGTTTGTATGTATGCTGTTTTTGGATATTGGACCGTGTGAAGCTGGATTTGTGTACAGTCGTACTATAGTCGTTATATATCCAAGATGGCGCCCACAGCGGTCGACATGGTGCTTCGCTGCGCTCTTTGTTTGTTTTTGTTTGTCAATTGTGTGTCTGCTTGCACTTATACCCGTGAAGAACTTCTAAATATCTGGACTTTCACCCCCACGGACCTCCTCCCAGTTTTTCTAGCCCCTGCCGCTGATCTGGTTTATTGTTTGGCTTGGAAAGTGAGACGGCGAAAGAGAGGAAGATGAGCGGGCGCTCTCGTACGACTTCGCAGGAGAGGCTCGCGAACGGCGCTGCCTGGCATATTTCTGTCCAATACCAACTCTCTCTCTAACAAGGTAGATGAACTGAGACTGCTGATGCGTTTTAAGGACCTCGCCTCCTCAGCTGTCCTCTGCTTTACTGAGACCTGGCTCCGGGAAAATATACCGGACAGCGCGCTGTGCCTCGACGGCTTTCAGCTCTTCCGTGCTGATCGTGACACAGAGCTTTCCGGCAAGACCACAGGAGGCGGTGTCTGCTTCTACATCAACTGCAGCTGGTGCTCTGATGTAACGGTAATTTCCAAACACTGTTCTCCTGCCTTGGAATTTCTTGTTATCAATTGCAAGCCCTTCTATTCCCCGCGGGAGTTTGCTTCTTTCATAATGATCGCTGTGTACGCCCCTCCCGACGCGGACACGCGCGAAGCTCAGCGCGTGCTCACGGATCACATTCAACACACAGAGCGGAGTTTTCCAGACTCGCTGATTATTGTGGCTGGCGACTTTAATCAGTGCAATCTGAGCCACGATCTCCCCCGCTACAAACAGTTTATTAAATGCCCCACCAGAGGATTAAACACACTGGATCACTGTTACACCACAGTGAAAGACGCATATCGCGCTGTCCCTCGAGCTGCGCTGGGATTATCTGATCACGTGATGGTTCACCTCATTCCCACATACAGACAGAGATTGAAGCTCACTAAACCTGTTGTGAGCACTACGAAGATACGGACCAGTGATGCTGAGGAGAAGCTGGAAACGTGCATGGAAATATCTGACTGGGGCATGCTTAAAGGAGCCACGCATGATCTGGATGAGTACACGGACACTGTGAACTCATATATCCACTTTTGTGAAGAGAACATTCTTCCATCACGCACCAGGGTGAGTTACTCTAATGACAAACCCTGGTTCACAGCTAAGCTCAGACAGATCAGGAAGGAGAAGGAAGCAGCGCTGAAAAGTGGAGACAGGGACTGCTACAGGGAGGTTAAATACCGGTTTAACAGAGAGCTGAAGAGGGCTAAATCTCTATACTCAGAGAGACTCCAGCAGCAGTTCACTGCTAATGATTCGGCTTCCGTGTGGAGAGGACTGAGGCAAATCACCAACTATCGACCTAAGGCTCCTAAAGGTCAGGATGACAAAGCCCTTTGTCAAAGACTGTCCCAACACTATGCCCGTTTTGACACCTCGTCATCTGTGTCCAACTCCCCCCCTCCCTCCAGCTCCACAGCCTCCACATTCCCTACTTCATTTAAGGCACCCCCCCCTCCTCCCCCCCTCCCCTTATCATCAGTGAGCAGGATGTGCTCAAACAGTTCTCCAGACTGAACCCGCGCAAGGCCCCCGGCCCAGACGGCGTGTCTCCCTCCACCCTGAGACTCTGTGCGAAACAGCTGGCTCCTGTATTCACAGACATTTTTAACACCTCCCTTAAGTTATGCCACGTGCCATCCTGCCTCAAATCCTCCACCATCATCCCTGTCCCCAAGAAGCCACGGATCACTGGACTTAATAACTACAGACCTGTAGTGCTCACCTCTGTAGTCATGAAGTCCTTTGAGCGCCTGGTCCTGTCCCACCTCAAGTCCATCACCACCCCTCTCCTGGACCCGCTGCAGTTTGCCTACCGAGCCAACAGGTCTGTAGACGATGCAGTCAACCTGGCCCTCCACTCCATCCTGCAGCACCTGGACTCCCCGGGAACCTACGCCAGGATCCTGTTTGTGGACTTCAGCTCCGCATTCAACACCATCCGCCCCGCTCTGCTCCGGGACAAGCTGTCCCTGCTCAACGTGCCTGACTCCCTCTGCAGGTGGATCATCGACTTCCTGACGGACCGGAGGCAGCATGTGCGGCTGGGAAAGACTGTCTCAGACTATACTAGCATCAGCACCGGATCACCCCAGGGCTGTGTACTTTCCCCCCTACTCTTCTCCCTTTACACCAACTCCTGCACCTCCAGCCACCAGTCTGTCAAGTTGATCAAGTTTGCGGACGACACCACCCTCATCGGGCTCATCTCCAACGGCGACGAGTCCGCCTACAGGAGAGAGGTGGCCCAGCTGGCGTCCTGGTGCAGCAATAACAACCTGCAGCTGAACGCTCTGAAGACAGTGGAGATGATTGTAGACTTCAGGAAAGTCACTACTCCTCTGCCCCCCCTCACCCTCTCAGGCTCTCCCATCACCACTGCTGATTCCTTCCGCTTCCTAGGCACTACCATCACCAGGGACCTCAAATGGGAGCTGACCATCAGCTCACTCATCAAAAAAGCCCAGCAGAGGATGTTCTTCCTGCGGCAGCTGAGGAAGCTCAAGCTACCCACCAAGATGTTAGTGCAGTTCTACACAGCCATCATCGAGTCCATCCTCACCACCTCCATAACCGTGTGGTACGCAGGAGCCACTTCCAGGGACAGACTAAGGCTGCAGCGCGTCGTGCGCACTGCTGAGAAGGTGATCGGCTGCAAGCTCCCATCTCTCCAGGATCTGTACATCTCCAGGACCCGGAGGCGTGCTGGCCGGATCATAGCCGATCCCTCACACCCTGGTCACGTACTGTTTGCCCCCCTCCCCTCTGGTAGAAGACTTCGGTCCATCCAGACTAAAACCTCCCGTCACATGAACAGCTTCTTCCCCTCTGCCATTAGACTGCTGAACACTAAGTGACTTATTGACTCTCGTGCACCATGTACAGCAGCTCAACCAGACTCAGGTCAATCATCACTGTTTTCTTCCTGCATTACCGACTGCACTATATAGTTCTCCACAGTATCTGCTGCTGGCTAATATACAGTATATTTTAACTGTTGACCAGTATCACTTAATCTTATCCTACACTTTATTACATGTATAGTTTATTTCTCTTATCTTATCATGTTTAATGTTGCAGCATTGTACCGAGACAAATTCCTAGTTTGTGTACTACATGAACAATGGCAATAAACCTGATTCTGATTCTGATTCTGAGCTGATAAATATTGGACTTCAACAAAAGTCTGCTGTTACAGCAGTTTTTGAGAACACACAAAACATACCGGAGGCTATCTGTAGACCAGCAGGATCACCATGAATTGTTGTCGGTCCTGGAAAGCGACGCAGATGGAGGAGGGAGAGAAAGCAAAAGCGGGGATGCCAGGCAAGCCTGATAGCAAAGCTAAAGAGACAGCCGCATAGACCTCCGCTACCCAGCATTTCATTTCCAACGCCAGAAGCATCGTCCACAAGATGGATGATTTAGAGCTACAGCTGGCAACTAGTAAAACTGTGAGAGACTGCTGTGTGCTGTTGTTAACGGAAAGCTGGCTCCACCCGCTGATCACCGATGCTGCAGTGCAGCTACCAGAGTGCACACTTCATTGTATGGACCGAACAGCGGAATCTGGGAAACAGAGAGGGGGTGGTCTCTGTATTTTTCTTCACAACTCTTGGACTAATCACAGTCATATTATTAACACTTGCTGTTCTCCTGACCTGGAGACAATGCCAGTTTTATGTCGGCCTTTTTATCTTGCGAGAGAGCTGACAGTGGTTATTATTACAGCGGTATATATTTCTCCTGATGCAAATACTAAAGCGGCCCTTAGTCATTTGTACAGTGTTATAAATAAACAGCAGCAGGCCTACCCTGAGGGTGTTCACATTATAGCTGGTGATTTTAATCAAGCATGCTTGAAAACTGTGCTGCCTAATTTCACACAGTATGTGAAATGAGCCACTAGGGGAAAGAATTGTCTTGATCGGGTGTATTCAAACCTGAAGCATGCCTACAGAGCTGTGCCATGTCCACATCTTGGCCTGTCAGACCATCTATCATTGCTCCTCATCCCAGCATACACCACCCTCAGGAGAACTGCTAGACCTACTATAAAGAACATCACAACATGGCCTGAGGGAGCTCTTTCTCAGCTACACAACTGTTTTTCAAACACTTTATGGGATTTATTCAAGAATCAAGATCTGGAAAGGTACACACAGACGGTATTATGCTACATCACCTACTGTATCAACCAGATGACTGGAAAACCGCATTGGAGTTTTTCCTAACCAGAAGTCTTGGATGACAAAAGAAGTCCAGGCATTCTTCAGAGCCCGTGATGCAGCCTTCAGGTCAGGGGATACAGATCTGTATAGCACCGCCCGGGCTAATCTGAAGAAAGGCATTAAGGAGGCCAAACAGGCCTATAAGAGGAAAGTTGAGGACCATTTTTCTGATAATGATTCGAGACGAATATGGCAAGGCTTTCACCATATCACAAACTATAAGGGCAGCAGCATCATTTCCAGTGACATCAGCGCCTCACTGGCAGAAGAATTGAACTGCTTTTTTGCACGGTTTGAGGCAAATACACATTGCCCGGACCCACTGACATTATTGAATGCCAGGTCTGACCCTGCAGGATCATGAGGTGAGACATACACTGAGAGCAGTTCACCCGAGAAAGGCTACTGGTCCCAATGGAGTGCCAGGAAAGGTGCTCAGAGCATGTGCAGATCAGTTATGCTCTGTTTTTACTGACATTTTTAATTTGTCTCTTAAGGCAGCCTTTGTTCCACAGTGTTTAAAATCTCCAGTCATTATTCCTGTGCCTAAAAAACATATTATCAGTAGTCTGAATGACTATCGACCAGTAGCATTAACACCCATTGTTATGAAGTGCTTTGAGAAAATGGTATTGAAACATCTTTTGTCTAGTCTCCCCCCAGACTTTGATCGGTACTAGTTTGCCTACAGGCGGAGCAGATCCACTGAAGATGCTATTGCTATAGCTCTCCACTCAGCATTCAGCCATTTAGAAGACAAGGGGAGCTATGTAAGAATGTTGTTTGTGGACTATAGCTCGGCATTTAATACAATAATTCCCAGTATTCTCATCACTAAATTGCTTCAGCTTGGTCTGCCTACTCACACTTGCAGCTGGATTAAGAACTTCCTAACAAATTGAACACAGACTGTTAGACTCGGACCCCATTCCTCCTCTACAGTCATGCTTAACACAGGCTCACCACAGGGCTGTGTGTTAAGCCCCACTTTGTATTCATTGTACACATATGACTGCATATCTGTTCATCCCACAAACATTATAGTGAAGTTTGCAGATGACACAACAGTAGTGGGGCTCACATCAGGGGGAGATGAGTCTGCATACAGAGATGAGGTCCAGAAACTGGTGAGATTTTACTCAGATAATAATCTGCTATTGAATACAAAAAAGCCCTAAAGAACTCATTACTGATTTTTGGAAGCATAGCAGTGAGCTGCCTCCTCTATATATAGGCAAGAAGTGTGTGGAGAGGGTGGAGGCTTTTAAGTTTCTGGGTGTTCATATTTCTCACAACCTCACCTGGGCAGTTAACACCATAGCTACGATAAAGAAGGCTCAACAACGTCTACACTTTTTGAGGCTCCTCAAGAGGAATGGCCTGAATGCACAGTTGCTGGTTTTATTTTATCACTCTGCTATTGAGAGCATTTTGTCATATGGCATCACGGTTTGGTATGAGAGCTGCTCAGCCGCAGACCGCAAAGCCTTGCAGAGAGTGATCGAGACTGCTCAAAATATCACTGGCTGTTCTCTCCCTTCTCTGGAAGAGATTTCCAGGTCTCAGTACCTCAACAGAGCTACTGCCATTATTAAGGACTGCACTCATCCAGGTCATGATTTCTTTCACTTGCTCCCCTCAGGAAAGCGGTACAGATCCCATAAAACCCAAACTACTAGGTTTAATCATAGTTTTTTCACAACAGCAGTACGTATTTTGAACGGATTTATGTAACACGTACAGACTGCTGATGTTATTTTAGGTTATTTTGTGGCAATAACCTTGTGCATAAGCTGGTCTTATTTATCGCTCAGTATGTTTTTATTTTTGCTATGTACATAGTGTATTTAACTTTTTAGGTATTATTGTTTTAAGCATTATTTATTGTAATTTTGAGAATGTTAAATGCATGAGTGAACTGTGAGTGTAATAGTTTGTTTTAGGGAGCAGTATCTCAATTTCGTTGTATTGTTTTTTAGCAATGGCATGACAATAAAGGCACTTTGACTTTGAAGCGCAGTTAACTTACTGATATTCATTGAGAACGGAGCAGGGAGTAGGGAATACAGTTTGAAGTACACTGTGGACTGGAACATAGCTTGTGAAGCACCTGTTGTTCTGTAACAAGTCACATAATAAGGTACCATTCAAGTGCAGCCTCTTTGTCTGTCTCCTCGATACCAAGTTTGTGGACATAACATTTGGCGACTGAGGATTAACTCATAGAGGCGTGCGGGGCACCTCTACAGTCATTTATGGAGTACCCAGGAGAACCAGCAATAATGTGGTCTCGCTGGTTGGCCACATTCGAGAAGTTCATTGCAGCGTTGGGCTTGGGTAAACTTGACGGAGTAAGGAAGCGAGCAGTTCTGGTTCGAAAACTCGGCGTAGAAGGTCAGAGAATTTTCCACACGTTAGGGGAAACAGAGTCATATGCAGATGCTGCCGGGCTGCTCGCTAGCTACTTTGCTGAACACACACGTAACACAAAGCTGTGGGTTGAGAGACTAATGGCGCCAAAAGACACTAAGCTAGTTAGCTCGGGGGAGCTAACGGCCAAGCTAGTAGCTACAGAGAAATTAGCCATGGAGCTAAATGGGCGGCAGACACAGAAGCTACACGCTGGCTAGCACGATGAGCACAGAAAGTGACTGCAGCACTGGGGGTGAGCACAGCGTGGAGAGCGGAGATGGCACGGAGGGAGAGCAGCGTTCAGACTGCCCCATTTTCCCTTCAGCCAGAGTCGGAGCAGTGGAAGGGGGAGCGCGAGCATGCTGAAAGACTCGGAGTACAGCAGCACCAGCAGGGTGCAGAGACAATGCACAGCGCGGCACAGTGGAGCACTTCAGACAGCGGAAGGGAAGAGCTGAACTGCTTCTGCATCCTCGCTTGGCAAGCTGTGGAGGTTATGACTGAGCGGACGGGTGAAGAGTCCGTTTCAACGACTGACACTGAAGCGCACTCTTCATGTTCTCGGGAGGAGAACAGCTCAATGGAGGAGCTGGATGGCTTTGGTGCCCACGCTCGGCCAGCTGTAGTGGGAGCGACCGAGTTGGCGGGTGGAGGGTCCATTTCAGTGAGCAACACCGGAGAGGTACCGGACTGCTTTCGTACCCGAGACGAGCCACAGTCAACGGCGGAGACAACGGGTGAAGGGTCTGCAGCGAACATGGTGACAACAGAACTGCTGCAGCATGGTGGAGGTCCCGAGCCGAACAATCATGCAGAGCCACCGGGAGTGCAATGACAGCGCATGAAAACAAGTCGGGCCACTGAGGAAAACATGCTTTCGGCTGACGGACAATCAGTTCGGCATGTCCGGGTGGCGGCTCCAGACGGCCAGGCTCCTCGGGAGTTAGCTGCTGCACCAGGCCCTGGTGTGACCCAGGCCCTGGCATCATGAAGATCGACCACAGGGGTCCTAAAGCTCCGGGAAGGGGGGGGGGGGGGACGAACACATTTCTAAGTCCTCAGGCTGAACTGTTTCCCCTGCCCAACCCATCACTGCCATGGGGGACTGTAAAAAAAAAAAAGCGAACTGGACATTGTTTAGGTTGGAGCACGGCCAGACTAAAAAAACAAACAAAAAAAAACAAACAGAAAAGCGCAAGAATAAACTATTTGGGCGTGCAGGTTGTGTGGCAGTTCACCCACCGACCCTAGTTCCAGTGCTCTTTTGTGTTGTGGTGCCACGAGACGGCTTTTGTTGTGATGTGGCACATTATAAATAAAGCTGAATTGAACTGAATTGAATTGAATTGTAGTTTAATGTGTTTATTGGGCGTTTTACCTATGAAATTTGGGTGGGTTTAATTTGGTGTGTTTTTCTGCTTTCTAAAGGGGGGGGTGTAATGGTGGGTTTTATTGTGTAGTACAGTATGATGACACCACTTTCCGGGTGCACCACCACACTGCTCTATAAATAGGGGCGTCCACCATTTTGGCGTCCTTTTGCCCAGATGACTCCACACTGTGAAGCACCTGCTGTTCTATAACAAGTCACATAATAAAGTACCGTTCAAGTGCAACCTCTTCGTCCGCCTCCTCAATACCAGGTTTGTGGACATAAAAGCATGAATGTGTAATTAAACACCAGTAACCAGAAGAACACCTTGCGTTCGTGATTTAACTGAGGGGTATTACAGTGAGAACTCAACCTGCTCAACATGAGGTGAAGTGGTGAAGATTTGCGTGTGTCTGTGAAGCACCCTTTAAGCAAGTTTCCTGGGGTTTCTCTGAGCTCTAGCATGAACAGATAAGATTGTGCATACACCGGCAACCTCAGCAAGCAGAGTCTAGTAGCAGTGGAGCGTTAACCCAACCAAGTGCATACATTTAAAACAAGTTAAATGTGAAGAAGTGGTGCAACCTTGTCGATTGCTTTAAAGGGACTCCATAAGTGCTAAAGGTTTTAAGTGTTCTGGTGCTTTGTACATGTTTCTAAGTTGAAATCTTAGTTTATTTAGCCTCTTTACTTATTTACAAGTTGTTTAAAGGGGTAAGGTGTAAGAAGTAATATAGGATTTAAAGGGCCCCATAAGGGCCAATCATATTAATTGTTGTAACATTTTCTGCATGTTTTAAGTTGAAATAGTTCTGATTTAACTGCATTTATTTACTACAAATCTATGTTTAAAGGGCAATTAAGATTTAAAGGTGCCTAAGGCAGTATAGCCACGATTGATATTTTGTGCTGACGATTCAAGTGAAGTATTTTCTTAATTCACTAATGGTGGCAAATAAGTTAATTTGTACTTTAAATGGGTTGTTTGATATTTTACATTATTAGGAGGTACAGTTTGTATAACTAAATGTAAAGTAAGTCAGTATTATTTCAGCCAAGCTGTTTTATTTAATTAAGTTGGTTACATTTAAGTTTTAAGAAGTTTAGATCTAAATCTAATAAGGTTATTAAACACATGCAAGCATTTAAACAATATTGAAATGGATGAACCTGTAGATGTAAACTTTACAAAATAAACTGAGAAAAATATAGAGACACAAGTTGACAATGAAGAGGGACTATGGAGAAGTCAGAGATCCCAAAAACTCATGGAGAAGGGACAAGCACTCCATGATGAAAGAGTTAAAAGGCTTCAGTGTGGCTTCAGATTTACTCATGACAACTGGAAGGCTCTTGCTAAAAAGGCAAAGAAAACACTTGACCAATCTCGCTCTGCTACCATTGTGCAGAACCTCCTCACAAAGATCTGTTGTGCTTCTACAGAGGTAAAACAGTCATATGAAAACTTACGCAAATACATTTCCCCTGATGGTGAAACTCGCCGTAGAGCAGACACATGTGATGCTGTCTCTAGACGACTTCTAGAATGCACATGTAATTATCTTGAAGAGAAAGAACTTAATCAAGAGCTCCCGAAGGAAGCATTGTTAGCAGATACTTGCTCTGTGATCTCCTCTGCAACTTCTCATAAGTCTAAGTCAAGCTCTCAAAGCACAAGTTCTTCAAGAAGTTCAAGTGTGATGTCAGGACATTCAAGTTTATCCTCTGCAAAGAAACAAGAAGCTGTAGCAGAGCTAGCTGCAACTCAGGCTACTTTAGAGGTTTTACAAGAGATAGAAAATGAGAAACAAAGACTAGAAAAACTTGATGCTGAACACACAGAGAGACTTGCAAAACAAGAAGCAGAAAATGCTGAAAGATGAAATACATTGAAGGAGAAGCAAAGACAGATAAGAGCGCCTAGAGACAGTTAAGAAGATGAATGCTGCTAAAGCACGGCTCCTCTGGCTATTCCTGCTCAGCCTGCTCGCATTGTTTAACCCCCAGTCCGCCGTGCCACCTCTGTTCCCACACCTGCCCCATTCGCAGGGAGGTGGGGAAGTGTAAGGAGTTTCTCCATCAGGTATGGATGTACTTGGAGCAGGTCGGGGGGGGGGGGGATACCTGGGGGATGCCGCTAAAATTCAATTTTTCACCCTACTGTTGCAGGACTGAGCCCTTAGTTTGGCTCGGGTCACAGCAGACAGCCCGGAGGGCTGTAGTTAAATGTTTGGTAAATTTGTGGCCGCTTTTTGTCGCCTGTTTGACAACACCGAGAGTCAAGAGAACATAATGAGCCGCCTTATGACTCTCCGCCAGGGGGCTCGGTCTATGGCCAAGTTCTCTGTTGAGTTTTGGGTCCAAGTGGCAGACTCCAGGTGGAACGAGGTTGCGTTACACAGCGCGTTCCTCCACGGGTTAAACACCCATCTCCGTGACGACCTGGTGGTTTATGCCATTCCCGACAGGCTCAATGGTCTCATTAATCAGGCTGTGGGGTTGGACAACCGCTATCGTGAGCGCGCGAGGGAGCGACAGGCCTCCTCTTGCCCGTCCGCCGAACGGGTGCCCGCTGCAGGGACTGACACTTGGGAGGCCAGTTCTCCTCCCAAGCCGATGGACCTCAGTCGGTTCCAATTAACTGACGACAAGCATCAACGAGGGAGGAGGACTGGCACGTGCGTGTACTGTGCCTCCCCGAGGCACAATCAGGATGAGTGCCCCCAGCGGCCAAAAGACGCGGCCTGTCAGTAACCATGGGGGTTCTGGCAGGTGGGACCAAATTAACTCCCCCCGGCAATTTCTCTATTCTGGCTCTCGTGCAATTGCCGGGGGTCAAGAGGAGGGTCTTGGCATTAGTTGATTCAGGGGCAGAGGGAAATTTCATGTTGGCCCGGCTCGTCCAGGACCTGGGTATTCCCACTCTTAAATTGCCCCATCATCAATGTTACAGCCGTGGACAAAATTGTTGGTGCCCCTCTGTTAATGAAAGAAAAACCCACAATGGTCACAGAAATAGCTTGAATCCGACAAAAGTGGTAATAAATAAAAATTCTATGAAAATTAACCAATGAAAATCAGACAATGTTTTTGAATTGTGGTTCAACAGAATTATTTAAAAAAAACAAACTCATGAAACAGGCCTAGACAAAAATGATGGTACCCCTAGAAAAGATTGAAAATAATGTGACCATAGGGACATGTTCAACCAAGATGTGTCCTCTAATTAACATCACAAGTGTCTACAAATTTGTAATCAGTCAGTCGGCCTATTTAAAGGGTGACAAGTAGTCACTGTACTGTTTGTTGACATGGTGTGTACCACACTAAACATAGACCAGAGGAAGCAAAGGAGAGAGTTGTCTCAGGAGATTAGAAATAAAATTATAGACAAGCATGTTAAAGGTAAAGGCAATAAGACCATCTCCAAGCAGCTTGATGTTCCTGTGACTACAGTTGAACATATTATTCAAAAATTTAAGATCCACTGGACTGTAGCCAACCTCCCTGGCCGTGGCCGCATGGGGAGATGGATAATACGAATGGTAACAAAAGAGCCCAGAACAACCTCTAAACACATTCATGGTGAACTCCAAGGTCAAGGTACATCAGTATCAGATCGCACCATCCGTTGTTGTTTGAGCCAAAGTGGACTTCATGGGAGATGACCAAGGAGGACACCACTGTTGAAAACAAATCATAAAAAAGCCAGACTGGAATTTGCAAAACTGCATGTTCACAAGCCACAAAGCTTCTGGGAGAATGTCCTATGGACAGACGAGACAAAACTGGAACTTTTTGGCAAGGCACATCAGTGCTATGTTCACAGACGCAAAAATGAAGCATACCAAGAAAAGAACGCTGTCCCTACTGTGAAACATGGGGGAGGTTGTGTTATGTTCTGGGGCTGCTTTGCTGCATCTGGCACAGAGTGTCTTGAATCTGTGCAGGGTACAATGAAATCTCAAGACTATCAAGGTATTCTAGAGAGAAATGTGCTACCCAGTGTCAGACAGCTTGGTCTCAATCGCAGGCCATGGGTCTTGCAACAGGATAATGACCCAAAACACACAGCTAAAAACACCCAAGAATGGCTAAGAGTGAAACATTGGACTATTCTAAAGTGGCCTTCTATGAGCCCTGATCTAAATCCTATTGAACATCTGTGGAAGTAGCTGAAACATGCCGTCTGGACAAGGCACCCTTGAAACCTGAGACAACTGGAGCAGTTTGCTCATGAGGAGTGGGCCAAAATACCTGCTGAGAGGTGCAGAAGTCTCATTGACAGTTACAGAAATTGTTTGATTGCAGTGATTGGCTCAAAAGATTGTGCAACAAAATATTAAGTTAAGGGTACCATCATTTTTGTCCAGGACTGTTTCATGAGTTCGTTTTTTAAAATAATTCTGTTGAACCACAATTCAAAAGCATTGTGTGATTTTCATTGGTTAATTTTCATAGAATTTTTATTTATTACCACTTTTGTCAGATTCAAGTCATTTCTGTGACCACTGTGGGTTTTTCTTTCATTAACAGAGGGGTACCAACAATTTTGTCCACGGCTGTATTACCACCATATCTGGCAGTGAGGTTGTGGTAGTCGCCGAATGCACGAGGCCGGTTGCCATCCTCTTGTTCGGGAATCATTGGGAGGAACTCATGTTCCTAATTCTCCCAAATTCATCATCCCCGATCATTCTAGGGTGTCCGTGGCTCCAGAGGCACAGCCCCATTATTAACTGGGGGTGTGATTCTATCTCACTCCTGGAGTCCGTTCTGTTTGGCCAATAGTTTAAGTTCAGCTGAATGTGCTCCCTCTCTCCCAGTCTCTCTTCCTCCGGTCGAGCCACCGGACATCAGCCTTGTCCCCCGGGTTTATCATGATTTGGGGGAGGTCTTCAGCAAGTCGAGAGCATTATCGGTTCCGCTTCATTGCTCTTATGATTGTGCTGTGGATCTCATCCCGGAGGCGAAGCTGCCGTCCAGCCGGCTCTACAGTATTTCTGGACCGGAGAGAATGCCGGCCTTATTCGGCCATCTTCAGCCCCTCTCGGGGCCAGGTTCTTCTTTGTCGGCAAGAAGGATGGTTCGCTACACCCGTGTATTGATTACTGCGAGCTCAACGCTATAACAGCTAAGGACAAATATCATCTGCCCTTGATGAATTCCGTGTTCGAGCTCCTTCAGTGCTCATGGGTGTTTACCAATTTGACCTACACAACGCGTACCATCTCATTCGCATTCACAAGGGGGACGAGTGGAAGACAGCGTTTAAAACTCACCTGGGGCACGTTGAGTATTTGGTTATGCCGTTTGGGCTCACCAACGTCCCCCGCTGTCTTCCAACGGTTGATTAACAATGTCATCTGTGATATGCTCTACCAATTTGTGTTCATCTATTTGGATGACATTTTAATTTTCTCTCACTCTCCAGAGGAACATGAGGTCCATGTGAGAGCCGCTTTACAATGGCTCTTGGAGAACCAGCTCTACGTTAAGGCCGAGAAGTGTGAGTTCTCCACAACATCTACTTCCTTCTTGGGCTTCATAGTGGCTGAAGGGAGACTGATTACCGACCCGGCCAAGGCAAGGACAGTGCTCAATTGGCCGACACCCCACTCTGTTAAGGTCCCCTTTCGGTGGACTGAGGCAGTGGAGCAGGCCTTTTCCAAATTCAAGTTCACTGAAACACCTATCTTGGCCCAGGTCGACACGCAGCTCCAGTTTGTCCTTGAGGTGGACGCATCTGATTCGGGGGCGGGAGCTGTCCTCTCGCAGCGCACATCCTCCAATCAGAAACTCCACCTGTGCATGTATTTCTCTTGTTGGCTTATGCCGGCCGAGAGGAATTACGACGTAGAGGACAGAGAGCTGCTCGCCATTAAACTGGCACTGGAGGAGTGGTGACATTGGTTAGAGGGGGCTATTCACCCCATTGTCGTGTGAATCGACCACAAGAACCTCGAGTACTTGCAGTCGGCCCGCCGACTTAACGCCAGGCAGGCTCGCTGGGCTTTGTTTTTCCAGTGGTTTAATTTCACCATCACTTACCGGCCTGACTTTCGGAAAACCAAAGCAGAAATGCTATTGCACCAGTTTGATTCTGAGGAGGTAGTGCCCCCTTCCCACCCCCAATCCCTTCTTCCCCCTTCATGTGTCCTCTGTGCCCTTACGTGGGATATCAAGTGGAGGGTTTGTCAGGCCCAGTCTCAGGAGCCTGTACCAGCAGGGTGCCCCCAGAACCGTCTGTACATCCCCACTGTCCTCCACAGTGATGTCATCCAGTGGGGTCACACCAGCCACTTCGCCTGTCAGCCTGGTATCATCCACACGACGGACCTGGTTCGGCGGGTGTTCTGGTGGCCCACACTGCAGCGGGATGTGTGGGAGTATGTGCGGGCCTACCAGACCTGCGTCTGGGGCAAGTCTGACTCCTCCCCCCCGGCTGGACTTCTCCATCCCCTTCCCATCCCCAGTCGGCCATGGTCACATATCACTGTGGACTTTGTCACTGGACTTCCCCCCTCCCATGGTAAATCAGTGATCCTGACCATCGTGGACTGCTTCACCAAGGCTGTCCACCTGGTGGCGCTCCCCAAACTCCACTCGGCCATGGAGACGGCCATCCTAGTGACTGACCACGTGATCCGACTCCATGGAATCCCTGTGGACATTGTGTCTGGCCGGGGCCCGCAGTTTATATCACAGGTTTGGAGGGCCTTCTGCCGTACCCTGGGGATGATGGTGAGCCTCTCCTCTGGGAACCACCCCCAGAGCAATGGGCAAGCAGACCATGCCAATCAGTCCTTGGAGGCCACCCTGCGATGCGTGGCAGCCGAGCACCCATCCTCTTGGAGCTCGCACCTGACCTGGGTGGAATACTCTATGAACTCCGCTATCTCCATGGCAATGGGGCTTACTCCTTTTGAGGCATCATTAGGCTACATGCCTCCGCTTCTACCCATGACCGAGAGGGATGTCGCGGTTCCCTCCATGGGGGCTCATGCTTGCTGCTGTAGGCAGATCTGGAGATCCACGTGCGCCGCCCTCGTCCACTCTGTCAAGTGCAAACGGGCCATGGCTGGTAAGCAATGGGTGCCTGCTCCCAAGTAAACCATGGGGCAGCAGGTCTGGTTGGCGGCCAGTCAGGTTCCACTGAAGACGACTTCGAAGGAGCTGTCTCCTCGCTTCATCGGGCCTTTTCCGATCTCCAGGATTGTCAGCGACGCCTCAGTTCGGCTCAGACTCCCATCAGCCCTGCGGGTGAACCCGACCTTTCATATCTCTCACATCAAGCCCCTCTTGGTCAGTCCTCTTTGTCCCCCTCCCACCACCACCACCAAAGCCACCTCCTCCTCATCTGATTATCGACGGCCACCCTGTCCACACGGTCCACCGGATCCTGGATATTCACCGCCGGTGCAAAGGGTCTCCAGTATTTGGTTGAGTGGGAGGGCTACGGCCTGGAGGAATGGTCCTTGGTTCCCTTGTCTCAAATCCTGGACAAAGAAATGCTCCAGTCCTTCCTTTGAGCCCATCCCAACAAGCCTTATGGACTACCAGGAGATGCTACTAGAAGGGGGGGGGGGGTCCTGTCATAGGCGACGAGGGCGCGCCCCCTCCTTCCCATTCATCTCTCCTCAGCTCATCATCACACCTGAGGGAGAGAACAACACCTGCACCCTCTCATCAACCAGCGTACTTAAGGAAGCATCCTTCAGTGATTCAACGCTGGCTCGTCTGGGTATACTGCCGCTAAGACAGCAAGTCCATTATACACTGGTGTAAGAAATTATTAACCTGTGTGCTTTATCTCCCTTGTGCAGGTTACTGCCATCATGAGGGTGTGTCACTAGGGGCTGCACGCACCCTCCTGCCATGTCATCCATCCTCACAGTAACCTCTACCCAGTCAGGCTCCACCAGCTCATCCCCCACCCTGCTGGTTTGTCTATTCTCTGCTGGAGTCCTGCCGGCGATCCCTTGGAGCCCATGTAAGTGGTAATTTGGCTTGCCCATTATCCCTTACTCCATTCGTCCACTTACAGCTCTCGTCTTCTCCCCACAGGCTCTTTCCTCTGGTGAGTGATTGAAGAGCAGATGACGCATGAAGAGGGGGAAACCCCAGTTCATCCTGCTGGTTGATGTACAACACCACAGCTGTACTGTCTGTCTGTACCAAAATTTTTCTGCCCTGAATGACTGAAAAAAAAAAAAAAAAAACAGGGCCAAACGCACTGCTTCCATCTTGGGGTGGTTTATATCCAAAGACTGCTTGCCGGAGCCCTCTGTCCCAGAAAAACCTACCTTCCCAGACTGCACTCCAGCCTGCTTAGGAGCTGTCCATTGTAATGGTCATCCTGCGGCCCTGCTGGCCCAGGGGAACACCATCTCTTACTGCTGATGAGTGTCTCCACCACCTGAGAACCATGAGGCTCCTTCAGAAGAACTAGCTTCCTCCTCTTGTCTCTGGGCAAACCACCTTCTGAAGCACGATCCACCGTTGAAGGGGACGAGTGCGTAAAAGACCCAGTGGCACTACCTACAGTAGGCAGCTGCAGCAAATAAGCCTAAGATCCTCTGGCACTGCTGCACTGATACAGGCCTTTGTGAAAAGCAGCTTCCGATGCATTCCCTGATAGCATGTCTCTCTTTGGAGTCAGGGATGCCCTTATGGCAAACTGAATCCAGGGTGAGCCCCAAATACTTGACAACCCTGGTTGGAACCAGGTAGCCTTTCACTGCATTCAAATGCAACACGAGTGCCGCCAGGTGAGCCAATATAGTCTTCATATTGCTCCTCACTATGGCTTCTGATGGCACATAAACCAGCCAATCGTCCAGATAATCGAAGGCTTGAATGCTCTTCTGCTGCAGTGGGGCGAATGTGGCGTCCATGCACTTGGTGAATATCCAAGACAACAGGGACAGACCGAAAGGCAAGACGTTGTATTTGAAGGCTTTGCCCTGAAAGGAAAACCTGAGGAACTTCCTGTGGGCCGGATTTATTGGAATATGGAAATAGGCATTGCGAAGATCTACTGTTGTGAACCAATCACCTGGCCCTATAGCCTGAAACAATGTCCTCAGCCTGAGCATCTGGAAGGGAAGCACCTTCAGATACCTGTTCAGCCTCCTCAGATCTAGAATTAGGCAGAAACCCCCGGTTCGCTTGGGAATAAGAAAATACGTTGAGTAAAAGCCTCGCCTTTCTTCCCCTGGAGACAGACTGTATTGTGTTTTTTTTTTTCCAGTAGGGCAGAGACCTCGCCGCCCAGAACTGCAGCAAGAGTGTCCCTCTTTACTTTTGTCTCCAAAACCCCTTGAAATTGGGGGGGGGGGGGATTTGAATAGTAGGCGGTATCCATATTCCAGGGTGTCGATCATCCATGGACATGAGGTGCACTGATGCCAATTCCTGAGATTGAGATTGAGATTGAGATTCAACTTTATTGTCATTATACATGTATGAATACAAGGTAACGAAACGTGACTTGGCATTTGGGCACGCTCTGCAGAGCGCATCCAAGGCCGGGGCAGCCGCTAGGCGCCAGTCATAAAGAAGAAAGGAAAAAAAGAAAAAAAAATGGATATGACACAGTAGGCGAGAGAAAAAAACACGTTTTATCAGAATGACGCTCGGCAAGTGAGCGAAATTTTGATTGCAGGCAAAAAAAAACCCTCAATGCACATTTAGCAGACATTTAGCAGGAGATCACACACAAAAGTTGAGAGGCAGTATATTGTATGCATGCAGTGTTGTATGCATTGTGTAGTAGTGTAAATGTAACAGTTGTTAGTGAGCAGCAGAGGGCGCCTCCTGGCAGTGGATAGATGTTATAATCATGTGACTTATAAACAAGTCCAGAGTCCAGAGTCTATCTCTCTTGCTCTCTCTCTTGCTTGCAGAAGGCACATGGGCATTGTCCTTGAGGGTCCAATCCGCTGACGACAAACAACTGATTGTTGATTGTTTGGGTAGACATAAGAGCCGGTCCTTCCGCTTATCTCAATCAGGAGGAATGTAAACACGGGGCAAACAAGGTCAAATCAAATCAAATCAGCACAGCGCACTCAGAGAATAGAATTTGTCCTCACCCGTGTAATTCTGTGCTTCCATTATATGTGCAGGCTTAAACTGTTTTTCCATAGAGAGCACAGGGCTTCAGATGTATTCCTTCACTGAATCACTGTCATTCAGTTCACCGTTTGCCGCTACTCGTGCCCTCCCCAACTGGTCGAATTTGATGAAGGAGCTTGCCGGGTCCGCTTTGATCAGCTCTCTCACTTTCCTTCAATTTCTGATGCATCAGGGAACTCCACAGCCAAACATAGAAGTCCTGAGATCATAACCAATGTTTCCACAGACGCATGAATTCCAATGTCCATGAGTCTCCTCATAGGTTCCAATTCTTGGGCTCCCCCTTGGCCCAATTCTTGTTGAAAAATAGTGACAATAGCACATTTAAGCCGCTTCCAAATCCATAATTTCCATTTAGATTAAGATTCAGCAGAAGAAGAGCGACTAAACACAGACAAAAACGCAACATTGCAAAAGCTGGGAATAGATCAGGAAGGCAGGGGAGGAGGGAAGAAAAATGCGACTACTCTCTCTCAAGGCAAGAAGGAAACTGAGGTGCACTGTGGAGAAAGTTGACGTCAGGGGAAACGTACCATCAGGGACACTGGTGGGACTTGGCAGGACCATGGCCTACATGCTCCTGAGATCGCAGACATGAGTGCTGCTGAATCTGTGCCTGCTGCCAAGAGACCCTCCACCTCAGGTGACCCGAGCTCTGAAAGGAACCTGGCTCTGCGAAACAAAGTCACTGTGGGTTCTCACACCCCTCAAGAGGTCTCCAGACACTCGTTCTGGATGGTCCTGGGCGATGTAAGGACTGCATGCACAGTCTCACCTTCTGCACCTCATCCAACATTGCTTCTGCTGCAGGCCCAAATACCTCACCAGGCACAATCACAGCTTCCAAAACAGCAGCCTTGTCCGTATCCGCCAATCCAGACTGGATCAGCCACACATGCCACAGGGTCATAGTCAGCCGGGCCAACGAGTTCCCAAGTGCTGTAGTCTGTGAGTTAGCTCCTTGAATCACAGTGTCCACCATGTTTACCAACTCTGGAAGAAGGTCAGTTCCACTATTTGAGTTCAGGTCTCTTATCAGGCCTTCTAAATACGCTAAAAGAAGTGTATTAGTATTCGCCAGCCTAGAGGCCATAGCCACTGACTGGTAGGCACTAGCCACTAACCCATCAGTGGTGCGACACTTCCTGTTAGGGTGGCGTATAGACTTGCTGCCTGTGGGGGGAACTCCAGCCAGCAATGCAAAGGTAGGGCCCACCCTCAATGCACCATCAAAGCCTTGCTCTGTAGCACCACTCAGAACACTGAGCCTAGAGAGAGGAGCAGCAGCCTCCCCTGGACAAGCCCATGACTTCTGCAGATGACCCACAAAATCAAGATAAACTGGCAAGGAAACTTGCCTGTGGGATGCAGGACCCCTGTCCAAAGCCAAAGCCCTAGGTGGAGAAGATGGAGGAGGAAACCCAACAGCTGATGCTGCTCTAGACAGCAGTGCCCAGAGAGATACATCATTGGGCTCAGGACAGTCCTTCTCAACCGGAGAGTCACTGTCGTCCTCATCATCATCCTCAGAGACATCCATTTGCCCACTGAAGTCACAGCCAGAGCTGATGGTCTTACCCAAGTTATCAGAGGCCATGAGGGACAGTGCATCAGGATGCGGTCCCCGGGCACATACAGGAGCCTGGAGTGGCATACCCAAAAGGCAATGTTGATTTGCTGCCATATGTTCAATGTTCTTATGCATCTTCTCCAATTGCCTCTGCATGATGTCCACCCGTGGATTGGGTAGCTGGCTTTCTTCAATCCCCTTCCGCTTCCTGCTTTCCTTCCCGGTTCCAGCTGGAGCAGCTAAATTCAATTCAATTCAATTCAACTTTATTTATATAGCGCCATTTCACAACAACAGTCATCTCATAGCACTATCAACTGTAGGGGGGACCCCCACAGTTGCAGAAAGACCCCAGCAATCAGGTGATCCCCTGTGAGCAAGCTCTTGGCGACGGTGGAGAGGAAAAACTCCCTTTTAACAGGAAGAAACCTCCAGCAGAACCAGGCTCAGGGAGGGGCAGTCATCTGCTGCGACTGGCTGGGGGGTGAGGGGATAGAGAAGAAGAAAAGAACAGACATGTAGAGAGCAAACAGCACGATGGGGACTCAATCTATGGGAGAGAACAAACAAATGTTAATGACCAGCAAAAAAAATATTTCATTGAGAGTGAGAAAAGGAGTGAGGCCCAGTGCATTACTGGATGTCCCCCAGCTGACTAAACCTATTAGCAGCATAACTAAGGGAGGGTTCAGAAACACATGATCCCTCCCTAATTGTAGGCTATATCAAAAAGGTAGGTTTTAGCCCTATTCTTAAAAATAGAGATCGAGTCTGACTCCCGAATCCAGATTGGCAGCTGATTCCACAGGAGAGGAGCTTGATAACTGAAGGCTCTGCCTCCCATTGTACTTTTGGAGATTCTAGGTATTACAAGTAATCCTGCATTTTGGGAGCGTAGTGCTCTGTTAGGATAATACGGTAGTATCAGATCTTTTAAATAAAAAGGAGCCTGATTGTTTAGAGCTTTGTAAGTAAGAAGGATTTTAAACTTAATTCTAAACTCTATGGGAAGCCAATGAAGGGAGGCCAGAACCGGAGAGATATGATCTCTCTTTCTAGTACCTGTTAAAACTCTTGCTGCAGCATTTTGGATCAGCTGAAGACTTTTTAAAGATGTTTTAGGACAGCCTGATAATAAAGAATTACAATAATCTAATCTCGAGCTAACAAAAGCATGGATCAGTTTCTCAGCATCACTCTGAGACAAGATGCTCCTAATCTTGGCAATATTACGCAAATGATAGAAGGCAGTCTTAGAAACAAATTTAATATGTGAATTGAAGGACAAATCCTGATCAAAAATAACTCCAAGGTTCCTCACAGAGCTATTAAGAGAAAGAGTAACCGCATCCAAACTGAAAGTTTGATTTGGAAAGGAATTTCTAAGGTTTTTTGGACGAACAAGAATGACTTCAGTCTTATCTGAATTTAATAGCAGGAAATTACAAGTCATCCAAGCTTTGATTTCCTTAAGACAGGCTTCTAACTTGGCTAATTGATTACTATCATCTGGCTTCATTGACAGGTGTAATTGTGTGTCATCAGCATAACAATGAAAATGTATACAGTGCTTTCTAATAATGTTGCCTAACGGAAGCATATATAAACTAAAGAGAGTAGGGCCTAGCACAGATCCCTGTGGAACTCCAATGACTGAGCTTTGAGTTGAAAGAAAACTCATTATTTACATGAACAAACTGGAACCTATCAGATAAATAAGATCTAAACCACTGCAACGAAGTTCCATTAAGTCCAACATAGTGTTCTAATCTATCAAGTAGAATATTATGATCGATAGTATCAAAAGCTGCACTAAGGTCTAAAAGGACAAGTACAGAAACTAGTCCATTATCAGATGCAATGAGGAGGTCGTTAGTGACCTTCACCAAGGCTGTTTCAGTACTATGATGGATTCTAAACCCAGACTGAAACTCTTCAAGTAAACCATTTCCCTGAAGGTGGTCAAATAATTGCGTAGCAACAACTCTTTCTAAGATTTTTGAAATGAAAGGGAGATTAGAGATTGGTCTATAGTTAGCTAAAGCTCCTGGATCTAGCGTTGGCTTTTTGAGTAAGGGTTTAATTACAGCCGTTTTAAAAGCCTGCGGTACATGGCCTAAAGTTAATGAAGAATTGATTATATGAAGAATAAGGCTACCAATAAGTGGGAAGACTTCTTTAAATAACCTGGTAGGAATAGGGTCTAAAAGACAAGTTGAAGGTTTGGATGAGGAAACTATTTTGTCTAACTCACAAAGGTCGATTGGAGTAAACTCATCAAGACAGACATCAATAGAAGGAGTTGTAGTAGTTACAGTATTTAAGTTAACTGTGGGAAGAATCTGATTGATTTTATCTCTGATGGATGAAATTTTATTATTGAAAAAGTTCATAAAGTCCTGACTAGTAAGCTCTAAGGGAATGCTAGGATTGACAGAGTCCTGACTCTTTGTCAACCTGGCTACAGTACTGAAAAGAAACCTGGGATTATTCTTTTTCTCTTCTATTAATGCAGAGTAATAACTCGTTCTAGCTTTTCTAAGAGATTTTTTATAAATTAAAAGATGATTTCTCCAAGCTAAATAGATTTCATCTAAATTAGTGGAGCGCCATTTTCTTTCTAATTGACGAGTCTTCTGTTTTAAGCTACGAGTTTCTGTGTTGAACCAAGGAGTTAGAAATCTCTGATTAGACTTTTTCCTTTTTAAGGGGGCCACCAAGTCTAGAGTCTGATGCAGAGAAGCTGAAACACTATCCACCATGTTATCAATTACAGAAGGAGCAAGCTGTCTATAGCTTATTTCCGTTGTGTTGACACATGGCATAGAGGAAACAATCTGCATAAATTTGGTAACAGCATCATCTGAGAGGCATCGACTGTAATAATATTTTTCTTTAGGAGCCAAATAGTCAGAAATAGTAAAATCAAAGGTTAACAGACAATGGTCTGACAGAACAGGGTTATGAGGAGACACTACAAGATTTTCTATTTCTATGCCATATGTCAGAACAAGGTCCAGTGTATGGTGGAGGTAATGAGTAGAATTTCCTACTTTCTGAGAAAACCCAATCGAGTCTAATATTGAATTAAATGCCACATTAAGGCAGTCACTATCTACATCCACATGTACATTAAAGTCCCCTACTATAATTATTCTATCAGATTTCAGCACTAAATCAGCTAAGAAATCAGCAAATTCGGATAAAAATTCTGAGTAGGTTGATGGGGGACGATAAACTATGGCAAATAAAATTGGGTTTAACCTAAAATTGCTAAAGTGCCCAATACTGAGGACCAGGCCCTCAAAGGAATTATAACATGTTTTTTGCTTTACATTAACTAGTAATTTGGAATGGTAAATTGTTGCTACTCCTCCTCCACGACCAGAACTTCTGGGATTTTGACAGTTTAAATAACCAGAGGGAGTTGATTCATTTAAACCAACATAATCCTCTTGCCCTAACCAAGTCTCTGTAAGGGAAATTAAATCAATCTGATGATCAATTAACAGATCATGGACTAACAGAGACTTGGGAGTTAGAGATCTAATATTTAATAAACCACATTTAATTTTTAAATTATGAGGAGGAACAGAGGCCAAATCATTCAGTTTAGAGGCTTTATGTTTAATTTGAGTTTTACCAATATTTCGCTTTATCACTTTGGGATGCTTACGCATTATATTTTTATTTACTTTGGAGGGAGCAGACAACGATTCTCTGATGGGGAAGACAGGGGCTAAGTTGATGGGTGGCGGATGAAGAGGAGCTGCAGAGAGGCGTGTAAGACTGCGACTCTGCTCAGCGGCTAAACATGTCATCACTGGTCAGATTGGGGAGGGGCCCAGAGAATACTACAGTGGCAGACATCGTTTTTGCAAAGTTACACACCGATTCTACATTAAGTTTCGTGACTTCCGACTGCCGGAGACGGATGTCATTAATGCCGGCGTGAATAACAATTGTGGAATATTTACAGTTACTTTGAGCCAGCATTTTCAAATTTGACTCGATGTCGCCTGCTCTGGCCCCAGGAATGCATTTGACTATGGTCGCTGGAGTCTCTAGGTTCACGTTTCTGACTACAGAGTCGCCAATGATCAGAGTTTTTTCCTCAGCGGGTGTGTCGCTGAGCGGGGAAAAAACGATTAGAAACGTGAACAGGTTGGTGGTGTACCGGGGCTTTGCGACTAGGCTTCCTTCTCACCGTCACCCACCCAGTCTCCTCGCTGCTGAGGAGAGCCGGGAAACCGCTGACAGGGGGGCCTAAGCTAGCTAGCTCTGCTGCAGCTAAAGGGCGTCCGTCGAGATTAACTGGCGCAGATGGCGTTTCAATGCAGCGGAGCCGGGATTCCAAATCAGACAACCTCGCCTCGAGCGCCTCAAAAAGACAACATTTATTACATTTACCGTTATCACTAAAAGAGGCAGAGGTGTAGCTAAACATCTGACAGAGAGAGCACACCAGAGGAGGAGAGGAAAGAGAGCTAGTAGCCATAGCTAGTGGCTAGCTAGTGGCTGGAGAGCAAACCACACAGGCAGACAGCAAAACAGGAAGTGACGATACGTTACCACAAGGAAGTGACGATCCCAGAACAATGATCCCTAAAGCTGAAGGGATAGAGCTCTGGGCTGGTGGCATACCAGTGTCCGAGCTATTTCCTCCTCCTTCACTCCCCGCAGAAGCCATTATTCCTCCAGGAGCACAAGAGGAGAGAAAACAAGACAGTTATTCTCATTATCATTGTTATTGCTATTATAAACAGGCCAAAGGGCTGTTCCATGAGGTACAAGAGCGCTAGTCATAAGACAACATAGAAATATTAGATTTCAGTTACCACCTGTATGCAGTACCACTCCCCCACAAAAGGTGACAAGAGTGCACCAATCACAGGAGCGCTCAGTGCTCAGACAAAGAAAATGTATCTCTTTTTTCTTTTTTTTTTTTTTTTTAAGAAGACGACTGTCAATCGAGAAAAGGAAACAATACAGAATTAATGGCAAATTGTATCATTTATTATTTACCTTTATTTAACCAGGAAAAAAAACCGTTGACATTAAAAACCTCTTTTTCAAGGGAGTCCTGGCCAAGAGGCAGCAAAAACAAAATCACAAATACACTTACAATGACATACAAATCATATTCAGTGGGGCAAAAAAGTATTTAGTCAGCCACCAATTGTGCAAGTTCTCCCACTTAAAAGATGAGAGAGGTCTCCAGTTTTTATCATAGGTATACCTCAACTATGAGAGACAAAATGAGAAAAAAAAATCCAGAAAATCACATTGAAGGATTTTTAATGAATTAATTGGTAAATTCCTTGGTAAAATAAATATTTGGTCACCTACAAACTAGCAAGATTTCTGGCTCTCACATACCTGTAACTTCTTCTTTAAGAGGCTCCTCTGTCCTCCACTCATTACCTGTATTAATGGCACCTGTTTGAACTCATTATCAGTATAAAAGACACCTGTCCACAACCTCAAACAGTCAGACTCCAAACTCCACTATGGCCAAGACCAAACAGCTGTCAAAGGACACCAGAAACAAAATTGTAGACCCGCACCAGGCTGGGAAGACTGAATCTGCAATAGGTAAGCAGCTTGGTGTGAAGAAATCAACTGTGGGAGCAATTATTAGAAAATGGAAGACATACAAGACCACTGATAATCTCCCTCAATCTGGGGCTCCACGCAAGATCTCCCCGTGGGGTCAAAATGATCATGAGAACGGTGAGCAAAAATCCCAGAACCACGCAGGGGGGCCTAGTGAATGACCTGCAGAGAGCTGGGACCAAAGTAACAAAGGCTACATCAGTAACACACTACGCCACCAGGGACTCAAATCCTGCAGTGCCAGATGTGTCCCCCTGCTTAAGCCAGTACATGTCCAGGCCCGTCTGAAGTTTGCTAGAGAGCATTTGGATGATCCAGAAGAGGATTGGGAGAATGTCATATGGTCAGATGAAACCAAAATAGAACTTTTTGGTAAAAACTCAACTTGTCGTGTTTGGAGGAGAAAGAACACCATACCTACTGTGAAGCATGGGGGTGGAAACATCATACTTTGGGGCTGTCTTTCTGCAAAGGGACCAGGACGACTGATCCATGTAAAGGAAAGAATGAATGGGGCCATGTATCGTGAGATTTTGAGTGAAAACCTCCTTCCATCAGCAAGGGCATTGAAGATGAAACGTGGCTGGGTCTTTCAGCATGACAATGATCCCAAACACACTACCCGGGCAATGAAGGAGTGGCTTCGTAAGAAGCATTTCAAGGTCCTGGAGTAGCCTAGCCAGTCTCCAGATCTCAACTCCATAGAAAATCTTTGGAGGGAGTTGAAAGTCTGTGTTGCCCAGCGACAGCCCCAAAACATCACTGCTCTAGAGGAGATCAGCATGGAGGAATGGGCCAAAATACCAGCAACAGTGTGTGAAAACCTTGTGAAGACTTACAGAAAACGTTTGACCTCTGTCATTGCCAACAAAGGGTATATAACAAAGTATTGAGATGAACTTTTGTTATTGACCAAATACTTATTTTAATGAGGAATTTACCAATTAATTCATTAAAAATCCTTCAATGTGATTTTCTGGATTTTTTTTTCTCATTTTGTCTCTCATAGTTGAGGTATACCTATGATGAAAATTGGAGACCTCTCTCATCTTTTAAGTGGGAGAACTTGCACAATTGGTGGCTGACTAAATACTTTTTCCCCCACTGTAAAACAGCTACAAACTAGTGAGGCCGTCTCAAGTGTTCTCAATCTGAAGTGTTCTCAATCATGCTGTTACACTGTTAAGCAATTCCTGATTGATGAAGGCAAAAAGGTATCACATATCTCAAGCAGACAAAGCATATCTGGTGCTGTTAAGCTGTTAAACAGTTCTTCTGCCTGAAGAGAATTCACAAAATACATCACAGACCTAAAGCAGGTAAGGGTAATATATACCTCACGCTGCTAATCTGTTAACAGTTCTGGCTGAAAAGAAGGCAAGTATGTGCATATTACATACCTCAAGCAGGCACCAACAGTGCACATCACGCTACACAGCTGCTGCAAACCTTCTCTCATTCAGCAGAAAAACACAACAATTTTTTGACACAGCGATGGGGAACTCAGGGTAAGGCAGCCCAAACAGCACAAAAAACACAATGTTAAACAGACTGGTATAAATTCTTACCGACCAGGAGGATAGAAAGAGGAAGACTGGGTGGATGCAAGGAGTATATATAAGGTGTGCATCTACAGCACAGGTGTGATTAATTTGGTATAATGCTCCTGTCCCGAGGATCAGATGTCACGTGGTTACATGTTCAATGAAATGAAATAAAACAGTAACCCTGCTTGAAGTTGAGTTATGGAGCTTCATTGCTTCAACATTTCTTGATATAAGTTAATGAATGTCATAATTTTAGACCACACTCAAGTTTAATTAAATCACAAAGTGATTTGGTGGGAGTGTAGCTGCCAGCAGTACCAGCTATACATTTTTAAGTTGATTAAATAAATTTGTGTTAAAACAAAGAATAATTTATCCATCCATCCATCCATCCATCCATCTTCTACTGCTTTTCAGGAGGTCCGGGTTGCGGAGGCAGCAGTTCAAGCAGAGAAGCCCAGACTTTCCTCTCCCCAGCCTCCTGCTCCAGCTCTTCAGAGATGACACCAAGACATTCCCAGACCAGCTGGGAGACATAGTCTCTCCAGCAAGTCCTGTGTCTATCCCAGGGTCTCCTCCCAGTGGGAGGCATCCAGGAGGCATCCCAATCAGATGCCCAAACCACCTTAACTGGCTCCTTTCAATGTGGAGGAGCAGCAGATCTACTCTGAACCTCCCCGGATGACTGAGCTCCTCACTCTATCTTTAAGGGTGAGTCCAGCAATCCTACGAAAGAAGCTCATTTCAGCCACTTGTATCCGCAATCTCATTCTTTTGGTCATTACCAGAAAGCTCATGACCATAGGTGAGGGTAGGAACCTAGACTGACTGGAAAATCGGTAGCTTTGCCTTAGAGCTTAGCTCCCTCTTCACCACAACAGACCAGTACAATGTCCGCATCACTGCAGATGCTGCTCCGATCTATCTAAGAAACTACTAGAAGCAAGGAATACAGCTAGGCAGGAAAACCTACAGTGTAACACAAGGTCGAAGAACAAGAAATACTCAAAGGCTCATAGTGAGCTACAGAAGTACACCAGAGAGATGAAGTCCAACTGGTGGGATGAAAAAGCGGAGAAACTTCAAACTGCAGCAGACAGGAAGGACATGAAAACATTCTTCACAGGTTTGAGAGAAATCTACGGCCCTAAACCAAGAGGATTGATCCAGCTAAAGGCTATGGATGGTGAAACAGTTTTGCAGGAGAAAAACAAGATCCTGGACAGATTTGCAGATCACTTTGACCAACTACTAAACAACCCTGGAGATCTCACTGAAGAGGCTAAAGAAGCTCTAGTGCAGCGGCCAGCTGTATCAAGTCTGGATGAACCACCAAATTTTGATGAACTAATGGCAGCTATCAGGACAATACAGGATGGTAAAGCTCCAGGAAGGGATGGAATTCCAGCAGAAGTGTGGAAATTTGGTGGTGTTCAGCTGACCAACTGCCTGCACAAGCTCATCCAAGAGATATGGGATGCCCAGAAAGTACCTCAAGACTGGAAGGATGCAAGTATTGTGCCTTTGTTCAAGAAAGGTGACAAGAAGGATTGTGGAAATTACCGAGGTATATCACTACTAGCCACTGTTGGTAAGATTCTCTCACGTGTACTACTTAACAGACTCAGTGAACACATCTCGCAGAATGTACTACCGGAAGCCCAGTGCAGCTTTAGAAGTGGAAGAAGCATGATTTTCTGCTTGAAACAGGTTCAAGAAAAGTGTATCGAACAGAACATGCCACTTTATGTAGTCTTCATAGACTTCAGTAAAGCCTTCGATACTGTTTCGCGACAAGGACTTTGGCAGGTACTCAAGAAATATGGTTGTACAGAGAAGTTTGTCAGCCTGATCGAGGCACTCCATATAGGTATGCAAGCAAACATGACAATGAGTGGTTCAGTATCTAAAGACTTTTCAGTAAGCAATGGGGTGAAACAAGGGTGTGTGCTGGCACCTACACTCTTCTCGCTATATCTGGCAGCCATGCTTGAGGTGGCCTTCAAAGACACTTCAGAAGGAGTATACATTCAAACAAGGAAAGAAGCAGACTTGTTCAATGTGGCACAGTTTAAAGCCAAGAGTAAGACATCGATAAAGATAGTAAGAGAAATGGTCTTTGCCGACGACAGTGCTCTAGTTGCACACAGCGTGGAAGATATGCAATCTTTAGTGGAGAAATTTGCAAGAGCAGCTAGCCAATTCAGCCTCCAAATCAACATCAAGAAGACAGAGTGCCTTTATCAACCACCAAAGTTCCAATTATCAACATCACTACCAGAAGAGATCAGCATTGGTACAGAGCCACTAGTCAAGTGCAAGACTTTCAAGTACCTAGGGAGTACTGTTTCAGAGAATGCTAGGCTGGAGGATGAACTATCTCTCAGAATGGGAAGAGCGAGTGCTGTGTTTGGAAACTTGAGGGAGAGACTGTGGAACAATCAACATGTGTCTATCCGTGTGAAATGCAAAGTGTACAGAGTGACAGTACTGGCAACTCTATTGAATGGTGCTGAAACTTGGACTTTCTACAGAGTGCAGGTGAAGAAACTCCACGCGTACATGATGAGACACCTTCGAACCATAATGAACATCTCATGGAAAGACAAGATAACCAACATAGAAGTGTTGAAACGAGCTAGTCTACCATCAATGGAGGACATGCTAATACAGATGAACCTGAGATGGCTCGGACATGTTGAGAGGATGGACCACCAGTGTCTCCCTTGGCAGTTACTCTACTCACAGTTATGCGAGGGCAAACGCAATCAGGGTAGACCAAGGCTCAGATTTAAAGACACTGTAAAAAGAAACTTGGGGAAGTTGGACATAGACAGGAGTTCCTGGCAGCAGAAGGCTAAGGACAGAGCTGTGTGGAGGAATCTGATCAGACCTTAATGAAACAGTCAATGTTGCCCACGACAGACTGCTATGATGATGATGATGATGATGAGCCTGTTCTCTGTACTTGTCTAATTGAAATATAAAAACATGTAAATAAAAATATGGGGGAAAAAAAGCAGTTTAATGGTAAAACCCATCTTAACTGGGTCAAGTTTTCAAAGCAGCTGGTTAAAAAATGCTAACTGGCCAAAAGCTAACTTCAGTTAGGGCAGAGATTCCAGATTGGCTCAACACTACTCACATTCCAGTGGCTGTTACCGAAGACGCTTTGTCTAATCTCACCTTTTTTCAGGGGGCAGGGCTTAAGTGAAACTTTAAAGGAAAAAAAAATAGACACATGACATTAATTTTGTGATTTTGCTCTTGATATGTCTTGTAAGTCATAAACAACATGTTACAGACATGTTAAGAAAAAAAAAACTTGATTTTTTGCCGTGTCACTTAAGACAAAATCCTCTCAAAGTGAGAAACAATAAAGTTACAAGAAAAAAGTGGCAAAATTACATATAAACAGCTAAAAATTTGTGGTAAAAGTTGAACTTTTTGAGTAAAACTGACATAACGCACGGCTCAGGAGACGCACACACACAGGCTCAGAGTAGTTCAAACAGTTTATTAACAACAGGTGTGAATGAGTGAGTGTCTGCGGGATGTAAATGTATTGGTGGCGGTGTCTGCTTCAGGCACAGAGGCAGGAGACCGTACAGCCGGGCAACCCTATAGGAAAAGCACAAGGAGAGGGTGACGGGCATACACCAACACAGGAGGAATAATGGCAAGAGAAGGACTTACTTGGATGGAATGGATAGCTGGCACAACAAGGGACGAGACCCGGGAGACAGCCACCTGGAGAGCTCGGTGCAGCAGCGAGGAATAGGCGATGGAGAGGCGTCGTCCGCCGCCGGGAAATCCACCTGTGCACAGGGGAGCAGACTGGAGAAAAAGGAGGTAAGGGCTTCTTACCAAAATGTTTGAGCTGAAGTTTGAGAATGACTCACAGCGGTGAGGAACGAAGTCTGACGGCTTCAGGCCGAAGCTCAGGGCGAGACGGCTTTTATCCCTCGCCGTTGATGACGAGCAGGTGCGCGAGCAGGTGGCGCCGCTGATGAATGGCGCGGCGTGACAAAAACTGAAAATTTATGTTCAAAAAGTTACAAATTTATCACAAAGAAGGTGGTAATTTATAAGAAAAAGTTGTAAATTTACAAGAAAACTGTCAGAAACCATGCAGCATTTGTGGATTAGTCACGTTACTTGCATGTTACTTTCTTCTGAGCTCTGCTGTGTGTGCCCTCCACTCCGTGCCAGCTCCTGGTTGCCTTCAGCTCCTGCTGGATATAAGATTCAAGATTCAAATATTTTTATTTGTCAATACTTCTATATGTGCAGGACATACAGGAGAATTGAAATGCCGTTTCTCTCTCTCTCTCTTCGTTGCGCGCACAATATATAAGAGAAGAAGGAATATGAATGAAAAACAACAGCAGTCTATGTACAGTAATGCTACCTGTAATGCAAATAAAGATAAAAGATAAAACCCAGCAATTCTATATATAGAAAAAAGTAGAGCCATAATACCCATAATTGCAAGTTCAATGTGGTAGTATGATTAGTATTGCAATTACAGACAGACAGTAACAGGTATGGCATTTGTGCAAATGGTCGCAGTAAGGTACAGCGACATACAGCAGCAAATGCATTACTGTCGGTAACCCCTCGAGATCTCTTGGTCCAGGATTTTTCTGCCCCCTGCCTGGAATCAAAACTCACATGAGCAACAAATAATCCATTAATCAGTTTCTTAACTTATAACTGACTCTCACTCTCAGCTGTAGCCTGGGCCTGGGCAATTCAAGATTCAAGATTCAAAGGCTTTATTATCATATGCACAGTTAAGAAATGCTACATTTCCTGAGCAATGCAATCCTTACTTTGCTCTCCGAACGAATGCCAAGGTAACAGGTACAGAAACAACAATTCTAATAAAGTAATGACACACTAACAACACTAACACAGTAACTCAATCCTAATACTAATGGGTGCTAATAACACACACACCAACACATAGTTAGGCAATTAAGACTCCTTAAGCACACCTTGATAATAAATACTAAAACTAATGAGTACTAATAACACACACTAGGTAATTTGGAAAGGAGTTTTTCAATCTGGTTGTCCTGCATTTCACACTTCTGTACCTCCAGCCTGAAGGTAGAAGTGTAAACAGTCTGTGCTGGGGGTGGGTGGGGTCCCAAAGGATGGCGTCAGCTCTCCTTTGGACTCTGCGGTGGTAAATGTTCTGCAGAGAGGGGAGTGGAGTCCTGATGATCTTCTCCGCTGTCTTCACCACTCTCTGCAGGCGTTTGCAGTCCAGGGCAATGGTGCTGTCGTACCACACAGTGATGCAGTTGGTCAGGATACTCTCAATGACGCAGCTATAGAAATTGTTGAGGATCCTGAGGACATGCCAAACTTCTTCAGCCTCCTCAGAAAGTACAGTCACTGTTGAGCTCTCTTAACCTGCTCTGTGGTGTTGTGTGTCCACTTAAGGTCCTCGCTGATGTGGATACCCAGGTATTTAAAGCTGCTCACCCTCTCCACCTCAAGCTTCCGGATGAACAGCGGCTGATGGAGTCTCCTCCTCCCTTCCCTCATGTCCACTATCATCTCCTTTGTCTTGTCCGTGTTGAGGGTGAGGTTGTTGTCCTCACACCATGATACCAGGTTGGCCACCTCCCTCCTGTAGGATGCTTCGTCATCACCAGTGATGCGTCCTATCACTGTTCTGTCATCTGCGAACTTTAGAATGATATTGTCCTTGTGGGAGGCAACACAGTCATGGGTGAAGAGGCTGTAGAGGATGGGACTGAGAACACAACTCTGTGGGACACCTGTGTTTGTGATGATGCTGGCTGAGGTCCTGTTACCCGTCCTGACAGACTGGGGCCTGCCAGTTAGAAAGTCCAGTAGCCAGTCACAGAGGGTGGGATGCAGGCCAAGTGAAGACAGTTTGTCGGTGAGTTTGAGGGGGGATGGCCGTATTGAAGGCAGAGCTGTAGTCGACAAAGAGCATCGTAATGTAGGAGTCTTTATCTTCCAGGTGGGAGAGAGAATAATAGAGTGCTGCATCGATGGCATTCGAGGTGGACCTGTTGGGCTGGTAGGCGTACTGCAGGGGGTCCAGGATGCCTGGTATGCTGTCCTGAATGAGGGACAGTACCACTCTCTTGAAGCACTTCATGATGACTGGAGTGAGTGCTACAGGTATGTAATCATTCAGACAGGTCGGTGGGCTCCTTTTGGCGAGGGGGATGAGGGTTGTCATTTTGAAGCAGGAAGGGACTATGTTCTGGTTGAGGGAGAGGTTGAAGATTGATGTGAGAACGTTGGTCAGCTCGGCAGCGCATGCCCTGAGGGTCCATCCAGGTATGTTGTCTGGTCCTGCTGCCTTGCAGGGGTTGATATTCCTCAGTGCTTTGTTTACCTGGCCTGGTGAAACTCTTGTGTGTGTGTGGGGGGGGGGGGGGGCGTGCGTGAATGTGTGTCTCTTCTCTGTACTGTAGCTGGTGGTCTCAAAGCGGGTGTAAAAAATGTTGAGATCATCCGACAGGCTGTCTGTGGAGCTAGTGGTGTTGCTGTTGGTCCTCTTGTAGTCTGTGATGTGTTGTAGGCCCTGCCACATGCGCCCTGGGTCAGGAATGGAGTAGAGGCTGTCCAGCTTTTCTCTGTACTACCTCTTGGCTGTTGTTATAGCCTTCCTCAGTCCATACTTTGCAGCTTTGTACTTGACCTCACAGCCTCATTTAAATGCACGAGAGCAAGCACGCAGCATCTGACGTACCTGACCGTTGATCCAGGGCTTCTGGTTGGGGAACTTCCTCACCTGCATGGTGGGTACAATGGCATCAACACACGTGCTGATGTACCTAGTATCATATTCAGCATAATCCTGTATATGTACAGAAGAGTCCTCTTAGGTGGCTGCAGCTTTAAATACATCCCAGTCTGTGCAGGCAAAGCAGTCTTGTAGGGGGCTCTCGGTCTCTGGAGTCCAGTGCTTAATTTACTTAATGACAGGGTTTGTTTGTTTCATCTTTTGTCTGTAGGCTGGGTACATAAACAGTGAGATGTGATCTGACTGTCCGAAGTGGGGGCAGGGAGATGCTCTGAAGGCGCCACGCATATTGGAATAAACATGATCCAATGTGTATCATGATCCAGTGGGCAGCGTGGTGGTGGAGTGGTTAGCACTGCGGCAGCACAGCAACTCACCCTTGGCCGGGGGATCCTGGGTTTGATCCCAGCCCCCGACCAACAGTGATCTCTGTGGAGTTTGCATGTTCTCCCCGTGTCTGCATGGGTTTACTCCGGGATTTCTCCGGTTTCCTCCCACATACCAAAAACATGCAAGTTAGGTTAATTGGCATCAAACTGGGGATTCTAAATTGTCCTTAGGTATGACTGTGAGAGTGAATGGTTGTCCTGCGATGGACTGGCAATCTGTCCAGGGTGTACCCTGCCTCTCGCCCAAAGATCCTGGGATAGGTTCCAGCCCCCCTGCAACCCGAAAAGGATTAAGCGGAAGAAGATGGATGGATGGATTGATGGATGATCCATTGTGCTTTTATCGCAGGTAGGAATGTCCACATGCTGGTAATATTTGGGGAGTACATTACGTAAATTGCACTGGCTAAAGTCGCTAGCAACAATAAAAACAGCATTGGGATGTTTCGTCTCTACTGGAACATCTTGTCACGTCAGGGAATTATCTTGTCTGCTTTTGTTTGTTTTTGTTGATTTCGTTTTTAATTTTTTGTCTCTTTTTGCTGATATTGGTTTTTGCTTGGTGTTGGCTTGGTGTTGGCCTAGCTGAAAAGCCCGATCGGATGCGCGGGTGGGTCGGACCCCCGGCTGGGCTGTGTTACCGGGCTAGGCTAATCTGCTAACCTGTTTTTAGCCTTTTTAGCTGTTTTTAGCTAACCTGTTTTTAGCTGTTTTTAGCTGGTTAGCTATCCACCTCTCGTCTGGAACGTCATGGCTCCATCCCTGACATGTACCAGCTGTGGGTCCCTCCTAAGGAAGGTCTCTGAGTTGGAAGTGAGACTCTCCAACCTTTATAAGATTCGGGAGGCTGAAAACCACCTCAACACCATCATTCTCGGGTGAACATCGGCCCTGGCTACCGACTCGCAGCTGGCAGAGACAGCTACCTACCTGGGTGAGTTCAGCACATCTCCGTCCACTTCTACCCCTGCTCCGGCCTCTTCAGATGTCCAGGACCATAGCAATAATCACTGGCTTCGTCTCGGGGCTAAACCCAATGCCCCGGTTGGCTCTTCTCCTCATCGGTGCGCACCCTGGACCTTGGTTGGACCAGCTAGTGGTCATCGTCGATCGACCAGACAGGGCCGCGCCTCTTCTCTTCCCCTGCCCTTGGAAAATAGATTTGACATCCTTTCTCTGGAGGATTTTTCCCACCTGGACGCTGGCTGTCTGCCCGTGGCCGCCCCTCCTCCTGCTTCCTCTCCTTCAGCGGCAGCTCAAACCCACTAGGTGTGCCAAATTACACCCCAGCTCCAAATAGAAGAGAGTGCATCACCCCGCCTTCACAACAACTGACATGTTAGAGCTAGCCCAGGGAACACACACGCAGGCTCGGGTAGGATTTGAGAGTCTTTATTGAAAAGCAGGTGTATGAATGCGTGAACGTGGAATGTGGATGTCGTATTGGAGACAGGAGCACCAAGGGCGGACCAGAACACCTTACAGCCAGGCAACCCTGAGGACAAGCAGAGGACAAGGGTGAGATGAACACACACAGGGATATGATGAGTAATGAGAGTGGCTTACTTGCAGGGATTTGGTGACTGGCGTTGGCAAGACCGGCTCACGCCTGGGAGACAGCGCTCTGATCGGCTCCACGGGATGAAGGTGAAGAGGCACGGGGATGAGGAGGGTGTTCCGCCACCAGGAGGTCCACCTTTGCACAGGGGAAGACTGAGAAAGCAGGTAAGTGGATGATCTTACGTGCATAGGAGAAGCACAGGCCGTAAGCGTAGGCGAACGCAGAACTTCATAAGGAGGAGAGCTGACGACTCCAGGCCGAAGCCCTGGGCAGAGCAGGCTAAATAGGCGCGGCCTGATGAGGTGCAGGTGTGCGCACAGCTGGGGCGGATGACAGGCGTGAGCGGGCTGTGACAGTACTCCTCCCCCCGAGCAGTGCCTCCTGGCGCTGGCTTGTCTGGGTGCGTACGGTGGAACTCCCCAACGAGCTGTTGATCCAACACGAAGGCGGAGCGCACCCAGTGCCTATGTTCTGGACCATAACCTTCCCAGTTCACCAGGTACTGTGTCCCCCGGCCCCGACATCGAGAGTCCAGGATGGCTGTAATGGTCCAAGCGGGATGGCCGTCAATCATCCTGGGAGGGGGTGGCGCCCTGGGGGGGGGGGGCAGAGACAGGTTTTGAGACAGGCCACGTGCCGGCCTGTCTCAAAACCTCTACCATCGTTCCTGTTCCCAAGAAGCCACGGATCACTGGACTTGATGACTACAGACCTGTAGCGCTTACCTCTGTAGTCATGAAGTCCTTTGAGCGCCTGGTCCTGTCCCACTTCAAGGCCATCATTACTCCTCTCTTGGATCCGCTGCAGTTTGCCTACAGAGCCAACAGGTCTGTGGACGATGCAGTTAATCTGGCCCTTTATTTCATTCTGCAGCATCTGGACTCCCCTGGAACCTATGTTAGGATCCTGTTTGTGGACTTCAGCTCTGCATTTAATACCATCCACCCTGCTCTGCTCCAGGACAAGCTGATCCAGCTCAACGTGCCTGACTCCCTCTGCAGGTGGATCACTAACTTTCTGACGGACCGGAGGCAGCATGTGAGGCTGGGAAAGTCTCGGACTCTGTAAGCATCAGCACCGGATCACCACAGGGCTGTGTACTTTCCCCCCCGCTCTTCTCCCTGTACACCAACTGCTGCACCTCTAGCCATCAGTCTGTCAAGCTGATCAAGTTTGCAGATGACACCACCCTCATCGGGCTCATCTCCAACGGCGATGAGTCCGTCTACAGGAGGGAGGTGGCCCGGCTGACGTCTTGGTGCAGCCACAATAATCTGCAGCTGAATGCTCAGAAGACAGTGGAGATGATTGTGGACTTTAGGAAAGTCACTGCCCCTCTGCCTTCCCTTGTCCTTACAGATTCTCCTATCACCACTGTGGATTCCTTCCGTTTCCTGGGTACTACCATTACCCGGGATCTCAAGTGGGAGTCGACCATAAGTTCCCTTATCAAAAAGGCCCAGCAGAGGATGTTCTTTCTGCGACAGCTGAGGAAGCTCAAGCTGCCCACCAAGATGTTGGTGCAGTTTTATACGGCCATCATCGAGTCCATCCTCACTACCTCTATCACCGTGTGGTACGCTGGTGCCACTGTCAGGGACAGATTAAGACTGCAGCGCGTTGTGCGTGCTGCTGAGAAGGTGATCAACTGTAAGCTTCCATCCCTCCAGGACCTGTACATCTCCAGGACCTGGAGGCGTGCAGGTTGGATCACAGCCGACCCTTCACACCCTGGATACGCACTGTTTGCTCCTCTCCCCTCAGGCAGAAGACTACGGTCCATTCAGACTAAAACTTCTCACTATATGAACAGTTTTTTCCCCTCTGCTATCAGACTGCTGAACACTAAATGACTTATTAGACTCTTGTGCACTAGGTACAGCAGCTCAACTCATGTACAATTATCATTAAAAATTGTATAGAATAGCATTATTTATTTTTATTTAATTTTTTATTGCATGAATAGTTTTCCTTTTTTTAATTTATGTTTAATGTTGCAGTATTGCACCGAGACAAATTCCTAGTTTGTGTATTACATGAACAATGGCAATAAATTTTATTCTGATTCTGATTCTGATTCTGAGAGAGGGCTAGATGCTACAGGTTTAACTTGGGAGACATGAAATGTGCGATGGACACGAAGAGGGGGGCGGGATCCAAGCGCACAGCTACTGGGTTGACCACTTTCTCAACAGGGTAGGGGCCGACATAGCGCTGAGACAGCTTCTTCTTCCTCCACCCCCTGGTGGGACCAGCGATGGATCCACTCCAGTTCGCCTACCAGCATGGCATTGGGGTGGAGGATGCAGTGATCTTCCTCCTTCACCGTTCTCTGTCCCACCTGGAGAAGCCCGGGAATGTGGTGAGGATCATGTTCTTTGACTTCTCCAGTGCTTTCAACACCATCCAACTGATGATCCTGAAGGACAAGCTGCAGCGCGCAGGGGTGGACCAGCACCTGTCATCATGGATCCTGGACTACCTCACGAACCGGCCTCAGTTTGTGAGAACCCGGGACTGTGTGTCCGACACGATCATTGGTAGCACGGGGCCCCCCAGGGAACGGTGTTGGCTCCCTTCCTGTTCACTCTTTATACTGCGGACTTCTCACACAACACAACACACTGCCATCTACAGAAGTTCTCTGATGACTCTGCGATCGTTGGCCTCATCTTCAATGGAGATGAAGCTGAGTACAGAGGGCTTATCCAGGACTTCGTGGACTAGTGCCATCGGAACTGCCTCCAGATTAACGCGAGAAAAACTAAGGAGCTGGTGGTGGACTGCCACAGGCATGGACAACCCCTCACAGCACCAGTAAATATACAGGGAACAGACATCGAGATGGTGACATCCTACAAGTACCTGGGTGTTCATCTGAACAATAAACTAGACTGGTCACACAATACTGACGCACTCTACAAGAAGGGACAGCGCAGGCTGTTCCTACTGAGGAGACTCAGGTTTTTTGGTGTACAAGGGGCGCTGCTGAAGACATTCTATGACACCGTGGTGGCATCAGCCATCACTTTTGGAGTGGTCTGCTGGGGCAGTGGCATTACCGCAGCCGATAGGAAGAGACTGAACAAACTGATCAAAAAAGCTAGCTCTGTCCTGGGGCAGCGCCTTGACCCGGTGGAGGAGATAGGAGAGAGAAGGACGGTGGCTAAACTGTCATCTCTGCTGGAGTCCGGGTCCCACCCTATGCAGGACATACTGAATGCACTGAGGAGCTAATTTAGCAGCAGACTACATCATCCTAGGTGCACAACCGAGAGGTTTCGCAGGTCCTTCCTACCAACGGCTGTCAAACTGTACAACCTAAGCAGGGCTGCTCGCAGAGATGGCAAAAAGACGTAACAACCTAATAGTTTTGAATGCAAAAGATGCAATAGACTTACACAATGGTCCCCTCCGGCATACAACTAGGAAAATACCGGTCGCTATGGAGGGTGAGAATATGTATGGGCACATAATCATACCATGTAGGATAACTAAGTAGACGGTTGTGCTGTTTCGTCCCATCTAGCAACAATGCTCTGAACTGTGTGTGTTTATATATTTACATATTTATTCCATCTAGCTACAATGCTCCGCACTGTGTGTTTATATATCTACATATTATTCCATCTAGCTACAATGCTCCGCACTGTGTGTGTTTATATATTTACATATTTATTCCACCTAGCTGCAATGCTCCGTACTGTGGGTGTTTATATATCTACATATTTATTCCATCTAGCTACAATGCTCCGCACTGTGTTTATATAAGATAAGATAAGATAAGATAAGATAAACCTTTATTAGTCCCACAACGGGGAAATTCCAGGATTGCAACAGCACAGGGATAGCAACACTCAGAGCAACAATCAGAAGGCAAGAAAAAAAACAAGCAAGCAAGAGCAGCTAATATACATATGTACATATTACTATAAAATATATATATACACACACACACACACAGTCACACAGTGCAGAGCATTGTAGCTGGATGGAATAAATATATGAATATATGAACACACAGTGCAGAGCATTGTAGCTAGATGGAATAAATATGTAAATTCCGAGTCTTTTTCCCTTCCTCTCTCTTTTGATCCGTCTTTTTTTTTCACCCCACTTATATCACGGACACACAGATCGTCCTAAATGTCTCCTGAGCCGGTGGACGGAGCCACTGTTTATAGCAGGATACGATACAGCAGAGAACAGCTGCTAGCATTCAACCGCCACCCGGTCCCATTGGAAAAACTCGACATACCGAGAGAACTGAGGCGAAAACGCCGCGGCTGCCGGGCTGGAGTAAGGCGGAGGACAAAAAATATAAGGTACAGACCCTCCCTTCCATCTGTTGTCATGGGAAATGTACGGTCGATACTGGGAAAGTTAGATGAGCTAGCGGCTATCTCCCGTTATGATAGCACATACCGGGAGTGCTCTCTCCTTTTGTTTACTGAGACGTGGCTAACTGAACTAGCAGCAGATGCTAACATTGAGCTGGAGGGTTTTCACATGATACGAGCTGACCGAACACCAGACAGTGGCAAGGCTAGGGGCGGTGGAGTGATAATGTATGTTAACAACAACTGGTGCAGACCGGGACATATCACTGTTAAACAACGACACTGCAGCAAAGACATTGAGTTGCTAGCTGTTAGCATGAGGCCTACATATCTCCCGAGAGAACACTCACACGTGATCTGCATTGTTGTTTATGCAAATCCGACGGCGAACGCTGGGACAGCACGTGACGTCATCCATTCAGTAACCAGCAGGCTGCAGACAGAACACCCAGATGCTCTTCTCCTCATCTCAGGCGATTTCAACCATGTTTCACTGTCTCCCATTCTACCCACGTTCACCCAGTATGTCACATGCCACACTAGAGACAATAAAACACTGGATTTATTCTACGCAAACACTAAGGAGGCGTACACCTCATCACAACTCCCCCCACTCGGGAGATCGGATCACAACTTGGTTCATCTCCGGCCGGTGTACAAACCCCTAGTGCACAGACAACCTCCGGCCATGCACACTGTGGAGTTATGGTCTGAGGAGACAATGGACACCCTAAAGGGCTGTTTTGAAGCCACCGCCTGGAAGCAGCTCTGCGATCCACATGGTGAGGACATCGATGGCCTCATTCACACCTTCACGGGCTACCTCAGCTTCTGTGTGGACAAATCCGTTCCCACCAAGACCATACGGCGTCACTCAAACAACAAACCCTGGATCAACCCTGAGATAAAAACACTTCTGAGAGAGAAGAAGAGGATCTTCAGGTCAGGGAACAGGGAGATGCTGAAGTCCGTACAGAGGGAGCTGAGGAGAAAGATCAGAGAAGGCAAGGACAGCTTCAGGAAGAAGATGGAGGACAAGCTGCAACAGAGCGACATCAGCGGGGTCTGGAGAAACCTCAAAACCATCTCGGGGCTCCAGAATACCTCCCCCCAGGCCACAGGGGGCAGGGAGTGGGCGAACAACCTGAATCTGTTTTTCAATAGATTTGACCAACCGCCCTCCCCCCTGACTGCACAACAACCACTGCTGCCTCTAAAGAAATCAAGTCCTGCTGCCCACTCCCCACTCCACCAACACCCCCCCACTCCCAACACACAGCCCCCCATCCTGACCCTGACCAGGACCCAGGTGAGGACGGAGCTGAGGAAGATCAAGGCGAGGAAGGCGCCGGGACCGGACGGCATCAGCGCAAAGCTCCTCAAGTCCTGTGCAGACCAGCTGTGTGGGATTGTGACGTATATCTTCAACATGAGCCTGAAACTGGGGAGGGTACCACAGCTGTGGAAAACATCTTGTGTGGTACCTGTACCAAAAACTTCCCACCCCAAAGACCTGAACAGCTACAGACCGGTGGCCTTGACGTCCCACTTGATGAAGACCCTGGAGAGACTGCTCCTTGCTCACCTCCGCCCCCTGGTGGAACCAGCGATGGATCCACTCCAGTTCGCCTACCAGCATGGCATTGGGGTGGAGGATGCGGTGATCTTCCTCCTTCACCGTTCTCTGTCCCACCTGGAGAAGCCCGGGAATATGGTGAGGATCATGTTCTTTGACTTCTCCAGTGCTTTCAACACCATCCAACCGATGATCCTGAAGGACAAGCTGCTGCGCGCAGGGGTGGACCAGCACCTGTCATCATGGATCCTGGACTACCTCACGAACCGGCCTCAGTTTGTGAGAACCCGGGACTGTGTGTCCGACACGATCATCAGTAGCACGGGGGCCCCCCAGGGAACGGTGCTGGCTCCCTTCCTGTTCACTCTTTATACTGCGGACTTCTCACACAACACAACACACTGCCATCTACAGAAGTTCTCTGATGACTCTGCGATCGTTGGCCTCATCTCCAATGGAGATGAAGCTGAGTACAGAGGGCTTATCCAGGACTTCGTGGACTGGTGCCATCGGAACTGCCTCCAGATCAACGCGAGGAAAACTAAGGAGCTGGTGGTGGACTGCCGCAGGCATGGGCAGCCCCTCACAGTACCAGTAAATATACAGGGAACAGACATCGAGATGGTGACATCCTATAAGTACCTGGGTATTCATCTGAACAATAAACTAGACTGGTCACACAATACTGATGCACTCTACAAGAAGGGACAGCGCAGGCTGTTCCTGCTGAGGAGACTCAGGTCTTTTGGTGTACAAGGGGAGCTGCTGAAGTCATTCTATGACACGGTGGTGGCATCAGCCATCACTTTTGGAATGGTCTGCTGGGGCAGTGGCATTACTGCAGCCGATAGGAAGAGACTGAACAAACTGATTAAGAAAGCTAGCTCTGTCCTGGGGCAGCGCCTTGATCCGATGGAGGAGATAGGAGAGAGAAGGACGGTGGCTAAACTGTCATCTCTGCTGGAGTCCGAGTTCCACCCTATGCAGGACATACTGAATGCACTGAGGAGCTCATTTAGCAGCAGACTACATCATCCCAGGTGCACAACCGAGAGGTTTCGTAGGTCCTTCCTACCAACGGCTGTCAGACTGTACAACCTAAGCAGGGCTGCTCGCAGAGATAGCAAAAAGACGTAACAAACTAATAGTTTTTTGAATGCAAAAGATGCAATAGACTTACACAATGGTCCCCTCCGGCATACAACTAGGAACATACCGGTCGCTATGGAGGGTGAGAATATGTATGGGCACATAATCATACCATGTAGGATAACTAAGTAGACGGTTATGCTGTTTCATTCCATCTAGCAACAATGCTCTGCACTGTGTGTGTTTATATATTTACATATTTATTCCATCTAGCTACAATGCTCAGCACTGGGTGTGTTTATATATTTATATATCTACATATTATTCCATCTAGCTACATTGCTCCGCACTGTGTTTTTATATATCTACATATTATTCCATCTAGCTACATTGCTCCGCACTGTGTTTTTATATATCTACATATTATTCCATCTAGCTACATTGCTCCGCACTGTGTGTGTTTATATACTTGCATATTTATTCCACCTAGCTGCAATGCTCCGTACTGTGGGTGTTTATATATTTACATATTTATTCCATCTAGCTACAATGCTCTGCACTGTGTGTTCATATATTCATATATTTATTCCATCCAGCTACAATGCTCTGCACTGTGTCTGTGTGTGTGTGTATATATATATATTTTATAGTAATACGTACATATGTATATTAGCTGCTCTTGCTTGCTTGTTTTTTTCTTGCCTTCTGATTGTTGCTCTGAGTGTTGCTATCCCTGTGCTGTTGCAATCCTGGAATTTCCCCGTTGTGGGACTAATAAAGGCTTATCTTATCTTATCTTATCTTATCTTAAATATATAAACACCCACAGTACGGAGCATTGCAGCTAGGTGGAATAAATATGCAAGTATATAAACACACACAGTGCGGAGCAATGTAGCTAGATGGAATAATATGTAGATATATAAAAACACAGTGCGGAGCATTGTAGCTAGATGGAATAAATATATAGATATATAAATATAAACACACCCAGTGCTGAGCATTGTAGCTAGATGGAATAAATGTGTAAATATATAAACACACACAGTGCAGAGCATTGTTGCTAGGTGGGATGAAACAGCATAACCGTCTATTTAGTTATCCTACATGGTATGATTATGTGCCCATACATATTCTCACCCTCCATAGCGACCGGTATGTTCCTAGTTGTATGCCGGAGAGGACCATTGTGTAAGTCTATTGCATCTTTTGCATTCAAAAAAAACTATTAGTTTGTTACGTCTTTTTGCTATCTCTGCGAGCAGCCCTGCTTAGGTTGTACAGTCTGACAGCCGTTGGTAGGAAGGACCTACGAAACCTCTCGGTTGTGCACCTGGGATGATGTAGTCTGCTGCTAAATGAGCTCCTCAGTGCATCCAGTATGTCCTGCATAGGGTGGAACTCGGACTCCAGCAGAGATGACAGTTTAGCCACCGTCCTTCTCTCTCCTATCTCCTCCATCGGATCAAGGCGCTGCCCCAGGACAGAGCTAGCTTTCTTAATCAGTTTGTTCAGTCTCTTCCTATCGGCTGCAGTAATGCCACTGCCCCAGCAGACCACTCCAAAAGTGATGGCTGATGCCACCACCGTGTCATAGAATGACTTCAGCAGCGCCCCTTGTACACCAAAAGACCTGAGTCTCCTCAGCAGGAACAGCCTGCGCTGTCCCTTCTTGTAGAGTGCGTCAGTATTGTGTGACCAGTCTAGTTTATTGTTCAGATGAATACCCAGGTACTTATAGGATGTCACCATCTCGATGTCTGTTCCCTATATATTTACTGGTGCTGTGAGGGGCTGCCCATGCCTGCGGCAGTCCACCACCAGCTGCTTAGTTTTCCTCGCGTTGATCTGGAGGCAGTTCCGATGGCACCAGTCCACAAAGTCCTGGATAAGCCCTCTGTACTCAGCTTCATCTCCGCTGGAGATGAGACCAACGATCGCAGAGTCATCAGAGAACTTCTGTAGATGGCAATGTGTTGTGTTGTGTGAGAAGTCCGCAGTATAAAGAGTGAACAGGAAGGGAGCCAGCACCGTTCCCTGGGGGGCCCCCGTGCTACTGATGATCGTGTCGGAAACACAGTCCCGGGTTCTCACAAACTGAGGCCGGTTCGTGAGGTAGTCCAGGATCCATGATGACAGGTGCTGGTCCACCCCTGCGCGCAGCAGCTTGTCCTTCAGGATCATCGGTTGGATGGTGTTGAAAGCACTGGAGAAGTCAAAGAACATGATCCTCACCATATTCCCGGGCTTCTCCAGGTGGGACAGAGAACGGTGAAGGAGGAAGATCACCGCATCCTCCACCCCAATGCCATGCTGGTAGGCGAACTGGAGTGGATCCATCGCTGGTTCCACCAGGGGGTGGAGATGAGCAAGGAGCAGTCTCTCCAGGGTCTTCATCAAGTGGGACGTCAAGGCCACCGGTCTGAAGCTGTTCAGGTCTTTGGGGTGGGAAGTTTTTGGTACAGGTACCACACAAGATGTTTTCCACAGCTGTGGTACCCTCCCCAGTTTCAGGCTCATGTTGAAGATATACGTCACAATCCCACACAGCTGGTCTGCACAGGACTTGAGGAGCTTTGCGCTGATGCCGTCCGGTCCCGACGCCTTCCTCGCCTTGATCTTCCTCAGCTCCGTCCTCACCTGGGTCTTGGTCAGGGTCAGGATGGGGGGCTGTGTGTTGGGAGTGGGGGGGTGTCGGTGGAGTGGGGAGTGGGCAGCAGGATTTGATTTCTTAGAGGCAGCAGTGGTTGTTGTGCAGACAGGGGGGAGGGCGGTTGGTCAAATCTATTGAAAAACAGATTCAGGTTGTTCGCCCACTCCCTGCCCCCCGTGGCCTGGGGGGAGGTATTCTGGAGCCCCGAGATGGTTTTGAGGTTTCTCCAGACCCCGCTGATGTCGCTCTGTTGCAGCTTGTCCTCCATCTTCTTCCTGAAGCTGTCCTTGCCTTCTCTGATCTTTCTCCTCAGCTCCCTCTGTACAGACTTCAGCATCTCCCTGTTCCCCGACCTGAAGATCCTCTTCTTCTCTCTCAGAAGTGTTTTTATTTCAGGGTTGATCCAGGGTTTGTTGTTTGAGTGACGCCGTATGGTCTTGGTGGGAACGGATTTGTCCACACAGAAGCTGAGGTAGCCCGTAAAGGTGTGAATGAGGCCATCGATGTCCTCACCATGTGGATCGCAGAGCTGCTTCCAGGCAGTGGCTTCAAAATATATTTATTCCATTCAGCTACAATGCTCTGCACTGTGTGTCTGTGTATATATATATATATATATATATACAGTGATCCCTCGCTACTTCGCGCTTCACCTTTCGCGCCCTCAGTGCATCGCGGATTTTTCAAAAATATTCATCAAAAATTCAAAATTGAGAAATAATGGGCGGGCGCTAGCAGAAGGCAGGGAGACTGCATTAGACCATCAGGTATCAACACGGAGAGCCGCACAACTCAAAAAATCCACCTCTCTGTTCGCTGTTCTCGTGTTGGCTCGGCTCGGAAATCTCGCAAGCTGATTGGCCGAGACGTTTCACCCCGCAAGCTGATTGGCCGAGACGTTTCACCCACCTCCTCTCCCTGCCGAGCACCCATGAAGGGAAGGAAGACCGCATTCATTGCTCTTTATCGCTCGTGTTACGTAGTCTCTCAGCGTGGAACTTTTTGCTGTTCTCTTGTGCCATTTTGTGCGAAATAGTCTTCCCGTTGAGCCACTACGCCGCCTCCTGCAGCTTCTCCAGCTCTATCGGAAGCTGCCCTCGATGATCCTGCGCTTCTAGCACCTGATGATGAGGCGTCACCTGAGGAGCAGTAAAGCTCTCATTAACCTGTGAAGTAAATCATCTTCATCTTGAGTTACGTATCTTGTTATAAGAATAAAAGAGTTCTAAAAACATATTTATGTACACTTTATTTACATCTACGTATGTATGTACACGTACACACACACACACACGCATCATATGAGAGAGAGAGAGTGAGAGAATGAACGTACGTATTATTTATGGATGACGTCATTAGGGGTGATGCTACTTCGCGGTTTTTCACTTTTCGCGGTCGGTTCTGGAACCCATTAACCGCGATAAGTGAGGGATCACTGTATATATATATATATATATATACGTATATATTTATAGTAATATGTACATATGTATATTAGCTGCTCTTGCTTTTTTTTTCTTGCCTTCTGATTGTTGCTCTGAGTGTTGCTATCCCTGTGCTGTTGCAATCCTGGAATTTCCCCATTGTGGGACTAATAAAGGCTTATCTTATTGTCAGAAAATTGTATATATGTACAAATATGTTATCATTTCATAATTAGTTTTTAGCTGAACTTTTCTGTATTTTTCCCTTACAATGGCTGCAACAATGCTGCATCAGGAAGGTTTAACTCACCCTGTAACAGACATGCCTCAATAGACTGGAATAATCTATATTTACTTAAAGTTTGGAAACTGGTGTGCAAGAAGTCATGTGCTGATATGGAGTTGTTTTTGTGTAACACAGGAAAGCCTGACCGTTGTATGTTCTTATCAGTCGCCACAAGGGTGCCCACAAGGATGCAGCAGATGTTTCCTGTGTCTGATCTGTTCTGTATAAAAGGGAAGTGCTGGCTTTGTGTAGCAGCGCACATTTCCCATCTGTAATCAGAGGTGTGTGTCGCTCCTTGTACAAGTAAAAACTTTGAACACATTTTGTGTCTCGAATCTTATTAAGGTACGAACCTAACAGACCCCCTCATGGATCGTCACCTTATCGTGGTGGGGGGGTTTGCGTGCCCCAGTGATCCCAGGAGCTATGTTGTCCGGGGCAATTTGCCTCTGATAGGGTCTCCCAAGACAAACTGGTCCTGGGTGAAGGGCCAGACTAAGAACGATCCAACAGACTCTCATGATAAATTGTATATCAAGGATTCAGTGTACCCCGCCCGGTATGGGGTTACCGGGGCCCCACCCTGGAGCCAGGCCTGGGGGAGGGGCTCGAAGGCTAGCGTCTGGTGGCCAGGTTTCCACCCATGGGACCCGGCCGGGCTCAGCCCGAAGGAGTTACATGGGTCCGCCCTCCAGTAGGTTCACCACCTGCAGGAGGGATCATGGAAGTCCGGTGCTATGTGGATTAGGTGGCAGTCAAAGGCGGAGACCTTGGCGGACTGATCCCAGGCTTTCTAAACTGGCTTTTGGTACGTGGAATGTCACCTCTCTGGTGGGGAAGGAGCCTGAGCTGGTGTACGAGATTGAGCGATACCGGCTAGATATAGTCGGCCTCACCTCAACACACAGCTCCGGTTCCGGAACCAGTCTCCTGGAGAGGGGCTGGAGCTTGGCCTTTTCTGGAGTTGCCCCGGGCGAGAGGCGATGAGCAGGGGTAGGTATTCTTGTATCGCCCCACCTTGCTGCCTCTATATTGGAGTTTTCCCCGGTGGACGAAAGGGTTGCTTCCCTGCGCCTTCGGGTTGGGAAACGGGTCCTGACCATCATTTGTGCCTATGCACCAAATGATGTTTCAGAGTACCCACCCTTTTTGGAGTCTGTGACTGGGGTGCTGGAGGGTGCTCCTCCTGGAGACTCCATTGTCCTACTGGGGGACTTCAATGCGCACGTGGGCAACGACAGTGAAACCTGGAGGGGGGTGATTGGGAGGAACGGCCTGCCCGATCTGAACCCGAGTGGTGTTCAGTTATTGGACTTCTGTGCTAACCACAGTCTGTCCATAACGAACACCATGTTCAAGCATAAGGGTGTCCATATGTGCACCTGGCACCAGGACACCCTAGGCCGCAGGTCGATGATCGATTTTGTTATCGTATCATCAGACCTGCGACCGTATGTCTTGGACACCCGAGTAAAGAGAGGTGCAGAGCTGTCAACTGATCACCACCTGGTGGTGAGTTGGATCCGATGGCAGGGGAGGAAGCCATTCAGACCTGGTAGACCCAAACGTATAGTGAGGGTGTGCTGGGAGCGTCTGGCTGAGGCCCCTGTCCGGGAGGTCTTCAACTCCCACCTCCGGAAGAACTTCAACCACATTCCGAGGGAGTCTGGAGACATGGAGTCTGAATGGGCCATGTTCTCCACCTCTGTTGTTGAAGCGGCGGCCCAGAGCTGCGGCCGCAAGGTGGTCGGTGCATCTCGTGGTGGCAACCCCCAAACCAAGTGGTGGACACCAGTGGTGAGGGGGGCCATTAAGCTGAAGAAGGAGTCCTATCAAGCTTGGTTGGCTTGTGGGACTCTCGAAGCAGCTGAGGTGTACCGGCAGGCCAAGCGGAGTGCAGCTCGGGTGGTTGCTGAAGCAAAAACCCGGGTATGGGAGGAGTTCGGTGAGGCCATGGAACAAGACTTTCGGTCGGCTTCAAAGAGATTCTGGCAAACTGTTCGGCGGCTCAGGAGGGGAAAGCAGCTCCCCGTCCACACTGTGTATGGTGCGGATGGGACACTGTTGACTTCAACTGGGGATATCGTCGGGCGGTGGAAGGAATACTTTGAGGATCTCCTCAATCCCACTGATACGCCTTCCACAGAGGAAGCAGGGTTTGGGGACAAGGGGGATGACTCGCCTATCACAGGGGCTGAGGTCGCCAAGGTGGTTAAAAATCTCCTTGGTGGCCGGGCCCCGGGGGTGGACGAGATTCGCCCCGAGTACCTCAAGGCCCTGGATGTTGTTGGGTTGTCATGGTTGACACGCCTCTGCAACATTGCGTGGAGGTCGGGGGCAGTGCCTTTGGCATGGCAAACCGGGGTGGTGGTTCCTCTCTTCAAAAAAGGGGACCGGAGGGTGTGCTCCAACTTTAGAGGGATCACACTCCTCAGCCTCCCTGGGAAGGTCTATGCCAAGGTACTGGAGAGGAGAGTCCGGCCGTTGGTCGAACCTCGGATTCAGGAGGAGCAATGTGGTTTTCGTCCTGGCCGTGGCACATCGGACCAGCTCTTTACCCTCTCGAGAATTCTTGAGGGTTCGTGGGAGTTTGCCCAACCAGTTTACATGTGTTTTGTGGACTTGGAGAAGGCATTTGACCGCGTCCCTCGTGGATTTTTGTGGGGAGTGCTTTGGGAGTATGGGGTATCGGGCTTGTTGTTACGAGCTATTCGGTCTCTGTACGACCGTTGTGAGAGTTTAGTTCGTATTGCCAACACTCGGTCGGAGTCATTCCCAGTGAGAGTTGGACTCCGCCAGGGCTGCCCTTTGTCACCGGTCCTGTTCATAATTTTTATGGACAGGATTTCTAGGCGCAGCCAGGGAATGGAGGGTGTCATGCTTGGTGACCACAGGATCTCATCTCTGTTGTTTGCAGATGATGTTGTCCTGTTGGCTTCATCCAGCAATGACCTACAGCTCTTGCTGGGACGGTTTGCCGCTGAGTGTGAAGCGGCTGGGATGAGAATCAGCACCTCCAAGTCCGAGTCCATGGTCCTCGGCCGGAAAAAGGTGGATTGTCCTCTCCGGGTTGGGGACAGGCTCCTGCCCCAAGTGGAGGAGTTTAAGTATCTTGGGGTCTTGTTCACGAGTGAGGGGAAAATGGAGCGAGAGATCGACAGACGGATTGGAGCAGCATCTGCAGTGATGCGGACGTTGTACCGGTCTGTTGTGGTGAAGAGGGAGCTTAGTTCTAAGGCAAAGCTGTCGATTTACCAGTCAATCTACGTTCCTACTCTCACCTATGGTCACGAGCTTTGGGTAATGACCGAAAGAACGAGATCGCGGATACAAGTGGCTGAAATGAGCTTTCTCCGTAGGATTGCTGGACTCACCCTCAGAGATAGGGTGAGGAGCTCAGTCATCCGGGAGAGGCTCAGAGTAGAACCGCTGCTCCTCCACATTGAAAGGAGTCAGTTGAGGTGGTATGGGCATCTGATTAGGATGCCTCCTGGACGTCTCCCACTTGAGGTGTTTCAGGCACGTCCCACTGGGAGGAGACCCCGGGGCAGACCCAGGACTCGGTGGAGAGACTATGTCTCCCAGCTAGTCTGGGAACGCCTTGGTATCCCCTCTGAAGAGCTGGAGCAGGTGGCTGGGGAGAGGGAAGTCTGGGCTTCTCTGCTTGAACTGCTGCCTCCGCGACCTGGACCTCCGGAAAAGCGGTAGAAGATGGATGGATGGATGGAACCTAACAGAGTACTATTATTTTGTGAGTTTTGAGTTTCAGATTCCTGACATGCGTGGTGCCGTGACCCGGATGACCAATATCCAGACTGGGTGAGGACCATGACAGACTCCAGGTTGAAAAAAAACATGCATGGTCTGACTTATAGTCAGCTTTGAAAACCCGCCTTGAGGGAACTCTGTGAGCCTCATCGGAGTCCTAACTCTGTCTGGTGACGGTCATCCGCACAGAGTCTGAAAGTAAGTGAAAGTTATTTGTCTGATCGCGGAAAGTAATTGTCATCGTTGAAAACCACAGGTCAGCTAAATGCGAGTAATGGTAGTATAAGGTGACGCCCTGTACTTTTCCTGGTGGTTAAAATTATTGTGTGAGCATCTAGTTCCATTCAAAAGGTGAATGCAATAATTTTATAAGGTAGTGTGACGGTGTTTCACAACTACAAGTAAAATGGGCAATTGTGCTGGAAAACCGGATAGACAGAAGAGTAAACAGAAAAAGATTGTGTTGTTTTCCGGCCGAAGAGTCAGGTTTCAAAAAGTAAAAGGTGCTGCGTATTGACTGATAGGTCAAGCTTTAGCTAAGTAATGGTAATATAAGGTGGTGTCCTATATATTTTTCCTATCTGATCATACCAGGTAATGATCCTGTAAGAAATTACAGGAGCCCTAATATAGGTTGCGTAAGATCTAGCCCCATCAACAAGTGAGCGCACTTCAAAAAATTGGGCAGTAATAGTGTTGCAGTGGGCGTACTGACAACGTTCCTGACTATATAAACAGATAAAGCAAAAAATTTAAAAAAAAGGAAACTGCGCGTCGAACGGTAAAAAAAAAAATTACAATAACCGGTTAAAAGAAAAGGATCAGATAAAGGATCCTGAAAAATATTTAAACAAAAAAGATTATTCCTTTAAACCCACACTGGATGTGGATGAATGCACAGTCTTAGCGTCGACGGAAAAACTTACAACAAAAAGAGATAAATATCAAAACCAACCGAGCATCGAACCATTATTAAATGAAAAAGATAATCCTCCCCCAACTTATCAATGCCACGATCCTAAGGAGGGTCCATACGGCAAATTATTTAAAGAAGCCCAAGAGGTTGGGAAAAGGAGGAGGCAAATAAAATCATAATAATTAGACCATAATATTTAAAGACGGACGGATTAAATGGCAGCAGAACTGGAGAACGGTAAAATGGACAATGAGAAAGTTATTTTATCTATTATCTATTCTTTGTGTGTGAGCCTTAGATAGAGGCAGTGTAGAGAGAACAAAACTCCTCTGCTCTCTCTGTGTGTGTGTGGTTGATCTGTGAAGAAAGTGGTCTAAATATGGGTACTTTTATAGGGTTTTGGGTTTTTATTTTTTCAATTTAACTCTGTGGGGTCTTGATTAATGTTGCGTACGTGATAAACTGTTTACATATTAAAAAAAGCAATTTTGACGCATTGCTGACCTTTGTCCTTGACTGAAACATGACAGTGCACTTTATAGAAAAAAGGACTGACGTGTGACAATGTGACTACAGGCCATACTATGATCATATTATGATGTCATTTAATAATGCCTAATCACTGAAGGTTTTATGTTTACCCTATATCACATGATTTAGAGCACAGAGGATCAAAAGAGATTGATGATTAATGTGTCTGTGCATATGATCTGCCAGAGGCTATGGATTATCAGACAAAGGTCTTGGAGAAAGAATCCTTAAATTGATAAGCATTTTTTGAAGCCAAGTATGACTTTGTATGACATTGTAGATAACATAAGGTGTGCTGATTCAAATGACTTTGACTTTACAAATGTAATGTTTATATGATTTTATACTGATGTTACTCACCACATAATGGTGCGGTAACAATATATTTCAGAAATGTGACAGTAATGAGGAATGTGTTTTTCCCGATTCAGCGGTGGCCAAGCTGGGTCAGGGTAAACTACATTCACCCCATAATTTACCAAGGAATATATAAAATGAGGCATTCCTGGAAAAAATTTAAATCAAATTCTAATTAGGCAAAACGTCCACCTTTCCATTGACTGAAAGAGTGTGATGCAATCTTTATTCATTTATTCAAATTCAACCCATCTGTGTTCAACTGGACAAACTGATCTTATTCATCAATGCTGAAGCATGTTAAAAAATGCACAGATAGTTATTTTGTTTTTCTTAAATGGAATTTGTAAACTATTTTAAGAGATGTCACAAAAAGAAGCTATAATTATTGAAATCTTATTTTTGAAGGAACTGGGCTACCTGCAGATTTTATTTAAAGTTAAAAATGGTAGCACACTTCCTTTCAGTAAAAGAATCAAATACCTTGTAACTTTGCTGCATATGAGCCTCCATGTATCAAAACAGGGGGTATCAAAGAAATTAATTAGCAAATAATTAGCAATCCTCAGAAAAATAGATAATGCATAAAAATTATCAATAAATGATTGATGATGAATTCAATTCGACTTTATTTACATAAGCGCTTTTCATTTCATTTTCTGTAGTACCCAGGATAAACATATGGCTGCAGTTTATAACTAAAATACATGCTGGGCAATACAGACCACTTTTATTATTCATGGGATAATACAAATAATAAGATCATGCCCTCTATTATCCTACACAATCCCCATGCCGTGAAGGGGGTTTTACAGCAGGACAACCATTCCATATTGTTGCCAGCTAGACTGTTGTCGTACACTATAACCTTGTTGTCACAGCCACACCTTAAGCTTGTACCAAATTCCTTGTGGTTATTTACTGATGGCCCATTTTTTGATCAAAAAAAAGGCAACAGAGCGGCGAGCGGTGGTTCTCTCTTCCATCAGCAAAGGGGGGTGAACGGGAGCTCTCTCTCTCTACTTAGCAAGGGAAGAAGCGAGCGACAGGCTTGCTCTGTAAAAAAGGCCTGATGGGCCAACATCCACTGCTTATGCTGTGGATAACAATGTGCATGTGGATAACAATGTGTGTGCAACAATGTTGTCTGGGGTCCTGATTGTGTAAAAATTCCACAACCTGCATCTTTGATTACAGCACTTACATCTGTGCAGACAGTAAATATGCTTATAACCCATGCCACCTGCATACTGTTACCTTGAATCTGCGGGGGTTTGTCATCTCCACAGAAAAACCAGCAAAACATCGACAGCAATTATTGTAACTATGTAATGTTCTGATGCTACCATGTTCTGTGGCAGTTATTCACTGCCCTGCCCACACTAATCGTACTGACTTGTCTAGCTGCGGTAATCGCTTGGCTGATAACGCTACTCACTGTGCTTCTATTGGTCTTTTAGGAACCGTCTGTCTTATTAATAATGCTGATGTTTTAAAAGACTGTCAAAATAATATGGACCTTCCTCCTGTTTCATGTGTAAATTTGCTCTGCCACCCACATTATACAAATGAGCTGTCCTGGTGGCACATGGCCAATCATGTGCCAACAGGAGGGAAATCAATGATGAGGATGTTGGAAAACTGTCCTAGTTTTTGAAAGAAGTAACAAAAACATGCCAAAAAGTGCATCATTTGTTTACAAAATAATGCTCAAGGAGCAATGGAAAGCTACAATATTGCTTGGTGTTGATTGACACCTTTACAAAGTGGACAAAAATTCATCCCACATCCTCAGCAAATGCCGCATTTGTGTGTAAAACTCTATTGAAATTGGGGTTCCAGAACTGATTTGTGCAGATAATGGAACTCATTTTACAGCACAAACAATTCAAGACTTAACCCAAGCTGTAAGAAGTAAGATCAAATTTCACACTACATACCACCTGCAGAGTGCAGGTCTGGTAGAAAGAAAAAATGGAACAATAAAACAAATGCTTAACAAGGTGATGCATGATCAAAACATCACTTGGCCTAAGGCATTAACTATAGTAACAATGGCCTATTGCCGTTTGAATGTGCATTCCATAGACCCTATTTGTCGCCTGACCTTCTGCCACTAATACCAACTAACCCCTACAAAACTCTGGGGGAACACCCAAGAACCTGTGAACAAAACAAAGATTATGTTGAATCTGTCAGATCTCTCTCTACTCCACAGGAGGGCCCAGAAAATCCCCTCCAGCCTGGTGATTATGTCTTCATAAAGAACCATCACTGTCAGAATTGGAATTCCGTGAGGTGGCTTGGACCATACCAAGTGTTGTTGACCACACCTACCGCAGTGAGGATTGCTGAAAGACCTTCTTGGATTCATCTGTCACATGTTAAAAGACTTCAGGTGCCCCTTGGTGACCTCCAGCCACCCCTAGGGTAAGTCCGGTTACAAAGGGGAGTCTAGTCCTTTTAAGGATTAGACTCGTCTCAAACCCGGTGAAGACAGTGACCTAAGTCTATAGGCACACTCCCAGGGGAATCAGGCACCATGGTGATCCTGAGACTGACTCTGACCTTCTTGAGCATCCTGTTATTGGTCTTCACCATTATCACCTCACCACCCTTGAGAAGAGATAATAGAAATGTAGAGGAACTTGTCACAGAAACACTGTTTATGACTAATCAGTGATATCACTATATGTTCCTCAATGCTCGTCTGACAAGAGGAAACGGCAGTTGTTGGGCTTGTTTTTTGTTGCCCTTAACCACTAAGGGACCAATCCTAAAGGCTGAACCCTTACCTATAAACGTGTCTGACTGTGTACTAGAGATTTCAGCCTGGGGATTCCTACCCGATATTACCATGAAAAATCATGATAACACCTCTTATCGAATGACATGTCCTGATCAGATTATGGCTATGAATGTAACACAACCATTAACTAGATTTGCCTTTACAAAAAAAAATGTGACTTTCCCAGCATGTGTGTATTCAAATGGTACCACGGCGTTGGGGAGACTTCTTTCACGACAATGTTTGACAGTGTTGTTACCTTGCACCACACAGTGCAGCGGAGCAACAGATTGTTCTTTTACACCCGTATTACCTAGTCCAAGGTATAGATCACAAAATTACACTGTCAGGAAGACTAGCATTACGGGCACAGTTCAAAGTAATGGCACCTATGTTATCAAAGAAGTTCATTGGTTATGTGGTTCTAAACTCTACGCTCAATTACCTCCCAATTGGGGAGGAATTTGTGCCCCAGTGACTGTTACTGATGGATCATTTGTTCTTTACTCTGATGACAACTCCTCAGGACACACTAAGAAGAAAAGAAGTATTCAGTCCCTCTTTAGTGCTGCTGGACTTACTGTCCCACAGAAATATAAATTATGGACACTGGGTGACAAGGTTGGACATTCAATTTTTGCCCCATATGGAGTTGGTCTGTTAATGACAAAATTTGAAGAAATGAACTACAGACTGTTAATGTTTGTTAATGCCACTATTGTTGCTTTGAAGATTTTATCCAATGTAACTGAACAAAGTAGAGTTATGGTTATTCAAAACAGAATAGCATTGGACCTGGTTTTGGCTGTCCAAGGAGGTGTATGTGCTATGTTTAACGGGTCCTGTTGCACTTACATTCCCTCTGTCTCTCAAAGTATGGATACCGCTATTATCGTCATGGAACAAGTGCAACAGGCAATTATGAATGATTATGATGAAAAGCCACAATCTGGTTGGTTAGACTGGTTATTCACAGGAAGTTGGTGGCAGGTGCTTCTTAAAGCCCTTATGCCTTTTATTATAATAATGATATGCATGTTTCTGTCATGTTGCTGTGTGATTCCCTGCGTCAAATCAATGATATCCCGCGCTCTGTCTCAACATACATTTATGATACAACAAATGTTCCAAGACCAATACACTCCTTTAAATACCGAAGAAGTGGATAACAATGGTAATTGTACTCCTGTTTAAATTTGGAAATGATACTCCATGAAGACAATGTAGAAAATCTTTTGAAGTTACATTGTTCTGATGTCTGTATGTGATAAAAATTATGAACTGATAAACAGGAGGAAATTGTCAGAAAATTGTATATATGTACATATATGTACAAATATGTTATCATTTCATAATTAGTTTTTAGCTGAACTTTTCTGTATTTTTCCCTTACAATGGCTGCAACAATGCTGCATCAGGAAGGTTTAGCTCACCCTGTAACAGACATGCCTCAATAGACTGGAATAATCTATATTTACTTAAAGTTTGGAAACTGGTGTGCAAGAAGTCATGTGCTGATATGGAGTTGTTTTTGTGTAACACAGGAAAGCCTGACCATTGTATGTTCTTATCAGTCGCCACAAGGGTGCCCACAAGGGTGCAGCAGATGTTTCCTGTGTCTGATCTGTTCTGTAAAAAAGGGAAGTGCTGGCTTTGTGTAGCAGCGCGCATTTCCCATCTGTAATCAGAGGTGTGTGTCACTCCTTGTACAAGTAAAAACTTTGAACACATTTTGTGTCTCGAATCTTATTAAGGTACGAACCTAACAGAGTACTATTATTTTGTGAGTTTTGAGTTTCAGATTCCTGAAACTTATCTTATCTTATCTTATCTTATCTTCTTCTTAGCCTTCAGGTTAATGTCTTGGGTAGAGAGTCACACCTGTTGTCCCGTCTGGTATTGTGGAGCGGGCCTCCTGTGGTGATTCGCAGAGGAAGAGTTGCGAGCCGTAGTGCGTAACAGGGTCTACTGGGTTTTGGTCCACAGCCGCCGACACCGTCTCAAGTGAGCCTGGATGGATGGGACAGCCACCTCTCCTTCCTCCTCAGGGAACAGTGGGGGTTCATACCCCAAGGATGCCTGGAAGGGGGACATCCCGATGGCTGAGGAGAATGTGGCGTTGTGAGCGTACTCCACCCAGGGGAGATGGGTGCTCCAAGAGGAGGGGATGGAGGAGATGACGCAGCGCAAGGTGGCCTCCAGCTCCTGGTTGGTATGCTCGCATTGCCCGTTAGACTGAGGGTGGTGTCCTGAGGACAGGCTGACCGTGGCTCCAAGGGCACTGGAAAAACTCCTCCAGACGCTGGATGTAAATTGAGACCCCCAGTCGGAGACAATGTCAGCGGGGATGCCGTGAAGTCTGACGACGTGCTGCACTAACAGATCAGCAGTCTCACGCGCCGAGGGGAGCTTAGGGAGTGGCAGAAAGTGGGCGGCCTTCGAAAACCGGTCTACAATGGTCAGAATGACCGTATTTCCATGAGAGGGGGGGAGACCAGTGATAAAGTCTAGGGCGATGTGAGACCAGGGCCTACCCGGAACCGGCAGAGGATGGAGGAGCCCCGCAGGGGGTGAGTTGGACGACTTGTTCATGGCGCACTGAGGGCAGGCACGTACATAATCGGCAATGTCGGTCCGAAGCCCCAGCCACCAGAAGAACCTCTGGATGAGTTTCACCAATCGGACGACCCCTGGGTGGCAGGCGAACTTGGCCGTGTGTGCCCAATGAATAACGTCACCCCGGACCGACAAGGGCACAAACAATCTCCCTGCTGGGCCACCGCCGGGATCGGGTTCGACCTCTAGCGCCCTCCGGACCTTGCCAGTAATCGTCCAGGAGATGGACCCCACAACGCACAACGCAGGCAGGATGGTGTGGACCTCTTCCTCAGGGGCTTCTGGGGCAAACTGCCTGGACATATATTGGTTTCGTGTTCTTGGAAGCTGGGCGATAGGAGATGGTAAACCTGAACCTACTGAAGAACAATGACCAGCGCGCCTGGCAAGTGTTCAGGCGCTTGGCCGTCCTGATATATTCCAGGTTTTTATGGTCGGTCCAGACCACGAAAGGCTCAGCTGCCCCCTCCAGCCAATGGCGCCACTCCTGCAAAGCGAGTTTAATTGCGAGGAGCTCCCTGTCACCGATGTCATAGTTACGTTCGGCCGGAGAGAGGCGCTTGGAGAAGAAGGCACAGGGGTGCAGTTTCCCGTCCACCAGATTGCGCTGTGACAAAACAGCCCCCACCCCGGTGTCAGATGCATCCACCTCCACCAGGCATTGCCACGCTAGATTCACCTGAGAATTCCTTCTTGAGGGTCTCGAAGGTGGCCGCTGCTTCCATCATCCACTCAAAGCATACTTTCGGGGAGGTGAGGTGGGTCAGAGGAGGGATGATGGAACTGTAACCGGGGACAAAGCGGCGATAAAAGGCAGCGAACCCCAGGAATTGCTGGACCTGCTTCCTGGAGGAGGGAGTGGGCCATTCAACCACCGCTTTGATCTTGGCCGGTTCAGGAATGAGCTGATTATGCGAGATAATAAAGCCTAGAAAGGAGGTCTTGTCAGTGAAAAACTCGCATTTTTCAGCCTTGACGTAAAGTTGATTCTCCAGGAGACGTTGCAGGACCCGCCTCACGTGGAGTAGATGCTCCTCCCGAGAGCGAGAGAAGATTAAAATGTCCTCTAGATAGACAAAAGCAAAGACCCCCAAGAAATCACGAAGAATGTCGTTGATTAAATGTTGGAAGACGGCAGGGGTGTTGGTGAGCCCAAACGGCATCACAAGGTACTCAAAGTGGCCGCTGGGTGTCCGAAAAGCCGTCTTCCACTCATCATCATCCCGGATCCGGACGAGGTGGTAAGCGCTGCGAAGGTCCAGTTTGGTGAACCAGGACGCCCCCTGGAGGGAGCTAAAGGCCGAGTCCATAAGGGGCAGAGTGTAGCAGTCCTTGATGGTAATGTCGTTAAGGGCCCTAAAATAAGATAAGATAAGATAAGATAAGCCTTTATTAGTCCCACAACGGGGAAATTCCAGGATTGCAACAGCACAGGGATAGCAACACTCAGAGCAACAATCAGAAGGCAAGAAAAAAAACAAGCAAGCAAGAGCAGCTAATATACATATGTACATATTACTATAAAATATATACAGTATATACACACACACACACACAGACACACAGTGCAGAGCATTGTAGCTGGATGGAATAAATATATGAATATATGAACACACAGTGCAGAGCATTGTAGCTAGATGGAATAAATATGTAAATATATAAACACCCACAGTACGGAGCATTGCAGCTAGGTGGAATAAATATGCAAGTATATAAACACACACAGTGCGGAGCAATGTAGCTATCAATGCACGCCGTAGGGACCTGTCTTTCTTCGCAACAAAAAAGAATCCAGCACCCAGGGGAGACGAGGATGGGTGAATGATGCCGGCACTGAGGGAGTCTCGAAGGTAGGTGTCCATAGCCTCTCGTTCAGGGGCTGAGAGACTGTAGAGGCGGCCGGATGGGAGAGGCGCCACTGCCCGGAGGTCAATGTCACAATCATAGGGGCGGTGGGGTGGGAGGGAAAGCGCCTTTGACTTACTAAATACGGTGCCCAGGTCGTGGAGCTCCAGCGGAACAGAGGAGAGGTCCGGTGGGGTGGAGTCCACAGTGGGGGGGGGGGGGGGGGGCACAGACGGGGCAAAGGCAGCAGATTGGAGGCAGGTTCCTAGGCAAAAAGTGCTCCAGGAGTGGACGCGGCCGGTCTGCCAATCAAACACAGGGTTGTGGAGGTGAAGCCACGGGTAGCCCAGGATGACAGATGACGTGGAAGAGGGGAGGACATAAAAACTAAGGTCTTCTCGGTGGTTACCGGAGATGATGACGGGGAAGGGTTGGGTCTTGTGGGTGACTTTTTCCAGGGGGAAGCGGGTGAGGGCAACCAGATGGAGAGGGGAGGGTAACGCTTGGCACTGGATGCCCAGGCGGGTTGCCAGACTCTTAGAAATAAAGTTCTGCTCTGCCCCCGAGTCCACCAGTGCGTGAGTGAAATGTCCTATGGAGTTATGGCATAGTCTGATGGGAATTTGACACTTTGATAGGGAATCTGACTGAGAAATGTCCGCGAGGCCCCCTGCAGCGACTCGCGGACCTCCCCTTTTTGACCTCACCGGGCAGACCTCCACGAGATGTTGGTTGTCCTCGCAATACATGCAGAGACCCAACTCTCGGTGGCGCTGTTTCTCCGCTAAAGGAAGTTTGGCCCGCCCGATTACCATAGCGTCAGGGTTGTCAACGGCCTCCGGGGGAGGCAATGCCAGGGGGCGAAACTGAGGAGTGCAGGAGAAGGTTCCGCGAGAGTGGCTATGGGACTTCCGCTCGGCGGCCTGCTCCCGCAGCCTGTTATCTAAGGATATGGCTAGGGAAATTAGGTCAGACAACCGATCCGGCAGGTCCCGGCAGGCCAGCTCATCCCGTAAATTGGAATTCAGACTGCGGAGGAACAAACTACAAAGGGAGGTGTCGCCCCAACCAACCTCCTCCGCAGCCACCTGGTAGTCGACAGCGTAGTCGGCCGCTAAGCGGCTACCCTGGCGAAGGCTGAGTAGCCGCTCGGCCAACACGCTATCTCAATCGGAATGATCAAAAATTTAAAAAAAAAAGTTGCACAAATTGGGTATAGGTTAGGTTTATGTAGCTTGGCTTCGCCATAATGGCGTAAGCCCAAGCTAACGCTCGCCCTTCCAACAGGTTAGCGATGTACCCAATTCGGCTATGGTCAGTTGGGAAATCCTCGGGAACGCGCTGAAACACCGTCTCACATTGCAAAATAAATCCGCGCGCCTCCCCGAGCTTCCCGTGGAAGCGCGCGGGGGTTGGAACAGGGGTGAGACGGGTCGGCAGACCCGGGGCAAACTGACTGGCTGGAGGTCCGGGAGGAGCTGACCCACCGAGCTGGGATCCCTGTGGAGGGTCAAGGCGATCCAAACGGTGAGTCATTGAGGTTAATTGATTTAGAATCACCTGTTGCTGATAGACAATCAAATCCACCCGAGCCTCGAGGATGGAAAGTCGGCGTGCGAACCCGCTATTTGCTGGGCTACTATGCTGGGGTCGTACTGACATGTTAGGACTAGCCCAGGGAACACACACGCAGGCTCGGGTAGGATTTGAGAGTCTTTATTGAAAAGCAGGTGTATGAATGCGTGAACGTGGAGTGTGAATGTTGTATTGGGGACAGGAGCACCAAGGGCGCACCAGAACACCGTACAGCCAGGCAACCCTGAGGACAAGCAGAGGACAAGGGTGAGATGAACACACACAGGGATATGATGAGTAATGAGAGTGGCTTACTTGCAGGGATTTGGTGACTGGCATTGGCAAGACTGGCTCACGCCTGGGAGACAGCGCTCTGATCGGCTCCACGGGACGAAGGTGAAGAGGCACGGCGATGAGGAGGGTGTTCCGCTGCGAGGAGGTCCACCTGTGCACAGGGGAAGACTGAGAAAGCAGGTAAGTGGATGATCTTACGTGCATAGGAGAAGCACAGGCCGTAAGCGCAGGCGAACGCAAAACTTCACAAGGAGGAGAGCTGACGACTCCAGGCCGAAGCCCTGGGCAGAGCAGGCTAAATAGGCGCAGCCTGATGAGGTGCAGCTGTGCGCACAGCTGGGGCAGATGACAGGCGTGAGCGGGCTGTGACAACAACACCATCAACAAAATTATTCACCACGTCAGAAACCATCGACAAAGACCCCCCCTCCACCCCCAGACGACGCTGGTAATTGGTGACTCGATTATGAGGAACGTCAGAAGCAGGTACTGTATGACTAAATTTTTTCCTGGGGCTAGAGTGTCTGACAATGACGCTCTTACCCCTGACCTACTAAATGCATATCCCCATGTTAAAACTGTAATAGTACATTTTGGATGCAACAACATCCCAGATGAAGCGTCAGAGATCTTAAAGAGTGACTTCCGGAGCCTTCTGTCCACGCTTATGAACTGTGGCAGACGTGCGTTTATCTCTGGGCCTTTGGCACCTTTCAGACAAGGTTGTAATTATTTTAGCATAACTCTCAGTCTTAATACCTGGTTGTGTTCTACATGTCCTATTTTTAACATTGGTTTTGTAGACAATTTTAACCTGTTTTGGAACCGCCCATCACTTATGACACCAGACAGCAAATAGACTTGGTACATGTGTTTTAAGGGACAATCTGTTCTATTCCATTCAGCGTTTTTTAGTACAGTGACTGAAATTTGGTGTGTTAACTCACTCTGAAGTTCCTGAGTCTGCCAACCAACCCTTTTTTGGTTTTGTTTCCACTTCTCATATTAATCCCTTTAATCTAAATAATCCTCACTGTTTGGATCAGTCTTCGATTTATAACCCTACAGAGATTGTGTCTGTCTCCCGTTACCCAAAATATTATAACCCAAGACAAATACATGCCTTTCTGCAGCTCCTCCTCATCCACCACCCCCCAATTTTGCCCCTGTCTTCTCCCTTAGGGAACCTTTGTCTACTACCCCCAAAGTTAATAAAAAAGTAAAAAAAAAATATATTGCAAAAACATCCCAAAGTGATTAAAGAGAATGTTAGTAAAACTCAAATCAAACCTCAAGTCTCTAAATTTAATAAGTTGGCCTTGGTTCATCCTCATAATTTAAAAATTAAATGTGGTTTATTAAATATTAGGTCTCTAACTCCCAAGTCTCTTCTCGTCCATGATCTATTAATTGATCATCAGATCGATTTAATATCCCTCACAAAGACTTGGCTAGGGCAAGATGATTATGTCGGTTTGAATGAATCAGCTCTCTCTGGTTATCTAAACGATCATAATCCCAGATGTTCTGGTCGTGGAGGTGGAGTAGTGGCAATTTTCCATTCTAAATTACTAGTTAATGTAAAGCAAAAATCATGTTTTAATTCCTTTGAGGGCCTGGTCCTCAGTGTGGGGCATGTTGGCTATCTTGGCTTGAACCCAATTTTCTTTACCATAGTTTACCGTCCTCCTTCGGCCTACTCAGAGTTTTTATCTGGAATTTGCTGAATTTTTAGCTGATTTAGTGCTGAAATCATATACACTACCGTTCAAAAGTTTGGGGTCACCCAGACAATTATTTTGTGTTTTCCATGAAAAGTCACACTTATTTACCACCATGAGTTGTAAAATGAATAGAAAATATAGTCAAGACATTGACAAGGTTAGAAATAATGATTTGTATTTGAAATAATATTTTTTTTCCTTCAAACTTTGCTTTCGTCAAAGAATCCTCCATTTGCAGCAATTGCAGCATTGCAGACCTAACATGATTGCACAAGGGTTTTCTAATCATCCATTAGCCTTCTGACGCAATGAGCAAACACGCAATGAGCAAACACATTGTACCATTAGAACACTGGAGTGATAGTTGCTGGAAATGGGCCTCTATACACCTATGTAGATACTGCACCAAAAACCAGACATTTGCAGCTAGAATAGTCATTTACCACATTAGCAATGTATAGAGTGTATTTCTGATTAGTTTAAAGTTATCTTCATTGAAAAAAAGTGCTTTTCTTTCAAAAATAAGGAAATTTCTAAGTGACCCCAAACTTTTGAACGGTAGTGTAGAATAATTATTGTAGGGGATTTTAATATAAGGCAGCGCGGTGGCAGAGTGGTTAGCACTGCGGCAGTACAGCAATTCACCTTTGGCCGGGGGATCCTGGGTTCGATCCCAGCCCCTGACCAACAGTAATCTGTGTGGAGTTTGCATGTTCTCCCCATGTCTGTATGGGTTTACTCCAGGATTTCTCCGGTTTCCTCCCACATGCCAAAAACATACGTTAGGTTAATTGGCATCAAACTGGGACTTCTAAATTGTCCTTAGGTATGACTGTGAGAGTGAATGGTTGTCTGTCTCTCTGTGTTGGCCCTGTGATGGACTGGCGATCTGTCCAGGGTGTACCCTGCCTCTCGCCCAAAGATGCTGGGATAGGCTCCAGCCCCCCCCCCCCCCCCCCGCGACCCAAAAAGGATTAAGCGGAAGAAGATGGATGGATGGTTGGATTTTAATATACATGTTGATGTAGATAGTGACTGTCTTAATAAGATAAGATAAGATAAGATAAGATAAGCCTTTATTAGTCCCACAACGGGGAAATTCCAGGATTGCAACAGCACAGGGATAGCAACACTCAGCCTCTCTGCATCAGACTCTAGATTTGGTGGCCCCTTTAAAAAAGAAAAAGTCTAACCAGAGATTTCTAACCCCTTGGTTTAACACAGAAACTCATAGCTTAAAGCAGAAGACTCGTCAATTAGAAAGAAAATGGTATTCTACTAATTTAGATGAATTCTATTTAGCGTGGAGAAATCATCTCTTAATTAAAAAAAAAAAAATCTCTTAGAAAAACTAGAACGAGTTATTACCCTGCATTAATAGAAGAGAATAAGAATAACCCCAGGTTTCTCTTCAACACTATAGCCAGGCTGACAAAAAGTCAAGACTCGGTCAATCCTTGCATACCTCTTGAGCTTTCTAGTCAGGATTTTTTGAACTTTTTCAATCATAAAATTTGATCTATTAGAGACAAAATCAGTCAGATTCTTCCCACCGTAAACTTAAGTACATCAACTACTACAACTGCTTCAAATGATATCTGTTTAGATAAGTTTACTCCAACTGACCTTTTAGAGTTAGATAAAATAATCTCCTCATCTAAGCCTTCATCTTGTCTTTTAGATGAAGGCTTCCTACCAGGTTATTTAAAACAGTCTTCCCAATTATTGGTAGCCGTATTCTTCATATAATTAATTCTTCTTTAACTTTGGGTTATGTACCACAGGCTTTTAAAATTGCTGTAATTAAACCCTTATTCAAAAAGCCAACACTCAATCCAGGAGTTTTGGCTAACTATCAACCAATCTCTAATCTGCCTTTCATTTCAAAAATCTTAGAAAGAGTTGTTGCTGCACAATTGTTTGACCACTTGCAGGGATTTGGTTTATTTGAAGAGTTTCAATCTGGGTTCAGAGTCCATCACAGCACTGAAAAAGCCTTAGTGAAGGTCACTAATGACCTCCTTATCGAATCCGAAAATGGACTTGTTTCTGTACTTGTCTTTTTAGATCTTAGTGCAGCCTTTGATACTATCGATCATGACATTCTACTTGATAGATTAGAACACTATGTTGGACTAAATGGAATTTTGCTGCAATGGTTTAGATGTTATTTGTCTGATAGACTTCAGTTTGTTCACATCAGTGATGAATTTTCTTCCAACTCTAAGCTCGGTCACGGAGTTCCACAGGGATCTGTGTTAGGCCCTACTCATTTTAGTTTATATATGCTTCCGTTAGGCAATATCATTAGAAAGCACTGTATACATTTTCATTGTTACGCAGATGACACACAATTATACCTGTCAATGAAGCCTGATGATTGCAATCAATTACCCAAGTTAGATGTCTGTCTTAAGGAAATCAAAGCCTGGATGACTATGATGGAATTTTCTGCTATTAAACTCAGATAAGACTGAAGTCATTCTTGTTGGTCCAAAAACCCTTAGAAATTCCTTTTCAAATCATACTCTTAATTTGGATGCCACTACTCTCACTCTGAATAGCTCTGTGAGGAACCTTGGAGTTATTTTTGATCAAGATCTGTTCTTTAACTCACATATTAAATTTGTTTCTAAGACTGCCTTCTGTCATCTGCGCAATATTGCCAAGATTAGGAGCATCTTGTCACTGAATGATGCTGAGAAACTGATCCAGGCCTTTGTCAGCTCTCGATTAGATTATTGTAACTCGTTATTATCAGGTTGTCCTAAAATATCCTCAAGTAGCTCATTTGTCAAGCGTCAGTTATGGTCACAACCACTCTGGTTCTGTTTTTTGATAAGTGCCGAGTCAGCAACCCACACCCAGCATGCCTGCACACATTGTTTTGTTCCAACAGTTTCTGTTTCACATTTGTAATTATGGCATATACTTGTGTATATGAGTGTATTTACAGGAAATACTATTGTCATTTTACCTGTAAAATGAAAGCAGAGTAAAAAAAGCAGAGTTTTAAAAATCAGCCACAACAGTGTATAAACTTCCTATTTACTTATTATTATTGTTGTTAGTAGTGGCAAGTAGAAGTAGTTTAAGTGTTTAATGTAGTGTAAGATTTCAAATTACAATTTGCTTTGCCCAACAGTGATGGCAGAAAGACTGGCTGGTGTTGGAACCACCAAAAGATTGTTCCTCTTTTTGACACTGCTGTATGTGGTTTGTCTTGCAAGGTCACATGCAGATGAGAAAAAGAAGGTAAGTGTGGGTTTAACTTAGAATTACACTTTGAACTATAGATGCACTATAGTAGAATTTTTATCAGGTTGTCCTAAAATATCCTTAAAAAGTCTTCAATTGATCCAAAATGCTGCTGCAAGAGTTTTAACTGGTTCTAGAAAGAGAGATCATATCTCTCCGGTTCTGGCCTCCCTTCATTGGCTTCCCATAGAGTTTAGAATTAAGTTTAAAATCCTTCTTCTCACTTACAAAGCTCTTAATAATCAGGCCCCCTTATATATAAAAGATCTGATATTACCCTATCATCCTAACAGAGCACTACGCTGCCAAAATGCTGGATTACTTGTAATACCCAGAATCTCCAAAAGTACAATGGGAGGCAGAGCCTTCTGCTATCAAGCTCCTTCTCTGTGGAACCAGTTAACACTCTGGGTCCAGGAGTCACACTCGATCTCTGTTTTTAAGAACAGGGTCAAATCCTTCCTTTTCAATATAGCCTGCGATTAGGGAGGGATCTTGTGTCTCTTAACCCCCCTTTTGTTTTGCTGTTAATAGAGTCAGACTGCCTGTTGACCTCCAATAATGTACTTGGCTTCTCACTGTTCAAGTTCATTATGTCTGTTCTCTTCATCCTCTCTATCCCCTCACCCCCAGCCAGTCGCAGCAGATGACTGCCCCTCCCTGAGCCTGGTTCTGCTAAAGGTTTCTTCCTGTTAAATGGGAGTTTTTTCTCTCCACCGTCGCTAAGTGCTTGCCCACAGGGGATCATCTGATTGCTGGGCCTTTCAGAAATTGTGGGGTTTTCTCTGCATTTGATAGCGCTATGAGATGACTTTTGTTGTGATGTGGTGCTGTATACAGTAAATACAGCTGAATTGAATTGAATTGAATTGAATTACTGTGCTGATGACATCATGGAGTTTGTTCAGCACTACTGTGTAGTTGTTCATTCATTCATCTTCTTCCGCTTAATCCTTTTCAGGTCGCGGGGGGGCTGGAGCCTATCCCAGCATCTTTGAGCGAGAGGCAGGGTACACCCTGGACAGATCGGAAGTCCATCGCAGGGCCAACAAAGAGAGACAGACAACCATTAATTCTCACAGTTATACCTAAGAACAATTTAGAATCCCCAGTTTGATGCCAATTAGCCTAACTTGCATGTTTTTGGCATGTGTGAGGAAACTGTGTAGTTCTTCTGCGGACAAATGTATACAGCAGCCAAAAACACAGCGGTGAATTTCCTCGGTAGGTAATAGGGACAGCATTTCAGCAGTAAAAACTCCACGTCGGGCGAGTAGTACTTGTAGACAGTCTTTACCTCTCTACACCACAAGTGGTTTACAAATAAACACACACACTCTCCCCTCTCGTCTTACCAGAGTCTCCTGTTCTGTCTGCCCGGTGTGTTAAGATAAGATAAGATAAGCCTTTATTAGTCCCACAACGGGGAAATTCCAGGATTGCAACAGCACAGGGATAGCAACACTCAGAACAACAATCAGAAGGCAAGAAAAAAACAAGCAAGCAAGAGCAGCTAATATACATATGTACATATTACTATAAAATATATATATACACACACACAGACACACAGTGCAGAGCATTGTAGCTGGATGGAATAAATATGTAAATATATAAACACACACAGTGCGGAGCAATGTAGCTAGATGGAATAATATGTAGATATATAAACACACAGTGCGGAGCATTGTAGCTAGATGGAATAAATATATAGATATATAAATATAAACACACCCAGTGCGGAGCATTGTGGCTAGATGGAATAAATATGTAAATATATAAACACACACAGTGCAGGGCATTGTTGCTAGATGGGATAAAACAGCATAACCGTCTACTTAGTTATCCTACATGGTATGATTATGTGCCCATACATATTCTCACCCTCCATAGCGACCGGTATTTTCCTAGTTGTATGCCGGAGGGGACCATTGTGTAAGTCTATTGCATCTTTTGCATTCAAAAAACTATTAGTTTGTTACGTCTTTTTGCTATCTCTGCGAGCAGCCCTGCTTAGGTTGTACAGTCTGACAGCCGTTGGTAGGAAGGACCTGTGAAACCTCTCGGTTGAGCACCTGGGATGATGTAGTCTGCTGCTAAATGAGCTTCTCAGTGCATTCAGTATGTCCTGCATAGGGTGGAACTCGGACTCCAGCAGAGATGACAGTTTAGCCACCGTCCTTCTCTCTCCTATCTCCTCCACCGGATCAAGGCGCTGCCCCAGGACAGAGCTAGCTTTCTTGATCAGTTTGTTCAGTCTCTTCCTATCGGCTGCAGTAATGCCACTGCCCCAGCAGACCACTCCAAAAGTGATGGCTGATGCCACCACCGTGTCATAGAATGTCTTCAGCAGCGCCCCTTGTACACCCAAAGACCTGAGTCTCCTCAGCAGGAACAGCCTGCGCTGTCCCTTCTTGTAGAGTGCATCAGTATTGTGTGACCAGTCTAGTTTATTGTTCAGATGAACACCCAGGTACTTGTAGGATGTCACCATCTCGATGTCTGTTCCCTGTATATTTACTGGTGCTGTGAGGGGTTGCCCATGCCTGCGGCAGTCCACCACCAGCTCCTTAGTTTTCCTCGCGTTGATCTGGAGGCAGTTCCGATGGCACCAGTCCACGAAGTCCTGGATAAGCCCTCTGTACTCAGCTTCATCTCCATTGGAGATGAGGCCAACGATCGCAGAGTCATCAGAGAACTTCTGTAGATGGCAGTGTGTTGTGTTGTGTGAGAAGTCCGCAGTATAAAGAGTGAACAGGAAGGGAGCCAGCACCGTTCCCTGGGGGGCCCCCGTGCTACCGATGATCGTGTCGGACACACAGTCCCGGGTTCTCACAAACTGAGGCCGGTTTGTGAGGTAGTCCAGGATCCATGATGACAGGTGCTGGTCCACCCCTGCGCGCAGCAGCTTGTCCTTGTCCTTGTGTTGAGTGGGTATGTAGCTGAATAGCACTCTCTGGGACGTTGTCTGAAAGCCAGCTTTCACAGAAAATTAGGGAAGTTTTTTGCCAATTCATGTCAAAAGCAATCACCAATTTATGACAGTTGTACATACTGTTTGAGTAAAATGTAACAGATTTGAGAAGGGAAAAAAGAGAAAATTAAGAGAAGAGAGTTAAAAATCCTCTCTAAAATAAATAAAAGTAAAGCTGTTACTAAATAACCTTTTTTTAATAAATACTTTAATATTCTAGTATCCAGACTATCATTACATGTAATAAAGAATTGTAATCAAAAGCAAAAGACAAATTTTAGTTGGTACAATTTCTGACTACTAATCTCTGCTTATATTATATTCCAGTTACCTTTGCACACATAAAGCTAGAAATGACCATGAGACTCAATAAGGGAAATTTTGACTACTGACCTAATGCCTACTAGGGGAATACGTATTTCCGACACAAGTAGCCAAAAACATGCAAGTTTGCTTAATTGGCATCAAACTGGGGATTCTAAAATTGTCCTTAGGTACAACTGTGAGAGTGAATGGTTGTCTGTCTCTCTGTGTTGGCCCTACGATGGACTGGTGATCTGTCCAGGGTGTATCTTACCCAAAGATGCTGGGATAGGCTCCAGCCCCCCCGCAACCTGAAAAGGATTAAGCAGAAGAAGAGTAATGAATGAATGAAGTAGCTAATTTGTCAAGCGTCAGTTATGGTCACAACCACTCTGGTTCTCTGTTTTTGGACAAGTGCCTAGTCAGCAACCCACACCAAGCAGGCCTGCGCACATTGTTTTGTTCCAACAGTTTCTGTTTCACATTTGTAATTATGTAATATACTTGTGTATATCAGTGTGTTTACAGTAAATACTATTGTCATTTTACCTGTAAAATGAAAGCAGTGTGGAGGAACAAATAAGTTAAGGTGAGATGCTACGAGCTGGAAGGTTTCAGAGTTTTAATTCCTCTAACATCATGAGACACATTGTAGCACTGTGCGCTGTGTTGTGCTGTGTGTGCTCTCTGTGAGGCATGTAAAGTATGCTCTTGAAAGCGCTTTGAGTGGTCTTTGTGACTAGAAAAGCGCTATATAAGTGCAGGCTAGTTAGTTAGTTAGTTAGTTTTATACAGACAAGAGAGAATACATGGCACATTTGCATATTGATATACATATCAATATGTATATCGCATAATATCAATATAAGCACACATGCTGTGTGTGCTTATATATTTACATATTTATTCCATCTAGGAACAATGCTCCACACTGTGTGTGTTTATATATTTACATATTTATTCCATCTAGCTACAATACTCCACACTGTGTTTATATATTTATATATTTATTCCATCTAGCTACAGTGCTCCGCACTGTGTCTATATATATATATATATTTATATTTATATGTACATATGTATACTCACTGCTCTTGTTTTTCTCTTGTCTTCTGATTGTTGCTCTGTGTGTTACTATCCCTGTGCTGTTGCAATCCTGGAATTTCCCCATTGTGGGACTAATAAAGGCTTATCTTATCTTATCTTATCTTATATCAGTCAATACATATCAATCGCGTGATTAAATGGCGCCAGACTTCCTCTCCTTAATCCGGGGATGTATAACAATAGTCATTGTTCTGATTGTCTCCTCGGGGCTCTCTGTCCGTATGCAAATTATCGTCTGCTTAATGCAGGCTTGCTGAGAGTAAAGACTGAACGTCCATGTAGATTGTGGTGACCACGGGGTGTGGAGGCCACGGGGGAACCTGGGTTTGATAAGATAAGATAAGATAGGCCTTTATTAGTCCCACAATGGGGAAATTCCAGGATTGCAACAGCACAGGGATAGCAACACTCAGAGCAATAATTAAGAAGATACGGAAGATATAAATAAGAGCAGTGGATATACTGTACATACATGCACATAAATATATAAATATATATACAAAGTGCGGAGCATTGTAGCAAGATGGAATAAACTCTATTGCGTCTTTTGCATTCAATACTATTAGGTCATCACGTTTTTTTGCTATCTCTGCGAGCAGCCCTGCTTAGGTTATACAGTCTGACAGCTGTAGGTAGGAAGGACCTGCGATACCTCTCGGTTGCGCAGCCCCCGATCCCAGCCCCCGACCAACAGTGATCTGTGTGGAGTTTGCATGTTCTCTGCGTGTGTTTATTCGGGGATTTCTCCGGTTTCCTCCCACATGCCAAAAACATGCAAGTTAGGTTAATTGGCATCAAACTGGGGATTCTAAATTGTCCTTAGGTATGAATGTGAGAGTGAATGGTTGTCTGTCTCTCTGTGTTGGCCCTGCGATGGACTGGCGATCTGTCCAGGGTGTACCCTGCCTCTCTCCCAAAGATGCTGGGATAGGCTCCAGCCCCCCCGCGACCCACAAAGGATTAAGCGGAAGAAGATGAATGAATGAATGTATGTGGTTTCTCTTGCAAGGTCACATGTAGATGAGAAAAAGAAGGTAAGTGTGGGTTTAACTTAGAAAGAATTCCACTCTGAATGAACTATAGATGCACTATTGTAGAATTTTTTTCAGGTTGTCCTAAAATATCCTTAAAAAGTCTTCAGTTGATCCAAAATGCTGCTGCAAGAGTTTTAACTGGTTCTAGAAAGAGAGATCAGATCTCTCCGGTTCTGGCCTCCCTTCATTGGTTTCCCATAGAGTTTAGAATTAAGTTTAAAATCCTTCTTCTCACTTACAAAGCTCTTAATAATCAGGCCCCCTTATAAGATAAGTTAAGATAAGATTGTGGGAACGTGAAAATGACAAGGCAAGGTTTATACCATGAGTCAGATTTATTCACATTTTCCCAACATCAGCATCATACAGAAAGAGGGAAAAAAACCAACATTTGTCCCTTTTATACCCCAGGAGCTTCAAAGCTCCAGACCCAATGCATTGATCACAAGTCACAATGCATCCCTTCAGATCTTATCACCCCCACCCCAAAGTCACTTTGCATATCAAAGTCCACATTTCACATCCTCCTGTCATCTTCCAGGAGACTCAGCCTTTTGTTCATCTGAGACGTGGAGCCTACAGTAAGCATACAGTGCAATACACATGGAGCATAAGGTGGTATACATTTGTGCATATGAAACCCACATATGTGTCCCACATGACCCCCCCCCCCAAACGTCTAAGATGGAACAATGAAATAACAGTTTGCATGTCACAATAAAATCACTACACATCAGTCCACATGCTGCTTGGGCCTCAGTCTCCTCCCGTATCTGCTGTAAGCGGGCTTTACCACCTCCGCGGCGCCTTCCTGCTGGGGAGCTGCTGTCTGAGGATGAGAACTGTTAGTCAATCTCTGTGGGTGTTCTGGGGAATGCTCTCTAGGGGGTCTGCCGTGCCAAGGAGCCTTAGCCAACTGCACACTTTAGTCAGCCAGCACAAAAGCGGGTTTGAGCATGTTAATGCCAATCGTTTCTTTTCTGCCCCCCAAATCTAGCAAAAAATGCTTATCCCCTGTTTCAAGCACTCTATATGGTCCATCATAAGGTGGTCGCAAGGGCGGGCGATGGGTGTCATGTCTAACAAAAACAAACTCCGCGGACTTCCGGTCTGGACGCCATGGCGACTGCAGCTTAACACTGAAGCTCTCAGACCCAATCCAAGATAACACCTTGAAAATCAAACTTAACGGATTTTTGGAGGAGTGAAAATCAAAAGACAAAATCATCATGTCTAAAGGAAAACAGAAGAAACTGAAATTCTCCAGGCCAGGACACGTATCAGCCGGAGAATCTGAACTGGAAGATCTCCGTTCAGAAGACGAGGAACTGGTGATAGCTAACAAAAAGGTTAGCCTGAAATCACTATTTGAAGAGCTACGACGATTTCGCCGAGAAGTTACGGCCGAATTTCGGGAATTCAGAGAAGAATTGAAAAGGACAAACAGCAGAGTGGACCAGGCCGAGAACTGAATCTTGGAAACAGAGGAACGAATAAAAGTGCTCAAAGATTCTGTGCTGGACCTACGCAAAAGACAAGCATCTATAGAGGCTAAGCTAGCCAACCAAGAAGGAAGACAAAGAAGAGACAACATAAGAATTCATGGTCTGATAGAAGGAGCCGAAAACGGTTTTAACTCAATGGCAGAATGCGTGGAATCCTTACTAAGAGAGAAATTGGATATTCCACAAACCACCGACTTGAAGATAGAAAAGGCACATCGTTCATTAGCCGTTAGGCCGGCGGCGGAAGCGCCCCCACGTTCGGTGTTGGTAAGATTTTCCAATTTCAAAATAAAACAAGAGGTTGTAAGACTGGCCTGGCAGAAAAAAGGATTTATGCACCAGGAGAGAAAAGTCTTCGTGGAACACGATTACGCCCCGGAGGTCCTTAAAAAGCGCAGGGAATACAATGACGCGAAAAAGGTGTTAAGAGAGAAGAAATTGCGCTTTCAGACTCCATTTCCTGCGAAGTTAAGGGTCTTCTACGGCGAAGAAACATGTCTCTATAATTCGGCGGAAGAAGCAACAGCTGACATGGCGAGAAGAGGGCTCCCGGTAACGGTATTTAAACCCGCAGCAGACCCGAGTGAGAAGATCAAAGCGCAAACATGGACAACACAAAGACCTTCAAAATCCACGGACCAGCAGCGGGAAACCCAGCGCCAGAGCGTCGCGGATAAACTGTCCGTTTTCAGGTTGGAATAGCGACCTTTTTTTTTTTTTCTCTTGAATCAATCCGCACATCCAACCCCCCTCATACAAGGTAACAAACATTAAAGGAGATGCGTATTCAGCATGTGGTAAAACATTTCATGGAACAGTCATAATATTTGAAACAAATAAGTCTTTTTAATAAAAAAAAAAAAAAAAAACTTGTTAAAATAGAAATGTGACAATAATCCACATGTTCTCCTCATACTAACAAATACTGTTTTTGCGTGAATGTTTGATGTGATGGGGGTGGGAGGGTGCACACAGTTTCACAGGGTTTAGGCATAAAAGGAAAAAAAAAATCATTACAAGTTTGGATTGGGTTCTGAAACTCACGTTAAAAGCATGGGACAACTTACAGGGGTAAGAGAGGGCCCTCAACATGTAACAGAGTTTGAGGAATTTCCCTCAGGGCCTTCACTCCATCAAGGCTCTTCCAGGGTCTTTAAAAAGACCTCAGCTCAGGAAGTTCTTCTGACAGCTTTTTGTTTTAAAGTTTTATACACTATGTTCTTAATGTTTTCTTGTTTTTAATGTTCTTTCAGTTTCTGAGTAGCACAAAAGACGGCCACCACACAGTTATACTAAACAAAACAACACAATGGAGAAACAGGGTGTAACCAAAATAATTTCATATAATGTAAAAGGAATCCTGAATCCAGTTAAAAGATCCAAGATTCTAGGCAAAATGAAAAAAGACAAAGCAGGAATAATATTTTTACAAGAAACCCACCTAACAGACGTGGAACACAATAAACTCAGTAGACAAGGGTTTAAAATGATCTCTTCATCTTCATATAAGTCAGGGAGGAGGAGGGGAGTAGCGACATTGATATCAACCAAAATGACATTTGAAAAAAAATCAGAACACAAAGATAAAGAAGGGAGATACAGTTTGGTAACTGGGCGGCTAGAGGGAGAAGATATCACCCTGCTGAATGTGTATGCTCCCCCAGGGGCTAACTGGAAATTTTATAAAAATGTATTCGACCTAATGATAACTAAAGCTCAAGGTTTAGTGATATGTGGTGGGGACTTCAATCTTAGACTGAATCCATACTGTGATGCTTCTGGTAATTCTCCACATCAAAATAACACCCAAAACAGGAAGACTCGGATGCTACTAAAAGAAATGGGAATCTGTGACGTGTGGAGGGAACTCAACCCCAGTGTAAAAGACTATACATTTTACTCAACTCCACATTCATCTTACTCAAGGATTGACTATTTTTTTATGTTTAATAGAGACATTGGAAGAGTAAAAACATGTAAAATAGGACTGATGGATCTCTCTGACCACAGTCCGATTTACATGGACTTAAATATCCAAAAATACACAAATAATACATTTTCTTGGAGGTTAAATTCAAATGTCCTGAAAGGACCATTGAAAGATGAATTGGAATCAGATATTCTCAGATATTTGGAAGAAAACGATAATGGAGAAGTATCCCCTTTAATACTGTGGGATGCATGCAAAGCTGTAATAAGAGGAAAGATTATTGCAAAACTGGCAACCCAAAAGAAACTAAGACAAGAAAAACTATCCACATTAGAGTCGGAACTTAGGAACCTAGAAAAAGAACACAAAGGCAACACTCATTCTACTGACTCGCTCAAGATTAAGGAAATTAAAAACCAAATAAATGAGATCTACACAATAGAAATCCAGAAGAAACTTACATTTTTGAAACAAAAATACTATGAAGCAGGCAGTAAATCGGCAAAATTGCTAGCCTATAAATTGAGGAAACATCAAACAGAAAGAGCAATCTACAAAATCAGAGACCCAGTATCAAAGGAAATAAAATTCAGAATTCAGGATATTCTTAAAAGCTTCGAGAATTACTATAAGAACTTATACTCCCACAAAAAACATAAAAACGCATCCGAGGCATTCCTAAACACATTAAACCTTCCCCAACTTACGGAGTCACAAAATAAAACACTACTGTCAGAAATACATCCTAAAGAATTGGAAAAAGCAATTATGAAACTTAAAGCTAACAAATCCCCAGGAGCTGATGGCTATACTGCAGAGTGGTACAAAACCTTTAAACAGCAACTATCTCCTCTCCTCCTGAAAACATTTAATTATGTCCTCCACACAGGGGAAATCCCCCCTCCTGGAGAGAAGGGGTCATTGCAGTTATACCTAAACCTGAAAAGGATAAACTAGAGTGCTCCAACTACAGACCAATCAGTGTACTAAATCAGGACTATAAGCTTTTTACCATTATCCTTGCCAAAAGGTTAGAAAATATACTGACAGACCTAATTCATTTAGACCAAACAGGTTTTATAAGACAAAGACAGACACAAGACAACATTCGACGCACTTTACACATAATTCATCATATAAAAAAATATAACTTAAATGCAGTCATATTGGGATTAGATGCTGAAAAAGCATTCGATTCGGTTGACTGGTCTTTTCTATATAGAATCTTATCCAGTTTCAATTTTCATAACAACTTCATTAGAACTATACAGGCATTATATAAAAAACCAACAGCTAAAATAAGGATTAACGGTAATTTATCATCATCTTTTGAACTGGAAAGAGGATGTCGTCAGGGCTGTCCCCTGTCTCCACTGCTCTTTGCAATCTTCATAGAACCTCTGAGCCAATGGATAAGACAAAATCAAAAAATTCAAGGTATTACACTTGGTCAGAAGGAACATAAAATAGCACTCTTTGCTGATGACATTTTAATATACCTAGGGCAGCCGGACACTTCTTTACCAGAACTAACCTCAATTTTTTCAAAGTATGGAGATTTATCGGGGTACAAATTAAACATGCATAAAACCCAAATTTTAACATTCAACTATGACCCAAATCATTATTCACTAAGCAAACTCAAAACTAACTGGGAGTCGGAATCTATGAAATATCTGGGAGTCAATATCCCGAAACAACTCAACAAAATTATATCACTAAACTATGATCCACTGGTGACAAAAATAAAATCTGACCTAACAAGATGGAATATGATACCATTCTTGGGTACTGCACAAAGAATTGAAGCAGTCAAAATGAATATACTTCCACGTCTTCTATACCTTTTCCAAACAATACCGGTAGAACCTCCCAAAAAAACATGGCAGGAACTGGACAGAAGGATCTCTAGATTCATATGGCAGGGCAAGAGACCTAGAATCAGATATAGAACTCTACAGCTAAATAAAGACAAAGGTGGGCTCGCGCTGCCAAATATCAGGGACTACTTTAAAGCCGCACAAATTAAAACTTTAGTAGAGATATGTAACCCAGTCTACACTGCACAATGGAAGGAGATCGAATGCCAAATAACAAGTGACATCCCCCTATAGGCGATAATAGGGAACAATGCCTTACCTAAGCTTTTGAATAACACTAACCCGTGGATAGAGACCCCGCTAAAAATTTGGTTTAAGATAGTCAGAGAGAATCAAACTAAAGAGCCCTATCGACTTCTGCAATGGATTGCCTATGATCAAGACTTTACTCCTAATAAAACAGACTCCAGATTTAAAAAGTGGAAGGAGAAAGGGCTGATAAAATATTACGATTTTTTTAAAGGGCAAATCTTAAGAAGTTTTGAAGATTTGAAAAAACAAGGCCTAATAAATCAAGACCTTTACAGGTTCTTCCAGCTTAGACACCACATAAACAATATACTTAAAAAGGAGGATTTGGAAAGGGCCCAGTCAGGTGTTCTGAAGGTCTTCTTAATGGCATATAAAGGGATCCCAGGGATCAGATACATTTCTAAAATATACCAAGGTCTTCAAGACTTAAAAGGAGACAACACATCTTATATAAAAGAGAGATGGGAAAAAGAGGGGAATTTCACTTTACAACTGGAAATATGGGAAAAGCTAAATAAACAGCAATGGAAAAGTACCTCATCCCTGCAGTGGAGAGAATTTGGATGGAAAAACTTGGTAAGATTTTTCAGAATACCTGCACAAAACAAATTTACCCATAAGGGGTTGAACTGTTGGCGCTTGTGTGGTGAAAAGACTGCAAATCATTTTCATGTGTTTTGGTCATGCCCAGTTATCCACCAATATTCAATTCAATTCAATTCAATTCAATTCAACTTTATTTATATAGCGCCATTTCACAACAACAGTCATCTCATAGCACTATCAACTGTAGGGAGGACCCCCACAGTTGCAGAAAGACCCCAGCAATCAGGCGATCCCCTGTGAGCAAGCACTTGGCGACGGTGGAGAGGAAAAACTCCCTTTTAACAGGAAGAAACCTCCAGCAGAACCAGGCTCAGGGAGGGGCAGTCATCTGCTGCGACTGGCTGGGGGGTGAGGGGATAGAGAAGAAGAAAAGAACAGACATGTAGAGAGCAAACAGCACGATGGGGACTCAATCTATGGGAGAGAACAAACAAATGTTAATGACCAGCAAAAAAAAAATATTTCATAGAGAGTGAGGAAAGGAGTGAGGCCCAGTGCATTACTGGAGGTCCCCCGGCTGACTAAACCTATTAGCAGCATAACTAAGGGAGGGTTCAGAAAACACATGATCCCTCCCTAATTGTAGGCTATATCAAAAAGGTAGGTTTTAGCCCTATTCTTAAAAACAGAGATCGAGTCTGACTCCCGAATCCAGATTGGCAGCTGATTCCACAGGAGAGGAGCTTGATAACTGAAGGCTCTGCCTCCCATTGTACTTTTGGAGATTCTAGGTATTACAAGTAAACCTGCAATATTGGACCAATGTACAGACAATATTGGGGAAAATATTCAAAATAACAGTTCCCTTTTCTTTTGTAACTTTGTATTTGGGTTTACTACCGGACTCACTGGAAAGACGAGGAGAAAAATACTTATTCAATGTTTTAATATTGGCAAGCAAAAAAGCTCTAACTAAAAAATGGATGTTGAAGGACTGTCCTACACCTGAAGATTGGATTAACGTGATCCAAGACATTTACTCGATGGAAAAGTTGACATTCGCACTGAGACAGGACAAGGATGGGTTCATGAACTTTTGGCAACCCTGGATCGCATATGTGTCTTCCATTAGATCTAATCTTTGACAAATACCATTTCAATAATGGTTCCGCTCTTTGTTCCAACACTACTCAGATGCTCTTTTACCTTTATTTACTTACTTTTTCTTTTTGTTTGTTTTTTGCTGGTTTGTTAGTTTTGTTTTTTGTTTTTTTTGTTTTTTTGTTTCTTTTTTTTTCTCTTTAATTTCACTTTTTCTTTCACTTTAAAAAAAAAGGGGGTGTTGTAAGAATTAATCTTCCAATGTTGTCAGATATCAGAAAATAAGGGAACATGTGATGAAAATGTAAACAATGCACTGCTGTAACGACCTGTATACCCTTTACAAAAACTTAAATAAAAAAAAACAAAAAAAAAAAAACAAACTCCGCATTTTTTAAAGCCTTAGGCACAAAAATGCGCAGAAAACTGTGGTGAACGGGGCCAGGAAGTGTGCTCGAATCCGTGCTGCTCTGTAACCGCTGAGCTGGGGAGCACTCTGGCGCCGGATTATCTGGGAGAAATTCCCCGGGCAGCCGAAGAGGCTGTGCAAAAACTAGCTCAGCTGGGGAGGCTTCTAAATCCTCTTTAGGTGCAGAACGCAACCCCAATAAAACTCACGGTAGCCTGTCCACCCAATTTGCATCCGTAAGTGACGCTCTGAGAGCCGCTTTCACTGACCTATGAAAACGTTCGCATAACCTGTTAGCTTGCGGATTGTATGCAGTAGTGCGGTGGATCGTTACTCCCAGGCTGCGGGCCATCGCTGACCAAAGTTCGGAAACAAATTGAGGACCTCTATCGGACGTAATGTCCGACGGGACTCCAAAACGTGCTACCCATGCTGTTAGAAACGCGCGCGCCACCTCCTCGGCTGTGGTTGATGACAGTGGGACCACTTCCGGCCAACGCGTGGTGCGGTCTGCCATTGTCAGAAGGTGTGTGCAACCCTGTGACGGCGGGAGGGGGCCTACGAGGTCCACATGAATATGATCGAACCTCTTAGCCGGGATGTGAAACGGCTTCAAGGGAGCTCTCGTGTGTCTGTGTACCTTGGCTCGTTGACAAGCCATGCAGGCTGCTGCCCACTCTCTAACTTGTTTGCGCAGGCTCGGCCAAACAAATTTCTCTCCCACCATTTTGACCAACGCGCGCATTCCCGGGTGCGCCAGAGAATGAATTGAGTCAAAAACACGGCGGCGCCACGCGGCCGGCACCACAGGACGCGGTCGCCCAGTGGAGACATCGCAGATTAGGGGGGGCATACCGTCTTGCAGCACCCTGTTCTCCAGCCTTAACCCTGTTGGTCCAGACTGGAGCGCGCGCACATCCGCGTCACTACCCTGATCCGCGGCCATGGCTGCATAATCTATCCCCACGCGGACTGGAGCCGCCACGGTGCGTGAGAGGCAGTCTGCCACCACATTAAGTTTACCCGCCACATGCTGGATATCAGTGGTAAACTCTGAGATCGCGACCAGCTGTCTCTGCTGCCGGCCTGACCATGGTTCTGAAACCTTGGCCATCGTGAAAGTCAGCGGCTTGTGATCAACGAACGCGGTGAAACGACGTCCCTCCAGCCAGAACTGGAAGTGGCGAATGGCCAAGTGGAGAGCTAACAACTCTCTGTCGAATGCACTGTATTTTCGTTCACTATCGCGCAAGGTCCTACTGAAAAAGGCCAGCAGTTGCCAAGCCCCGGCTACATGCTGCTCTACGACTACCCCTATGGCCACATCTGACGCGTCAGTAGTGAGTGCTATGCGGGCCGTTGGGTCTGGGTGTGCTAACAATGCAGCGTTTGCAAGGGCTATTTTGACCTCTGAGAATGCTCGCTCTCGCTCTGGAGACCATTCGATTTTATTTGTGGGTTTTTGTTTTTTTAGTGCAGCATACAACGGTTGCATGAGCTGTGCTGTGCGGGGGAGGAAACGGTTATAAAAATTCACCATTCCCAAAAACTCCTGCAACGCTTTGACCGTTTGTGGCTGGGGAAAATTTGTTACTGCGCGCACTTTGTCAGGCAGAGGAACCGCTCCTTCTGGAGAGACGCGATGCCCCAAAAAATTTATCTGCGTCACCCCGAACTGACATTTCGCTGGGTTGATTAACCCGTGCTCTCCCAACCTCCAGAAAACTACCGTGAGGTGGTTTTCGTGTTCGTCTTCGGACGCGCTGGCTACCAATATGTCATCCAGGTAGACGAACACGAAGGGGAGATCGCGCAACACCGTGTCCATCATGCGTTGAAACGTCTGCGCGGCGCCTTTAAGCCCGAACAGCATGCGCAAAAACTCGAAAAGACTGAACGGAGTTATTACCGCTTTTTGGGTATGTCCTCCATGCGTACTGGGACCTGGTGGTAACCGCGTACAAAGTCTATCTTAGAAAAAACGCGCGCACCCGCCAAATGAACTAAAAAATCTTGGATATGCGGAATTGGGTAGCGGTCGTGCACTGTAGCGTTGTTCAACCTGCGGAAATCGCCGCAAGGTCGCCACGAGCCATCAGCATTAGGGACCATGTGAAGCGATGAAGCCCATGGGCTTTTCGAACGCCTGATGATGCCCAACTTTTCCAGGTTGGCGAACTCCTCGCGCGCTATGGTCAGCTTAGCTGAATCCAAGCGCCGAGCTTTTGCAAAAACGGGCGGTCCTGTGGTAGTAATAAAGTGTTCCACCCCGTGTTTAGCCACGGCCGCCGAAAATGTTGGGACCGTGAGTGCTGGGAACTGAGTGAGCAGTGTGTGGAACTTACCACTTGCGGCTGTGACGTTGGCTTGTGCTGTTGGCGGGGCCACTCGAGCTGTACAGGGAATAGAATAAAAAGAGAGTGCATTAACCAGGCGCCTGTTAGCAAGGTCAACCAACAAACCATGTGAGCACAGAAAATCAGCCCCTAACATATTGAAATTCACTGCAGCTATAACAAAAGTCCACTCAAATGTACGGCCGTGTAGGGACAGAAGCAGCGTCCTCTCACCAAAGGTCTTATTCGCCGAGCCGTTCGCTGCTGACACCCCGGGACCACTGGAAGGCAACAGCCAGTCGGCGTAGGTAGGTGTGATGAAACTCAACTGGGAGCCTGTGTCCACCAGGAAATGCCTCCCCGAACGCGCATCCTTCAAGTAGAGCAGCTTGTTCTCCTCCCCGAGGGCCGCAGCTGCTACCGACCCCCGGTCTTGGCGTTTCCCGAGCGCTTGAAATGGCACGGTGGTATACATTTGAGTGCCTTCTCTGCAAAGCGGCGATGGTAGAAACAGAGGGTGTCTCCTCCATCAGGTCGACAGGCGTGCCGTCTCCCAAATCGTTCAGAGCCAGGAGTCTCTCCGCTCTCTCCTGGGCTGAGAGAGTAAAACGCTCGATGAGCGCAGCCTTCAAAGCACCGTATTTGTCGTCAGCCGGTGGCTTCAGCAAAAGGCTCTGCACATGGCGAGCCGTGCAGTTGTCGAGCTTGGTGATTACATGGTAGAATTTCGTCTCATCTACCGATATCCCCCGGAGGGCAAACTGTGCTTCAATCAAGAGGAACCAGGAGCACGGGTTGTCTCGCCAAAAATCCGGTAGCTCGACGGTAGCGGCAGACGCCTGGCTGGGAGCTCCTGCTCCGGCTGGTTCGGGGGAATTTCTTCTACTCATCGTCTTAGGGTCACCAGTGTGGGAACGTGAAAATGACGAGGCAAGGTTTATACCAAGAGTCAGATTTATTCACATTTGAAACAGAAACTCAAAGACAATCAGCACTTTAATATTGAGATGCAGGATGTTAAAAGGGAGTTCTGCGCTGTAAAAGTGAACAAAAGTCAGGGCCCTGATAATATATGTGGGCGCCTGGTAAAGTCCTGTGCACATGAACTGGGTCCTATATTTCATTACATTTTCAATAAGTCCTTACAGACACAACATGTGCCTAAGATCTGGAAAGATGCCGTGGTTGTTCCCGTTCCAAAATCCAGCTGTCCTAAAACGGTAAATGACTTTAGACCAGTTGCTTTGACTTCAATTTTAATGAAAATTTTTGAAAAACTGGTCAGATGTGAGGTCCTAAGGCAGACTGAATATGCATTGGATCCTCTGCAGTTTGCCTATAGGCCTCACAGAGGAGTGGAGGATGCCACTGTCACTCTGTTTAACATGCTTTTTAAACATCTGGATTTTAATGGGACACACGCCAGGCTTTTATTTGTGGACTTTTCCTCCGCCTTTAATACAATCCAACCTCATATTTTAGTTGAAAGGCTCCTGCAACAATTTGATTTGAGCAATAATCTGGTGGGTTGGATTCTGGATTTCTTAACCAACAGGACGCAGAGAGTAAGGGTCAATGGCACATTGTCTGACCTAAAGTGCTCTTCTACTGGCTCTCCTCAGGGGTGTGTGTTGTCACCACTACTCTTCATCCTGTACACAAACATGTGTCGGAGCAGCCATGACAACAGACACATTATAAAGTATGCTGATGACTCAGTAATTGTCAGTCTCCTCCAGGATGGTGAGAGTGGCCACGGCCCAGTAGTTGATGACTTTGTTCACTGGTGTGAGGATTCCTACCTGCAGCTGAATACAACAAAAACGAAAGATATGATTATTGACTTTAGGAGGAAAACTCCCAGGCACAAAGTCACCATACTAAAAGGCCAGACCACCGAATGTGTACAATCGTACAAATATCTTGGGACGATTATTGATAGTAAATTAAACTTTGAAGTGAACTGTGAAAGGGTGTGCAAAAAGGGTCAGCAAAATTTGCATTGTTTGAGGAAACTTGCACGCTTCCAAATTGACCGAACCATAATGACTATGTTTTATCGGGCTTTTATTGAGTCTGTTTTATCCTTTTCTTTAATGTGAGATGAGATGAGATGAGATTCAACTTTATTGTTTAGGTCAGATAAAACTGAAACAGAGGAAATCCTTGGATCAGGTAGTTAGATGGTCCAGTCGTTTGCTTGGTGAGTCATAGCTGAGCCTGACATCCCTGTACACCAGACAAGTACAGAGGATGGCCGACTCGATTTTAAATGATGACTCCCACCCTTTGCACTGCAACTTTCAGCTTCTTCCCTCCAGACGGAGGTTTGCTGTCCCAAAAAGCAAAACCCAGCGCTACAAAAACAGCTTTGTCCCTGCTGCTGTCAAAGAGTTGAACAAGCTATAAAAATTATATTGTACATATTTTATATTTACCTATTTTGTAAGATGTGTGCCTGTGTTTGTGTCTATGTTGAATGTAATTAGTGGCTTGTAAATATGGATGTCACCAGACTGCAAAACAAATCTACCTACGGGTACAAATAAAGTAACCTGAACCTGAACCTTTTCCCAACATCAGCATCATACAGAAAGAGGCAAAAAAACCGACATTCGTCCCTTTTATACCCCAGGAGCTTCAAAGCTCCAGACACAATGCGTTTGATCACAAGTCACAATGCATCCCTTCAGATCTTATCACCCCCACCCCAAAGTCACTTTGCATATCAAAGTCCACATTTCACATCCTCCTGTCATCTTCCAGGAGACTCAGCCTTTTGTTCATCTGAGACATGGAGCCTACAGTAAGCATACAGTGCAATACACATGGAGCATAAGGTGGTATACATTTGTGCATATGAAACCCACATATGTGTCCCACAAGATAAGCCTTTATTAGTCACACAATGGGAAAATTCCAGGATTGCAACAGCACAGGGACAGCAACACTCAGAGCAACAATCAAGAAGACAAGAAAAACAAGAGCAGCGAATATACATATGTACACATAAATATATAAATATATATGCACACAGTGCGGAGCATTGTAGCTAGATGAAATAAACAGCATAACCGTCTACTTAGTTATCCTACATAGTTTGAATATGTACCCATACATATTGTCACCCTCCGTAGCGACTGATATTTTCCTAGTTGTATACTGGAGGGGACCATTGTGTAAGTCTATTGCGTCTTTTGCATCAATACTATTAGGTCGTCACATTTTTTTGCTATCTCTGCGAGCAGCCCTGCTTAGGTTATACAGTCTGACAGCCGTAGGTAGTAAGGACCTGCGAAACCTCTCGGTTGCGCACCGAGGATGATGTAGTCTGCTGCTAAATGAGCTCCTCAGTGCGTTCAGTATGTCCTGCATAGGGTGGGACTCAGACTCCAGCAGAGATGACAGTTTAGCCACCGTCCTTCTCTCTCCTATCTCCTCCACTGGGTCAAGGCGTTGCCCCAGGACAGAGCTAGCTTTCTTGATCAGTTTGTTCAGTCGCTTCCTATCGGCTGCTGTAATGCCACTGCCCCAGCAGGCCACTCCAAAAGTGATGGCTGATGCCACCACCGTGTCGTAGAATGTCTTCAGCAGCGCCCCTTGTACACCAAAAGACCTGAGTCTCCTCAGTAGGAGCAGCCTGTGCTGTCCCTTCTTGTAGAGTGCATTGGTATTGTGTGACCAGTCTAGTTTATTGTTCAGATGAACACCCAGGTACTTGTAGGATGTCACCATCTCAATGTCTGTTCCCTGTATGTTTACTGGTGCTGTGAGGGGTTGTCCTTGCCTGCGGCAGTCCACCAACAGCTCCTTAGTTTTCCTCGCGTTGATCTGGAGGCGGTTCCGATGGCACCAGTCCACAACGTCCTGGATAAGTCCTTTGTACTCAGCTTCATCTCCGTTGGAGATGAGGCCAACGATCGCAGAGTCGTCAGAGAACTTCTGTAGATGGCAGTGTGGTGTGTTGTGTGAGAAGTCCGCAGTATAAAGGGTGAACAGGAAGGGAGCCAAAGCTGTTTCCTGGGGTCCCCCGTGCTACCGATGATCGTGTCGGACACACAGTCCCGGGTTCTCACAAACTGTGGCCGGTTAGTGAGGTAGTCCAGGATCCATGATGACAGGTGCTGGTCCACCCCTGCGCGCAGCAGCTTGTCCTTCAGGATCATCGGTTGGATGGTGTTGAAAGCACTGGAGAAGTCAAAGAACATGATCCTCACCACATTCCTGGGCTTCTCCAGGTGGGACAGAGAACGGTGAAGGAGGAAGATCACTGCATCCTCCACCCCAATGCCATGCTGGTAGGCGAACTGGAGTGGATCCATCGCTGGTCCCACCAGGGGGCGGAGGTGAGCAAGGAGCAGTCTCTACAGGGTCTTCATCATGTGAGATGTCAGGGCCACTGGTCTGTAGCTGTTCAGGTATTTGGGGTGGGAAGGCTTTGGTACAGGTACCACACAAGATGTTTTCCACAACTGTGGTACCCTCCCCAGCTTCAGGCTCAGGTTGAAGATGTGCTCCACAATCCCACACAGCTGATCTGCGCAGGACTTGAGGAGCTTCGCGCTGATGCTATCCGGTCCCGAGGTCTTCCTCGCCTTGATCTTCCTCAGCTCCGTCCTCACCTGGGTCTTAGTGAGGGTCATGTTGGGGGGCTGTGTGCTGGGAGTGGGGGGTGTTGGTGGAGTGGGGTGTGGGCAGTAGGACTCGATGTCTTTAGAGACAGCAGTGGTTGTTGTGCAGTCGTGGGGGGGGGGGGTCAAACCTATTAAAAAACAGGTTCAGATTGTTCACCCACTCCCTGCCCCCCGTGGCTTGGGGGGAGATATTCTGGAGCCCAGAGATGGTTTTAAGGTTTTTCCAGACCCCGCCAATGTCGCTCTGTTGCTGCTTGTCCTCCATCTTCTTCCTGAAGCTGTCCTTGCCTTCTCTGATCTCCCTCCTCAGCTCCCTCTGTACGGACTTCAGCATCTCCCTGTTCCCCGACCTGAAGAGCCTCTTCTTCTCTCTCAGAAGTGTTTTTATCTCAGGGTTGATCCAGGGTTTGTTGTTTGAACAACACCGTATGGTCTTGGTGGGTACGGTGTTGTCCACACAGAAGCTGATGTAGTCCGTGATGGTGTGAGTGAGGCCATCGATGTTCTCACCATGTGAATCGCAGAGCTGCTCCCAGGCAGTGGTTTCAAAACAGTCCTTTAGAGCGTTCATTGCCTCCTCAGACCATAACTTCACTGTGCGCATGACCGGAGTTGTCTGTGTACTAGGGGTTTGTACACCGGCAGGAGATGAACCAAGTTGTGATCCGATCTCCCGAGTGGGGGGAGTGGTGATGAGGTGTACGCCTCCTTAGTATTTGCATAGAATAAGTCCAGTGTTTTATTGTCTCTAGTGTGGCATGTGACATACTGGGTGAACGTGGGTAGAATGGGGGACAGTGAAATATGGTTAAAATCACCTGAGATGAGGAGAAGAGCATCTGGGTGTTCTGTCAGCAGCCTGCCAGTTACTGAGTGGATGATGTCACGCGCTGTCTCAGCGTTCACCGTCGGATTTGCATAAATAACAATGCAGATCACGTGTGAGTATTCCCTCGGGAGATATGTAGGGAGATATGTAGGCCGCATGCTAACAGCTAGCAACTCCATGTCTTTGTTGCAGTGTTGTTCCTTAACCGTGATATGTCCCGGTCTGCACCAGTTGTTATTGACATACATTATCACTCCTCTGCCCCTTGCTTTCCTACTGTCTGGTGTTCGGTCTGCCTGTATTGCGTGGAAACCCTCCAGTTCAATGTTAGCATCTGTTGCTAGTTCTGTTAGCCACGTCTCCGTAAACAGAATCAAGCTACTCTCTCTGTACACGCTCTCGTAGCGGGAGATAGCCGCTAGCTCATCTGTTTTATTGAGTAGCAATTGTACATTCCCCATAATAACAGATGGGAGGGCGGGTCTGTACCTTATATTCCCGCCGTCTTACTCCAGCTCGACATCCACACCATTTCCTTCTTATTTCTCCCGGTATGTCGAGTTTTTGTGTTAGCATCGTGGGCCAGTTAAGTGCTAACAGCTGGTCTCTATTGTACTGCCTCCTGCAAGAAACAGTGGCTCCGTCCGCTGGCTCAGGAGACGTTTGGGCGATCTACGTGTCTGGATGGAATAAAGGTGTCACTGGACCAGAAAGATTAGAAGCCAGATAGTAAATAGAAATAGAAAGAAATTGATGCGCTGTTGCAAAAAGGCAGCCTACTCGTGTGGCGCCGGAAGTTGTTATATCAGATCTTATATATAAAAGATCTGATATTACCCTATCATCCTAACAGAGCGCTACGCTGCCAAAATGCTGGATTACTTGTAATACCCAGAATCTCCAAAAGTACAATGGGAGGCAGAGCCTTCTGCTATCAAGCTCCTTCTCTGTGGAACCAGTTACCACTCTGGGTCCGGGAGTCACACTTGATCTCTGTTTTTAAGAACAGGGTCAAATCCTTCCTTTTCAATATAGCCTGCGATTAGGGAGGGATCTTGTGTCTCTTAACCCCCCTTTTGTTCTACTGTTAATAGATTCAGACTGCCGGTTGACCTCCAGTAATGTTCTTGGCTTCTCACTGCTCATGTTCTTTATGTCTGTTCTCTCCATCCTTTCTGTCCCCTCACCCCCAGCCAGTCGCACCAGATGACTGCCCCTCCCTGAGCCTGGTTCTGCTAGAGGTTTCTTCCTGTTAAATGGGAGTTTTTCCTCTCCACCGTCGCTAAGTGCTTGCCCACAGGGGATCATCTGATTGCTGGGTCTTTCAGAAATTGTGGGTTTTTCCCTGCATTTGATAGCTCTATGAGATGACTTTTGTTGTGATGTGGCGCTATATAAATAAAGCTGAATTGAATGAATTGAATTACTGTGCTGATGACATCATGGAGTTTGTTTAGCACTACTGTGTAGTTGTTCTGCGGACAAATGTATACAGCAGCCAAAAACACAGCGGTAAATTCCCTCGGTAGGTAATAGGGACGGCATTTCAGCAGTAACAACTCCACGTTGGGCGAGCAGTGCTTGTAGACGGTCTTTCCATCTCTACACCACAAGTGGTTTACAAATACACACACACTCCCCCCTTTCGTCTTACCAAAGTTTCCTGTTCTGTCAGCCCGGTGTGTTGAGTGGGTATTTAGCTGAATAGCGCTCTCTGGGACGCTGTCTGAAATCCAGGTTTCACAGAAGATTAGGGAACAGCACTCTCTTGACTCTCACTGGTTTTCAGTCCTTGCTCTTAGTTCATCTAGTTTATTTTCTAAAGACCAAACGAGTAAACTATTGCTAGCAAATCCATATTTGGTGTCCCTGCTGTTTTATCTGCTCTTGGGTCCATTTTTTGCCCATTCATGTCAAAAACAATCACAAATTTATGACAGTTGTAAATACTGTTTGAGTAAAATGTAACAGATTTGAGAAGGGAAAAAAGAGAAAATTAAGAGAAGAGAGTTAAAAATCCTCTCTAAAATTAATAAAAGTAAAGATGTTACTAAATAACCTTTTTTTAATAAAAACTTTAATATTCTAATATCCAGACTACCATTACATGTGATAAATAATTGTCATCATAAGCAAAAGACAAATTTTAGTTGGTACAATTTCTGACTACTAATCTCTGCTTATATTATATTCCAGTGACCTTTGCACACATAAAGCTAGAAATGACCATGAGACTCAATAAGGGAAATTTTGACTACTGACCTAATGCCTACTAGGGGAATACGTATTTGTGAGACAAGTAGCTCATTTGTCAAGCGTCAGTTATGGTCACAACCACTCTGGTTCTGTTTTTGGATAAGTGCCGAGTCAGCAACCCACACCTGCGCACACCTGCGCACATTGTTTTGTTCCATCAGTTTCTGTTTCACATTTGTAATTATGGAATATACTTGTGTTTATCAGTGTATTTACAGTAAATACTATTGTCATTTTACCTGTAAAATGAAAGCAGAGTAAAAAAAGCAGAGTTTTAAAAATCAGCCACAACAGTGTATAAACTTCCTGTTTATTTATTATTATTGTTAGTTGTCGCAAGTAGAAGTAGTTTTAAGTGTTTAATGTAGTGTAAGATTTCAAATTACAATTTGCTTTGCCCAGCAGTGATGGCAGAAAGACCGGCTTGTGTTGGAACCACCAAAGGATTGTTCCTCTTTTTGATACTGCTGTATGTGGTTTGTCTTGCAAGGCCACATGTAGATGAGGAAAAAGAAGGTAACTGTGGGTTTAACTTAGAAAGAATTACACTCTGAACAATAGATGCACTATAGTAGAATTTTGGCCGATGGTCTAAAAACTAGTTTTTGCCAATACTTTTTTCCTATTTACATCCCCTGCCATATAAAGACACATAGCCCAAGGAAAATAAGACAACTTCCTCAACTTAATATGAAAATAAATATGTGTTGTGCATTTTCAGACAAATGTACAAGGTGAGGGAAGCTGTGCATCCCTTTATAATATTAGAATACACAGTGCAGTGTGTTATCTCCTTGTGCTGCACACTTACAGTAATATGTTGGTCAAAACTGAAGATATTTTGATATACTTCAACATCACGTAACCACAAAACATAATACAAATAACCACACACAACATGGTTTGACTGAGTACAAAGCTGTAGCATCCGCCTTTATGGGGGCAGTCATGCTAGCTGAGATATACTCCTCTGACGCAATGACGTCAGTCCTTCGCGCCAGTGGAAAAGCAGCAGAGCTTCACTCAAGACTGTCCACTGTAGTATTCTACCAGCAGTAATTACTAATTTTTTCAACTAGCCAATAATTACCTCCCCCAGGCCGTAGGCCGCAGGAGGTTATGTTTTTGCCAGTGTTTGTCTGTTTGTCTGTCTGTCTGTTTGTCTGTTGGTTAGCAAGATAACTCAAAAATTTTTTGACGGATTTCGATGAAACTTTCAGGCGTTGTTGGAAATGGTACAAGGAAGAACTGATTAAATTTTGGGGATGATCCGGATCACCGTCTGGATACAGGAATTTTTTAAAGGATTCTTTAACATTGTGAGATACGGCCATTTTCAACATGTGTGCAGGCGCAATGGAGGGCGCTGGTCGTCATGTCTGACAAACACGAACTCCGCGTTCTTCAAAGTTTTAGGCACAAAAGCACATGAAAAACAGTGGTGGGCCGGGCCCGGCAGCGTGCCTGTGTTTGCGCTATGCTGCAAAAGCTGAGACGGGCAGCTGTCCGGCGCCGGATTATTTGGCAGAAATTCCCCGGGCAGCCATAGCGGCTGTGCAAAAACAAGCTCTCTGCCGGGGAAGCTTCCAAATCCTCTTTTGCCGCGGAGTGCAACCCCAATATAAAACCCACGGCAACCTGTCTACCCAATTTGCATCCGTCAGTGAAGCCCTGAGTGCTGCTTTCAGTGATCTATGAAAACGCTCGCATAACCCATTGGCCTGTGGGTTGTACGCGGTTGTGCCATCAATTGCAACGCCCGCAGCCTGGGAGTTTGTGACATAATGCACGGCTCAGGAGACACACACGCAGGCTCAGGGTAGATCTAATAGCTTTATTAACAACAAGTGTGTATGAATGTGTGTCTGCGGGATGTGAATGTATTGGTGGTGGCGTCTGCGTCGGGCATGGAGGCAGGAGGCCGTACAGCCAGACAACCCTATGGGAGAAGCAAAGGGAGAAGGGTGACGGGCACCACACCAACACGGGAGATATGAAAATGGTGACAGGCTTACTTGGATTTAGCAGGTGGTTGGCACAGCAAGGATGAGGTCCGGTAGACAGCGACCTGGAGAGCCTGGTGCAGCAGCGAGGGAATGGAGGCGGAGAGGAGTGGTCCGCCGCCGGGGAATCCACCTGTGCACAGGGGAGCAGACTGGGAGAAGAAAGAGGTAAGGGCTTCTTACCAGAATGTTTGCTGAGTGGTTGAGATTCCTTACAGCAATCGTAGCGAGTGAAGACTGACGGCTTCAGGCCGAAGCCCAGGGCGAGGCAGCTTAAATCCCTCGCCGCTGATGAGGTGCAGGTGTGCGTGCAGCTGGCGCCGCAGATGAGCGGCGAGGAGTGACAGTACTCCCCCCTCTAGCAGCGCCTCCTGGCGATGGTTTCTCCGGGTGCGCTCGGTGGAACTCAGTTATGAGGGACGGGTCCAACACAAATGACGAGGGTACCCATTGCCGATGTTCAGGCCCATATCCCTCCCAGTCCACCAAGTACTGCAACCCGCGACCCCGGCGCCGGGAGTCCAGGATAGAAGAGACAGGCCAGGCCGGATGACCATCAACCATCCGGGGCGCGGGCTGCGCAGCAGGAGGAGGGCAAAGGGGGTCGGAGACTGCCAGCTTCACCTTGGATACGTGGAAGGTGGGATGGATGCGGAGAGAGGGGGGAATAGCTACACGCACAGCCACCGGGTTGATAATCCTGGTGATGGGGTATGGGCCCATAAAACGCTGTGCCAGCTTCCTCCTCTCACCCTTTAAAATGACATCCTGGGTTGACACATAGACACGCTGGCCCACCTGGTACGCTGGGGCAGGTCTTCTGTGCCGGTCCGCCGTGGTTCAGTTGCGCTCCGCCGTGCGTAAAAGCGCATTGCGCGCCGACGCCCAGATGGAGTGGAACTGACTGAGGTGCGCCCGAACTGAGGGAACAGTTACCTCACTCTCCTGCGCTGGGAAAAGAGGGGGGTCGTAGCCCAGGGACGCCTTAAAGGGAGACATCCCTGTGGCAGAAGAGCGGGCGGTGTTGTGGGCGTACTCAACCCAGGCGAGATGGTTACTCCAGGACGCAGGCTTGGACGCAGTGACGCAGCGGAGTGCAGTCTCCAGCTCCTGGTTGGTCCGCTCACACTGCCTGTTGGTTTGGGGGTGATGGCCGGAGGAGAGGCTTACCTTGGCTCCCAGGGCGTTGCAAAATGACCTCCAAACCTCTGAGGAAAATTGGGGACCCCGGTCCGAGACCACGTCCACCGGAATCCCGTGCAGCCTGACCACGTGTTGGACTAGGAGGTCCGCCGTCTCCAGGGCAGATGGAAGACCTCGTAGCGGGATGAAGTGCGCCGCCTTGGAGAAACAGTCTACGATGGTCAGGACGGTGTCGAAGGTGTTGGAGACTGGGAGTCCGGTGACGAAATCCAGGGTGATATGCGACCAGGGCCTGCCAGGGACGGGCAGAGGCTGGAGCAAACCTGCTGGAGGGGCATTACCTGACTTACTGGTGGCACATACAGGGCAGGCCCGGGCGTAGCGGGCAGCGTCCTTCCGTAGGCCCAGCCACCAGAAGGACCGTTGAAGGAGGTCGATCATCCGGGAGGAACCAGGGTGGCAGGTGAGCTTAGATGTATGTAGCCAGTGGATGACCTCCCCCCGAACCGTGGATGGCACGAAAAGCCTCCCCTCCGGTCCGCCGCCAGGGTCAGGTTCCACTTCCTGCGCCTTCCGGATCTTGCTTTCAATTTCCCAAGTGACGGCTCCCACGATGCACGACCTGGGCAGGATGGTGTGGACCGTGTCCTCAGACGCCTCAGGGGCAAATTGCCTAGAGAGGGCGTCGGGCAGGCCGTTCTTGGAGCCAGGCCTGAAGGTGATGTTGAAACGGAACCTGGCAAAGAACAAGGACCAACGCGCCTGGCGGGCGTTCAGGCGCTTGGCAGATCTCAAGTATTCCAAGTTCTTGTGGTCCGTCAGGACCACGAACGGCAGGTCCGCCCCCTCTAGCCAGTGACGCCACTCCTGCAGCGCGAGCTTGATGGCGAGGAGCTCTCTGTCCCCCACGTCGTAGTTCCGTTCCGCCGGGGACAAGCGCCGAGAGAAGAAGGCGCAGGGCCGTTTGACTCCGTCATCTGGCGACCGCTGAGATAGAACCGCCCCCACTCCCGTGTCCGAAGCATCCACTTCCACGATGCATTGCAGCGATGGGTCGACTTGGCTAAGGACCCGGGAGGAGGAGAACTCCGCCTTCAGCGCCTGGAAAGCAGCCGCGGCCTCTTCGGTCCACCGGAACGGGACCTTAGGGGACGTGAGGCGGGTCAGAGGGCCGACGACGGTGCCAAAATTTGGGACGAAGCGGCGGTAGAAGTTTGCAAATCCAATGAATTGTTGCACCTGTTTTCTTGATGTAGGTGTAGGCCATTCCACCACCGCCTTCACCTTCACTGGGTCCGGAAGCACCTGGTCGTGGGAGATGACGAACCCGAGGAAGGACGTAGTCTTGGCGTAGAATTCACATTTTTCAGCCTTCACATACAGTCGGTTCTCCAGCAACCTTTGGAGGACCCGCCTCACATGGACCCGGTGCTCGTCCCTGGATTTGGAGAAGATGAGGATGTCATCCAGGTAGATGAACACAAATAGGCCGATGAAATCCCGGAGGACGTCATTTATTAGGCGCTGAAAGATGGCTGGAGCGTTGGTCAACCCGAACGGCATCACCAGGTACTCGAAGTGGCCGTTCGGGGTACGGAAGGCTGTCTTCCACTCATCTCCCTCCCGGATCCGGACGAGGTGGTATGCACTGCGTAGATCCAGCTTGGTGAACCAAGTCGCCCCCTGGAGGGAGTGGAAGGCGGTGTCCATAAGTGGCAGGGTGTAGCGATCCTTCTCCGTGATATCATTCAGGGCGCGGTAGTCGATACAAGGACGGAGGGAACCGTCCTTCTTGCCCACGAAGAAGAATCCTGGGCCTAATGGTGATGACGAGGGACGGATAATTCCAGCACTCAGCGATTCCTTGAGGTAGGAATTCATGGTCTCCTTCTCCGGCGCCGATAGGCTGTAGAGTCGCCCAGAGGGTAAGGGTGCCCCCTGGCGGATGTTGATCGCACAGTCGTAGGGCCTGTGTGGGGGAAGAGACATCGCCTTAGACTTGCTGAAAACCATACCCAGGTCGTGAAATTCTGATGGCACCAGGGAGAGATCCGGGGGCGCAGTGTCCTTAGGAGTAGGAGAAGAGGACGGAGAGCAGGCAGCGGATTGCAGGCAGGTGCTCATGCAGAAGGTACTCCATGCCGATACCCTGGCGGACTTCCAATCCAGGACGGGGTTGTGGAGGCGAAGCCAGGGATATCCCAGGATGACGGGCGACACAGAGTTGGGGAGAACGTAGAAAATGATTTCCTCCCGGTGGTTCCCAGAGATGATCACAGGAACAGGGATGGTCTGATGAGTAACTCTCCCCAGGGAGACATGGGAGAGGTTGACCAGGGCGAGAGGAGATTTGAGGGCTTGGCAACAGATGCCCAGTCGGGTTGCCAGGCTTTGTGAAATAAAGCTGCCCTCTGCGCCCGAATCCACGTGAGTGAGGTGCCCAGTGGAGTTGTGACAAAATCGGACGGGCAGCTTCAATTGGGAGAGGGGATTTAACCGATTGACGTCTTGTTTTATGAAAATATTTAGACAGGTTCGTGAGGAGTCGGCGCATATGAAAGAAAGTGATTCACACTGAGACAAGATAATTCACACTGAGACATGGCTGCTAGAATAAGCTGTATCTCTTTATTCCCCACAGACCATATCTCCATACACACAAGGATCAATGCATTTCATGTCATTTCATCAGCCCTTACCAATGATACAGAAGAAGACTGGAGAGCCTTGGCAGTCTTTTGGCAAGCGCATGCATCAATCAGCTGGGCATCCGCGCGAAATCCACAGCAGACTCTAAAGTGTCGGGAAAAAACCCCTGCTTTTGAAGGAAGGCTAGGTACAGAACAGAGTGGCCATCTCTGTTCCGAGCAAGCCCCCCTCCCATCATAGAATTGCGTGGGGAGCAGGAAGGGCCAATTCCTGTTCCCAGGCAATTCTCTGCCCGGCTCCCAAAACATACTGAACTGAACACCTGCTACATTTCACACACACACATGAGGAATAAAGGTCACGCCTTTGTTTCATAAGCATGCAACAGTGATTTAAGGAGTGAGAAACTTGCTGTGCTAAGGAAAACAGTTTCTAGAAACAGGTCATGTGTGCCTTAAGATAAATTCATCATGGGAAGAGAACTGGATTGTTAAAACATATTAAAAACAACTGAGAAACAAATCAGGGCACACATTAAAAACACATTTATATTACATTCCACCCTTTGACCTTATTTGTGATCAGTTGGTAAAGATAATTGCTTTCTTCCCCAACTAAATGCTTTCTTCCCCAACTGAAAAACAAATCAGGGCACACATTAAAAATATTTATATCACATTTTCCACCCTTTGACCTTATTTGTTCTATCAGTTGGTGAAGAACATTGGGTAATTACTGTCTTCTTGGGGAATACTTTCATCCTCATAAGGTATGCCGACATGATTATGGTGAGATAATTCCACCCAATTGATGTCCCAAATGCATGTTACAACATACCACAATAGTTCATTTCTCGTAGTAAATTGTCTATTGTAGTAACTCCATTCATTAGTCGTACCTACAGCATAATCATAACATATCCAGTGACCAGGAGGGTCAGCACTCACCTCTACTTTGCAAGATATGGTACCATACCCTCCATCTCGAAAAATGACTGTGATTTTCATATTGCTAGAGAATTATATATTCTTTTACTTAGAATTTGTTTTACTCTTCTAATGTAGCAGAAAGCACTGAAATTGCATATTGTTAAGACAGATAGAACAGCAATTAATATAGCTAGGGGAGGCACCAGTGTTTTGCGAGCAGTGACTGACATGCCTGAGAATATATCCCACCAGTGATGAGCAGAAACTTGCTCTATCTGATGAGCTGCATGCAATACCTTTCCTTGGGCCACCACAGTGGATATCACTGCAGCACGCACATTAGACATATGATCACCAATGAGCTTTTGTATCTCCGTGGATCCATTCAGTGCGCCTCTGAATCGATCCAGGGACACCTGCCATGGAACTTCCAGCACCCGCCATTGCAGGGCGGTCAGGTGAGCCTCACTGGAAAAGTTGGTAAGACGATATGTCCGATTATGCCATTGCCACATGTGAACACCATGCAGACACCCAGTGAACGGCACCCTAGGCAACATTGGATGGGAGTTTAAGGTGGCTACACATAGAGTATGGGGCCCTATTTGCCACATCATGTCACGAGGTTTTTCTATTCTCCATTCACATAGTGCCTCTGTCATGGTTAAGCATGGTTCAGTATATATTTCTCGACTTAGGCATGCATATCCTTGGTCAGTCAAATCACATTCTGATAAATCATATGTATTATTTTGTCCTGTATCAAACCATCCCCCTTTTAATTGAATAAACCAAAATGCCGTGGCAGTAATTACTGGTAACACATGATATTTGCACACGTCAACAGCTTTTGTGACATTTAATTGAGTCCATTGCCCGCTACACATTGTGCTATTGCAGATGGTTTTTTCAGGATGCGGAATTAACCACCATTCTTCAGTGATGTTCCACACTTCTCGCCATTGTCGAGCGTGATTGGTAGTGACAATGCGAGTGAAACGTTCCAACTGCGTGCGGATATCCAAAACTTGCATGTTGCACACAGTCCAATTGAAAGCGCGAGTGATGTTCGTCATCAATTCACTCGTAGCATTCCACATGGTCAAATCCCGATTCAGACGTTTTTGAAACAGATTGGCGGCCTCCATTTGAGGCCCCACCACCTTAGGCATCCAAAACCCAACTTGTTGAATGCCTAAAGACGTTTGATGTCCAGTATCTGCCAACATTGATCTGGTTACCTCGTTGTTAATGGTGTTGGAGATTCCCAAAACTGTGCCAAATCCTCCCAGCAACGTGTCATACCATGCTCTCTTCTTCTTGGTTGAACATTTGGGAATGGGTGGTATCCTTACCATCCAATTGACGGTGACATGGCTGGTTTGTGTGGCCACCGTTGTACAGGTCGATAGTATGGGTGCCAGGTTCGTTGGGGATATATGCTTCGGGTTTTTGTCGACCACTACAATAGGGTACACAAAGGGGATTTGTCGCCCCTTTATGACTGTTCCATTCATCAAATACACTTCCTTATCTCCTGTTATATTGATGGATAGCTTTGTACCATTTAAGGTAGTATCACATTTCAGTAAGTCATTAGTCGCTTTGGCCACGCATATGGTTACATTGGCAGTTAAGTTCAGCATGCACCCCTTCTCCACCGCAGGCACATCATATTGATTTTTGACACATTTGGGGCATAGGTAGATAGGACAGTGGCTGGTTAAGTTCAGTATCTTGCACTTTTGGTTTGATAAACAATAGAAACCGTCTTGACTCCGATTGGCACCGATTCGACTTTCCCTCCACTCCAACGAAACAGGTTGGTCCACCTCAAACATTTCTTGGCCTGGTGTGGCGTGGATCTGGATCCAGCAACCGGCGATGCTCATCCACAGGATCACAACGAGGGCAGGGCGGCACATGTCCCAGCAGACGACATAGCCATGTCCTCGGTGCTTGTGGGGGCGTTGAAGAAGACCCATGACGTTGCGGGTGCCCAATCACCAGTCTCCCCCCGAACATTCCTGCAAAGCAAGCACATACTTAGGAGAAGAGAAAACACACAATTAGTTCTCCCTTAGATAACATTTTGATATTGGTACATTTATCCAGGTTTCCTCTCCTGGATACAAAATGGTCACCACCTGATCCGTCCCTTGAGCTATGATCTCAGCCGGGCGGGGAGGGCCATTTTCTTGCCTCACCCATACTTTGGCCCCAGATTTATCTGTGGAACCAAAGCCTTTTTCGCCCCTTTGCGTCATCACAGCCGGCTTAGCAATCTCTTCAGGGTCAGTCATTAGACATGGTTTAATGACCAATTGGGCCACTTTATCCCCCTTATTCAGGGTTATGGGCTCTGATCCCAGTACGTAGCACACCACTCCCAATTCCCCTTGATAATCACTGTCAATCACACCTGCCAGAGTCGTTAAACCTTTTAGGGATAATCCAGACTTTGGCAATATGTGACCATACATTCCATTCGGACATTGCAACCCTAGCCCTGTTTTTACCACAGTAGGTGTTCCTGGTACTAAGGTGAGGGTTTCCATAGCTCTTAAATCTAATCCAGCCGAGCCTTTCGTCGCTCGCACTGGTAGTGTTGCTTCTGGGTTAATCTTCCACATTTTAATAATTTGTCCCTCAGAATGTTCAAGATTGACAGTGATCATTCGGTTCAGTGGTGTTGTACCAGGTGCAATGGGTCTATTGTTTAGCTGTTTCAGCGCTTGTGGTAAGCGTTTTTTCCACCCTTCCAAACTATTGTTTGTCCCTCCTTTTTTCAAGGTGGCTTTCAACAACCCATTCATTCTCTCAATTAAACCCGCAGCTTGGGGATGATATGGAACGTGATAGATCCATTCCACATGATTGTGTTTGACCCAATCTTTCACCAGGTTTCCGGTGAAATGGGTCCCGTTGTCAGTTTGAATCTGTACAGGTAACCCATAGAATCTTTCAATTAGTTCCACACAGGCCAGCGTGGCCTTCTGATTAGCCACTTTGGCTGGGTGTGCCACTACCACACCCGAAAATGTATCCACAGCCGTGCATACATATTTACATCGTTGTGACTCTGGAAGAGGACCAATAAAATCCATTTGCCAGATTTGTCCTGGGCTCTTTCCCCTTTGTATATGTCCAGTGAGATGTTGTGGGACACCTCTTCTGTGATGCTGACAGGCCTCACACTGTTCAATGGCTGTCTTTACATCATCAGTTTTTAAATCAATGCCTCTATCCCTGGCCCATTGGGTGGTAGCTTGAATTCCCCAATGTCCACTCTTTTCATGGGCCCACCGGGCCAAATCCACAGTGGATTGCCTTTCCACTGACATTGCTCTGACCACTCCATCAATATAACGGTTGTGGAGGGCTTCTGAGTCCATATTTTGGGTATGGGCATCAACATGGGTGACATGAATAGTGACCCCTTGGACCTTTTGCCAGATTTCCTCCCACAACTCTTTACCCCACACCTCTTTCTTTTGAATCCGCCATTGATTGGACTGCCATGTAGGCATCCATGTGGTTAACCCATTAACCACTGACCAGGAGTCAGAGTAGATATACGCTCCTGACACACCCGCATGTTGTATCACCATGTGTACGGCCTTCAACTCGGCCCATTGGCTGCTTTTTCCCTCACCCATTTCTTCCAAAATTTGCCCCAGATGAGGGTTGAAAGCCCCGGCTTTCCACCTTCGTTTTCCCGCTACCCACTGAGAAGAGCCATCCACAAACCACGCCCTGCTCTTTTGCTCGTCTGTGAGTTCGTCATAGCGGGGCCCTGTTAACACAGGAGATTCCTGCAGCTGCTCAACTTCAAAACAAGACTCATCTGCCTCTGGGACATCAGCAACTTGTTCATGCAAGACCGAAACTCCTTTTTGTCCAGATTTCACTCTTTCAGACACGTACCATTTCCACTTAATGATGCTACTCTCCTGGGCGGTACCTATCCGATGTGTGGTGGGGTCACTCATTACCCACGTCAGAATAGGTATCAATGGCCTCATGAGCACCTCATGCCCTGCAGTTAATGCCTCTGTTTCCACCAAGCTCCAATAACACGCCAATAATTGTTTTTCAAAGGGCGTGTAACGAATTCCTGCACTTGGCAGCTTCCTTGACCAGAAACCTAAAGGTTTCCGTTGTTTGCCTTGTTTTTGCCATAAGCTCCAATTTGCATAATCATTCCGGGCTGACACCTGCAACTCAACCGGACCAGATTGCATTTTTCCTAATGATAGAGCTTGCTGTATGGCCTCTTTGGCCATGTCAAAAGCCACTTGCTGTTTTTCTGTCCATTCAAACTGCTCTTTTTTCCTTGTCACTTGATATAAAGGCTGCAAAATTTGCCCCAAATGAGGAATGTGACTCCTCCAATATCCAAACAACCCAATAAACCGCTGCACATCCTTTTTGGTGTGCGGGGTGGCAAAAGCCATTATCTTTTCTCGGGCTTTATCTGTGATTTCTCTTTCTCCCTTATTCCAGCAGATTCCCAGAAATTTCACCCTCTGGGAGGGTCCCTGCACCTTTGCTGGATTAATCTCCCAACCGTGACTTTTCATGTGCTGGATCAGCCGATCCAGTATCTGCTGGACTTCTTTTTCAGAGGTCCCTTGTACCATGATGTCATCAATATAATGGGATATCAACACCCCAGGGGGCGTTGTTAGCCCGTCCAGATTCTCTGCCACCGTCCGGTGACAGATAGTAGGACTATGGAGATAGCCCTGTGGGAGTCTAGTAAACGTATACTGTTGTCCCTCCCAAGTAAACGCAAACTGCTCCTGCCTATCTTCTGGGATTGGAATCGTAAAGAAGGCATTAGCCAGATCAATCACCCCATACCATATTCCCGGATGATGCTGCACCCGGTCAATTATGGTGGGAGAATCAGGTACTGCCGCTGTCAATGGAGAAGTGTGTTTGTTTAGTTCCCGATAATCAACCGTCATTCGCCAGGAGCCGTCAGACTTTTGGACTGGCCAAATGGGGTTGTTCCACGCGGTGGTACATGTTCTCAACACTCCAGCCTCCACATAATCTTTTATGGTAGCAGTAATCTCATCATGTCCTCCAGGGACTCGATACTGCTTCATGTTCACCACCTTATTTGCCAATGGAATGGGAAAAGGTTCCATATGTACCTTCCCCACAGTGACTGCTTTATTCCAAATCCATTAAAAACTGGGTCAAACTGTCCTCTTTGTTTAAATTTAAAGCATTTGAGTCACTGTTGAATCCTATTGTTTCTATATTTCCTTTATGCAACCCAGCATCTCCCAAGCCTTGTGAGGCAGGCACCCCCGCCTCTTGCATTCTTCACTTGAGCTGAGCAAAAATTCACACTTCTGTTTTTTTCTAAAGGCCAACTCTGCCTCTCCCCCGCCCCTGAGGCAAAAGGAGAGAGAGAGGGAGAGAGAACTTCCCGCGCCCGCCCCCTTTGGGAGAGCGAGGAACGGGGGGGGAAGAGAGAGAGAAAGAGAGAGAGAGAGAGAGAGAGAGAGAGAGAGAGAGAGAGAGAGAGAGAGAGAGAGAGAGAGAGAGAGAGAAGAGCACTAGAGCACTATCCCTCACCCGCCCCCTTTGGGAGAGCGAGGAACAGAGAAAGACAGGGAGCGCTGTTCGCCCCTCCCCTCGCTGAAGGGAGAGAGAGGACAGCAGCTCACACAATACCACATCTGCAGCTGAATACCACCTAGCGGAGCTTTCGGGGCAACTTCAATTCCCCGAAGACACGCAGACACCACTGAAGGGGACCCGTCCCCTACCAAATCCGCCCATGGCTCTGATCTTCCGCCATAATCCGCTAAACATACACCAACTTGTCCCCATAAACCATTCCAGCCTGGGACAACAGCACAATCATCAGCACAACAGCTGGGAGAGCCCCCAGCTACACTCTGTTTAATTTTTTTCTTAAACATGACTTTCCTATGCACAGCTCCTCTTTAACCTCTGTTATTTTCTTCGAATCCTGTTCGTGACGCCAAAATGTTTTATGAAAATATTTAGACAGGTTCGTGAGGAGTCGGCGCATATGAAAGAAAGTGATTCACACTGAGACAAGATAATTCACACTGAGACATGGCTGCTAGAATAAGCTGTATCTCTTTATTCCCCACAGACCATATCTCCATACACACAAGGATCAATGCATTTCATGTCATTTCATCAGCCCTTACCAATGATACAGAAGAAGACTGGAGAGCCTTGGCAGTCTTTTGGCAAGCGCATGCATCAATCAGCTGGGCATCCGCGCGAAATCCACAGCAGACTCTAAAGTGTCGGGAAAAAACCCCTGCTTTTGAAGGAAGGCTAGGTACAGAACAGAGTGGCCATCTCTGTTCCGAGCAAGCCCCCCTCCCATCATAGAATTGCGTGGGGAGCAGGAAGGGCCAATTCCTGTTCCCAGGCAATTCTCTGCCCGGCTCCCAAAACATACTGAACTGAACACCTGCTACATTTCACACACACACATGAGGAATAAAGGTCACGCCTTTGTTTCATAAGCATGCAACAGTGATTTAAGGAGTGAGAAACTTGCTGTGCTAAGGAAAACAGTTTCTAAAAACAGGTCATGGTGTGCCTTAAGATAAATTCATCATGGGAAGAGAACTGGATTGTTAAAACATATTAAAAACAACTGAGAAACAAATCAGGGCACACATTAAAAACACATTTATATTACACGTCCGCGAGGCCCCCTACAGTGACTCGCGGACCCCGCCGTTTGGCTTCTGTGGACAAAGCTCCACCATGTGTTGGCTGTCTCCGCAATACATGCAGAGACCCAACTCACGGCGGCGTTGTTTCTCCGCAGGAGGGAGCTTTGTCCAGCCCGTCACCATCGGCTCCGACTCCTCGGGGCGCGATGGTGGCGGCGACGCCAGGGGGCGAGCTTGGGACAGGTGCGACGAGGCACTACGAGAGCGAGAAGAAGACGACTTCCGCTCCGAGGTGCGCTCGTGCAGCCTGTTATCCAGGCTGATGGCTAGGGACATTAGCTCCGCTAAAGTCTCCGGGATGTCCCGCCCAGCCAGTTCGTCCCTCAGACCATCATTGAGACTGCGGAGGAAGATGCCGCAGAGAGAACGTTCTCCCCAGCCAACCTCCTCCGCCGCTGCCCGGAAGTCGATCACGTAGTCAGCTGCCGACCGGCTTCCCTGCTGGAGGCTGAGAAGCCGATCGACCTGAACGCTCTCTGTTCGAGAATGATCAAAGACTTCCAGGAATTGTCTCACGAATTGGCCATAGGTGAGGGTGGCGTAACTGGGCTTCGCCATAACGGAGTAAGCCCAAGTAAGCGCTCAACCCTCCAGGAGATTCCCTATGTAGCCAATTCGGCTATGATCTGAGGGGAAATCTCCGGGCACACAGTGGAATACGGTCTCACATTGCATTATAAACCCCCGCACTCCGCCGAGCTTACCGCTAAAGCGGGCGGAGGTCGGAATGGACGTGAGCCGAACCGGTGTTACCGGAGCAGGCTGGACGGCCGCTGGAGCAGCAGGAGCCGCGCCGCCCTGACGAGGCGGGGGGAACGGCTGTTGGGGGTCCAAGCGGTCCAATCGGTTAGTAATGATGGTCAGTTGATTTAAAATCACCTGTTGCTGGTGGGCTATTAGGTCCACCCGAGCCTCGAGGGTGGAAAGTTGGCGTGTGAGCCCGCCGTCTGCCGAGCCGCTCTGCTGAAGCCGTACTGACATAATGCACGGCTCAGGAGACACACACGCAGGCTCAGGGTAGATCTAATAGCTTTATTAACAACAAGTGTGTATGAATGTGTGTCTGTGGGATGTGAATGTATTGGTGGTGGCGTCTGCGTTGGGCACGGAGGCAGGAGGCCGTACAGCCGGACAACCCTATGGGAGAAGCAAAGGGAGAAGGGTGACAGGCACCACACCAACACGGGAGATATGAAAATGGTGACAGGCTTACTTGGATTTGGCAGGTGGCTGGCACAGCAAGGATGAGGTCCGGTAGACAGCGACCTGGAGAGCCCGGTGCAGCAGCGAGGGAATGGAGGTGGAGAGGAGTGGTCCGCCGCCGGGGAATCCACCTGTGCACAGGGGAGCAGACTGGGAGAAGAAAGAGGTAAGGGCTTCTTACCAGAATGTTTGCTGAGTGGTTGAGATTCCTTACAGCAATTGTAGCGAGTGAAGACTGACGGCTTCAGGCCGAAGCCCAGGGCGAGGCGGCTTAAATCCCTCGCCGCTGATGAGGTGCAGGTGTGCGTGCAGCTGGCGCCGCAGATGAGCAGTGAGGCGTGACAGTTTGCAGATGGAGGAGATGGACACAACAGCAACACTTCAGTTCATTACCTCCGCCAAGGAGGTAACGCTTTTACTACTGAACCACTAATCCTATCATTGTGAATCCAATTGCTAGTCATATGTTGTCATGGTCAAGGAATCTGAAAACGTACACACAAACACTGTATGGGGGGAACTGTGGCGCTTGGCGGAGGTCTGCGCTCTCCGAGTGCTTTTCTAGTTCTAAATGGTTTATTAGTTGATTCTGATAACATGCAGATACGTATATTTCGCACATCCCTTTTTTGAACAAATTCTACATCATTTTTTCTTGAGTTTTTATTTTTAACTGTGCTTTCTTTGTTGCTCACAGACAGTGCTAACATTCTTCAAATTTTATTAGAATTTACAGGAGAAGCTGAAAGAACACATTGAAATTTCAGAAGAAAATATCACAAGAAAAAATGTGGGTTGTTCATTAGAAGAAAAGCATCAATTCTTCTTAGGTGAACGTTTACTTATCAATATAATATGCATTGTATTTTCCCTTTCAGGCCAAACATGGCATAGAAATCAATAACTGGCATCAAATTGGTGAAGTTCTGCCCCTTATGGACCCTCTGATCAAAAAAAGTAAAACGCAACATAAAAGATGTTACATCCATTCTGGAATTTCTTGAAGGCCTGAAGGAGTTACTGGAGGTAAAAGAAGACATTGATAATGATGCAATAGAAATCAACCGTAACTAGAACAGCACTCGGAGAGCGCAGACCTCCGCCAAGCGCCACAGTTCCCCCCATACAGTGTTTAACATCATATGGCAAGTGGCATATATTAGCTATACTGATGCTTGTTTGTTTTTTTGTTTTTTTTCCAAGTGTTCTGACGGATCACCACCAAAATCTAATCATCTGTAGGATACCCCGTTTGTGACAATCTCTGAAAATTTCATGAAAATCCGTCCATAACTTTTTGAGTTATCTTGCTAAGTAGAGGTAATGAAAGGAAACTGAACCTCATGAAACAACTGCTGAAAGACCCGGAGGAGAAACAAGCTGAACTGTAACAACTTAGAGTCAGCTGGGGTTTCTGTACTGAATCTGGAAAGTTTAGTTAGATAGTTAGTTAGTTAGTTAGTTACTTAGATAGATAGATAGATAGATAGATAGATAGATAGATAGATAGACAGACAGACAGACAGACAGACAGACAGACAGACAGATAGATAGATAGATAGATAGATAGATAGATAGATAGATAGATAGATAGATAGATAGATACTTTATTTCGAACAAAAAAGTAAAAAAACAAAAACAATCTTGTAGATTGTGAACACATATTGTGAACATTATGTCTAAAATTGCTGATCACAGTAAACATGTAACAACTAAAATCTGCTTCTGTTATGACTAGTTTACTTGTACTTAAATGGGATAAACACTGCATGCAAGTCTGTAACCATAAATCAATGATGTGCATTTGTCAGATGTCAGATAAATATGAAGGATTTGTGTAGCTGAATAATGTCTGAAAATAAAAATCACATTAAATTACGTTTTGCCTATTTTTCTTTCTATGAACGGCTCACAACACTATAAAGACTTTAGCTCAGATCTCTTTTGCTTTGGCCCAGCAGTCAAGCACAATACCTGGAGAGACAGAAGGGAATTTATTGGAAATTGCATTTAAAATCAAACAGGCTGTTCATCAGCTGATCAAAAGTTTAAGACCAGAACACCCCCCCCCACCGCCAAAAAAAACAACAACCCAGAACTAAAAGTTTCAAAAAAGGACTCAGTAGTGAGTAGCCCCACCATTTTTGTTGATCACTTCAAAAATTTGTTTAGGCACGCTTGATGGGAGTGTTTCCAGGAGGCAGTGGGATGGAACTGTCAGTCTGAAGGTTTTAAACTCCAAACCTCTGCTGTGACAAAGTGTTATTCTGTCCACATGTATAATGTCTGTGACCTCAGTCATCTACTTTGATTGATGATTTGTCCTTTCATGGTAATGAAAAATGCACACTCAGCTGTTGCTTTGCTGTTAAATGCATTAATCTGAGGACAATTAAATACAAACTACCCACCTATACCTTGTAATATAGACTATTCCAAATAATTTGAAGAAATAGCAGAGTTTTTCATTGAATGGAGAAAAAGCACCAGGGCGTGGGTTTATGAAAATATCCAGTAGGATTTGTTATGTCCACAAACCTGGGAATGACCACGGACGAATGAGCTGTGCTGGAACTGAACTTTATTATAGTAAACGTAAATGGAACAATACATGCAAATGAGCACTCCGCTCCTATCTGTCCTCGTAGAGAGAGAATCAGCAAAGAGACCATAAGATGGCCAACTCCTCCCATATATGGGTTGGCGTGATGATGGTACAAGCCAGCTACATCATCACGCCGCTCTCTGTTATAAAACCCTTTGTAACATTCACCCCCCCACCCACCCTTTGGGAAAAAAACACAGAACACTTTAATAATTATAACCCTCCCCAATTTGGCATAAACAACAATCCCAACATTGCTAACTAGGGTTAAAAACCACTTGCGCTCCGTTGTTCCGCGGGCGGGCAAGTCTCTGCGTCCTATGACGCACGAGGGCGCACGAGAGCGCGCTTGTGCGCCCTCGAGCGCATGACGCATGATAAGGATATTGATGGTGATGGTGTAGGTGGTGTGCCCTCCAAGCGCCACTGAAAAAAAAATCTGCAAACACAGCCGCGAACAGATTAGTTCATCTGATTGACCTCTCATTCGACTAATAAGAGCCTTGAATTGGGTTTCTGAAACCTTGAGGAGCCAATGAATGAAAATCTAGGAAGGAGGACCCGCCTACTGTGAACGCAGGAGCCAATTGAAGCACAGAAATTCAGGCTGGGTGAAGCGATATTTACTGCTGCAGAAGGACTCTGTACGAATCTACTACAGACCCAGGCTCACCCAGCAGCATGGAGAACACCCACAAGTGGGACCTGCACTCATTCCAGCAGAATAGACGGAGGCCGATGACAAAAGTCGTAAATCATTCGCCAAAACGGCAATAATGGAATTATGTTGATCGGGATCCACGAGCGGAGTAGCGTCGCGTTTGTCTGACAATGGGGGAAGAGCTGTTCGCCGCGACTCTGCTGCTTTGAAGAGGTAAGGTGTTATAAGCTAAATTATTAATTATCCCTGAAAACTGTAATCCAAAAATGACTTTTGACCGATCGGTAAATTACAACTGTACTGCGCACGAAGTACGTGCGCCGCGATAAACGGTTCATTTGCCGTGTTCGGACCGTGAACGCCCCCCCCCCCCCGCTGCAGAAGAGGAGCGGGGGGGGGGCACGGTCCGAACGCCCCCCGGTCCGCGGGAGGAAGCATATCAGTCTATTCCATCATGTAGCGATGGCCCTCTTCTGTAGCGGGGGGGGGGGGGGCGTTCACGGTCCGTTCACGGTTCCCCCACACACACACACACACACAGTAGCGAGGGGGGGGGAGCCGCTGTGAAAGCATGCAAGGAGTGTAATCCGTCATGTAGAGGGCCGAATTTGGTCCTTGGTAGCGGGGGGGGGGAACGACCCCCCGCCCACACACACACACACACAGACACAGCCCTGAGTGTGACCTTTCATTAGAGCCTAAAATGAAGATTCTACATTGAATTATTCAAAAGTTACAGACGTTTTTCCAAACTGTGCCATTTGGCACAATTTGGCACAGTTCCAAAACGCCTGGGAACAGCCTGAGAACAAAGCTGTGTAAAATATTCATTTTTTGTGGTATTGTTACCAAATTTGGATCTCAGCTGGATAACACATGGTTCTACATTTCTGTTGCATTTTCCAGCCGGATCGGACAGCTGTGTGTTATTTACAAGCATTTGTATCCAAAAAAACACTGTCCAATTTTTTTTTCTTCAAGTTCAGTATGTTTAGATGACTGTAACTCAGTGGCCGGAGCACATAGAGAGATTATGTTTTTTTTGCCAAAAAATTCAAAGTGTTTTCTTTTAAATGAGACCAACCCCATGAAGATGCTGCAAAGGGTTGAATAACAGCTTTCGATTTACTTTGGGCACGTTATTTTTTGGCATTTTTAGGAAAATTGCCCGGAGTGCAAGTGGTTAATGGGTGGACTGCTGCTCAACCCACCTGGTTGCTGAGTGGATTATTCTGCCACTTGTTTTGCCAGTCGTGCTCCTAACTAAACAGTTCTTTTTCTGACAGTCTTCCATGGAGAAGGCGGTTCTGCTGGAAGGACCTTGTAGCAGGCCCGCAGTGGACATGCCCCTGGAGATGTTGGGTCCCCCGGACTGGAACCAATCTTCATAATGCTGTGGCCCAGGTCCCATGCTGCACCAACAGACTCCTGCGAAGCCTCGCTGTCTGGAGCAACCACTTGAATGAGCCGGAGATGGTTTACATGACGTACCAAACCATCCGTCAATCTGAAGCATGCTGGTTCCAGCTGCACCATGATCCTCAAGGGCATCCGCAGTCTCGTACAATGTGACTTTGCTGGCTGCAGGCCCGGTCGCTCATCCGTGCATACTCGCACCCAGTCCATCACTTGAAGAGGCGCTTTGCTTGGTCTCACATGCCATTGAGATCACGGTGGTGCTATGTTTACTTCCATCATTATCATGTTGGTCACGGACTCTTCACCCAATGCTACTGCAGCTGTCTCTGGAGGCCAAAGCAGGTTGTGGGTCCTGAAGGCATCTGGTGTCTCTCCTGTGTCACTTACCGTCGCAGACTCTTCCTCCTTCGGCTCAGCCGTGGATCTCATAGACTGGTGCTGAGCGAGGATACTGAAGCAGTCCAGTTCCTCTTCTACCTTGCCTGATGTATGTGGTTGTGCTGTGTCACCATCATCACAGATAACATCCGTGCTGGGCCGTTGTGTCTAGGGGTTCTCTGTGTGCGTGGGGTCCCTCTTCTGCAGCTCCGCAGCGGCACCCGTAGTCTCATGCTGGGCGAGGATCTGAGGCGAGCCCGACCACTGCCCCCCCCCCCCCCCCCCCGGGCAATGCTCCTCCTGCACACACATGATGGCTGTAATCTCGTTCCCCCCAACGTCATCATCACTGGTGTGTACTGTGTCTCAGTCACGCGTACAAAAATAACCAGCGCAAAACCCAGCTTAAACAAGCCACTTGTATTCGTATTCAGATTTATCAGTACACCACCCACGGTACGGTACAGATGCGTACCGAGGTATGACAAGGACTATATTGAGTGACGGGACAGAAAGTGTAGCTGTCATATCACGCCCCCTCCTCCTCTCAGTTTCACCGTCTTCGACTGCCTGTCAGTGGACTTCTGCAGCGTTCCACCCTGGTGAAGAATAACTGAAATTGGGCAAGTTCTAAACACAACACCGGTAAGGCTAGTGAGTTTTTAGTGAGTAAAGTTAGCGCCTCTTATTTTCATTGAGCGACTGTCTTAGCTTTAGAAAACTGATTAAACTGTTAGCATGTGCTAACATTACCTGTCGAACAATAATCTCCCTTGAAGGATGTTCGCTGACAGCTGAGCTGTTTCAGTTCTGCTGGTAACATGTTAACTGCAGTAAATGAGTGAATTACATGAATAGCTTACTCTTTTTCATCTCCTCTATTATTGTCGCGGTAATAAGCCCTCATTCTGAATATTTGTGCATCTCAGGAAATTAGAATACTGTGGAGGACCCATGCTGTAGAGTTCAGTAGTTTTCCTCTCAGACTGAGAGAGCATGGAGATCAAAGGGCTGGGGGGTAAGAGGAATTGTCTTGGGGGAGTGAATGATGAATGCAGGACCTCAGGTAGCAGGGAGGTGTGAGTTTTGGGATATAAACGAGAGAGTCCCTGCTACAAATGTTTACTAACTAACTAACTAACCTGCACTTATATAGCGCTTTTCTAGTGTTCTGATTCTGGAAGATGTGAGAGTGAAATAAAGTTTGTCTGCTAGGAAAGCTCGGTCTGGTTATTTCATCTCCACAATACCATGATTTCTAATTTAATTCAACAAAAGATAACCATAATTATCACAAATAAATTAAAACAGTTTAAATATTTCACTGTATGTTTAGTGAAGACTCACATTCCTCTACTGTAACTTAAAAGCATTTGTAAACTGTTATTTTGGAATGGAAAACCTTTTAATTTTCATCTGAAGCCTAATTATTAAACTTTTAAACTTCTAGACTCAGCAAGGTTTCAAAGGGGATGGACTAGTTTATTATTTTCTTTTTGACTTTAATGGAATTGAATATTATTACTCCAGTTTGTTTTGAAGAGTAGAGTTACAACAGCCCTGTATGGTACAGTAGAAGCTAATATTTGAGTTTTATTTCTTTAATTCAATTCAATTCAACGTTATTTATATAGCGCCATTTCACAACAACAGTCATCTCATAGCACTTTTAACTGTAGGGGAAACCCCCACAATTGCAGAAAGACCCCAGCAATCAGGCGATCCCCTATGAGCAAGCACTTGGTGACGGTGGAGAGGAAAAACTCCCTTTTAACAGGAAGAAACCTCCAGCAGAACCAGGCTCAGGGAGGAGCAGTCATCTGCTGTGACTGGCTGGAGGGTGAGGGGATAGCGAAGATGAAAAGAACAGACATATAGAGAGCAAACAGCATGATGGGGACTCAATCTATGGGAGAGAACAAACAGGTGTTAATGACCAGCAAAAAAAAAAAAATTTCATTGAGAGTGAAGAAAGGAGTGAAGCCCAGTGCATTATTGCAGGTCCCCCAGCTGTCTAAACCTAATAGCAACATAACTAAGGGAGGGTTCAGAAACACATGATCCCTTCCTAATTGTAGCCAATATCAAAAAGGAAGATTTTAACCCTATTCTTAAAAACAGAGATCGAGTCTGACTCCCGAATCCAGATTGGCAGCTGGTTCCACAAGAGAGGCGCTTGATAACTAAAGGCTCTGCCCCCATTGTACATGTGGAGATTCTAGGTATTACAAGTAATCCAGCATTTTGGGAGCATAGTGCTCTGTTAGGATAACAGGGTAATATCAGATCTTTTAAATAAAAAGGGGTCTGATTGTTTAGAGGTCTGAAAGTGAGAAGAAGGATTTTAAACTTAACTCTAAACTCTATGGGAAGCCAATGTGTCATGGGCCGAGCGCATACTCTGTCCGCGCTCGGGTTGTCCGGTAGTTCCCCATTCTCTTCTCAGGTGAGGGCCATCATCAATGGTAGGTTGCAGCCAGAAGGAGACGCCGGTCACCGTGAGTTTGTTTATAGGCTTGTTGTTTTTCCCAGTTTTCCGTGTACCGGCGTGTTGGAGATGGCGTCGCCGGGAGAGGACCATTCTTTAGACTTGGGTTACAGACTGATCGTATTCCTGATAGATCTACATGGCCTGTTCTCCAACGCTCGCAGCGGCATCACTCCCGACGACACATGCTGGTACTTGGACCTCGCAGAGGTGGCTATTTCCCACAATCCTCACCCACGCCAACCACGCCGAAGTACGAAAGAGGGTGGCAGAGATTACGGCTCTCCAGGAGAGGACCCGTGGACCGGAGGGGAACTCCGGCGGGAAGCCAAGGGTGAGGCATACCCGTTCCTTGCCTCGGGATCCAGTTCCTGTCACCCATCCAGCCCAGGAGTCCACGTCACCCAAGGATCATTCCCAGTGGAGGATGATGTCAGCCGGGATTCCCTTAGAGGAGACGCAGTGGATTGCTGTCATCCTCCAGGAACATGTGGCTGCGGCTCGCTCTGCTTCCCATCCATCTGAAATCATAATGTCACGCCGCGCCATTCATCAGCGGCGCCACCTGCTCACGCACCTGACAATCATCAGCGGCGAGGGATAAAGGCCGTCTCGCCCGGAGGCTCGGCCTGAAGCCGTCAGACTTCGTCCCTCACCGTTGTGAGCATACCTCTCTTCAGCATCACCATTTTGGTAAGAAGATCGCTTACCTGTCTTCTTCAGTCTTCTCCCCTGTGCACAGGTGGATTCCCCAGCGGCGGACATCTCCTCTCCATCGCCCAATCCTCGCTGCTGTACGGAGCTCTCCAGGTGGCTGTCTTCCGGGCTTCGCCCCCTTGTTGTGCCAGCTGTCCTGACCCACCAAGTAAGTCCTTCTCTCGCCATAAATCCCTCCTGTGTTGGTGTATGCCCGTCACCCTCTCCCTGTGCTCTCTCCATAGGGTTGCTCGGCTGTACGGTCACCTGCCTCTGTGCCTGGAGCAGACACCATCACCAACACATTTACTTCCCGCAGACACGCACTCATTCACCCCTGCTGTTAATAAACTCTTTGAACTACTCTAAGCCTGTGTGTGTGCGTCTCCTGAGCCGTGCATTATGTCAGTACGGCTTCAGCAGAGCGGCTCGGCGGACGGCGGGCTTGCACACCGGCTTACCACTCTCGAGGCTAGAGTGGATCAAATTGCTTATCAACAGCAGGTCATCCTGAATCAATTGGTAATTATCACTGGCCGATTGGACCGCCTGGACCCCCAGCAGCCGTTCCCCCCGGCTCCTCAGGGTGGCGCAGCTCCTGCTGTTCCGGTGGCCGTCCAGCCAGCTCCAGTGGCACCGGCCCGACACACACCAATTCCGACCCCCGCCCGCTTTAGCGGAAAGCTCGGCGGAGCGCGGGGGTTTGTGATGCAGTGCGAGTCTGTGTTTGACCGTGTGCCCGGAGACTTTCCCTCAGATCACAGCCGAATCGGCTACATAGGGAACCTCCTGGAGGGGCGCGCTTTAACTTGGGCCTACGCTATTATGGCGAGACCCAGTTATGCCACCCTCACCTATGCCGAGTTCGTGAGGCGCTTCCTGGAGGTGTTTGATCACTCCCGTTCCGAGGCGGTCCAGGTCGATCGGCTTCTCGCTCTCCAGCAGGGAAACCGGTCGGCTGCGGATTATGCCATCGAATACCGGGTAGCGGCGGAGGAACTGGGCTGGGAGGAGCGCTCCCTCTGTGGCCTGTTTCTCCGCAGCCTCAATAGTGATCTGAGGGATGAACTGGCTGGACGGGATATCCCCGGAACGTTAGCGGAGCTAACCTCATTGGCAATCAGCTTGGACAACAGGCTGCGCGAGCGCTCCTCAGGACGGAAGCCGTCTGCTTCTCGCCCTCGAGGAGTCCCGCTACGCCTGCCCCAAGCTCGCCCCCTGGCGACGCCGCCACCATCGTGCCCCGAGGAGTCGGAGCCGATGGTGACGGGCTGGGCAAAGCTCTCCTCGGCAGAGAGACAGCGCCGCCGTGAGTTGGGTCTCTGCATGTATTGCGGAGACAGTCAACACACGGTAGAGCTTTGCCCACAAAAGCCAAACGGCGGGGTCCGCGAGTCACTGTAGGGGGCCTCGCGGACGTCAATCGGCAAAGTCCCCTCACTCAATTAAAGCTGCCCATCCGTTTTTGCCACAATCCCACTGGGCACCTCACCCACGCACTGGTGGATTCGGGCGCAGAGGGCAGCTTCATTTCACAAGGCCTGGCAACCCGATTGGGCATCCGCTGTCAGGCATTAAAACACCCCATCTCCCTGGTCCATCTCTCCCGTGCCTCCCTTGGGAGAGTTTCTCACCAAACCATGCCTGTCCCAGTCATCATCTCAGGGAACCACCGGGAGGAGATAGTATTTTACGTCCTGCCCAACTCTGTGTCGCCCGTCATCCTGGGGTATCCCTGGCTACGCCTCCACAACCCTGTCCTGGACTGGAGGTCCGCTGGGGTATCGGCATGGAGTACCTTCTGTATGGGCACCTGCCTTCAGTCCGCTGCCTGCTCCCCGTCCGCGGCTCCCCCTGTGGCGGATACAGCACCTCCGGACCTGTCACTGGTGCCTCCAGAATTTCACGACCTGGGTATGGTATTTAGTAAATCGAAAGCTATGTCTCTTCCCCCGCATCGACCATATGACTGTGCCATCAATCTCCGCCAGGGGGCTCCCCTGCCATCTGGTCGGCTCTACAGCCTGTCGGCGCCGGAGAGGGAGACAATGAATACGTACCTAAAGGAATCACTGAGCGCTGGGATTATTCGCCCATCGTCGTCTCCCGTGGGGGCAGGGTTTTTCTTTGTCGGGAAAAAGGACGGTTCCCTCCGTCCCTGCATAGACTACCGAGCGCTTAATGACATCACTGAGAGGGACCGTTACACCCTGCCCCTCATGGACACTGCTTTCCACTCCCTCCAGGGGGCGACCTGGTTTACCAAGCTGGATCTACGCAGCGCTTACCACCTCGTCCGGATCCGGGAGGGAGATGAATGAAAAACAGCCTTCCGTACCCTGAACGGCCACTTTGAGTATCTCGTCATGCCGTTCGGGTTGACCAACGCTCCTGCCGTCTTTCAGCGCCTCATCAATGACGTCCTCCGGGATTTCATCGGCCTTTTTGTGTTCGTCTACCTGGATGACATCCTTATCTTCTCCAGGTCCAGGGACGAGCACCAGGTCCATGTGAGGCGGGTCCTCCAAAGACTGCTGGAGAATCGTCTGTACGTGAAGGCTGAGAAATGCGAATTCTACGCTAGGACCACATCCTTCCTGGGATTCATCATCGCTCAAGATCAGGTGCTCCCAGACCCAGAGAAGGTGAAGGCGGTGGTGGAGTGGCCTACTCCCGCATCCCGGAAGCAGGTGCAACAGTTTGTTGGCTTCGCCAATTTTTACCGCCGCTTTGTCCCAAATTTCAGCTCGATCGTCGGACCGCTGACCCGCCTCACGTCCCCGAAGGTCCCGTTCCGGTGGACTGAAGAGGTCGCTGCTGCCTTTAGGGCGCTGAAGGCGGAGTTCTCCTCCTCCCGGGTCCTTCGCCAGGTCGACCCCGCGCTGCAGTGCATTGTGGAGGTGGACGCATCGGACACGGGAGTGGGAGCAGTGTTATCCCAGCGGTCACCTGACGATGGCGCCAAACGGCCGTGCACCTTCTTCTCCCGGCGCCTGTCCCCGGCGGAGAGAAACTACGATGTGGGGGACAGAGAGCTCCTGGCCATTAAACTCGCCTTACAGGAGTGGCGCCACTGGCTAGAGGGGGCGGACCTGCCGTTTGTGGTCCTGACGGACCACAAGAACTTAGAGTACTTACGATCTGCCAAGCGCCTGAATGCCCGCCAGGCGCGCTGGTCTTTGTTCTTCGCCAGGTTCCGCTTCTCAATCACCTTCAGGCCGGGCTCCAAAAACGGCCTGCCTGACGCCCTCTCTAGGCAGTTCACCCCCGTGGAGGCTGAGGAGACGCCCCACACTATCCTGCCCAGGTCGTGCATCCTCGGTGCCATCTCTTGGGACATTGAAGACAGGATCCGGAAGGCGCAGGAGGTGGAACCTGATCCTGGCGGCGGACCGGAGGGAAGACTGTTCGTCCCATCTGCGGTCCGAGGAGAGGTCATCCACTGGCTCCACACCTCCCGGCTCACCTGTCATCCCGGCACCTCTCGGATGATCAGCCTCCTCCAACGGTCCTTTTGGTGGCCAGGCCTGCGGAGGGATGCGGCCCGCTATGCCCGGGCTTGCCCAATCTGTGCCACCAGCAAGTCGGGAAATGCCCCCCCAGCGGGTCTGCTCCAGCCTCTGCCCTTCCCCGGCAGGCCCTGGTCGCACATCGCACTGGATTTCGTCACCGGACTCCCCGTTTCCAACTCCTTTGACACCGTCCTGACCATCGTGGACCGTTTCTCCAAGGCGGCGCACTTCATCCCCCTGCGAGGTCTCCCTACTGCCCTGGAGACGGCGGGCCTCCTCGTCCAACACGTGGTCAGGCTGCACAGGATTCCGGTGGACGTGGTCTCGGACCGGGGCCCCCAATTTTCTTCCGAGGTTTGGAGATCTTTTTGTAACGCCATCGGAGCCAAGGTGAGCCTCTCCTCCGGCCATCACCCCCAGTCTAACGGGCAGTGTGAGAGGACCAATCAGGAGCTGGAGGCTGCGCTCCGCTGTGTTACTAGATCCAAGTCGACGTCCTGGAGCAACCATCTCGCCTGGGTGGAGTATGCCCACAACACCGCCCGCTCTTCTGCAACGGGGATGTCCCCCTTCAAGGCGTCCCTGGGTTACGACCCCCCGCTGTTTCCAGCGCAGGAGAACGAGGTAACTGTCCCCTCTGTTAGGGCGCACCTTAGGCAGTTCCGCTCCACCTGGGCTGCCGCGCGTCATGCGCTTTTACGCACAGCGGAGCGCAACAGGACCGTGGCGGACCGGCACAGAAGACCTGCCCCGGCGTACAGGGTTGGGCAACTCGTGTATGTGTCTACCCAGGACGTCACATTAAAGGGCGAGAGGAGGAAGCTGGCACAGCGATTCATGGGTCCCTTTCCCATCACCCGGATCATCAACCCGGTGGCTGTGCGCATGGCTATTCCCCCCTCCCTCCGCATCCATCCCACTTTCCATGTGTCGAGGGTGAAACTGGCAGTCACTGACCCCCTTTGCCCTCCTCCTGCAGCGCAACCCGCACCCCGGATGATTGGTGGCCATCCGGCCTGGTCCGTCTCCTCCATCCTGGACTCCCGGCGCCGAGGTCGTGGGTTGCAATACTTGGTGGACTGGGAGGGCTATGGGCCCGAGCATCGACAATGGGTGCCCCCGTCATTTGTGTTGGACCCATCGCTCATCGCGGACTTCCACCGAGCGCACCCGGATAAGCCATCGCCAGGAGGCGCTGCTAGAGGGGGGAGTACTGTCACGCCGCGCCATTCATCAGCGGCGCCACCTGCTCACGCACCTGACAATCATCAGCGGCGAGGGATAAAGGCCGTCTCGCCCGGAGGCTCGGCCTGAAGCCGTCAGACTTCGTCCCTCACCGTTGTGAGCATACCTCTCTTCAGCATCACCATTTTGGTAAGAAGATCGCTTACCTGTCTTCTTCAGTCTTCTCCCCTGTGCACAAGTGGATTCCCCAGCGGCGGACATCTCCTCTCCATCGCCCAATCCTCGCTGCTGTACGGAGCTCTCCAGGTGGCTGTCTTCCGGGCTTCGCCCCCTTGTTGTGCCAGCTGTCCTGACCCACCAAGTAAGTCCTTCTCTCGCCATAAATCCCTCCTGTGTTGGTGTATGCCCGTCACCCTCTCCCTGTGCTCTCTCCATAGGGTTGCTCGGCTGTACGGTCACCTGCCTCTGTGCCTGGAGCAGACACCATCACCAACACATTTACTTCCCGCAGACACGCACTCATTCACCCCTGCTGTTAATAAACTCTTTGAACTACTCTAAGCCTGTGTGTGTGCATCTCCTGAGCCGTGCATTATGTCACATAAGGCATGTGACGGCGGCGGTTCGGCTGGTGGAGATCAATCCGAAACTCCATAATTATCCCGAGTACACCGAATTGCTGGCCTCTGTCTCCGCGCAGCAGAGGCGGTTTCCTGACCTAACCTTCGCTGCACCCTCTGCCAGTAAATGTCGTCACAAAGCCCGTGGTAAGCCTCAGCGAGAACCCCGTCCGGATCCAGTTCCGGGTCGCCAAAGGAACTCTGCCTCCCAGCCAGCTGTTGCTCTTGCGTCACGACAGGTGGAAAATACAGCAGCCTCCGCCTCTGGGTCATCTGTCCCTGCTGTTCCGTCAGCCCCTCGTTCCTGGATCGCCTTGGCTGTTTCTCCCTCCTCCTCGATGCTCCCCTCAGCTGCTGTGAGCTCCATGAGTCCTGCTCCGGCGGTGCCAATCAACGATCCTGTGCGAACGGCTCCTCCTCGTCTTCCCGGGGGGTCCTCCGTCACCATCCAGCGGGAGAAGGGAAGAACCAAGTCCACTGCAGCAGCTTCCATCGGCCCTCAGAGGAGCAGGCAAGTGTCTTTTCATTCTTTTCCTTCACTGGGTGAATTGCCTTGTCTGACCCCTGGGGGTGGAGTTCAGGGTTCACAGTCCCCTGAGCTCCCTCCACCTTCTGCAGTGATTAAGTATGAAACTGCTACCTTTGTGTCTCCCTCCCCTGAGCGTTCCTCGGGGCCAGTATTACACCGCTGGACGAGGAGGGAGCCTGCGGGCCTGGAGAACCTGGTTCCAGCCCCACAGCCATGACATGGGCAGAGGAGGAGGGCAGACTGCAAATTGGAGCTGGCGCCGACAAGCAAGCGTCCACGGGTCTCCACGGAGGGACAGTCCAACCCGGCAGGTCACGAATCCCCTGCCACCACGCCGTGCGGGCCCTCGGAGTGGACGTCAGCGTCAGGGAATCCCCGGACTGTGGACACCATCATGCCGGCTACGGAGCCTGCCGCATTTGAGTGGGAGCCAGAACTGGACCTTCAGCGCAGTGAACCTGGATCGATGGAGTCCTGGGCTGCGGTGGAGCCCGAGATCAGGTGAGTGCTCTATTTTGTCTTCCTTTTCTCTATCCTGGAGCATTTTTGCCTGTCTCTCGGGGAGACGAGCCAGGCGCAGCCATCTGCTGCGTCTGAGCTTGTCTCACTGGGTTCTGCCACTGCCAGTGATTCTGATCCCGGTTTTCTTCTCTCAGAATCAGAATCAGAATAAAGTTTATTGCCAAGTACATTTACAAGTAAACAACAGGTAAACATACGAGGAATTTGACTTGACATTGGAAAGCGCCTGATAGGCGAATCCCAATGACGCGACAAGCCATGAAGGCGCCTGTCAACAGAGGAGAATAGAGGGCAAAGGTCAGAAACAAAACAATAGGTAGAGAGAAAAAAACATAGTTATGCGGCGGATGATAAAAAATAAGCAGCGATGCTGTGGTTTTAAGCAGGTTTTATTAATCATACCGCCGTCACGAGCTCCGCTCCTGGTGCCATGCATGCGCGCTGGGAGCGAGCCCAAGCAGCTCTCAGAGGAGGAGGACACAAGGTCTGTGTCCTGCAGCAGCAGTTGCAGAATCAGAATGAGAGGAGTTTGCGTTACAGAGTTGCAGCATATATACCCAACTACAACAATACATCAAAGAGCAGATTCACAGCAGTTGGTACAATCAAAGGGACTGCAGAACAGGCATGAGATATTTGCATTTGAAAGACCTACATAACAATAGGCAGATTTGCTAGCCTCTGCTCCAGGTGTAGGACAAAGAGGTTACCAGGCACATCTACATATTGATCTCAGCCTCTAGGTCACAGTAAGGACAGGACGCATGAACACTATACATGAATGGCACATTGCATCACAATACATGAATGGCACATTGCATCACGATACATGAATGGCACATTACATCACAGTACATGAATGGCACATTACATCTCAGTAGTGCAGCGGGAAAAACCAAGAGAAGAGAGCTGACTGTCTTGTGTGTTGTGGGGGGGTTGAATCAACCCGCCACACGCTCCCCCCCAGAGGGCACGGCAGGGGGCCGAGACCTCGATAATCCATCTATGGGAGCAAGCTGTGGGAGAAGCTCGCTGCAGGCGGAGGGGGAGGGAGGGGAGGGGTAGTAAGTGCCGGCAGGGGCGGTGAAATCGTCCGAGCCGCGCAAAAATTGCTTGCTGCTTCGCGACGTCGAGGGGCTGTCCCATTGCGCGTGCGGAGATCACAAGAAGAAAAATTTGTCTCTGACTCCTCTCGTGGCCATGAAGAAAAGCAGAAGCGGCTGTAAGAAAAAAAATAAAAGCAGGGGGACTGGCGTGTTGACTTTAGGGCAGGCGCAACTCTAAAGCCTCGGGAACCGCAGACAGCTGAATTCCCCTTGTGTGCCGTGGCTAAGACCATAAAATCCAGTGAGCAAGCTGTGGGCCTCAGGTGTACAAGCAAGCCTGAAGGGCCAGTGTGCAGCAGAAGGAAGGCGGTCAGTGAAGCCGTTATTGTCCCGTGCGTGGTGTGCCGTCCTCGTAACTCCCCAGTGCGCGCGCGGGGGTTCCGTGCGTGGGTGGGCCGCTGGAGTGGCAAGTCAGGGTCCAGAATCTTGGTGGAGATCGGCGCAGACGGCGCCGATAATATCCAGGTTGAGCTGTGGCTGCAAATTGGCCATGGTGCGTTGGAGCGGTGAGAGGAAATAGACGATCTTTTGTCCCTCAGGCTCGTGCAGATGCGTTGGAGCGGTGGGAGGGAATAGACGATCTTTGTCACCGCTCGGCCGTGGTGCATTCAGGTCCACGTGTTGCGTTCTCCGCCGGCCATGGAGGACGCCGTCGTGGAGAGGGGACGAGGTGCCTGCGCTCACGTGTGGAGGAGCTGCGAGCGCGGCCGGTCCAGCATGGATGAGCAGATCTCAGACGTGCAGATCTCATCCTGAAGAACGGGTCACCAGTGCAGCTGTCCAGATCAGAAGGTTACTTTGCACAAAACGTGTGCATGTTCGGGGTAACCAGTGAAGGGTTCACTGGCAGCGTGTTCTTTTCTGCCTTCAGGTCATGGTGCGTTGGGGCGGCGAGAGGGAGGAGACGTCTTGTGTCCCTCGGCCGGTTCAGCGTGGATGTCCAGACCAGAAGGCTGCGTCGCACAAAGCGTGTGCGTCTTCGGGGTCACCAGTGCGGCGGATGATAAAAAATAAGCAGCGATGCTGTGGTTTTAAGCAGGTTTTATTAATCATACCGCCGTCACGAGCTCCACTCCTGGCGCCGTGCATGCGCGCCGGGAGCAAGCCCAAGCGGCTCTCAGAGGAGGAGGTCACAAGGTCTGTGTCCTGCAGCAGCAGTTGCAGAATCAGAATGAGAGGAGTTTGCGTTACAGAGTTGCAGCATATATAACCAACTACAACAATACATCAAAGAGCAGATTCACAGCAGTTGGTACGATCAAAGGGACTGCAGAACAGGCATGAGATATTTGCATCTGAAAGACCTACATAACAAAAGGCAGATTTGCTAGCCTCTGCTCCAGGTGTAGGACAAAGAGGTTACCAGGCACATCTACATATTGATCTCAGCCTCTAGGTCACAGTAAGGACAGGACGCATGAACACTATACATGAATGGCACATTACATCACAATACATGAATGGCACATTGCATCACGATACATGCATGGCACATTACATCACAATACATGAATGGCACATTACATCTCAGTAGTGCAGGGGGAAAAACCAAGAGAAGAGAGCTGACTGTCCTGTGTGTTGTGGGGGGGTTGAATCAACCCGCCACAGTTAATCAGAATAATGCTCATAAGTGAGCCGAATTATGATCACCAGAAAAAAAAACCCTCGATGCACAATTAGCAGACAATGTATCACACTTAACATACAGAAGCAGTAGAGAGCAGTGAATGATTGTTTTCGTCAGTATAATGAGTCAGTCATGTGTGTGTGTTGGATGCAGAGGTGGTAGTTATCAGTTGCTGGTGAAACAGCAGAGGTCTCTCTCTCAGCAGATGTTATGATTAGTGGGCTCCTCTGAGCCTTCTCCCAGGGTCACCGGTGACGAGCCTGGAGATTCTGGGTTCGTGTCTGGAGGTCATCCCTGGTGCTGCGCCGGCCCAGTCGGGGTCTGTCGCGGGTGCAACATTGACCCAGTCGGGGTCCGTCATGGGTGCAACATTTACCCAGTTGGGGTCCGTCGTGGGTGCAGCATTGACCCAATCGGGGTCCGTCGTGGGTGCAGCACGGTCCCGCTTGGGATCCAACGGAAGCGCAGCACCAGTCTGTGTGGGGTTTAGAGAACAAGCTGCAGATCCTCCGCTGATCGACGCCGGACTGGTCCCTCATCCTTTCTCCGTTCCTTTTTCCCTTCCATCGGGGGCCGCTGAGATTCCCCATTATCGGTTTGGCCCTCCCTCGCTATCCCTCTCTATAGGGAAGCCTTCTACGAGTTCTCTACTGCAATCCTGGTGGCTGGATGACGCGGGTCGGCCGCCTGTGAGATTCAGAACTCAGAACTCAGAAAAGATTTATTGCCAAGTACATTAACAGTAAACAACTGATAACATACGAGGGATTTGACTTGACACAGAAAACGACCTGCATTTCCGGTGACGCGGCAGCATCTGAAAAACGCGCCTGTCATCAGATGGGTACAGGATGCATAGGGAGGAAAAGGATAACACAATAGGAAAGAGCAAAAAACCATTGATTGTCAGAATACTGGTCATATATGATCAATATTATGATTACAAGAAAAAAAGCCCTCAATGCACAGTTAGCAGACAAGAATATACACAAGGACACAAAGAGAGCAGTGAGTGAGTGATCTTTTTCATCAGTTTTTGAGTCAGTGTGAGTGTAGTGTTGAGTGTAGGTGTTTGTATCAGTTAAGAACAACAAAGTCTCTTTGGCAGGAGATGTTTTGTCTTAGCTGCTGGCATTTGTCCTTGAGCCATGCAGCTGACTGTCTGTAGAGTCAATGCAGCTCAAATGTTTTGGAAACAAAAAACTGCAGATAATCTGGAGGACTTGTGTGAGGGGGTCAGATTAGTCGAATAGTACTGATCCCAGAGAAGAAACTTTATATTCTCTTACAGATTCAGTACATTAATCCTTCAGTGCTGGACATTGAATCCTTCATCCTCAGCGTGATCATGATGTAATCCATTTTCCTAGACAGTTCTCCATTTGCCGCTGTCAGAGTCCTCTCCATTTTTTCAATTTGATGGTTAAGCCTCGCCTGGCCAGCATTTTGATAGGCTATGTCCATCTTCATCAATTTACGGTACACCAGGACAATCCCAGATCCAATCAGAACGATCCCGATGACCATTAGTACGAAGATGTACAAATCTTCGACATCTTCGATGGAAAGATCAGACAGGCACAAGAGTTTCCAATTACTTGTGTCCCTCAAATAGCCCGCAGCAGCCGTTCCTGCGGGGCAAACAACCTCCCCCGGGGCACTTTTCCTTGTTGAAAAAATAGTGTGAATTGCGTTCAAAGCCCAGCTTATTAAATCCATAATTTCGTTCGATAATCAGCAGTAGAGACACGCAGACAGACGATAGCAAGCTGGGATCCAGTTAGTTAGAGGAGGAAGGAGATAAAAAGTCAGAGCTGGAGAGAAGGAAAAAGCGTCTGCTCTCTTTGAGAGGCGGAAGTGAAATGAGAGGTGGAAGTGAAAAGATTGCTTTGCCCGTTTGGCGTTCTGGGTCTGCCACCCGACAAACTGGACTTTTCGTTCGGCGACCTGGTCTGGCCGCCAGATGTACTGTTTCTCTGGGCCTGGGACTGGGGTAGGCCGCCTGAACTAATCCTTTTTTCCCTGCCAGTGTTCTGGATGCTGGATGCAGGAAGACCCCTCGAACTATTTGTTTTGGTGTTTTTGTGCTCTGCCTGTCGTCATCCCTGTGTTTTTTTTCCTCTCTCCTCTGAATTATTAGGGATGCTTTGTGTTTTTGTTATTTGGACTTATTGAACCAGTATTTTGCCACTCTTTAGCATGTGTTTTTTTTTTTCTCTCTCCTCTGGCTGAGAGTTGTTTCTTTGTTGCCTATGCCCGTTAATTGGACTTTATTGAACTGTGTATATCGCCGCCCTGTAGCGTGTGTTTTTTTTCTTCCTCCTCTCGCGTGCTGTTATGTATACGACTGTGAACTGTATTTATCGCTGCTCTGTAGCATGAGTTTTTTTTCTCCCTGGTATTATGGGGTATGCTGCATTTTTGTGCCTGTATTTGAGTTTCCTGTTTTCTCTGGGGGCTGTGAAGATTTTTTTTTTTTTTTTTGCCTGTGACTATATTGGACTGATTATGGTGTTCTGTTTGTAGCCATTTTGAGGTTTTTTTTTTTTCTGTGTCTTCTTCTCATGGGTTTTCTTTGGGTGCAGTGTATGTGCCTGTATTTTTTGCCTTCTGTATTTCTTACCATGTTCTGGTTGATGGAGCGTGTTTTTTTTTGTTTGTTTTTTTTTATTTATGAGGTTGGTTCTGATTAGACTTTTTCTTTTTTAAAGGGGCCACCATGTCTAGAGTCTGATGCAGAGAAGCTGTAACACTATCTACCATGCTATCAATTACAGAAGGAGCAAGCTGTCTATAGCTTGTTTCCGTTGTGTTGACACATGCCATAGAGGAAACAATCTGCATAAATTTAGTAACAACATCATCTGAGAGACATCTACTGTAGTAATATTTTTTCTTAGGAGCCAAATAGTCAGAAATAGTAAAATCAAAGGTTAACAGACAATAGTCTGACAGTACAGAGTAATGAGGAGACACTACCAGATTTTCTATTTCTATGCCATATGTCAGAACCAAGGTCCAACGTATGGTGGAGATAATGGGTAGAATTTCCTACTTTCTGAGAAAACCCCATCAAGTCTAATATTGAATTAAATGCCAAATTAAGGCAATCACTATCTACATCTACATGTATATTAAAGTCCCCTACTATAATTATTCTATCTGATTTCAGCACTAAATCAGCAAAGAATTATGCAAATTCGGATAAAAACTCTGAATAGGTTGATGGAGGACAATAAACTATGGCAAATAAAATTGGGTTTAGCCTAAAATTGCTAAAATGCCCAATACTGAGGACCAGGCCCTCAAAGGAATTATAACGTGTTTTTTGCTTTACATTAAATAGTAATCTGGAATGGTAAATTGTTGCTACTCCTCCTCCACGACCAGAACTTCTGGGATTTTGACAGTTTAAATAACCAGAGGGAGTTGATTCATTCAAACCAACATAATCCTCTTGCCCTAATCAAGTCTCTGTAAGGGATATTAAATCAATCTGATGATCAATTAACAGATCATGGACTAGCAGAGACTTGGGAGCTAGAGACCTAATATTTAACAAACTGCATTTAATTTTCAAATTATGAGGAGGAACAGAGGCAAAATCATTAAATTTAGAGGCTTCATTTTAATTTGAGTTTTACCAACTTTTTGTTTAATCACTTTGGGATGCTTATATATTATATTTTTATTTACTTTGGAGGGGGAAGACAATGATATTCTGATGGGGAAGACAGGGGCTAAGTTGAGGGGTAGCGGATGAAGAGGAGCTGCAGGGAGGCGTGTAAGACTGCAACTCTGCTTCCTGGTCCCAACTCTGAGTTGTCAGTGTTTTGGAAATTTGGATAAAAATGATGCCAGATGCTTCTTCCGGTTATGGCTGCCACGTAGGACGGACGTGTCTCGCTCTGCTCTGCTCCTGGAGAAAAAAAATCGGCAAATAACTCTCTCATTTGGGACAGAACGTATCCCAGCATTTGGGCGAGGATATGTCGGCGAAGCCTAAGGCTGGAAAACCAGGAAAAGGAAAAAGCGAGCCGCCGAAACAGTCCAAATTAACGGACTTTCAGGTCTGTGACGCAGCAAACAAGGCTCCATATATGGCGGAGGAGGCTGGCGGCGGTGCGATTTCTGCGGGGAATGGCGCAGATGCGCTGATGGCTGCCATGAGTTCAATGAGAGCGGACTTTTCCTCTAGATTTGATGGGATTATGACAGCGCTGGAAGGAATAAGAAAGGAATTGGGTGACTGTGTAGAACGAACGGCGCAGATGGAGCTCCGTCTCGCTAGTGCTGAAGATGACGTCACCCGTCTTCAATTAAAGGTGCGCACTTTGGAAAAAAAAAATAAATCTCTGGAAGATAATATTTTGGATTTGGAATCTCGGTCGAGACAGAATAATTTGAGGCTGGTGGGTCTTCCAGAGGAATCAGAAGGTCGGGACGTATGTTCCTTTCTGGAAAAGTGGATTCCGGAGGTGCTGGGCAGCGAGGAGTTGCAATCAGCAGTGGTTCTGGAAAAAGCACATCGTATTGGCCCACGGAGAGATAAGGGACCGCCGAGGACCTTAATTATGAAGTTTCTTAGCAACAGAGACAGGATGAAGATCTTCAACGCTGCACGTGCTAAAGGAGAGATTAAACACCAGGACCAGCAGGTGCGGTTCTACCCAGATTTGGCCACAGGAATCCAGCAATTGAGGAAGCAGTTTGATCCCGTACGTAAGGAGCTGCGCAACCTTGGGATTCGTCATGGTGTAATCTATCCTGCGAGACTGCTGACCACGTATGAGGGCAGAACCCACATCTTCAAGACCCCAGAGGAGGCGCAGGAGTTCATCAAGAAGATCAAAGAAGAAGAAGAGACTGGTGGGAGCTAAGCATGAACAAAATATAAGGTAGAATAATTAAGCATTTGCACAGGCATCTGACTGACTTGAAGTAAATAGTAAGTTTACAAAATATAGATTGTATTATATATTAAAAAACAAAACAAAAACAAAACAAACAAACAAAAAAAAAAACTATGATGTACAAAGTTGTTAAAAATTTTGGAGTTAAGTTGGAAAACTACAGAGGAGAGTTAATGTTACGTCATTAAAAGCAGTAGAGTTAGGGTGATTGGGAGGATGAAGAAGGAGTGGCTTAGGCTGTTCCCCGTGGGTGTGGAACAGTCGATGGCTATATCGGGAGACAGAATTTTTCTTTTGATTTTGGGGGGTTTGCCACAAGTGTGGGAAGGGGAAATTTGTTTGTGTGTAGTTTGTAGGATGAATGTTCAACCACTCATGTTTTTGCTTCTCTGTATGAGCATGTTTACACTGCAAGGTAATCCCAAACTCTCTATTGATCATGGACCAAAGTGTTAACCTTAATTTAACTTCATGGAATTGCAGAGGTCTACAAAATTTAAAAAAACTTAAACAAGTTATGAATAAAATAAAGGACATGGGTTCAAGAATTGTGTTTTTACAAGAAACTCATCTGATAGAGGAGGATGTTAAAAGAATTAGGAGTAGATGGCAGGGAAGTGTATTCACCTCTTCATTTTCATCCCGAGCCAGGGGAGTTATGACTCTCATACATAAATCAGTTCCTTTTCAAGTGAAAAATGTAATTGGAGACAAATTTGGAAGATATGTAATCATTCAAGGTTCTTTGCTATTAGAAAATATAAATCTTGTGAACTTATATGGTCCCAATATAGATGATCAGAAGTTCTTTGCTAATTTATTTCTCATCTTATCATCACTTACAGGGCAACATATAATAGCAGGGGATTTTAATTGTACATTGAATCCAGGTGTGGATAGATCAACAGGACTGGATTGTACGCACATTGGATGTAGGATGACTATTAATCATTTTATGAAAGAATTGAGATTGTTAGATATATGGAGAGAAATGAAACCACAAGTTAAAGCCTATTCTTGTTATTCCAGTACCTACAAGACATTCTCACGTATTGATTATTTTTTGATTTCCACAGAATTAAGGTCCAAGATTCAAAACTGCTTTTATGATAACATCGTGATCTCTGATCATGCACCCTGTTGTCTAATATATGTAGATAAAAAATTGACAAAGGAATCAGGTAGATGGCAATTTCAGCATAAATGGCTTCAGGATGAGGAATTTGTCAAGTATATAGAAAAACAGATAGACGAGTTCTTTGACATCAATACTACACAAACATCAGCATGTGTAAAGTGGGAGGCTTTCAAAGCTTTTATTAGGGGACATATTATTAGTTATACAGGATCAAAATCTAAGAAGACTCGAGAGGAGAGAGCTAAATTGGAACATAAAATAAAAAATCTTCAGGAAAAAGTGTATGCAGGAAGTGACCCAAGGTTGGAGAATGAATTACTGATTTTGAGAGCTGAATACGACAAAAAATCAGCGAATAGAGCTGCCTCGAGTCTTCTAAGATTGAAACAATCTTTTTATGAACAAGGTGAAAAATCGGGAAAATTATTAGCATGGCAGATTAAACAATTGGAAATTAAAACACCAATTACCAGTATTATAAGTAACGGACAGGTAGTTATAGATCCTTTAGAAATTAATAGAGCCTTTAGAGATTACTATGAAAAATTATATGATACCAAAAATGAACCTGATTTAACAAAACTAAATGGGTTTTTGAACGAACTATCTATACCGTGTATTCCAAATGAAAACAGGGAGATATTGGATTCTAAAATTAGTCAAGAAGAAGTTGGGCTAGCCATTGATAATATGAAATCAGGAAAAAGTGCAGGACCAGATGGTCTTCCAGTTGACCTTTATAAAAAATTTAAGAATAAATTAATAAAACCTTTTTTGGAAATGGTTTTAGAAGCATTTCAAAATAATAATTTACCATCATACATAAATAATGCCTTAATTATACTGCTGCCAAAACCAGGTAAGCCCTCTAATAAATGTGAAAATATGAGACCAATAAGCCTATTAAACGCCGACCTTAAGATAATCTGTAAAATTTTAGCAAGACGAATACAAGAAATTTTACCAAATATTATTAATCGAGATCAGAATGGCTTTATAAAGGGTAGACAAGGCTTCCATAATGTAAGAAGACTATTTAATATTATTTATTTTAATAAAGAAGCACCGGATACAGCTCTCCTATCATTGGACGCCGAAAAGGCCTTTGATAGAGTTGAATGGCCCTTTCTTTTTGAAGTCCTACAAAGGTTTGGACTTGGAAATAATTTCATAAAATGGGTTCAAATAATATACAATAATGCTACAGCAGAAATCCTAACAAATAACAATATTTCAAAACCAATAAAAATCAATAGAGGATGTCGACAAGGCTGTCCACTTTCACCTTTACTGTTTACTATGGCAATTGAACCTTTAGCGATAGCGATACGTTTACATTCACAAATATATGGAATTAAAGTTGGACCAACAGAACATAAAATCTCCCTGTACGCCGATGACATAATTTTGTTTATGTCGAATCTAAAAAAATCAATTCCAACCTTGTTGAATTTAATAAAGAATTTTGGGGAAATATCAGGATATAAAATAAATAAAACTAAATCTTCAATATTAATGCTAAATGAGACCCAGAGAAATTACACAGCCCCTGAGGTAAATCAATTCAATGTTGTAAATCAGTTTAAATATTTAGGAATCCAAATTATGCCTAAGCTAGAATCAGTCGCCAGTGTCAACTATGAAGCCTTAATGTCAGATATCAATGAGTTAACTCAGAGATGGATGTCACTACCAATGTCGATGATCGGGAGAATCAATATACTTAAAAGTAATATTTTACCTAAAATACTTTATTTTTTTCAATACATTCCCTTATCACCACCTTTAGATCTATTCTCAAGAATAAAAAAAAAGTTAGTGGAATTTATATGGAACAACAGGAGGGCTAGATTACGTTTGTCTTTATTATATTTACCATTTGATCGTGGAGGTCTGAAATGTCCAAATTTTATGTTGTATTATTGGTCGGCACAACTGAGGTCTATGACATATTATTTTTCATCAAATGATCTCCCTCACTGGACTGAAATGGAATCATACAATTTACCTTTACCTCTTCCCATATTCATATACTCAGATTCGGCAAAAAAATTACAAAAACAAGTTAAAAATCCATTTGTAAAGCATATGATCAAAATATGGTGTGAAGCTAAAAACTATTTAAAAGAACCACAGTTATTGTCACAATTTAGTCCAATATGGGGTAATCAATATTTTAAACCAGGGAGAGCGGACGCTGTATTTAAAGTATGGAATTTAAAAGGGATACAAAAGATTCAGGATTTATATTTGCCATGTGCAGACAACATAATGTCTTTTGAAGAGCTGAGGATCAAATTTAATCTCAATAGAACACATTTTTTTAAATATCTTCAACTTAGAAACTTTATTCGATCAAATCAAAATAAAGCTCTCACTCGACCTATTTATTCATCCTTGGAAAAAATGATGATGAAAGATAGTAAAAGAAAGGGTATTATTTCAGAGTTTTATAACTCATTGACACTATCTTCAAGTGAAAATTCACTGAAAAGATTAAACTACTGGAAAGAAGATCTGCAAATTGAAATTTCAGAGGAACAATGGGAATTGGCTTGTACAGAAGCTCAAACCAAATCAATAAATGCACGCCTTAAATTGATACATTTCAAATGGTTAATGCGGATGTATGTTACACCGGAGGAGTTAAATAGATATAACAAAAATATACCAGATACATGCACAAAATGCATGGAAAGTAAAGGAACCCTATTTCATTGTTTATGGGAATGTAGATTAATAAGAATGTTTTGGGAAGAGGTGAGGGTAACAATTGAAAAAATAATCTCAAAACAAATCATATTGAATCCTAAACTGTTTTTGTTGGGTCTGTACCCAGAAAAGCATAATTTTAATAAAAGTGAAAGAACATTCATAGACCTCAGTTTGCTTAATGCCAAAAAATGTATTGCACTATTATGGAAAAAGACTCATAGACCAGATGTGACTCAGTGGTTAAGACAGATGTTAACAAACCTTCCATTAGAAAGAATAACATATATACTAAAATCAAAGGAAATTGTGTTTGAGAATATATGGAGACCTTTTATTGATTATGTAAAAAATTTAAACATAACTCTTGAAGAAGAAGGTGAATGATGTGTGTGGACCTTGTAAATTCCAAACTGGTGAACATAATATGTATACTTATGTATTGGATTGTCTAGACTAAACAGAGGAGCATTGTTGAAGACTTGATTTTGTTGGTGGTTGTTAGTGTTTTTAGTGCATTTTTTTTTTTTTTTGTAGTACTTTAGTGTTAGTGTTTGATTGTTTGTATCATGTTTGTTAAAAAAAAAAAAAAAAGGTTCAATAAAGATATTGTGGAAAAAAAAAATGATGCCAGATTGTTAGATAAATGAGACACACCATCCAAAGTGGGATGGATGCCGTCTCATCTAGTAAGACCAGGTTTTCCCCAAAATGAGCTCCAATTGTCTATGTAGCCCTTGTTGTTTGCAGGACACCACACAGACAGACAGCGGTTGAAGGATGACAAGCGGCTAAACCTGTCATCATTGGTCAGATTGGGGAGGGGCCCAGAGAATACTACAGAGGCGGACATTGTTTTTGCAAAGTCACACAACGATTCCACGTTAAGTTTTGAGACTTCCGACTGCCGGAGACGGACGTCATTAATGCCGGTGTGGATAACAACTGTGGAGTATTTACATTTACTTTTAGCCAGCATTTTCAAATTTGACTCAATGTCGCCTGCTCTGGCCCCAGGAATGCATTTGACTATGGCCGCTGGAGTTTCTAGATTCATGTTTCTGACTACAGAGTCGCCAATGATCACAGTTTTTTCCTCAGCAGGTGTATCGTTGAGCGGGAAAAAACGATTAGAAACATGAACAGGTTGGTGGTTTACTGGGGCTTTGCGACTAGGCTTCCTTTTCACCGTCATCCACCCAGTCTCCTCGCTGCTGAAGAGGACCGGAGGACCGCTAGCAGGCCGCCCTAAGCTAGGGAGCTCCGCTGCAGCTAAGGGACGTCCTTCAAGATTAATTGGCGCAGACGGTGTTTCAGTACAGCGGAGCCGGGATTCCAAATCAGACAACCTCGCCTCGAGCACCTCAAAAAGACATTTATTACATTTACCATTATCACTAAAAGAGGCAGAGGTGTAGCTAAACATATGACAGAGAGAGCACACCAGAGAAGAAGGGGAAGGAGAGCTAGTAGCCATAGCTAGTGGCTAACCCGAAGCTAACAAAAACACTGATGAAAGGTGAACAGAAGGCTAAACAGGGTGATTAGGTGACACTGAGTGCGCACACAGGTGCAAGAGGCTTGATAAACAGAAGTGAGCACTAACGGTAGATGGAAAAAAGTGATTAAAATACAATTAAAGGCAAAATCCTCGGCAGAATGAGGACAGCAAACCACAGACAGCCAGCAACACAGGAAGTGATGATGCATTACCACAGGAACGTATCGTGGATTGACCAATGACCAATAAATTGACCAAAACAGGCTATCAAGCTCCTTTCCTGTGGAACCAGTTACCAATCTGGATTTGGGAGTCAGACTCTCTCTGTTTTTAAGAATAGGATAAAAACCTTCCTTTTCGATATAGCCTACAATTAGGGAGGGATTATGTGTCTCTAAACCCTCCCTTAGTTCTGCTGCTAATAGATTTAGACTGCCGGGGGACCTCCAATAATGTATTTGGCTTCACTCCTTTAATGTTTGCTCTCTATATGTCTGTTCTTTTCATCTTCTCTATCCCCTCACCCCCCAGCAAGTCACAGCAGATGATTGCCCCTCCCTGAGCCTGGTTCTGCTAGAGGTTTCTTCCTGTTTAAAGGGAGTTTTTCCTCTCCACCATCACCAAGTGCTTGCTCACAGGGGATTGCCTGATTTCTGGGGTCTTTCTGCAATTGTGGGGGTTTTCCCTACATTTGAAAGTGCTATGAGATGACTATTGTTGTGAAATGGCGCTATATAAATAAAGTTGAATTGAATTGAATTGAACTTTTGGGTTAAAAGAACAAACTTTAATGCCTGTTATTTAATTGTGTAGCTACAGACATTTTTCATCAAGCTGTTAAGTTCAAGTTTCCAACTCATGTTTCATGGGTTATTATTTTATTTACAGTAGCTAAGGGAACTTTTTATAAAGGCTGATCAAACTTCTATTGTTGCACTTGTCTGTATCGTTCATTTCCTTAAAAGAGAATTTATGTTTTGTCTACATTTTTATTTTGTTTATTTGAGAATACTTTATGTATTGGAGAATTTACTGCTGGAGTTTCCAGTTTTTTTTGTCAGTAAAGCTGTTCCAAAATAAGCAGTTTTATGTTTTGCATTTTGTTTCCTTACTGTTCCGAAAATGAACCGAACCGTGACCTTAAGACCAAGATACGTACCGAACCGTGATTTTAGGCATACCGTTATACCCCTAATCATGATTACGGTTCACTTTACAGTAGATAATGTGCCTCTGTCCATTAAAGGGATGGGCAGGAGCATGTTGGATTGGATTATCCCCAAAACACCTCTGAATAATAAGACCAGCCTCTTTGCACTTTTCACCATGTGTACAGACTGTTTTCCCAATGCTGTAATAACAAGATGGACTGGGCCACACACCTGATGAGTAGATAGACTGTCAAGATATGTTCCAAAATCATTTCAGTTGACACATTAAAGTAAGTCTATCTTTACAGACGTTTTTGCATTTGTCTGAAACTACTGCTCATATTGGGCTGGCATGACATTCCCTGGGATGATGTGGTGGTGTTTGTCATTCTCCTTTAAATTGATTACACAGTTAATCTGAGTTGGAGGTGTGAATCAAGAACAATATATATGCTATCCTCCCTGTTATTACTGAATTTTTACACCTGATGCAACACTCCAAATTTAACCTGGGTTTGGGACTGACACTAGGATTACACTGGCTTGTGCTTGCTCGCCATGCAACCTCCTGGCTGTGGGGCAGATGCTCTACCAACTAAGTCACCATTTCAGATCGCAACTATACACAACTGCTGTAGAGAAATGTTACTCTGATGTACAAGTGTACAGAGATTATTAAACTCCCAGGTTGCCTCTCATATGTTGTGACATTTTGATAACAGAACTGCAAAATATTTTAAAATTTAACAGCTCAGTGTTTAACTCGGCCATCTTTGCGTGAAAACCTTTTTTTTCCCACATAATTGGCCATAATTGGCCATAATTGTAGGATTTGCTGCCTATTATTGTCTGTTGTTATAGCAAAGTACAACAGATTAGCCCAAGCTGTTGCCTCAGCACATTGTGTCTCAGTGTACAGTTGAAGTAAACTGTTCTGGTAAAACAAAACTGCCAATGCTGATTTACTGTAAAAATAAAGGAGAGTCAGGTATGGAGTAACCTGTCCTGCAAGTGCAAACAATCAACACATACATGTACAGTACATCACACAGGCTGAACTGTGAGAGGAATATTATGCAACATTCTGCTTACTTTTAAAGTTTCTATTTAAACCTTAAAATTTTGCTTTTCACACCTAAAGACCTCTACACTGATCTGTTACAGAAATTGTACTTGCACATTTAACATTATCAGTAAATACTGAAGAAAAAAAAGATTTCACATAACATGTACACCATAAGCTAACATTTCTGTTCACAATTTAGTGAGTGTAGTGCTCTTGAATCATAGGTACTTTCCATTATCATTCCTTTTATTGTCATGGTGCGGTCCTCGTGGACTGCTAATGAGATGCTATAGGCTGCCGATGAGTTTGCATAATTTATTAATGAGAGACAAATTTCAAAACAATGAGCCACGAGGGGCAAAAACACAACTAAGGCTATGACAAGACACAGGATACGGAGTCCCAGGGAAAACACTTACTGTGGTGAATGAAAGTTTGACGAATGTTCAACGAGTGAACATCTGACGAGATTGCAGCGAGGAGTAAGCCTCAGCTGCTTCCTTAAATCCCCAAGACAACCCAATCAGTGGAGAGTGTACTTAGGAGAGATGCTGAACAGCTGTCATGACGTGACCCGGCTTTGACAGCCTGAAGCCCCGCCGTGACGCTGTCAGAATAAAAGCCCTGATGGCCATATGGTATGCCAGAGAACGGGAAACCACCGGACAACTCAAGCGCGGACAAAGTCAGCGCACGAACCGTGACATTTATGAGTTATAAAAGTTGTGATTATGTAATCATTATGTGGAGGCCAACAGGAACTCTCACAGAAGAATTGTGCAATCTTCTTGCAGACATTTTTTGGCCATAAATCAGCTTTTCATTCATCTTCTTCCGCTTAATCCTTTTCGGGTCGCGGGGGGGGCTGGAGCCTATCCCAGCATCTTTGGGCGAGAGGCAGGGTACACACCCTGGACAGATCGCCAATCCATCGCAGGGCTAACACAGAGAGACAGATAACCGTTCACTCTCACATAAATCAGCTTAAAACTAACAAAGCAATGGTTCCTTTGGCCCTCCAGTTTCTAAAAGCATAACAAATTTGTTTTACTATTTCATATTTTGGCATTGTGCAGTCAAACTTCATAAAAGTTTAAATAAAAGGTTTAATAACAGATTTTACAGAGAAGCAAAAGTGAAACATGTGATAAGCAAAAGATTGGTGCTAATGTTGATCTTATACTGAATGTAAACACAGAAGCACATGGGAGTAATTGGGGATGTGGAGCCAGAAGTCCATGAAGAGTGATTCTGAAATATGCCACCTCTTTTTACATCAAAAACCAGCTATACCACATCATTTTTATTGTGGAACTTATTCGTAAGATGCTGCCAGCTTTTCCTTGTTATCCACAAGGTTTATATTGCTGATAACTGTTGCACGGAGTTCCATAGCATTCTGTGTTAGGTCTTATTCATTTAAGTTTATATATATGCTTCCATTAGGTAATATTATTAGAAAACATTTCATAAATTTCCATTGTTATGCAAATGACTCACAAATATATTTGTCAATGAAGCCCAGATGACAGTAATCAATTAACTAAAATAGAGGCATGTCTTAAGGAAATCAGAGCTTGGATGATTACTAATTTAAGAGTGAACTCATTCTGCTAGTTCCAAAAATCCTTTGAAACACTTTCCCAAATCAGACTCTTGGGTTTGGATGGGGTTACTCTATCTCCTAACAGTTCTATGAGGAACCTTGGAGTTATTTTTGTCAGGAATGCTTACCCACGATGAAACCAGGCGACTTAGGCTGGGGCATTTTGAATCCATCCACCTGGGAATCCACCCTCGACGCAGCCACCTCAGATGGGAAGGAAGAGGCAAACACTGGGTCACTGTCACTGGCAGCAGTGGAGCCCGGCGGGGAAAACCCAGGAGCAGATTGCAGCTGCAACTGGTTCTCCCCATCATGAGCAAGACAAGATCTCTCTAAAACTGATAATGTAGAGACAGAAAAGAGTACTTGCCTTAACTCAAGCTCCACTGCCGACCATGACCCCGGTGAGTCTGCTGCTGCGGCCCAAGCAACAGGCATGATGGTAGGAGCTGGCGGAACCTCAGACATGGCAGTTGAAGCTGGCAGAACCCCAGACATGGTGGTTGAAGCTGACGGAACTCCAGACATGGCGGCTGATGCTGGCGGAACCCCTGATGTGGCGGCTGACACTGGCGGAATTCCAGATGTGGAGACTGATGCTGATGGAACTCCAGATGTGGCGACTGATGCTGATGGAACTCCAGATGTGGTGGCTGACACTGGTGGAATTCCAGATGTGGCGACTGATGCTGATGGAACTCCAGATGTGGCGGCTGGCGCTGGTGGAACCCCAGATGTGGCGGCTGAAGCTGGCGGAACCCTAGTCATGTATAACGGAGCCAGGGAACGTCTCACCGATGGCACTGGGTCCCGCAATGCCAAAACCAGGGTACACTCAGGTCCCCTGTCCAAAGGGTGTCCCTCTTCCATCTGAGATGTGGCTGCAGGGCCGGAACAGGATTCTCCGGAATAGCAGGCCCCTCCATCATCAGCCGGCTCCCTCCCAGGACAGGCGAACACCCAGAAAAAACAGAGGAGGACACAGGAGATGCAGGTGAGGAAACATGGATGGATGCAGCAGCAGGGGGTGAGAGCTCAGCCAAAGTGGATGGCTGTTGCTGAGCCCCACCCCCACCCCCATTGGGAATAAGGCAAGACAATTCATTTATAGGTGTTAGAGAATGGAAAGGTACTTGTCTTATCCCCATGCTGTTGTGGTTGCTGCTGCTGAAGGCCCAGGCACATCCCTCTCAATGACTGTAGCAGGTGTGGGCACCAGTGTAGAAGATGGAAGAGCTGGCCCTGCAGGCATAATGACGGGCAAAGCTGGGGACGAGACGACATGAAACTCAGCAGCGGGCACCGATGCCATAGAGGAGAGGGGGGCAACAGCAACAGACAAGGAGGAAGGAGCTGATGAGACAGCCGACGGAGAAAAATTCTGGAGTGACTTGGAGGCCGCTGCTGTGATTCTTTGAGGTGGCAAAAGAGGAGCTGCTGAGGAAGTTAAACTGGATGCCCGTTCCGCTGTCACTGTTTTAACCATGGCCACTGGGGCTGCCTCGGGAAAACCAGACAGAACACCCTGTGTGGTGGTGGCTGGATATGTGTGCACCAGGAGACGCTTTTTCGTCAGCTCAGGCACAGCTGGGGGAGAGCTTCTTACCAGACGGCGGATCATGTGCTGTAGATTGAGAACAGAGATGAGGAGACCTGTGAGTACCGGACAGCTCTGCAGGATGGGTTATGTCTCTATGATCTCCGCGGCGCTCTCCAGAAACTCCAAAGCTTCTTTGGGAGTGTGGGAAGTGTTAGTGTCTGATGATTTTGTCTGATAAATCCTCCACCCATCCCGTAGACCAACACTGTACTTTGTCCATGCCATATTGACTGACGTCTGTACCTGCAGGGACTTCAGGCAGAGAGGCGGGTTGCTGAGGGCAGAAGATAGGTAGGTCCCGTACCCACGGGAACACTTCCAGCCGTGGGGTGCCCTCCAGCTCCCAGGTTGCTGCTCTCCAGAGCCAGCACTCATCCTCCGGATCGGTTGAAGGACCAGATCCTTCAACTGATTCATGGCCTTCAGCTCTCCCTCAGTCAACAGCACATGCCTGAACATAACTGGACCCACAGAGTCTGCTGGGTCCTCACTGACGAAAAAAATGCAGGTAGGGAGAAAAAAGGGCAAACTCACAGCCACTGGGTTCAAACTGACGGCGTTCTTCTGTCATGAATTGCCCTTCAGGGTGGAAGGTAGACTCAAACGCTGACTGTGAGTTGCTGTGGTCTAATAATAAAAACACAAAATAAACTTACAGGTACAAACTTACAGGCAAAAGGAGCAAAGGAGAAAAGGCGTGTGGAAACGCCAGGATACAATGATGAGATTAAGTTGAATAGCTTAACGCTAAGACATGGGACACATGTCTGGACACTGAAGGACGCCGCGCTGAACTGCGGTGAGGTGGCCCTTAAATATTACAAAGAGGAATAACAACAAGTTATGACAGGTGTGGGTAACAAGAGCGAGGATAATTAGTCCAAAATAATGACATCTGTGCCAACCGCGAACTTGAGCTAACAAATAAAGTAAACAAAGAGCGCTGTCAAAATAAAGGCACAGAAGGAACAAACGGAACTGACAATGAAATAAGAAATGTTACAAAATGAGAAACAGACCGGATAATACAAAAAGGGGAACATGACCCATCAAGGTGAGGACAAGATAAAAATAGACTCCAATATAATGCTACTAAATACCAGTATAACAGCAGGAGGACAAAAGGCAGAGGTGAGGATAGGCTCATGTCCAAACAGGTAGATATATATACTACAATACAAAATAGGATGGCTAAGACCCAAAATATACATAAACAAGACAATAGTAACAAACTCAGAAACAGAACTTTCATAAACAGGCAGAAGCGAATGACAAACTCAAACAACAAAATACAGCCAAACCCAAAATCAGATACAATACTTAAACTGAAGTGGGGAATGACCAAAAAATAGTCAGATGAACAAAAAGCGTGAGCACGTTCCCCAACCGTGCTCAGCATCATGACAATTTTTGATCAGGATCTTTAATTCACATATTAAACTTGTTTCTAAGACTGGTTTTGATCATTTGTGTAACTAGTGCATACCTGTGCATGCTCGTGCATACCCATGCATGCCTGTAGAAACCAAGTATAAGCAAGTATTTCTGCATGCCCGTAGAAAGCAGGTGTAAGCGAGTCCTATGATCTTTTAGTAAATCCTATGATCTGATGTGCAGCGTCGGCGGCCAGCCTACAATTCCGCATCTCCTCGGTCTGAGCTTCTCTGTGGCTTGCCTGGCATTCACTGTCCCTGACCAGCCAAATATTCCACATCTCCTCAGTCTCAGCTTCTTTGTGCCTTGCCTGGCATGCATCGTTGGCAGACAGCCGAATATTCCACATCTCCTCAGTCTCAGCTTCTCTGTGCCTTGCCTGGTGTGCAGCATCGCTTGCTCGGCAGGCATTTTGGGCTTCAACTGACTCAGCACATGCATGGCGCACTGCCACACGTTTCCTGTCGGTCTATGCATCCCTTGTCTTTCATACCCTATGCTGCTGAAGGGTCTCGTCCTGTCTCAGATTGGTGTGTTGTTCACAGTCATGCCTGCGACCTACTGCTCGAACCTCAGGTGTTTCATCTTCACGGCATCTTTTCTGACGTGCAACACAGCTATGCCTGCGATGTACTGCTCAAACCTCAGGTGTTTCATCTTCTGACGTGCAACACAGTCATGTCTGGGAGGTCCTACTCGAACCTCAGCTGTTTCATCTTCACGGGATCTTTCCCGATGTGCAGCAGTTCTCATCACTCTATTGCTCTCCATTTATGTAGTGTGTGGTTTAAATTAGTGTGTCCTATTCTTAATCGGGTGATGAGTATCTCTTCTTTCCTGTTTCTGCCAACTCCCATTCCAGAGGTTACCTGCTTCTGAATGTCCTAAAGATGTCTTCCTGTATCTATGAGTCCCAATATTCTTGCCACTTTTCCACTATGTAATTTTTAATTATTGATTTGCCTTCTGCCTTACTGAGTGAGATGTCCAGATTTACTGGTTCAAATTTGTCTGGTTTACAGTAGTGTGTGTAGAAGAGCTTGGAATAACGAGGCGATGTGACTTATAAACCAAAGTTTATTATCAGCTTCACTCCTCTAACAAGTCTCATCTAGTGCAGCAGCAGAAGAAGTAAGAGAGCGAACACATTCGGCTCTGTGTACTTATACTCACACACAACAAAAGACATGCATATCAAAGCTGACATCCCCCATTACTTAATCCCCTCCTTTGTCTCCGTAACCCTCCACCTGGCCCTGGGAGGTCAGGGCGACCTATCTGGTCTCCACCGCAGTGCCTCGGATGCTCTTTGATCTTCACTGGCGGTTGAGACCCTTTGTCCTGTTCTGAGGTGTGAAGTCGCTTTACATATGTAGTCACCAAACATTCTCACATGCTTATACATATGTAGGTTATGGGATATATGATTAATATAGACCACAGCCCCCCGCAAACGACTAAGAAAAGGACAACAGAAAAATTCACAGTTTAAGATGATTATTATGACATACTAACTGCTACACCTCTTGACAAAGAAGAAACTTTCCAGCAGCTATGCTCCTGTAGAGAATTCAGTGGCAATCATAACAGCATAGTAATATCACAAATCAGTCCTAAACTGTTACAGCACAATTAGTGAACAACTTTTGAGTAGTTTGCATCAGTCCCTGTGCCGTCTGGGCTTAAATCTTCTTCCGAATCTGCTGTGGGTCCGTTCGGGCATCCTGGTGGGACCTTCCTGTAAGGAATCTGCAGCTTGGGAAGGAGAGTGATTATTTGTTCCCTGCAGGGGGGCTGAGTCTTTTCTCTTGGGGGGTCTACCCCGCCGAGGTGCTCTCGCCAACCGTGCAGGCTCGTCTCTCAACAAGAAGGCAGGTTTAAGTCTGTCAATGCTGACTGTTTCTTTTCTGTCCCCAAAATCAAGCACAAAATGCTTATCACCAGGTTCCATTTCCGGAAACACCACCGCATTTCCGGTTCCGGCTCCGCCGGACTGGTGGCGCCACACGAGTAGGCTGCCCATTGCAACAGCCTTTTTTTTTTATCTTCCTTCTTCTTTCTACACCTTTCACTCTGTATATATATCACGGACGCACGGATCGCCCCGGGGGTCTCCCGGGTCGGCGGACGGAGCCACGGTTTGCAGCGGGAGACGTTACAGCGGGGAGGAGCTGGTGCTAGCTAGCACTTGGCCGCCGCCCAGTGCTAATGGGAAACTCGACATACCGGGAGCTGTAGCGAAAACGACGCGGGTGCCGGGCTGGAGTTTAGGCGACGTTCAAGAAATATAAGACAGAATAATAAAGAGCGATGGCAAGAACCAAGCAGACCACCCGTAAAATCTACTGGAGGAAGAAGCCCCCCAGGAGACAGCTAGCCACCAGGGCTGCTCGGAGAGGCGCTCCGGCCACCGGCAGAGTGAAGAGGCCTCGCCGTCACAGGCCCGTGGCTCTGAGAGAGATCCGTCGCTACCAGAAATCCACGGAGCTGCTCATCCGTAAGCTGCCCGTCCAGCGCCTGGTGAGGGAGATCGCTCAGGACTTCAAGACCGTCCTGCGTTTCCTGAGCTTCGCCGTCATGGCTCTGCAGGAGACCAGCGAGGCCCACCTGGTGGTCTCTTCTTCGCTAAGGGGGTCACCATCATGCCCAAAGACTTCCAGCTGGCCCGCCGCATCCGCAAAGAGAGAGCTTAGACTTTCTGCTAAACATTCACCAACCAACCATAATGCTCTGCACTGTGTGTCTATATATATACATTTATAGTAATATGGACATATGTTTACTAGATGTTGTTTTTTCTTGCCTTCTGATTGTTGCTCTGAGTGTTGCTATCCTTGTGCTGTTGCAATCCTGGAATTTCCCCATTGTGGGACTAATAAAGGCTTATCTTATCTTATCTTGAATGGTCCATCGTATGGTGGGCGGAAAGTTGGTTTTAAAGCTTCATGCCTAACAAAAACGAATTCGGCGTTTTTTTAAAGCTTGGGGGACAAAATCCCGTGGAAAAGAGTGATGTGCCGGCCCGGGGAGAGAGTCCGGTCCGTTGCTGCCTAAAAACCTCGGGGCTGGAAGATGCCCTGGCTCTGGGTTCTCTGGTAAAAATTCACCTGGGAGCCTGAGAGGTTGTGCAAAAACTAATTCTGCTGGGGAGGCGTCTAGATCCTCTTTAGGTGCAGCACGCAACCCCAATAAAACCCAAGGAAGTTTATTTACCCAATTTGTATCCGTTAGTGAGGCTCTGAGGGCGGCCTTTAAAGACCTGTGAAAACGCTTGCATAACCCATTAGCCTGAGGGTGATAAGCGGTGGTGCGGTGAATTGTCACTCCTAAGCTGCTGGCCATGGCTGACCAAAGCTCCGAGACAAATTGAGGCCCCCTATCGGACGTGATGTCCGATGGGACACCGAAACGTGCCACCCAGTTTGTCAAAAAAATGCGAGCGACTTCCTCCGCTGTGGTTGACGCCAAAGGGACCGCCTCAGGCCAGCGCGTAGTGCGGTCTATCATCGTTAACAGATGTGTGAAACCTTGGGAGGAAGGTAGTGGTCCCACGAGGTCGACATGAACGTGGTCGAACCTTCTAGCAGGGATTCGAAAAGGCTCTAGAGGGGCTTTTGTGTGTCTGTGTATTTTGGCGCGCTGACAAGAAATGCAAGTCTTTGCCCATTCTTTTACGTTTTTGCGCAGGCCAGGCCACACAAACTTTTCGGCGACCATTTTAACCGAAGCGCGCACACCTGGGTGCGCGAGGGAGTGAATTGAGTCGAAAATACGGCGGCGCCATGCAGCTGGGACTACCGGGCGAGGTCGGCCGGTTGAGATGTCGCATATTAGGGGGGGTACACCATCGCGTAAACCCCTTTCCTCCAGCCTTAACCCTGTTGGTCCAGACAGGAGTGCGCGCACGTCCGCGTCACTACTTTGCTCCTCCACCATGGCTGCATAATCTATCCCTACGTGGATTGGGGCTGCGTATGTGTCCGCGTTGGCGAAGAGTTCTGCGGCTGAGGTAGTATAATCTGTCTCCTCACGCTCTGGCGATGTCACAGCGCGAGAGAGGCAGTCTGCTACCACGTTAAGTTTGCCTGCCACATGTCGAATGTCTGTGGTGAACTCTGAAATCGCAGCTAGCTGTCTTTGTTGCCTGCCTGACCACGGTTCAGAAATTTTAGCCATCGCAAAGGTGAGCGGTTTGTGGTCTACAAAAGCCGTGAAACGCCGCCCTTCCAACCAGAACTGGAAGTGGCGGATGGATAAATGAAGCGCTAGCAGCTCCCTGTCAAAGGTGCTGTATTTACGCTCAGTTTGGTTTAGCGATTTGCTGAAAAATGCCAAAGGTTGCCAGGTTCCGCCGACGTGTTGTTCTACAACCGCCCCTATGGCCAGGTCTGAAGCGTCTGTGGTTAGCGCAATGCGGGCCGAGGGATCAGGGTGAACCAACAATGTGGCATTAGCTAGGGCACTTTTTACTTCTGCGAAGGCGCGTTCACGCTCCGGGGTCCATTCGACCGCGTTGGAAGGTTTTTGTTTTCTGAGCGCGTCATATAGGGGCTGCATGAGCTGAGCTGCGCGGGGGAGGAAACGGTTGTAAAAATTAACCATTCTCAAAAATTCTTGCAGCGATTTGACCGTTTGTGGCCATGGGAAACTTTTTACTGCGTGAACTTTGTCTGGCAGTGGGACTGCCCCCTTCGGTGAAACTCTGTGTCCCAAAAAATCAATTTGTGACACGCCGAATTTGCATTTGGCTGGATTGATTATTAACCCGTGCTCTTCTAGTCTCTGAAAAACCATAGTGAGATGCTGTTCGTGTTCTTCCTCAGACGAGCTGGCTACCAGCATATCGTCGAGGTAGACGGACACAAAAGGGAGGTCGCGTAATACTGCGTCCATCATCCGCTGAAAGGTTTGAGCAGCGCCTTTGAGGCCAAAAGGCATCCACAAAAATTCAAAAAGACCGAAGGGGGTTATTACAGCTGTTTTAGGAATGTCTTCCGCTCTAACGGGGACTTGATGATAGCCGCGGACCAGGTCTATTTTTGAAAAAATGCGCGCACCCGCCAGATGTAGTGAAAAATCTTGGATGTGAGGAATAGGGTAGCGGTCATGCGCTGTCGCATTGTTTAATCTGCGGTAATCGCCGCACGGTCTCCAAGAACCGTCGGATTTCGGGACCATGTGAAGCGGTGATGCCCAGGGGCTTTTTGAGCGCCTGATACTGCCTAGTTTTTCAAGGGTGGTAAACTCGTCCCGAGCTATGGCAAGCTTGGTCGTGTCTAAGCGCCGAGCTTTGGCGAATACGGGTGGGCCTGTTGTGGGGATAAAGTGTTCGACCCCGTGCTTAGCCACTGTAGCTGAGAATTTGGGAATTGTGAGTGCTGGAAATTGGGTGAGGAGTTGATCAAACTTACCTCCTGCTGTAGTGACGCTGGCCTGCACGGGTGGTGGAGAAACTCGAGCTGAGCAGGGAATAGAAGCAAAGGACAGTGCATTAACCAAGCGTCTGTTCGCTAGATCGACTAATAACCCATGTGCACACAAAAAATCTGCGCCCAACAAGTTAAAACTCACCGCCGCTACAACAAATGTCCATCTGTAGTTGCGGCCATGGATGCGGAGGGGCAGGTTCCTTTCGCCAAAAGTGTCGATGATGGAGCCGTTGGCTGCCACCGCTCCATTGCCCCGGGGGCCCATGGCCCGGTCTGCTTGGGAGGGCATGATAAAACTCAGTTGAGCTCCCGTGTCAATGAGGAACTGCTTGCCGGTGTGTCCGTCCGTCACATATAGAAGCTTGCTTTTTTCGCCGAGAACCGCTGCTGTTAACGGTTCTCGGCTTTGGCGTTTCCCGAAATCGTGAATTTGCAGGGGGGAACGCACTTGTAGGCCTTCTCGGCGAAGCGGTGGTGGTAATAACAGACGTCGCTCCGTCTGTTACGTCTTGGCCGTGTCGCTGTCACGGCGGGCGGATTCTGCTCTGTGGTTTGTGGCTCCCCGTGGCTCCGGACATCAGTGTTGAGGTCTGCGGATGCTGCTGTGGGTGTCTGTTCCTTGCAGGCGTTGACGAGTCGCTGCGCTTCGTGAGCCAGCATGCGGAAGTATTGCTGGGTGCTGCATCGCATGTTGGCAAGTGTCCCTCTCATGTGTGGCGGCAGCGTACTGAGGAATATAAATTGGAAGAGGAAATTGTCATTGTCCTCTTCTTTAAGTTGCAGCAAGTCCTCCATGAGGGCCTTGGGTCTGCATCCTCTGTGGCCGTAGACCGCCAGGATCCTCTCGGCTCTCTCCTCGGCAGAGGGGACGAAATTTGCCACGATGGTCGCTTTCAGTTCTCTGTATTTGTCCTGGGCCGGTGGCCGCTGGATTATGCTCCGCGCACATCTCGAAGTGGCGGCGTCGAGTTTGGCGACGATGTTATAGAACTTTGTATCATCAGCCATGATGCCCGCAAGTGCAAACTGGGCTTCAGCTTGCTGAAACCACGAGGTGGGGTCTTCCTGCCAGAAGTCCGGCAGCTTGACGGTGACGGCATTTGTGTGGACCGTCACTGATGTGTCCGCAGGGTGAGAGTGCCTTCCTTCGGCTCTCGCCGCGGCGCTGGTGCTCGGTTGAGCCCTCTCTATCACTTCTGCCGTGGGGGAACGTCGTCCATCTGTTCCCCTGTCTGCATGGGCGCCGGCGTCTGCCTGGGTCGCCACAGATGAGTCGATTGTGGGGGAACGCCTCTGGTCCATCCTCACGTCAGGGTCACCAGTGTAGAAGAGCTTGGTATAACGAGGCGATGTGACTTATAAACCAAAGTTTATTATCAGCTTCGCTCCTCTAACAAGTCTCATCTAGTGCAGCAGCAGAAGAAGTAAGAGAGCGAACACATTCGGCTCTGTGTACTTATACTCACACACAACAAAAGACATGCATATCAAAGCTGACATCCCCCATTACTTAATCCCCTCCTTTGTCTCCGTACCCCTCCACCTGGCCCTGGGAGGTCAGGGCGACCTGTCTGGTCTCCACCGCAGTGCCTCGGATGCTCTTTGATCTTCACTGGCGGTTGAGACCCTTTGTCCTGTTCTGAGGTATGAAGTCGCTTTACATATGTAGTCACCAAACATTCTCACATGCTTATACATATGTAGGTTATGGGATATATGATTAATATAGACCACAGTGTGTCCTATTCTTAATCGGGTGATCTCATCATTCCTGTTTCTTCCAACTCCCATTCCAGAGTTTATCTGCTTTTGATTTGCCTTCTGCCTTACTGAGTGAGATTTCCAGATTTACTGCTTCGAATTGAGATGATGTCATAGGGAGTCCTATGATGGCTGCATTGATCTTTGATGATGTCATAGTGAGTCCTTGGACTGTGTCCTACTGCCACCGACAGATCCGAGGAGCCTCTGTAAACTCATTCAGTAATACCTGCCTTTGATCTGTCTATACTATGTTGTCTGTATGACATCATATAGACATCATGTAGAGATCATAGGAACATCATAGGCGATCCTATGGACACTGTGCCACACACTGATTTTCTGGAATCAGTCTATACGGTGTCTATATGACGTCATATAGTCATCATGTAGACATCATAGGAACATCACATCATAGGCAATCCTATGATCTTGTAGCGAGTCCTATTGTCTCTATGACAGCATCGCAAGTCCTATGATGCCTGAGATCATAGGAACATCATAGGACATCATGTAGACATCATAGGAACATCATAGGTGGCCCTATGATCGTGAGAATAGGACACACTACTTTGAACCAGATGCTACATAGAATAGGACTGTTCACCTGCATCGGCAACACCGTCGGCATCATCGGCAACACCGATGCGTTGGCGCATGCGTCGAGCTCATAGAGCGAAACCCAGTTTCGGTGCGTGTCGGTGCGTCTCACTTTAAGAAAGTCACGTGACCGATACCACGTGACGCTAGCGCGTCGAAACACTGACGGGCCAGCGTTTATAAGGAAGCGCATCTGTCAACGGGATGCATTAGCCCAAAGACTGTCGTATGTGTTGTGGATGGTCCTTGTGCAAACTTATCACAAATTATGGAGCACGAGCAGCCTCAAGGAAAAAGAAAGGTTTCCACCATGTGGGACCATTTTGATCTGATATCGGAAAATAAGGTATTTAAAAATAGTATTTTTAAAATACTATTTTCTTTGTTTTAATTTCCTTGTTGTTTCATCCTGTTCCTCTCAAGAGTTTCCACTTGATTTATCTGAATTCAAATTCATTTGAAAGTGACTCTTAGTTTACTCTTCATATTTTCTGCAGGCTAAATGTCGCATTTGTTCAATAGAGCTGTCATATTTAAACAAAAGCACCCCCTTAATGCTGAGACATGAAAATGAAGTCCCGGATACACCCAGGACAGACTCAGGTATACAGCCATTCTACAACTTGCTCACAGTTGCTTTATTGATAATTAATTCCTATTAATTTATTCTTTACTTCATTTTTAACCATCAAGCTTCCAGGAAGCAGATGCTGGATGAGGCTCTGCTGAATTTCATCGTCAAGGACTCCCAGCCCCTCAGCATTGTGGAGAGTGAAGGGTTCAGGGAACTGGTTCAGGCCCTTCAGCCCTCATATGTTTTGCCAACCAGAAAGGTTTGTGGAAATTATCTAAAGTAGTAGTTGATATATCCAATTTATTTAATCTTTAATTTAAAATATATGGATTTGCTTTTGGTTTGACATTGGTGTAATTTTCAGACCATCAAACAAATGGTGGCCAAAAAGTACGAGGAGGAACGGGAACGAGTGAAAAAGGAAGTACAGCAAGCTGTGGCAGTGAGTATAACAGCCGACATGTGGACATCTGTGAACATGGAGGCTTACTTGGCTCTTACCTGTCACTACATTAATGAGAATTTGCAGTTGTGTACATCTGTGTTGGGAGTGCAGTACTTTCCACAAAGTCACACTGCTGACAACTTGGCCCAAGTCAAAAGGGGCATGATGGAGGACTGGGCCATAACCAATAAAGTAAAGTGTTTTGTGACAGACGCAGCACCAAACATGATTGCATCCACTAGACTGCACATAGTCTCAATTTAGACGGGACCATCTTCACAACAGCTGTCTGCACCCACTTCAGCCATGTTATTTAGCATTATTTGTTTGTTGTTTGGAAATCATGTACTAAAATGCCATTTTGTTGTTTTTTAGATAACCTTTGGCAACATCTCAACATCGAAGTGGGCAGGCAGACCAAAAGTGCCACAGCTGATGCCATCCAGGAGGTGCAGAGATACCTGGCAGAGGGCAATATTGCCAGGTCCCAGGATCCTATGGGATACTGGGACAACCAAAAGACCATCTATCCAAACCTCTTTCAGCTTGCCTTACAATTTCTCTGCACTCCAGCCTCATCTGTGCCATGTGAGCGGGTGTTTTCTACAGCTGGAGAAGTTGTATCAAAAAAGCGTAACGGACTCAAAATGTTGGAAAAGCTTTTTATGTTTTTAATAAAAATTTGTAAAAAAAAAAAAAAAAATCCCAGTCCACAAGCATCCTCATTCACAACATGTTCACTTAGATTTTCACGTTATGATACATGTTCACATTATTTATTGACTATCTAAAAATATCAACGATATTTGAAATTAAAATGAAGATATGAAATAATATAAAATACAATGACATATTATATACTGCTCAAAAAAATAAAGGGAACACTAAACATCCTGTGTCTGCCCCGGGGTCAAGTTTTTCTCCCAGCTGGTCTGGGAACGCCTTGGTATCCCCTCTGAAGAGCTGGAGCAGGTGGCTGGGGAGAGGGAAGTCTGGGCTTCTCTGCTTGAACTGCTGCCTCCGCGACCCGGACCTCCGGAAAAGCGGTAGAAGATAGATGGATGGATGGACTAAACATCCTAGATTTGAATGAAATATTACTTTGTTCTTTACATAGTTGAATGTGCTGACAACAAAATCACACAACAGCAGGTGAAATTGTCAGTATTGCTTCCTAAGTGGACACTTTGAGGGACAGTGTTCCCTTTATTTTTTTGGAGCAGTATATTATTGTATATACTAGGTCATCAAATCAGTGTCAGTTGAGTCTTGTCAACTAGGTTGCCTGTAGGGATTTTTAAGGTCCAGCAGGTGTCAGTATTCAGTGACACAGTATCAACACAGTATCAATACAGTTTTGCAATGTGTCGAAACGCATCATGATGCCTCATGGACCCATCACTAGGAACACCCAACTGGCAGCTGTGCACATTGTGGCTCTTCGGAAACAGTTCAGCACGTTTTGCTGGAATGTCAAGGACACCAGGAACAAAGGAAACATCTGACTGCAGTAATGGGGAGGGCTAATTTGGGTTTTGCTTTGGAAAACATGTTAGGAATCTCAAAGAAATATATGTAGCTCTATTTAGATATTTTAAGTGCAATTGGATTAATTAAAAGAACTGTTTTGGTCCCCCCCCCCCCCCCACCATTCTCTTGTCCAAACTCCAACCCAGTTTGTGGCAATGGTGCACCTGCGGGCTGGTTGCCAGCCTGCAATCAGATCTAGAAGAAGAAGAAGAAGAGTGATATAAGCAGTGACGCGGGCGACGACAACAAAACCTGGAATGCTGTTGACTGTAATGATGTGAACTGTGAAGTCAAAACATCACAAAGCTATAAGGAAAACATCATAAAGCTAAAGGAAAAGGTCACAAAGCGATGAGTTTAACGTCACAAGGCTATGAGGATTACGTCATAAAGCTATGACGAAAATGTCACAAAGCAATGAGATTGTCACAAAGCGATGAGGACAACGTCACAAGCAATAACAGGAAAATGTCACAGAGCTCTGAGTAAGACGTCACAAAGCTATGGAGGACACCACAAAGCTATAAGGAGAATGTTGCAGAGCTATGAGGAATGGAGATGGAAAGGCGGTAAGAATCAAGAGAAGGGCTCTTTTCTCTTTTTTAAATAACAGGATTAAGTCATAGAATTTAGGGGTTGGGCTCAGATGACATAATGTGACAATGTTACACACTCTTGTGCAGTGGGTGGCGCTGTGCACCTTTCAGTTGTTTGCTGCCCGCCAGTGGCTGAGAGAAGAATGATATAAACAGTGACGTGGGTGACAACAACAAAACCTGGAATGCTGTTGACTGTTATGACGTGAACTGTGAAGTCAAAACGTCACAAAGCTATGAGGAAAACATAAAGCTAAAGGAAAATGTCACAAAGCGATGAGTTTTAACGTCACAAAGCTATGAAGATTATGTCACAAAGCTGTGAGGACATCATCACAAAACGATGGAGACAGTGTCACAAAGCGATAAGAGGAAAACATCACAAAGCTATGAGTAAGACATCACAGAGTTGGGAGGAAAATGTCACAAAGTAATGAGGAAAACATCACAAAGCTATGAGGAAAACATCAAGTCAGTGGCAGTAATGCACCTTTGAGCTGGTTGCCACCCGCCAATCAAATCTAAGAGAAGAAGAAGAGCACTTCATTCACCATGGGGAAAAGTGAAAGTGACAAATGTAGAGAATGTGGAGTAAAAGAAAATGTCGAGTCTTATTACACTGTCACAAATACAGAAATGAAAGACATAATGGAAAGTGAAGTTCGAGAGGCCGGTAGGGAATGAGATTTAACTGGGATTCTGGGAACAGATGGAGATGGAGAGGCAATAAGAATCACGAGAAAGGCTCTTTTCTCTTTTCTAAATAACACAGGATTAAGTCATAGAATTTAGGGGTCGAGCTCAGATGACATAATGTTACACACTCTTGTACAGTAGGTGGTGGTATGCACCTTTTAGTTGCTTGCTATCCGTCACAATAGACTACGGATGCATGATTTATGGAGCAGCGGCAAAGACGACTGGAAAAAATAGACAAAATGCAGCATAGAGCGCTTCGCCTGTGCATTGGAGCCGTCAAAACAACACCAAACAATGCAGTTTTTTAATAGAAGCAGGAGAAATGCCACTATTTGAGAAGAGATAAACTTGCATTATCATACTGGGTCAAGCTGAAAGGAAGTGACGAAGCAAATATTTCAAAAACAACACTACAAGACTGCTGGGAATACTTTTAATTTCCAGGGACTTGGGTTTGGGTGGACAATTGAAAGAAGGACCAGAATGTATGGGCTGCACACTATTGATATAGCTAACACCAGTCCAGTGAGTAATGTTCCCCCTTGGCTGTTTCTGGGAATAGAAGTAGACGCTAGTCTCCTAATGAGGGAAAAGGAATGGCATATGAGTGAAGTTGGCGTTAAAACAAGCATTTACCTCAGGAACAACTACTATAACTTCTTTCAGCTCTATATCGACAGTTCAAAGAATAAAGACGGCTCTGTTGGGAGTATACCTCCCAGAATTTAAAGTGACCATCGCAAAAAGACTCCCAACAATACATCTGTGTTTACAGCAGAGATGGTGGCAATAATTATTGCTTTGCAGTGGGTGGAGGAGGTCAGACTGGACGGGGTGGTGGTGTGCATGGACTCACTTGCAGTGCTAAAACCCATACAGACACTAAAATCTACAAGAGAAGACCTGGTGATTGAGCTATATCACAGTTTATTTAGGGTACACAGGGGTGGTGGAGAAGTTCAGTTTTGTTGGGTTCCTGCACATGAAGGGTTGAAAGGGAATGACTGTGCAGACAAATTAGCAAAAAGTGCTCTTGGAAAAGAAATAACTATATCATTGTCTCTTGGAAAAGGTGAAGAAAAGCAGTAATCAAGAAAAAAAGGAATTGAGCTATGGCAAAAAAGATGGGATGAAGATCATAAAGGTAGATCGTATTACAAAATATAAAAATCTATTGCAATAAAGAATTTCATAACAAACAAAAGGAGGGAAGACATCCTTATGACAAGACTCAGACTGGATCACACACGTTTAAATGGCACTTTATTCACCACGGGGAAAAGCGAAAGTGACAAATGTAGAGAATGTGGAGTAAAAGAAAATGTTGAACACATCTTATTACACTGTCACAAATATGGAAATGAAAGACAGATAATGGAAAATGAAGTTCGAGAAGCCGGTAGGGAATGGGATTTAACTGGGATTCTGGGAACAGATGGAGATGGAGATGCAATAAGAATCACGAGGAGGGCTCTTTTCTCTTTTTTAAATAACACAGGATTAAGTCATAGAATTTAGGGGTCGGGCTCAGATGACATAATGTCACACACTCTTGTACAGTAGGTGGTGGTATGCACCTTTCAGTTGTTTGCTATCCGCCAGTAACCGAGAGAAGAAGAAGAAGAAGAAGTAACCGAGAGAACAGAAGAGTGATGTCTATTGATTGAAGTACGTGGTGGTAATGCACCTGTAAGCTGATTGCCAGCCACCAATCAAATGTAAAAGAAGAAGAAGAGGAAGCTATGAGGAAAACATAATCAAGTCTGTAGTGGTTTGAGCTGGTTGCCAACCGCCAATCAAATCTAAGAGAAGAAGAAGACACACTGACAGACAGACTGATAGAGATTTCTTGAATTTATAGAGTGATGATGATATTGCTAAGATTAGGGACATCTTGTCTCAAAGTGATGCTGAGAAACTAATTTTGGTGAGATCAGTTCATCTTATAAATGCTGTGTATGGTTATGGCACTGAAAACAAAATATCAGAGTCCTTTTAACCCACAGTGACTCTAGTCAGAGTAGGGTATTTATATTTGTTGGTCTGTTTTTTTTTTTTTTAATTTTTTCAAGTTTTTGGATTCTAAAACAACAGCGACTGAAGATATCAACACCAAACTGGTTGCAGAAAAAGCACATGTGAGATGAAACATGAATTTATTTTGAGGTCAAAAGTCAGAGGTCAAGGTCACAGCGTCAGTGTGGGTCAGCACCTCTACTGAGTGTCTTTTTCTTTGGGTCTTGTTTGGATATTGCAGAGAGTGTACATGTTTGGTTAGTGGACACCAACTAAAATGATTTTATGGTTAATTTTAAGCATGTGCATGGCAGGCGCATGCACAGATCAACTTCAGGTGGTGCTCTAGCACCTGCCCCATTGCCCTCTGCAGTGTCCTACCAGAGAGTGTGGGTTTTTGTTGTGGTGGTCTGGGCTGGGTCTGACCAGGCCACACTTTGTTGTCTTCAGTATGTATTATTCTGTCTTCATTATTATTATCTTTGGGGTTTTGTTTCCATCTTGGTCTTATTATTATTATTATTATTATTATTATTATTATTATTATTATTATTATTATTATCCATCATAGCTACAATTGTATGCTTGGATTTTCCTGTTCATCATTTGTTTCTGTTTGGGCTTTTACTTTGACAGTGTTTGTTTACATCCTTTTGAGCACAGCTTATCCTTATGTCAGTCATTATTGGTCTGGGCTGTTGCTCATTAGTCTCATTGTGTTAATTCATATTTATTGGTTTTCGCTCCCTCATTCCTGTGTTGGGTCCTCGTCATTACTTTCCCATCATTACCTTCCGTTGTGAGTATCATCGTTTGTGTGTCTCACTTATTATTTTCTGTCATATGGCTGTTCGGGTCCCGCCCCCCAGCATACCAGTTGCAGCTGTAGTTTGTTACTTTATGTTCAGCTTCCATGCTGCAGTTTTCTTTCATTAAAATATGCTTCAGCTTCACCCCGCCAGTGAGTCTGTTCATCTGCCCCGTGAGGGGCGACCATGACAGTAGGACCCAACCTGAACACAAGACTCAGCGGGAGAAGTGAAGCAGGACCAGGAGGAGGCAGAGGGGAGGAGAGTGACTGGCTGTCAACAGACTGTGGTGTTTCGTTTTGTCGGGCTGCAGTTCCCTGGGGGCTTGCCTAAATCTGTACTCTCTTCCCTGGCCGAAGGGGCTCTCTTACCCCGCCGTGTTATCATCACCAGCCTTCTCCTCATCACCTGCCGGACTGAGGACTACAGGGGTGGAGGAGGAATTCACTCGGAACTCCGGAGACTGTGCCCATGATTTCAGCATCCCCTGCCTCCGTTTGTCATTGTGCCTCCTCGCCAGCTCCGGCACTTCAGAAACTTGAGCCGACGATTCAGCATCCCCTGGCTTCCACAATTCCCCTCATCAGCACCTCGCTACCGTGCAATGGCCCTCGGCTAGACGGACACCGCTGCCCCGGAGCATTCGTCTGGTTCACTAGCGGGGGATTCTTCAGCAGCTTCAGCGACGACGGAGCGGGGGGCAAGGCAAGTGCTTTCTTTCTCATTTCTGGTTTTATTTAATAATGAGAGGTGCTGTCTTGTCCCCGGGGAGGGGACTCAGCAGCCGTTCCCATTGCTGCTGAACTTGTATTCTCTGTTTCCTGCTGTCTGAGGTGGTGTGGCCTTCCCTGCCGTATCACCATCTGCAGCCAGGCACCTTGTGCCTCCTCGCCAGCTCCGGCACCTCGGAAACCTGGGCCGACGATTCAGCATCACCTGGCTTCCATGTGTCTCCTCACCAGCCCCGGCACCCCGGAGGCTTGTGCCGATGACCCAGTGTCCCCTGGCTTCCACGCTTTCCCTTCCCTCTACATCTACACCCCGCCGCCGTGCTAGACTGTCACCGCTGGCCCGGAAACATTCGTCTGGTCCTCCGGCTGCGGACCTTTTCAGCGGCTTCAGCAACGACGGAGTGGGGGCAAGGCAAATACTCTCTTTTTTCTTTTAACCTTTAATTATGAGAGGTGCCGCCTTGTCCCCAGTGAAGGGACTCAGCAGTGTTTTTTTACTGCTAAGTTTTCATGTACTGTTTTTTACTGACTGTGGTGATGTGATGTTTTTTTTTTTTTTTCTTCCACCTGCTCCTTTCCTCCCTGTCCGAGGCGCTTGGGTGGAGAGGGATTCCTGGGCATCTGGGTCATATGCGTTCCAGCCATCTCTTCGAGAGGTCAGCACGCTCCTACCTCCAGCGCTCAAGGTCATCGCACCCCAGTCATCGACGGCCAGAGGTCGGCGCTCTCCTGCCGTTCCCTTTCGGGGGTCAGTGCGCCTCTAGTGTTTTTTTTTTCCTTCATCAGGCTAAAGTTTGGATGTTGTTTCTCCCTAGTTGTATCGTAAGTCCGGCTCAACTGGGAATTCATAGTTTGTATTTCTCCCTCCTCGTATGTCCAGGTCTACTGGGAGTTCGTAGCTTACTTGTCTGTTCTGTAGTGTATGTTTTTGTACGTGTCACTTATTGGAGCATAAGTAATCTGTTTCACTGTTATGCTTACCGTTGTGTTCTCAAGTGCTCACCTTATCTTTTGTATTTTTTGAGGTGTATTTTTTGAGGTTTCCTTACCTGTTCAGTCTAAAGTTTTCATGCTGTTTTCCTGAGTTTGGAGCGTATGTTTTTGGGGTTTTTTTTGTTTTGTTTTTTTGAGGAAAGGAGCTCCTGGCATATTCCGCCCTATGGGCTCTTATTTACCATTACTATTTTGTGGTTTGTTTGTTTTTTCCATCTCCCTAGGCTGTAGGTTTGTGTGCTGTTTCTCCCCTGAGGTTGGAGCACATTATTTTTAGTCCTAGGGTTCTTTTGTGAATTTTGTGTTTGTTCTTTTCCTGCCCCCGAGGCTGTGGGTTTTCATGTTTCTCCCCTAAGGTTGGGGCACATGTATTTTCAATCCTAGGTTCTTATGTTGGTATTGTGTTGGTAGGGGGTCTGTTTCGGCCCTCCTGGCCTTTCCCCCCACCCCCCCCCCACCCTGTTAGGATTTGGTTTTTTTTTCTCTCCTTTTCTTTTTTTTTTTTTCCTTTTCTGATGTTCCCTGGGGTCGTCGTGGTGGGGGGGTACTGTGGTGGTCTGGTCTGGGTCTGACCAGGCCCCACACTTTGTTGTCTCCAGTATTTATTATTCTGTCTTCATTATTATCTTCTTTGGGTTTTTATTTTCCGTCTTGGTCTCATTATTATTATTATTATTATTATTATTATTATTATTATTATTATTATTATTATTGGAGAGGAGAGTCCGGCCGTTGGTCGAACCTCGGATTCAGGAGGAGCAATGTGGTTTTCGTCCTGGCCGTGGCACATCGGACCAGCTCTTTACCCTCTCGAGAATTCTTGAGGGTTCGTGGGAGTTTGCCCAACCAGTTTACATGTGTTTTGTGGACTTGGAGAAGGCATTTGACCGCGTCCCTCGTGGATTTTGTGGGGGGTGCTTCGGGAGTATGGGGTATCGGGCTTGTTGTTACAAGCTATTCGGTCTCTGTATGACCGTTGTGAGAGTTTGGTTCGTATTGCCAACACTCGGTCGGAGTCATTCCCAGTGAGAGTTGGACTCCGCCAGGGCTGCCCTTTGTCACCGATCCTGTTCATAATTTTTATGGACAGGATTTCTAGGCGCAGCCAAGGAATGGAGGGTGTCATGCTTGGTGACCACAGGATCTCATGTCTGTTGTTTGCAGATGATGTTGTCCTGTTGGCTTCATCCAGCAATGACCTACAGCTCTTGCTGGGACGGTTTGCCGCTGAGTGTGAAGCGGCTGGGATGAGAATCAGCACCTCCAAGTCCGAGTCCATGGTCCTCAGCCGGAAAAAGGTAGATTGTCCTCTCCGGGTTGGGGACAGGGTCCTGCCCCAAGTGGAGGAGTTTAAGTATCTTGGGGTCTTATTCACGAGTGAGGGGAAAATGGAGCGAGAGATTGACAGACGGATTGGAGCAGCATCTGCAGTGATGCGGACGTTGTACCGGTCTGTTGTGGTGAAGAGGGAGCTTAGTTCTAAGGCAAAGCTGTCGATTTACCAGTCAATCTACGTTCCTACTCTCACCTATGGTCACGAGCTTTGGGTAATGACCGAAAGAACGAGATCGCGGATACAAGCAGCTGAAATGAGCTTTCTCCGTAGGATTGCTGGACTCACCCTCAGAGATAGGGTGAGGAGCTCAGTCATCTGGGAGAGGCTCAGAGTAGAACCGCTGCTCCTCCACATTGAAAGGAGTCAGTTGAGGTGGTATGGGCATCTGATTAGGATGCCTCCTGGACGCCTCCCACTTGAGGCGTTTCAGGAGGCATCTGATTAGGATGCCTCCTGGACGCCTCCCACTTGAGGCGTTTCAGGCACGTCCCACTGGGAGGAGACCCTGGGGCAGACCCAGGACTCGGTGGAGAGACTATGTCTCCCAACTGGTCTGGGAACGCCTTGGTATCCCCTCTGAAGAGCTGGAGCAGGTGGCTGGGGAGAGGGAAGTCTGGGCTTCTCTGCTTGAACTGCTGCCTCCGCGACCCGGACCTCCGGAAAAGTGGTAGAAGATGGATGGATGGATGGATGGATGGATTATTATTATTATTATTATTATTATTATTATTATTATTAATCATAGCTACATTTGTATGTTTGGGTTTTCCTGTTCATCATTTGTTTCTGTTTGGGCTTTTATTTTGACAGTGTTTGTTTACATCCTTTTGAGCACAGCTTATCCTTATGTCAGTCATTATTGGTCAGGGCTGTTGCTCACTAGTCTCATTGTGTTAATTCCTATTTATTGGGTTTCACTCCCTCATTCCTGTGTTGGGTCCTTGTCGTTACTTTCCCATCATTACCTTCCGTTGTGAGTATCATCGTTTGTATGTCTCACTTATTATTTTCTGTCGTATGGCTGTTTGGGTCCCGTCCCCCAGCATTCTAGTTGCAGCTGTAGTTTGTTACTTTATGTTCAGCTTCCATGCTGCAGTTTTCTTTCATTAAAGTATGCTTCAACTTCACCCCACAAGTGAGTCTGTTCATCTGCCCCGTGAGGGGCGACCATGACATTTGTAAGGTAATACAGATTTTAATCCCCCCCCCCCATGGAGACATCAGTTGCCAATCAAGTGGGTTTTAATGTCCAATCCTGAGTTCCAATTCTGTATGACCAGCACATGAGCCCCGTGGACCTTGGTCTCTGTATGAGTTGATAATTTTGTAGAAATCTATGGGGTATTAAATATCTTCATGAGTATATAGGTATCAAAATAAAATAGATACAGGTGTGTGAAAAAGTCTTTGCCCCCTTCCTGATTTCTCATTTTTTTTGTATATTTGTCACACTTAAATGTTTCAGATCATCAAACAAATTTACATATTAGACAAAGATAACACAAGTAAACACAAAATGCACTTTTTAAATGAAGGTGTTTATTATTAAGGGTAAAAAAGACTCCAAACCTACCTCAAACCCTGTGTGAAAAAGTGATTGCCCCCGTTAAAACATAAATTAACTGTGGTTTATCACATCTTTGGAAAGCTGAGTTTGATTTCTCTAGTCACAGCCAGGCCTTATTACTCCCACACCTGTTTTCAATCAAGAATTCACTTAAACAGGACCTGCCTGACAAAGTGAAGTAGACCAAACGATCCTCAAAAGCTAGACGTCATGCTGCGATCCAAAGAAATTCAGGAACAAATGAGAAACAAAGTAACTGAGAGCTATCAGTCTGGAAAAGGTTATAAAGCCATTTCTAAAGCTTTGGAACTCCAGCAAACCACAGTGAGAGCAATTATCCACAAATGACGAAAACATGGAACAGTGGTGAACCTTCCCAGGAGTGGCCGGCCGACCAAAATTTCCCCAAGAACGCAGCGATGACTCATCCAAGAGGTCAACAAAAGACCCCATAACAATATCCAAAGAACTGCCGGCCTCACTTTCCTCAGTTAAGGTCACTGTTCATGACTTCACCATAAGAAAGAGACTGGTCAAAAATGGCCTGCATGGTGGCGTTCCAAGACAAAAACCACTGCTGAGAAAAAAGAACATAAAGACTCATCTCAGTTTTGACAGAAATCATCTGGATGATTCCCAGGACTTTTGGGAAAATACTCTGTGGACTGACGAGACAAAAGTTGAACTTTTTGGAAGGTGTGTGTCCCACTACATCTGGCATAAAAGTAACACAGTATTTCAGAAAAGGAACATCATACTAACAGTAAAATATGGTGGTGGTAGTGTGATGGTCTGGAGCTGTTTTGCTGCTTCAGAACCTGGAAGACTTGCTGTGGTAAATGGAACCATGAATTCTTCTGTCTACCAAAAAATCCTGAAGAATGTCCAGCCGTCTGTTCGTGACCTCAAACTAAAGGGCACTTGAGTTCTGCAGAAGGACAATGATCCAAAACACACCAGCAAGTCCACCTCTGAATGGTTTAGGGAAAATAAAACAAAGACTTTGGAGTGGCCTTGTCAAAGCCCTGACTTGAATCCAATTGAGATGCTGTGGCATGACCTTAAAAAGGTGGTTTATGCTCAAAAACCCTCCAGTGTGGCTGAATTACAACAATTCTGCAAAGATGAGTGGGCCAAAATTCCTCCACAGCGCTGCAAAAGACTCATTGCCAGTTATCGCAAACATTTGATTGCAGTTGTTGTTGCTAAGGGTGGCCCAACCAGTTATTAGGTTTAGGGGCAATCACTTTTTCACACAGGGCCATGTAGGTTTGGATTTTTTTCCCCTTAATAACAAACACCTTCATTTAAAGACTGCATTTTGTGTTTACTTGTGTTTTCTTTGTCTAATAATTGAATTTGATTGATGATCTGAAATGAGAAATCAGGAAAGGGGCAAAAACTTTTCACATCACTGTATATCAAGTAAGTACAGTAAAATGCCCCTTTATTCTGTTTGAACTCCTGCTACCTGAAATGTCTGTGCACATCACTGGTGTGTGGTATTTAATTATGTTTACAACATTAAACTCTTTGAACTCTGAAAAAAAGACTATTTGTCATGGATTATTTATTCTGACTGGTGTATAATGCTACGTCTGAAAAAGAATAATTTGCATGGACATTTTTGTGTAGTTGATCATAGTAGTATAACATTTTAAATAAACAACGACAAGGTGTAGCAGTCTCGCAGGTATGCAGAATGCTCCGTCACCATAATGCAGTGAACAAAATTGTGACTTTTTGACAGCAAAACCAAAAGCTGCTTTGTTGTGGTCAGCCTACCTCTGCTCCCCACCCCTCAACTAGTAATAGGATGGCAGCCATCGGTGCTCCGAACGGTGATCCAATCTTATCCAGAAAATATTTGGCGAGGCGTGTTTCAAGGCGTGACTCATGACGTATGTGTTGACGTCGAACCACGTGACTGGGTCAGGAAAATAAACTGAGCAGTGCTCCCCAATGGAAATCCTTGTCATGTTTGACTGTGTCAGGGATTTGTCACAGCCAATTTTCAGATGGAGCCAGCACCAAAAACACTTGAGCTTGTTTCTCCCATTGATGTACACTACCGTTCAAAAGTTTGGGGTCACTTAGAAATGTCCTTATTTTTGAAAGAAAAGCACTTTTTTTCAATGAAGATAACTTTAAACTAATCAGAAATACGCTCTATACATTGCTAATGTGGTAAATGACTATTATAGCTGCAAATGTCTGGTTTTTGGTGCAATATCTACATAGGTGTATAGAGGCCCGTTTCCAGCAACTATCACTCGGGTGTTCTAATGGTACAGTGTGTTTGCTTATTGCGTCAGAAGGCTAATGGATGATTAGAAAACCCTTGTGCAATCATGTTAGGTCTGCAATGCTGTAATTGCTGCAAATGGAGGATTCTTTGATGAAAGCAAAGTTTGAAGGAAAAAATAATTATTTCTAACCTTGTCAATGTCTTGACTATATTTTCTATTCATTTTACAACTCATGGTGGTAAATAAGGGTGACTTTTCATGGAAAACACAAAAATTGTCTGGGTGACCCCAAACTTTTGAACGGTAGTGTATTTTTGACAAATAGTGGCTTTTTCTTGCAACTGAGGTGATGGCGTAGTGGTAGAGTATCCACTTTACAAGCAGGAGATCTGGGTTTGAATCCCACCTGTACTATTCTTTTAATTTCATTTTTATTTGCAAGATGAAGTGTCTCTTGTGTTTCAAAGAGCTTGGATCATTATTACGCATCATTTTGCTGAGGCACTATTGCCATTGTGCCCTGCATGAGAATAAGGCCAGAGTTAAATATACTGGGACAATATAAGACTGTTGAAAATTTATCATTTCTTAATAAAAATGGATAAGTAGTACAAGCACATGAAGTAACACAGACACATTCACTGGAGTCACCCCAGTTTTATTATTTCTTTTTTCCCTTATGATCATTGATATTTCTTAAGAGAAAGCACATTTATTGATATTGAAAAATACACATTGTAAAAATCTGCATGCTGTTTACTTTGTTGACTACATGGCCTAGTAGTGCAAATGAAGTTCCAAATGAGGCCTTGTCTATGTGAACCATTTTGATGAAAAGCTCAAGTGTTCAAGAAAGCCTCAACTACTCATGACTAAATAATCACTTAGAGGTAAAATACGTCTCCTGCAATTGGGAGGCTAGGGTTCAAGTCCCGGCTGTGCCATTCTAATAATTTATTTTTATTTGCACAGTGAAGTGTCTGTTGTGTTTCAAAGAGCTTGGATACAACAATAACACATGATTATGCTGAGGCACTATTGTGCCCTGCATGACAATAAGGACATAGATGAATGTACTGAGAAAGACAGTATGTTGAAAAGTTATTATTTCTTTAAAAAAATGGATAAGTAGCGCAAGCACATTCACTGTAGTCACCTCAGATTTATTATTTTTCTGCCTTATGATCATTGATATTTCTTAAAAGACAGCATATATTGAAATTGAAAAACACACTAAACCAACAATACCCTTGTAAAAATCAGCATGTTGTTTACATTTTGTCCACTAGATGGCCTGGTAGAGAAAATGGAGTTACACATGAGGCCTTGTCTATGTGAACCATTTTGATGAACTCAAGTCCTCCAGAAAGCCTCATTTGGCCATCACTACCCTCAACCTCCACTGGTCACAAAACTTTTCAACTCTAAATTAAAACAAAGCATAACCTCACACAAGAGGAGAGAAAACTCGGTTCTCAGCATATTAAACACTTAATCTAACACTGACCCCTGGTGTTGATTTTAAAGAATACAAAAAACTACGAACAACATCCGCCTGTCATTTTTGTGAGGCTAGGACAGATCACCACCAGTTCAACTTATATTAAGCACCCAAAGGAGATCAAAAACAACAGATTCAATTCAATTCAATTTATTTATATAGCGCCAAATCACAACACAGGTTGTCTCAAGGCACTTTACAGAGAAGAGTGGGTTTCGGCCACACTCTTAGTTTATAGAACCCAGCAGAGACCCTGAAGAGCAAGTACTGCGGTGACACAGGTGAGGAAAAACTTCCCTTTAAAAGGCAGACACCTCAGGCGGAACCATAGCTCATAGAGGATGGCCATCCGCCTTAACTGGCTGGGTTGAGTAGCTACATTCAAAAACAGACAAATACAATATTCAAAGCCAAACAGTCCAGTACCAAGTCTGGCCAGGATGCACATGCAAGCGAAGGCCTGGCGGTGGGGGTGGGGGGCATTTCTAACTAAAGGCCTTATCAAAGAGAAAAGATTTCAACTTGCTCTTGAATAAAGAGAGTGTGTCTGCCTCCCGAACTGAACTGGGAAAACGGTTCCACAGGAAGCGAGCTTGATCGCTGAAAGCTCTACCTCCCAATCTACTTCTAGATACCTTGGGGACCACTAGTAGTTTGGATTTTTTGGAGTGCAGAGCTCTGGTGGGATGATAAGGAACTAAGAGTTCTTGCAGGTAAGACGGAGCCATACCATTAAGAGCTTTATAGGTTAAGAGCAATATCTTTTCAATTCTATTATTTTATTGGGAGCCAATGTAAAGAAGCTAAAACTGGAGTAATGTGATCTCTTCTCCCTGTTCTCATAAGGATATGTGCAGCTGCATTCTGAATGAGTTGGAGAAACTTTATGGACTTATTTGGGCAACCTGATAAAAGTGAGTTACAATAGTCAAGTCTAGAGGTGATAAAGGTGTGGACAAGTTTCTCTGCATCTTTATGAGACAGGATGGACCTAATTATAGAAATATTATGCAGATGGAAGAAGGCGATCTTAATGGTTTGCTGTATATGAGAGTTGAAAGACACATCTTGGTCAAAGACAACTCCAAGATTCCTAACAGAAGATGTAGAAGCCAGTGCAATGCCATCTAGACATCCAAGACCATACGGTGTTGTTCAAACAACAAACCCTGGATCAACCCTGAGATAAAAACACTTCTGAGAGAGAAGAAGAGGATCTTCAGGTCGGGGAACAGGGAGATGCTGAAGTCCGTACAGAGGGAGCTGAGGAGAAAGATCAGAGAAGGCAAGGACAGCTTCAGGAAGAAGATGGAGGACAAGCTGCAACAGAGCGACATCAGCAGGGTCTGGAGAAACCTCAAAACCATCTCTGGGCTCCAGAATACCTCCCCCGAGGCCACGGGGGGCAGGGAGTGGGCGAACAACCTGAATCTGTTTTTCAATAGGTTTGACCAACCGCCCTCCCCCCTGACTGCACAACAACCACTGCTGCCTCTAAAGAAATCAAGTCCTGCTGCCCACTCCCCACTCCACCAACACCCCCCACTCCCAACACACAGCCCCCCATCCTGACCCTGACCAGGACTCAGGTGAGGACGGAGCTGAGGAAGATCAAGGCGAGGAAGGCGTCGGGACCGGACGGCATCAGCGCAAAGCTCCTCAAGTCCTGTGCAGACCAGCTGTGTGGGATTGTGACGTACATCTTCAACCTGAGCCTGAAGCTGGGGAGGGTACCACAGCTGTGGAAAACATCTTGTGTGGTACCTGTACCAAAAACTTCCCACCCCAAAGACCTGAACAGCTACAGACCAGTGGCCTTGACGTCCCACTTGATGAAGACCCTGGAGAGACTGCTCCTTGCTCACCTCTGCCCCCTGGTGGAACCAGCGATGGATCCACTCCAGTTCGCCTACCAGCATGGCATTGGGGTGGAGGATGCGGTGATCTTCCTCCTTCACCGTTCTCTGTCCCACCTGGAGAAGCCCGGGAATGTGGTGAGGATCATGTTCTTTGACTTCTCCAGTGCTTTCAACACCATCCAACCTATGATCCTGAAGGACAAGCTGCTGCGCGCAGGGGTGGACCAGCACCTGTCATCATGGATCCTGGACTACCTCACGAACCGGCCTCAGTTTGTGAGAACCCAGGACTGTGTGTCCGACATGATCATCGGTAGCACGGGGGCCCCCCAGGGAACGGTGCTGGCTCCCTTCCTGTTCACTCTTTATACTGCGGACTTCTCACACAACACAACACACTGCCATCTACAGAAGTTCTCTGATGACTCTGCGATCGTTGGCCTCATCTCCAATGGAGATGAAGCTGAGTACAGAGGGCTTATCCAGGACTTCGTGGACTGGTGCCATCGGAACTGCCTCCAGATCAACGCGAGGAAAACTAAGGAGCTGGTGGTGGACTGCCGCAGGCATGGGCAACCCCTCACAGCACCAGTAAATATACAGGGAACAGACATAGAGATGGTGACATCCTATAAGTACCTGGGTGTTCATCTGAACAATAAACTAGACTGGTCACACAATACTGACGCACTCTACAAGAAGGGACAGCGCAGGCTGTTCCTGCTGAGGAGACTCAGGTCTTTTGGTGTACAAGGGGCGCTGCTGAAGACATTCTATGACACAGTGGTGGCATCAGCCATCACTTTTGGAGTGGTCTGCTGGGGCAGTGGCATTACTGCAGCCGATAGGAAGAGACTGAACAAACTGATCAAGAAAGCTAGCTCTGTCCTGGGGCAGCGCCTTGATCCGGTGGAGGAGATAGGAGAGAGAAGGACGGTGGCTAAACTGTCATCTCTGCTGGAGTCCGAGTTCCACCCTATGCAGGACATACTGAATGCACTGAGGAGCTCATTTAGCAGCAGACTACATCATCCCAGGTGCACAACCGAGAGGTTTCGCAGGTCCTTCCTACCAACAGCTGTCAGACTGTACAACCTAAGCAGGGCTGCTTGCAGAGATAGCAAAAAGACGTAACAAACTAATAGTTTTTTGAATGCAAAAGATGCAATAGACTTACACAATGGTCCCCTCCGGCATACAACTAGGAAAATACCGGTCGCTATGGAGGGTGAGAATATGTATGGGCACATAATCATACCATGTAGGATAACTAAGTAGACGGTTATGCTGTGTCATCCCATCTAGCAACAATGCTCTGCACTGTGTGTGTTTATATATTTACATATTTATTCCATCTAGCTACAATGCTCCGCACTGGGTGTGTTTATATTTATATATCTATATATTTATTCCATCTAGCTACAATGCTCCGCACTGTGTGTTATATAACTACATATTATTCCATCTAGCTATATTGCTCCGCACTGTGTGCGTTTATATATTTACATATTTATTCCACCTAGCTGCAATGCTCCGTACTGTGGGTGTTTATATATCTACAGTACATATTTATTCCATCTAGCTACAATGCTCCGCACTGTGTGTCTGTGTGTGTGTATATATATATTTTATAGTAATATGTACATATGTATATTAGCTGCTCTTGCTTGCTTGCTTTTTTTTCTTGCCTTCTGATTGTTGCTCTGAGTGTTGCTATCCCTGTGCTGTTGCAATCCTGGAATTTCCCCGTTGTGGGACTAATAAAGGCTTATCTTATCTTATCTTATCTTAGTGTTGTTATCTTGCTATAAAGGGTACTTCTAGCATGTTTGGGGCCAAGAACAATGACTTCAGTTTTATCTGTATTCAGCAATAGAAAGTTGTAGTTCATCCAGGTTTTGATATCCTTAAGACACTCCTGCAGTAAACCCAACTGGCTGGGATCATCTGGATTGATGGATAAATAAATGGATAAAAAATGGGGCTGCACGGTGGCGCAGTGGTTAGCACTGCGGCAGCACAGTTTACCCTCGGCCGGGGGATCGTGAGATCGTGGGTTCGATCCCTGCCCCCGGCCAACAGTGATCTGTGTGGAGTTTGCATGTTCTCCCCGTGTTTGCGTGGGTTTACTCCGGGATTTCTCCGGTTTCCTCCCACATGCCAAAAACATGCAGGTTAGGGAGTTAAGGGGCGCTTGCGCATGCAGCGACCGGCAGCTGGTGGCTTGTCACCGGACTGCAGAACAAATCTACCTACGGGTACAAAATAAGTCAAAAAAAAAAAAATACAACTGAGTGTCGTCAGTGTAACAATGAAAATGAATAGAATGCTTCCTCATAATGTCTCCCAAAGGCAGCATGTACTGGTCCAAGTACTGATCCCTGCAGAACTCCATAGCTAACCGTGGTCTGAGTAGAGGACTTGCTATGGACATGAGCAAACTGGGAACGATCTGATAGATAAGACTGGAACCATCTTAGCATTGCTCCATTCAAGCCAATTTGCTGTTCAAGTCTCTCTAGCAGAATATGGTGGTCAATGGTATCAAAGGCAGCGCTGAGGTCCAATAAAACAAGGACGGAGACAAGTCCTTTGTCAAATGCCATAAGGATGTCATCAATAACTTTCACTAAGGCTGTCTCTGTACTGTGATGTTTCCTAAAACCTGACTGAAATTTCTCAAATATAGAATTTTTTTCTATAAAGGTGCATAGTTGATTGGCGACTACTTTTTTGAGGATCTTGGAAAAGTAGGGGAGGTTAGATATTGGTCTATAATTGGCCAAAATCCCAGAATAAAGCGAAGGTTTTTTTAAGTAGAGGTTTAATTACTGCCACTTTAAATGACTGCGGTACATGTCCTGTTAATAGTGTAGAGGCTTGGAAGTAGTTAATAGTTATGTAAAAGGTGCTAAAAAGACATTTGGGGAAAAAAAAAACAGGCACCCTTACAATTTTTATTTTATTCTTTAAATGTTTTATTTTTCTACAATGCATTTGTAATCCATCTGGTTCCATGATAACTCATGTGAGTTGAGTGCAGTTCCGTACGCCGACTAATAGATGGCGCATGTGGCACAATGATAGAGAGTAGACTCACGCACCGGAGGATGAAGAATAAACTCCTCTGTGGGGTATATATTACTCATATATTCCATACCTGCATACGTTAGAGCATGTGGAAATGTGTGGGGCAACATATGCAAAGGAATTTCACACCTCTGAAAGGACAAAGGAATCTCACCGCTGTGTGAAGACCAATGATGTCACAGGACGCCATGGCAACAGACTTGACACCTTCACCCCCTTAGGCGAGGAGAGGTTTTCCCATCACCTCCCAAGACGGAGGGAGGAGTTAACAGGACTAATGGGGATTTAGATAACGGGGGATTTCAGCTTGTGTTTTGCATATCTTGGATGTGTGCCTGTATTTAACCAGCGAGCTGGGCAGAATTCTTCCTCTTTGCCTTCTGCCAAGCTCTGCACCATGATGAGACAAGATAGAAGAGTTGTTCATTAAAGACTCTGCTTTTGTGATACAAAACCGCCTCGTTATTTCCAGCTCTTCTACACTGGTGACCTTGACGCGAGTATGGACCTGAGGCGTTCTTCAAGCGACTCATCCGCGGCGAATCTGACTTACGCCAGCGACAACGCAGACGAGGGAACAAGCAGACAGCTGTTCCCCCTGGCAGAGGGTACCGAGAGAGCTCAACCGAGCTCCAGCACCGCCGCGAGAGCCGAGGCAAGGCACTCTCACCCGGCGGGCACAACAGTGATGATGTGCACAAACGCCGTCGCTGTTAAACTGCCAGATTTCTGGCGAGAAGACCCGGCCTCTTGGTTTCTCCAAGCCGAAGCCCAGTTCATACTGGCGGGCATCACGGCAGACGATACTAAGTTCTACCATATCGTCTCCAAACTCGACTCCGCCACTTCAAGGTGTGTGCGAAGCTTGATCCAGCGACCACCGGCCCAGGACAAGTATGAGACACTCAAGGCGACCATCGTGGCGAATTACGTCCCGTCGGCGGAAGAAAGAGCCGAAAAAATCCTGGCAGTCTACGGCCACAGAGGGGGCAATCCAAAGACCCTCATGGAGGATTTACTCCAGCTCATCGGAGGAAGAGCACGAGCAGCATCTCACTGCCGTTGTTCAGAGGCTAGAAGAGCACGGATTAATAATTAATCCAGCCAAATGCAAATTCGGCGTATCGCAAATTGATTTTTTGGGACACAGAGTCTCCCCGAAAGGGGCAGTTCCGCTTCCAGACAAAATTCATGCGATAGAAGGTTTTCCACGGCCCCAAATGGTCAAATCGCTACAGGAATTTTTGGGGATGGTTAATTTTTACAACCGTTTCCTCCCTCATGCAGCTCAACTCATGCAGCCCCTGTATGACGCGCTCAAAAAAAAGAGAGCTTCCAACGTGGTCGAATGGACCCCGGAACGCGAACGCGCTTTTGCGGAAGTTAAAAACGCCCTAGCTAACGCCACAATGTTAGTCCATCCAGATCCCTCGGCCCGCATTGCTCTAACCACAGATGCTTCAGACCTGGCCATAGGGGCAGTTGTAGAACAACTTGTCAAGGGGGTCTGGCAACCTTTAGCATTTTTTAGCAAATCGCTAAACCCAACGGAACGCAAGTACAGCACTTTTGACAGGGAGCTGCTGGCGCTCCATTTATCCATCCGCCACTTCCAGTTTTGGTTAGAAGGGCGGAGTTTCACGGCTTTTGTGGACCATAAACCGCTCACTTTTGCTATGGCTAAAATTTCAGAACCTTGGTCGGGCAGACAACAAAGACAGCTAGCTGCGATTTCAGAGTTCACCACAGACATTCGACATGTAGCGGGCAAACTTAACGTAGTAGCGGACTGTCTCTCTCACGCTGTGGCACCGCCAGAGCACGAGGAGACAGATTACACTGCTTCAGCAGCTGAGCTTTTCTCTAACGCAAACACATATGCAGCACCTATCCATAAAGGGATAGATTATGCAGCCATGGCGGAAGAACAAGGTAGTGATGTGGACGTGCGCGCGCTCCTGTCTGGACCAACAGGGTTAAGGCTGGAGGAAAAAGGGTTGCGCGATGGCGTGCCCCCCCTAATATGCGATGTTTCAACCAGCCGACCTCGCCCGTTAGTACCGGCTGCTTGGCGCCGCCGTATTTTCGACGCAATTCACTCCCTCGTGCACCCAGGTGTGCGCGCCTCGGTCAAAATGGTTGCCGAAAAGTTTGTGTGGCCAGGCCTGCGCAAAAACGTAAAAGAATGGGCAAAAACTTGCATTCCTTGTCAGCGCGCCAAAGTACACAAACACACAAAAGCCCCTCTGGAGCCTTTTCCCATCCCTGCTAGAAGGTTCGACCACATTCATGTCGACCTCGTGGGGCCGCTGCCTTCCTCCCAGGGTTTCACACACCTGCTAACAATGATAGACCGCACCACGCGCTGGTCAGAGGCAGTCCCTCTAGCAGCAACTACAGCGGAGGAAGTCGCTCGCGTTTTTCTAACAAATTGGGTGGCACGTTTCGGCGTCCCATCAGACATCACGTCAGATAGGGGGCCTCAATTTGTCTCAGAGCTCTGGTCAGCCATGTCCAACAGTTTAGGGCCAACAATTCACCGTACCACCGCTTATCACCCTCAGGCTAATGGGTTATGCGAGCGTTTTCACAGGTCCTTAAAGGCCGCCCTCAGAGCCTCATTAACGGACACAAGTTGGGTAAATAAACTTCCCTGGGTTTTATTGGGGTTGCGTGCAGCACCTAAAGAGGATTTAGACGCTTCCCCTGCAGAATTAGTCTTTGCTCAGCCTATCAGACTACCAGGTGAATTTTTACCAGAAAACCCGGAACCAGGGCACCTCCCAGTCCCAAGGTTTTTAGGCAGTAACGGACCGGACTCTCTACACGGTCCAGCTCATCACTCCTTTCCGCGAGTTTTTGTTCCTCAAACTTTAAAAAACGCCGAGTTTGTTTTTGTTAAGCATGAAGCCCTTAAACCAACGTTACGCCCAGTATACGATGGCCCGTTCAGAGTGCTGGAAAATGGTGACAAACACTTTGTGCTTGATTATGGGGATAGAAATGAAACGGTCAGCATTGACAGACTCAAACCTGCCTTCTTGTTGAGAGACGAACCTGCACAGTTGGCGCGAGCACCTCGGCGAGGTAGACCCCCCAAGGAAAAGTCTCAGCCCCCAGGCGGGGAACAGATAATCTCTCTCCTTCCCACACTGCAGATTCCTCACAACAAGTTCCCAGCAGGACGCCTAAACGAGCCTACAGCAGCTTTGGGAGAAGATTGAAACCCAGACTGCACAAGGACTGATTACACCACTCTGCAATTTTTCGCTAATTGTGCCGCAACAGTTTAGGACTGACTTATGATTATACTATGCTGTTATATTTTCACTGAACTCTCTTAGGAGCATGGCTGCTTGGAAGTTTCTTCTGTGACAACAGCTGTAACACGTAGTATGTCTTAGTAATTACCCTAGACTGTGAATCTTTCTGTGTCCTTTCCTAGTTGTTTGGGGGGCCTGTGGTATATATTACTCATATATTCCATACCTGCATACGTTAGAGCATGTGGAAATGTGTGGGGCAACATATGCAAAGGAATTTCACACCTCTGAAAGGACAAAGGAATCTCACCGCTGTGTGAAGACCAATGATGTCACAGGACGCCATGGCAACAGACTTGACACCTTCACCCCCTTAGGCGAGGAGAGGTTTTCCCATCACCTCCCAAGACGGAGGGAGGAGTTAACAGGACTAATGGGGATTTAGATAACGGGGGATTTCAGCTTGTGTTTTGCATGTCTTGGATGTGTGCCTGTATTTAACCAGCGAGCTGGGCAGAATTCTTCCTCTTTGCCTTCTGCCAAGCTCTGCACCATGATGAGACAAGATAGAAGAGTTGTTCATTAAAGACTCTGCTTTTGTGATACAAAACCGCTTCGTTATTTCCAGCTCTTCTACATCTGTGTGAAATAACGGCACAAAACGTGTTCCTCGTCTATTCTTCTATCACAGGTTGGTAAATACTAATAATTCAAGAGTGCAATATAAACTGTAAGAGTCCCAAGATGTCCGAGATTATATTGTGATAAGTGTGAGACGGAAAACGGGTTTGTAAGGGTATTTCTGTTAGAGTTGATGTGTTGTTGTATAAGCTAACCTGCTAATGCTAATGATTGATGTGTTGTTGAATAAGCTAACCTGCTGATGCTAATGATCGAGTGTATGGACGTGCCGCCCGGGGGGAGTTCGCCCCATGTTAGGAACCATTTGTTTACTTTATGTAAAGACATTTATGAAACGGGTTTCATACAGTATGACATTTACTGGTTTTATTTGTCACCAAGTGTGTATATTTCGGGTATATTACCGAATACCAGGAATACTATTGTAAAAGTGTATTAGATACACAGTGGCCAGGTTAATGCATTGTTAAGAATGACACCACAGACTGTACATTTATGACAGTGCTTAAAATGATTAATTTAAATGTAAATTCATGGGTTATTGTTTAAAATACAATTATTTGAACAAGTTAAACGCTATATACATGGGAAGAAGATATAAAAACAATAATTCAGTTCATGTTAAGATAATTTGTTAAAAATGTTAAGTATTACAGTTAATGTCACATTGAAAATTGTGATAAATGGACATGATTATGTTTTGTTTAATGGTGATGTGATCAGATAAGAGAGAAACTATGGACCTTGATAGTAAATACTAGTCAGTCGATGTTGGTCATGTGAATGATCTGGACGAAGAATAAACTCCTCTGTGTGAAATAACGGCACAAAACGTGTTCCTCGTCTATTCTTCTATCACAGGTTGGAGAGTTAACTTCCACATGCACGTTGCCTCCTCCTGGGCCGCTACCCAGGGGAGCAACAATTTTTGGGGCTCATCCGGGATTAGCGCCACCTACTGGTCGGGCACTAATCATTGAAGAACCAAGGGATGCTGACCACCTGTTCCTGAGCCATCAACCTAAGCGACTGACTACAGGAAACCACAGCCATGTCTGCTCTACATGACCTGAGATGGGAAATCCAGCAAGAGCTTCACCAGCTGACCATTGCCCACTGCAGAAATGTTCTTTACAAGCTGGCCGGGTCGTTCAAGGACGAGACGGGAGAAGATTTGCCAGGTGCAGAATTGACCGAAGTGGAACTCTTCGACTTCATTGTTGACTCACTGAGAAGTCCACAACTGAAGAGCCTTGAGGACCAGGGGATGTCTCGCCTGCTTACTTTCCGTGACCTCATCATTGAACTGCAATCGCCCACAGCAGCTGAAGAAGTGGATGCCGAGGTGCCACCCGACAATGATCCGGTCATAGTAGTTCCTGTGACCACTGGAGCTGCAGCACCATCAGGGAAGAACCATCCAACACCACCATCTGTAGTTCCTGAACCAGGGTTAGTCAGACTGACTGAACTTACGTCACTGTTGCCACGTAGAGAGTACAAGATTTATGGTGGTCAAATCTCCGATTTTGATTCTGATTTGAGTTACAATAACTTGTGCAAACAGCTTGATGAAGGGCTAAATGAAGGGTTCACAGAGGCTGAGATTATCAGAACGGTGTTTAAGATAATTAAGCCTGGTACCTTTAAAGATATGCTTGTAACCAAAGATAGCCTTACTGTAGCTGAGTTAAAACATTTCTTAAGGACACATCTACGCGAGAAAAGCAGCACTGAATTATTTCAGGAGCTGAGTAATGCTAAGCAGAATGACAAAGAAACACCACAACAGTTTATGTATAGACTAATGGGGCTAAAACAGCGTGTGTTGATTGCATCTAAAAACAGTAGTGGGCTTCATTATGACAACAAGTTGGTACAAGGTGTGTTTATCCATTCACTGTATCAGGGTTTGAATGGAAAATACTCTTATGTCAGGAGAGCCCTTAAACCTCACATCTCAAACACCAATGTCACAGATGACTCCACCCTGGAGCTCATAGCAAATTCTGTTAGTGAAGAGACAGAGAGATTAAGTAGGTTGGGACAAAGTCACAAATAGAAAGTCACCAGTGTTAATTCGGCACAGGTAGAGACAGATAAAAGCTCTATTAAAATGCACACTGAAGTTCAAGCTAATCGTGTAGCTATCCAGGAGCTGACAGCACAGGTCTCCTCCCTAACCAAGGGTTTAGAAAAGGCCCTAACCCCAATGGTAAATACAGTAAACACCAGTCCCACAGCACCTGTCCCTAAACAGCCAGCACTGAAACCCGCAGTGAAAGGAAAGTGCCAAAAGTGTATCGCCCAAGAGACTGAGCGCTGCACACACTGTTTTCAATGTGGAAAGGAGGGGCACAGAGCTATAGGGTGCCTTCAGAACAGCAATGTGTCGGAAAACTGGAGGAGGTCACTGGGGAGGGACCACCAGTGACTGAACCACCAGTAGAGTCCCACAACACTAAAAGACTGAACTCCGAACAGACTACTGCCAAGTCCCAAAAGTTACCCAACACAAAGCGTGTGGCACAGCTCATTGGCAGTAGGTGTATGATCAGTTGCCGGTTAAATGGAGTAAACCTACAGATGTTATTGGACAGTGGGGCACAAGTAAGCATTGTTGAAAAGTCATGGGTACAAGCAGCCTTACCAAATGTGAAAATACAGCCACTCGAGAGCCTACTCCCAGGCCATCCACTCGAAATCACCGCAGCCAATGGAACGGATGTTCCGCTCGAGGGGTGGATAGATGTCCTGCTCGAGATCACAGGTTCACAGCATGGTTCTGTATCCTTGTATGTTCCAATGCTTGTCAGTCAGCAGCGTTTAAGCACTCCGCTGCTGGGCTTTAATGTGATCCAAGAGATAATAATGGCAAACAGTGAACAAAGTGACAATATTAGCTTAGTGGGCTTACTGTCGGAGACTTTAAAGGTCCAGAAAGGTAATGTTGAATCACTCATCTCTGTTGTCCACACCAAGTCAATAGAAAATGAACCAGAAAGTCCAGTGGTGAGAGTTGGGAAAAAAGGACTCACTGTTCACAGTAGCCAAATCTGTATGGTAAAATGTCACATCAGAGCACTTCCTGGAGGAAGAGAAATGTTGTTTGAGCCAGCTGTGAAATGTAACTTACCGGATGGATTGGAGTTATTCCCAGCTCTTATTGATGTACCCGCTGGTGCTTCAAAAACTGTCAAAATCCCAATCCAAAACTCAACCAAGCACAACATTTTTCTAAATCCAAAGACTGTTTTAGGACTTATTTCAGAGATCACTGAATACAAACCTGTAAATGTTTGTTCCAGTGCTGAAAATGCAACCAAAACTACAGACAAGCCATTTTGTCACTCTGCTCAAGTGACATGTGACAGTCAAGGTGAGGGTGAAGAAACACTAAGCACTTCTCCCTCACACCTGAGATGGCACCCTAATGTCAATTTAGACCATCTCTCAGAGGGTGATCGGGAGGTGGTTCGGCAGATGCTCTATGAACAGTCTGATGTGTTTGCTCATGATGAAGGAGACATTGGATGTATTCCTGGACTACAGCTAAAAATCAACACCACTGACAACACACCCGTGCAGAAAAGTTACAACTCCATTCCAAGACCACTGTATAAAGAGGTGAAGGAGTATGTCCAAAACCTTTTAAGCAGGGGCTGGATCAGAAAATCAGTGTCAAACAACTCGTCGCCAGTAGTGTGTGTGCGTAAAAAGGACAATACTTTGCGCTTGTGTGTTGATTTTCGTGAGCTGAACCGAAAAACCATACCTGACAGGCATCCATTACCACGGATACAAGATCTACTGGACAGTCTTGGGGGTAACTCCTGGTTTTCCATATTGGATCAGGGAAGTGCCTACCATCAGGGTTTTGTAAGTGAGGAGTCAAGACATTTAATTGCTTTTAGCACACCCTGGGGACTATACGAGTGGGTGTGGGTTCCATTTGGGTTGTCAAACGCACCGGCCGCATTCCAAAGGTGTATGGAGGGGGTTTTAGAAGGGATCAGAGACGAGTGTTGCGTGCCTTACTTGGACGACGTACTGTGTTACTCCAAAACCTTTGATGAGCACGTAGAACACCTTAAACAGGTTTTGTGCAAAATGCAACAACACGGCATAAAACTTCGGCCAGCCAAATGTGAACTGTTTAAAAACCAAGTACGCTACCTGGGTAGACTAGTGTTGTGAGAAGGAGTCCAGATTGACCCAAAAGACTTGGATGCTGTGTTCGCTCTGAAAGACAAGAAACCTCGCACAGTCGGAGAACTCAGAATGTTACTGGGTTTTCTCAGTTATTACCGATCATTTATTCAAGATTTTTCACGTCTGGCAAGACCCTTGTTCGAACTCCTCCAGAGCACTAATGAAACAAGTGATGACAATAAACCAGCACCAAAAAGGAGTAAAGGACAAACAAAGAAAGGAGACAAAAACCAGCTTCCTTCTCGCACACCAATAATATGGACCAGTGAACATCAGGAAGTTGTGTTAAGATTTGTGGATGTCACAGCTCACTCTCGCCCATCTCCCGCTCCAGCTGTGAGCACACCTGCGCCTCATCAAGCCCGGGCTATTTAGCCCGCTCAGCCTTGAGCTTCAGCCTGGAGCCGTCTGCTCATCAACGACCGTGCTACCCGCACTCGCCGTCTCTTCGACGCTCCCAAAGGCTCTCTACCATCGCTTCCCACGTAAGCAATCAACCAACCTCTCACCTTTTCTCCAGCCCTTCTCCCCTGTGCACAGGTGGACTCCCTGGCGGCGGATTCTCCCCCCGTCGGCATCCCACTCTCACCCGCTGCACCGAGCACGCATTGGAGTGCTGTCCTCCAGGCAGGAGACCTGCGGCTCACCACCAGGAACATCTGCAAGTAAGCCACAATCTGAGTATTAAACCATCGGGTCAGGCTTGGCGACTAATCTCTCCCCTGCTCTGCTCTAGGGTTGCCTGGCTGCACGGCGCACTGCTCCACCTTCAGTGCATCCTGTCTTCCAGCAACACATCCACTCTCGCACTCACACATTCATTATTCAATAAATCATTGTTGCAATTGACTCGAGCCTGTGTGCGTGTTCCCTGGGTCTGAACTCATGTCAGTACGGCTCCAGCAGCGTGACCCAGTGGACAGCAGGCTCGCACACCGGTTAACCAACTTAGAGGCTCGAGTCAATCAGGTAATACATCAGCAACAGGTGATTTTGAACCAGCTTACCGTAATCACCCGCCGGTTGGATCGTCTGGATCCCCAGCAGGTGTTTCCTCCGGGTCCTCAGGGCAGGCTAGCTCCCGCCGTTCCTCCGGCTGGCCAGGCTAACCCGGGGGCACCAACCCGGCTCACTCCTATCCCCACGCCCACGCGCTTCGGCGGCAAGCTCGGTGAGGCGCGTGGGTTCCTTCTCCAATGTGAGTCGGTGTTCCAGCGTGTCCCCAGGGACTTGACGGATCACAGCCGAATTGGTTACATCGCCAACCTCTTAGAAGGGCAAGGGTTAGCCTGGGCCTACGCCGTCATGGCGCGAAACAGCTACACTAACCTAACTTATGCCCAATTCGTCCGAGATTTTAACGAGGTGTTTGACCATTCGGACCGTGACAATGTGCTAACAACCCGGTTGCTAAACCTTCGCCAGGGTAGCCGGTCAGCCGCCGACTACGCTGTCGAATTCCGGGTTGTGGCAGCGAAAGTTGGATGGGGACAATAGGTTGAGAGAGCGGGCCGCCGAGCGGAAGTCCTCCAGCCACTCGAGCGGTGCTCCTCCCCGTTCCTCTCAACCTCGCCCCGTGGTGTTGCCCGTGTCTGAGTCCACCGACGATCCGGAGGCGATGCTGATTGGCCGGGCGAAGCTCCCACAAGCAGAGAAACAGCGCCGTAGGGAGCTGGGGCTCCTGTACTCTGGATGAGTACACGGACACTGTGAACTCATATATCCACTTTTGTGAGGAGAGCATTCTTCCATCGCGCACCAGGGTGAGGTACTCAAATGGCAAGCCCTGGTTCACTGCTAAGCTCAGACAGATCAGGAAGGAGAAGGAAGCAGCGTTGAAAAGTGGAGACAGGGACTGCTACAGGGAGGTCAAATACCGGTTTAGCAGAGAGCTGAGGAGAGCTAAATCTGTGTATTCTGAGAGACTCCAGCAGCAGTTCACTGCTAACGACTCTGCTTCTGTGTGGAGAGTACTGAGGTAAATCACCAACTATCGGCCTCAGGCTTCTAAAGGTCAGGATGACAAAGCCCTTTGTCAAAGACTGTCCCAACATTATGCCCGTTTTGACACCTCGTCAGCTGTGTCCATCTCCCCTCCTCCCCCAGCGCCACTGCCTCCACGGTCCCCACTTCATCAAAGGCGGCCCCCCCTCCTCCCCCCGCCCTTGTCATCAGTGAGCAGGACGTGCACAGACAGTTCTCCAGACTGAACCCGCGCAAGGCCCCCGGTCCGGACGGCATGTCTCCCTCCACCCTGAGACACTGTGCGGAAGAGCTGACTCCTGTCTTCACAGACATTTTTAACACCTCCCTGAAGTTATGCCACGTGCCGACCTGCCTCAAAACTTCCACCATCATCCCTGTCCCCAAGAAGCCACGGATCACTGGACTTAACGACTACAGAACTGTAGCGCTCACCTCTGTAGTCATGAAGTCCTTTGAGCGCCTGGTCCTGCCCCACCTCAAGTCCATCACCACTCCCCTCCTGGACCCGCTGCAGTTTGCCTACCAAGCCAACAGGTCTGTGGACGACGCAGTCAACCTGGCCCTCCACTCCATCCTGCAGCACCTGGACTCCCCGGGAACCTACGCCAGGATCCTGTTTGTGGACTTCAGCTCTGCATTCAACACCATCCGCCCCACTCTGCTCCGGAACAAGCTGTCCCTGCTCAACGTGCCTGACTCCCTCTGCAGGTGGATCACCGACTTCCTGACGGACCGGAGGCAGCATGTGCGGCTGGGAAAGACTGTCTCAGACTCTGTTAGCATCAGCACTGGATCACCCCAAGGCTGTGTACTTTCCCCCCTACTCTTCTCCCTTTATACCAACTCCTGCACCTCCAGCCACCAGTCTGTCAAGCTGATCAAGTTTGCGGACGACACCACCCTCATTGGGCTCATCTCCAATGGCGACGAATCTGTCTATAGGAGAGAGGTGGCCCAGCTGGCGTCCTGGTGCAGCCACAACAATCTGCAGCTGAACGCTCTGAAGACAGTGGAGATGATCGTGGACTTCAGGAAAGTCACAACCCCTCTGCCCCCCCTCACCCTCACAGGCTCTCCCATCACCACTGCAGATTCCTTCCGCTTCCTGGGCACCACCATCACCCGGGACCTCAAGTGGGAGCCGACCATCAGCTCCCTCATCAAAAAGGCCCAGCAGAGGATGTTCTTCCTGCGGCAGCTGAGGAAGCTCAAGCTACCCACCAAGATGTTGGTGCAGTTCTATATGGCCATCATCGAGTCCATCCTCACCACCTCCATAACCGTGTGGTACGCAGGGGCCACTGCCAGGGACAGACTAAGGCTGCAGCGCGTCGTGCGCGCTGCTGAGAAGGTGATCGGCTGCAAGCTCCCATCCCTCCAGGATCTGTACATCTCCAGGACCTGGAGGCGTGCAGGCCGGATCATAGCCGATCCTTCACACCCTGGTCACGTACTGTTTGCCCCCCTCCCCTCAGGTAGAAGACTTCGGTCCATTCAGACTAAAACCTCCCGTCACATGAACAGCTTCTTCCCCTCTGCCATCAGACTGCTGAACACTATGTGACTTATTAGACTCTCGTGCACTACGTACAGCAGCTCAACCAGACTCATGTCAATCATCACTGTTTTCTTTTTGCATTACCGACTGCACTATGTGGTACTCCACAATATCTGCTGCTCGCTAATATATTTAAAATTGCTTGACTAGTATTACTCATTCATATTCTACATTTTATTGCATGTATAGTTTTTTTATTTCTATCTTCTATTTTTATCATGTTTAATGTCGCAGCATTGCACCGAGACAAATTCCTAGTTTGTGTACTACATGAACAATGGCAATAAATCTGATTCTGATTCTGGGGCTCTGCATGTATTGCGGAGATGACCAGCATACCTTGGAATCCTGCCCGGTAAGGCCAAAAGGGGGAGTCTGCGAGTCACTATAGGGGGCCTCGCGGACGCATCCCAGCCTAACCCCCTATCCAAGTGCATGCTGCCAATTCGATTCTGTCACAATCCCACTGAACATCTCACTCTTGCACTGGTGGACTCGGGGGTGGAGCAGAGTTTCATTTCCAAGGGCCTGGCAACCCATCTGAGCATCCCCTGCCTCCCTCTTCCGGCTCCTTTGAATCTGGTCTCCCTCGCTGCCACTCCCCTGGAGCGGGTTACTCATCGGACAGCCCCAGTCCCGGTCATTATTTCCGGCAATCACCGGGAAGACCTTAGCTTCTACAGTGGGGTAAAAAAGTATTTAGTCAGCCACCAATTGTGCAAGTTCTCCCACTTAAAAGATGAGAGAGGTCTCCAATTTTCATCATAGGTATACCTCAACTATGAGAGACCAAATAAGAAAAAAAAAATCCAGAAAATCACATTGAAGGATTTTTAATGAATTAATTGGTAAATTCCTTGGTAAAATAAGTATTTGGTCAATAACAAAAGTTCATCTCAATACTTTGTTATATACCCTTTGTTGGCAATGACAGAGGTCAAACGTTTTCTGTAAGTTTTCACAAGATTTTCACACACTGTTGCTGGTATTTTGGCCCATTCCTCCATGCAGATCTCCTCTAGAGCAGTGATGTTTTGGGGCTGTCGCTGGGGAACACAGACTTTCAACTCCCTCCAAAGATTTTCTATGGGGTTGAGATCTGGAGACTGGCTAGACCACTCTAGGACCTTGAAATGCTTCTTACGAAGCCACTCCTTCGTTGCCCGGGCGGTGTGTTTGGGATCATTGTCATGCTGAAAGACCCAGCTATGTTTCATCTTCAATGCCCTTGCTGGTGGAAGGAGGTTTTCACTCAAAATCTCATGATACATGGCCCCATTCATTCTTTCCTTTACACGGATCAGTCATCCTGGTCCCTTTGCAGAAAAACAGCCCCAAAGTATGAGGTTTCCACCCCCATGCTCCACAGTAGGAATGATGTTCTTTCTCCTCCAAACACGACAAGTTGAGTTTTTATCAGAAAGTTCTATTTTGGTTTCATCTGACCATATGACATTCTCCCAATCCTCTTCTGGATCATCTAAATGCTCTCTAGCAAACTTCAGACAGGCCTGGACATGTACTGGCTTAAGCAGGGGGACACGTCTGGCACTGCAGGATTTGAGTCCCTGGCGGCGTAGTGTGTTACTGATGGTAGCCTTTGTTACTTTGGTCCCAGCTCTCTGCAGGTCATTCACTAGGTACCCCCATGTGGTTCTGGGATTTTTGCTCGCCGTTCTCGTGATCATTTTGACCCCACGGGGTGAGATCTTGCGTGGAGCCCCAGATTGAGGGAGATTATCAGTGGTCTTGTATGTCTTCCATTTTCTAATAATTGCTCCCACAGTTGATTTCTTCACACCAAGCTGCTTACCTATTGCAGATTCAGTCTTCCCAGCCTGGTGCAGGTCTACAATTTTGTTTCTGGTGTCCTTTGACAGCTCTTTGGTCTTGGCCATAGTGGAGTTTGGAGTCTGACTGTTTGAGGTTGTGGACAGGTGTCTTTTATACTGATAACGAGTTCAAACAGGTGCCATTAATACAGGTAACGAGTGGAGGACAGAGGAGCCTCTTAAAGAAGAAGTTACAGGTCTGTGAGAGCCAGAAATCTTGCTTGTTTGTAGGTGACCAAATACTTATTTTACTGAGGAATTTACCAATTAATTTATTAAAAATCCTTCAATGTGATTTTCTGGATTTTTTTTCTCATTTTGTCTCTCATAGTTGAGGTATACCTATGATGAAAATTGGAGACCTCTCTCATCTTTTAAGTGGGAGAACGTGCACAATTGGTGGCTGACTAAATACTTTTTTGCCCCACTGTATGTGCTGCCCACCTCGACCGCCTCCATCATTCTGGGCTACCCCTGGCTGCTCCTGCACGGCCCAACCTTTGATTGGCAGTTGGGGAGCGTCCTCTCTTGGAGCACCTTCTGTCTGGGCGCCTGCCTCCAGTCTGCCGCTTGTGCCCCGTCACTCCCTCCTCCTTCCTCCAACGTGCCTCCTCCGGACCTCTCCTTAGTTCCTCCGGAATTTCATGACCTTGGTAGAGTTTTCAGCAAGTCTAAAGCGCTGTCTCTTCCCCACCACCGCCCCTATGACTGTGCCATCAACCTCCGCCCGGGGGCGCCCTTGCCCTCCAGTCGCTTGTACAACCTGTCAGCACCGGAGCGCGAAGCCATGGACTCCTATATCAAGGGATCGCTTAGCTCCGGCATCATTCAGCCTTCTTCGTCTCCTGTCGGCGCTGGCTTCTTCTTCGTTGCCAAGAAGGATGGGTCCCTCCAGCCATGCATCGACTACCGGGCGCTGAATGATATTACGGTTAAGGACAGGTATACGCTGCCATTGATGGACTCAGCTTTCGATTCTCTGCAGGGGGCCACCTGGTTTACGAAGATGGATCTCCGCAGCGCATATCACCTCGTCCGGATCCGGGAGGGTGACGAGTGGAAGACGGGGTTCCGGACTCCCAGCGGACACTTCGAATATCTTGTCATGCCGTTTGGGCTCACGAACGCGCCGGCCGTCTTCCAGCACCTAATCAATGATGGGCTCTGCGATTTCCTGGGGGTGTTCGTCTTTGTTTACCTGGACGATATCTTGATCTTCTCCCGGTCACGGGAGGAGCACCAGGTTCATGTGAGGTGGGTCCTCCAGCGCCTTTTGGAGAACAGAATCTATGTAAAAGCGGAGAAGTGCGAATTCTACGCTGACAAGACCTCCTTCCTGGGTTTTATTATTTCCCACAATCAGATCATCCCCGACCCTGCCAAGGTCAAGGCGGTCGTCGAGTGGCCCACCCCCTCATCCAGGAAGCAGGTCCAGCAGTTCCTCGGCTTCGCCAATTTTTACCGGCGCTTCATCTCTAACTTCGGCACCATCGCCTCTCTCCTGACCCGCCTCACCTCCCCCAAGGTGCCTTTTCAGTGGACTGAGGATGCTGAGGCTGCCTTCGTGGCGCTGAAGACTGAGTTCTCCTCCTCCCAGGTCCTTGCCCAGGTGGACACCGCTCTGCAGTGCCTTGTGGAAGTGGACGCCTCTGATACGGGGGTGGGGGCGGTGTTGTCTCAGCGCTCACCGATGGACGGGGTGATTCGCCCCTGCGCCTTCTTCTCCCGGGGCCTATCGGCTGCGGAGAGAAATTACGACGTCGGCGACAGGGAGCTCCTGGCAGTCACGTGGCGCTGCCGCGTGTTTGAGTCGGTTCACACTCTGGCTCACCCAGGAGTGCGCGTGTCGGTCAAAATGGTGGGAGAGAAGTTTGTGTGGCCGATCCTACGCAAACAAGTGAAAGAGTGGGCTGCAGCCTGCGTGGCATGCCAACGGGTCAAGGTACACAGACCCACGAAGGCTCCCTTGGAGCTGTTTCGTATTCCAGTTAAGAGGTTCGACCATGTTCACGTGGACCTCGTGGGCCCCCTCTCGCCATCACAGGGGTGCACGCACCTCCTGACAATGGTGGACCGCACCACGCGCTGGCCAGAAGCGGTTCCGCTGGTGGCAACCAAGTCCGCAGACGTAGCACATGCTTTTTTAACAGCATGGGTGGCGCGTTTTGGAGTCCTGTCAGACATTACGTCCGAAAGGGGCCCTCAATTTGTTTCCGAACTCTGGTCTGCAATGGCCCGCAGCCTGGGTGTTACAATTCACCGCACAACTGCGTACAACCCACAGGCCAATGGGTTATGCGAGCGTTTTCATAGATCACTGAAAGCAGCACTCAGGGCCTCATTGACGGATGCAAATTGGTTAGACAGGCTGCCGTGGGTCTTATTGGGGTTGTGCTCGGAGCCGAAAGAGGATCTGGAAGCTTCCCCGGCAGAGCTCGTTTTTACGCAGCCACTACAGCTGCCCGGGGAATTTCTACCAGATAATCCCGCTCCGGGCAGCTCCTCGTCTCAGCTGTTGCAGTGTAGCGCAAACACAGGCATGCTGCCGGGCCCTGCCCACCACAGTTTTCCGTGTGTTTTTGTGCCTAAAACTTTGAAGAGCGCGGAGTTCGTGTTTGTCAGACACGATGCCCACCGCCCTCCATTGCGCCCACCCTATGATGGACCGTTCAGAGTGTTGGAAACAGGGGATAAGCATTTTTTGCTAGACTTGGGGGGTAGGAGGGAAAAAATTGGCATAGACAGACTCAAACCCGCTTTCGTTGTGGCGGACGAGCAAGTGCTGTTGGCTAGGGCCCCTCGGCGTGGAAGACCCCCACGGAGAGCTCCCCAGGGAAACAATTCGCCAGAGCAGCCACACGGACAGACCGAAGTGGCCCCCCTCCCAGCAACCTCCCACCGGCACAACAGCGCCACGGGGGCGGTAAAACCCAGTTACAGCAGATACGGGAGGAGACGGAAGCCCAAACAGCATGTGGACTGATGTTCTGTTGTTCTATCACAGCACGTGGACTGTTATTCTATTGTTTTATCTAAGATGCTGGGGGGAGGGGGTATTTGTAGCACCTTGGGAGGGTCAGATTTCTAGCATCTCAGACAAGAGACAGTGAATAAGCATGGGAGACAAAAGAGCAGGAGGCTCCTGGTGAGAGAGCGGGAAGGAGTCAAGGATGTAGGCGGTTGAATGCAGTGGGATGCAAATGTCCTGTTGTGTGTGATGTAAGCCATGAAACTTAAGAGGAGAGTCTCTGGGAAAAAGTTCATTCTGTTCTGTGCTTGTGAGATGTGAGTGTGCAATAAATCATTTAAAATGCATCTGCCTGTGATTTCACACACTCCACAATGTGTTCAATACTTATTCCCTGTGTCATTCCAGTTTATTAAATATAACTTGTTTTGTGAACACACAGTTGCCTTGATTTCTTTGTATGTATGGATTACTTGGGTTGTTACTGATATCTGCTAAAAATCTCAGGTCAACGGCTCCTTCAGAAATATGTTTAATGAAAAAATGTTGGCGCTGTGGGGACACAGTGTTTGGGGATTTTCCTCACACCCACAGAGCAGGGTGGAGAGGAGAATAATAGACTGAAGGAGGAAGCAGCACCGGGAGGTATCAAACAGGATAGTTATTTCTAAACCCCCCCAAGCTGGCACCTGAAGGCGCAGAGGGTGAATGTATTGTAACAAAGCATGCTCTGTTGTGGGAGCTTAGCTTAAGCCACTATTAAATGACTGAACAACCTTCTTCTTGCTTTAACTGTTTAATAACAGTCTGTACATTCTTACAGGATAACTACACGGCATAAACTGTCATCATCATTTTAACTAGATGTAAGCTACTAGCCACAATTTTCTGCCGCTCTTTCTCTGCCTCTTCAGGCTCAACTTAACCTTTGCTTGAACACTACTGCCACCGTGTGGTCAAGGTTGTTAGAGAAAACACATGCATGAAAAAATTCAGTATGTTTTATCTGAAACACAACAACAATATTATGAACTTTTTTTTTCAATTTTTAAACTAAGTTAATGAAATGAATTACTATAATATTAACCAAAATGATACAACATCCCCCCCCCCCCCAAGAAGACAGTTCATAAACTCAAGTCTCAAAAGGATATAGGAGTTGGAATGGTCTTCTTAATATTGTCCCTTCTGGTGTGCGCACTGCACAGGATCTCACAAGTTCATCTCTTCCTGTGAACAGCTCCTTTATTATCCCAGTCTTCCAAATCTGACGTGGCATCTTGCCATCTTCAATAAGAACTAGATTGCCTTCCTTTATTGCAGTGGTATGTGGGATCTTGATGGCATGTGCGGATCTCAACTCCAGTAAATACTCCCTTTTCCAGAGAGTCCAGAAGTCATTTAGAAGTCAGTGACGGTACTTCCAGCGGCGTGTCAGCTCTTCTCGGGTCATGCCTGAGGTTTGACTGGCATTCTGGAAGGATTTTGGTGGTAAGGCGGACAGTCGTTTACCAATCAAAAAATGAGCTGGTGTTAGAGGCTGAGGCTCTTCAGGTTCATTATAGACAAAAGTGAGTGGTCTTGAATTAATTGTTGCCTCTACCTCTGCTAAAAGAGATGTGATCTCCTCAAAACTCAGTGAAGCTCTTCCCGTTACCTTTCTCAAGCATGTCTTCACTGATCAAACCAGTCGTTCCCAAAAACCACCCCACCAAGCTGCTCGCTCTACAATGTACTTCCAGGTGATCCCCTTTTCAGAGAAATATTTCTGTAGTTCAGGCTCCTTTATAGCTCTCCATAGTGCTTGGAGGTCTTGGTCAGCTCGCTTGAAGGTTCGTGCATTATCAGAATAGATGACTCTACAGAGGCCTCATCTTTATATAAAACTCTTAAATGCCAGGAGGAATTTTTCTGTTGATAGCTCTGACACCAACTCCAGATGAACAGCACGAGTCACAGCACAGGTGAACAGTGCAATATAAGCCTTCTCCACTGTGTTCTTATTTTTAACATAAAGAGGACCTGCAAAGTCCACCCCTACTGTTTCAAATGGTGGAGTTTCTGTGATCCGGTCTCTCGGCATGGGTGCTGTCAACTGTTGCATGGCCTTTACTTTGAATCTCTTATACACAGGGCAAGCAGCAATGATTCTTTTTGCCATTTGCCTGGCTCACGGAATCCAATACTTCTCTCTTAGCTGCACCAAGGTGTCTCTCATACCTGAATGCATCACTTGGTCATAACTGTGTCGAATGAGCATCTCAGACAGTCTGTGGTCAGAAGGCAAAATGAATGGATGTCGCTCATTAAAACTCATGTTTGAATGTTGCAGTCTTCCCCCTACACAAAGCAAACCATTCCCATCAAGAAATGGCTTAAGATCTCTGATCTTTGAGTCACTTTGAACTTCCTTTCTTGTCTTTATCTGCATCATCTCCTTCTGGAAAGTCTGCCCTTGCACGTTCCAAATCCAGTGTCTTTCAACTTCTGCAATTTTCTCTGCAGTCAACTCTCCTTGTTTCTTTGAACCTGTGTGGGCATTGTGAACAAATCGTTTAATCCAGGCTGTGATTCTTAGTACAGTTCTCAGCTTGCTGTAGTCCTCTAACTGCAGCAGTGAATCTGGCTGTACAGTTTCAGTATTATTCAGCTGGACTATGACATTGGGTACTTTAAGCTCAGCCTTTAGCCCCTCTTCACAAGGCTCCCAAGGAAATGACACTGACTGCATTGCTGTATTGAGAGATGGGGGCCCAGACCACCAGAGCTCATCATCTTTCAGTTTTTGTGCTGTTTGACCGCTTGTGATAAGGTCTGCAGGATTTAGCTTCCCACTGCAATGTGACCAAACTTCAGGTGAAGTTAGTGACTGTATTTCAACTACTCTGTTAGCCACAAACTGCTTCCATTTATGTGATGAACTATGAATCCACTGAATGACTATCATGGAATCTGACCACATCCAGATATGCGTTGGCTGCATGTTCATTGCCTTTAGCAGGTTGTTTCCCATCCGTGCAGCAACTAGAGTTCCCATTAACTCCAAACAGGGCAAGGTGAGTTTCTTGATGGGGGCTACTCTTGACTTGGACATGACCAGTGTAGTGATAGTTTGCCCATCAGCTGTTTGTCCTTGAAGATATGCTACTGCACCATAGGCTTTCTCACTGGCATCACTGAAAACATGGAGGATGTGATCTTGTCCCCCTTGCAGCATGTCTGTTCCATAACACCTGGGAATGACTATCTGATGGAGTTGAAGCAGCTCTGTGCGCCACTGTCGCCACTTTAGTGAGAGATCATCTGGCAGTGCCTCGTCCCAGCTGATGCCCTTTTGCCACATGTCCTGAAAGAGACATTTCACTCTTATTGTGAATTGGGTTAGAACTCCTATGGGATCAAATATTCTAGCTGATGACCGCAGGACACTTCTTTTTGTGTTTTCTTTGTCTCTGAAAATGTCCATCAGATGCTTGAAGTCAAAGACGAAATCGTCAGTCTCTGGCCTCCACACTAGACCAAGCACCTTTAACACACAGCCGTGTGGTTCAGACTAGGGAGCAAAGTCATATTCTCCTTGCATCCACCTTTCCTTTAGTGTGGAAGAATTAGTGTTCCACTTACATAGGTTCATACCAGCAGCAGCTAATATCCTTCTTGCAGCTGTGGTGATTGCATAAGCACCCTCAACATCTCTGGTGCTGGCAATGAAGTCATCCACGTATAGAGTGTCCTTCAGAATGTTAACAGTGTGTGGATGAGTCGATTGATATTTCTCCAGATGGTTTCTGATTGTAGCTGCTAGCAGAAATAGGCTTGATGACACACCAAATACTACACGGGTCATTCTGAGTGCGTATTGTTTTGTGCTCTCAGCATCAGGAGGTCCTGTGAGCCAAAAAAGTCTTAGAACATCTCTGTCCTCTTCTGCTATTGATATTTGTAGGAAAGCCTTAGTGATGTCAGCCATGAATGCAATTGGATGCAACCTAAATTTTATCAGGACAGTTAGGAGGTCTGGCTTTAGATTTGGCCCAGTGAAAAGACAGTCATTGAGGGAAGGGCAGCCATCTTCATGTGAAGAAGCATCGAAAACAACTCTTAATTTGGTTGTCGCCTTGTCATCTCTGATTACAGCATGGTGAGGCAAATAGTAGTTAACACTGCTGTCACAGACTCCATCTGACTGTTTGAGCTCAGGCGCCCTTTCGCATATTCCTTGTTGGAAGTAGTCCTCTATTACTTCACTGTATCTTTCAAACAATGTCACATCTGCTCTCAGTTTCCTTTTCAAACTCTCAAATCTTTTTTGGGCAACCCTCATGTTGTTTGGGAGTTTGGGTGCATCTTGTCGCCATGGCAATCTCACCTCATAGCGACCTTCTCTGTAGTTCAGTGACTTGTCAAAGCATTGCTGAGCCTCAATGTCATCAGCCTGCTGCTCTGGTTTACTGGTGATGCCCAGCGATTCTATTTCCCAAAATGCTCATAGCTGATCCGAAACTTGTGTTGTTTCCTCAATGCCTATTTTCACGCACGAAGCCTCACTCATACTTGACATAGGAACAGGTCCCTGCACTGTCCAACCAAATATTGTCTCAATGGCAACCAGAGATCCCAACAGTCTTTCAACTCTGCCTGATATCACTTCGCAGTAGTAGTCAGCACCTATTAAAACAGACAGCTCCAGCTCTTCATCACTGCTGCCTGAAGCATCATCTAGTTGCAGGCCTTTATTTTCCAGCTGCAGCCTAATTTGCTCTCCAGGTACATGCATAACAGCAGAGCTTACTTGTGGGGTTTCAATGGCTTCAATTTCAAGGGTTTTTCCCTTGCCAGCAACATTCTGCAGGATTAGCTTCATGACATTTCACTCTATTTTTACTGGTGTATCACTGCCAAAGGTATGGAGCTTTAAAGTCTCCCTTTTCACAACTGGCAGTCCTAACGTCTTTACCTGCTTCTCCAGCACAAAACTTCGCTGACTTCCCCCATCCATCAGGCAGCGTACCTCTCCCTTTCCCTTTATTCCACTGGCCCATGCTGTGATTGTTTGCAGGAGGACTGTGTTCTTTCTTCCTACACTTGTCTTTAGTGTGTGGGGGGCCACGGAAGAGATAACAGCATCAGTTGGTTCTGGGCTATCATTAAGGGGTTCAGTGTGTTCACCCTTATCACATATTGTTGGATTGTGTCTTCGTCCACACAAGTTACATGTGATGCCCTTAGCCCGGCAGAATTTTGCCACATGCCGCTGCCCAAGGCATACAAAACATCTCCCCATCTTCCTCAACTTGTCCTTCCGCAGGCTGAGTGTATTTTCTGTACATTGTTCAGACTTATGACTTGAGTTGTCACAGAATATGCAGCCTTGAGGAGCATTTGAGCTGCTGGTGTGGAGTGCTGCTGCAGATGGCAAGTTTGGTTTCTGAAATTTTCGACTTTCTGCATCTGGCTTGCAATGGTGCTGGAAGATAGACTGAGGGTCCTTAATAATGCTGCTCACTTTAGTAAGGTGCGTGGCACGCTCTCTGCTTTCAACTTCTTGCTGTAAAAAGGCAATGAGCTCGGGAACTTTAAACTCATGCTCTGAATTTGTTTTACGTGTGTAAGCAAGAGTGAGGTCAACTGGGATCATCTGGAGTAATATGGGACACAGCAAGCCACCATATGAATCTGAGACAACTCCAAGTGACTCCAACTCTCTGATCTAGACCTCACATTCGTCATAAAGCTGTCTCAAGGTGACAATATCTGAGGATCTCTTGACTGGAGTTAAGCTTAGCAGCTTAGTCATGTGTGCACTCACTATTAAGTCCTTCCTTCCAAATCGCTCTTTGAGCATGTCTATGGCAGCATCATAGTCAGAGTCAGTCATTTTTAGGCCTGCAATGGCTCTTGCTGCAGGACCCACAAGATAGGACTTCAGATAAGTAAACCTTTCAGTTTTGCTCAGCTCATTATTTTCATGGATGGCAGTCTCAAACTGATCCCAGAATTCTTGCCATTTTGATATGTCGCCATCATATTTGTTTATGTACAGCAACTTCACTGATGGCCTATTAGTTACTCTGCTGAAATGCGTACTCACATCACTCAGCCGTGAGGAGCTTCGTTCAGCTGCTGGGTGGTCATCTCGTTCAATAATTCTTGTTGCTCGGGACCTCCATAGATTAAGGTTATCCTGGTACTCCATAGTTTTAATTATATCTGCCTCCAGGTCATCCATCGGTATCTCCTTTTCAATCTCTCTTTCCAATTCTAGGAGATTCTTTTTTTAACCGACAACATGGAAAGCAGTTCTCGGAGACGGTCACAACTCACATTATCTTTGCATGACTCCTCCTCAATAGTATCTTTGCATGACTCCTCCTCAATAGTCCGCAGCAGCTTTATTGCAGATGCTCGTACAACCCCCCATTTTTGTTTCACTCTCTGTAGATGTTCCGTCATCTTGTTCAGTTGTTCTCTTGCTAGCTAGTTGGCTAAAGCTATCTGTCGGCAGAATCCTTTTTCCACGTCTCCCGGGTTTCGGCACCAAAATGTTGTGGGAGCTTAGCTTAAGCCACTATCAAATGACTGAACAACCTTCTTCTTGCTTTAACTGTTTAATAACGGTCTGTACATTCTTACAGGATAACTGCATGACATAAACTGTCTGTCATCATCATTTTAACTAGCTGTAAGCTACTAGCCACAATTTTCTGCCTCTCTTTCTCTGCCTCTTCAGGCTCAACTTAACCTTAGCTTGAACACTACTGCCACCGTGTGGTCAAGGTAGTAAGAGAAAACACATGCATGAATAAATTCATTATGTTTTATCTGAAACACAACAACAATATTATGAACTTTTTTTTCAATTTTTAAACTAAGTTAATGAAATCAATTACTATATTATTAACCAAAAAGATACAACATGCTCTGTGACGTGTGTTTCAGGTTATGGCATGATAATGTGCCACACATTCTCTTTGTTCATAAAACAAGGTGTTATGGGCAGAAACCTCGGTCTTTATGCATAGTAACAAACGTATAAAAAGAGGAATGTACAAAGACCGAGGGGCTTCCAGCCTCAGCTATGGCGCGGAAGGCTTTATGTTGTTTGCTGATATGTTGTTAGAGGAAGAATAAAGAGTCTGTGTTGTCCCAGCTCGTGACTCGCCTTCGCATCCTTTTTCCTCTTCATTGATGACCCTCGATGTGAGATGGAGCGTCTGTCCCTTTCACCACACTGTGGACTTGGAATTGCCATGGATTGCCTGCCAACCTTTCCTCCACACTGGTGACCTGACATGCTAAGGAGTGCCTATTCCGTTCCCTGCACCAGGACGCGCCATGGAGATGAGCATCATTTCGGAGGCTACCTGGGAGAGAATCAGCGCTGCCCACGCTATTTCAGTCACACTCCCGGACACTGGCTCCATGACCTGACAGCGGGGTTTTAGTGCATAGAAGCCCCGTGCGCACTCCGCGGGATTACGAGGATGACACAAGATACGGCTATGTGGTCACTGCACCGGACGCAGACGCCACGCACACACATTTGGGGAGAGGTTTCCCGGTGGACTTCCGCTTCCAGAAAAGCATCCTGCTGGTCAATGCAGCAGGGTGGCAGCGGGCAGCAGTCCCGAGCTTACGGCCGCCAACGGATCCACCTTCAGGATATGTCGCTCACGGACACAACTGGGTCGACCACTTCTCTAGAGTTCCTTTAGGGCTTCACTCCGCACCTAAAGAAGATCTGACAGCCTCCTCAACAGAACTTATATTTTTTCTCAGCTGCTGCGCATCCTCAGGGAATTGGTCCGATCGCCTTCCCTGGATCCTTTAGGGCTGTGACCCGCACCTAAAGATTGGCAGCCTCACCAATAGAACTTATATTTGTTTCTCAGCCGCTGCGCATCCTCTGGGAATTGGGCCAATCACCTTCCCTGGATCCTTTAGGTTCGTGACCCGCACCTAAAGAAGATTTGGCAGAGCACGTTTCTCTCAGCTGCTGTGGATACCCAGAGAGTTTTTTTTTTCCAGAAAATCCCACACCTGAGACGGATCCGCCCACACAATTTTTGCGCGGCCCGGAGGCTTTGAATACACAGGGTCGACCCACCTTTGTCCCAAAAAGCCTGCAAATGCCGATTCTGTCTCCGTCAAGCTTGAAGCAACCGGCCACCGCTGCACACACCGCACTACTGACCGTTCAATGGGCTGGAACTTGGAGTGAAGCAGAAATTGCCCACCCACCCCGCTTCCCTCCACAAACTGACAAGCCCTCCGGTACACCCCACCAGTCAGGGCAATTCGACTGGATTGGTGACCCCCCGCTACAGCCGCTATGGATGCCGGCTCAAGCCCAAAGGACGGGGGGTTTAAGGCCCATTCTGTTTGTTCGGGTGGGGGTGCTGTGGGGGGACACAGTGTTTGGGGGTTTTCCTCACAACCAGAAAGCAGGGTGGAGAGGAGAATTATAGACTGAACGAGGAAGCAGCACCGGGCGGTATCAAACGGGACAGTTAGTTCTATACACCCCCCGGGGAGAGGAAGATTTACCTGGAGCCAACCAGACAAAGATGTACCTTTCCCCCCCTGCCGCTCCAAGCTGGCACCTGAAGACGCAGGGGATGAATGTATTGTAACAAGGCATGCTCTGTGATGTGTGTTTCAGCTTATGGCATGATAATGTGCCACACATTCTCTTTGTTCATACAACAAGGTGTTATGGGCAGAACCCTCGGACTTTATGCATAGTAATAAACATATAAAAAGAGGAATGTACAGAGACTGAGGGGCTTCCAGCCTCTGCGCTGTGGTGCGGAAGGCTTTATGCTGTATGCTGATATGTTGTTAGAGGAAGAATAAAGATTCTGTGTTGTTCCAACTCGTGCCTCGCCTTCACATCCTCCTCGTTGTATATTAGAGGTGGGAGAAATATTCATTTTTCCCATGCACCATGTGGCTGGAAAAAAAAACCTGGTGAAAATTTAAATGCGGAAGTTGGTGCCCGCCCGACCGTCTTTCGCGTGACACACAATGCTGAAGAGAGACTCCTTATTTGATTTGGGTCGATTTGCTAGGGTGTCGCTTTCATGTTGCCTGTATCTATGGACCGTAGATTAATAACGTAATTAATGTTAACAGAATGAAAAAAGCAGACTCTTAAACATGGACGTTGGCGCTTGGACCATACTTGTCACGTTGTGGAGGAAGTAATCAGATGAGACCATGAGCTGATGACACCGACTTTATTTCTCCTCCATCAAGTATAACAGACTGCCCCTGAGTGCCAGAGGGATCTCTCTTATACACTTATTGCCGCTTCTCTGGCACCCAGGGTAAGCACATGAAGAGTTTGTTTGCAAGAACAGATAAGTCCAATTGTTTTAATAATGAGAAAAACAACTTTTCATCTGTTGGTTTATATGTGTTAGTATTTCCAATTCAGCTTCTAAGACATGGTCACTTGAAATATGAGTATCTCAGACATAATAAGGCAAAAAATTGAATCAACTCATTGGTTTTTTTTTTGTTTGTTTGGGGGGGGCAATTTATAAGTACAAAAACAAATAAGTCCACAACACATATTGTTGCAAAAACAGACATGTCCTGAAAACCATGCTAGTTTGTCTGGTGAACGCATCACTGGTTCATCTGCTTCATCAAAATTATCCATACTTGACATAAAATGCAACAAAACTGAAAAAAAAAAAAAACTGGCAGGGAAATCACGCAAAGCGAGCAGACCCAAGTAGGGGTCTCTGCAGAACGCTGCCGCAGCAGATAGACACATGATTGGCTGGTCTCAGCACCTAGACATGTGATTGGCTGGTCCTCGCTGCACCACTGACTCACGTCACCCAAATACTGTCATGTACCTGCACTTTTACGCAGCGCACGGATGAAAAGAGACGAGCCCACTTGCAGGTGAAGTGTGTGCTTTATTAAGCCCTTGCACTCTGGTCAATTTCCCTAAAAACGCCTAAAAATAACGTACCCAAAGTAAATCAAAAGCTATTCTTCAACCCTTTGCAGCATCTTCATGGGGTTGGTCTCATTTAAAAGAAAACACTTTGAATTTTTTGGCAGAACAGTCATCATCTCTCTAAGTGTTCCTGTCACTGAGTAACAGTCATCTAAACATACTGAACTTGAAGAAAATAAAGTTCGTCTGGGTGTTTTTTTGGATACAAATACTTGCAAATAACACACAGCTGTCAGATACTTGCTGGAAAATGCAAAAGAAATGTAGAACCAAGTGTTATCCAGCTGAGGTCAAAATTTTGTAACAATACCACAAAAATGAATATATTACACAGCTTTTTTTCTCAGGTTGTTCCCAGGCGTTTTTGAACTGTGCCAAATTGTGCCAAATGGCACAGTTAGGAAAAACGTCTGTAACTTTTGAATGATTCAGTATAGAAGCTTGATCTTGGGCTCTAATGAAAGGTGACACTCAGGGCTGTGTGTGTGTGTGTGGGGGGGTTGTTTATTCATTCATGAATGAATGAATGAACAAACAACCCCCCCACTCACAAAAAAGCATGCAACGGAAAAAATGTGTGGCCTTTTTCTTACAAGAAAAAATAACCTACAGTGCAATAAAAATTATACTAAAATATCTGCAATGTAGAGGATAACATCTCCACCCCCCCCCCCCCCGCTACAGAGGAGCGCGGCGCACGGACTGGACCGGTCAAAAGTCATTTTTATTACTATTTTCAGTGATAAAGAATAATTTAGCTTAAAATACTTACCTGTCCACAACAGCAGTGTCGTTGGCGAACATCTGTTCCTCATTGTCAGACGAACATGACGCTGGTCCGCTTGTTACGACTCGTGGTTCTGGTCACGCAACCCGGTCAAACCATGATTCCATTATTGCTTTTTTGCGCTTCCATGATTGCGGTTTTGGTGAACGATTTTTCAAAACAAATAAGAACAGTAGTAATAAAAAAAGACTGGCAAACGCTACCGTTACACACAGCGGCTTACACAAAACAGATTTTATTCACGGGACGCACGCTTTCAATCGTCAAACTTCTCTGCTTCAATTGGCTCGCTGTATTCGCAGCCGTTGGTAGGCGGGACCTTCTTGCTAGGTTTTCAGTCATTGGTTCTTCAAGGTTTCAGAAACCCAATTCAAGGCTCTTATTAGTCGAATGAGAGGTCAATCAAATCTAAACCAATCAAAGCACTCCTTTGGCTTTCTGTTTGCGGCTGTGTCTGTAGTGGAAGAACGGAAATGCAGCTTTTTTATTTCAGTGCACACTGAGATGCACAGTGTGCGTCCTAATGCGCACGAGGACACACTAGGACGCAGAGACGTGACCGCCTGCGGTATCCTGGAGTGCAAGAGGTTAACAAAGAGTCAATAATACAAAGAGTGTTCAACATAGGTAAACAAAATAATAAGCTACACAACAGATGAGTACGGTTCAGGAGAGTCTGGTTGGCTAAGAGGAAAAGGTTCATGTCACGCCCCAGGGCAAAACTGGCAGCCAGGGGAAACAAGAAACGTGGACCGAGAAAAGGAGGACTTACATGAGTGCGTCGGAGCGCAGCTGGGCTCTGGGAAAAAAACAACAACAAACATAATCCAAGGGGAGAGTAGCCCAAACACAGAGAGACGACTGAACATGGAGACCGACTGTGTGCAGGATACGGACTAACACCGTGACAATAAGTGAGTGAACTGATCGGGAATAAATACACAGAGAACTAATAACCCAGAGTGAATACCGGTGCCTAGCTGCAGAAGGTGCACTGATTAGAGACTGCTCCCTGCAGCAGCAGGCTGAGCAGCCAATGGGGAGTGCCTGGAGGAAGAGGGAGAGGCAGAACAGAACACAGAATATCTAAGACATGAGAGCAGACAAAAACAGATACAAAATACAGCAGTAACCTGTGTCTGAAGTCTAGGGCAACATGGGACCTCAGACACATGACAAAATACCAAGTGCTGATTTGCCGTGTGTGGAGTTATCTGTTTTTTTAAAAACAGGGTCCTGGCGTTTATCGGCTTTTGAAAAAAAACCATGAACTTCATAGTGTTTATAACAGGAAATATTGGATTTTCAGAAAAAGCAATTTGAACTTCGATAAGTAGGTAATATAAACAGTTGTTTGTTGTACAGAGGGAAATTTTCTTGGAAGTGGCGTTTATCGGGTTTTGCAAACGAACTCTTCACATTAACATACACGCTGTGAAACATGCACATACGTCTACCTACACATTAACATACATCACAGAGCAGGTCTTGATACAATACATTTGCATTCCTGTGTCCTCAGGTGTAAACCTGGCACAGTGGAGGTGGAAGGAACAGTTTTCTTTGTCTTATTACCCCCTAGTGCTCTGACGCCCTTAGGTGCTCTTCTTGCCTTTTCCTATTACCATTTCTGACTGTCTTCTTCCCCCACCAGCCCCCTATCCTGGGTGGAGTGCCATGACCTATTGTGTCCCCCACACTGCCCGCCCCCTTCAAACACCCAGAAGGGGTCCGATCCCTCTGGACTTTTGGGCTTGAGCAAGCGCCCGTAGCGGCTCTAGCATGGAGCCTCCGGGCCGGTCAAAGCGCCTTCTTGTGGAGGTGGGTGGGAAAGGAGGTTGGTCTCTGGAGGGGGAAAGGGTGGGGAGGCAAAAGTCTTAGTCTCGTGAAAATCATTCTCTGCTGGTGAAACACCAACCTACGGAGCTGCTGCGGGTGAGTTTCCACTCCAGGGAGCTTGAGCCAACACCACCTGTTCGTCTGCCAAAACATAAGTGGGCCTCAGCCTGTCTATGCAGACGATTTCCTTAACCCCCCCCCCCCCCCAAGTCTAATAGAAAATGCTTCTCCCCATTTTCCAACACTCTGAATGGGCCATTGCACAGCAGCCGCAGCGGGGTTCTGCGAGTGTCATGCCTGACGAAAACAAACTTGCCGTTCTCTAAGCTCTTTGGAACAAAAGTGCAGGGAAAACAATGGTGTACCGGGCCCGGAACGCTGGTAGCCCCTATACCAGGAAAAAGGTGCGCAGGTGGGACAGTCCGGGGCACAGGGCTCTCGGGCAAAAATTCTCCAAGGATCTGCAACGGCTGAGAAAAAATGAGTTCTGCCGGGGAAGCTGCCAAATCTTCCTTAGGTGCGGAGCGCAACTCCAATAGAACCCAAGGCAGGTGGTCGGCCCTTTTTGCATCTGTTAGCGAGGCCCTGAGTGCTGCTTTAAGCGACCTGTGAAAATGCTCACACAAACCATTAGCCTGTGGGTTGTAGGCAGTGCCGGTCAGAGACTAGGGACCCCCACATCTCAATATCCTGTCCCTGTCACCTCTCGCCGGTTGCCACAGGACTTGGTGTTTAAAGACTCAGTCTTGGTAGATGCCTTGCGCGTGACATCGTTTAGCGTGGGAAAGGTGATGCACAGTAAAAACTCTTTCCAACCAATTTTAAGGCAATGAAAAAAAATTTGTGTATAAAAAGCCACAATATACTATTTTGGGCACTACGCATTTGTTTTTGATGGTGTTTTTTGTGGTTTTACTGTAGAGGCAGCAGAGTACGTTTTTAACAGCTTATAGATTTATCTTTTGTACTTTTGTTATCCTTTCAAATTTATTTGCATTTTGAATTATCCATTTGAACGTTTACACTAATGGGTAGTTTTGTTCCTAGACTTGAGATGTATTTTGATTATGTAAATAAATAAAAAATCCAAGTAGTCCTCTGCAAAAGTTGATCTTCTAAAAATAGCCAAGCACAAAAATGTTGGTGGCCCAACCCTATCTGCTCGTGCCAAAAAACATCTAGAGGAAGCACCACACAGGGATACAAAAAGCACCCAGCAGTTTCTGTTTCATTCTATGATTGGAATTTGGAATTTGTTTTAGTAGGTGTTTGGAGTAAAAGGTGTTTTACAGTGAAACAAAACTTTATCTCTGCAAAAGTAAAAAAAAAAAAAGAGAGAGAGAGGTGATGTCAGGAAAATAACCTGTCCTACATGTTTTCTAACAAATGTGGACACACACACACACACACACACACACACACACAGAGGTATAAAAGCTGCATGCTGGAACAGATGATACAATCACTATAACAGACATTCAGCTGTGTGTCATCTCATCATTTTGTACATCTCTCACCTGTACATCAGCTCTCCTACCAAGAACAGGTAAGATCAGCAACATTTACTACTGATTATTTTAATAAGTGATCAGTAATACGTATCAGTTGCCCATTGAAATTTAAACGGTTCAGTTTTTTCTTAATTATTTATTTCATTATTTGTTGTTTTCCCAGCTTTAAGACTGCATTTGCTGGAAAAATAATGGCTGCTGCTGGATCCAAAATACTACTCCTCATCTGTGTTTTGCTCTGTATAGTTTGCCTTGCAAGCTCAAAGAGTATTGGTGATAAAATGGTAATCTTTGACCTTGCGATTATTACTTGAACTTTTTCAGTGATTACACCTTTGTTTAAATTTACTAACACAATTTCAAGCCACAATGTCATATGGATTCACAGGTTTTAAAAAATCTACAAATTAATCAGACCACATTCTCAAAATGTGTTTTTGATGCTCATTCTAAATTTACAGAAAGAAATGAGATTGGCAGATGACATATATCAATAAAAATCGATAATACTGGATACCTGTAAATCTGTCAGCTAGAATTAGTGCTGTTGTTGTCTTTGTTGTTTTTCCAGCCTTATTCCTTTTCGTTTTTGTATTGTGCATACCACTGAAGAGAGAGAGAGAAACGCCATTTCAATTCTCCTGTATGTATAGTAGTATTGACAAATGAAATCTTTAAATCTTTTAATCTTATTGCCATCTGAGGGTGAAGGCATGATTCCTGTACGACCAACAGTGGATGTTTTAGCAGAAACCATCTTCTGTGTCAGGTTTATTGTAGAACAATACTGAACATAGTAATTTAGCTACTGCATTCTTTGGCCACACTGTTGAGTATCTCTTCATAACATAGGATGCTGTAACCAGCTTTCTTGCCAATTTCCTTATAGCAATACACTCCTTGCGACATCTCTGCTGAGCAATAATACAAACAGAAAACTCAAGGCAGAAACAGTGTTGAGGATGCTAGGTACCAATCTGGTATTATAACTTTTATTTTATTTTACCTTACAGGTCACACTCGCTGATGACAGTCTAACTGTGGTTTGCACTGTAGTTGGATGGATTAGGAGGGCAACTGATGCTGCTGAAACTGTAATTGGATACATTTTCAACTGATGGAAGAGATTCATGATGATGCTACAAACTTCAGGGAGAACTGGCTGAACAAATCCACGGCACAACAGAAAAGTCCAGACTTATAGTGGTATTTGTTGAGACCTTGAAAGAGAGGTGAAAAAGAGGATTACTATAGAAATCAAATTTAACAAAGAAGCAAAGGGAAATGAAGAAAAAAACAGCTGAGAAACCTCAAGGAGAAACATGCAGAGTTGTGACAGCATGGAAGTATTGTCAGATTTTATTTCCAGTTAAACTACTGCTCCTAGATTGTGTAAAACTTGGTTTGATCACGTAAACCAGCTAAAGTAAAATTAAAATTTTCTGGATGCTCTCTTTTATCATGTAATATGGACATCAAACATTGATAATATTAATAGCACTTTTGTCTATTGAGTTAAATGTTGTCTGTAAATGTTAATGATTTCTGTGTTTGAAATAACTCTAATGATGGTTTTTTTTGTCTGCTTTGTGAAGGTCAGAAATTGATGATGGTGGCAGAGGCTGTAGCTGTCTGGCTGTTACATACATTAGCCTTGAGCCATTTATTTGCTTTTTACATTTAGAGCAACACTGTGTAAGCTTTTCACCTTGAAATAACATTTTCAAAATCATATTGATGGTACATAAAGCTTTGACTAGATGAATATGACTTCCACCATAGCCTGGGTTGGTCTACATCACCTGCAGCAGCACTATGCAACTGTGCTGTTAGGAACATGATAGTGTCATGAACCGAGAGCTGGACGTTTCCGCCAGGCTCGGTCTCACCGCTTTTTCCCTATGTAGCAATATGTGTGATTAATAATTATGATCAGGTATAAAATTATTTAATTTGTATTAATGTATCGGGACCTGAGATGAACTCTGGGTCCATACACACAGAAGAGGTTAATAAACACTCGTAGGGGCACAAGCTCCTCTTTAAGAAGCACTTTAATCCTTAATTTCACTTTATACCTGTTTAATCACTCAATAAATTGATTAATAATCGGTCTCAAAATTTTAGTGAATTCGATACTGGGGACTTTGAAACCAGACTCAGAATGAAATAAATTCCCAACAACTTCTCTCATTTTCACATATTTATTAAATGAAATGATGATTAAAAGACATTGCAGTGATTTCATTAATCATGAAATTAAACTTGTAAATGATAGATTAACAATGTGAACGTTTGCAGAACCAGGGTGAAACTGTAAACTGAATTTAGAGCAGTTTGAGCAAACAGATTATGGAAAACAATGCAAATTTATGGGGAAAATTAAACTAATTATATGGAAAATTCTGGATTACTCTTAAGGAAATGAAAACAGAATTTTAAGGAAAAGAAGAGTTACGTTAAGTGTTCTTTAATTTTGTATCTGATCAGATATTAAATTATACTCAAATCTCAGATGTTTCATTCAGCAGATGGATAAAGAGTGTCGCTCACGTGATCCAGATTGGTGAAGAGTTCTTTCTGTGTTGTCCTGTAGTTCTTAGATGGCTCCAAAAGTCGGAATATTTGACCAGCAAATATTCTTTGATACGGGATGAGATTGGTATGTTTGATCACAAGGGCTGTGGTCCAGTCAAGATGTCTCCTTTCCGTGGCATGTGGATTTCTTCAGCTGCGCGTGGTCGTAGATCAACGACTTCTCATGAGAGAATTTGAGAGTAATTACCAAAAATCTGATCAAATAGCAAAATTAAAAAGAATTTTCGGACTTGTGGAGATGAAATTAGCTTCTAGTGTGTAAGTTGGTCAATGAAATTAAAAATAAAGTCAAGATTAAAAATGACAAGTCTAAAGAAAGTTTAACAGGGAAAAAGTTATAAAAATAAATGTCTAGAAATGGAGTTTGACTCCAAGTTTAGAATTTGAGCTCAAGAAAGGGAAGGATTAATTCCTAGATGTTTAAAGAAAGACAAGAGACGCATGGGAGAATTGTCCTTTGTTCTCCAGTGGTGAAGAGCAGTCATCTGGTGTGAAGAAAAGACAAAGGACCGAAGAGCAGAGCGGAAAGAGACAAAAAAGACAAAAAAAAAAAAAAAAAGAAGAAGAAGCAAGGGGTCTCCCTCCGTTTTTCTGTGAAAAACTTTTGCCGGCCTCTGTGATTGATAGGTGCCCCCAGCCAATAGGCTTCCTTCGTGGGCGGGTTTTAAGAACTTTAGTCCAATCAACAAACAGGCTTTGGTCTGCGAGGAACCAATGGAATGGAGGAGCTGGAGCCCAGTAAATGCTGGGTGATATTTGATACCGGTCCCCATGGAAATACACACAATTTTAATACACTGGGAATTCCTTAACCTACTTATGTATAAAGTCTAAGCTAGCCTTAGTGATTCATGTAACTTATAGCTAGTGCTTTTAAATTAATATGCAAAACTAAACATTCATTTAAACATTTTAGCATGCACGTATTTAAAATCAAGGATTAATATATTTCAAACCACTGTTGTCCACATCAAACATCAAGAGTCCATTTGCTTTTCCATGGTGTCCTGAAAAAGAGGAAGATGTTGAGAAGTGAGTCTTAACAAAGATGTGATTAAAAGGCTCACTGGTTAAATCCAGCATGTGCCAGAGCTACCAGTAGAGGGCAATGTTGAGCTGTGGATATTCTGTAGTGACTATAGGGCATTCCATAAAAGTCTGTTCTTTGTCTCCAAGTTGTATGGGCCAATAAAATGTTCAGGAGGAATTCCTAAGACTGGTTTAACAAGGGAATGTGAGTTCAGCTGTGGTCCTGGGATGAAAGAGCAGTTCTTGACTGTCCTTTTCCTAGGTGAAACAATGTCTTTAAGCTGAAGAATAATTTTATTGATGAGCCAAAGTGAGATGATGCTACATTTATATTTACATATTTGTTGTATTTTATACTTTTTGGGTTTCTGTATTCATGTACTGTTTGCCATTTTCCTGTTTGTGTTCTAGTTTTGTGACACTTTTATTTTGTATTAGTTTATATTTATATTTTAGTCTGCTTGGGGTGATATTTTATTCTTTATATCTTCACTGTTGTTCTTTTGCTGGTTGACAGCTGTCAGTGGCATGGTGCTCCATGTGGGCATTGCCCTGTCAGCTGTCAGCTTTGGTCCACTCCTCTCTCACTGCCCCCAGCTGGCCCTAATTATGTTTTATAACTTTCTCTTGCCCGCTCAGATAACCCACACCTGTCATTGATTATGTAAATGGTTTTTGATCCTATTTAAGGGCTGTATTTTCATTTTCCCATCGCTGCAGTCTTGTTTGTATTCTCCTCATCTCCACCAGAGCCCTGCCCTGCTCTGGTGCGCTATCAGTAAGTTTACTTTCTCATTTGTATTTTTCTTTTCTGAGCACAGTTTAGTCTTTATGTTTGTTGTTCCACCAATAAATCTGCCAAACTCACAGTTCAGCGCGTGGGTCTCATCTTCCTGCCCCGAAGGGCAGATCATGACAGACTATAATCGGCACATTTTACAGCCTACAAACCATTAGACGATCATAGGGCACGACTATAGCCATTAACTAACAAAAAGCCCTGTGACTGGGAATAGCAACACATTCTGTGAAATGTTCCAATTGTAATCTTTTCATTGTTACCACTGGGAAAAGCAAATTGAAATAGTGTTGCTTTTGTTGTAGAAAATGTTACTGAAATGGGTGGTCAATGCGGAAAATATATCTTGCGTGTTATGCATATCTAAAATCATACTTATTTTTATTGAAATAAGCCATTCTGAAATTTAAAAAAAATAGTTTGTTGTATAAATAGCAGGGGAATATAAGTATTGAACATGTCAACATTTTTCTCATTAAATATATATCTGATGGAGCCATTGACCTGAGATTTTTATCAGATATCAGTAACAACCCAAGTAATCCATATGTACAAAGAAATCAAGTCAACTGTGCTCACAAAACAAGTTATATTTAACTAGAGCATTGCCTGTAGATTCCAAGTATTCCTGTCTGAAACAGGTATCCCAATCAAGCTTTACAGACCCAAATGTAGGCTGCGTTTGAAAGTGGAATACAAAGAGGTGTAGCCTATATGTGGGCAATCCCACGTTAGACTTTGACAAATATAAAAGGGAGTAAATGGCACTAAGATTTATTTGACTGTGTGAATATTAATTACAAAATACCTAAATACTGAAAATGAATGGGACATCCAATATTAGCGACTGTTTCAGATCCCTTGTTTATTTCTTTGTCAGATCACTTATTTGTGTGATCTTTTATCACTTGTATTAAAGATAATAGTGTATCTTGCACTTTGGGGAATGGGAGTTGTTCAGTCATAATAATTTTAGTTTTTATCTCTGTTCAGTGATGGAGTTCAGTGTAATATTGAATTTCTTCTGTGTATCGTCAATAAACTCATGCAGTACTATAACAGGACATGTTTACAAATGTCTGAGACCCACTGTAGTACATCATTTTATATTTTAGCAATATTTTGTTATTAAAAGGTTTTTTAAAACTTTAATCTTAAGATTGAGGTGGTGCTTATATCGTCACGCTGGGGTGATACTGAAGCCAAACTAGAAAAGCACTCGGAGAGCGCAGACCTCCGCCAAGCGGCACAGTTCCCCCCATACAGTGTTTGTGTGTACGTTTTCAGATTCCCTGAGCATGAAAAGATATGTCTAGCAATTGGATTCACAATGATTATTTGTTTATTTGACATGGACAGTGCAATAAACAGACAATTATTGAATGACAATCAATGTGATAGTGATAGGATTAGTGGTTCAGTAGTGTAAAACGGGGCTAAAAGGGACGGCGGGTTAATAAGGGACACTTTTCTGGGAAATGTTTTAAATGTAATTCTGCTTTTTTTATTTTGAGCAGGACGCTGAGTTGTGTTGTTATTGTCAAATATCCATGAATCCTTCATCAAATCTAGGCGGAAGCAAAATTAAAAAAGCAGAATTACATTTAGAAAAGTGTCCCATATTACCCCGCCGTCCCTTATAGCCCCGTTTTACGGTTGTAAAAGCATTGCCTCCTTGGCGGAGGTAATAAACTGAAGTGTTGGTGTGTCCATCTCCTCCACTGACGGATGCAGATTGGTTAGACAGGTTGCCGTGGGTTTTATATTATATTGGGGTTGCGCTCCGCGGCAAAACAGAATTTAGAATTTTCCCCGGCAGAGAGGTCGTTTTTACGCAGCGCCTATAGCTGGGCGGGGAATTTGTGGCAAATAATCGTGCGGCGGACAGGTGACCGTGTCAGGTTTTGCAGCGTGGCGCAAAAGCAGTCACGCTTGCGGGCCCAGGGCAGCAGTGTTTTCCGCGTGCTTTTGTGCCTAAAACGTTGAAGAACGCGGAGTTTGTGTTGGTCAGACACGACGACCAGCGCAATGTGCGCAGCGCCTATGGCTGGCGGTCCCAGGCCACCAGTGTTTTCCGCATGCTTTTGTGGCTAAAACGTTGAAGAAGGCGGAGTTTGTGTTGGTCAGACACGACGGCCAGCGCCATCCATTGCGCCTGTGCACATGTTGAAAATGGCCATATGTCACAGTGCGGAAAAATGCTTTAAAAAATTCCTGTATGCAGACGGTGATGCGGATCATCCCCAAAATTTAATCAGTTCTTCCTTGTACCATTTCCAACAACGCCTGAAAGTTTCATGGAAATCCGTCCAAGACTTTTTGAGTTATCTTGCTAACCAACAGACAGACAAACAGACAGACAAACAGACAAACACACAAACCCTGGCAAAAACATAACCTCCTCCTGGCCTTTTCGGCCTGGCGGAGGTAATAATGATGTGAACCTTGAGGGCGTGACTGGCAAAGACAATGTGAGCTGTCATGAATTGCCCCTCGGGGCAGAGAGGAAGACCCACATGCTGGAGTGCTAGTTTGTGATGTTTATTAACAGAAAAAACAAAAACACAACAAGTGTTTAACACAGAAGTCCAAATTGAAAACAAGCGAACTTAAGAGTTTGAGGGAAAAGAGTTCACCAGAAACGGAAACAGGTTCTGGTGAAGAAGAGTAACTTATAAGACTCCGGCAACGAGGAAGCAAAATAAGTCTTTATATAGAGCGGGAAACAAATAAAACAAATGATGGCAGGAGGAAACAATGATCATAAACTCGAATCAGCTGGGAGCAATAAGAGTGATAGGTACTGCAGGAAACGCCCCCGGCGACGGATGTCCAGGATGGAGGAGACGGACCACGCCGGGTCGCCGTCAATCACCCTCGGTGGAGGTGGGGACCTGGGAGGGGGACACAACGGGCTGGAGGAGACAGGTTTCACCTGAGAGACATGAAAAGTTGGACAGATGCGGAGGGAGGGGAGGAGAGTTAGACGCACAGACACTGGGTTAATAATCCAACATTTAGGGAACGGGCCAATGAACCGCTGGGCGGTCTTCTTGCGTTCCTCCTTCAGGTTGATGTTTTTGGTACAGAGCCATACCTGCTGACCCACCTGATAAGCCGGAGCCGGAACCCTGGGTCGATTGGCCACCGTAGTGTTGCGTTCCGCCGTCCATTGCAGTGCCGTTCTGGCTGCCTTCCAAATCCGCCGACAACGTTTTAGGTGGGTCCAAACCGATGGAACGGCAATTTCCCCCTCCTCTTCAGCGAACAGCGGGGGGTTGTAACCCAATGAGGCCTCGAAGGGGCACATGCCGGTGGCAGAGGAAACTGCTGTGTTATGGGCATATTCAATCCAAGGGAGGTGCGTGCTCCATGACGATGGGTTGGCGGCAGTGACGCACCGCAGCGCTGCTTCGACCTCCTGGTTGGCTCGTTAACATTGCCCATTGGATTACGGGTGATAGCCGGAGGACAAGCTTGCCGTAGCCCCTAAAGCGGTGCAAAAAGCCTTCCAGACTCTGGAGATAAACTGGGGCCCCTGGTCCAATACGATGTCCTGTGGGATGCCATGCAGCCGAATTACATGATGAACCAGCAAATCAGCAGTCTCTTTGGCAGACGGTAACCCCTGCAGATGGATGAAGTGAGCAGCCTTGGAAAACCTGTCCACCAGCGTAAGAATGGTGGTGAAGTTGTTGGACGTGGGGAGGCCTGTGACAAAGTCCAGTACCACGTGGGACCATGGTCTACCCGGGACGGGGAGGGGATGGAGCAGCCCGGCCAGCGGCGACGAGGATGTCTTCCCAGTAGCACACTCAGGACAGGCGCAGATGTATTCCCCCACGTCCTTCTGAAGGGATGGCCACCAAAACAACCTCTGTAGGAGTGCCACTGTGCGTGCCCTACCCAAATGGCAGGCAGATTTGAAGGTGTGCCCCCACTGGATGACCTCCCCCTCGGACTGTTGTGGGAACAAATAATTTGCCCGCTGGACCCCCCCTGGGTCAGCTTCGTCAGACTGCGCCCTTATAACCTTATCTCGAATGTCCCAAGCTAGGGTGCCCACAACACATGCTGGAGGGAGGATGGGGTGCTCGGCTTTCTCTGCCGTCTCCGGGGCAAACTGACAAGACAGGGCGTCGGGCTTGGTGTTCTTTGACCCAGGGCAGTAGGTGATGGTAAAGTCGAACCGTCCAAAAAACAGCGACCAGCGGGTTTGTCGGGCGTTCAGTCTCTTGGCGGTCCAAAGGTACTTCAGGTTCTTGTGGTCAGTCCAGACAATGAATGGCTGTGACGCTCCTTCCAACCAGTGCCGCCACTCCTCCAAGGCCAGCTTAACTGCCAACAGCTCCCTATCCCCGATGTCGTAGTTACGTTCTGCTGGGGACAGGCGGCAAGAGAAGAAGGCACAGGGGCGGATCTTACCGTCTGCAAGAGAACGCTGGGACAGCACAGCCCCCACCCCAGAATCAGAGGCGTCCACCTCCACCAGGCACTGAAGGGTGGGATCCACCTGTGTCAGGATAGGTGATGATGAAAATCTAACCTTCAGCTCCGAGAACGCAGCGACCGCCTCTTCCATCCAGCGAAAGGGAACCTTGGTGGAGGTCAAGTTGGTGAGGGGGAGGGTGATACGGCTGTAGTCCTTAATGAACCGGCGATAAAAGTTAGTGAAGCCCAGGAACTGCAGTAACTGTTTCCTGCATGCGGCTGTGGGCCAGTCCACCACCGCCTTCACCTTTACCAGGTCCGGGATGATCTCCTTCAGGGCAATAATGAAGCCGAGGAAAGAGGTCCTGGAGACGTGGAACTCGCATTTTTCTGCCTTGATGTAGAGATTATTCTCCAGCAGCTGCTGCAAGACTTGCCTGACGTGCACGCGATGCTCCTCCATGGACTGAGAAAAGATGAGAATGTCGTCAAGGTAGACAAACACGAAGGTGCCCAGAAATCTCTCAAAACATCATTAATAAGACGCTGGAAGACGGTCGGGGCATTGGTCAGCCCGAACGGCATGACCAGATATTCAAAATGCCCACTAGAGGTCCTAAAGGCCTTCTTCCACTCGTCCCCCTCACGTATCCGCACCAGGTGATAGGCATTGCGCAGGTCTAATTTGGTAAAGCAGCAAGCCCCCCGGAGGGAATCAAATGCAGAGTTAAGGAGGGGGAGAGTATACTTATCCTTGATAGTGATGTTGTTAAGTTCCCGGAAGTCGATGCAGGGCCTGAGGGAGCCGTCCTTCTTCCCCACGAAGAAAAACCCCATCCCCACCACCGAAGATGAAGGTCTAATAATACCCAAGCTGAGAGACTCCTTAATATATGAGTCCATGGCCGCGCGCTCCAGAGCAGACAAGTTGTAAAGTCTGCTAGATGGCAGAGGAGTGCCGGCCCACAGATTAATAGCGCAATCATACGGCCGGTGAGGGGGAAGGGAAAGGGCTTGGGATTTACTGAAGACGGCCTCAAGGTCATGGTATTCCGGTGGCACTTTTGACAGATCTGGGGGGGGGGGGGGAGAGGCAGGGACATCCAGAGGCGTGGCAGGCGAGCATGCAGCAGACTGCAGACAGGCACTTAGGCAGAAAGGGCTCCATGACACGATACTTTCCGAACGCCAGTCAATTGAAGGGTTGTGCAGATGCAGCCAAGGGTAGCCCAGAATAACCGGGGATGATAACACCGGTAGGACAAACAGATTTAACTCCTCCCCGATGGTTGCCCGAAATGATGACTGGCACCGAGGCAACCTGATGAGTAACAGTGGCCAACGCCGCCTTCGACAGGGCAATAATCTTAAGGGGAGTTTTTAACGGCTGCATAGGTAGACCCAGACGGATTGCCAGACTCCTAGAAATGAAGCTCTGCTCGGCCCCTGAGTCAGTGAGTGCATGTGTCTTATGTTCTTTGTGACCAAAGCAAAACCGAATAGGAATGAGAAAGCGGGTGAGGGGATTGTTATCATTTACGTCCGTGAGTCCCCCTACTTCGAGGCACGGAATTCCCCTTTTTGGCCGCCTAGGACAGGAACTCAGGTCATGCTCCTCGCTCCCGCAATAGACACACAACCCCAACTCAAGGCGGCGCTGTCTCTCTTCTGCAGGAAGTTCTGACCCCCCCACTATCATTGGTTCTTGGTCCTCAGAGAGGTCAGTAGACGGGAGGGCCAGTGGGGGGGCTGGAGAGCACGGCGAGGCCTATTCTCCGCACGGCCATAAGTCTTACACTCCGCAGCTCATTCCCTCAGACGGTTGTCAAGCATAATGGCCAGGGAGATACACTCATGCAGCCTGGAGGGCTTCTCCAGGCGAGCCAGTTCGTCCCGCAGGCTAGGGCTCAAACTCCTCAGGAATATATTACTCAGGGAGGCATCTTCCCACCCGACCTCCGTAGCTAAGACCCGGAAGGACTCACTTCCGGCGCCACACGAGTTGGCTGCCCTTTGCAACAGCGGCTCAATTCTGAGTCTTTTTTCCCTTCCTCTCTCTTTTTGATCCATTTTTTTTCACTCCATTTATATCACGGACACACAGATCGTCCCAAATGTCTCCTGAGCCGGTGGACGGAGCCACTGTTTATAGCAGGAGACGATACAGCAGGGAGGAGCTGCTAGCAATCAACTGCCACCCGGTGCTAACGGAAAAACTCGACATACCGAGGGAACTGAGGCGAAAATGCCGTGGCTGCCGGGCTGGAGTAAGGCGGAGGACAAAAAATATAAGGTACAGACCCTCCCTTCCATCTATTGTCATGGGGAATGTACGGTAGTTACTGGGAAAGGTAGATGAGCTAGCGGCTATCTCCCGCTACGATAGCATATACCGGGAATGCTCTCTCCTTTTGTTTTCCGAGACGTGGCTAACTGAACTAGTAGCAGATGCTAACATTGAGCTGGAGGGTTTCCACATGATACAGCTGATCAAACACCAGACAGTGGCAAAGCAGTAGTAGTAGATTAGTTTATTTGACAGGGACAGTGCAATAAACATAGACAATTAATCAAAGACAATCAATCTGATGTGTTGCACATAGAGTGTATAGCTATTAGCTAATTTGCAACTCTTGTCCCTGGATGGGCTTTAGAAAAAAGAATCAAGATAAAAAATATACACAATAACCACATACATCAATGCAGAAAAATTATAAATACACAATTATAAATATTATAAATATTATAAATACACAAATATAACAGCCTGACTCACATTTAACATAAATATTATAAATATTATAAATACACAAATATAACAGCCTGACTCACATTTAACACATATAACATAACTCACATTTGCCTATTTCAGGCCTTCCTCCCTCCGTCACTCACTATAAACAAACACATTTATTCCTTCCCTTCATTCACTCTCACTTTGCAGACAATTAATTCATACATGAGTACATTCTTGTTTATTTTTCAGCCAGTTTTTAACATTTTTAGTGAATGTTTTAAAGTCCGTTATTATTTTAATTTCATTTGGCATTGTGTTCCAGATGTGACTGCCCTTTATAGAGAAAGCTGTTTGTCCAAATGTGGTTCTGCGGTGGAATATTTTACAGTTATTGTTAACAGAACTCCTGGTGGCTCTGCTGCTGTCCTGTCTTTGGACAAAACCAGCAAGTGGCTCGGGTGCTGATTTATGAAAACATTTGAACGTTAATTTCAGAAGACAGAGGTCAATGAAGCTCTCAAAACTCAATAGGTTGTATTTTTTTAAAACATTACAGTGATGCCACCTAATGGGCTTTTTGTCCAAGATTTTTAGGGTTTGATTATATAATGAACCTATATGTCTTATTGTGGAAGGGGCTGCTTGAGCCCAGACTGTCAAACAGTATGATATATGAGAAAAAACCATAGAATGCATATACAGTGCAGCTGCTTCGTAAGGTATGTAATATCTAATTAATTTAAAGCAGCAAGGGGCGGTGGAGTGATAATGTATGTTAACAACAACTGGTGCAGACCGGGACATATCACTGTTAAACGACGACACTGCAGCAAAGACATTGAGTTGCTAGCTGTTAGCATGCGGCCTACATATCTCCCGAGGGAATACTCACACGTGATCTGCATTGTTGTTTATGCAAATCCGACGGCGAACGCTGGGACAGCGCGTGATGTCATCCATTCAGTAACCAGCAGGCTGCAGACAGAACACCAAGATGCTCTTCTCCTCATCTCAGGCGATTTTAACCATGTTTCACAATCTCCCATTCTACCCACGTTTACCCAGTATGTTACATGCCACACTAGAGACAATAAAACACTGGACTTATTCTACGAAAACACTAAGGAGGCGTACACCTCATCACAACTCCCCCCACTCGGGAGATCAGATCACAACTTGGTTCATCTCCGGCCGGTGTACAAACCCCTAGTGCACAGACAACCTCTGGCCATGCGCACAGTGAAGTTATGGTCTGAGGAGGCAATAGACACTCTAAAGGGCTGTTTTGAAACCTCCGCCTGGAAGCAGCTCTGCGATCCACATGGTGAGGACATCGACGGCCTCACTCACACCTTCACGGTCTACCTCACCTTCTGTGTGGGCAAATCCGTTCCCACCAAGACCATACGGTGTTGCTCAAACAACAAACCCTGGATCAACCCTGAGATAAAAACACTTCTGAGAGAGAAGAAGAGGATCTTCAGGACGGGGAACAGGGAGATGCTGAAGCCCGTACAGAGGGAGCTGAGGAGAAAGATCAGAGAAGGAAAGGACAGCTTCAGGAAGAAGATGGAGGACAAGCTGCAACACAGCGACATCAGCGGGGTCTGGAGAAACCTTAAAACCATTTCTGGGCTCCAGAATACCTCCCCCCAGGCCACGGGGGGCAGGGAGTGGGCGAACAATCTGAATCTGTTTTTCAATAGGTTTGACCAACCGCCCTCCCCCCTGACTGCACAACAACCACTGCTGCCTCTAAAGACATCAAGTCCTGCTGCCCACTCCCCACTCCACCAACACCCCCCCACTCCCAACACACAGCCCCCCAACCTGACCCTGACCAAGACCCAGGTGAGGACGGAGCTGAGGAAGATCAAGGCGAGGAAGGCGTCGGGACCGGACGGCATCAGCGCAAAGCTCCTCAAGTCCTGTGCAGACCAGCTGTGTGGGATTGTGGCGTACATCGTCAATCTGAGCCTGAAGCTGGGGAGGGTACCACAGTTGTGGAAAACATCTTGTGTGGAACCTGTACCAAAAACTTCCCACCCCAAAGACCTGAACAGCTACAGACCGGTGGCCTTGATGTCCCACTTGATGAAGACCCTGGAGAGACTGCTCCTTGCTCACCTCCGCCCCCTGGTGGGACCAGCGATGGATCCACTCCAGTTCGCCTACCAGCATGGCATTGGGGTGGAGGATGCGGTGATCTTCCTCCTTCACCGTTCTCTGTCCCACCTGGAGAAGCCCGGGAATGCGGTGAGGATCATGTTCTTTGACTTCTCCAGTGCTTTCTACAAAATCCAACCAATGAACCTGAAGGACAAGCTGCTGCGCGCAGGTGTGGATCAGCACCTGTCATCATGGATCCTGGACTACTTCACGAACCAGCCTCAGTTTGTGAGAACCCGGGACTGTGTATCCGACACGATCATCGGTAGCACAGGGGTCTCCCAGGGAACGGTGTTGGCTCCCTTCCTGTTCACTCTTTATACTGCGGACTTCTCACACAACACAACACACTGCCATCTACAGAAGTTCTCTGATTACTCTGCGATCGTTGGCCTCATCTCCATTGGAGATGAAGCTGAGTACAGAGGGCTTATCCAGGACTTCGTGGACTGGTGCCATCGGAACTGCCTCCAGATCAACGCGAGGAAAACTAAGGAGCTGGTGGTGGACTGCCGCAGGCAAGGACAACCCCTCACAGCACCAGTAAATATACAGGGAACAGACATCGAGATGGTGACATCCTACAAGTACCTGGGTGTTCATCTGAACAATAAACTAGACTGGTCACACAATACTGACGCACTCTACAAGAAGGGACAGCGCAGGCTGTTCCTACTGAGGAGACTCAGGTCTTTTGGTGTACAAGGGGCGCTGCTGAAGACATTCTGTGACACGGTGGTGGCATCAGCCATCACTTTTGGAGTGGTCTGCTGGGGCAGTGGCATAACCGCAGCCGATAGGAAGAGACTGAACAAACTGATCAAGAAAGCTAGCTCTGTCCTGGGGCAGCGCCTTGACCCGGTGGAGGAGATAGGAGAGAGAATGACGGTGGCTAAACTGTCATCTCTGCTGGAGTCCGAGTTCCACCCTATGCAGGACATACTGAATGCACTGAGGAGCTCATTTAGCAGCAGACTACATCATCCCAGGTGCACAACCGAGAGGTTTCGCAGGTCCTTCCTACCTACGGCTGTCAGACTGTACAACCTAAGCAGGGCTGCTCGCAGAGATAGCAAAAAGACGTAACAACCTAATAGTTTTGAATGCAAAAGATGCAATAGACTTACACAATGGTCCCCTCCGGCATACAACTAGGAAAATACCGGTCGCTATGGAGGGTGAGAATATGTATGGGCACATAATCATACCATGTAGGATAACTAAGTAGACAGTTGTGCTGTTTCATCCCATCTAGCAACAATGCTCTGCACTGTGTGTGTTTATATATTTACATATTTATTCCACCTAGCTACAATGCTCCGCACTGGGTGTGTTTATATTTATATATCTATATATTTATTCCATCTAGCTACAATGCTCCGCACTGTGTGTTTATATATTTACATATTATTCCATCTAGCTACAATGCTCCGCACTGTGTGTTTATATATTTACATATTTATTCACCTAGCTGCAATGCTCCGTACTGTGTGTTTATATACTCATATATTTATTTCATCCAGCTACAATGCTCTGCACTGTGTGTCTGTGTATATATATATATTTGTAGTAATATGTACATATGTATATTAGCTGCTCTTGCTTTTTTTTTCTTGCCTTCTGATTGTTGCTCTGAGTGCTGCTATCCCTGTGCTGTTGCAATCCTGGAATTTCCCCATTGTGGGACTAATAAAGGCTTACCTTATCTTATCTTAAGTCAACAGCGTAATCGGCGACTGCCCTAGACCCCTGCTGAAGTTTTAAAAGGCGAGAGGTGAGTACATCTTCCCGGTTCGAGTGACTAAATATTTCCTGTCATTCCTGGGTAAATTGAACGTATGTCATGGAAGCATAATCGGCCCTAGCCATAACCGCGTAAGCCCATGCTAAAGCCCGCCCCTCTAACAGATTGATCATATAGCCAATGCTGCTCTGGTCAGTGGGAAAGTCTCCGGGAACCCGTTGGAACACGACTTCTCACTGCATGAGGAACCCCCTGGCTTCTCCCAACACCCCTTTAAAGCGGGCGGGAGTAGGGACGGGAGTGAGCCAACTAGCGGAACCTGTAGAGTAAGGGCTAGGCGAAAAGCTAGTGGTGGAGCTAGCAGTAGAACTAGCAGAAGCTGAGGAGCTAGCTGGTGCTGTGGAGAACCCCTGTGGGCTAGCTAAGCGATCTAACCTATCGGTGATGTGGGTTAGCTGAGTTAGCATCACCTGTTGTTGGTACGCTAATTGGTCTACCCGAGCCTCTAGATGGTTAATACGGCGCACGAGTGCGCTGTCTGCCTGGTCACTTTGGCGGAGTCGTACTGACATGGTTCAGGTGACCCACAGAACAGACACGACTCAGGATTAACACAATTAATGTACTTTATTTGTTAACGTGAGTGATTGGGTGCGTGAGTGCGGTTACATGGTGTAATGTTGTGTAGTGCAATCCGTGTATTCCAGCTGGGCTGGCAGAGCACCGTGCAGACTGGCAACCCTGGAAAGAGACAAGGGCCGTTAGCTTACAGTTCACCTTATGTAGCATGTTAGATGTTATAATGCTTACTGTCAACAGATGTCGAAGGGTCTTCAGGTGGCGCCGAAGCTGCGGCCAGGGAGACAGTGTCTGCGCAGGTTAGCTGGAGGTGGAATAAAAGTCCGCCGCCTGGAGGGAGAAGGAGGTCCGCCGTTGCAGGCTCCACCTGTGCGCAGGGGAATGGACAGGTTTAGAAACAATAACGCTTACTTGGTTGTGGGTCCGGGCGGAACCGACCCGAACGTCGTTCAGCTGGGCTTGGAAGCCGATGGCTGGAGAATTCAGTGCAGGGAAGCACGGAGGCAGGGTGTGGCGTGATTCAATAGAGAGAATCAGACGACTCCGCGCCCAGCACTGGTCCTGTCCTGATGGGAATAAATAGGGCCGCAGGAGATGACAAGCAGGTGCGTACACAGGTGCCGTCATTGGCGGCCATGACAATAAACCGGAAAAAAATATGTGTCCCATGCTGAAAATTTATCTTTACTTTTGCAGTCTGTACAATCAGCTGTCCAGTGCTGTTCTGATAGATATGCCAAACTGTCAGAACTCCAGAGGAGGAGAAGCTAATCAGCTGATCTCTTGGACCACAGACCTCAGCTGTTTTCTATAATAAATCAGCCTCAGGACAAAAGCACACTCCATGCATAATCTTTTCCTCACTTTATTGAAAATAACCTTTTTTTTATCGCCATTAGTTAGCGTGCCTTCAAGTCAGGTTGTGTCTGACCGCTGCTTTTCCTGGAATGTTCTGTGTTAATTTGTCAGACCCAGGACCCGCTGATGCTCTGCCCAGTCTGCTCGTGCACCTCATGTTCTCCACATATGGCAAATTATCCTTTAGACCAGTGCAGTCATGGCAACTTTATAGTATAATATTTTTAAAGAATTAAGTCTTCAGTATTATCTTTTTCTAATCAAATCTGTCATTTTTCCCATCCTTGTTTTGTCCAGGGAACACTGTGGTGTCATAATGCCGTGCCGATTATCCAATCAGCACGGAGTCAATCCGAAACCCCGCCCACACTTCTTAAAGCCAGGACATGAAGAAACACAGAGCTGTGACAGAGCGGTGGCTAAGCTTTTATTGATAAAATTACATATTTTGACTGAGTGACTCCATATTTGGGGACGCACACCCTCGTAACCTCAGTAAAGCATGTTTAAAATCTTAGGCCAGTCTGACAAACAGTTCAAGAGATATGCATGGAAAAAAGTGAAATGACACAGGGAATAAATATTGAACACACTTGGTGAAATTCATTTAATGTTTCGTAGAAAAGCCTTTGTTGGTAATAACAGCTTCCAGATGCCTCCTGTATGGAGAAACTAGGCGCAGGCATTGCTCAGGAGTGATTTTAGCCCATTCTTCCACACAAGCTCTTCTAATCTCGGAAGGTTCTGTGGGTGTCTTCTATGAACTCTGATCTTCAGTTCGTTCCACAGATTTTCAATTGGATTCAGGTCAGGTGACTGACTGGGTCATTCTAGCAGCTTTATTTTCTTTCTCTGGAGCCAGTTGAGAGTTCCCTTGGCTGTGTGTTTGGGATCATTGTCTTGCTGAAATGTCCGCCCTTGTGTCATCTTCAGCATCTTGCCAGATGGCAGCAGATTCTTATCAAGGATGTCTCTGTCCATTTGTTCATTCATCTTTCCTTCAATTATATGAAGTCTGCCTGTACCATGTGCTGAAAAACACCCCCACACCATGATGGAATGTGCAGTGCCATTTCTCCTCCAAACATGCTGTGTGTTGTGGCATCCAAAAAGTTCAATTTTGGTCTCATCTGACCAGATTATATTCTCCTAGTATTTCACTGGCTTGCCCAAATGTTGTGCAGCAAACAAACAAGCTTCAACACGCTTTTTCTTCAGCAATGGAGTCTTGTGAGGTGAGCGGGCATAGAGCCCATGTCGGTTGAATGTATTACTTATCATTTTCTTGGAAACAGCAGCACCTACTAACTCCAGTTTTGTTTTTGTTTTGTTTTTTTAACTCTCCGCGAGTGGTCTTTGGCTCTTGTATAACTCTTCTGATAATTCTTTTGACTCCTCTGTCAGAAATCTTGCGAGGAGCTCCTGGCTGTGGTCGAGTTATGGTAAAATGATGTTATTTCCAGTTCTGAATGATGGCTCCTACAGTGCTCACTGGAACATTCAGCTGTTTAGAAATTCACCTGTATCCAATGCCATCATTATGTTTTGCAACAATAAGGTTGTGAAAGTCAAGAGAGAGCTCTTTGTTTCCACCCATCATGAGTTCTTTGTCTTGTGACTATCTGATATTCACAAACATTTTTAAAGGCTATCAGTCAGGACTTAACCAGCTGAAATTAATTTGCACTGATGGTGGATGGGATGGCTTCCTAAATTCTAATGGATTTCAGCTGGTTTCTTGTCTTTCTATGCCTTTTTGCAACTCTTTTTTCTTCATGTGTCCAATACTTATTCCCTGTGTCATTCCAGTTTATTAAATATAACTTGTTTTGTGAACACAGTTGCCTTGATTTCTTTGTATGTATGTATTAAATGAATGAATGAATGAATGAATGAATGAATGAATGAATTTATTTTGGATAGTACAGTACAGGTTAAAAGAAACTGAATAATATAACAACAAGGTCAAATTAGACAAAGACTCCTCTGATTATACAATTCCACGTAAGTTATCCGAAATGGGTGATGGCTGAAGCCGCAGCTTATATTGCCCACCCATATTCCATCCAAGAATTCAAAAGAGAAAAAAGAGAAAACAAGACAAGAGCGATTGCAATTCAAAACAAAGCTAAGACAAAATGTGACTGAGAGAAAAAAGAAAACTAAGCTAGGCGAAGTTAAGCGGTTACTATTCAAAAACAAATCTAAGTCAAAATGTGACAGAGAAAAAAAACAAAAAAAAAAAACAAAAAAAAAAAAACTAAGCTACAACACAACACAGGCTGGATATGTCAATCCTTATGTGAGTTTACATGTCGTCTTGTAAATATGTTTGGAGTATTTCTTCCTTTAGTTTTTGTTTAAATTGTCCAAGCGTTGTACATGATTTTAATTCAGGTCCAAAATCGTTCCATAATCTGACTCCTTGCACTGAAATACAGTGTTGCTTGGTGGTTGTTCTCACTGTAGGCTTTTGAAATATACATGTTCCTCTGAAGTGATATCGTTTCTCCCTTGCTTGGAACAACTTTTGGATATTTGCGGGCAGTGATAAATTCTTCACTTTGAACATTATTATTGCGGTTTTAAAGTCAACCAGATCTTTCAACTTGAGAGTTTTTTGTTTAAGAAAAAGTGGGTTTGTTGGTTCCCTGTAAGCTGCTTAGTTTATTATTCTAATAGCTCTCTTTTGAAGAATAAAGAGTGGATATATGTTTGTTTTATATGTATTTCCCCATACTTCATTACAATATGTCATGTATGGGAGTATTAATGAATGATACAAGGTGTATAGTGTGGGTTGATTCAGCAAATATTTCACTCTGTGTAATATTGCAATTGGTTCCTTCTTGCCTTGAGAGAGAGCAGTCGCATTTTTCTTCCCTCCTCCCCTGCCTTCCTGATCTATTCCCAGCTTTTGCAATGTTGCGTTTTTGTCTGTGTTTAGTCGCTCTTCTTCTGCTGAATCTTAATCTAAACGGAAATTATGGATTTGGAAGCGGCTTAAATGTGCTATTGTCACTATTTTTCAACAAGAATTGGGCCAAGGGGGAGCCCAAGAATTGGAACCTACGAGGAGACTCATGGACATTGGAATTCATGCGTCTGTGGAAACATTATTGGTTATGATCTCAGGACTTCTATTTTTGGCTGTGGAGTTCTCTGATTCATCAGAAATTGAAGGAAGGTGAGAGAGCTGATCAAAGCGGACCCGGCAAGCTCCTTCATCAAATTCGACCAGTTGGGGAGGGCACGAGTAGCGGCAAACGGTGAACTGAATGACAGTGATTTCAGTGGAGGAATACATCTGGAGCCCTGTGCTCTCCATGGAAAAACAGTTTAGGCCTGCACATATAATGGAAGCACAGAATTACACGGGTGAGGACAAATTCTATTCTCTGAGTGCACTGTGCTGATTTGATTTGATTTGACCTTGTTTGCCCCGTGTTTACATTCCTCCTGATTGAGATAAGCGGAAGGACCGGCTCTTATGTCTACCCAAACAATCAACAATCAGTTGTTGTCGTCAGCGGATTGGACCCTCAAGGACAATGCCCATGTGCCTTCTGCAAGCAAGAGAGAGAGCAAGAGAGATAGACTCTGGACTCTGGACTTGTTTATAAGTCACATGATTATAACATCTATCCACTGCCAGGAGGCGCCCTCTGCTGCTCACTAACAACTGTTACATTTACACTACACAATGCATACAACATTACATGCATACAATACACTGCCTCTCAACTTTTGTGTGTGATCTCCTGCTAAATGTCTGCTAAATGTGCATTGAGGGTTTTTTTGCCTGCAATCAAAATTTCGCTCACTTGCCGAGCGTCATTCTGATAAAACATGTTTTTTTCTCTCGCCTACTGTGTCATATCCATTCTCTCTTTTCTTATTTTCCTTTCTTCTTTATGACTGGCGCCTAGCGGCTGCCCCGGCCTTGGATGCGCTCTGCAGAGCATGCCCAAAATGCCAAGTCACGTTTCGTTACCTTGTATTCATACATGTGTAATGACAATAAAGTTGAATCTCAATCTCAATCTCTCAATCTCAAATATTTCACTCTGTGTAATATTGCAATTGATTTGGATACTTTACCTTTAATATAATTAATATGTGACTTCCAACACAGTTTATTATCAATTATTACTCCAAGAAATTTAGTTTCAGATACCCTTTCAATCTCTACACCATTTACACTGAGTTTGGGTACTGGGTTGTTGTGATGGTTGTTAAAGACTATAAATTTTGTCTTACTTAAATTGAGCGTTAATTTGTTTGAATCAAACCACAGTTTAAGCTTTCCTAATTCCTTTCCGAGTGTATCCAGAAGTTGTTCCAAATTGTTTCCACTGCATAACAGATTAGTGTCATCGGCAAACAATATTAAGTCCCTTTTTTCTGAAACTTTACATATATCGTTTATATACATATTGAATAATAATGGTCCCAGAACTGAACCCTGTGGGACTCCACAGGTGACCTTCAGTAACTGTGAGTTTTTGTTGCTAACACATACATACTGATATCTATTCTTTAAGTAACTACTTAACCAGGACAGTGCTACCCCTCTAATACCACAATTTTGTAGTTTCTTTAATAATAAATTGTGATCTACTGTATCAAATGCTTTTTTAAGATCCAGGAATACTCCAACTGAATACTCTTTATTTTCAATGGCTGTTGATATTTTTTCTGTAAATTCCATTAGGGCATATGCAGTTGTCCTCTTGTGTCTGAACCCATATTGCTGCTCACACAATAAATCATTCTTCAGTATGAAGTTGTCAATTCTCTCATAGAATATTTTTTCAAGTATCTTGGAAAATTGCGGTAATAGTGAAATTGGTCTATAGTTTGAGAGTTCCCCTCTGTCGCCCGTCTTGTATATCGGAATTACTTTAGCTATTTTCATTGCATTGGGAAATATACCTGATTGGAGAGACAGGTTACAGATATACGTCAGTGGTTTTACTATGCATTCGATAACAGTTTTGACTAATAGCATGTCAATACCATCACAGTCCGCAGATGTTTTACTTTTGAACGATTTAACAATTTCAATGACCTCTCTTTCGTCTGTGTTCTTTATGAAGATGGAGTCTTTTACAGCAGTGTTACTGCATATTGTATCACCTGTAGGCACTGTAGTGGGTATTTCTCGGGCCAGATTAGGTCCAATGTTAACAAAAAAAATTATTAAATTCATCTGCAGGTGAAGCTATATTCACACTGTGAGTCGTTTTATTATTTTTTGGAATATTAGTTGGGTTGCTTGTATTTCTGCTTTTATTTCCAAGGATACTGTTGAGTATTGTCCATATATTTTTTAATATTGTCTTTGTTTTTCTCCACTTCTTTACTGTAATAGTCTCTTTTACTACATCTTATTATATATGTTAACTTATTTTTGTATGTTTTATACCACTGCTCTGCTTCTTTTGTCCTTTTCTTTAGGAAAGCTTTGTATAATAAATTTTTCTTTTTACACGCCTTTTGTAGTCATTTGGTTAACCATGGCTTATCAGCAAATTTGATTACTTGGGTTGTTACTGATATCTGCTAAAAATCTCAGGTCAACGGCTCCTTCAGAAATATGTTTAATGAAAAAAATGTTGGCGCTGTGGGGACACAGTGTTTGGGGGTTTTCCTCACACCCAGAAAGCAGGGTACCTTACCTTAACCTTAATTCTCTCCGTGCCAGGAGGCACATAAGGCCTGGACATCAATCCGAATCAGAATCAGAATCAGAATCAGCTTTATTGCCAAGTATATTTACAAGTAAACACACAAGGAATTTGACTTGACATTGGGCGCGCACGTTAGGCGCATCCAATGACACGGCAGCCATAAAGGCGCCTGTCTGCAGTGGGGGTAAAGGGGGGAAGGGGGGGGGAAACACAATAGGCAGAGAGAAAAAACATAGTTATCAGAATCACGCTCGTGTAACCTCATATAAGCTCATAAGCCAAATTTTGATTACACAGAAAAAAACCCTCTATGCACATTAGCAGACAATAGATACAATCACACAGCAGAGGGAGGGAGAGCAGTGTGTGTATATTTGCATGTCATTGTGTAGTGTGAGTGTAACAGTTGTTAGTGAGCAGCAGAGGGCACCTCCTGGCAGTGGATAGATGTTATAATCATGTGACTTATAAACAAGTCCAGAGATCAGAGTCTGTCTCTCTTTTCCTCTTCCTTGCAGAAGGCACATGGGCATTGTCCCTGAGAGACCAATCCGCTGACGACAACAACTGATTGTTGATGTATGGGTAGACATAAGCCACTTCTCCGGCGTTAGCTTCATCGAGGAGGAATGTAAACAAGGGCACCAAAACACAAGGTCAAATCTGCACAGTGCACTCAGAGAATAAAAAATTTCTCTCTCTTCGATTCTGTGCTTCAATTTCATACAGGCTTGAATCATACTTTAGATCATTCTCTGGAGAGCACTCAGCGATCCATAGATGTTATCCACCTACCGAAACATAGGTAAAACATGTCCAGAGAGTTCGTTCTCTCTTCAATGCATGCCAGATAGTAAATTCCATGTTAATCCTGCCGCTGACAGTCAGTGCTCCCCCCAGCTGGACGAATTGTTGAATTGTTAAGGGAGCTACGCCGGGGTCCGCATTTGATTAGCTCACCCAGATAATTTCGATACACTAGGAAAACTCCAGGGGCCAAACAGAAGATCCTGTGATCAGTTCAATCTCAGTCGAATCACACAGACACATGAATTCCAATGCCATGAGTCTCCCTTGGGTTCCCCCTGACCCGATCTTCTTCTTTTAAAGGTGACAATCGCATATAAGCCGCTTTCCAGATCCATAATTTCCATTTGGATTAAGATTCAGCCAGGAGAAGAGTGACATTGCAAACTGGGATCAGAAGGGAGAGGATTAGGAGGGAGAGGGAAGAAAAGCGTCTGCTCTCTCTCAGAAGCGGAAGTGAAGACTGGTGTCGGTCTGCAGCTGCGTGGCGAGCTTCGCCCCAAGAGCTCCAGCCAGCAACGGTCCACTCTACTTCCACCATCCTTCTCCAGGTTGTTTTTGGGCGGCCTCTTTTCCTGCGTTCTTCCGGGGTCCACCCCATGGCTACAGCACAGTCGTCCTTCGGATCTTTCCTGAGAATGTGGCCGATCCAGTTCCATCTCTTTCTTCTGATTACCTCGCTGATTTTCTTGGTTTCTGCCATTTCCAGGATTGTCTTGTTGGATATGTGTTGCTGCCAGCGCACCTTGAATATCCTTCTCAGACACTTGGCTTGGAATGCATCCAGCTTTTCCTCCTCTCCTTTGGTCAGCTTCCAAGTCTCACAGCCGTACAAAAGCACTGACAGCACCAGGCTTCTGTGCAGGGAGGTTTTCGTCTTCTTGCTGATTTTTCCAGTTGCCCAGATTTTGCTCAGCCGCTTGTACTGGGCATTGGCCCAGGCTCATTCAGAAATATGTTTAATGAAAAAATGTTGGCGCTGTGGGGACACAGTGTTTGGGGGTTTTCCTCACACCCAGAAAGCAGGGTGGAGAGGAGAATAATAGACTGAAGAAGGAAGCAGCACCAGGAGGTATCAAACAGGACAGTTAGTTCTAACCCCCCCCCCCCCCCAAGCTGGCACCTGAAGGTGCAGAGGGTGAATGTATTGTAACAAGGCATGCTCTGTTGTGGGAGCTTAGCTTAAGCCACTATCAAATGACTGAACAATCTTCTTCTTGCTTTAACTGTAATGGTCTATACATTCTTACAGGATAACTGCACGGCATAAACTGTCATCATCATTTTAACTAGATGTAAGCTACTAGCCACAATTTTCTGCCTCTCTTTCTCTGCCTCTTCAGGCTCAACTTAACCTTTGCTTGAACACTACTGCCACCGTGTGGTCAAGGTTGTTAGAGAAAACACATGCATGAAAAAATTCAGTATGTTTTATCTGAAACACAACAACAATATTATGAACTTTTTTTTTTCAATTTTTAAACTAAGTTAATGAAATGAATTACTATAATATTAACCAAAATGATACAACATCCCCCCCCCCCCCAAGAAGACAGTTCATAAACTCAAGTCTCAAAAGGATATAGGAGTTGGAATGGTCTTCTTAATATTGTCCCTTCTGGTGTGCGCACTGCACAGGATCTCACAAGTTCATCTCTTCCTGTGAACAGCTCCTTTATTATCCCAGTCTTCCAAATCTGACGTGGCATCTTGCCATCTTCAATAAGAACTAGATTGCCTTCCTTTATTGCAGTGGTATGTGGGATCTTGATGGCATGTGCGGATCTCAACTCCAGTAAATACTCCCTTTTCCAGAGAGTCCAGAAGTCATTTAGAAGTCAGTGACGGTACTTCCAGCGGCGTGTCAGCTCTTCTCGGGTCATGCCTGAGGTTTGACTGGCATTCTGGAAGGATTTTGGTGGTAAGGCGGACAGTCGTTTACCAATCAAAAAATGAGCTGGTGTTAGAGGCTGAGGCTCTTCAGGTTCATTATAGACAAAAGTGAGTGGTCTTGAATTAATTGTTGCCTCTACCTCTGCTAAAAGAGATGTGATCTCCTCAAAACTCAGTGAAGCTCTTCCCGTTACCTTTCTCAAGCATGTCTTCACTGATTAAACCAGTCGTTCCCAAAAACCACCCCACCAAGCTGCTCGCTCTACAATGTACTTCCAGGTGATCCCCTTTTCAGAGAAATATTTCTGTAGTTCAGGCTCCTTTATAGCTCTCCATAGTGCTTGGAGGTCTTGGTCAGCTCGCTTGAAGGTTCGTGCATTATCAGAATAGATGACTCTACAGAGGCCTCATCTTTATATAAAACTCTTAAATGCCAGGAGGAATTTTTCTGTTGATAGCTCTGACACCAACTCCAGATGAACAGCATGAGTCACAGCACAGGTGAACAGTGCAATATAAGCCTTCTCCACTGTGTTCTTATTTTTAACATAAAGAGGACCTGCAAAGTCCACCCCTACTGTTTCAAATGGTGGAGTTTCTGTGATCCGGTCTCTCGGCATGGGTGCTGTCAACTGTTGCATGGCCTTTACTTTGAATCTCTTATACACAGGGCAAGCAGCAATGATTCTTTTTGCCATTTGCCTGGCTCACGGAATCCAATACTTCTCTCTTAGCTGCACCAAGGTGTCTCTCATACCTGAATGCATCACTTGGTCATAACTGTGTCGAATGAGCATCTCAGACAGTCTGTGGTCAGAAGGCAAAATGAATGGATGTCGCTCATTAAAACTCATGTTTGAATGTTGCAGTCTTCCCCCTACACAAAGCAAACCATTCCCATCAAGAAATGGCTTAAGATCTCTGATCTTTGAGTCACTTTGAACTTCCTTTCTTGTCTTTATCTGCATCATCTCCTTCTGGAAAGTCTGCCCTTGCACGTTCCAAATCCAGTGTCTTTCAACTTCTGCAATTTTCTCTGCAGTCAACTCTCCTTGTTTCTTTGAACCTGTGTGGGCATTGTGAACAAATCGTTTAATCCAGGCTGTGATTCTTAGTACAGTTCTCAGCTTGCTGTAGTCCTCTAACTGCAGCAGTGAATCTGGCTGTACAGTTTCAGTATTATTCAGCTGGACTATGACATTGGGTACTTTAAGCTCAGCCTTTAGCCCCTCTTCACAAGGCTCCCAAGGAAATGACACTGACTGCATTGCTGTATTGAGAGATGGGGGCCCAGACCACCAGAGCTCATCATCTTTCAGTTTTTGTGCTGTTTGACCGCTTGTGATAAGGTCTGCAGGATTTAGCTTCCCACTGCAATGTGACCAAACTTCAGGTGAAGTTAGTGACTGTATTTCAACTACTCTGTTAGCCACAAACTGCTTCCATTTATGTGATGAACTATGAATTCACTGAATGACTATCATGGAATCTGACCACATCCAGATATGCGTTGGCTGCATGTTCATTGCCTTTAGCAGGTTGTTTCCCATCCGTGCAGCAACTAGAGTTCCCATTAACTCCAAACAGGGCAAGGTGAGTTTCTTGATGGGGGCTACTCTTGACTTGGACATGACCAGTGTAGTGATAGTTTGCCCATCAGCTGTTTGTCCTTGAAGATATGCTACTGCACCATAGGCTTTCTCACTGGCATCACTGAAAACATGGAGGATGTGATCTTGTCCCCCTTGCAGCATGTCTGTTCCATAACACCTGGGAATGACTATCTGATGGAGTTGAAGCAGCTCTGTGCGCCACTGTCGCCACTTTAGTGAGAGATCATCTGGCAGTGCCTCGTCCCAGCTGATGCCCTTTTGCCACATGTCCTGAAAGAGACATTTCACTCTTATTGTGAATTGGGTTAGAACTCCTATGGGATCAAATATTCTAGCTGATGACCGCAGGACACTTCTTTTTGTGTTTTCTTTGTCTCTGAAAATGTCCATCAGATGCTTGAAGTCAAAGACGAAATCGTCAGTCTCTGGCCTCCACACTAGACCAAGCACCTTTAACACACAGCCGTGTGGTTCAGACTAGGGAGCAAAGTCATATTCTCCTTGCATCCACCTTTCCTTTAGTGTGGAAGAATTAGTGCTCCACTTACATAGGTTCATACCAGCAGCAGCTAATATCCTTCTTGCAGCTGTGGTGATTGCATAAGCACCCTCAACATCTCTGGTGCTGGCAATGAAGTCATCCACGTATAGAGTGTCCTTCAGAATGTTAACAGTGTGTGGATGAGTCGATTGATATTTCTCCAGATGGTTTCTGATTGTAGCTGCTAGCAGAAATAGGCTTGATGACACACCAAATACTACACGGGTCATTCTGAGTGCGTATTGTTTTGTGCTCTCAGCATCAGGAGGTCCTGTGAGCCAAAAAAGTCTTAGAACATCTCTGTCCTCTTCTGCTATTGATATTTGTAAGAAAGCCTTAGTGATGTCAGCCATGAATGCAATTGGATGCAACCTAAATTTTATCAGGACAGTTAGGAGGTCTGGCTTTAGATTTGGCCCAGTGAAAAGACAGTCATTGAGGGAAGGGCAGCCATCTTCATGTGAAGAAGCATCGAAAACAACTCTTAATTTGGTTGTCGCCTTGTCATCTCTGATTACAGCATGGTGAGGCAAATAGTAGTTAACACTGCTGTCACAGACTCCATCTGACTGTTTGAGCTCAGGCGCCCTTTCGCATATTCCTTGTTGGAAGTAGTCCTCTATTACTTCACTGTATCTTTCAAACAATGTCACATCTGCTCTCAGTTTCCTTTTCAAACTCTCAAATCTTTTTTGGGCAACCCTCATGTTGTTTGGGAGTTTGGGTGCATCTTGTCGCCATGGCAATCTCACCTCATAGCGACCTTCTCTGTAGTTCAGTGACTTGTCAAAGCATTGCTGAGCCTCAATGTCATCAGCCTGCTGCTCTGGTTTACTGGTGATGCCCAGCGATTCTATTTCCCAAAATGCTCATAGCTGATCCGAAACTTGTGTTGTTTCCTCAATGCCTATTTTCACGCACGAAGCCTCACTCATACTTGACATAGGAACAGGTCCCTGCACTGTCCAACCAAATATTGTCTCAATGGCAACCAGAGATCCCAACAGTCTTTCAACTCTGCCTGATATCACTTCGCAGTAGTAGTCAGCACCTATTAAAACAGACAGCTCCAGCTCTTCATCACTGCTGCCTGAAGCATCATCTAGTTGCAGGCCTTTATTTTCCAGCTGCAGCCTAATTTGCTCTCCAGGTACATGCATAACAGCAGAGCTTACTTGTGGGGTTTCAATGGCTTCAATTTCAAGGGTTTTTCCCTTGCCAGCAACATTCTGCAGGATTAGCTTCATGACATTTCACTCTATTTTTACTGGTGTATCACTGCCAAAGGTATGGAGCTTTAAAGTCTCCCTTTTCACAACTGGCAGTCCTAACGTCTTTACCTGCTTCTCCAGCACAAAACTTCGCTGACTTCCCCCATCCATCAGGCAGCGTACCTCTCCCTTTCCCTTTATTCCACTGGCCCATGCTGTGATTGTTTGCAGGAGGACTGTGTTCTTTCTTCCTACACTTGTCTTTAGTGTGTGGGGGGCCACGGAAGAGATAACAGCATCAGTTGGTTCTGGGCTATCATTAAGGGGTTCAGTGTGTTCACCCTTATCACATATTGTTGGATTGTGTCTTCGTCCACACAAGTTACATGTGATGCCCTTAGCCCGGCAGAATTTTGCCACATGCCGCTGCCCAAGGCATACAAAACATCTCCCCATCTTCCTCAACTTGTCCTTCCGCAGGCTGAGTGTATTTTCTGTACATTGTTCAGACTTATGACTTGAGTTGTCACAGAATATGCAGCCTTGAGGAGCATTTGAGCTGCTGGTGTGGAGTGCTGCTGCAGATGGCAAGTTTGGTTTCTGAAATTTTCGACTTTCTGCATCTGGCTTGCAATGGTGCTGGAAGATAGACTGAGGGTCCTTAATAATGCTGCTCACTTTAGTAAGGTGCGTGGCACGCTCTCTGCTTTCAACTTCTTGCTGTAAAAAGGCAATGAGCTCGGGAACTTTAAACTCATGCTCTGAATTTGTTTTACGTGTGTAAGCAAGAGTGAGGTCAACTGGGATCATCTGGAGTAATATGGGACACAGCAAGCCACCATATGAATCTGAGACAACTCCAAGTGACTCCAACTCTCTGATCTAGACCTCACATTCGTCATAAAGCTGTCTCAAGGCGACAATATCTGAGGATCTCTTGACTGGAGTTAAGCTTAGCAGCTTAGTCATGTGTGCACTCACTATTAAGTCCTTCCTTCCAAATCGCTCTTTGAGCATGTCTATGGCAGCATCATAGTCAGAGTCAGTCATTTTTAGGCCTGCAATGGCTCTTGCTGCAGGACCCACAAGATAGGACTTCAGATAAGTAAACCTTTCAGTTTTGCTCAGCTCATTATTTTCATGGATGGCAGTCTCAAACTGATCCCAGAATTCTTGCCATTTTGATATGTCGCCATCATATTTGTTTATGTACAGCAACTTCACTGATGGCCTATTAGTTACTCTGCTGAAATGCGTACTCACATCACTCAGCCGTGAGGAGCTTCGTTCAGCTGCTGGGTGGTCATCTCGTTCAATAATTCTTGTTGCTCGGGACCTCCATAGATTAAGGTTATCCTGGTACTCCATAGTTTTAATTATATCTGCCTCCAGGTCATCCATCGGTATCTCCTTTTCAATCTCTCTTTCCAATTCTAGGAGATTCTTTTTTTAACCGACAACATGGAAAGCAGTTCTCGGAGACGGTCACAACTCACATTATCTTTGCATGACTCCTCCTCAATAGTATCTTTGCATGACTCCTCCTCAATAGTCCGCAGCAGCTTTATTGCAGATGCTCGTACAACCCCCCATTTTTGTTTCACTCTCTGTAGATGTTCCGTCATCTTGTTCAGTTGTTCTCTTGCTAGCTAGTTGGCTAAAGCTATCTGTCGGCAGAATCCTTTTTCCACGTCTCCCGGGTTTCGGCACCAAAATGTTGTGGGAGCTTAGCTTAAGCCACTATCAAATGACTGAACAACCTTCTTCTTGCTTTAACTGTTTAATAACGGTCTGTACATTCTTACAGGATAACTGCATGACATAAACTGTCTGTCATCATCATTTTAACTAGCTGTAAGCTACTAGCCACAATTTTCTGCCTCTCTTTCTCTGCCTCTTCAGGCTCAACTTAACCTTAGCTTGAACACTACTGCCACCGTGTGGTCAAGGTAGTAAGAGAAAACACATGCATGAATAAATTCATTATGTTTTATCTGAAACACAACAACAATATTATGAACTTTTTTTTTCAATTTTTAAACTAAGTTAATGAAATCAATTACTATATTATTAACCAAAAAGATACAACATGCTCTGTGACGTGTGTTTCAGGTTATGGCATGATAATGTGCCACACATTCTCTTTGTTCATAAAACAAGGTGTTATGGGCAGAAACCTCGGTCTTTATGCATAGTAACAAACGTATAAAAAGAGGAATGTACAAAGACCGAGGGGCTTCCAGCCTCAGCTATGGCGCGGAAGGCTTTATGTTGTTTGCTGATATGTTGTTAGAGGAAGAATAAAGAGTCTGTGTTGTCCCAGCTCGTGACTCGCCTTCGCATCCTTTTTCCTCTTCATTGATGACCCTCGATGTGAGATGGAGCGTCTGTCCCTTTCACCACACTGTGGACTTGGAATTGCCATGGATTGCCTGCCAACCTTTCCTCCACACTGGTGACCTGACATGCTAAGGAGTGCCTATTCCGTTCCCTGCACCAGGACGCGCCATGGAGATGAGCATCATTTCGGAGGCTACCTGGGAGAGAATCAGCGCTGCCCACGCTATTTCAGTCACACTCCCGGACACTGGCTCCATGACCTGACAGCGGGGTTTTAGTGCATAGAAGCCCCGTGCGCACTCCGCGGGATTACGAGGATGACACAAGATACGGCTATGTGGTCACTGCACCGGACGCAGACGCCACGCACACACATTTGGGGAGAGGTTTCCCGGTGGACTTCCGCTTCCAGAAAAGCATCCTGCTGGTCAATGCAGCAGGGTGGCAGCGGGCAGCAGTCCCGAGCTTACGGCCGCCAACGGATCCACCTTCAGGATATGTCGCTCACGGACACAACTGGGTCGACCACTTCTCTAGAGTTCCTTTAGGGCTTCACTCCGCACCTAAAGAAGATCTGACAGCCTCCTCAACAGAACTTATATTTTTTCTCAGCTGCTGCGCATCCTCAGGGAATTGGTCCGATCGCCTTCCCTGGATCCTTTAGGGCTGTGACCCGCACCTAAAGATTGGCAGCCTCACCAATAGAACTTATATTTGTTTCTCAGCCGCTGCGCATCCTCTGGGAATTGGGCCAATCACCTTCCCTGGATCCTTTAGGTTCGTGACCCGCACCTAAAGAAGATTTGGCAGAGCACGTTTCTCTCAGCTGCTGTGGATACCCAGAGAGTTTTTTTTTTCCAGAAAATCCCACACCTGAGACGGATCCGCCCACACAATTTTTGCGCGGCCCGGAGGCTTTGAATACACAGGGTCGACCCACCTTTGTCCCAAAAAGCCTGCAAATGCCGATTCTGTCTCCGTCAAGCTTGAAGCAACCGGCCACCGCTGCACACACCGCACTACTGACCGTTCAATGGGCTGGAACTTGGAGTGAAGCAGAAATTGCCCACCCACCCCGCTTCCCTCCACAAACTGACAAGCCCTCCGGTACACCCCACCAGTCAGGGCAATTCGACTGGATTGGTGACCCCCCGCTACAGCCGCTATGGATGCCGGCTCAAGCCCAAAGGACAGGGGGTTTAAGGCCCATTCTGTTTGTTCGGGTGGGGGTGCTGTGGGGGGACACAGTGTTTGGGGGTTTTCCTCACAACCAGAAAGCAGGGTGGAGAGGAGAATTATAGACTGAACGAGGAAGCAGCACCGGGCGGTATCAAATGGGACAGTTAGTTCTATACACCCCCCGGGGAGAGGAAGATTTACCTGGAGCCAACCAGACAAAGATGTCCCTTTCCCCCCCTGCCGCTCCAAGCTGGCACCTGAAGACGCAGGGGATGAATGTATTGTAACAAGGCATGCTCTGTGATGTGTGTTTCAGCTTATGGCATGATAATGTGCCACACATTCTCTTTGTTCATACAACAAGATGTTATGGGCAGAACCCTCGGACTTTATGCATAGTAATAAACATATAAAAAGAGGAATGTACAGAGACTGAGGGGCTTCCAGCCTCTGCGCTGTGGTGCGGAAGGCTTTATGCTGTATGCTGATATGTTGTTAGAGGAAGAATAAAGATTCTGTGTTGTTCCAACTCGTGCCTCGCCTTCACATCCTCCCCGTTGTATATTAGAGGTGGGAGAAATATTCATTTTTCCCATGCACCATGTGGCTGGAAAAAAAAACCTGGTGAAAATTTAAATGCGGAAGTTGGTGCCCGCCCGACCGTCTTTCGCGTGACACACAATGCTGAAGAGAGACTCCTTATTTGATTTGGGTCGATTTGCTAGGGTGTCGCTTTCATGTTGCCTGTATCTATGGACCGTAGATTAATAACGTAATTAATGTTAACAGAATGAAAAAAGCAGACTCTTAAACATGGACGTTGGCGCTTGGACCATACTTGTCACGTTGTGGAGGAAGTAATCAGATGAGACCATGAGCTGATGACACCGACTTTATTTCTCCTCCATCAAGTATAACAGACTGCCCCTGAGTGCCAGAGGGATCTCTCTTATACACTTATTGCCGCTTCTCTGGCACCCAGGGTAAGCACATGAAGAGTTTGTTTGCAAGAACAGATAAGTCCAATTGTTTTAATAATGAGAAAAACAACTTTTCATCTGTTGGTTTATATGTGTTAGTATTTCCAATTCAGCTTCTAAGACATGGTCACTTGAAATATGAGTATCTCAGACATAATAAGGCAAAAAATTGAATCAACTCATTGTTTTTTTTTTTTGTTTGTTTGGGGGGGCAATTTATAAGTACAAAAACAAATAAGTCCACAACACATATTGTTGCAAAAACAGACATGTCCTGAAAACCATGCTAGTTTGTCTGGTGAACGCATCACTGGTTCATCTGCTTCATCAAAATTATCCATACTTGACATAAAATGCAACAAAACTGAAAAAAAAAAAAACTGGCAGGGAAATCACGCAAAGCGAGCAGACCCAAGTAGGGGTCTCTGCAGAATGCTGCCGCAGCAGATAGACACATGATTGGCTGGTCTCAGCACCTAGACATGTGATTGGCTGGTCCTCGCTGCACCACTGACTCACGTCACCCAAATACTGTCATGTACCTGCACTTTTACGCAGCGCACGGATGAAAAGAGACGAGCCCACTTGCAGGTGAAGTGTGTGCTTTATTAAGCCCTTGCACTCTGGTCAATTTCCCTAAAAACGCCTAAAAATAACGTACCCAAAGTAAATCAAAAGCTATTCTTCAACCCTTTGCAGCATCTTCATGGGGTTGGTCTCATTTAAAAGAAAACACTTTGAATTTTTTGGCAGAACAGTCATCATCTCTCTAAGTGTTCCTGTCACTGAGTAACAGTCATCTAAACATACTGAACTTGAAGAAAATAAAGTTCGTCTGGGTGTTTTTTTGGATACAAATACTTACAAATAACACACAGCTGTCAGATACTTGCTGGAAAATGCAACAGAAATGTAGAACCAAGTGTTATCCAGCTGAGGTCAAAATTTTGTAACAATACCACAAAAATGAATATATTACACAGCTTTTTTTCTCAGGTTGTTCCCAGGCGTTTTTGAACTGTGCCAAATTGTGCCAAATGGCACAGTTAGGAAAAACGTCTGTAACTTTTGAATGATTCAGTATAGAAGCTTGATCTTGGGCTCTAATGAAAGGTGACACTCAGGGCTGTGTGTGTGTGTGTGGGGGGGTTGTTTATTCATTCATGAATGAATGAATGAACAAACAACCCCCCCACTCACAAAAAAGCATGCAACGGAAAAAATGTGTGGCCTTTTTCTTACAAGAAAAAATAACCTACAGTGCAATAAAAATTATACTAAAATATCTGCAATGTAGAGGATAACATCTCCACCCCCCCCCCCCCCCGCTACAGAGGAGCGCGGCGCACGGACTGGACCGGTCAAAAGTCATTTTTATTACTATTTTCAGTGATAAAGAATAATTTAGCTTAAAATACTTACCTGTCCACAACAGCAGTGTCGTTGGCGAACATCTGTTCCTCATTGTCAGACGAACATGACGCTGGTCCGCTTGTTACGACTCGTGGTTCTGGTCACGCAACCCGGTCAAACCATGATTCCATTATTGCTTTTTTGCGCTTCCATGATTGCGGTTTTGGTGAACGATTTTTCAAAACAAATAAGAACAGTAGTAATAAAAAAAGACTGGCAAACGCTACCGTTACACACAGCGGCTTACACAAAACAGATTTTATTCACGGGACGCACGCTTTCAATCGTCAAACTTCTCTGCTTCAATTGGCTCGCTGTATTCGCAGCCGTTGGTAGGCTGGACCTTCTTGCTAGGTTTTCAGTCATTGGTTCTTCAAGGTTTCAGAAACCCAATTCAAGGCTCTTATTAGTCGAATGAGAGGTCAATCAAATCTAAACCAATCAAAACAATTAAAAAAACAATTAACATACACGCTGTGAAACATGCACATACGTCTACCTACACATTAACATACATCACAGAGCAGGTCTTGATACAATACATTTGCATTCCTGTGTCCTCAGGTGTAAACCTGGCACAGTGGAGGTGGAAGGAACAGTTTTCTTTGTCTTATTACCCCCTAGTGCTCTGACGCCCTTAGGTGCTCTTCTTGCCTTTTCCTATTACCATTTCTGACTGTCTTCTTCCCCCACCAGCCCCCTATCCTGGGTGGAGTGCCATGACCTATTGTGTCCCCCACACTGCCCGCCCCCTTCAAACACCCAGAAGGGGTCCGATCCCTCTGGACTTTTGGGCTTGAGCAAGCGCCCGTAGCGGCTCTAGCATGGAGCCTCCGGGCCGGTCAAAGCGCCTTCTTGTGGAGGTGGGTGGGAAAGGAGGTTGGTCTCTGGAGGGGGAAAGGGTGGGGAGGCAAAAGTCTTAGTCCCGTGAAAATCATTCTCTGCTGGTGAAACACCAACCTACGGAGCTGCTGCGGGTGAGTTTCCACTCCAGGGAGCTTGAGCCAACACCACCTGTTCGTCTGCCAAAACATAAGTGGGCCTCAGCCTGTCTATGCAGACGATTTCCTTAACCCCCCCCCCCCCCAAGTCTAATAGAAAATGCTTCTCCCCATTTTCCAACACTCTGAATGGGCCATTGCACAGCAGCCGCAGCGGGGTTCTGCGAGTGTCATGCCTGACGAAAACAAACTTGCCGTTCTCTAAGCTCTTTGGAACAAAAGTGCAGGGAAAACAATGGTGTACCGGGCCCGGAACGCTGGTAGCCCCTATACCAGGAAAAAGGTGCGCAGGTGGGACAGTCCGGGGCACAGGGCTCTCGGGCAAAAATTCTCCAAGGATCTGCAACGGCTGAGAAAAAATGAGTTCTGCCGGGGAAGCTGCCAAATCTTCCTTAGGTGCGGAGCGCAACTCCAATAGAACCCAAGGCAGGTGGTCGGCCCTTTTTGCATCTGTTAGCGAGGCCCTGAGTGCTGCTTTAAGCAACCTGTGAAAATGCTCACACAAACCATTAGCCTGTGGGTTGTAGGCAGTGCCGGTCAGAGACTAGGGACCCCCACATCTCAATATCCTGTCCCTGTCACCTCTCGCCGGTTGCCACAGGACTTGGTGTTTAAAGACTCAGTCTTGGTAGATGCCTTGCGCGTGACATCGTTTAGCGTGGGAAAGGTGATGCACAGTAAAAACTCTTTCCAACCAATTTTAAGGCAATGAAAAAAAATTTGTGTATAAAAAGCCACAATATACTATTTTGGGCACTACGCATTTGTTTTTGATGGTGTTTTTTGTGGTTTTACTGTAGAGGCGGCAGAGTACGTTTTTAACAGCTTATAGATTTATCTTTTGTACTTTTGTTATCCTTTCAAATTTATTTGCATTTTGAATTATCCATTTGAACGTTTACACTAATGGGTAGTTTTGTTCCTAGACTTGAGATGTATTTTGATTATGTAAATAAATAAAAAATCCAAGTAGTCCTCTGCAAAAGTTGATCTTCTAAAAATAGCCAAGCACAAAAATGTTGGTGGCCCAACCCTATCTGCTCGTGCCAAAAAACATCTAGAGGAAGCACCACACAGGGATACAAAAAGCACCCAGCAGTTTCTGTTTCATTCTATGATTGGAATTTGGAATTTGTTTTAGTAGGTGTTTGGAGTAAAAGGTGTTTTACAGTGAAACAAAACTTTATCTCTGCAAAAGTAAAAAAAAAAAAAGAGAGAGAGAGGTGATGTCAGGAAAATAACCTGTCCTACATGTTTTCTAACAAATGTGGACACACACACACACACACACACACACACACACACACACACACACACACACAGAGGTATAAAAGCTGCATGCTGGAACAGATGATACAATCACTATAACAGACATTCAGCTGTGTGTCATCTCATCATTTTGTACATCTCTCACCTGTACATCAGCTCTCCTACCAAGAACAGGTAAGATCAGCAACATTTACTACTGATTATTTTAATAAGTGATCAGTAATACGTATCAGTTGCCCATTGAAATTTAAACGGTTCAGTTTTTTCTTAATTATTTATTTCATTATTTGTTGTTTTCCCAGCTTTAAGACTGCATTTGCTGGAAAAATAATGGCTGCTGCTGGATCCAAAATACTACTCCTCATCTGTGTTTTGCTCTGTATAGTTTGCCTTGCAAGCTCAAAGAGTATTGGTGATAAAATGGTAATCTTTGACCTTGTGATTATTACTTGAACTTTTTCAGTGATTACACCTTTGTTTAAATTTACTAACACAATTTCAAGCCACAATGTCATATGGATTCACAGGTTTTAAAAAATCTACAAATTAATCAGACCACATTCTCAAAATGTGTTTTTGATGCTCATTCTAAATTTACAGAAAGAAATGAGATTGGCAGATGACATATATCAATAAAAATCGATAATACTGGATACCTGTAAATCTGTCAGCTAGAATTAGTGCTGTTGTTGTCTTTGTTGTTTTTCCAGCCTTATTCCTTTTCGTTTTTGTATTGTGCATACCACTGAAGAGAGAGAGAGAAACGCCATTTCAATTCTCCTGTATGTACAGTAGTACTGACAAATGAAATCTTTAAATCTTTTAATCTTATTGCCATCTGAGGGTGAAGGCATGATTCCTGTACGACCAACAGTGGATGTTTTAGCAGAAACCATCTTCTGTGTCAGGTTTATTGTAGAACAATACTGAACATAGTAATTTAGCTACTGCATTCTTTGGCCACACTGTTGAGTATCTCTTCATAACATAGGATGCTGTAACCAGCTTTCTTGCCAATTTCCTTATAGCAATACACTCCTTGCGACATCTCTGCTGAGCAATAATACAAACAGAAAACTCAAGGCAGAAACAGTGTTGAGGATGCTAGGTACCAATCTGGTATTATAACTTTTATTTTATTTTACCTTACAGGTCATACTCGCTGATGACAGTCTAACTGTGGTTTGCACTGTAGTTGGATGGATTAGGAGGGCAACTGATGCTGCTGAAACTGTAATTGGATACATTTTCAACTGATGGAAGAGATTCATGATGATGCTACAAACTTCAGGGAGAACTGGCTGAACAAATCCACGGCACAACAGAAAAGTCCAGACTTATAGTGGTATTTGTTGAGACCTTGAAAGAGAGGTGAAAAAGAGGATTACTATAGAAATCAAATTTAACAAAGAAGCAAAGGGAAATGAAGAAAAAACAGCTGAGAAACCTCAAGGAGAAACATGCAGAGTTGTGACAGCATGGAAGTATTGTCAGATTTTATTTCCAGTTAAACTACTGCTCCTAGATTGTGTAAAACTTGGTTTGATCACGTAAACCAGCTAAAGTAAAATTAAAATTTTCTGGATGCTCTCTTTTATCATGTAATATGGACATCAAACATTGATAATATTAATAGCACTTTTGTCTATTGAGTTAAATGTTGTCTGTAAATGTTAATGATTTCTGTGTTTGAAATAACTCTAATGATGGTTTTTTTTGTCTGCTTTGTGAAGGTCAGAAATTGATGATGGTGGCAGAGGCTGTAGCTGTCTGGCTGTTACATACATTAGCCTTGAGCCATTTATTTGCTTTTTACATTTAGAGCAACACTGTGTAAGCTTTTCACCTTGAAATAACATTTTCAAAATCATATTGATGGTACATAAAGCTTTGACTAGATGAATGTGACTTCCACCATAGCCTGGGTTGGTCTACATCACCTGCAGCAGCACTATGCAACTGTGCTGTTAGGAACACGATAGTGTCATGAACCGAGAGCTGGACGTTTCCGCCAGGCTCGGTCTCACCGCTTTTTCCCTATGTAGCAATATGTGTGATTAATAATTATGATCAGGTATAAAATTATTTAATTTGTATTAATGTATCGGGACCTGAGATGAACTCTGGGTCCATACACACAGAAGAGGTTAATAAACACTCGTAGGGGCACAAGCTCCTCTTTAAGAAGCACTTTAATCCTTAATTTCACTTTATACCTGTTTAATCACTCAATAAATTGATTAATAATCGGTCTCAAAATTTTAGTGAATTCGATACTGGGGACTTTGAAACCAGACTCAGAATGAAATAAATTCCCAACAACTTCTCTCATTTTCACATATTTATTAAATGAAATGATAATTAAAAGACATTGCAGTGATTTCATTAATCATGAAATTAAACTTGTAAATGATAGATTAACAATGTGAACGTTTGCAGAACCAGGGTGAAACTGTAAACTGAATTTAGAGCAGTTTGAGCAAACAGATTATGGAAAACAACGCAAATTTATGGGGAAAATTAAACTAATTATATGGAAAATTCTGGATTACTCTTAAGGAAATGAAAACGGAATTTTAAGGAAAAGAAGAGTTACGTTAAGTGTTCTTTAATTTTGTATCTGATCAGATATTAAATTATACTCAAATCTCAGATGTTTCATTCAGCAGATGGATAAAGAGTGTCGCTCACGTGATCCAGATTGGTGAAGAGTTCTTTCTGTGTTGTCCTGTAGTTCTTAGATGGCTCCAAAAGTCGGAATATTTGACCAGCAAATATTCTTTGATACGGGATGAGATTGGTATGTTTGATCACAAGGGCTGTGGTCCAGTCAAGATGTCTCCTTTCCGTGGCGTGTGGATTTCTTCAGCTGCGCGTGGTCGTAGATCAACGACTTCTCATGAGAGAATTTGAGAGTAATTACCAAAAATCTGATCAAATAGCAAAATTAAAAAGAATTTTCGGACTTGTGGAGATGAAATTAGCTTCTAGTGTGTAAGTTGGTCAATGAAATTAAAAATAAAGTCAAGATTAAAAATGACAAGTCTAAAGAAAGTTTAACAGGGAAAAAGTTATAAAAATAAATGTCTAGAAATGGAGTTTGACTCCAAGTTTAGAATTTGAGCTCAAGAAAGGGAAGGATTAATTCCTAGATGTTTAAAGAAAGACAAGAGACGCATGGGAGAATTGTCCTTTGTTCTCCAGTGGTGAAGAGCAGTCATCTGGTGTGAAGAAAAGACAAAGGACCGAAGAGCAGAGCGGAAAGAGACAAAAAAGACAAAAAAAAAAAAAAAAGAAGAAGAAGCAAGGGGTCTCCCTCCGTTTTTCTGTGAAAAACTTTTGCCGGCCTCTGTGATTGATAGGTGCCCCCAGCCAATAGGCTTCCTTCGTGGGCGGGTTTTAAGAACTTTAGTCCAATCAACAAACAGGCTTTGGTCTGCGAGGAACCAATGGAATGGAGGAGCTGGAGCCCAGTAAATGCTGGGTGATATTTGATACCGGTCCCCATGGAAATACACACAATTTTAATACACTGGGAATTCCTTAACCTACTTATGTATAAAGTCTAAGCTAGCCTTAGTGATTCATGTAACTTATAGCTAGTGCTTTTAAATTAATATGCAAAACTAAACATTCATTTAAACATTTTAGCATGCACGTATTTAAAATCAAGGATTAATATATTTCAAACCACTGTTGTCCACATCAAACATCAAGAGTCCATTTGCTTTTCCATGGTGTCCTGAAAAAGAGGAAGATGTTGAGAAGTGAGTCTTAACAAAGATGTGATTAAAAGGCTCACTGGTTAAATCCAGCATGTGCCAGAGCTACCAGTAGAGGGCAATGTTGAGCTGTGGATATTCTGTAGTGACTATAGGGCATTCCATAAAAGTCTGTTCTTTGTCTCCAAGTTGTATGGGCCAATAAAATGTTCAGGAGGAATTCCTAAGACTGGTTTAACAAGGGAATGTGAGTTCAGCTGTGGTCCTGGGATGAAAGAGCAGTTCTTGACTGTCCTTTTCCTAGGTGAAACAATGTCTTTAAGCTGAAGAATAATTTTATTGATGAGCCAAAGTGAGATGATGCTACATTTATATTTACATATTTGTTGTATTTTATACTTTTTGGGTTTCTGTATTCATGTACTGTTTGCCATTTTCCTGTTTGTGTTCTAGTTTTGTGACACTTTTATTTTGTATTAGTTTATATTTATATTTTAGTCTGCTTGGGGTGATATTTTATTCTTTATATCTTCACTGTTGTTCTTTTGCTGGTTGACAGCTGTCAGTGGCATGGTGCTCCATGTGGGCATTGCCCTGTCAGCTGTCAGCTTTGGTCCACTCCTCTCTCACTGCCCCCAGCTGGCCCTAATTATGTTTTATAACTTTCTCTTGCCCGCTCAGATAACCCACACCTGTCATTGATTATGTAAATGGTTTTTGATCCTATTTAAGGGCTGTATTTTCATTTTCCCATCGCTGCAGTCTTGTTTGTATTCTCCTCGTCTCCACCAGAGCCCTGCCCTGCTCTGGTGCGCTATCAGTAAGTTTACTTTCTCATTTGTATTTTTCTTTTCTGAGCACAGTTTAGTCTTTATGTTTGTTGTTCCACCAATAAATCTGCCAAACTCACAGTTCAGCGCGTGGGTCTCATCTTCCTGCCCCGAAGGGCAGATCATGACAGACTATAATCGGCACATTTTACAGCCTACAAACCATTAGACGATCATAGGGCACGACTATAGCCATTAACTAACAAAAAGCCCTGTGACTGGGAATAGCAACACATTCTGTGAAATGTTCCAATTGTAATCTTTTCATTGTTACCACTGGGAAAAGCAAATTGAAATAGTGTTGCTTTTGTTGTAGAAAATGTTACTGAAATGGGTGGTCAATGCGGAAAATATATCTTGCGTGTTATGCATATCTAAAATCATACTTATTTTTATTGAAATAAGCCATTCTGAAATTTAAAAAAAATAGTTTGTTGTATAAATAGCAGGGGAATATAAGTATTGAACATGTCAACATTTTTCTCATTAAATATATATCTGATGGAGCCATTGACCTGAGATTTTTATCAGATATCAGTAACAACCCAAGTAATCCATATGTACAAAGAAATCAAGTCAACTGTGCTCACAAAACAAGTTATATTTAACTAGAGCATTGCCTGTAGATTCCAAGTATTCCTGTCTGAAACAGGTATCCCAATCAAGCTTTACAGACCCAAATGTAGGCTGCGTTTGAAAGTGGAATACAAAGAGGTGTAGCCTATATGTGGGCAATCCCATGTTAGACTTTGACAAATATAAAAGGGAGTAAATGGCACTAAGATTTATTTGACTGTGTGAATATTAATTACAAAATACCTAAATACTGAAAATGAATGGGACATCCAATATTAGCGACTGTTTCAGATCCCTTGTTTATTTCTTTGTCAGATCACTTATTTGTGTGATCTTTTATCACTTGTATTAAAGATAATAGTGTATCTTGCACTTTGGGGAATGGGAGTTGTTCAGTCATAATAATTTTAGTTTTTATCTCTGTTCAGTGATGGAGTTCAGTGTAATATTGAATTTCTTCTGTGTATCGTCAATAAACTCATGCAGTACTATAACAGGACATGTTTACAAATGTCTGAGACCCACTGTAGTACATCATTTTATATTTTAGCAATATTTTGTTATTAAAAGGTTTTTTAAAACTTTAATCTTAAGATTGAGGTGGTGCTTATATCGCCACGCCGGGGTGATACTGAAGCCAAATAATGATGTGAACCTTGAGGGCGTGACTGGCAAAGACAATGTGAGCTGTCATGAATTGCCCCTCGGGGCAGAGAGGAAGACCCACATGCTGGAGTGCTAGTTTGTGATGTTTATTAACAGAAAAAACAAAAACACAACAAGTGTTTAACACAGAAGTCCAAATTGAAAACAAGCGAACTTAAGAGTTTGAGGGAAAAGAGTTCACCAGAAACGGAAACAGGTTCTGGTGAAGAAGAGTAACTTATAAGACTCCGGCAACGAGGAAGCAAAATAAGTCTTTATATAGAGCGGGAAACAAATAAAACAAATGATGGCAGGAGGAAACAATGATCATAAACTCGAATCAGCTGGGAGCAATAAGAGTGATAGGTACTGCAGGACACGCCCCCGGCGACGGATGTCCAGGATGGAGGAGACGGACCACGCCGGGTCGCCGTCAATCACCCTCGGTGGAGGTGGGGACCTGGGAGGGGGACACAACGGGCTGGAGGAGACAGGTTTCACCTGAGAGACATGAAAAGTTGGACAGATGCGGAGGGAGGGGAGGAGAGTTAGACGCACAGACACTGGGTTAATAATCCAACATTTAGGGAACGGGCCAATGAACCGCTGGGCGGTCTTCTTGCGTTCCTCCTTCAGGTTGATGTTTTTGGTACAGAGCCATACCTGCTGACCCACCTGATAAGCCGGAGCCGGAACCCTGGGTCGATTGGCCACCGTAGTGTTGCGTTCCGCCGTCCATTGCAGTGCCGTTCTGGCTGCCTTCCAAATCCGCCGACAACGTTTTAGGTGGGTCCAAACCGATGGAACGGCAATTTCCCCCTCCTCTTCAGCGAACAGCGGGGGGTTGTAACCCAATGAGGCCTCGAAGGGGCACATGCCGGTGGCAGAGGAAACTGCTGTGTTATGGGCATATTCAATCCAAGGGAGGTGCGTGCTCCATGACGATGGGTTGGCGGCAGTGACGCACCGCAGCGCTGCTTCGACCTCCTGGTTGGCTCGTTAACATTGCCCATTGGATTACGGGTGATAGCCGGAGGACAAGCTTGCCGTAGCCCCTAAAGCGGTGCAAAAAGCCTTCCAGACTCTGGAGATAAACTGGGGCCCCTGGTCCAATACGATGTCCTGTGGGATGCCATGCAGCCGAATTACATGATGAACCAGCAAATCAGCAGTCTCTTTGGCAGACGGTAACCCCTGCAGATGGATGAAGTGAGCAGCCTTGGAAAACCTGTCCACCAGCGTAAGAATGGTGGTGAAGTTGTTGGACGTGGGGAGGCCTGTGACAAAGTCCAGTACCACGTGGGACCATGGTCTACCCGGGACGGGGAGGGGATGGAGCAGCCCGGCCAGCGGCGACGAGGATGTCTTCCCAGTAGCACACTCAGGACAGGCGCAGATGTATTCCCCCACGTCCTTCTGAAGGGATGGCCACCAAAACAACCTCTGTAGGAGTGCCACTGTGCGTGCCCTACCCAAATGGCAGGCAGATTTGAAGGTGTGCCCCCACTGGATGACCTCCCCCTCGGACTGTTGTGGGAACAAATAATTTGCCCGCTGGACCCCCCCTGGGTCAGCTTCGTCAGACTGCGCCCTTATAACCTTATCTCGAATGTCCCAAGCTAGGGTGCCCACAACACATGCTGGAGGGAGGATGGGGTGCTCGGCTTTCTCTGCCGTCTCCGGGGCAAACTGACAAGACAGGGCGTCGGGCTTGGTGTTCTTTGACCCAGGGCAGTAGGTGATGGTAAAGTCGAACCGTCCAAAAAACAGCGACCAGCGGGTTTGTCGGGCGTTCAGTCTCTTGGCGGTCCAAAGGTACTTCAGGTTCTTGTGGTCAGTCCAGACAATGAATGGCTGTGATGCTCCTTCCAACCAGTGCCGCCACTCCTCCAAGGCCAGCTTAACTGCCAACAGCTCCCTATCCCCGATGTCGTAGTTACGTTCTGCTGGGGACAGGCGGCAAGAGAAGAAGGCACAGGGGCGGATCTTACCATCTGCAAGAGAACGCTGGGACAGCACAGCCCCCACCCCAGAATCAGAGGCGTCCACCTCCACCAGGCACTGAAGGGTGGGATCCACCTGCGTCAGGATAGGTGATGATGAAAATCTAACCTTCAGCTCCGAGAACGCAGCGACCGCCTCTTCCATCCAGCGAAAGGGAACCTTGGTGGAGGTCAAGTTGGTGAGGGGGAGGGTGATACGGCTGTAGTCCTTAATGAACCGGCGATAAAAGTTAGTGAAGCCCAGGAACTGCAGTAACTGTTTCCTGCATGCGGCTGTGGGCCAGTCCACCACCGCCTTCACCTTTACCGGGTCCGGGATGATCTCCTTCAGGGCAATAATGAAGCCGAGGAAAGAGGTCCTGGAGACGTGGAACTCGCATTTCTCTGCCTTGATGTAGAGATTATTCTCCAGCAGCTGCTGCAAGACTTGCCTGACGTGCACGCGATGCTCCTCCATGGACTGAGAAAAGATGAGAATGTCGTCAAGGTAGACAAACACGAAGGTGCCCAGAAAATCTCTCAAAACATCATTAATAAGACGCTGGAAGACGGTCGGGGCATTGGTCAGCCCGAACGGCATGACCAGATATTCAAAATGCCCACTAGAGGTCCTAAAGGCCTTCTTCCACTCGTCCCCCTCACGTATCCGCACCAGGTGATAGGCATTGCGCAGGTCTAATTTGGTAAAGCAGCAAGCCCCCCGGAGGGAATCAAATGCAGAGTTAAGGAGGGGGAGAGTATACTTATCCTTGATAGTGATGTTGTTAAGTTCCCGGAAGTCGATGCAGGGCCTGAGGGAGCCGTCCTTCTTCCCCACGAAGAAAAACCCCATCCCCACCACCGAAGATGAAGGTCTAATAATACCCAAGCTGAGAGACTCCTTAATATATGAGTCCATGGCCGCGCGCTCCAGAGCAGACAAGTTGTAAAGTCTGCTAGATGGCAGAGGAGTGCCGGCCCACAGATTAATAGCGCAATCATACGGCCGGTGAGGGGGAAGGGAAAGGGCTTGGGATTTACTGAAGACGGCCTCAAGGTCATGGTATTCCGGTGGCACTTTTGACAGATCTGGGGGGGGGGGGGGGAGAGGCAGGGACATCCAGAGGCGTGGCAGGCGAGCATGCAGCAGACTGCAGACAGGCACTTAGGCAGAAAGGGCTCCATAAGATAAGATAAGCCTTTATTAGTCCCACAACGGGGAAATTCCAGGATTGCAACAGCACAGGGATAGCAACACTCAGAGCAACAATCAGAAGGCAAGAAAAAAAACAAGCAAGCAAGAGCAGCTAATATACATATGTACATATTACTATAAAATATATACTGTATATACACACACACACACACACACAGACACACAGTGCAGAGCATTGTAGCTGGATGGAATAAATATATGAATATATGAACACACAGTGCAGAGCATTGTAGCTAGATGGAATAAATATGTAAATATATAAACACCCACAGTACGGAGCATTGCAGCTAGGTGGAATAAATATGCAAGTATATAAACACACACAGTGCGGAGCAATGTAGCTAGATGGAATAATATGTAGATATATAAAAACACAGTGCGGAGCATTGTAGCTAGATGGAATAAATATATAGATATATAAATATAAACACACCCAGTGCTGAGCATTGTAGCTAGATGGAATAAATATATAGATATATAAATATAAACACACCCAGTGCAGAGCATTGTAGCTAGATGGAATAAATATGTAAATATATAAACACACACAGTGCAGAGCATTGTTGCTAGGTGGGATGAAACAGCATAACCGTCTATTTAGTTATCCTACATGGTATGATTATGTGCCCATACATATTCTCACCCTCCATAGCGACCGGTATGTTCCTAGTTGTATGCCGGAGAGGACCATTGTGTAAGTCTATTGCATCTTTTGCATTCAAAAAAAACTATTAGTTTGTTACGTCTTTTTGCTATCTCTGCGAGCAGCCCTGCTTAGGTTGTACAGTCTGACAGCCGTTGGTAGGAAGGACCTACGAAACCTCTCGGTTGTGCACCTGGGATGATGTAGTCTGCTGCTAAATGAGCTCCTCAGTGCATCCAGAATGTCCTGCATAGGGTGGAACTCGGACTCCAGCAGAGATGACAGTTTAGCCACCGTCCTTCTCTCTCCTATCTCCTCCATCGGATCAAGGCGTTGCCCCAGGACAGAGCTAGCTTTCTTAATCAGTTTGTTCAGTCTCTTCCTATCGGCTGCAGTAATGCCACTGCCCCAGCAGACCACTCCAAAAGTGATGGCTGATGCCACCACCGTGTCATAGAATGACTTCAGCAGCGCCCCTTGTACACCAAAAGACCTGAGTCTCCTCAGCAGGAACAGCCTGCGCTGTCCCTTCTTGTAGAGTGCGTCAGTATTGTGTGACCAGTCTAGTTTATTGTTCAGATGAATACCCAGGTACTTGTAGGATGTCACCATCTCGATGTCTGTTCCCTGTATATTTACTGGTGCTGTGAGGGGCTGCCCATGCCTGCGGCAGTCCACCACCAGCTCCTTAGTTTTCCTCGCGTTGATCTGGAGGCAGTTCCGATGGCACCAGTCCACAAAGTCCTGGATAAGCCCTCTGTACTCAGCTTCATCTCCGCTGGAGATGAGACCAACGATCGCAGAGTCATCAGAGAACTTCTGTAGATGGCAATGTGTTGTGTTGTGTGAGAAGTCCGCAGTATAAAGAGTGAACAGGAAGGGAGCCAGCACCGTTCCCTGGGGGGCCCCCGTGCTACTGATGATCGTGTCGGAAACACAGTCCCGGGTTCTCACAAACTGAAGCCGGTTCGTGAGGTAGTCCAGGATCCATGATGACAGGTGCTGGTCCACCCCTGCGCGCAGCAGCTTGTCCTTCAGGATCATCGGTTGGATGGTGTTGAAAGCACTGGAGAAGTCAAAGAACATGATCCTCACCATATTCCCGGGCTTCTCCAGGTGGGACAGAGAACGGTGAAGGAGGAAGATCACCGCATCCTCCACCCCAATGCCATGCTGGTAGGCGAACTGGAGTGGATCCATCGCTGGTTCCACCAGGGGGCGGAGATGAGCAAGGAGCAGTCTCTCCAGGGTCTTCATCAAGTGGGACGTCAAGGCCACCGGTCTGAAGCTGTTCAGGTCTTTGGGGTGGGAAGTTTTTGGTACAGGTACCACACAAGATGTTTTCCACAGCTGTGGTACCCTCCCCAGTTTCAGGCTCATGTTGAAGATATACGTCACAATCCCACACAGCTGGTCTGCACAGGACTTGAGGAGCTTTGCGCTGATGCCGTCCGGTCCCGACGCCTTCCTCGCCTTGATCTTCCTCAGCTCCGTCCTCACCTGGGTCTTGGTCAGGGTCAGGATGGGGGGCTGTGTGTTGGGAGTGGGGGGGGTGTCGGTGGAGTGGGGAGTGGGTAGCAGGACTTGATTTCTTAGAGGCAGCAGTGGTTGTTGTGCAGACAGGGGGGAGGGCGGTTGGTCAAATCTATTGAAAAACAGATTCAGGTTGTTCGTCTTCTGAAATATAAATTTCCAACTTATGTTTAAATGGCAAACATCGCTGCAGCTTCACTTGTAGGCACAGTCCAATCAGAGTGGCCAGAGAGCAGTGAGGGACGGTCGGGGAGAACTTGATGATGATGAGGTACTCGTCCTCCCCGAGCTCCTGGACCTCCACGCATTTCTCCGTCACCACCTCCAGCTCCTCCAGGGTGTACCATGACACGATACTTTCCGAACACCAGTCAATTGAAGGGTTGTGCAGATGCAGCCAAGGGTAGCCCAGAATAACCGGGGACGATAACACCGGTAGGACAAACAGATTTAACTCCTCCCCGATGGTTGCCCGAAATGATGACTGGCACCGAGGCAACCTGATGAGTAACAGTGGCCAACGCCGCCTTCGACAGGGCAATAATCTTAAGGGGAGTTTTTAACGGCTGCATAGGTAGACCCAGACGGATTGCCAGACTCCTAGAAATGAAGCTCTGCTCGGCCCCTGAGTCAATGAGTGCATGTGTCTTATGTTCTTTGTGACCAAAGCAAAACCGAATAGGAATGAGAAAGCGGGTGAGGGGATTGTTATCATTTACGTCCGTGAGTCCCCCTACTTCGAGGCACGGAATTCCCCTTTTTGGCCGCCTAGGACAGGAACTCAGGTCATGCTCCTCGCTCCCGCAATAGACACACAACCCCAACTCAAGGCGGCGCTGTCTCTCTTCTGCAGGAAGTTCTGACCCCCCCACTATCATTGGTTCTTGGTCCTCAGAGAGGTCAGTAGACGGGAGGGCCAGTGGGGGGGCTGGAGAGCACGGCGAGGCCTATTCTCCGCACGGCCATAAGTCTTACACTCCGCAGCTCGTTCCCTCAGACGGTTGTCAAGCATAATGGCCAGGGAGATACACTCATGCAGCCTGGAGGGCTTCTCCAGGCGAGCCAGTTCGTCCCGCAGGCTAGGGCTCAAACTCCTCAGGAATATATTACTCAGGGAGGCATCTTCCCACCCGACCTCCGTAGCTAAGACCCGGAAGGACTCACTTCCGGCGCCACACGAGTTGGCTGCCCTTTGCAACAGCGGCTCAATTCTGAGTCTTTTTTCCCTTCCTCTCTCTTTTGATCCATTTTTTTTTCACTCCATTTATATCACGGACACACAGATCGTCCCAAATGTCTCCTGAGCCGGTGGACGGAGCCACTGTTTATAGCAGGAGACGATACAGCAGGGAGGAGCTGCTAGCAATCAACCGCCACCCGGTGCTAACGGAAAAACTCGACATACCGAGGGAACTGAGGCGAAAACGCTGTGGCTGCCGGGCTGGAGTAAGGCGGAGGACAAAAAATATAAGGTACAGACCCTCCCTTCCATCTATTGTCATGGGGAATGTACGGTAGTTACTGGGAAAGGTAGATGAGCTAGCGGCTATCTCCCGCTACGATAGCATATACCGGGAATGCTCTCTCCTTTTGTTTTCCAAGACGTGGCTAACTGAACTAGTAGCAGATGCTAACATTGAGCTGGAGGGTTTCCACATGATACAGCTGATCAAACACCAGACAGTGGCAAAGCAAGGGGCGGTGGAGTGATAATGTATGTTAACAACAACTGGTGCAGACCGGGACATATCACTGTTAAACAACGACACTGCAGCAAAGACACTGAGTTGCTAGCTGTTAGCATGCGGCCTACATATCTCCCGAGGGAATACTCACACGTGATCTGCATTGTTGTTTATGCAAATCCGACGGCGAACGCTGGGACAGCGCGTGATGTCATCCATTCAGTAACCAGCAGGCTGCAGACAGAACACCCAGATGCTCTTCTCCTCATCTCAGGCGATTTCAACCATGTTTCACAATCTCCCATTCTACCCACGTTTACCCAGTATGTTACATGCCACACCAGACACAATAAAACACTGGACTTATTCTACGAAAACACTAAGGAGGCGTACACCTCATCACAACTCCCCCCACTCGGGAGATCGGATCACAACTTGGTTCATCTCCGGCCGGTGTACAAACCCCTAGTGCACAGACAACCTCTGGCCATGCGCACAGTGAAGTTATGGTCTGAGGAGGCAATAGACACTCTAAAGGGCTGTTTTGAAACCTCCGCCTGGAAGCAGCTCTGCGATCCACATGGTGAGGACATCGACGGCCTCACTCACACCTTCACGGACTACCTCACCTTCTGTGTGGGCAAATCCGTTCCCACCAAGACCATACGGTGTTGCTCAAACAACAAACCCTGGATCAACCCTGAGATAAAAACACTTCTGAGAGAGAAGAAGAGGATCTTCAGGACGGGGAACAGGGAGATGCTGAAGCCCGTACAGAGGGAGCTGAGGAGAAAGATCAGAGAAGGAAAGGACAGCTTCAGGAAGAAGATGGAGGACAAGCTGCAACACAGCGACATCAGCGGGGTCTGGAGAAACCTTAAAACCATCTCTGGGCTCCAGAATACCTCCCTCGAGGCCACGGGGGGCAGGGAGTGAGCGAATAATCTGAATCTGTTTTTCAATAGGTTTGACCAACCGCCCTCCCCCCTGACTGCACAACAACCACTGCTGCCTCTAAAGACATCAAGTCCTGCTGCCCACTCCCCACTCCACCAACACCCCCCCACTCCCAACACACAGCCCCCCAACCTGACCCTGACCAAGACCCAGGTGAGGACGGAGCTGAGGAAGATCAAGGCGAGGAAGGCGTCGGGACCGGACGGCATCAGCGCAAAGCTCCTCAAGTCCTGTGCAGACCAGCTGTGTGGGATTGTGGCGTACATCGTCAACCTGAGCCTGAAGCTGGGGAGGGTACCACAGTTGTGGAAAACATCTTGTGTGGAACCTGTACCAAAAACTTCCCACCCCAAAGACCTGAACAGCTACAGACCGGTGGCCTTGACGTCCCACTTGATGAAGACCCTGGAGAGACTGCTCCTTGCTCACCTCCGCCCCCTGGTGGGACCAGCGATGGATCCACTCCAGTTCGCCTACCAGCATGGCATTGGGGTGGAGGATGCGGTGATCTTCCTCCTTCACCGTTCTCTGTCCCACCTGGAGAAGCCCGGGAATGCGGTGAGGATCATGTTCTTTGACTTCTCCAGTGCTTTCAACAAAATCCAACCGATGAACCTGAAGGACAAGCTGCTGCGCGCAGGTGTGGATCAGCACCTGTCATCATGGATCCTGGACTACTTCACGAACCGGCCTCAGTTTGTGAGAACCCGGGACTGTGTATCCGACACGATCATCGGTAGCACGGGGGCCCCCCAGGGAACGGTGTTGGCTCCCTTCCTGTTCACTCTTTATACTGCGGACTTCTCACACAACACAACACACTGCCATCTACAGAAGTTCTCTGATTACTCTGCGATCGTTGGCCTCATCTCCATTGGAGATGAAGCTGAGTACAGAGGGCTTATCCAGGACTTCGTGGACTGGTGCCATCGGAACTGCCTCCAGATCAACGCGAGGAAAACTAAGGAGCTGGTGGTGGACTGCCGCAGGCAAGGACAACCCCTCACAGCACCAGTAAATATACAGGGAACAGACATCGAGATGGTGACATCCTATAAGTACCTGGGTGTTCATCTGAACAATAAACTAGACTGGTCACACAATACTGACACACTCTACAAGAAGGGACAGCGCAGGCTGTTCCTACTGAGGAGACTCAGGTCTTTTGGTGTACAAGGGGCGCTGCTGAAGACATTCTGTGACACGGTGGTGGCATCAGCCATCACTTTTGGAGTGGTCTGCTGGGGCAGTGGCATAACCGCAGCCGATAGGAAGAGACTGAACAAACTGATCAAGAAAGCTAGCTCTGTCCTGGGGCAGCGCCTTGACCCGGTGGAGGAGATAGGAGAGAGAATGACGGTGGCTAAACTGTCATCTCTGCTGGAGTCCGAGTTCCACCCTATGCAGGACATACTGAATGCACTGAGGAGCTCATTTAGCAGCAGACTACATCATCCCAGGTGCACAACCGAGAGGTTTCGCAGGTCCTTCCTACCTACGGCTGTCAGACTGTACAACCTAAGCAGGGCTGCTCGCAGAGATAGCAAAAAGACGTAACAACCTAATAGTTTTGAATGCAAAAGATGCAATAGACTTACACAATGGTCCCCTCCGGCATACAACTAGGAAAATACCGGTCGCTATGGAGGGTGAGAATATGTATGGGCACATAATCATACCATGTAGGATAACTAAGTAGACAGTTGTGCTGTTTCATCCCATCTAGCAACAATGCTCTGCACTGTGTGTGTTTATATATTTACATATTTATTCCACCTAGCTACAATGCTCCGCACTGGGTGTGTTTATATTTATATATCTATATATTTATTCCATCTAGCTACAATGCTCCGCACTGTGTGTTTATATATTTACATATTATTCCATCTAGCTACAATGCTCCGCACTGTGTGTTTATATATTTACATATTTATTCACCTAGCTGCAATGCTCCGTACTGTGCGTTTATATACTCATATATTTATTTCATCCAGCTACAATGCTCTGCACTGTGTGTCTGTGTATATATATATATTTGTAGTAATATGTACATATGTATATTAGCTGCTCTTGCTTTTTTTTTCTTGCCTTCTGATTGTTGCTCTGAGTGCTGCTATCCCTGTGCTGTTGCAATCCTGGAATTTCCCCATTGTGGGACTAATAAAGGCTTACCTTATCTTATCTTAAGTCAACAGCGTAATCGGCGACTGCCCTAGACCCCTGCTGAAGGTTTAAAAGGCGAGAGGTGAGTACATCTTCCCGGTTCGAGTGACTAAATATTTCCTGACATTCCTGGGTAAATTGAACGTATGTCATGGAAGCATAATCGGCCCTAGCCATAACCGCGTAAGCCCATGCTAAAGCCCGCCCCTCTAACAGATTGATCATATAGCCAATGCTGCTCTGGTCAGTGGGAAAGTCTCCGGGAACCCGTTGGAACACGACTTCGCACTGCATGAGGAACCCCCTGGCTTCTCCCAACACCCCTTTAAAGCGGGCGGGAGTAGGGACGGGAGTGAGCCAACTAGCGGAACCTGTAGAGTAAGGGCTAGGCGAAAAGCTAGTGGTGGAGCTAGCAGTAGAACTAGCGGAAGCTGAGGAACTAGCTGGTGCTGTGGAGAACCCCTGTGGGCTAGCTAAGCGATCTAACCTATCGGTGATGTGGGTTAGCTGAGTTAGCATCACCTGTTGTTGGTACGCTAATTGGTCTACCCGAGCCTCTAGATGGTTAATACGGCGCACGAGTGCGCTGTCTGCCTGGTCACTTTGGCGGAGTCGTACTGACATGGTTCAGGTGACCCACAGAACAGACACGACTCAGGATTAACACAATTAATGTACTTTATTTGTTAACGTGAGTGATTGGGTGCGTGAGTGCGGTTACATGGTGTAATGTTGTGTAGTGCAATCCGTGTATTCCAGCTGGGCTGGCAGAGCACCGTGCAGACTGGCAACCCTGGAAAGAGACAAGGGCCGTTAGCTTACAGTTCACCTTATGTAGCATGTTAGATGTTATAATGCTTACTGTCAACAGATGTCGAAGGGTCTTCAGGTGGCGCCGAAGCTGCGGCCAGGGAGACAGTGTCTGCAGGCAGGTTAGCTGGAGGTGGAATAAAAGTCCGCCGCCTGGAGGGAGAAGGAGGTCCGCCGTTGCAGGCTCCACCTGTGCGCAGGGGAATGGACAGGTTTAGAAACAATAACGCTTACTTGGTTGTGGGTCCGGGCGGAACCGACCCGAACGTCGTTCAGCTGGGCTTGGAAGCCGATGGCTGGAGAATTCAGTGCAGGGAAGCACGGAGGCAGGGTGTGGCGTGATTCAATAGAGAGAATCAGACGACTCCGCGCCCAGCACTGGTCCTGTCCTGATGGGAATAAATAGGGCCGCAGGAGATGACAAGCAGGTGCGTACACAGGTGCCGTCATTGGCGGCCATGACAATAAACCGGAAAAAAATATGTGTCCCATGCTGAAAATTTATCTTTACTTTTGCAGTCTGTACAATCAGCTGTCCAGTGCTGTTCTGATAGATATGCCAAACTGTCAGAACTCCAGAGGAGGAGAAGCTAATCAGCTGATCTCTTGGACCACAGACCTCAGCTGTTTTCTATAATAAATCAGCCTCAGGACAAAAGCACACTCCATGCATGGGACTTCCGGTCTGGACGCCATGGCGACTGCAGCTTAACACTGAAGTTCTCAGACCCAATCTAGGATAACACCTTGAAAATCAAACTTAACGGATTTTTGGAGGAGTGAAAATCAAAAGACAAAATCATCATGTCTAAAGGAAAACAGAAGAAACTGAAATTCTCCAGGCCAGGACACGTATCGGCCGGAGAATCCGAACTGGAAGATCTCCGTTCAGAAGACGAGGAACTGGTGATAGCTAACAAAAGGGTTAGCCTGAAATCACTATTTGAGGAGCTACGACGATTTCGCCGAGATGTTACGGCCGAATTTCGGGAATTCAGAGAAGAATTGAAAAGGACAAAAAGCAGAGTGGACCAGGCCGAGAACCGAATCTTGGAAACAGAGGATCGAATAAAAGTGCTCGAAGATTCTGTGCTAGACCTACGCAAAAGACAAGCAGCTATAGAGGCTAAGCTAACTGACCAAGAAGGAAAACAAAGAAGAGACAACATAAGAATTCATGGTCTGATAGAAGGAACCGAAAATGGTTTTAACTCAATGGCAGAATGCGTGGAATCCTTACTAAGAGAGAAATTGGATATTCCACAAACCACCGACTTGAAGATAGAAAAGGCACATCGTTCATTAGCCGTTAGGCCGGCGGCGGAAGCGCCCCCACGTTCGGTGTTGGTAAGATTTTCCAATTTCAAAATAAAACAAGAGGTTGTAAGACTGGCCTGGCAGAAAAAAGGATTTATGCACCAGGAGAGAAAAGTCTACGTGGAACACGATTACGCCCCGGAGGTCCTTAAAAAGCGCAGGGAATACAATGACACGAAAAAGGTGTTAAGAGAGAAGAAATTGCGCTTTCAGACACCATTTCCTGCGAAGTTAAGGGTCTTCTACGGCGATGAAACGTGTCTCTATAATTCGGCGGAAGAAGCAACAGCTGACATGGCGAAAAGAGGCCTCCCGGTAACGGTATTTAAACCCCCAGCAGACCCGAGTGAGAAGATCAAAGCGCAAACATGGACAACACAAAGACCTTCAAAATCCACGGACCAGCAGCGGGAAACCCAGCACCAGAGCGTCGCGGATAAACTATCCGTTTTCAGGTTGGAATAGCGACCTTTTTTTTTTTTTTTTTTTTCTCTTGAATCAATCTGCACATCCATCCCCCCTCATACAAGGTAACAAACATTAAAGGAGATGCATATTCAGCATGTGGTAAAACATTTCATGGAACAATCATATTATTTGAAACAAATAAGTCTTTGTAATAAAAAAAAAAAAACTTGTTAAAATAGAAATGTGACAATAATCCACATGTTCTCCTCATACTAACAAATACTGTTTTTGCGTGAATGTTTGATGTGATGGGGGTGGGAGGGTGCACACAATTTCACAGGGTTTAGGCATAAAAGGAAAAAAAAAAAAAATCATTACAAGTTTGGATTGGGTTCTGAAACTCACGTTAAAAGCATGGGACTACTTTCAGTGGTAAGAGAGGGCCCTCAACACGTAACAGAGTTTGAGGAATTTCCCTCAGAGCCTTCACTCCATCAAGGCTCTTACAGGGTCTTTAAAAAGACCTCAGCTCAGGAAGTTCTTATGACAGCTTTTTGTTTTAAAGTTTTTTACACTATGTTCTTAATGTTTTTCTTGTTTTTAATGTTCTTTCAGTTTCTGAGTAGCACAAAAGAGGGCCACCACACAGTTATACTAAACAAAACAACACAATGGAGAAACAGGGTGTAACCAAAATAATTTCATATAATGTAAAAGGAATCCTGAATCCAGTTAAAAGATCCAAGATTCTAGGCAAAATGAAAAAAGACAAAGCAGGAATAATACTTTTACAAGAAACCCACCTAACAGACGTGGAACACAATAAACTCAGTAGACAAGGGTTTAAAATGATCTCTTCATCTTCATATAAATCAGGGAGGAGGAGGGGAGTAGCGACATTGATATCAACCAAAATTACATTTGAAAAAAAATCAGAACACAAAGATAAAGAAGGGAGATACAGTTTGGTAACTGGGCGGCTAGAGGGAGAAGATATCACCCTGCTGAATGTGTATGCTCCCCCAGGGGCTAACTGGAAATTTTATAAAAATGTATTCGACCTAATGATAACTAAAGCTCAAGGTTTAGTGATATGTGGTGGGGACTTCAATCTTAGACTGAATCCATACTGGGATGCTTCTGGTAATTCCCCACATCAAAATAACACCCAAAACAGGAAGACTCGGATGCTACTAAAAGAATTGGGAATCTGTGACGTGTGGAGGGAACTCAACCCCAGTGTAAAAGACTATACATTTTACTCAACTCCACATTCATCTTACTCAAGGATTGACTATTTTTTTATGTTTAATAGAGACATTGGAAGAGTAAAAACATGTAAAATAGGACTGATGGATCTCTCCGACCACAGTCCGATCTACATGGACTTAAATATCCAAAAATACACAAATAATACATTTTCTTGGAGGTTAAATTCAAATGTCCTGAAAGGACCATTGAAAGATGAATTGGAATCAGATATTCTCAGATATTTGGAAGATAACGATAATGGAGAAGTATCCCCTTTAATACTGTGGGATGCATGTAAAGCTGTAATAAGAGGAAAGATTATTGCAAAACTGGCAACCCAAAAGAAACTAAGACAAGAAAAACTATCCACATTAGAGTCAGAACTTAGGAACCTAGAAAAAGAACACAAAGGCAACACTCATTCTACTGACTCGCTCAAGATTAAGGAAATTAAAAACCAAATAAATGAGATCTACACAATAGAAATCCAGAAGAAACTTACATTTCTGAAACAAAAATACTATGAAGCAGGCAGTAAATCGGCAAAATTGCTAGCCTATAAATTGAGGAAACATCAAACAGAAAGAGCAATCTACAAAATCAGAGACCCAGTATCAAAGGAAATAAAATTCAGAATTCAGGATATTCTTAAAAACTTCGAGAATTACTATAAGAACTTATACTCCCACAAAAAACATAAAAACGCATCCGAGGCATTCCTAAACACATTAAACCTTCCCCAACTTACGGAGTCACAAAATAAAACACTACTGTCAGAAATACATCCTAAAGAATTGGAAAAAGCAATTATGAAACTTAAAGCTAACAAATCCCCAGGAGCTGATGGCTATACAGCAGAGTGGTACAAAACCTTTAAACAGCAACTATCTCCTCTCCTCCTGAGAACATTTAATTATGTCCTCCACACAGGGGAAATCCCCCCCTCCTGGAGAGAAGGGGTCATTGCAGTTATACCTAAACCTGAAAAGGATAAACTAGAGTGCTCCAACTACAGACCAATCAGTGTACTAAATCAGGACTATAAGCTTTTTACCATTATCCTTGCCAAAAGGTTAGAAAATATACTGACAGACCTAATTCATTTAGACCAAACAGGTTTTATAAGACAAAGACAGACACAAGACAACATTCGACGCACTTTACACATAATTCATCATATAAAAAAATATAACTTAAATGCAGTCATATTGGGATTAGATGCTGAAAAAGCATTCGATTCGGTTGACTGGTCTTTTCTATATAGAATCTTATCCAGTTTCAATTTTCATAACAACTTCATTAGAACTATACAGGCATTATATAAAAAACCAACAGCTAAAATAAGGATTAACGGTAATTTATCATCATCTTTTGAACTGGAAAGAGGATGTCGTCAGGGCTGCCCCCTGTCTCCATTGCTCTTTGCAATCTTCATAGAACCTCTGAGCCAATGGATAAGACAAAACCAAAAAATTCAAGGTATTACACTTGGTCAGAAGGAACATAAAATAGCACTCTTTGCTGATGACATTTTAATATACCTAGGGCAGCCGGACACTTCTTTACCAGAACTAACCTCAGTTTTTTCAGAGTATGGAGATTTATCGGGGTACAAATTAAATATGCATAAAACCCAAGTTTTAACATTCAACTATGACCCAAATCATTATTCACTAAGCAAACTCAAAACTAACTGGGAGTCGGAATCTATGAAATATCTGGGGGTCAATATCCCGAAACAACTCAACAAAATTATATCACTAAACTATGATCCACTGGTGACAAAAATAAAATCTGACCTAGCAAGATGGAATATGATACCATTCTTGGGTACTGCACAAAGAATTGAAGCAGTCAAAATGAATATACTTCCACGTCTTCTATACCTTTTCCAAACAATACCGGTAGAACCTCCCAAAAAAACATGGCAGGAGCTGGACAGAAGGATCTCAAGATTCATATGGCAGGGCAAGAGACCTAGAATCAGATATAGAACCCTACAGCTAAACAAAGACAAAGGTGGGCTCGTGCTGCCAAATATCAGGGACTACTTTAAAGCCGCACAAATTAAAACTTTAGTAGAGATATGTAACCCAGTCTACACTGCACAATGGAAGGAGATCGAATGCCAAATAACAAGTGACATCCCCCAACAGGCGATAATAGGGAACAATGTCTTACCTAAGCTTTTGAATAACACTAACCCGTGGATAGAGACCCCGCTAAAAATTTGGTTTAAGATAGTCAGAGAGAATCAAACTAAAGAGCCCTATCGACTTCTGCAATGGATCGCCTATGATCAGGACTTTACTCCTAATAAAACAGACACCAGATTTAAAAAGTGGAAGGAGAAAGGGCTGATAAAATATTACGATTTTTTTAAAGGACAAATCTTAAGAAGTTTTGAAGATTTGAAAAAACAAGGCCTAATAAATCAAGACCTTTACAGGTTCTTCCAGCTTAGACACCACATAAACAATATACTTAAAAAGGAGGTTTTGGAAAGGGCCCAGTCAGGTGTTCTGAAGGTCTTCTTAATGGCATATAAAGGGATCCCAGGGATCAGATACATTTCTAAAATATACCAAGGTCTTCAAGACTTAAAAGGAGACAACACATCTTATATAAAAGAGAGATGGGAAAAAGAGGGGAATTTCACTTTACAACTGGAAATATGGGAAAAGCTAAATAAACAGCAATGGAAAAGTACCTCATCCCTGCAGTGGAGAGAATTTGGATGGAAAAACTTGGCAAGATTTTTCAGAACACCTGCACAAAACAAATTTACCCATAAGGGATTGAACTGTTGGCGCTTGTGTGGTGAAAAGACTGCAAATCATTTTCATGTGTTTTGGTCATGCCCTGTTATCCACCAATATTGGACCAAGGTACAGACAATATTGGGGAAAATATTCAAAATTACAGTTCCCTTTTCTTTTGTAACTTTGTATTTGGGTTTACTACCGGACTCACTGGAAAGACGAGGAGAAAAATACTTATTCAATGTTTTAATATTGGCAAGCAAAAAAGCTCTAACTAAAAAATGGATGTTGAAGGACTGTCCTACACCTGAAGATTGGACTAATGTGATCCAAGACATTTACTCGATGGAAAAGTTGACATTCGCACTGAGACAGGACATGGATGTGTTCATGAACTTTTGGCAACCCTGGACCGCATATGTGTCTTCCATTAGATCTAATCTTTGACAAATACCATTTCAATAATGGTTCCGCTCTCTGTTCCAACGCTACTCAGATGCTCTTTTATCTTTATTTACTTACTTTTTCTTTTTGTTTGTTTTTTACTGGTTTGGTTTTTTTTTTTTGTTATTTGTTTCTTGTTTTTTTTTCTCTTTAATTTCACTTTTTCTTTCACTTAAAAAAAAAAAAGGGGGTGTTGTAAGAATTAATCTTCCAATGTTGTCAGATATCTGAAAATAAGGGAACATGTGATGAAAATGTAAACACTGCATTGCTGTAACGACCTGTATACCCTTTACAAAAACTTAAATAAAAAAAAAAAAAAAAGCACACTCCATGCATAATCTTTTCCTCACTTTATTGAAAATAACCTTTTTTTTATCGCCATTAGTTAGCGTGCCTTCAAGCCAGATTGTGTCTGACCGCTGCTTTTCCTGGAATGTTCTGTGTTAATTTGTCAGACCCAGGACCCGCTGATGCTCTGCCCAGTCTGCTCGTGCACCTCATGTTCTCCACATATGGCAAATTATCCTTTAGACCAGTGCAGTCATGGCAACTTTATAGTATAATATTTTTAAAGAATTAAGTCTTCAGTATTATCTTTTTCTAATCAAATCTGTCATTTTTCCCATCCTTGTTTTGTCCAGGGAACACTGTGGTGTCATAATGCCGTGCCGATTATCCAATCAGCACGGAGTCAATCCGAAACCCCGCCCACACTTCTTAAAGCCAGGACATGAAGAAACACAGAGCTGTGACAGAGCGGTGGCTAAGCTTTTATTGATAAAATTACATATTTTGACTGAGTGACTCCATATTTGGGGACGCACACCCTCGTAACCTCAGTAAAGCATGTTTAAAATCTTAGGCCAGTCTGACAAACAGTTCAAGAGATATGCATGGAAAAAAGTGAAATGACACAGGGAATAAATATTGAACACACTTGGTGAAATTCATTTAATGTTTCGTAGAAAAGCCTTTGTTGGTAATAACAGCTTCCAGATGCCTCCTGTATGGAGAAACTAGGCGCAGGCATTGCTCAGGAGTGATTTTAGCCCATTCTTCCACACAAGCTCTTCTAATCTTGGAAGGTTCTGTGGGTGTCTTCTATGAACTCTGATCTTCAGTTCGTTCCACAGATTTTCAATTGGATTCAGGTCAGGTGACTGACTGGGTCATTCTAGCAGCTTTATTTTCTTTCTCTGGAACCAGTTGAGAGTTCCCTTGGCTGTGTGTTTGGGATCATTGTCTTACTGAAATGTCCGCCCTTGTGTCATCTTCAGCATCTTGCCAGATGGCAGCAGATTCTTATCAAGGATGTCTCTGTCCATTTGTCCATTCATCTCTCCTTCAATTATATGAAGTCTGCCTGTACCATGTGCTGAAAAACACCCCCACACCATGATGGAATGTGCAGTGCCATTTCTCCTCCAAACATGCTGTGTGTTGTGGCATCCAAAAAGTTCAATTTTGGTCTCATCTGACCAGATTATATTCTCCTAGTATTTCACTGGCTTGCCCAAATGTTGTGCAGCAAACAAACAAGCTTCAACACGCTTTTTCTTCAGCAATGGAGTCTTGTGAGGTGAGCGGGCATAGAGCCCATGTCGGTTGAGTGTATTACTTATCATTTTCTTGGAAACAGCAGCACCTACTAACTCCAGTGTTGTTTTTGTTTTGTTTTTTTAACTCTCCGCGAGTGGTCTTTGGCTCTTGTATAACTCTTCTGATAATTCTTTTGACTCCTCTGTCAGAAATCTTGCGAGGAGCTCCTGGCTGTGGTCGAGTTATGGTAAAATGATGTTATTTCCAGTTCTGAATGATGGCTCCTACAGTGCTCACTGGAACATTCAGCTGTTTAGAAATTCACCTGTATCCAATGCCATCATTATGTTTTGCAACAATAAGGTTGTGAAAGTCAAGAGAGAGCTCTTTGTTTCCACCCATCATGAGTTCTTTGTCTTGTGACTATCTGATATTCACAAACATTTTAAAAGGCTATCAGTCAGGACTTAACCAGCTGAAATTAATTTGCACTGATGGTGGATGGGATGGCTTCCTAAATTCTAATGGATTTCAGCTGGTTTCTTGTCTTTCTATGCCTTTTTGCAACTTTTTTCTTCATTTGTCCAATACTTATTCCCTGTGTCATTCCAGTTTATTAAATATAACTTGTTTTGTGAACACAGTTGCCTTGATTTCTTTGTATGTATGGATTAAATGAATGAATGAATGAATGAATTTATTTTGGATAGTACAGTACAGGTTAAAAGAAACTGAATAATATAACAACAAGGTCAAATTAGACAAAGACTCCTCTGATTATACAATTGAGATGAGATGAGATGAGATGAGATGAGATTCCACGTAAGTTATCCGAAATGGGTGATGGCTGAAGCCGCAGCTTATATTGCCCACCCATATTCCATCCAAGAATTCAAAAGAGAAAAAAGAGAAAACAAGACAAGAGCGATTGCAATTCAAAACAAAGCTAAGACAAAATGTGACTGAGAGAAAAAAGAAAACTAAGCTAGGCGAAGTTAAGCGGTTACTATTCAAAAACAAATCTAAGACAAAATGTGACAGAGAAAAAAAAAAAAAAAAAAAAAAAAAAAAACTAAGCTACAACACAACACAGGCTGGATATGTCAATCCTTATGTGAGTTTACATGTCGTCTTGTAAATATGTTTGGAGTATTTCTTCCTTTAGTTTTTGTTTAAATTGTCCAAGTGTTGTACATGATTTTAATTCAGGTCCAAAATCGTTCCATAATCTGACTCCTTGCACTGAAATACAGTGTTGCTTGGTGGTTGTTCTCACTGTAGGCTTTTGAAATATACATGTTCCTCTGAAGTGACATCGTTTCTCCCTTGCTTGGAACAACTTTTGGATATTTGCGGGCAGTGATAAATTCTTCACTTTGAACATTATTATTGCGGTTTTAAAGTCAACCAGATCTTTCAACTTGAGAGTTTTTTGTTTAAGAAAAAGTGGGTTTGTTGGTTCCCTGTAAGCTGCTTAGTTTATTATTCTAATAGCTCTCTTTTGAAGCATAAAGAGTGGATATATGTTTGTTTTATATGTATTTCCCCATACTTCATTACAATATGTCATGTATGGGAGTATTAATGAATGATACAAGGTGTATAGTGTGGGTTGATTCAGCAAATATTTCACTCTGTGTAATATTGCAATTGGTTCCTTCTTGCCTTGAGAGAGAGCGGTCGCATTTTTCTTCCCTCCTCCCCTGCCTTCCTGATCTATTCCCAGCTTTTGCAATGTTGCGTTTTTGTCTGTGTTTAGTCGCTCTTCTTCTGCTGAATCGTAATCTAAACGGAAATTATGGATTTGGAAGCGGCTTAAATGTGCTATTGTCACTATTTTTCAACAAGAATTGGGCCAAGGGGGAGCCCAAGAATTGGAACCTACGAGGAGAGTCATGGACATTGGAATTCATGCGTCTGTGGAAACATTATTGGTTATGATCTCAGGACTTCTATTTTTGGCTGTGGAGTTCCCTGATTCATCAGAAATTGAAGGAAGGTGAGAGAGCTGATCAAAGCGGACCCGGCAAGCTCCTTCATCAAATTTGACCAGTTGGGGAGGGCACAAGTAGCGGCAAACGGTGAACTGAATGACAGTGATTTCAGTGGAGGAATACATCTGGAGCCCTGTGCTCTCCATGGAAAAACAGTTTAGGCCTGCACATATAATGGAAGCACAGAATTACACGGGTGAGGACAAATTCTATTCTCTGAGTGCACTGTGCTGATTTGATTTGATTTGACCTTGTTTGCCCCGTGTTTACATTCCTCCTGATTGAGATAAGCGGAAGGACCGGCTCTTATGTCTACCCAAACAATCAACAATCAGTTGTTGTCATCAGCGGATTGGACCCTCAAGGACAATGCCCATGTGCCTTCTGCAAGCAAGAGAGAGAGCAATAGAGATAGACTCTGGACTCTGGACTTGTTTATAAGTCACATGATTATAACATCTATCCACTGCCAGGAGGCGCCCTCTACTGCTCACTAACAACTGTTACATTTACACTACACAATGCATACAACATTACATGCATACAATACACTGCCTCTCAACTTTTGTGTGTGATCTCCTGCTAAATGTCTGCTAAATGTGCATTGAGGTTTTTTTTGCCTGCAATCAAAATTTCGCTCACTTGCCGAGCGTCATTCTGATAAAACATGTTTTTTTCTCTCGCCTACTGTGTCATATCCATTCTCTCTTTTCTTTTTTTCCTTTCTTCTTTATGACTGGCACCTAGCGGCTGCCCCGGCCTTGGATGCGCTCTGCAGAGCGTGCCCAAATGCCAAGTCACGTTTCGTTACCTTGTATTCATACATGTGTAATGACAATAAAGTTGAATCTCAATCTCAATCTCTCAATCTCAAATATTTCACTCTGTGTAATATTGCAATTGATTTGGATACTTTACCTTTAATATAATTAATATGTGACTTCCAACACAGTTTATTATAAATTATTACTCCAAGAAATTTAGTTTCAGATACCCTTTCAATCTCTACACCATTTACACTGAGTTTGGGTACTGGGTTGTTGTGATGGTTGTTAAAGACTATAAATTTTGTCTTACTTAAATTGAGCGTTAATTTGTTTGAATCAAACCACAGTTTAAGCTTTCCTAATTCCTTTCCGAGTGTATCCAGAAGTTGTTCCAAATTGTTTCCACTGCATAACAGATTAGTGTCATCGGCAAACAATATTAAGTCCCTTTTTTCTGAAACTTTACATATATCGTTTATATACATATTGAATAATAATGGTCCCAAAACTGAACCCTGTGGGACTCCACAGGTGACCTTCAGTAACTGTGAGTTTTTGTTGCTAACACATACATACTGATATCTATTCTTTAAGTAACTACTTAACCAGGACAGTGCTACCCCTCTAATACCACAATTTTGTAGTTTCTTTAATAATAAATTGTGATCTACTGTATCAAATGCTTTTTTAAGATCCAGGAATACTCCAACTGAATACTCTTTATTTTCAATGGCTGTTGATATTTTTTCTGTAAATTCCATTAGGGCATATGCAGTTGTCCTCTTGTGTCTGAACCCATATTGCTGCTCACACAATAAATCATTCTTCAGTATGAAGTTGTCAATTCTCTCATAGAATATTTTTTCAAGTATCTTGGAAAATTGCGGTAATAGTGAAATTGGTCTATAGTTTGAGAGTTCCCCTCTGTCGCCCGTCTTGTATATCGGAATTACTTTAGCTATTTTCATTGCATTGGGAAATATACCTGATTGGAGAGACAGGTTACAGATATACGTCAGTGGTTTTACTATGAATTCGATAACAGTTTTGACTAATAGCATGTCAATACCATCACAGTCCGTAGATGTTTTACTTTTGAACGATTTAACAATTTCAATGACCTCTCTTTCGTCTGTGTTCTTTATGAAGATGGAGTCTTTTACAGTAGTGTTACTGCATATTGTATCACCTGTAGGCACCGTAGTGGGTATTTCTCGGGCCAGATTAGGTCCAATGTTAACAAAAAAATTATTAAATTCATCTGCAGGTGAAGCTATATTTACACTCTGAGTCGTTTTATTATTTTTTGGAATATTAGTTGGGTTGCTTGTATTTCTGCTTTTATTTCCAAGGATACTGTTGAGTATTGTCCATGTATTTTTAATATTGTCTTTGTTTTTCTCCACTTCTTTACTGTAATAGTCTCTTTTACTACATCTTATTATATATGTTAACTTATTTTTGTATGTTTTATACCACTGCTCTGCTTCTTTTGTCCTTTTCTTTAGGAAAGCTTTATATAATAAATTTTTCTTTTTACACGCCTTTTGTAGTCCTTTGGTTAACCATGGCTTATCAGCAAATTTGATTACTTGGGTTGTTACTGATATCTGCTAAAAATCTCAGGTCAACGGCTCCTTCAGAAATATGTTTAATGAAAAAAATGTTGGCGCTGTGGGGACACAGTGTTTGGGGGTTTTCCTCACACCCAGAAAGCAGGGTACCTTACCTTAACCTTAATTCTCTCCGTGCCAGGAGGCACATAAGGCCTGGACATCAATCCGCCACTGGTGTCGGTCTGCAGCTGCGTGGCGAGCTTCGCCCCAAGAGCTCCAGCCAGCAACGGTCCACTCTACTTCCACCATCCTTCTCCAGGTTGTTTTTGGGCGGCCTCTTTTCCTGCGTTCTTCCGGGGTCCACCCCATGGCTACAGCACAGTCGTCCTTCGGATCTTTCCTGAGAATGTGGCCGATCCAGTTCCATCTCTTTCTTCTGATTACCTCGCTGATTTTCTTGGTTTCTGCCATTTCCAGGATTGTCTTGTTGGATATGTGTTGCTGCCAGCGCACCTTGAATATCCTTCTCAGACACTTGGCTTGGAATGCATCCAGCTTTTCCTCCTCTCCTTTGGTCAGCTTCCAAGTCTCACAGCCGTACAAAAGCACTGACAGCACCAGGCTTCTGTGCAGGGAGGTTTTCGTCTTCTTGCTGATTTTTCCAGTTGCCCAGATTTTGCTCAGCCGCTTGTACTGGGCATTGGCCCAGGCTCATTCAAAAATATGTTTAATGAAAAAATGTTGGCGCTGTGGGGACACAGTGTTTGGGGGTTTTCCTCACACCCAGAAAGCAGGGTGGAGAGGAGAATAATAGACTGAAGAAGGAAGCAGCACCAGGAGGTATCAAACAGGACAGTTAGTTCTAACCCCCCCCCCCCCCCCAAGCTGGCACCTGAAGGTGCAGAGGGTGAATGTATTGTAACAAGGCATGCTCTGTTGTGGGAGCTTAGCTTAAGCCACTATCAAATGACTGAACAATCTTCTTCTTGCTTTAACTGTAATGGTCTATACATTCTTACAGGATAACTGCACGGCATAAACTGTCATCATCATTTTAACTAGATGTAAGCTACTAGCCACAATTTTCTGCCTCTCTTTCTCTGCCTCTTCAGGCTCAACTTAACCTTTGCTTGAACACTACTGCCACCGTGTGGTCAAGGTTGTTAGAGAAAACACATGCATGAATAAATTCAGTATGTTTTATCTGAAACACAACAACAATATTATGAACTTTTTTTTTTCAATTTTTAAACTAAGTTAATGAAATGAATTACTATAATATTAACCAAAATGATACAACACCCCCCCCCCCCCAAGAAGACAGTTCATAAACTCAAGTCTCAAAAGGATATAGGAGTTGGAATGGTCTTCTTAATATTGTCCCTTCTGGTGTGCGCACTGCACAGGATCTCACAAGTTCATCTCTTCCTGTGAACAGCTCCTTTATTATCCCAGTCTTCCAAATCTGACGTGGCATCTTGCCATCTTCAATAAGAACTAGATTGCCTTCCTTTATTGCAGTGGTATGTGGGATCTTGATGGCATGTGCGGATCTCAACTCCAGTAAATACTCCCTTTTCCAGAGAGTCCAGAAGTCATTCAGAAGTCAGTGACGGTACTTCCAGCGGCGTGTCAGCTCTTCTCGGGTCATGCCTGAGGTTTGACTGGCATTCTGGAAGGATTTTGGTGGTAAGGCGGACAGTTGTTTACCAATCAAAAAATGAGCTGTGTTAGAGGCTGAGGCTCTTCAGGTTCATTATAGACAAAAGTGAGTGGTCTTGAATTAATTGTTGCCTCTACCTCTGCTAAAAGAGATGTGATCTCCTCAAAACTCAGTGAAGCTCTTCCCGTTACCTTTCTCAAGCATGTCTTCACTGATCAAACCAGTCGTTCCCAAAAACCACCCCACCAAGCTGCTCGCTCTACAATGTACTTCCAGGTAATCCCCTTTTCAGAGAAATATTTCTGTAGTTCAGGCTCCTTTATAGCTCTCCATAGTGCTTGGAGGTCTTGGTCAGCTCGCTTGAAGGTTCGTGCATTATCAGAATAGATGACTCTACAGAGGCCTCATCTTTATATAAAACTCTTAAATGCCAGGAGAAATTTTTCTGTTGATAGCTCTGACACCAACTCCAGATGAACAGCACGAGTCACAGCACAGGTGAACAGTGCAATATTCAATTCAATTCAATTCAACTTTATTTATATAGCGCCATTTCACAACAACAGTCATCTCATAGCACTATCAACTGTAGGGAGGACCCCCACAGTTGCAGAAAGACCCCAGCAATCAGGCGATCCCCTGTGAGCAAGCACTTGGCGACGGTGGAGAGGAAAAACTCCCTTTTAACAGGAAGAAACCTCCAGCAGAACCAGGCTCAGGGAGGGGCAGTCATCTGCTGCGACTGGCTGGGGGGTGAGGGGACAGAGAAGAAGAAAAGAACAGACATGTAGAGAGCAAACAGCACGATGGGGACTCAATCTATGGGAGAGAACAAACAAATGTTAATGACCAGCAAAAAAAAAATATTTCATAGAGAGTGAGGAAAGGAGTGAGGCCCAGTGCATTACTGGAGGTCCCCCGGCTGACTAAACCTATTAGCAGCATAACTAAGGGAGGGTTCAGAAACACATGATCCCTCCCTAATTGTAGGCTATATCAAAAAGGTAGGTTTTAGCCCTATTCTTAAAAACAGAGATCGAGTCTGACTCCCGAATCCAGATTGGCAGCTGATTCCACAGGAGAGGAGCTTGATAACTGAAGGCTCTGCCTCCCATTGTACTTTTGGAGATTCTAGGTATTACAAGTAAACCTGCATTTTGGGAGCGTAGTGCTCTGTTAGGATGATACGGTAGTATCAGATCTTTTAAATAAAAAGGAGCCTGATTGTTTAGAGCTTTGTAAGTAAGAAGAAGGATTTTAAACTTAATTCTAAACTCTATGGGAAGCCAATGAAGGGAGGCCAGAACCGGAGAGATATGATCTCTCTTTCTAGTACCTGTTAAAACTCTTGCTGCAGCATTTTGGATCAGCTGAAGACTTTTTAAAGATGTTTTAGGACAGCCTGATAATAAAGAATTACAATAATCTAATCTCGAGCTAACAAAAGCGTGGATCAGCTTCTCAGCATCACTCTGAGACAAGATGCTCCTAATCTTGGCAATATTACGCAAATGATAGAAGGCAGTCTTAGAAACAAATTTAATATGTGAATTGAAGGACAAATCCTGATCAAAAATAACTCCAAGGTTCCTCACAGAGCTATTAAGAGAAAGAGTAACTGCATCCAAACTGAAAGTTTGATTTGGAAAGGAATTTCTAAGGTTTTTTGGACCAACAAGAATGACTTCAGTCTTATCTGAATTTAATAGCAGGAAATTACAAGTCATCCAAACTTTGATTTCCTTAAGACAGGCTTCTAACTTGGCTAATTGATTAGTATCATCTGGCTTCATTGACAGGTATAATTGTGTGTCATCTGCATAACAGTGAAAATGTATACAGTGCTTTCTAATAATGTTGCCTAACGGAAGCATATATAAACTAAAAAGAGTAGGGCCAAGCACAGATCCCTGTGGAACTCCATGACTAAGCTTTGAGCTGAGAGAAAACTCATCATTTACATGAACAAACTGGAACCTATCAGATAAATAAGATCTAAACCACTGCAACGAAGTTCCATTAAGTCCAACATAGTGTTCTAATCTATCAAGTAGAATATTATGATCAATAGTATCAAAAGCTGCACTAAGATCTAAAAGGACAAGTACAGAAACTAGTCCATTATCAGATGCAATGAGGAGGTCGTTAGTGACCTTCGCTAAGGCTGTTTCAGTGCTATGATGGATTCTAAACCCAGATTGAAACTCCTCAAATAAACCATTTCCCTGCAGGTGGTCAAATAATTGCGTAGCAACAACTCTTTCTAAGATTTTTGAAATGAAAGGGAGATTAGAGATTGGTCTATAGTTAGCTAAAGCTCCTGGATCTATATATATATATATATAAGCCTTCTCCACTGTGTTCTTATTTTTAACATAAAGAGGACCTGCAAAGTCCACCCCTACTGTTTCAAATGGTGGAGTTTCTGTGATCCGGTCTCTCGGCATGGGTGCTGTCAACTGTTGCATGGCCTTTACTTTGAATCTCTTATACACAGGGCAAGCAGCAATGATTCTTTTTGCCATTTGCCTGGCTCACGGAATCCAATACTTCTCTCTTAGCTGCACCAAGGTGTCTCTCATACCTGAATGCATCACTTGGTCATAACTGTGTCGAATGAGCATCTCAGACAGTCTGTGGTCAGAAGGCAAAATGAATGGATGTTGCTCATTAAAACTCATGTTTGAATGTTGCAGTCTTCCCCCTACACAAAGCAAACCATTCCCATCAAGAAATGGCTTAAGATCTCTGATCTTTGAGTCACTTTGAACTTCCTTTCTTGTCTTTATCTGCATCATCTCCTTCTGGAAAGTCTGCCCTTGCACGTTCCAAATCCAGTGTCTTTCAACTTCTGCAATTTTCTCTGCAGTCAACTCTCCTTGTTTCTTTGAACCTGTGTGGGCATTGTGAACAAATCGTTTAATCCAGGCTGTGATTCTTAGTACAGTTCTCAGCTTGCTGTAGTCCTCTAGCTGCAGCAGTGAATCTGGCTGTACAGTTTCAGTATTATTCAGCTGGACTATGACATTGGGTACTTTAAGCTCAGCCTTTAGCCCCTCTTCACAAGGCTCCCAAGGAAATGACACTGACTGCATTGCTGTATTGAGAGATGGGGGCCCAGACCACCAGAGCTCATCATCTTTCAGTTTTTGTGCAGTTTGACCGCTTGTGATAAGGTCTGCAGGATTTAGCTTCCCACTGCAATGTGACCAAACTTCAGGTGAAGTTAGTGACTGTATTTCAACTACTCTGTTAGCCACAAACTGCTTCCATTTATGTGATGAACTATGAATCCACTGAATGACTATCATGGAATCTGACCACATCCAGATATGCGTTGGCTGCATGTTCATTGCCTTTAGCAGGTTGTTTCCCATCCGTGCAGCAACTAGAGCTCCCATTAACTCCAAACAGGGCAAGGTGAGTTTCTTGATGGGGGCTACTCTTGACTTGGACATGACCAGTGTAGTGATAGTTTGCCCATCAGCTGTTTGTCCTTGAAGATATGCTACTGCACCATAGGCTTTCTCACTGGCATCACTGAAAACATGGAGGATGTGATCTTGTCCCCCTTGCAGCATGTCTGTTCCATAACACCTGGGAATGACTATCTGATGGAGTTGAAGCAGCTCTGTGCACCACTGTCGCCACTTTAGTGAGAGATCATCTGGCAGTGCCTCGTCCCAGCTGATGCCCTTTTGCCACATGTCCTGAAAGAGACATTTCACTCTTATTGTGAATTGGGTTAGAACTCCTATGGGATCAAATATTCTAGCTGATGACCGCAGGACACTTCTTTTTGTGTTTTCTTTGTCTCTGAAAATGTCCATCAGATGCTTGAAGTCAAAGACGAAATCGTCAGTCTCTGGCCTCCACACTAGACCAAGCACCTTTAACACACAGCCGTGTTGTTCAGACTCGGGAGCAAAGTCATATTCTCCTTGCATCCACCTTTCCTTTAGTGTGGAAGAATTAGTGCTCCACTTACATAGGTTCATACCAGCAGCAGCTAATATCCTTCTTGCAGCTGTGGTGATTGCATAAGCACCCTCAACATCTCTGGTGCTGGCAATGAAGTCATCCACGTATAGAGTGTCCTTCAGAATGTTAACAGTGTGTGGATGAGTCGATTGATATTTCTCCAGATGGTTTCTGATTGTAGCTGCTAGCAGAAATAGGCTTGATGACACACCAAATACTACACGGGTCATTCTGAGTGCGTATTGTTTTGTGCTCTCAGCATCAGGAGGTCCTGTGAGCCAAAAAAGTCTTAGAACATCTCTGTCCTCTTCTGCTATGGATATTTGTAGGAAAGTCTTAGTGATGTCAGCCATGAATGCAATTGGATGCAACCTAAATTTTATCAGGACAGTTAGGAGGTCTGGCTTTAGATTTGGCCCAGTGAAAAGACAGTCATTGAGGGAAGGGCAGCCATCTTCAAGTGAAGAAGCATCGAAAACAACCCTTAATTTGGTTGTCGCCTTGTCATCTCTGATTACAGCATGGTGAGGCAAATAGTAGTTAACACTGCTGTCACAGACTCCATCTGACTGTTTGAGCTCAGGCGCCCTTTCGCATATTCCTTGTTGGAAGTAGTCCTCTATTACTTCATTGTATCTTTCAAACAATGTCACATCTGCTCTCAGTTTCCTTTTCAAACTCTCAAATCTTTTTTGGGCAACCCTCATGTTGTTTGGGAGTTTGGGTGCATCTTGTCGCCATGGCAATCTCACCTCATAGCGACCTTCTCTGTAGTTCAGTGACTTGTCAAAGCATTGCTGAGCCTCAATGTCATCAGCCTGCTGCTCTGGTTTACTGGTGATGCCCAGCGATTCTATTTCCCAAAATGCTCATAGCTGATCCGAAACTTGTGTTGTTTCCTCAATGCCTATTTTCACGCACGAAGCCTCACTCATACTTGACATAGGAACAGGTCCCTGCACTGTCCAACCAAATATTGTCTCTATGGCAACCAGAGATCCTAACAGTCTTTCAACTCTGCCTGATATCACTTCGCAGTAGTAGTCAGCACCTATTAAAACAGACAGCTCCAGCTCTTCATCACTGCTGCCTGAAGCATCATCTAGTTGCAGGCCTTTATTTTCCAGCTGCAGCCTAATTTGCTCTCCAGCTACATGCATAACAGCAGAGCTTACTTGTGGGGTTTCAATGGCTTCAATTTCAAGGGTTTTTCCCTTGCCAGCAACATTCTGCAGGATTAGCTTCATGACATTTCACTCTATTTTTACTGGTGTATCACTGCCAAAGGTATGGAGCTTTAAAGTCTCCCTTTTCACAACTGGCAGTCCTAACGTCTTTACCTGCTTCTCCAGCACAAAACTTCGCTGACTTCCCCCATCCATCAGGCAGCGTACCTCTCCCTTTCCCTTTATTCCACTGGCCCATGCTGTGATTGTTTGCAGGAGGACTGTGTTCTTTCTTCCTACACTTGTCTTTAGTGTGTGGGGGGCCACGGAAGAGATAACAGCATCAGTTGGTTCTGGGCTATCATTAAGGGGTTCAGTGTGTTCACCCTTATCACATATTGTTGGATTGTGTCTTCGTCCACACAAGTTACATGTGATGCCCTTAGCCCGGCAGAATTTTGCCACATGCCGCTGCCCAAGGCATACAAAACATCTCCCCATCTTCCTCAACTTGTCCTTCCGCAGGCTGAGTGTATTTTCTGTACATTGTTCAGACTTATGACTTGAGTTGTCACAGAATATGCAGCCTTGAGGAGCATTTGAGCTGCTGGTGTGGAGTGCTGCTGCAGATGGCAAGTTTGGTTTCTGAAATTTTCGACTTTCTGCATCTGGCTTGCAATGGTGCTGGAAGGTAGACTGAGGGTCCTTAATAATGCTGCTCACTTTAGTAAGGTGCATGGCACGCTCTCTGCTTTCAACTTCTTGCTGTAAAAAGGCAATGTGCTCGGGAACTTTAAACTCATGCTCTGAATTTGTTTTACGTGTGTAAGCAAGAGTGAGGTCATCTGGGATCATCTGGAGTAATATGGGACACAGCAAGCCACCATATGAATCTGAGACAACTCCAAGTGACTCCAACTCTCTGATCTAGACCTCACATTCGTCATAAAGCTGTCTCAAGGCGACAATATCTGAGGATCTCTTGACTGGAGTTAAGCTTAGCAGCTTAGTCATGTGTGCACTCACTATTAAGTCCTTCCTTCCAAATCGCTCTTTGAGCATGTCTATGGCAGCATCATAGTTAGAGTCAGTCATTTTTAGGCCTGCAATGGCTCTTGCTGCAGGACCCACAAGATAGGACTTCAGATAAGTAAACCTTTCAGTTTTGCTCAGCTCATTATTTTCATGGATGGCAGTCTCAAACTGATCCCAGAATTCTTGCCATTTTGATATGTCGCCATCATATTTGTTTATGTACAGCAACTTCACTGATGGCCTATTAGTTACTCTGCTGAAATGCGTACTCACATCACTCAGCCGTGAGGAGCTTCGTTCAGCTGCTGGGTGGTCATCTCGTTCAATAATTCTTGTTGCTCGGGACCTCCATAGATTAAGGTTATCCTGGTACTCCATAGTTTTAATTATATCTGCCTCCAGGTCATCCATCGGTATCTCCTTTTCAATCTCTCTTTCCAATTCTAGGAGATTCTTTTTTTAACCGACAACATAGAAAGCAGTTCTCGGAGACGGTCACAACTCACATTATATTTATAATATTTATAATATTTATAATTGTGTATTTATAATTTTTCTGCATTGATGTATGTGGTTATTGTGTATATTTTTTATCTTGATTCTTTTTTCTAAAGCCCATCCAGGGACAAGAGTTGCAAATTAGCTAATAGCTATACACTCTATGTGCAACACATCAGATTGATTGTCTTTGATTAATTGTCTATGTTTATTGCACTGTCCCTGTCAAATAAACTAATCTACTACATCTTTGCATGACTCCTCCTCAATAGTATCTTTGCATGACTCCTCCTCAATAGTCCGCAGCAGCTTTGTTGCAGATGCTCGTACAACCCCCCATTTTTGTTTCACTCTCTGTAGATGTTTCGTCATCTTGTTCAGTTGTTCTCTTGCTAGCTAGTTGGCTAAAGCTATCTGTCGGCAGAATCCTTTTTCCACGTCTCCCGGGTTTCGGCACCAAAATGTTGTGGGAGCTTAGCTTAAGCCACTATCAAATGACTGAACAACCTTCTTCTTGCTTTAACTGTTTAATAACGGTCTGTACATTCTTACAGGATAACTGCATGGCATAAACTGTCTGTCATCATCATTTTAATTAGCTGTAAGCTACTAGCCACAATTTTCTGCCTCTCTTTCTCTGCCTCTTCAGGCTCAACTTAACCTTAGCTTGAACACTACTGCCACCGTGTGGTCAAGGTAGTTAGAGAAAACACATGCATGAATAAATTCATTATGTTTTATCTGAAACACAACAACAATATTATGAACTTTTTTTTTTCAATTTTTAAACTAAGTTAATGAAATCAATTACTATATTATTAACCAAAAAGATACAACATGCTCTGTGACGTGTGTTTCAGGTTATGGCATGATAATGTGCCACACATTCTCTTTGTTCATAAAACAAGGTGTTATGGGCAGAAACCTCGGTCTTTATGCATAGTAACAAACGTATAAAAAGAGGAATGTACAAAGACCGAGGGGCTTCCAGCCTCAGCTATGGCGCGGAAGGCTTTATGTTGTTTGCTGATATGTTGTTAGAGGAAGAATAAAGAGTCTGTGTTGTCCCAGCTCGTGACTCGCCTTCGCATCCTATTTCCTCTACATTGGTGACCCTCGATGTGAGATGGAGCATCTGTCCCTTTCACCACACTGTGGACTTGGAATTGCCATGGATTGCCTGCCATCCTTTCCTCCACACTGGTGACCTGACATGCTAAGGAGTGCCTATTCCGTTCCCTGCACCAGGACGCGCCATGGAGATGAGCATCATTTCGGAGGCTACCTGGGAGAGAATCAGCGCTGCCCACGCTATTTCAGTCACACTCCCGGACACTGGCTCCATGACCTGACAGCGGGGTTTTAGTGCATAGAAGCCCCGTGCGCACTCCGCGGGATTACGAGGATGACACAAGATACGGCTATGTGGTCACTGCACCGGACGCAGACGCCACACATTTGGGGAGAGGTTTCCCGGTGGACTTCCGCTTCCAGAAAAGCATCCTGCTGGTCAATGCAGCAGGGTGGCAGCGGGCAGCAGTCCCGAGCTTACGGCCGCCAACGGATCCACCTTCAGGATATGTCGCTCACGGACACAACTGGGTCGACCACTTCTCTAGAGTTCCTTTAGGGCTTCACTCCGCACCTAAAGAAGATCTGACAGGCTCCTCAACAGAACTTATATTTTTTCTCAGTTGCTGCGCATCCTCAGGGAATTGGGCTGATTGCCTTCCCTGGATCCTTTAGGGCTGTGACCCGCACCTAAAGATTGGCAGCTTCACCAATAGAACTTATATTTGTTTCTCAGCCGCTGCGCATCCTCTGGGAATTGGGCCAATCACCTTCCCGGGATCATTTAGGTTCGTGACCCGCACCTAAAGAAGATTTGGCAGAGCACGTTTCTCTCAGCTGCTGTGGATACCCAGAGAGTTTTTTTTTTCCAAAAAATCCCGCACCTGAGACGGATCCGCCTACACAATTTTTGCGCGGCCCGGAGGCTTTGAATACACAGGGTCGACCCACCTTTGTCCCAAAAAGCCTGCAAATGCTGATTCTGTCTCCGTCAAGCTTGAAGCAACCGGCCACCGCTGCACACACCGCACTACTGACCGTTCAATGGGCTGGAACTTGGAGTGAAGCAGAAATTGCCCACCCACCCCGCTTCCCTCCACAAACTGACAAGCCCTCCGGTACACCCCACCAGTCAGGGCAATTCGACTGGATTGGTGACCCCCCGCTACAGCCGCTATGGACGCCGGCTCAAGCCCAAAGGACGGGGGGTTTAAGGCCCATTCTGTTTGTTCGGGTGGGGGTGCTGTGGGGGGACACAGTGTTTGGGGGTTTTCCTCACAACCAGAAAGCAGGGTGGAGAGGAGAATTATAGACTGAACGAGGAAGCAGCACCGGGCGGTATCAAACGGGACAGTATTTATTTATTTATTTAGCGAATGCAAAGTCCTTAAGCCAAGCAGTTGCCTCCTGGTTTGCTGTATGGAGGGTGTGTAATCCTCCTTCCAGTCTTTGGAGCGGGCAAACCTCTATGATGTGTTCCATTGTTTGCTCCTCTCCACATGCGCACAGTGGGCTAGGGCTACTGCCCCATCTGTGAAGGCTGGCCAAGCAGGGGCCATGTCCAGTCCTGAAGCGATTGAGTGTAGACCACTGTCTCCTTGGGAGGTTGGTGCCCGGGACCTGTTGGTTGGGGTTTATCACCAGCTGTTTGTTTGGGACCTCTTTGGTCTCCCATTCCTCTTGCCAAGCTGTCTGGATGGTAAAGTCAGCTGGGGGAGGTTTTTTCCAAATCGGCCGTCTGGATGAAAGTCGGGCAGTGGGTGGGGTGTAGATATCTGCGTGGATTGGCAAGTGAGGAAAATCTTTAACTTTTTGGAGCATCCTTTGAGTTAATGCTGCTCGCCGGATGTGTGGAGGGGCTATGTTTGACAGTACAGAGAGCCAGGGGAGTGGTGTTGAGCGGATTGTTCCAGTTATAGTTCTCATGGTTGAGTTGAGCTGGGTGTCTACATGGTGTGTGTAAGATGACCTGGACCAGACAGGGGCACAATATTCTGCTACAGAGTATGAAAGGGCGGGAAACGGGACAGTTAGTTCTATACACCCCCCGGGGAGAGGAAGATTTACCTGGAGCCAACCAGACAAAGATGTACCTTTCCCCCCCTGCCGCTCCAAGCTGGCACCTGAAGACGCAGGGGATGAATGTATTGTAACAAGGCATGCTCTGTGATGTGTGTTTCAGCTTATGGCATGATAATGTGCCACACATTCTCTTTGTTCATACAACAAGGTGTTATGGGCAGAACCCTCGGACTTTATGCATAGTAATAAACATATAAAAAGAGGAATGTACAGAGACTGAGGGGCTTCCAGCCTCTGTGCTGTGGTGCGGAAGGCTTTATGCTGTATGCTGATATGTTGTTAGAGGAAGAATAAAGATTCTGTGTTGTTCCAACTCGTGCCTCGCCTTCACATCCTCCCCGTTGTATATTAGAGGTGGGAGAAATATTCATTTTTCCGATGCACCATGTGGCTGGAAAAAAAAACCTGGTGGAAATTTAAATGCGGAAGTTGGTGCCCGCCCGACCGTCTTTCGCGTGACACACAATGCTGAAGAGAGACTCCTTATTTGATTTGGGTCGATTTGCTAAGGTGTCGCTTTCATGCTGTCTGTATCTATGGACCGTAGATTAATAACGTAATTAATGTTAACAGAATGAAAAAAGCAGACTCTTAAACATGGACGTTGGCGCTTGGACCATATTTGTCACGTTGTGGAGGAAGTAATCAGATGAGACCATGAGCTGATGACACCGACTTTATTTCTCCTCCATCAAGTATAACAGACTGCCCCTGAGTGCCAGAGGGATCTCTCTTATACACTTATTGCTGCTTCTCTGGCACCCAGGGTAAGCACATGAAGAGTTTGTTTGCAAGAACAGATAAGTCCAATTGTTTTAATAATGAGAAAAACAACTTTTCATCTGTTGGTTTATATGTGTTAGTATTTTCAATTCAGCTTCTAAGACATGGTCACTTGAAATATGAGTATCTCAGACATAATAAGGCAAAAAATTGAATCAACTCATTGTTTTTTTTTTTTGGGGGGGGGGGGGGCAATTTATAAGTACAAAAACAAATAAGTCCACAACACATATTGTTGCAAAAACAGACGTGTCCTGAAAACCATGCTAGTTTGTCTGGTGAACGCATCACTGGTTCATCTGCTTCATCAAAATTATCCATACTTGACATAAAATGCAACAAAACTGAAAAAAAAAAAAAAACTGGCAGGGAAACCACGCAAAGCGAGCAGACCCAAGTAGGGGTCTCTGCAGAATGCTGCCGCAGCAGATAGACACATGATTGGCTGGTCTCAGCATCTAGACATGTGATTGGCTGGTCCTCGCTGCACCACTGAGTCACGTCACCCAAATACTGTCATGTACGTGCACTTTTACGCAGCGCACGGATGAAAAGAGACGAGCCCACTTGCAGGTGAAGTGTGTGCTTTATTAACCCCTTGCACTCTGGTCAATTTCCCTAAAAACGCCTAAAAATAACGTACCCAAAGTAAATCAAAAGCTGTTCTTCAACCCTTTGCAGCATCTTCATGGGTTTGGTCTCATTTAAAAGAAAACACTTTGAATTTTTTGGCAGAACAGTCATAATCTCTCTAAGTGCTCCTGCCACTGAGTAACAGTCATCTAAACATACTGAACTTGAAGAAAATAAAGTTCGTCTGGGTGTTTTTTTTGGATACAAATGCTTGCAAATAACACACAGCTGTGAGATACGGGCTGGAAAATGCAACAGAAATGTAGAACCAAGTGTTATCCAGCTGAGGTCAAAATTTTGTAACAATACCACAAAAATGAATATATTACACAGCTTTTTTCTCAGGTTGTTCCAAGGTGTTTTTGAACTGTGCCAGATTGTGCCAAATGGCACAGTTTGGAAAAACGTCTATAACTTTTGAATGATTCAATATAGAAGCTTGATCTTGGGCTGTAATGAAAGGTGACACTCAGGGCTGTGCGTGTGTGTGTGTGTGGGGGGGGGGTTTGCTTATTCATTCATGAATGAATGAATGAACAAACAAGCCCCCCACACACAAAGAAGCATGCCACGTAAAAAATGTGTTGCCTTTTGTTTACAAGAAAAAATAACCTACAGTGCAATAAAAATTATACTAAAATATCTGCAATGTAGAGGATAACATCTCCCCCCCCCCCCGCTACAGAGGAGCGGGGGGTGGGGGGAGTCGCACAGTTGTAATTTACCGATCGGTCAAAAGTCATTTTTATTACTATTTTCAGTGATAAAGAATAATTTAGCTTATAACACTTACCTGTCCACAACAGCAGTGTCGCTGGCGAACATCTGTTCCTCATTGTCAGACGAACATGACGCTTGCCTGCTTGTTACGACTCGTGGTTCTGGTCACGCAACCCGGTCAAACCATGATTCCATTATTGCGGTTTTGCGCTTCCATTATTGCGGTTTTGGCGAATGATTTTTCAAAACAAATAAGAACAGTAGTAATAAAAAAAGACTGGCGAACGCTACCGTTACACACAGTGGCTTAGACAAAACAGATTTTACGCACGGGACGCGCTCTTTCAATCGTTGAACTTCTCTGCTTCAATTGGCTCGCTGTATTCGCAGCCGTTGGTAGGCGGGTCCTTCTTGCTAGGTTTTCAGTCATTGGTTCTTCAAGGTTTCAGAAACCCAATTCAAGGCTCTTATTAGTCGAATGAGAGGTCAATCAAATCTAAACCAATCAAAGCACTCCTTTGGCTTTCTGTTCGCGGCTGTGTCTGTAGTGGAAGAATGGAAGTGCAGCTTTTTTTTTTTCAGTGCACACTGAGACGCACAGAGACGTGACCGCCCGTGGTATCCCAGAGTGCAAGAGATTAACAAAGAGTCAATAATACAAAGAGTGTTCAACATAGGTAAACAAAATAATAAGCTACACAACAGATGAGTACGGTTCAGGAGAGTCTGGTTGGCTAAGAAGAAAAGGTTCATGTCACGCCCCAGGGCAAAACTGGCAGCCAGGGGAAACAAGAAACGTGGACCGAGAAAAGGAGGACTTACATGAGTGCGTCGGAGCGCAGCTGGGCTCTGGGAAAAAAACAACAACAAACATAATCCAAGGGGAGAGTAGCCCAAACACAGAGAGACGACTGAACATGGAGACCGACTGTGTGCAGGATACGGACTAACGCCGTGACAATAAGTGAGTAAGCTGATCGGGAATAAATATACAGTGAACTAATAACCCAGAGTGAATACCAGTGCCTAGCTGCAGAAGGTGCACTGATTAGAGACTGTTCCCTGCAGTGGCAGGATGAGCAGCCAATGGGGAGTGCCTGGAGGAAGAGGGAGAGGCAGAACAGAACACAGAGTATCTAAGACATGAAAGCAGACAAAAACAGATACAAAATACAGCAGTAACCTGTGTCTGAAGTCTAGGGCAATATGGGACCTCAGACACATGACAAAATACCAAGCGCTGATTTGCCGTGTGTGGAGTTATCTGGTTTTGTAAAAACAGGGTCCTGGCATTTATCGGCTTTTGAAAAAAAAACATGAACTTCATAGTGTTTATAACAGGAAATATTGGATTTTCAGAAAAAGCAATTTGAACTTCGATAAGTAGGTAATATAAACAGTTGTTTGTTGTACAGAGGGAAATTTTCTTGGAAGTGGCGTTTATCGGGTTTTGCAAACAAACTCTTCACATTAACATACACGCTGTGAAACATGCACATACGTCCACCTACACATTAACATACATCACAGAGCAAGTCTTGATACAATACATTTGCATTCCTGTGTCCTCAGGTGTAAACATGGCACAGTGGAGGTGGAAGGAACAGTTTTCTTTGTCTTAATACCCCCTAGTGCTCTGACGCCCTTAGGTGCTCTTCTCGCCTTTTCCTATTACCATTTCTGACTGTCTTCTTCCCCCACCAGCCCCCTATCCTGGGTGGAGTGCCATGACCTATTGTGTCCCCCACACTGCCCGCCCCCTTCAAACACCCAGAAGGGTCCGATCCCTCTGGACTTTTGGGCTTGAGCAAGCGTCCGTAGTGGCTCTAGCATGGAGCCTCCGGGCTGGTCAAAGCGCCTTCTTGTGGAGGTGGGTGGGAAAGGAGGTCGGTCTCTGGAGGGGGAAAGGGTGGGGAGGCAAAAGTCTTAGTCCCGTGAAAATCATTCTCTGCTGGTGAAACACCAACCTACGGAGCTGCTGCGGGTGGGTTTCCACTCCAGGGAGCTTGAGCCAACACCACCTGTTCGTCTGCCAAAACATAAGTGGGCTTCAGCCTGTCTATGCAGACGATTTCCTTAACCCCCCCCCCCCCCCAAGTCTAATAGAAAATGCTTCTCCCCATTTTCCAACACTCTGAATGGGCCATTGCACAGCGGCCGCAGCGGGGTTCTGAGAGTGTCATGCCTGACGAAAACAAACTTGCCGTTCTCTAAGCTCTTTGGAACAAAAGTGCAGGGAAAACAATGGTGCACCGGGCCCGGAACGCTGGTAGCCCCTATACCAGGAAAAAGGTGTGCAGGTGGGACAGTCCGGGGCACAGGGCTCTCGGGCAAAAATTCTCCAAGGATCCGCAACGGCTGAGAAAAAATGAGTTCTGCCGGGGAAGCTGCCAAATCTTCCTTAGGTGCGGAGCGCAACTCCAATAGAACCCAAGGCAGGTGGTCGGCCCTTTTTGCATCTGTTAGCGAGGCCCTGAGTGCTGCTTTAAGCGACCTGTGAAAATGCTCACACAAACCATTAGCCTGTGGGTTGTAGGCAGTGCCGGTCAGAGACTAGGGACCCCCACATCTCAATATCCTGTCCCTGTCACCTCTCGCCGGTTGCCACAGGACTTGGTGTTTAAAGACTCAGTCTTGGTAGATGCCTTGCGCGTGACATCGTTTAGCGTGGGAAAGGTGATGCGCAGTAAAAGCTCTTTCCAACCAATTTTAAGGCAATGAAAAAAAATTTGTGTATAAAAAGCCACAATATACTATTTTGGGCACTACGCATTTGTTTTTGATGGTGTTTTTTGTGGTTTTACTGTAGAGGCGGCAGAGTACGTTTTTAACAGCTTATCGAGTTATCGTTTGTACTTTTGTTATCCTTTCAAATTTATTTGCATTTTGAATTATCCATTTGAACGTTTACACTAATGGGTAGTTTTGTTCCTAGACTTGAGATGTATTTTGATTATGTAAATAAATAAAAAATCCAAGTAGTCCTCTGCCAAAGTTGATCTTCTAAAAATAGCCAAGCACAAAAATGTTGGTGGCCCAACCCTATCTGCTCGTGCCAAAAAACATCTAGGGGAAGCACCGCACAGGGATACAAAAAGCACCCAGCAGTTTCTGTTTCATTCTATGATTGGAATTTGGAATTTGTTTTAGTAGGTGTTTGGAGTAAAAGGTGTTTTACAGTGAAACAAAACTTTATCTCTGCAAAAGTAAAAAAAAAAGAGAGAGAGAGAGGTGATGTCAGGAAAATAACCTGTCCTACATGTTTTCTAACAAATGTGGAAACACACACACACACACACACACACACACACAGGTATAAAAGCTGCATGCTGGAACAGATGATACAATCACTATAACAGACATTCAGCTGTGTGTCATCTCATCATTTTGTACATCTCTCACCTGTACATCAGCTCTCCTACCAAGAACAGGTAAGATCAGCAACATTTACTACTGATTATTTTAATAAGTGATCAGTAATACGTATCAGTTGTGTGGTACACCCAAATAGGGCACCACATTTGGAAATAATTTAGAGAGACTGTCATTTTATTTTTATTTTAAGAGCATCTAAATATATTTTGAGATTGTGGACGATCAATAATATTAACATTTGATATGTAGCCCTGTATAAATATTTAAGAATAAGCAGCGGAACCTTTGGCACTACGGTCGTCCCGTCCCAGGTAAACGATGAGGGTGCGCTTCCGGCCCCCCTTTAGTACTATCTGGAGAAAGACACGAGTGGTACTGTGTTCTGTCTTTCAAAGACTCTTTCTGTATTTTACAGGTCAGTAGTTGGCTAAAAATGCCATAAATAAGAGCCTTAAGCTCCGTGTTACTTCTGTGTTTCGCGGCGAGTAATACTGTGATGTTAGTGTGTCAGTTTGATACGTTTTTGTACAAGTTCAAGCTGCGGCCGGCGCCGGAGATCAAAGGCGAGCCGCATCGCGGTAGCGGTTTCGCGCCAGTCAAGTTTAACTTTGGGAAAGACTGTTAGCTCATATAAAATGTTTTATTTAATACAAGTACATTTTGCCCCGTGTGAATGTAAAAGTCTCCTGGTGTTAATTAATAGAGTTTGTCCTGTATATATATATTTGTCTATTGCCAGGTTTGTGGAGTAGTTTGTTATATTTGTCTATTGCCAAGTTTAAGTAATTTGTTAAAGAAAATAAGAGTACTATCTGGAGAATGACACGAGTGGTCCTGTGTTCTGTCTTTCAAAGACTCTTTCTGTATTTTACAGACCCAAGAGCAGACACGGAGGATCACGTCTTTTTTTCTTTAAAACTTATTTCTTTTTGTTATTGTGGCCACCTCCCCGGGACCCGTAACAGTTGCCCATTGAAATTTAAGCGGTTCAGTTTTTTCTTAATTATTTATTTCATTATTTGTTGTTTTCCCAGCTTTAAGACTGCATTTGTTGGAAAAATAATGGCTGCTGCTGGATCCAAAATACTACTCCTCATCTGTGTTTTGCTCTGTATAGTTTGCCTTGCAAGCTCAAAGAGTATTGGTGATAAAATGGTAATCTTTGATCTTGTGATTATTACTTAAACTTTTTCAGTGATTACACCTTTGTTTAAATTTACTAATGTAGTGGTTTGATTAAACCCCCCACAACACACAAACAGAACACAGAGACAGTCAGCTCGCACTCCTGGGGTTTGTTCCGCTGCATGCTGAGTTTACAGCCTTGAAGTTAAAGTGTTCATGCATTTTGCCCTTACTGTGACCCAGAGACTCAGATCAATATGTAGATGTGCTTGTTAGCCTCTTTGTCTGACACTTGGAGCGAGGTCTAGCTAATCTGCCCATTGTGATGTATGTCTTACAAATGCAAATACCTCCTGCCTGTTCGGTTATTGCTTTGATCATTCTAACTGTGGGGTGTGTCCCTTTGATGTATTGTTATGGTCAAGTATTTAAGGTGCAACTCTGTAACGCAATCTCTCTCTCTCACTCTGATCCTGCAACTGGTAGACACACACGTGTCTGCCTCTCTTCTTCTTCACTGAGAGCCTGAGGAATTCGGCTTCAGCCTGCTCACGCTATGGGCTGGAGCCGAGTTCCCGTGACGGCGGTATGATTAATAAAACCTGCTTAAAACCACAGCATAGCTGCTTATTTTTTCATGCCGCTGCACTGGTGACCCCTCAAACACGCACACGTTTTGTGCGAAAGCAACCTTCCGAGCTGGACAGCCGCACAGCTGCGTTGGTGACCCCTTGAAGACGCACACGCTTTGTGCGACGCAGCCTTCTGATTTGGACGGCCACGCTGGCGAACCGACGCTGAAAAAAACGAGTGGCCAGTGAACGCAACACCCGGACACGCACACGCTTTGTGCGAAGCAAACTTCTGGTCCGGACCGCGACTGGTGACCGCTTCACGCTTCACGGTGAGATCTGCACGCCTGAGATCTACACATCCACGCTGGACCGGCCGCTCTCACAGAGAGCGCACGCACCTCGTCCTCTCTCCACGACGGCAACCTCCAGGGCCGACGGAGAGCGCAGCGCGTGGAACTGAACGCACCTGCACGAGCCCGGGGCACAAAGATCGCCTATTGCCTCGCGCTGCTCCAACGCGTCTCCTCCCTCTCACCGCCCCAACGCAGCTGCATGAGCCTGAGGAACAAACGATCGTCTATTCCCCCCCGCCACTCCAACGCATCTGCACGGGCCTGAGGGACTAAAGATCGTCTATTTCCTCTCACCGCTCCAACGCACCATGGCCAATCTACAGCCACAGTTCAATCTGGATTTTATCGGCGCCGTCTGCGCCGATCTCCACCAAGTTTCTGCACCCTGACTCGCCACTCCAGCGGCCCACCCACGCACTGAACCCCCGCGCACGCATCGGGGAGTTACGAGGACGGCGCATCACGCACGGGACAAGTAACGGCTCCAGAGACCGCCATCGTCCTCCGCCGCTGCTCACAGGACCTTCAGGGCTGCTCGTTCACCTGAAGCAAGCACGCAGCTCACCACTGGATTTTTTTAACGGTCTCAGCCACGGCACAAAGGGATTTCAGCTGTTCCCGGGGGTTTTGGGGTTGCTTCTGCACCTAAAACCAACAAGCCAGTCCCTCTGCTTTGTTTACTTTTTTCTTACAGCCGCTCCTGCTTTTCTTCATGGCCACGAGAGGAGTCAGAGACTAATTTTTCTTCTTCTGATCTCTGCATGTTCAGACGGGACATCGCGGAGCAGCAAACACTTTTGGCGCGACTACCCCCCCCCCCCCCGCTCCGGCACAGAGCTTTTCCCTGCTCGCTGCCCAGACTGCAACATCGAGGTCACGGTCCCCTACCGTTTCCCTCTTGGGAGGGAGCAGTGTAGCGGTTTGATTAAACCCCCCACAACACACAAACAAAACACAGAGACAGTCAGCTCGCACTCCTGGGGTTTGTTCCGCTGCATGCTGAGTTTACAGCCTTGAAGTTAAAGTGTTCATGCATTTTGCCCTTACTGTGACCCAGAGACTCAGATCAATATGTAGATGTGCTTGTTAGCCTCTTTGTCTGACACTTGGAGCGAGGTCTAGCTAATCTGCCCATTGTGATGTATGTCTTACAAATGCAAATACCTCCTGCCTGTTCGGTTATTGCTTTGATCATTCTAACTGTGGGGTATGTCCCTTTGATGTATTGTTATGGTCAAGTATTTAAGGTGCAACTCTGTAACGCAATCTCTCTCTCTCTCACTCTGATCCTGCAACTGGTAGACACACACGTGTCTGCCTCTCTTCTTCTTCACTGAGAGCCTGAGGAATTCGGCTTCAGCCTGCTCACGCTATGGGCTGGAGCCGAGTTCCCGTGACGGCGGTATGATTAATAAAACCTGCTTAAAACCACAGCATAGCTGCTTATTTTTTCATGCCGCTGCACTAACACAATTTCAAGCCACAATGTCATATGGATTCACAGGTTTTAAAAAATCTACAAATTAATCAGACCACATTCTCAAAATGTGTTTTTGATGCTCATTCTAAATTTACAGAAAGAAATGAGATTGGCAGATGACATATATCAATAAAAATCGATAATACTGGATACCTGTAAATCTGTCAGCTAGAATTAGTGCTGTTGTTGTCTTTGTTGTTTTTCCAGCCTTATTCCTTTTCGTTTTTGTATTGTGCATACCACTGAAGAGAGAGAGAGAAACGCCATTTCAATTCTCCTGTATGTATAGTAGTATTGACAAATGAAATCTTTAAATCTTTTAATCTTATTGCCATCTGAGGGTGAAGGCATGATTCCTGTACGACCAACAGTGGATGTTTTAGCAGAAACCATCTTCTGTGTCAGGTTTATTGTAGAACAATACTGAACATAGTAATTTAGCTACTGCATTCTTTGGCCACACTGTTGAGTATCTCTTCATAACATAGGATGCTGTAACCAGCTTTCTTGCCAATTTCCTTATAGCAATACACTCCTTGCGACATCTCTGCTGAGCAATAATACAAACAGAAAACTCGAGGCAGAAACAGTGTTGAGGATGCTAGGTACCAATCTGGTATTATAACTTTTCTTTTATTTTACCTTACAGGTCACACTTGCTGATGACAGTCTAACTGTGGTTTGCACTGTAGTTGGATGGATTAGGAGGGCAACTGATGCTGCTGAAACTGTAATTGGATACGTTTTCAACTGATGGAAGAGATTCATGATGATGCTACAAACTTCAGGGAGAACTGGCTGAACAAATCCACGGCACAACAGAAAAGTCCAGACTTATAGTGGTATTTGTTGAGACCTTGAAAGAGAGGTGAAAAAGAGGATTAATCTATAGAAATCAAATTTAACAAACAATGGGAAATGAAGAAAAAACAACTGAGAAACCTCAAGGAGAAACATGCAGTGTTGTGACAGCATGGAAGTATTGTCAGATTTTATTTCCAGTTAAACTACTGCTCCTAGATTGTGTAAAACTTGGTTTGATCACGTAAAGCAGCTAAAGTAAAATGAAAATTTTCTGGATGCTCTCTTTTATCATGTAATATGGACATCAAACATTGATACAATTAATAGCACTTTTGTCTATTGAGTTAAATGTTGTCTGTAAATGTTAATGATTTCTGTGTTTGAAATAAATCTAATGATGGTTTTTTTTGTCTGCTTTGTGAAGGTCAGAAATTGATGATGGTGGCAGAGGCTGTCGCTGTCTGGCTGTTACATACATTAGCCTTGAGCCATTTATTTGCTTTTTACATTTAGAGCAACACTCTGTAAGCTTTTCACCTTGAAATAACATTTTCAAAATCATATTGATGGTACATATCGTGGTGGTGGTGGTGGGGGGTGGGGGTTGCGTGCCCCAGTGATCCCAGGAGCTATGTTGTCCGGGGCAATTTGCCTCTGATAGGGTCACCCAAGACAAACTGGTCCTGGGTGAAGGGCCAGACTAAGAACGATCCAACAGACTCTCATGATAAATTCTATATCAAGGATTCAGTGTAGCCCGCCCGGTATGGGGTTACTGGGGCCCCACCCTGAAGCCAGGCCTGGCGGAGGGGCTCGAAGGCTAGCATCTAGTGGCCGGGATTCCACCCATGGGACCCAGCTGTGCTCAGCCCGAAGGAGTTACATGGGTCCGCCCTCCAGTGGGCTCACCACCTTCAGGAGGGATCATGGGGGTCCGGTGCTATGCGGATTAGGTGGCGGTCAAAGGCGGAGACCTTGGCGGACTTATCCCAAGCTTTCTAAACTGGCTTTTGGTACGTGGAATGTCACCTCTCTGGTGGGGAAGGAGCCTGAGCTGGTGTACAAGGTCGAGAGATACCAGCTAGATATAGTCGGCCTCACCTCAACACACAGCTCCAGTTCCAGAACCAGTCTCCTGGAGAGGGGCTGGAGCTTGGCCTTTTCTGGAGTTGCCCCGGGCGAGAGGCAATGAGCAGGGGTGGGTATTCTTGTATCCCCCCACCTTGCTGCCTCTATATTGGAGTTTTCCCCGGTGGACGAAAGGGTTGCTTCCCTGCGCCTTCGGGTTGGGAAACGGGTCCTGACCATCATTTGTGCCTATGCACCAAATGATGTTTCAGAGTACCCACCCTTTTTGGAGTCTGTGACTGGGGTGCTGGAGGGTGCTCCTCTTGGAGACTCCGTTGTCCTACTAGGGGACTTCAATGTGTACGTGGGCAATGACAGTGAATCCTGGAGGGGGTGATTGGGAGGAACGGCCTGCCTGATCTGAACTCGAGTGGTGTTCAGTTATTGGACTTCTGTGCTAACCACAGTCTGTCCATAACGAACACCATGTTCAAGCATAAGGGTGTCCATATGTGCACCTGGCATCAGGACACCCTAGGTCGCAGGTCAATGATCGATTTTGTTATCGTGTCATCAGACCTGCGACCGCATGTCTTGGACACCCGAGTAAAGAGAGGTGCAGAGCTGTCAACTGATCACCACCTGGTGGTGAGTTTGATCCGATGGCAGGGGAGAAAGCCATTCAGACCTGGTAGACCCAAACGTATAGTGAGGGTGTGCTGGGAACGTCTGGCTGAGGCCCCTGTCCTGGAGGTCTTCAACTCCCACCTCCGGAAGAACTTCAGCCACATTCTGAGGGAGTCTGGAGACATGGAGTCTGAATGGGCCATGTTCTCCACCTCTGTTGTTGAAGCGGCGGCCCAGAGCTGCGGCCGCAAGGTGGTCGGTGCATCTCGTGGTGGCAACCCCCGAACCAAGTGGTGGACACCAGTGGTGAGGGGGGCCATTAAGCTGAAGAAGGAGTCCTATCAAGCTTGGTTGGCTTGTGGGACTCCCGAAGCAGCTGAGGTGTACCAGCAGGCCAAGCGGAGTGCAGCTCGGGTGGTTGCTGAAGCAAAAACCCGGGTATGGGAGGAGTTCGGTGAGGCCATGGAACAAGACTTTCGGTCAGCCTCGAAGAGATTCTGGTAAACTGTCCGGCGGCTCAGGAGGGGAAAGCAGCTTCCTGTCCACACTGTATGGTGCAGATGGGACACTGTTGACTTTGACTGGGGATATCGTCGGACGGTGAAAGGAATACTTTGAGGATCTCCTCAATCCCACTGATACGGCTTCCACAGAGGAAGCAGGGTTTGGGGATGAGGGGGATGACCCACCTATCACAGGGGCTGAGGTCGCCAAGGTGGTTAAAAACCTCCTTGGTGGCCGGGCCCCGGGGGTGGACGAGATTCGCCCTGAGTACCTCAAGGCCCTGGATGTTGTTGGGCTGTTATGGTTGACACGCCTCTGCAACATTGCGTGGAGGTCGGGGGCAGTGCCTTTAGCATGGCAAACCGGGGTGGTGGTTCCTCTCTTCAAAAAAGGGGACCGGAGGGTGTGCTCCAACTTTAGAGGGATGACACTCCTCAGCCTCCCTGGGAAGGTCTATGCCAAGGTACTGGAGAGGAGAGTCCAGCCGTTGGTCGAACCTCGGATTCAGGAGGAGGAATGTGGTTTTCATCCTGGCCGTGGCACATCGGACCAGCTGTTTACCCTCTCGAGAATTCTTGAGGGTTCGTGGGAGTTTGCCCAACCAGTTTACATGTGTTTTGTGGACTTGGAGAAGGCATTTGACCGCGTCCCTCATGGATTTTTGTGGGGGGTGCTTCGGGAGTATGGGGTATTGGGCTTGTTGTTACGAGCTATTCAGTCTCTGTACGACTGTTGTGAGAGTTTGGTTCGTATTGCCAACACTCGGTCGGATTCATTCCCAGTGAGAGTTGGACTCCGCCAGGGCTGCCCTTTGTCACCGATCTTGTTCATAATTTTTATGGACAGGATTTCTAGGCGCAGCCAGGGATTGGAAGGTGTCATGCATGGTGACCACAGGATCTCATCTCTGTTGTTTGCAGATGATGTTGTCCTGTTGGCTTCATCCAGCAATGACCTACAGCTCTTGCTGGGATGGTTTTCTGCTGAGTGTGAAGGGGCTGGGATGAGAATCAGCACCTCCAAGTCCGAGTCCATGGTCCTCAGCCGGAAAAAGGTGGATTGTCCTCTCTGGGTTGGGGACAGGCTCCTGCCCCAAGTGGAGGAGTTTAAGTATCTTGGGGTCTTGTTCACGAGTGAGGGGAAAATTGAGCGAGAGATCAACAGACGGATTAGAGCAGCATCTGCAGTGATGCGGACATTGTACCGGTCTGTTGTGGTGAAGAGGGAGCTGAGTTCTAAGGCAAAGCTGTCGATTTACCAGTCAATCTACGTTCCTACTCTCACCTATGGTCACAAGCTTTGGGTAATGAGCGAAAGAACGAGATCGCGGATACAAGCGGCTGAAATGAGCTTTCTTTGTAGGATTGCTGGACTCACCCTCAGAGATAGGGTGAGGAGCTCAGTCATCCAGGAGAGGCTCAGAGTAGAACTGCTGCTCCTCCACATTGAAAGGAGTCAGCTGAGGTGGTATGGACATCTGATTAGGATGCCTCCTGGACGCCTCCCACTTGAGGTGTTTCAGGCACGTCCCACTGGGAGGAGACCCCGGGGCAGACCCAGGACTCAGTGGAGAGACTATGTCTCCCAGCTGGTCTGGGAACGCCTTGGTATCCTCTCTGAAGAGCTGGAGCAGGTGGTGGGGGAGAGGGAAGTCTGGGCTTCTCTGCTTGAACTGCTGCCTCCGCGACCCGGACCTCCGGAAAAGCGGTAGAAGATGGATGGATGGATGGATATTGATGGCACATAAAGCTTTGACTAGATAAGATAAGATAAGATAAGATAAGCCTTTATTAGTCCCACAACGGGGAAATTCCAGGATTGCAACAGCACAGGGATAGCAACACTCAGAGCAACAATCAGAAGGCAAGAAAAAAAACAAGCAAGCAAGAGCAGCTAATATACATATATACATATTACTATAAAATATATATATACACACACACACACAGACACACAGTGCAGAGCATTGTAGCTGGATGGAATAAATATATGAATATATGAACACACAGTGCAGAGCATTGTAGCTAGATGGAATAAATATGTAAATATATAAACACCCACAGTACGGAGCATTGCAGCTAGGTGGAATAAATATGCAAGTATATAAACACACACAGTGCGGAGCAATGTAGCTAGATGGAATAATATGTAGATATATAAAAACACAGTGCGGAGCATTGTAGCTAGATGGAATAAATATATAGATATATAAATATAAACACACCCAGTGCTGAGCATTGTAGCTAGATGGAATAAATATGTAAATATATAAACACACACAGTGCAGAGCATTGTTGCTAGGTGGGATGAAACAGCATAACCGTCTATTTAGTTATCCTACATGGTATGATTATGTGCCCATACATATTCTCACCCTCCATAGCAACCGGTATGTATGTTGAATGAATGTGACTTCCACCGTAGCCTGGGTTGGTCTACATCAACAGCAGCACTATGCAACTGTGCTGTTAGGAACACGATAGTGTCATGAACTGAGAGCTGGACATTTCCGCCAGGCTCGGTCTCATGGCTTTTTCCTTATGTAACAATATGTGTGATTAATAATTATGATCAGGTATAAAATTATTTAATTTGTATTAATGTATCGGGACCTGAGATGAACTCTGGATCCATACACACAGAAAAGGTTAAGAAACACTCGTAGGGGCACCAGCTCCCCCTTAAGGAGCACTTTAATCCTTAATTTCACTTTATACCTGTTTAATCACTCAATAAATTGATTAATAATCGATCTCAAAATTTTTGTGAATTCGGTACTGGGGACTTTGAAAACAGACTCAGAATGAAATAAATTCCCAACAACTTCTCTCATTTTCACATATTTATTAAATGAAATGATGATTAAAAGACATTGCAGTGATTTCATTAACCATGAAATTAAACTTGTAAATGATAGATTAACAATGTGAACGTTTGCAGAACCAGGGTGAAACTGTAAACTGAATTTAGAACAGTTTGAGTTAACAGATTATGGAAAACAACGCAAATTTATGGGGAACATTAAACTAATTATATGGAAAATTCTGGATTACTCTTAAGAAAATGAAAACGGAATTTTAAGGAAAAGAAGAGTTACAGTATGTTAAGTGTTCTTTAATTTTGTATCTGATCAGATATTAAATTATACTCAAATCTCAGATGTTTCATTCAGCAGATGGATAAAGAGTGTCGCTTACGTGATCCAGATTGGTGAAGAGTTCTTTCTGCGTTGTCCTGTAGTTCTTAGATGGCTCCAAAAGTCGGAATATTTGACCAGCAAATATTTTTTGATGCAGGATGAGATTGGTATGTTTGACCACAAGGGCTGTGGTCCAGTTAAGATGTCTCCTTTCCGTGACGTGTGGATTTCTTCAGCTGCGCATGGTCGTAGATCAACGACTTCTCATGAGAGAATTTGAGAGTAATTACCAAAAATCTGATCAAATAGCAAAATTAAAAAGAATTTTCGGACTTGTGGAGATGAAATTAGCTTCTAGTGTGTAAGTTGGTCAGTGAAATTAAAAATAAAGTCAAGATTAAAAATGATGAGTCTAAAGAAAGTTTAACAGGAAAATGTTTTAAAAATAAACATTTAGAAATGGAGTTTGACTCCAAGTTTAGAATTTGAGCTCAAGAAAGGGAAGGATTAATTCCTAGATGTTTAAAGAAAGACAAGAAAGACGTGGGAGAGTTGTCCTTTGTTCTCCAGTGGTGAAGAGCAGTCATTTGGTGTGAAGAGAAGACAAAGGGCAAAAGAGCAGAGCCGAAAGAGACAAAGACAAAAAAAAAAAAAAGAAGCGAGGGGTCTCCCTCCTTTTATCTGTGGAAAACTTTTGCGGGCCTCTGTGATTGACAGGTGCCCCCAGCCAACAGACTTCCTTCGTGGGCGGGTTTTAAGAACTTTAGTCCAATCAACAAACAGGCTTTGGTCTGCGAGGAACCATTGGAATGGAGGAGCTGGAGCCCAGTAAATGCTGGGTGACATTTGATACCGGTCCCCATGGAAAAACACACAATTTTATTACACTGGGAATTCCTTAACCTACTTATGTATAAAGTCTAAGCTAGCCTTAGTGATTCATGCAACTTATAGCTAGTGCTTTTAAATTAATATGCAAAACTAAACATTCATTTAAACATTTTAGCATGTACATATTTAAAATCAAGGATTAATATATTTCAAACCATTATTGTCCACACCAAACATCAAGAGTCCATTTGCTTTTCCATGGTGTCCTGAAAAAGAGGAAGCTGTTGTGAAGTGAGTCTTAACAAAGATGTGATTAAAAGGCTCACTGGTTAAATCCAGCATGTCCCAGAGTTGCCAGTAGAGGGGAATGTTGAGCTGTGGATATTTTGTAGTGACTATAGGCCGTTCCATAAAAGTCTGTTCTTTGTCTCCAAGTTTTATGGGCCAATAAAATGTTCAGGAGGAATTCCTGAGAATGGTTTAACAAGGGAATATGAGTTCATCTGTGGTCCTGGGATGAAAGAGCAGTTCTTGACTGTCCTTGTCCTGGGTAAAACAATGTCTTTAAGCTGAAGAATAATTTTATTGATGAGCCAAAGTGAGATGATACTACACTTATATTTACATATTTGTTGTATTTTATACTTTTTGGGTTTCTGTATTCATGTACTGTTTTCCATTTTCCTGTTTGTGTTCTAGTTTTGTTACACTTTTATTTTGTATTAAAATACAAAATAATAATACAATAATATTATAATAATAATAATACAATACACTTTATTTTATATATAAATGACATATGCCAAGTATCAAAAATTCTGAAATTTATTTTGTTTGCGGATGACACAAATATCCTCTGCACTGGTGAGAATTTGCAGCAGGTTTTAGAAGTGGTCACAACTGAAATGAAAAAATTAACGCAGTGGTTCAACAAAAATAAATTATCTCTAAATCTAAAAAAAACAAAGATTATGTTGTTTGGAAATTATAAAATAAATCATGAAATAATGGTAACGATAGATGATACCAGAATAGAAACAGTACAGGAAAATAAGTTCCTGGGGGTGACGCTTGACAATAAAATCTGCTGGAAACCTCACATCAGTCACATCCGGGCCAAATTAGCAAAATGTATAGGCATACTGGGGAAGACAAGACACTTCTTGGACTATAACTCATTGGTCTTATTGTACAATTCACTGTTTTTACCTTATCTTAACTACTGTGTAGAAGTCTGGGGAAACACCTACAAAACCAACCTACAGTCAATATGCACATTACAAAAAAGAGCTATAAGGATAATAAACAATGCAGGATATAGAGACCATACCAATTCGTTGTTCTTAAAGTCACATGTCATAAAGTTCATCGATTTAGTTAAATTTAAGACAGCACAAGTAATGTACAGGACAATTAATAATCAACTACCAACAAATATACAAAAAATATTTAAAAAAAGAGACAATGATCATAATTTGAGGGGACACTTAAACTTTACAAAACCCAAGATACGTACTACCAAGAAAAGTATGTGCATATCTGTCTGTGGGGTGGATTTGTGGAACAGTCTAGAGCCGGAACTGAAACTATGTACAAACAGAAATCATTTCAAAAAGAGGTATAAGCTTCATTTGCTGAAAGGGTATATGTTAGAAGGGTAGTAGTTATATGTACGATTCATTATGTTCACTCTGGGATATTATGGGACACTATGGAATGGTGGGTAGGACAGCACTGTGTATATCTGTGTTGTTTGAAGCTGGTTTTGTTGTATGGACATCATTGTATGTTAGAATGGATGGGTGTTAATGTTGATTTGTAAAAAATACAGTAAATTGGTTACTTGGGGTCTTAAAGGTGGTAATTTGTATAAAATTCACATGGGTGTATCTATGGAAAAGAGGAGATGGAATTAATAAGTGTTCACTTCTTCCTTCTCCCTTTCGAACAGTGTATAATGTTACTTTATTGCATTTGCCATTTGCTTGTATTTGTTATATTTTTGTGTTCGAAATAAACTATCTATCTATCTATCTATCTATCTATTAGTTTATATTTATATTTTAGTCTGCTTGTGGTGATATTTTATTCTTTATATCTTCACTGTTGTTCTTTTGCTGGTTGACAGCTGTCGGTGGCATGGTGCTCCGTGTGGGCATTGCCCTGTCAGCTGTCAGCTTTGGTCCACTCCTCTCTCACTGCCCCCAGCTGGTCCCAATTATGTTTTATTGCTTTCTCCTGCCCACTCAGATAGCCCGCATCTGTCATTGATTATGTAAATGGTTTTTGATCCTATTTAAGGGCTGTGTTTTCATTTTCCCCATCGCTGCAGTCTTGTTTGTATTCTCCTCGTCTCCACCAGAGCCCTGCCCTGCTCTGGTGTGCTATATACTTACTTACTAACTTACTTACTTACATACTTATTTTTATTGAAATAAGTTATTCTTAAATTTAAAAAAAGTAGTTTGTTGTATATATAGCAGGAAATATAAGTATTGAACATGTCAACATTTTTCTCATTAAACATATTTCTGATGGAGCCATTGACCTGACATTTTTATCAGATATCAGTAACAACCCAAGTAATCCATATGTATAAAGAAATCAAGTCAACTGTGTTCACAAAACAAGTTATATTTAACTAGTGCATTGCCTTTAGAATGCAAGTATTCCTGTCTGAAACAGGTATCCCAATCAAGCTTTACAGACCCAAATGAAGGCTGTGTTTGAAAGTAGAATACAAAGAGGTGTAGCCTGTATGTAGGCAATCACATATTAGACTCTGACAAATATAAAAGGGAGTAAATGGCACTAAGATTTATTTGATTGTGTGAATATTAATTACAGAATACCTAAATACTGAAAATGAATGGGACATCTAATATTAGCAACTGTTTCAGATCCCTTGTTTATTTCTTTGTCAGATCACTTATTTGTGTGATCTTTTATCACTTGTATTCAAGATAATAGTGTATCTTGCACTTTGGGGAATGGGAGTTGTTCAGTCATAATTATTTTAGTTTATATCTCTTCAGTGATGGAGTTCAGTGTAATATTGAATTTCTTCTGTGTATCGTCAATAAACTCATGCAGTACTATAACAGGACATGTTTACAAATATCTGAGACCCACTGTAGTACATCATTTTGTATTTTAGCAATATTTTGTTATTAAAAGTTTTTTTTAAAACTTTAATCTTAAGATTGAGGTGGTGCTTATATTGTCATGCTGGGGTGATACTGAAGCCAAATAATGTTGTGAACCTTGAGAGTGTGACTGGCAAAGACAATGTGAGCTGTCATGAACGCACACAGTGGTGGCGCAGTGGTTAACACTGTGGCAGCACAGTTTTACCCTCGGCCGGGGGATCGCGGGGACCATGAGATCGTGGGTTCGATCCCTGCCCCCGGCCAACAGTGATCTGTGTGGAGTTTGCATGTTCTCTCCGGTTTTTGCGTGGGTTTACTCCGGGATTTCTCCGGTTTCCTCCCACATGCCAAAAACATGCAGGTTAGGGAGTTAAGGGGCGCTTGCGCACGAAGCGACCGGCAACTGGTGGTTTGTCACCAGACTGCAAAACAAATCTACCTACGGGTACAAAATAAGTAATAAAAATTAAAAAAAAAAATTAAAAAAATGAATTGCCCCTCGGGGCAGAGAGGAAGACCCAGATGCTGGAGTGCTAGTTTGTGATGTTTATTAACAGAAAAAACCCATAACAAGATCAAATGGTGTTTAACACAGAAGTCCAAACTTAAAACAAGCGAACTTAAGAGTTTGAGGGAAAAGAGTTCACCAGAACCGGAAACGGGTTCTGGTGAAGAAGAGTAACTTATAAGACTCGGGCAACAAGGAAGCAAAATAACAGTCTTTATATAGAGCGGGAAACAAATAAAACAAATGATGGCAGGTGTGGAAACCATGAGCGGGCAGGAGGAAACAATGATTATAAACTCGAATCAGCTGGGAGCAATAAGAGGGAGAAGACGGGACTGACAGCTGACAGGAGTACCTTCCACAACAGAGCAAAAACCCAAAAGTGCCACTGACAGCTGCAGCCCTGGGAAAAGAGAAAATACAAGAGAATAAAAATATAATGAAATAAATAAAGACAAGAAAACCCAAACATATAAGTGACAACACAACAATGAATGCAAACGGGAAAATAAATCATACTAAGAAACAATACAGGATATGTGAAAATTAGCCAAAGGTAAAATAACAGGAATGAGAACTCAAAAATACAATCCAATACAAATATAGGAAAATGACAAAGACACAGAGCACGGCAGAATTCCCCCATGCTCAGATCGTGACAGTGAGCACCACCGCTCTATTGTAAGCATTTTTTTTTTTTATTGATGCAACAAGATTATTTATTTATTTTTTATTATTATTCCACCAAAATGATTGCATTGTTGAGCCTCTAAACGTCAACCAAAACAATTTTTTTCCACACACACCTCAGACCCGGTGAAAAACTTTATAAACCGGAAAAAAATATGTGTCCTATGCTGAAAATTTATCTTTACTTTTGCAGTCTGTACAATCAGCTGTCCAGTGCTGTTCTGATAGATATGCCAAATTGTCAGAACTCCAGAGGAGGAGGATCTAATCAGCTGATCTCTTGAACCACAGACCTCAGCTGTTTTCTATGATAAATTAGCCTCAGGACAAAAGCACACTCCATGCATAATCTTTTTTTCACTTTATTGAAAATAACTTTTTTTTAATCACCATTAGTTAGCGTGCCTTCAAGCCAGGTTGTGCCTGATCGTTGTTTTTCCTGGCATGTTCTGTGTTAATTTGTCAGACCCAGGTCCCGCTGACGCTCTGCCCAGTCTGCTCATGCACCTCATGTTCTCCACATATGGCGAATTATCCTTTAGACCTATGCAATCATGGCAACTTTATAGTATAATATTTTTAAAGAATTACATCTTCAATATTATCTTTTTCTAGTAAAATTTGTCATTTTTCCCATCCTTGTTTTGTCCAGGGAACACTGTGGTGTCATAATGCCGTACCGATTATCCAGTCAGCACGGAGTCAATCCGAAACCCCGCCCACACTTGTTAAAGCCAGGACATGAAGAGACACAGAGCAGTGACAGAGCAGTGGCTAAGCTTTTATTGATAAAAATTACATATTTTGACTGAGTGACCCCATATTTGGGGATGCACACCCTCGTGACCTCAGTAAAGCATGTTTAAAATGTTAGGCCAGTCTGACAAACAGTTCAAGAGATATGCATGGGAAAAAAGTGAAATGACACAGGGAATAAGTATTGAACACACCTGGTGAAATTCATTTAATGTTTCGTAGAAAAGCCTTTGTTGGTAATAACAGCTTCCAGATGCCTCCTGTATGGAGAAACTAGGCGCAGGCATTGCTCAGGAGTGATTTTAGCCCATTCTTCCACACAAGCTCTTCTAATCTTGAAGGTTCCGTGGGTGTCTTCTATGAACTCTGATCTTCAGTTCGTTCCACAGATTTTCAATTGGATTCAGGTCAGGTGACTGACTGGGTCATTCTAGCAGCTTTATTTTCTTTCACTGGAGCCAGTTGAGAGTTTCCTTGGCTGTGTGTTTGGGATCATTGCCTTGCTGAAATGTCCGCCCTTGTGTCATCTTCAGCATCTTGCCAGATGGCAGCAGATTTTTATCAAGGATGTCTCTGTCCATTTGTCCATTCATCTTTCCTTCAATTATATGAAGTCTGCCTGTACCATGTGCTGAAAAACACCCCCACACCATGATGGGATGTGCAGTGCCATTTCTCCTCCAAACATGCTGTGTGTTGTGGCATCCAAAAAGTTCAATTTTGGTCTCATCTGACCAGATTATATTCTCCTAGTATTTCACTGGCTTGCCCAAATGTTGTGCAGCAAACAAACGAGCTTCAACACGCTTTTTCTTCAGCAATGGAGTCTTGTGAGGTGAGCGGGCATAGAGCCCATGTCGGTTGAGTGTATTACTTATCATTTTCTTGGAAACAGCAGTACCTGCTAACTCCAGTTTTGTTTTTTTTTTAAACTCTCCGCGAGTGGTCTTTGGCTCTTGGATAACTCTTCTGATAATTCTTTTGACTCCTCTGTAAGGAATCTTGTGAGGAGCTCCTGGCCGTGGTCAATTTATGGTAAAATGATGTTCTTTCCAGTTCTGAATGATGACTCCTACAATGCTCACTGGAACATTCAGCAGTTTAGAAATTTGCCTGTATCCAATGCCATCATTATGTTTTGCAACAGTAAGGTTGTGAAAGTCTAGAGAGAGCTCTTTGCTTCCACCCATCATGAGTTCTTTGTCTTGTGACAATCTGATATTCACAGACCTTTTTAAAGGCTATCAGTCAGGACTTAACCAGCTGAAGTTAATTTGCACTGATGGTGGATGGGATGGCTTCCTAAATTCTAATGGCTTTCAGCTGGTTTCTTGGCCTTCTATGCCTTTTTGCAACTCTTTTTCTTCATGTGTTCAATACTTATTCCCTGTGTCATTCCAGTTTATTAAATATAACTTGTTTTGTGAACACAGTTGCCTTGATTTCTTTGTATGTATGGATTACTTGGGTTTTTACTGATATCTGCTAAAAATCTCAGGTCAACGGCTCCTTCAGAAATCTGTTTAATGAAAAAAATGTTGGCGCTGTGGGGACACAGTGTTTGGGGTTTTTCCTCACAACCAGAAAGCAGGGTGGAGAGGAGAATAATAGACTGAAGGAGGAAGCAGCACCGGGAGGTATCAAACAGGACAGTTAGTTCTAAACACCCCCTGGGAAGAGCAAGACTAACCTGGAGCCAACCAGACAAAGATGTGCCTTTCACCCCCTGCCGCGCCAAGCTGGCACCTTCACGCACAGAGGGTGAATGTATTGTAACAAGGCATGCTCTGTGATGTGTGTTTCAGGTTATGGCATGATAATATGCCACACATTCTCTTTGTTCATACAACAAGGTGTTACGACACGGTGGTGGCATTAGCCATCACTTTTGGAGTGGTCTGCTGGGGCAGTGGCATTACAGCAGCCGATAGGAAGAGACTGAACAACCTGATCAAGAAAGCTAGCTCTGTCCTGGGGCAGCGCCTTGACCCAGTGGAGGAGATAAGAGAGAGAAGGATGGTGGCTAAACTGTCACCTCTGCTGGAGTCCGAGTTTCACCCTATGCAGGACATACTGAACGCACTGAGGAGCTCATTTAGCAGCAGACTACATCATCCTAGGTGCGCAACCGAGAGGTTTCGCAGGTCCTTCCTACCTACGGCTGTCAGACTGTATAACCTAAGCAAGGCTGCTCGCAGAGATAGCAAAAAAACGTGATGACCTAATAGTATTGAATGCAAAAGACGCAACAGACTTACACAATGGTCCCCTCCGGTATACAACTAGGACAATATCGGTCGCTACGGAGGGTGACAATATGTATGAGTACATATTCATACTATGTAGGATAACTAAGTAGACGGTTATGCTGTCTGTTCCATCTAGCTACAATGCTCCACACTGTGTGTATATATATTTATATGTACATATGTATATTCGCTGCTCTTGTTTTTCTTGTCTTCTTGATTGTTGCTATCCCTGTGCTGTTGCAATCCTGAAATTTCCCCATAGTGGGACTAATAAAGGCTTGTCTTATCTTATCTTATCTTATCTTATCTTATCTTATCTTATCTTATGGGCAGAACCCTCGGTCTTTATGGATAGTAACAAACGTATAAAAAGAGGAATGTACAAAGACTGAGGGGCTTCCAACCTCAGCTATGGTGCAGAAGGCTTTATGTTGTTTGCTGTGTAGGAAAACATGAATTTAATAAATATGATCAGGTATAAAATTTATTTAATTTATATTGATGTATTGGAATCTGAGATCGAATCTAGTTTCATATACACCATAAAAGTCAATAACACCCGTAGGGGCACCAGCTTCTATCTTTAAGAAGCAATTTTGTTTTTAATTTCACTTTATACCTGTTTAATCACTCAATAATTTAATTACTAATCAGTCTCAAAAATTTTCCGTGAATTCGATACTGGGGCTTGAAACAGACTCAGAATGAAATAAATTCTCAACAACTTCTCTCATTTTCACATATTTATTAAATGAAATGATTAACAGACATTGTAGTAATTTCATTAATCATAAAATCAATCTTGTAAATGATAGATTAACAATGTCAATATTTTCAGAACCAGGGTTAAACTGAGAAACGAATTTCGATCAGTTTGAGTTAACAGATTATGGAAACAACGTAAATTTATGGAGAAAGTTTACTAACTATGAAAAGTTCTGGATTAATCTTAAGAAAATAAAAACAGAATTTTAATAAAAAGAGGGGTTATGTTAATGGCTTCTTAATTTGCATCCGATTAGATCTCAAATTATTATCGAACCTCAGAAGTTTAATTCAGCAGATGAATTAAAATTTGCAGCTCACGTGATTCCTCGGTGATCTGGTCAACATTCTTTCGTCGTTCCCATGAAGTTTTTGATGTGTTGTTCAGGGCCAAAACCCAGAATATTTGTCCAGCAAATATTCTCTTGATGATGGATGAGATGGATAGACAGATGGATGGATGGATGAGATCGTATGTTTGATCCCAATGGTTGAAATTCAGCAGAAGCACGCTGATTTCATCAGCTGCGTGATCGTGGGGAGCTGCGTCTTCTCAGAGGCCGTCGACAGTAATTAAATACAGTGGGGCAAAAAAGTATTTAGTCAGCCACTAATTGTGCAAGTTCTCCCACTTAAAAGATGAGAGAGGTCTCCAATTTTCATCATAGGTATACCTCAACTAAGAGACAAAATGAGGAAAAAAAAAATCCAGAGAACACATTCTGATTTTTTAAAAATTTATTTGCAAATTATGGTGGAAGATAAGTATTTGGTCAATAACAAAAATTCATCTCAGTACTTTGTTATATACCCTTTGTTGGCAATGACAGAGGTCAAACGTTTTCTGGAAGTCTTCACAAGGTTTTCATACACTGTTGCTGGTATTTTGGCCCATTCCTCCATGCAGATCTCCTCTAGAACAGTGATGTTTTGGGGCTGTCGCTGGGCAACACGGACTTTCAACTCCCTCCAAAGATTTTCTATGGGGTTGAGATCTGGAGACTGGCTAGGCCACTCCAGGACCTTGAAATACTTCTTACGAAGCCACTCCTTCGTTGCCCAGGCGGTGTGTTTGGGATCATTGTCATGCTGAAAGACCCAGCCACGTTTCATCTTCAATGCCCTTGCTGGTGGAAGGAGGTTTTCACTCAAAATCTCACAATACATGGCCCCATCATTCTTTCCTTTACACGGATCAGTCGTCCTGGTCCCTTTGCAGAAAAACAGCCCTAAAGCATGATGTTTCCACCCCCATGCTTCACAGTAGGTATGGTGTTCCTTGGATGCAACTCGGCATTCTTTCTCCTCCAAACACGACAAGTTGAGTTTTTACCAAAAAGTTCTATTTTGGTTTCATCTGACCATATGACATTCTCCCAATCCTCTTCTGGATCATCCAAATGCTCTCTAGCAAACTTCAGACGGGCCTGGACATGTACTGGCTTAAGCGGGGGACACATCTGGCACTACAGGATTTGAGTCCCTGGCGGCGTAGTGTGTTATTGATGGTAGCCTTTGTTACTTTGGTCCCAGCTCTCTGCAGGTCATTCACTAGGTCCCCCTGTGTGGTTCTGGGATTTTTGCTCACCGTTCTTGTGATCATTTTGACCCCACGGGGTGAGCTCTTGCGTGGAGCTCCAGATCGAGGGAGATTATCAGTGGTCTTGTATGTCTTCCATTTTCTAATAATTGCTCCCACAGTTGATTTCTTCACACCAAGCTGCTTACCTATTGCAGATTCAGTCTTCCCAGCCTGGTGCAGGTCTACAATTTTGTTTCTGGTGTCCTTTGACAGCTCTTTGGTCTTGGCCATAGTGGAGTTTGGAGTCTGACTGTTTGAGGTTGTGGACAGGTGTCTTTTACACTGATAACGAGTTCAAACAGGTGCCATTAATACAGGTAACGAGTGGAGGACAGAGGAGCCTTTTAAAGAAGAAGTTACAGGTCTGTGAGAGCCAGAAATCTTGCTTGTTTGTAGGTGACCAAATACTTATTTTCCACCATAATTTGCAAATAAATTCTTTAAAAATCAAACAATGTGATTTTCTGGATTTTTTTTTTCTCATTTTGTCTCTCATAGTTGAGGTATACCTGTGATGAAAATTGGAGACCTCTCTCATCTTTTAAGTGGGAGAACTTGCACAATTGGTGGTTGACTAAATACTTTTTTGCCCCACTGTATATCTAATCTGATCTCAAATTAAAAGAGTTTCGGACTTTAGATAAAATATAGCTTCTGGTCTGGGATTGGTCAATAAAAAAATTATAAAAATAAAGTCAAGATTAAAGCTTACATTAAAATTAAAAACGGTGGTTTTACAGAAAGTTTAACAAAGAAAAAGTGATAAATAAATGTCTAATATTGGAGTTTAACTCCTATTAGAATGAGCTCGAAAGAAAGGAATTCCTAGGCATTTAAGAGAAAAGGGAAAAAAAACATTAAAATACATAGTTACATAAACAAATTACGAGTTATTTGCTCTGGGATCGTCAAAAGAAACATGTGGGAGAAGACCCTTTGTTCAGGCAGTCTTTTGTTCTTCTGAAAAGTTCTCTCTCTGCAGTGCAGACAATGGATGAAGTCGAAGAGAAAGGGATCCGAAAAAAGAGAGGCAAAGAGGGAAAGAGAAGAGGCGAGTGCGTCGCATCCTTTTATAATCTCAGACGAGCTTTCGCGGGCTTCCGGGTTGACAGGAACCCCAGCAAATAAGCTTCCTTCACGGGTGGGTGTCAGGATCTGGTGCAAGGCTGCACGGTGGCGCAGTGGTTTAGCACTGTGGCAGCACAGTTTTACCCTTGGCCGGGGGATCGCGGGGATCATGAGGTCGTGGGTTCGATCCCAGCCCCCGACCAACAGTGAGCTGTGTGGAGTTTGCATGTTCTCCCCGTGTTGCGTGGGTTTACTCCGGGATTTCTCCGGTTTCCTCCCGCATACCAAAACCATGTAGGTTTAGGGCGCTTGCGCACGCAGCGACCAGCAGCCGGTGGCTTGTCACCAGACTGCAAACCAAATCTACCTACGGGTACAAATAAGTAACAAAAAAAAAAAAAAAAAAAGGCAGGAGGCAAGGAGGCAAAATCTTCAATTTTCCATTTTTCAGATTTTTATTTCCATAACTTACATGTAAATAAATCCCACGAAACATCTGACACGACTCTTCTTCAAGAATGAACCATTCGCCATCAACCAAGATGAATACAAGGAATACAAATACCAATGAAATGAATTGAATCCTATCCATTATCATTAACCACACCTGTTATATACTACTCGAGATAAGATAAGATAAGATAAGATAAGCCTTTATTAGTCCCACAACGGGGAAATTCCAGGATTGCAACAGCACAGGGATAGCAACACTCAGAGCAACAATCAGAGGGCAAGAAAAAACAAGCAAGCAAGAGCAGCTAATATACATATGTACATATTACTATAAAATATATATATACACACACAGACACACAGTGCAGAGCATTGTAGCTGGATGGAATAAATATATGAATATATGAACACACAGTGCAGAGCATTGTAGCTAGATGGAATAAATATGTAAATATATAAACACCCACAGTATGGAGCATTGCAGCTAGGTGGAATAAATATGCAAGTATATAAACACACACAGTGCGGAGCAATGTAGCTAGATGGAATAATATGTAGATATATAAAAACACAGTGCGGAGCATTGTAGCTAGATGGAATAAATATATAGATATATAAATATAAACACACCCAGTGCAGAGCATTGTAGCTAGATGGAATAAATATGTAAATATATAAACACACACAGTGCAGAGCATTGTTGCTAGGTGGGATGAAACAGCATAACCGTCTATTTAGTTATCCTACATGGTATGATTATGTGCCCATACATATTCTCACCCTCCATAGCGACCGGTATGTTCCTAGTTGTATGCCGGAGAGGACCATTGTGTAAGTCTATTGCATCTTTTGCATTCAAAAAAAAAAAAAAAAAAAAAAAAAAAAAAAAAAAAAAAACTATTAGTTTGTTACGTCTTTTTGCTATCTCTGCGAGCAGCCCTGCTTAGGTTGTACAGTCTGACAGCCGTTGGTAGGAAGGACCTACGAAACCTCTCGGTTGTGCACCTGGGATGATGTAGTCTGCTGCTAAATGAGCTCCTCAGTGCATCCAGTATGTCCTGCATAGGGTGGAACTCGGACTCCAGCAGAGATGACAGTTTAGCCACCGTCCTTCTCTCTCCTATCTCCTCCATCGGATCAAGGCGCTGCCCCAGGACAGAGCTAGCTTTCTTAATCAGTTTGTTCAGTCTCTTCCTATCGGCTGCAGTAATGCCACTGCCCCAGCAGACCACTCCAAAAGTGATGGCTGATGCCACCACCGTGTCATAGAATGACTTCAGCAGCGCCCCTTGTACACCAAAAGACCTGAGTCTCCTCAGCAGGAACAGCCTGCGCTGTCCCTTCTTGTAGAGTGCGTCAGTATTGTGTGACCAGTCTAGTTTATTGTTCAGATGAATACCCAGGTACTTGTAGGATGTCACCATCTCGATGTCTGTTCCCTGTATATTTACTGGTGCTGTGAGGGGCTGCCCATGCCTGCGGCAGTCCACCACCAGCTCCTTAGTTTTCCTCGCGTTGATCTGGAGGCAGTTCCGATGGCACCAGTCCACAAAGTCCTGGATAAGCCCTCTGTACTCAGCTTCATCTCCGCTGGAGATGAGACCAACGATCGCAGAGTCATCAGAGAACTTCTGTAGATGGCAATGTGTTGTGTTGTGTGAGAAGTCCGCAGTATAAAGAGTGAACAAGAAGGGAGCCAGCACCGTTCCCTGGGGGGCCCCCGTGCTACTGATGATCGTGTCGGAAACACAGTCCCGGGTTCTCACAAACTGAGGCCGGTTCGTGAGGTAGTCCAGGATCCATGATGACAGGTGCTGGTCCACCCCTGCGCGCAGCAGCTTGTCCTTCAGGATCATCGGTTGGATGGTGTTGAAAGCACTGGAGAAGTCAAAGAACATGATCCTCACCATATTCCCGGGCTTCTCCAGGTGGGACAGAGAACGGTGAAGGAGGAAGATCACCGCATCCTCCACCCCAATGCCATGCTGGTAGGCGAACTGGAGTGGATCCATCGCTGGTTCCACCAGGGGGCGGAGATGAGCAAGGAGCAGTCTGCTAATTAGCCCCTACCATAACCCCAGGTAAAACAATAAACGTTTCCATTCTTTACACATACCCACTAATCTCTAAAATACATAAATACTTCCCCAACTATATACAATATAAATATAAATAACATATAATAAATAACAATATAAATAATTCAATAAATAGTTCAAACCCCTATTTACAAAAACTAAACCACCCCTCTATCTTACCATACATGCTTCCTTCCTGCTGGTGTCCTATAAAAGGCCCTCAACCCCTAACAGAGTCTTTTGCTCGGACACCCACAGGAAGCATGTTGGCAAAGGTATGTGAAATAAATCATAATCAATTATTTTACCAAATTACTTAACCATAACAATTATCTCCCAAGGGCATTCAAATTAGACAAAAACAGATCCCAAAATAATGTGTGCACTTTACCAACAATCATAATAACATTTACCATATTACAAATACAACACAATCACACATACAATAAGTCATACAGTGGTGACACTCCATCGTCACATTTCCTCCCCCTTTCCTGAGAGTACAGTACTCTACGAGTCATGTACTCTTGAGAGGCTATCAGCTACAAGGTTGATCTTTCCTGCCACATACCAAACAGTAAAATTATAAGGTTGAAGGGACACATACCACCCTGTGAGACGACTGTTTACGTCCTTCATCCTGTCCAACCACTGTAGGGCCCGATGATCTGTCTCCAATACAAAATGACGCCCTAGTAAATAGTATTTGAGAGACCCTATTGCCCATTTCATGGCAAGCCATTCCTTTTCTACCGTAGAATATCTTGTCTCCCGGTCCAACAACTTACGGCTCAAGAACAGTACTGGGTGTCTCTCTCCCCTCTCTTCCTGGAGAAGTACTGCTCCAATGCCAGTCCCCGAAGCATCTGTCTGTAAAATGTACGGGCGAGCAAAGTCTGGACTGTAGAGAACCTTCTCCCCAGAAATAGCCCTCTTCAGATCCTCAAATGCTCTGTCACACTCCTCTGTCCATTTTACCTTATTTGGTGCTGAAGCCTTAGTGAGGTCAGTCAAAACTGCGGCTCTTTCAGCAAAGTGGGGGATGAACTTGCTGTACCATCCTACCATTCCCATAAATGACCGTACCTTCTTCTTAGTAGTGGGTACAGGGTAGGTCCGGATGGCATCCACTTTACCTACTCGTGGTCTAATAACCCCCTGACCAACCACATGTCCCAGGTACTCTACCTGCTGCTGTCCGAACGCACATTTGCGTGGATTGATTGTCAGTCCTGCCCTCTTAATCAGCTGAAGGACCTGCCCAAGGTGTACCAAATGTTCTTCCCAGGTCTGACTATAGATGACCACATCATCCAGATAGGCAGCCGCAAAATTTGATACTCTCCTTAACACTTGGTCCATCAGCCGCTGAAAAGTTGCAGGTGCCCCCTGAAGGCCAAATGGCATGACCCTAAACTGGAAACTGCCATAAGGTGTTTTAAAGGCTGTAAGTTCCTTTGTTTCCGGTGCCAATGCCACCTGCCAATACCCCTTACATAGGTCCAGAATAGAAATAAACCTAGCCCTGCCCACTTTCTCTAACAGTTCGTCAATCCGGGGCATGGGGTATGACTCAAACTTAGATACTGAATTAAGGTATCTAAAGTCAATACAGAATCTTAATGAGCCATCTTTTTTGGGGACCAGCACAATCGGGCTACACCACTCACTGACTGACTCCTCGATCACTCCCAGCTGCAACATCAAGTCAATTTCTTGCTTCATTTTTGGGACCAATCGCTCCGGGATCCTATAAGATTTTCTACGTGGAACAGCTTCCTCTTTCAAATAAACCTTATGATGCACCAGCGTGGTGAAACCAGGTCTCTCCTGAAACAATTCTGGATCTAAAAGTGCCTCCAACTCTCTCTGCCGATCCACCTGCAAGTGAGACACTTGAAACAAATAAGGCTCTGACACATTTGTGGGAAAGGACTGTTCTTTCTCCTCATCCACTTCCGTCGCACAAATTAAGAGTTGATGTGTCTCCTGAAAAACAGGTTACTGCTGCTGATGACCAGGCTGCTGAAACTCTTTCAACAAGTTAATGTGGAAAGTCTGATATTTTACCTTCCTGTCAGGCATATATAATTTGTATGTCACTGAACTTAGTTTCTTAGAAATTTCATATGGCCCCTGCCATCGAGCCAACAGCTTACTGTCACACGAGGGCAGCAATAACAAAACCTGTTGTCCTGGGTGAAAAACCCTTTTTCTGGCCTTTTTGTCATACCAAGTTTTTTGTTTGGCCTGCGCCGTCCTCATGTGCTCCTGAGCCAAAGCAGTCATTCGATCCAGTTTCCCTCTCATCTTAATAACATAAGAGACCACATTGTCCTGATCACTCGGTGGACTCTCCCAGTGCTCCTTTAATAAGTCCAGTGGGCCCCTCACTTGACGACCATACAGCAGTTCAAAAGGTGAGAATCCTGTTGAAGCCTGGGGCACCTCCCGATAAGCAAACAATATATATGGTACCCATTGGTCCCAATCTGAGCCCGTTTCAGAAACAAATTTCTGCAGCATGTTTTTTAAAGTCTGGTTAAATCGTTCCACTAGTCCATCAGTCTGAGGGTGATATGGGGTGGTCTTAATACCCTTAATACCCAACAGCTTATATACCTGCTGCAACAGTTTGGACAAGAAATTTGTTCCACAGTCTGTCAGGATTTCTCTAGGTATGCCTACCCTTGAAACAACTGGATAAGGCAGTTGGCAACCTGCCTAGCCTTAATAGATTTCAGGGGAAAGGCTTCTGGGTACCGAGTAGCATAGTCACAAATTACCAGAATGTATTTTTTACCAGAGGAGCTTCTCTCTAGGGGGCCAACTACATCCATCCCTATTCTATCAAAAGGTGTTCCAATGATTGGTAATGGTTGCAGTTGGGCACGGGCTACTCCCCTAGGTGATGTAATTTGACATATTGGACATGTTGTGCAGAAGTCCTTTATCTGGGTATACATTCCCGGCCACACAAACCTTCTAGCAATTCTCTGTAAAGTTTTATGAAATGCTAGATGACCTGCCCAAGGGATAACATGTCCCAGTTCCATAATTTTTGGTGTGAGGTCCTGTGGCAAAGCTATGGCCATAACTTCACCTTGTTGCTGGTACAAAATGCCCTTTTTAATGACATACAAGGCCTCAGCCAAACAATCCGTTCTACCCGGTTTCACACCCTCAATCTCCGAGACTTTATCAAACCATGGTCTAAGTGCTGGGTCAGCTTTCTGCAATGCAGCTATGTCAGGAGGGATGTCAAACTCTACTGACTGATTTAGCTGTGGTGTTTCTTCACCCAAGTTCTTTGCTGACACTAACACCTTATCTCTTCTCCTCTGAGCCTTGGATTTAGGTTGTTTAATAAGGCCTGCCTCTATCTCAGAATCATAAAATGGTAGCTCCTGAATAACACTGGCAGCCCTCTGTGCCCTCTGCGCCCTGGTTGTCACCATATTACAATTTTTCACCACAGGTGTGTCTACTCTCTGCTCAACAGCGCTACCTGCCTGTCTCTCCTCCGTTTGTTCCTCTCTAACCTGTTGTATGATGTCCAACAAAGTTGGAACATCATTGCCAAGAATAACTGAATAAGGCAAATCAGGCACAAGAGCTACAGGAAGGAGATAAGTTTGCCCCCCCCCACCCCCACTGTTAAATAAACCTCAGCGGTCGGGTACAGTTTTTTATCCCCATGGACACAACTGATATTTATTTTAGACTCATTCCACAAATCCCTAGTGACCAAACTAGGCAGCACAACCATTTGAAAACAACCTGAATCTAACAGGGCCTCTTCACAGTGACCATTAAGCAACACCTTGGTTTTATACACTCCACTGTGCACTGGGGCTGAAAAAGTGGGTCTAGGAACTGAACATAATAATGATGGTTTCTCATTCTTTATGGCAGGGCATGAATACTGGGTGTGACCAATTTTATTACACTGATAGCAGCGCATATCTTTATTTACAACAACACATGGCTTTTTGCTATTATCATATCTGCTATATGTGATCTGACTGGGCCTGGAATACTGCCTATTTCGAGCTGGACCACCCCTTTCACCCTCACTAAACTCACTCCGTGTGGTGAAAGATCTGTCACGGCCAAAAGTAGGTCTCCTGCATCCAGACCTGGCTGACAGAAAACCTGCGCCAGACGAGCAGCGTCCTCTGCAGTCTTCGGGTCCCGCTCTTGTATCCAGATTCCCAGTTCTGGGTTCACCATTCGTAGAAACTGCTCCAAAATCAATTGTTCCATAATGTCTTTTATAGTTAGGGTCTCTGGTTTAATCCATTTACATAACAGGTCTTTTAAACGTACATAAAGTTCACGAGGGGTTTCGTCCTGATGAATGTCCAGGGACCGAAACCTCCTCCTATAAGTGTCAGATGTAATTTCATATTTACTTAAAATTGCTTCCTTGACTTTCCCATAATTGTTTGTGTCAGCAATATCCATAAGTACATATGCGCTCCGCACTTTACCTGTAAGCAGAGGAGCTAGCTGGATAGCCCACTCTTCTTCACGCCAGCGGCAGACTGTAGCGATCCTCTCGAACGTTGTCAGGTAGTGCTCGATGTCATCTTCGGGAGAGAGAGGATTCAGCCTGGGCTCGTTGTGCATTTGTGGCCTCCTTAGCTGCACCTGCAGCGGCAAATCATCCTCCTGCGGGCCTACCCGACTGGCTGTCACCCTGGGGTCCTCTCCCGAAGCGCCGTCGTCACCACTGCGTTCAGCCCGGCTCCCATACTCGTCTCTCAGCTCCGCAACCTGCGACTCCATCCGACGAATGTGATTCTCCACAGCCTGCCACTTTTGGTCCTGAAGAGCGGCTTCTTCCTCCATCTGCCGATTCCTGAGAGTCAGCGAACGCACCAAAGATTTCACCAGGCACGTTAGCTCCTCGAGCTCGCCCAGTCCGCTGACTCCTGGCTCCTCAGCTGCCATACCTGCATCCAGGTCAGACTGCTCCTCTTGCCTCACTTTCCTTCTTGCCATGAGTCCTTCCGTCCACCAAACGCTACGACGTCCTGGGAACGGACCACCACTGCCACCAAATGTCACAAGTGACAGCGGGGCGAGGAGGCAAAATCTTCAATTTTCCATTTTTCAGATTTTTATTTCCATAACTTACACGTAAATAAATCCCACGAAACATCTGACACGACTCTTCTTCAAGAATGAACCATTCGCCATCAACCAAGACGAATACAAGGAATACAAATACCAAAGAAATGAATTGAATCCTACCCATTATCATTAACCACACCTGTTATATACTACTCGAGATAATTAGGGCTAATTAGCCCCTACCATAATCCCAGGTAAAACAATAAATGTTTCCATTCTTTACACATACCCACTAATCTCTAAAATACATAAATACTTCCCCAACTATATACAATATAAATATAAATAACATATAATAAATAACAATATAAATAATTCAATAAATAGTTCAAAACCCTATTTACAAAAACTAAACCACCCCTCTAACTTACCATACATGCTTCCTTCCTGCTGGTGTCCTATAAAAGGCCCTCAACCCCTAACGGAGTCTTTTGCCCGGACACCCACAGGAAGCATGTTGGCAAAGGTATGTGAAATAAATCATTATCAATTATTTTACCAAATTACTTAACCATAACAATTATCTCCCAAGGGCATTCAAATTAGACAAAAACAGATCCCAAAATAATGTGTGCACTTTACCAACAATCATAATAACATTTACTATATTACAAATACAACACAATCACACATACAATAAGTCATACAGTGGTGACACTCCATCGTCACAGTGGGCTTTATGAACTTTCAGTCCAATAAACAAACAGTCTATTGTCTGGAGCTGTTGAGAAAGAGTTGTTGTCCTGTAGAGATTGGCTGCTGGCAGTCACATGATTTGAGCGGCGCTTTGAGCAAACCTGATACACATTTTAATACTGGAATATTCCTCTATACACTTATGTATATTCTCTAAGCTAACCTTAGTGATTAATGTAACTTATAAGCAGTGCTTCTAAATCAACATGCAGGAATAAACATTCATCTAAACATTTTAACATGCATATATATAAAATCACAGATTAATGCATTTCAAGCATATTATTGATTTTCCACATTAAAAACATCAGAGTCCATTTGCTTTTCATAGTCCTGGAAAAGAAGAGAAGTTTTAGAATTTAGATGTGATGAAAAGCTGCACTGGTTAGATCTGCATGTCCCAGAGTTGCCAGGAGGGGCAATATTGGGCTGTGGATCTTTGTAGTGATGAGGGGCTCCTTGGGCTTTCCAGGTCTGTCTCTTGTCCACCATTTATGGGGCAATAAAAGCTGCAGCAGGAATGCCTTAGGTTGGATTCCGTAGACTGGTTTTAACAAAGGAATGGGAGTTCAGCTGTGGCTTGGGGTAAAAGAGCAGTTCCTGGCTGTCCTTCTCCTGGGTGAAACAAAATGTCTTTAAGTAGAAGAATAATTATTGCTGAGCCAAAGTGAGATGATACCACAGCTGATATGTTGTTAGAGGAAGAATAAAGATTCTGTGTTGTCCCAGCTCGTGACTCGCCTTTGCATCCTTTGTCCTCTTCATTGGTGATCCTCAATGTGAGATGGAGCGTCTGTCCCTTTCACCACACTGTGGACTTTGAATTGCCATGGATCGCCTGCCATCCTTTCCTCCACACTGGTGACCTGACATGCTAAGGAGTGCCTATTCCGTTCCCTGCACCAGGACGCGCCATGGAGGGCAAGATGAGCACCATTCCGGAGGCTACCTGGGAGAGAATCAGCGCTGCCTGTGCTATTTCAGTCACACTCCCGGACACTGGCTCCATGACCTGACAGCGGGGTTTTAGTGCATAGAAGCCCCGTGCGCACTCTGCGGGATTACGAGGATGACACAAGATATGGCTATGTGGTCACTGCACCGGATGCACATGCCACGCACACACATTTGGGGAGAGGTTTCCCGGTGGACTTCCGTGCCCAGAAAAGCATCCTGCTGGTCAATGCAACAGGGTGGAAGCGGGCAGCGGTCCCGAGCTTACGGCCGCCAACGAATCCACCTTCATGATATGTCACCCACGGACACAACTGGGTCGACCACCTGTCCAGAGTTCCTTTAGGGCTGCGCTCCACACCTAAAGAAGATTTGACAGCCTCCTCAACAGAACTTATATTTTTTCTCAGCTGCTGCGCATCCTCAGGGAATTGGGCCGATCGCCTTCCCTGGATCCTTTAGGGCTGTGACCCGCACCTAAAGAAGATTTGGCAGAGCACATTTCTCTCAGCCGCTGTGGATACCCAGAGAGTTTTTTTTTTTTTTTCTAGAAAATCCCGCACCCGAGACGGATCCACCAACACAATTTGTGCACGGCACGGAGGCTTTGAACACAAAGGGCCGGCCCACCTTTGTCCCAAAAAGTCTGCAGATGCCGGTTCTGTCTCAGTCAAGCTCGAGGCAACTGGCCGCCGCTGCACAAACCGCACTACGGACCATTCAGTGGGCTGGAACTTGGAGTGAAGCAGAAATTGCCCACCCACCCCCCTTCCCTCCACAAACTGACAAGCCCTCCGGTACACCACACCAGTCAGGGCAATTCAACTGGATTGGCGACCCCCCGCTACAGCTGCTCTGGACGCCGGCTGAAGCCCAAAGGACGGGGGATTTAAGGCCCATTCTGTTTGTTTGGGTGGGGGGGCTGTGTGGGGACACAGTGTTTGTGGGTTTTCCTTACAACCAGAAAGCAGGGTGGAGAGGAGAATAATAGACTGAACGAGGAAGCAGCACCGGGAGGTATCAAACGGGACAGTTAGTTCTATACACCCCCCGGGGAGAGGAAGATTAACCTGGAGCCAACCAGACAAAGATGTACCTTTCCCCCCCGCCGCGCCAAGCTGGCACCTGAAGACGCAGGGGATGAATGTATTGTAACAAGGCATGCTCTGTGACGTGTGTTTCAGCTTATGTCATGAAAATGTGCCACACATTCTCTTTGTTCATACAATAAGGTGTTATGGGCAGAACCCTGGGACTTTATGCATAGTAATAAACATATAAAAAGAGGAATGTACAGAGACTGAGGGGCTTCCAGCCTCTGCGCTATGGTGCGGAAGGCTTTATGCTGTATGCTGATATGTTGTTAGAGGAAGAATAAAGATTCTGTGTTGGTCCAACTTGTGCTTCGCCTTCACATCCTCCCCGTTGTATATTAGAGGTGGGAGAAATATTCATTTTTCCGATGCACCATGTGGCTGGAAAAAAAAAACCTGGTGGAACCTTAAATGCGGAAGTTGGTGCCCGCCCGATGGTCTTTCGCGTGACACACAATGCTGAAGAGGGACTCCTTATGGACAACAACGCAGTGTCGTCACTTCCGGTCGACCTACTTGGGCACTCGGTGAAAACAACACTATGTGGTGTTATGTTGTCCGAAGTTCAGGCAGTGTGTGACGTTTGAACTGCGCAATGGTTTGGAGTTAGCGTCTTTCCGATTTGTGCTGTTTTCAGTGAATTAATCCAGAATGTCTTTTGAGTATTATGACCAGCTGGAGTACCACAAGTTTACCGGTATGGTCCCCTAATCATTATTATGATAAGCTTCCTTTGATAATAGGTGTTGTAGGATGTGTCTAGCTCATATGTTTAGATAGGGCAGCTCAGTGCATGAGCGTGAGTGAGTGCATGCGCGCAGCCGAGGTGCGCCTCCTGTGAATGGCCCCGCGGAGCGGACGGTGTGTGTGAAATGACCAGTGAGTAGAGAGAGAGAGGCGACCGGAGCAGGTAGCGAGCTAAAATTGCTGCTAATAACAGTGCAATCTGACAATAAAGCCCCAACTCTTCAGCAAAATGGCTTGTTCTTCTGTGTACCACCATACTTTTTAACAAACGTGAAGTTTACTCGAGAGTTGACCCTGGAGGAAAAGCTGCCTCCGGCCCTGGAGAAGACAGATCTCCCCTGTGTCCCCCAACCACGTGTAGGAGACCAAAAGTAGGAAAGGTTAACATAGGGAACACTATGCTTTCCTAGCACTGGGCTACCAGTTTACCATGTTATATAAAGATACCAAGACAGAAGGATTTTTCAACTGGATTCTCCACCCAACTGTCCAAATGCAAAGTAAAGCATATGAATATAAATACACAATTATAATATATCTTAAAATATTATTTTACCTTGTGGTAAAAATAATAGAATTACCAATATTGTTGTTAGAACTAAAGTCTCAGTGGATACTTTGTGAACATGATAAATTTTGAAAACACAATGCATGTTTTCAAAAAGCGTTTTATTATGAATATCACTATTGCCTGTAATCACACATGTACATCATTAACATTGCCACACCTGTACATCATCATCATCATCATCATCATCATCATCATCATCATCATCATCATCATCACCACCACCACACGTGTACATCATCATCACCATCATCATCATCAGGGTCATCATCATCATCATTATACACATGTACATCAACATTTAGAAAATACAGGGTCAGATACACATTATACAGTAGGACTACTGGCACATCAATGTCCATCAGAGTCCGGACTGCATACACTGCTTACATCAGTCTGTTTTGTTTGGCTCTTCACAGTTCTTGCAAATGATGCCATCACCTAAGTTCACCAGACAGGCACACTTATTATATTTCGGATAATACAGTACAGGTTAAAGAAACTGTATAATATAACAACAAGGTCAAATTAGACAAAGACTCCTTCTACTAAACAATTCCACGTGAGTTATCCGAAATGGGTGATGGCTGAAGCCGCAGCTTATATTGCCCACCCATATTCCATCCAAGAATTCAAAGAAAAAAGAGTAAACAAGACAAGAGTGATTACAATTTAGAACAAAGCTAAGACAAAGTGTGACTGAGAGAAAAAAAAAAAAAAAAACTAAGCTAAGCTAAGTTAAGCAGTTACTATTCGAGACAAATCTAAGACAGAATGTCACAGAGAGAAAAAAAAAAAAACTAAGCTACAACACAGCACAGGCTGGATATGTCAATCCTTATGTGAGTTTACATGTCGTCTTGTAAATATGTTTGGAGTATTTCTTCCTTTAGTTTTTGTTTAAATTGTCCAAGCGTTGTACATGATTTTAATTCAGGTCCATAATCGTTCCATAATCTGACTCCTTGCACTGAAATACAGTGTTGCTTGGTGGTTGTTCTCACTAGGTTTTTGAAATATACATGTTCCTCTGAAGTGATATCGTTTCTCCCTTGTTTGGAACAACTTTTGGATATTTGCAGGCAGTGATAAATTCTTCACTTTGAACATTATTATTGCGGTTTTAAAGTCAACCACATCTTTCAACTTGAGAGTTTTTTGTTTAAGAAAAAGTGGGTTTGTTGGTTCCCTGTAAGCTGCTTTGTTTATTATTCTAATAGCTCTCTTTTGAAGCATAAAGAGTGGATATATGTTTGTTTTATATGTATTTCCCCATAGTTCATTACAATATGTCATGTATGGGAGTATTAATGAATGATACAAGGTGTATAGTGTGGGTTGATTCAGCAAATATTTCACTCTGTTTAATATTGCAATTGATTTGGAAACTTTACCTTTAATATAATTAATATGTGACTTCCAACACAGTTTGTTATCAATTATTACTCCAAGGAATTTGGTTTCAGATACCCTTTCAATCTCTACACCATTTACACTGAGTTTGGGTACTGGATTGTTGTGATGGTTGTTAAAGACTATAAATTTTGTCTTACTTAAATTGAGCGTTAATTTGTTTGAATCAAACCACAGTTTAAGCTTTCCTAATTCCTTCCCGAGTGTATCCAGAAGTTGTTCCAAATTGTTTCCACTGCATAGCAGATTAGTGTCATCGGCAAACAATATTAAGTCCATTTTTTCTGAGGCTTTACATATATCGTTTATATACATATTGAATAATAATGGTCCCAAAACTGAACCCTGTGGGACTCCACAGGTGACCTTCAGCAACTCTGAGTTTTTGTTGCTAACACATACATACTGATATCTATTCTTTAAGTAACTACTTAACCAGGACAGTGCTACACCTCTAATACCAGAATTTTGTAGTTTCTTTAATAATAAATTATGATCTACTGTATCAAATGCTTTTTTAAGATCTAGGAATACTCCAACTGAATACTCTTTATTTTCAATGGCTGTTGATATTTTTTCTGTAAATTCCATTAGGGCATATGCAGTTGTCCTCTTGTGTCTGAACCCATATTGCTGCTCACATAATAAATCATTCTTCAGTATGAAGTTGTCAATTCTCTCATAGAATATTTTTTCAAGTATCTTGGAAAATTGTGGTAATAGTGAAATTGGTCTATAGTTTGAGAGTTCCCCTCTGTCGCCCGTCTTGTATATCGGAATTACTTTAGCTATTTTCATTGCATTGGGAAATATACCTGATTGGAGAGACAGGTTGCAGATATACGTCAGTGGTTTTACTATGCATTCGATAACAGTTTTGACTAGTAGCATGTCGATACCATCACAGTCAGTAGATGTTTTACTTTTGAATGATTTAACAATTTCAATGACCTCTCTTTCGTCTGTGTTCTTTATGAAGATGGAGTCTTTTACAGCAGTGTTATTGCATATTGTATCACCTGTTGGCACCGTAGTGGGTATTTCTCGGGCCAGTTTAGGTCCAATGTTAACAAAAAAATTATTAAATTCATCTGCAGGTGAAGCGATATTCACACTCTGAGTCGTTTTATTATTTTTTGGAATATTAGTTGGGTAGCTTGTATTTCTGCTTTTATTTCCAAGGATACTGTTGAGTATTGTCCATGTATTTTTAATATTGTCTCTGTTTTTCTCCAGTTCTTTACTGTAATAGTCTCTTTTACTACATCTTATTATATATGTTAACTTATTTTTGTATGTTTTATACCGCTGCTCTGCTTCTTTTGTTCTTTTCTTTAGGAAAGCTTTATATAATGAATTTTTCTTTTTACACGCCTTTTGTAGTCCTTTGGTTAACCATGGCTTATTAGCAAATTTGTGTTTAAGCTTTTTTATTACTAATGGGCAGTTTTTTTCATAAAGAGTGGTTACAATGTTTATAAATGTGTCATAGGCTTCATTTACATCTGATACATAGACTTCTGTCCAGTCTTGCTTCAGCAAGTCCTCTTTAAGAGAACTGATTGCATTTGGTGATTTGTGTCTGAGCGATTTTGAAGTTTTTTCTGCGTTGGGCCCCGTGTGGCCATGGATAAGTGCAAAGGTTGGCAAGTGGTCACTTATATCATTTATCAATAATCCACTTTCTATTTTCTTATCGAAAACATTGACAAACAGGTTGTCAATAAGTGTAGCAGAGTGAACTGTGATTCTACTGGGATGTGTTATTGTGGGATATAGACTCATGCTGTACATAGAGTTCATGAACTCTGTAACTACATTTTGTTGATGAGGATTCAGTAAATCAATATTGAAATCTCCACAAATTGCTACCATTTTCTTACTAGTAATATTATTGTACAGCTCGACTAATTTATCTCTGAATGTCTCAATGCAAGTTCCTGGTGTTCTATATATGCAGCTTATGATTAGATTTTTTGTTTTGTCTAGGTCAATCTCAACAGTAACACATTCCAAAATCCCTGGTAGTGCTAAGGACATTTCATTTACAAGCTTACACCTGTACAGGTCATCAATATACAGTGCAACACCACCACCCTTTTTTTGAGTTATGTTAATATAAAACATCTGATATCCCTCTATTGCCATCAGGGGAGCCTGCTCTTTGTTAAGCCAAGTTTCAGAGACTGCAATAGCTGTGAATTTTCTGTCTAGCTGTTTTAAATAGTCCTGAATCTGTGGAAAGTTTTTGTTAAGACTTCTGCTATTGAAGTGTATTATTGACAGTTTACCATCTAATTGCATTTGACTTTTGAATTGTTTTTCAGTGTAATATTCACAGTGGTTATGAATATTGTTGAAAAAGTGGTTATCAGGATCAATATCATTCTCCATCTCTTGTGGTTTATGTTCAGCATAATAGTATGTTTTCAGAGTTTGAGTTTCCTCATTCTGTGTCAAATGACTTCCTCCAACTGGGGATAATTGATGTCTACTTGAGTCGGTCATAAGTTTTTGTTTGTTTTGGTTATTTTTATTAAAGTACTTTGGCATGGTGTATCAAAAGAACTATTCTTATCGTGTGTATGAGTATGGATTATCATTGGCTCATAATTTTCTAATCAGTGTTCATCTGTATTTATCTAAGTCAGTAGCATCTCTGATCATAATACTTTTTGCTTGCTCAGGTGATCCATTTAGTTTAATCCAAATTCTACAGTTTCTTGTCCAGGTTGCTTGTATCTTATCTTGTTTTTTTAGCATCCGTGCCTGTCGTGCTAATTCAGCGTTTTGTTTTTTTTTTGTCAGGTGTTCATTTATGTAAACTTGAGTTTCCTTTAGCTTTTTTGCCTGCCTCAGTATGTTATTCTTTACCCTTCTGTTCACAAAGCGCATCACAATTGATTTCTTTGTTTTGTTATCTTTCTTTGGTAGAGCATAACAGGCTGAGATTGCATTGGCTTCTACCTTAATGTCTTTATCATTAAGGAACTGAAGCACTTGATTTTCTAAGGACATTGACTCACTCATGGGTGCATCTTCACCACTCAGTCCTACTGTGGCATGGGCGTATGACTGATATCTGATGTCTAGTCCACTTATAACTAGGTCATCAATACGAGAACCTTGTTCAAGATCCTCGACGCGTTGCTCCAAAAGACGCCCGTGTTGCTCCACGGGCGTCATTATAGGTGATTAATTAATCATTAATAGGTGATTGTTAGTGAAACTTTTTGGTATGTTTATCCAGGTCTGTTTAGGCTGCAGCTCCACAGCCCACGTAATGTACAATGTACATATATCATATACAGACTAAATCTACAGTGGGTCCAATCCTCTCATATGAGTGATTGTATGTCACAGGTCACTTTAACCAATAAATATTTCACAACAGCAATATATGTTGGTCCCAACTTTTATATACAGTATGAATTCTGGATCAGACCCAGAAGTGTTCCAGATCATTCCATGTGAGAGGTGAGGTATGATAGTAACCAATACTGTGTAGAAATTACAAACCCATGGGATTACTGATCCCTGGACATTCCCGTAAGCCACTGCCACATGGCTGGCATGAATTTCTATACTTTACACATCACAATATCATTATGTACCCATTGATGTGGGTCATATACAGTAATATGTGGGGGGCATATGATCGTCATTTGTACCTCCAATGAAGTGCTGTCCACACAGAACTGCGTGGGCAGACAGCTCCCACTTTGATTCATCTTCATTTTGCCTATGAATGGCACTAATCCATCGTTCCCGACGCTCTTTATCTCTTGGAACTACGTGAAAACTAATCTTTTCACTTTTCATGTTGTGGTTGGAACAACCAACGGCCACGCATGATTTTGGCATGTTTTTGCCGTCTTTCCCCCCACCCGGGCCACAGACACAAACACGCACACCTACGTCGCGAAGCGGTCCATGTGCTTTGTTTTCACCGAGCTCGGCCGTACCGGAAGCGGCTGCGTTGTTGTCCATTTGATTTGGGTCGATTTGCTAGAGTGTCGCTTTCATGCTGTCTGTATCTATGGACCGTAGATTATTAACGTAATTAATGTTAACAGAATGAAAAAAGCAGACTCTTAAACATGGACGTTGGCGCCTGGACCATATTTGTCACCTTGTGGAGGAAGTAATCAGACGAGACCATGAGCTGATGACACCGACTTTATTTCTCCTCCATCAAATATAACGGACTGCCCCTGAGTGCCAGAGGGATCTCTCTTATACACTTATTGCCGCCTCTCTGGCACCCAGGGTAAGCACATGAAGAGTTTGTTTGCAAGAACAGATAAGTCCAATTGTTTTAATAATGAGAAAAACAACTTTTCATCTGTTGGTTTATATGTGTTAGTATTTCCAATTCAGCTTCTAAGACATGGTCACTTGAAATATGAGTATCTCAGACATAATAAGGCAAAAAATTGAACATCAACTCATTGTTATTTTTTGGCAATTTATAAGTACAAAAACAAATAAATCCACAACATATATTTTTGCATAAACAGACATGTCCTGAAAACCATGCTAGTTTGTCTGGTGAACGCATCACTGGTTCATCTGCTTCATCAAAATTATCCATACTTGACATAAAATGCAACAAAACTAAAAAAAAAAAAAAAAAAACTAGCAGGGAAATCACGCAAAGCGAGCAGACCCAAGTAGGGGTCTCTGCAGAACGCTGCCGCAGCAGATAGACACGTGATTGGCTGGTCTCAGCATCTAGACATGTGATTGGCTGGTCCTTGCTGCACCACTGAGTCACGTCACCCAAATGCTGTCATGTACGTGCACTTTTACGCAGCGCACGGATGAAAAGAGACGAGCCCACTTGCAGGTGAAGTGTGTGCTTTATTAACAAAGAGTCAATAATACAAAGAGTGTTCAACATAGGTAAACAAAATAATAAGCTACACAACAGATGAGTACGGTTCAGAGGAGTCTGGTTGGCTAAGAGGAAAAGGTTCATGTCACGCCCCAGGGCAAAACTGGCATCCAGGGGAAACAAAAAACGTGGACCGAGAAAAGGAGGACTTACATGAGTGCGTCGGAGCGCAGCTGGGCTCTGGGAAAAACAACAACAAACATAATCCAAGGGGAGAGTAGACCAAACACAGAGAGACGACGGAACATGAAGACTGACTGTGTGCAGGATACGGACTAACGCCGTGACAATAAGTGAGTGAACTGATCGGGAATAAATACACAGTGAACTAATAACCCAGAGTGAATACCGGTGCCTAGCTGCAGAAGGTGCACTGATTAGAGACTGCTCCCTGCAGCGGCAGGCTGAGCAGCCAATGGGGAGTGCCTGAAGGAAGAGGGAGAGGCAGAACAGAACACAGAATATCTAAGACATGAGAGCAGACAAAAACAGATACAAAATACAGCAGTAACCTGTGTCTGAAGTCTAGGGCAACATGGGACCTCAGATACATGACAAAATACCAAGCGCTGATTTGCCGTGTGTGGAGTTATCTGGTTTTGTCGAAACAGGGTCCTGGCGTTTATCGGATTTTGAAAAAAAACATGAACTTCATAGTGTTTATAACAGGAAATATCGGATTTTCAGAAAAAGCAATTTGAACTTCGATAAGTAGGTAATATAAACAGGTGTTTGTTGTACAGAGGGAAATTTTCTTGGAAGTGGCGTTTATCGGGTTTTGCAAACGAACTCTTCACATTAACATACACGCTGTGAAACATGCACATACGTCCACCTACACATTAACATACATCACAGAGCAAGTCTTGATACAATACATTTGCATTCCTGTGTCCTCAGGTGTAAACCTGGCACAGTGGGGGTGGAAGGAACAGTTTTCTTCGTCTTATTACCCCCTAGTGCTCTGGCGCCCTTAGGCACTCTTCTCGCCTTTTCCCATTACCATTTCTGACTGTCTTCTTCCCCCACCAACCCCCTATCCTGGGTGGAGTGCCATGACCTATTGTGTCCCCCACACTGCCCCCCCCGAACGCCCAGAAGGGGTACGATCCCTCTGGACTTTTGGGCTTGAGCAAGCGCCCATAGCGGCTGTAGCATGGAGCCGCCGGGCCGGTCAAAGCGCCTTCTTGTGGAGGTGGGTGGGAAAGGAGGTCGGTCTCTGGAGGGGGAAAGGGTGGGGAGGCAAAAGGGTTAGTCTCGTGAAAACCATTCTCTGCTGGTGAAACACCAACCTGCGGAGCTGCTGCAGGTGGGTGTTCACGCCGGGGAGCTTGAGCCAACACCACCTGTTCGTCTGCCAAAACATAAGTGGGCTTCAGCCTGTCTATGCAGACGATTTCCTTAACCCCCCCCCCCCCCAAGTGTAATACAAAATGCTTCTTCCCAGTTGTACGGCGGCCGCAGCGGGGTTCTGTGAGCGTTGTGCCTGACGAAAACAAACTTGCCGTTCTCTAAGCGCTTTGGAACAAAAGTGCGGGGAAAACAATGGTGCACCGGGCCCGGAACGCTGGTAGCCCCTATACCAGGAAAAAGGTGTGCAGGTGGGACAGTCCGGGGCACAGGGCTCTCGGGCAAAAATTCTCCCAGGATCCGCAACGGCTGAGAAAAAACGAGTTCTGCTGGGGAACCTGCCAAGTCTTCCTTAGGTGCGGAGCGCAACTTCAATAGAACCCAAGGCAGGTGGTCGGCCCTATTTGCATCTGTTAGCAAGGCCCTGAGTGCTGCTTTAAGTGACCTGTGAAAAGGCTCACATAAACCATTAGCCTGTGGGTTGTACGCAGTGGAGCAGTGGATTTTGACCCCCAGGCTATCGGCCATCGCGGACCAAAGCTCCGAAACGAATTGCAGACCTGCGGATCTGAACCGTGTGACCCAAGGTGACAAGAATGCGTGGGCTACCTCAGCAGATGTGGTGGAACTCAAGAGGAACCACCTCCAGCCAATGCGTAGTGCGGTCCACGACTGTTAAAAGGTGTGTGAACCCCTGTGACAGTGGAAGGGGGCCCACTAAATCCACATGTAGGTGGTCAAACCTCCTGGCTGGAATCTGAAATGGCTTGAGTGGGGCTTTGGTGTGCTTGTGCACTTTAGCCCACTGGCACGCGACGCACGCTGCAGCCCATTCTTTCACATCCCTACGTAGGCAAGGCCAGACAAATTTGGACCCCACAAGTTTAACCAACACATTCCCATATTTCACATCCCCACACTGGGATGTGAAAGAGAGTGGACAGACTCAAAAACGCGGCGGTGCCAAGAGCTCGGAATCATTGGGTGGCGGCGGCCGGTAGAGACGTCACAGAACAAGGGGGGGGGCACCCTTCTTGCACCACCCTGCTCTCCAGTTTTAATCCAGTAGCTGTGGACTGAAGCGCGCAAATGTCTGCGTCCCCCGTTTGGTCGGCGGCCATAGCGGGAAAATCTATTCCCATGTAGACCGGGGAGACTAACGTGTGTGACAGGCAGTCAGCCACGACATTAAGCTTACCGTCTATGTTTTGAATGTCGGTAGTGAACTCAGAGATTGTGGTCAAGTACTGTTGCTGCCGAGCCGGCCACAGTTCCAAGACTTTGGACATTGAGTACGTTAGTAGTTTACGATCGACCAACACGGTGAACTTGCGGCCCTTGAGCCAAAACTGGAAATGACGTGTAGCCAGGTGGAGGGCCAACAACTCCCGGTTAAAAGTGCTGTATTTACATTCGTTGTCGTGCAAAGTTCAGCTGAAAAATGCAAGTGGCTGCCATGAACCGGAGATGTACTGCTCCACCACTGCCTCTATCGCAACGTCAGACGAGTCTGTGATGAGCGCTCTCGGCGCTGACAGGGTTGGGTGAACCAGCAGAGTCGTGTTAGCAAGCGCCCTTTAGGTGTTTGTGAAAGCCTGAACCCGGTCGGGGGTCCAGTTGATGTTATCTGCGGGCTTCTTTTATTTTTAGCACACCGTACAGTGGTTGGAGCAGTTGTGCTGCCCGGGGGAGAAAACAGTTGTAAAAATTAAACATCCCCAAAAATTCCTGCAGCACCCTCACAGTCTGTGAACGCGGAAAATCCGACAGTGCACACACTTTATCTGGCAGCAGGATCGCACCATCTGGCGAGATGCAGTGGCCCAAAAAAATCAATCACTGGCAGCCCGAAGTAGCACTTCGCTGGGTTAACAATAAGCCTGTGCGCTTCCAACCGCTGGAAAACTTGTTTGAGGTGGGCGAGGTGCTCCTCCTCTGACTCGCTTGCCACCAAAATGTCGTCCAAGTAGACGAAAACAAACGGCAGGTCCCGGAGCACCGCGTCAGTCATTCTTTGAAAAGTTTGAGCTGTGATAAAATGTTCGACTCCATGCTTGGTTACTGCAGCAGAAAAGGTAGGAACCGTGAGTGCTGGGAACTCGGAAAGCAAACACTAGTACTTACCCCCTGGAGCCAGAATGTTAGTGTGTGTTGGTGGCCCAACTCCCCGAGCTGTGCAGGGCAAGGAGGGAAAAAGAAACAGTTTCCACAAAGCATCTGTTTGTAACATCAGCCAGCAATCCGTGAGCACACAGAAAATCCGCACCTAAGATGGGGACCGAACATGCAGCTACCACAAAGCCCCACTGGTAATTGTGTCCGTGTAAACATACAGTCACCGTCCTTTCTCCAAATGTCCTGATGTGGGATCCATTTGTGGCTGTGAGAGCCGGGCCACTGTCTTCTGCCAACCCGTCCGGACTGACTGGCAAAATGAGACTCTTCTGGGAGCCGGAGTCGACCAGAAAGCGTCTCCCAGAACATGTGTCCATGATGAAAAGCAGCTTCTCCTTGTCGCCAGCAGTTGCAGCTGCTACCAACCACTGGCTGTCTTGTTTCCCGGCTTTCTTGAAGTGGCACGGCGGCAGACAACGTTGCGCTTCCTTGCCAAAACGGTGGTGATAAAAACACAGCGTCCCGGTCGGTGTCTCCAGGTGGCTGTCCCTGCCACCACTATCGGCTCCCCGACCTTGCTGGATTCCTTTGGAGATTCCTTTGGAGTACAGTAGGTCATACAACCTGCAAAGCCGGAGTTGGACCAAAACATGGAAAGACTGAAACCAGCAGGTAGGAATGCTTATATTTTTTCATTAGAAGTGTATTGTATATATTTCTTTTGCAGAGGAAAAGAATCAGAGCACACTGTTAAATTCACAGCCTTTATTGTTGTTCAGACTAACAAAACACTTCTGTGTCTGACTCTGAAGAAGACAATTTTTGAAATATTATTATTATTATTATTATTATTATTACTAAACAATCACAGCATAGATGTAGGCTGGAAAATTATTTACACAGAGGGCAAGTTGTAGCCCACAGTCTTAGACCTCAAGTACATTTCTAAGGATTCTTGCAGAGCTGAGTAGTGCTGCTTTTTGTAAGAGCTCTATCTTTGTTTGGATCCTGATCTTTGTTAGGTATTTGGCAAGGTTCTTAGTGACCATGCCCAGGGATCCAACACCACCGGCACAATGCACATTTTGATGTTCCATAATCGTGCAACCTCTCTTCTGAGATCCTGGTACTTTTGGATCTTTTCTTGTTCTTTATCTGCAATACTAGCATCACCAGGCACAGTGATATCAGTTGTCAGCCACTCATTAGCCTCCCTGTTTATTACCACAATGTCTGGTCTGCAGACCTGGATTTCATGATCCATCTGAATAGAAAAATCCCCAAACAGTTTAATGCCTTCATCTTCAATCACTGGTTCCAGTTTATACTAGTACCATCTTCCTCCGATGTCAAGACTGAACTGTTTCATGATTGACCAGTGTACAATCCTGGCCATGCTGTTGTGTCGGTGTTTATATTGAGTCTGTGCCAGCTTACTGTGTTCACACTGCCATCCCCGCTGTGGTCTCCATGGATCCAGCTCCCCATCTGTCAAAGGACATGGGTTGGGTTCCGCCTCAGCCCAGGTGTCCGGGGATGCCTGTGATTGACCACCTCCTGGCTTGGGTTCTTGTACGGGTTGGCTGGCCCAGGGTCAAGACGGTGGAGGTCAGCAGTGGCCCAGCCGGGTCCCACCGCAGGTGCAGCAGGGGTCCAGCGGGACTCCACCATGGGTGCAACCATGGCTCGGTTGGGGTCCACTGTGAGTGCTACACTGGCCCAATCGGGGCTCACCGCGGGAGCAATGAGGCCCCGGATGTGGGTCACCGCTGGTGCAACGCAGTCCCAAGCCAGGACCACCGAGGGTGCAGCCAAGCCCCAGTCCCAAGCCGGGACCACCAAGGGTGCAGCCGAGCCCCAGTCCCAAGCCGGGACCACCGAGGGTGCAGCCGAGCCCCAGTCCCAAGCCGGGACCACCGAGGATGCAGCCGAGCCCCAGTCCCAAGCCGGGACCATCGAGGGTGCAGCCGGCCAGCTTGGGGACACCGAGGTCTCTTCCTCCTTTCCAGAGGTCCTTGGGGTGGCCCTTCCTCTTCCGCCAGGCTCCGCCATGGTCTGCCTGATCCTGCCACCAGGTACAGCAGGGCTTCCCCTTCTTCAGTCCGGCCATCCACCTGTCAGCCTTCCGGTGGGTAGGCCACTGCCTCATCTATCCCTACAGGCCTGGTGGCTCAACTATGCGGGCTGGCCGCCGGAAGGACTGGGTTCATGGGTCAGGTGGCCTTTTTTCTCTGGCAGGTCGCCTGATGCTGTTCTGAAGGCCGCCTGCTGGCCCTGGGACTTTGGTCGGCCCCCTGAACTTATGGTCGTTTGTGGGCCTGGGACAGTGGTTGAGCCCTTGAACTGTGGGACTCTTGGGGGTCGGTTGGATTAGTTACTTTTGGGGTTGGGAAAAGTGTTGTGTCATGATGTACATTGTGGTGCTTTTTTCTTGATTAGTCCCTAATAACCTGTTGTCCCTCACCTCCCGCCCTGGTTTGTTGTGTTGGCCTTTTGGGGGGGGGGGCAGGTTGTGCTTTCTGTCTTGATGGTACGGTGGGTGTCTGGTGTCCACCCCTTGGGTGGGTGGGGGGACTCTGTCATGTTCGGGGTTGTTTTCAACCCCGTCCATGACCTGTGGCTGTAGGTTTTTGATTATTGCTTATTAATTCCAGCTGGCAGATTGAGCCTTGCTCTTTGCCAGTCCGACAGCCATGCCTCCTCCTCACCAGACATTCACCGGCTGTATGGTGTCACAACATGCACACACGCACACACACACACACTCACACATGCATACACACCCAGTTCCAATCAGTCATGCACCTGCTTGCCACACGGCTGTGTCCATTTGCCTTCTTTAGTGTATTGTGTACTTATAGGGAGGCAGTGTGACCAGTCAGTGTGGCAACTTAAGTCAACTTTAGACATCCTGGCTCGCGACTGTTGGGTTTCCCTGGACTAAGCTATGTTGTTCCTCAGAGCCTTTCCACTCCAACATGAGTGTAAGTCTTCCTTCATTTTTGCCTATTCTCTCTGCTCCTGCCCTGCCTGGAGCATGTAAGGCATCTAACCTAACCAACGAAGCTTGTAGCCGGTTGTCCCATTGTTCCTCTATACAGACTGTTGGACATTTTTGTACATTCTTCCTTTGCAAATAAACACGTTACTTACACTGCATTTTGGGCTCGCTGCCAATTTATATGTCCGCTGCGAGGTTGCGCAGCGGACATATAAATTTCCACTTTCCACTTTGTTTATATTCCGGAGAGCTGAATGAAATAAAAGCATGGAGGCATGGAGTTTGTCAGCAGAACTTTAACTGTCTTTCTGCAAAACAAAAGCAACTTGAGTGTACTACTATTTCTGCTTCTTCCCTTCACAATAAAAGCTCTAGACATGCACTACAGAACTGAACTTAAATTCACTGTGCATTCTATCAAGAGGCAATTCTGTAAAATGCCTTAGTTGTTTTGTTTATAAATTATTTATATCATCGGATTTTATAATATACAACTAGCATATCATAAACATGTAAAGTTTCAATTAAAATTAAATTAAATTCAAGCTTTTGCTATTGTGTTCACATATTTGTAAATCAGACTTTAGAGAGAGTCAGTGCCTCACCACCTACAAACCTCACTGCATGTCACTGAGCATTACCTGTTTCCACTTCCCAAGAAGAGGACAAGGTGTTGGACTTTAGGCCTTCAAGTTTAGTAATGAGCAACATTTCAGAAACCCATCTCCTACTTATTTCCTTTCAAGTAAAATTAATCTTTTTGCAGCTATCATGCCTGCCTTTTAAAGCCTGTCCCTCACCCCCAGCAAAAGCCGTAATTTAGACATTGTATTGTGAGCTAAATCAGGTCCATTGGTCCAAGCCATAATTTAGCCGGCAAACAGACATTCAGAATTGTGCTATGTTTAGTCCGTCTAATTCAGACTCTATTTAACCCTAAAATAGAAGTTGAAAATTGGGTTGTGTTTAGCCAGTCTTCTATGGACCACATTTAACCCAGAATAGATGCTGAAAATGGGTATAGACCATATTTAACCAGAAAACAGCTGTTGAAAACTGGGCTGTGCCTGACCATATTAACCAAAAATTGTCCAATAATTGAGGTGTTTAGTCTACAGGATTTGGCCCAAATTTGGTGGTGTGGTGGTGTGGGGGGTCTGACTTTCAAAAGTCAAATACATTTTTACAACCACTGGGACACTGTTAAAATTGCTTTATAAAAAAACATATTTTTAAGAGTTTTTTTTTTTAAGTTTAACATTTTATAGTATTCCAAGATTGGTGCACACTCTTTCCTCTGCCAATTGCTCATCAAGACCTGCTGCATTGATTATCACCTGCCTCTACCTGCTAAAGATCAGTTTGTCCATCTTTGGACTCTGTTTGCCAGAGAAGCAGCCGCCTTTTGTCGTGTGTGCTAACCTGGGATCTCTCCTGTGCCTACTGATGGCCAGATGAGGCTTTCTTGAAGCATTGACGCTTTTCATCAAGTTGGTTCATATGGACAAAGCTTCATGTGAAACTTCATTTGCTCTACTAAGCCATCTACTGGACAAAAAGTACACAACATGCAGATTTTTTTGCAAAGGCATTATGGGCTTGATGTGTATTTTTTCCATTCCAATAAATGTACTGTCCTTTAAGAAAAATCAGTGATCGTAAGGGGGAAAAAACAAAATAATAAAACTGGGGTGACTACAGTGAATGTGCTTGTGTTACTTATCCATTTTTATTAAGCAATAATAACTTTTCAACAATCTTTGGACTAAGGGGATTTCTTTTTTTTAGATTATTTCACCAGATTTGGAGAATACTCTCTCACATGGCACAGAGGATTCAGGTGTGCAAAGGAAGGCTACTGCAATTTAGGGTGCACCCTATGCTTAGCATTTACCCATGCAAGCATAGGGTAGACACACTTCTCTTTCCCAGTACATTTATTTCTGTTGTCTTTATTCTCATGCAGGGCATGATAGTGTCTAAGCATAGATGATGCTGTCATGATCTGGGCATCTTGTCCACGTTTTCTGTGTTTTTTGAATCATTTGCGCCATTATTATCTTCATGTTATCATTCATATTCTTTAAGTTCTTTATGTCCAGTGCCAGCTATTACTTTTGTATGTTTTCTCTGGGTTTCCCTACCTTAGCCTTGGTTGATCATTATGTTTATTTTTCATTATCATGTCTGTAATTATACTCTGCAGTTTTGTTCCTTTGTGTACGTTTATTATCATTCTCTAGCTCCCCCGTGTCCATTATTTGCACAGCCCAGCCTGTCCTGTCTCCCTCACCTGTAGCTGATCCCCTGTTATCTGTTGGCCCCTGATTAAGTGTCACCTGTTTTGTGTTGAGTAATCACCTGTTTCCTTTATTAGCTGTCCTCTTCTGTTGCCTGGTGCTGGAACATCGTGTGTCAATGTGCTGATTGTTGCAAGGGTTGCTTCTCTGGTGCCCGTTCTTTCTTCCTCATTTGGTTTGAACCCAGTTTATGTGTGTGTCTTACAGCCCAGTCTGTGTTCATCTCTTGTTGTGGAATAAATTCTCGTTTGCCTTACACTGTGCTCGCCTTAAGGAATCATTTACTGTCTGCCAGAGGCAGCCCATGACAGTATGTTCCAGCCAAAAGACTCTGCAGGCACATCTACCTTCATTCTGGAGGAAGATGAGAGTTGGGCGGTCCGAGCCTTGGAGGAGTTTGTCTCCGACGCCTGGGCTTTTACATCTCCGGAAGCAGCTCTCACTTTCCCAGCCGGCTGAGGCAAATCCCAGCCTGCAAAGCCACTCCAGACTGTTTGGTCTGTTCCTCTCCGTCTTAATCCTGCAAAGAACATTTTCCAGACAGGTGAGAGACTTTTTTCCCCATTTGTGAGGCTGTGCCGACAGTGAAATGTCCCCAGGTTCCCTCCTCTTCCTCATGGAAGCTTGTGCTGACGATTGAGTGTCCCCTGTCTTCTACAACCTCCGTCCCTTGCTGCTCGCTAATTCCGGCATCATGGAAGCTTGTGCTGATGGTCAAACATCCCCCGGCCTCCACAATTGAGCCTGTGCTGATGATTAAGCGTCCCCTGGCTGCTATAACCTCCGTCCCTCGCCACACTTCAGTTCCAGCTCCTCGCTGCCGCTCAGCAGCTCTTCGCCAGGCAGTTGAGTGATTCGTCTGGTTCCACAGCGGCAGTTTCTACAGCAGCGGAGCGGGGAACAAGGCAAGTACTTTTTTTTCCTCATTTTTTAACATCTAATAGTGAGAAGTCTTGCCTTGTTCCCAGTGAGAAGCCTCAGCAGCCACTACCACTGCTGCTGAGCCCTCACTTTTTGTATTTGCTGCTGCCCACATTTGCCTGTCATCATCTGTTTCTCCCCTCTCCTCTCAGCCAAGATTGTAATCTGGTGTTCTGTCAGCTGTCTCCATATCATCTGCTACTCTATCAGCTTCTCCGCTCCAGAGTTCCTCATCTGCTGCTCCATCAGCTTCTCCACTCCAGAGCTCCTCTACTGCTGTCTTGTCTCTTGCTGCTCAGCCTCGGATCACCTCAGCCGCAGTTGAGCTTCAGACCGCCTCATCCACTGCTCCTACAGTGTCTCCTGAGGTCACCACGTCACCTGCAGCTTTGCCAGTGTGAGGATTCTGAGCATGGTTGGGGAACCATGCTCATGCTTTAAGTTTATTTTGTTTTTTTTTTCTGTATTTTCCCCAACTCAGCTTAGATTGGTCATTGTATTTACATATCTTCATGGTCTTGTCTTTATGTTCTCTTGAGTTTGCCATTTATTTCCGTTTACTATGTTTATCTTCTGAGTTCTGTCTTGTTATCTTAGTCTTAGTTGAGTCATTACAGTCTTGTTTATTAGTATGATGTTTTTGGTTTTGACTGGGTTTTATTGTCACGGTCACGACTCTGATTTTGATTATTTGTATTCTCGTAGTTATGCTATCATGTTTATTCCTGTCATGTCTTGAGTTTGGGCTTTTGTTTTGACAGCGTCTTTTGTTTACTTCCTGTTTTACGTTATGAGCTTTTCTCTGTTAATTATTCACAGCTGTGTTTGATTTCTTGATTACTGATTGTTCACAGGTGTTCTTGATTTTGCTTCCTTATTTATAGAGGACGCGCCTTGCCTCTGGAATAGCAACCTTCATGCTAACACGTTATCAGGTTGTCATGCTTCATGCTATCGAGTTAAGCTCATTGTCACATCAAGTTTTGTTCTCGTCAGTTTTTTTTTTTTTTTTGTCACGTCTGGAAGTCTGGGGTTTTGGAATAAAAGTCATGCCTAAGAGGAGAAAGTCTGCACATGAGTCCAATTCTTTGCCCCGGAGGGGAAATCATGACAGACAGAGACTGTCATCCCAGCAGCTGTGGACCAGGAGTTAAGGCAAGTGCTTTTTCTCTTATTTTTAACATCCATTTTTGAAAAGACTTGTCTTGCTCCTTGAGGGAGGACCCAAGTGCAGTTCCCATCTGCCTCTTGGTCCTCTCCACCGGTTTCTGCTATGGACAATTATTATCTGGACTCAACACCAACATGTGTTTTTTCCTCCCCGTCTGAGGTGGCTGCATCAGGGATGAAGTTCCTGGCTCCCGAGTGCACCGCTTGCCAGCTTTCATCATCTTCGTCTGGGCTCGTTGTTCACCAGCCTTCATCGTCTTCATCTGGGCTCGCCGTTCACCAGCCTTCATTGTCCTCGGCTCGGCTCGCTGTTCGCCAGCCTTCATCATCCTCGTCTGGGCTCGCCGTTAGTCAGCCTTCATTGTCCTCATCTGGGCTTGCCATTCACCAGCCTTCATTGTCCTCATCTGGGCTCGCCATTTGCCAGCCTTCATTGTCCTCATCTGGGCTCGCCATTTGCCAGCCTTCATTGTCCTCATCTGGGCTCGCCATTTGCCAGCCTTCATTGTCCTCATCTGGGCTCGCCGTTAGTCAGCCTTCATTGTCCTCATCTGGGCTTGCCATTCACCAGCCTTCATTGTCCTCATCTGGGCTCGCCATTTGCCAGCCTTCATCATCTTTATCTAGGCTCGCCATTTGCCAGCCTTCATCCTCCTCGTCTGGGCTCGCTGTTCGCCAGCCTTCATCATCGGAGCAGTCCGCTCTACCCTGGCTGTCAGAGCAGTCCACTCCACCCTCGCTGTCATCGGAGCAGGTCATTCCATCATCATCTTTTGAGGTCAGTGCTCCCCAGCTGCTGGCTCCTGAACTTAAAGCCCCTGTAGCACCATGTTTTTCTGTTTGGTGGTCTATGGACTTGGGGAGACCACCAGACTCACCATGTTATATGGTCTGGGGACCCATGGACTTTGGGGTGACCCCCCAACCCATCCGGTTCCTCTGTCTGGTGGCTCTTGGACTCTGGTAGGCCACCAGATGTGTTGTGTTCATCTGTCTGGTGGTCCTTGGATTTTGGTAGGCCACCCGACACACCATGTTTCTTCGTCTGTGGGTCCATGGACTTTGGTAGGACACTAGATGTGTCATATTGCTCCTGCTGGTGGTCTTGGGACTCTGGCCGACAACCCGATGAGCTTTTTTTGTTGTCGTTGTTTTCATATTGACTCTTTCCCTCCAGTCCTTGTCCCCCTCCATATCTGCCCTTGGGGGGGGGGGCACTGTCATGATCTGGACATCTTGCCCACGCTTTCTGTTATCATTCATATTATTTACGTTCTTTATGTCCAGCGCCAGCTGTTACTTTTGTATGTTTTCTCCGGGTTTCCCTACCCTAGCTTGGTTGATCATTGTGTTTATTTTTCATTATCATGTCTCTAATCATGTTCTGTAGTTTTGTTCCTGCATGCATGTTTATTATTATTCTCTAGCTCACCGGTGTCCATTATTTGCATAGCCTTGCCCGTCCTGTCTCCCTCACCTGTAGCTGATCCCCTGTTATCTGTTGGCCCCTGATTTAGTGTCACCTGTTTCCTTTATTAGCCATCCTCGTCTGTTGCCTGGTGCTGGAACATTGTGTGTCATTGTGCTGATTGTTGCACAGGTTGCTTCTCTGGTGCCCATTCCTTGTTCCTCATTTGGTTTGAACCCAGTTTATGTGTGTGTTTTACACCGCAGTCTGTGCTCATCTTTTGTTGTGGAATAAATCCTCGTCTGCCTTACACCATGCTCACCTTAAGGAGTGATTTACTGTCTGCAGGAGGCAGCCCTTGACAGATGTGTTATTGTTACATCCAAGTTCTTTGAAATACAACAGGCACTTCACCTTGCAAATAAAAATGAATCTAAAATAAGTAAATAACAAGAAATATCCACTATTTGTGAAAAATGCACCCAATTTAGTAATTGTGAATACCTTTATTGGGAGAAATGAGGTCAAAATGTTCCTAAACAGAAAAAGTCCATCCTAATAATATGCAACTATTTAACTATATATTGTTATATAACAGGTGCACTGCAAATATAGCACTAACATTACATAATTGCTTTCCTTCCGTCAGCTGTATCAAAGTCTCTGGTGGGCCGCAGTGTGCTATTGTTTATCTTCCGTTAGTTGTTTCGAGTAATTTTTAACAGCAGGAAATACATATAAATAGTAGTGGTGTTGGATGATTAAAATTTTTATCGTGATTAATCTTTTGGAATGTTGAGTTAATTGCAATTAATAATGTGTTAATCATGTGTTTTTCCATACAGATACAGTGTACCTTAAGTCAGTAAGTTTTTCGAGTTTGTCATACTGTTATGAACATGGGACTGGACAAATATGCTTGCTGTCTTCACCTGCAGGTTTATTAAAGCTCTCAACATATCCAAAGTGACAAAAATTATCCAGAATATTCTCCAGAAAATTCTCAAACGTATTACTGCATGTGCAAACAACAGAATGTCAGGGCTCAATAACACCACTGAACAACAGCCAGCCAGCAGCCACAAAAGGCGCTTGCTCTTTTTCCCATAGCAAATCAATAAATCAACTTTATTTATAAAGCACTTTAAAAAGCAATACTCACTACACAAAGTGCTGTACAACAAGGACACACAAAAACATAAAACCAAGGAGCAGAACACTAGCACAAAAACAATATAAAACCAACAAGACAATATAAAACACAGCACGAGTAGAAGCCACAGTCAATAAAATCAATAAAATAAAAGGTAAGAGAAGCAAACATCTACCACTTTTAAGGAGATCAACACAAAATCTCATGTGTCACAACAGACACAATTTAGCAGAAAAATTGCAAACATAAACAAACAACTATCTCGCTCGTGATAACACTCCACTGTGCTGCAAAAACGGTGGGGGAGTGAATGGACATTACAAACACAGCTTGAGAATATTTTTAGACTGATACTCACCAACAGTTGTACCCAAAACTATGAGGATGAAAGCAGGCAAATTTCTGTCTGTGTCAGCTGCTGGAGGTCAGCTATAGCCTAGCATGTAGCTAGTAGCTACTAGCTAGCTAGCTTCCACAGAAGAAGACCAACACAACATCCAGGCGAAGTTTTGTAGGAGGCTGTAACAATTATCCAAGTGAGAGCTTAGATAGATAACGTTGTAAACTTAAACATGACAGCACTTTGGGAATATCCATGGCTGTAATCCAGCTTGTTTTACTTAGTAATATCAGCATGGTGTGCACAGTGTCTGTGGCCAGAATGGTTTTGGTATGGAGAGCCAAATCCATGTACTCTTTGTTCTTTTGATATTTCGTTTGTGAAACGAAAACAGAACGACCGAAATAGCTGTTATATCGTTCCCGCCTTGTCAAAATAAAATTGAAATTGAGCAAAAACGACATAATGGATCTGATTCTGTTTGGTGTCATCTTCCTCTTATTTTGTCGGTCACAGCCGGAAGTGATGATGATAGCAGCAGAATGTCGCCATTTTCAAACAAGCCTGAAAGACAAGCTGCTAAATCTCACTTTAAAATTGTGAAAATGCCCAAAGTTGCAGCATAGACTTGTGCAGACATCACCATCTGATGAAAGATGAGAAGGACTGCCAGGAATATACATTTATAGAATTCCCATCAGCCAGCAATGAGGACGAAAGGAGGACGTTGTGGATACCGAAGGCCTGGGGAGTCATGAAAGGTTGACGTGACCTCTGTTTTCACCCCTTTACAACAGGTAAGGTGTACTTATAAATTATGCTTCTATTACTTTTTTCTCTTTTCAGATTAGTTTGGGGTCCACATGTCGGCTAAGTACATGATGACTGTGATGATGCAGGTTTCCAGCAGTTTTAATATGACTGGAGTCTCTTTGATTTTACGTCATATTTAGTGTTGATATTTGCATTCTTGATGACGCTAAGGTGTTTGTACTTGATTGTCTCTTGTATTTTAATATGTCCCACTTTAGAAAGTGATGTTTTTGTCTTTTCCTCCAAGTGTTATAGTTTTAAGTTTTTTCTTCCATAAAACTAATTTAATATACAAGTAATTATTTTTATATGACTTCCTTATATCTGTCTCCACAGTATACAGCTTTATTTATTATAGTGTCTTCACAAACTTTAACATGCAAAGTAATAAACTCAGAAAAATAGACTTCATAGTGTACTATGGTCTAATGTTCTATTTCGCTGTGTCTGATAAAAGATCTTCATAATGTGGAACCTGAAGACAGTGTGGACCACTTCTCCCAGACTGATGAGAACCAGTTCATGACCCCAACTATCACAGGTGAAATTCACTGTCTTAAATGTTAAAGTTGCAGTACAGGGAAGAGTCCATGCTGGGACCTGAAGTCACTTCTGTATACAGATGACAGCAGAGAAGATCCCTGGTCCTTCACTTCATCCTGTTCAGGTTTCACACCAACCAGGAGTGACCAGGACTCACACTGTCTTCACCACTGCCGTGCACTCTTCTCCCTGTTTTAACTGTTATAATAAAATTTAACAGGGCAGCAAAATACATTTTCTTATTTATTTGTTAAATTTTATCTACATCTTTGCTTAAAACCAGAGGTGGGTAGAGAAGCCAGAAATTGTTCTCCAATAATATTACTGTTATTGGAATTGTTCAAGTATCAGAGTCGTTGCCAGAAAAGGTGAGAATAAAAGTATTCAATAAAAAAGTTACTGGAGTAGTAATGACGGTTCTAAATTTGTGAGTCTTTTCATATAATTTGTCTTTTTTGAATATGCAACTTTTATCCTATAAAGCTGAGTTTTTCCAAATAAATTAGATTTTTGTAACATACATTTTCAACTTCTTTTTTAAAAAAATTAGCAGTTCTATATTTCAAACATTTTTCTTTTAAATGTATCACTTTGTCAAATTTGTGACTCTTTGATATGATTTTTTAAAACATGAATTTGTAACATTTTACATATAAACTTTTCACATAAATGTGTAACTTTTTAAATCTAAATTGTTTAAATTACTGGTTCTTTGTAGCTGGAATAGAAGAACAATAATATCAACACCCATCTCAGCTAAATAAGATTATAAGTATACTAAAATGATCAAAGATGCAGTAAGTTCTCATGAGACTAATTAGTCATTTTAAACAGGCACATTTCTAATCAGTTTTCAAATCAGTGAAATTAAAATTTAGTGACTGTGACCAAAGGTACTTGAGTAGAAGTAGTTTTATCCTCACATGTACTTGAGTAGAAAGTATCCTGCAATAAAGTTACTCATCTAAGTACTGTTTTGTCAAAGTATCTACAAGTACAAGAACCTTTTCTGGCAGCATGTTTATACATCACTGCTAATATTTGGCTGTTCTGAATAAATGTAACTTGTATTCTACCCAAACCTGCAGTGAATATTAATGATTATAAGTAAGTGAATGCAGATAAAGTACTTGAGATAAACCTTGTATTTAATAATTTAAAAAAAAAATGGGAGATACCAGATTATGTCGTGTCATAAATAAATGCATAAAGAATGGATGAACTGAGGTGCAGCTCACAGTTGTGTAAACATGTGAATGACTGGTTATTTAAAAAGGTTAACACAATTAAATTAGAAATTTTTTATGGATTTAAATTGTAAACATGTAAAACATCAGTGTAGGTCTTAAAGAAGAAAGGAGAAGGTGCTTCCATCTCAGAACCAGTGGACGTGGACACCATTCCCCCCCCCCACACACACACACCCCGGTCTCTGCTGAACACACCTAGACTGGTCCCCTGTGTTATGTCTGGAATCAGAATCGGAGTCGGACTTATGCCATGCAGCAAACTCCACTTTATTGGGAGAAACACAGAACTATATACAGAGTGCCGTAGCCCGCCTGACGTCACACACAGGGCGGGTACGGCAACACACACATCACACAACACCCTGGTCTCTTCTGAACACACCCAGACTGGTCCTCTGGCCTCTGCAGCTCTCAGCTTCACGTCAGTTGTAGTCATCACGGATCAAACAGACGTTTGCTGGATTAAAAAAATTCACAGTGATTAATGTACATTACCTCCTCTGCTCAATTGAATGTTTACAATAGAAAATAACCGTTACTGACTTGTGTGACTGTTGGACAGTGAAGGACTTCAAAATTTTCAATTATTGGTTTATTATTTTTTGATATATTTTTTTTAAACTCATTGCTCATCAATAGTAGAAACACAATTCAGTAAATTAGTGAACGTTTTATACTAATAACAGAAAGTACAATTTGGTTGACTAGTCAATATTCTGAAGGCTCATTGGTCCTAAAGTCTAACTGTTAAAAATGGTTATATGCAGTTCAAACCAGCCCTCAAATAAATAAGTTTACTACAACTCAGCCATCCGACATGACATCCTCCCTTCTCATCCACCACACCACATATGTGCACACTTTGCATTTAGTGTATTAATGTATACATACTTAATAATATGGTCAATAAAAATTAAACTGTTGTGTCTGTCATACATAGTAGTGTAACGTTGGGGCCATGTTAAGTGAATTTCCCAGCATGCTTTGCCAGTTTGAAATGTTACTGTGTGTGTTAAATGTGTTATTTCTGAGTTATACTGCTGGGTCATTATAACTGCATTATAATGACCCAGCAGTGTTTAGCAGGATTAGGGCAAGATGTATCTGTGTGTGTAACCATGATTCAAACAGGGGTCTGTGAGAATGACCTCCCCTGCTCTGTGTACTAAGTGGCAAGTTGGGGTTGGGGTGTACAAAATAAATCTGGTTGATCACAGCCATCTGCTCCATTTTCTTTGTGTGAACCTTGCAGACGTCACACTGGTGTCAGGAGTGGGATGGAGCAGATGGATGCCAGGATCAGAATGGAGATCCAGCAGCTGGAGCAGTTCATTGCTCAGCTGATGATGGACGATGGGACCGAGACACCACCCCCGGGAGCCGGGAGCCGGGACGAACGAAGCGGCAGCGGACCTGACGGGGCCAGCGCACCCCGCCTTCTGTCTTTTTCAAGACAGAGTGGGCAGAGCAGAGCAAACCAGCCCCGCATTCCGCCCTTTTCAGGACAGGACGGGCTGGCGATCCCACGGCGATCGAGAGTGACGATCGATCAGGAGGCGGCCATCCCATCTGTTAGGCAGCGGGCCAAGATTCCCCGCTTCAACGGCGAGGCCACGTTGGATGACTACCTGACCCAGGTCGAGCTGGCCGCTGCGCTGAACGGCTGGTCACCAGAGGAAACCGCCGTGCAAGTCGCGCTGGCCTTGGAAGGGAGAGCTCTCTGCACGCTTTCTGATCTCCTGCCTGAGGAGCGCTACAGCTGGCCAGCGCTACAAGGGGCACTCCAGAGACGATTTGGGAGAACGGCGGATGCTGAGCACGCCCAGGAACAGCTGACCCGCCGCCGTAGAAGCAACCAGGAAAGCCTAGGAACCTATGCTGCAGACATACGGCTGCTAACCCGGCGCAGCTACCCAGATTTCGCACCGGAGGCGGTAGAGAAGCTCGCCCTCCGGAGCTTCATCCAAGGTCTCCGCCCGGCCCAGCTCCAGAGCCACGTACGGATCCACGCCGCGAGCGACTGGGAGACTGCAGTGGCAGAAGCAGAGCGGGTGGAGCCGCTGATGAATCGCACAGTTGAAGCGCCAACGCACAGACAGAGAACCTTCCAGGCCACGATGGAGAGCGAGGAGGAAGAGGAGGAATTACGGCAGACCACGGCGGCGCATCCCCGGAGAAGAACGCCCCTCGCCGGCGTTAAACTAGAGCGAGGTGGCGTGAACGGGAACAGGCTGCCTCCCGCAGATGTTTCCCCCGAGGAGCCGGCACCACGCGTGGGCCGAATTGGACACTCTCCAGGGATCTATCTACAGTGCAGCTTGGGGAAGACGTCGATCCGGGCCCTGATTGACACCGGCTCTACAATCTCCCTGGTTCGACCCGGTGTGCTGCCGGGCACGAACAAGACGGCCCCACGGGGGTGGGAACCCACCAAGCGCTGCGTCACCACGGCTACCGGTGAGCGCGCCAGACTGGGGGGGCGGAGAGTTTTGGTGGTGGGGGTGGCCGGTCAGAACATAAGACACCCGTTCTGGCTGGCTGACATCCAAGACCCCTGTATTATTGGACTAGACCTGCTCACAGCCTGGAACGCCAAGATCGACACCGCAGGACCTTCCCTCCAGCTGGGAAACCGGACCATCACGCTCCACAGCAGAACCCAGAGAAGGAACACGGGGGCCTGCGCGATCGAGGGATTGCCAAGACAGACCGGACCAGGCAGGCCACCGCGAGGACTGGACACGATGACGTCACCAGCGCGGACAGAGGGAGCACGAACGCACACAAGGACAGCAAGGGGAGGGGTCAACGTGTCAGCAGAGACGCAGCAGGCGGTGGAGGAATTATTTCAGCGGAGCTGCAGCGGGCTGGACCCGGAACAGGGACGCCAGCTGCGGGAGCTATTGGACTGTTACATGGGTGTTTTCGCCGCGAAGGATGAGGAATGTGGCCGGACCGGGTTGGTGCAGCACGAGATCGACACCGGTGAGGCCAGGCCGATTCGACTCCACCCATGCCGGCTGCCCTTTTCAAGGCGGGCAGCGGCGGAACAAAAAGTGCGAGAAATGCTGGAGGCAGATGTTATTGAGCCCTCCAGCAGCCCCTGGGCGGCGCCGGTGGTGCTGGTCAAGAAGAAGGACGGGTCGTGGCGGTTCTGTGTGGATTACCGACGCCTGAACGACGCCACCAGGAAAGATTCCTACCCCCTGCCCCGCATCGATGACGCACTGGACCACATCGCCGGCTCCAGCTGGTTCAGCTCGCTGAATCTACGCAGCGGCTATTGGCAGGTAGAGCTGTCACCCGAGGCCCGCCAAAAAACAGCCTTCTCCATCGGGCAGGGACTGTACCAGTTTAAAGTGATGCCATTTGGACTCTGCAACGCTCCGGCCACCTTTGAGCGCTTGATGGAGCGAGTGCTGGCTCACATGCCCAGGAGCCGCTGCGTTGTTTACCTGGATGACCTGCTGGTGCATGCAGCTGATTTTGACAGCGCCCTGACAAATCTCCGAGAGGTGCTGGGAGCCATCCAGCAGGCGGGGCTACGGTTACACCCTAGGAAATGCCACCTGTTCCGGCGAGAGACCACCTTTTTGGGCCACGTCGTCAGCGCAGCAGGGGTCGCCACCGACCCGGAAAAAGTGGCAACAGTGAGAGACTGGCCAGTGCCGCGGAACGTTGGAGAACTGAGGAGTTTTCTTGGATTGGCCTCCTATTATAGGAAGTTTGTGAAAGACTTCGCCACCATCGCCAGCCCGCTGCATCAGCTGACGCAGAAAGGACACACGTTCCAGTGGAGTGACAGCTGTGCTGCTGCTTTCTCCCAGCTTCACGCAGCGCTCATCAGAGCCCCCGTCCTGCAATATCCCGACCCGAGCCGCCCTTTCATCGTGGACACGGACGCCAGCAACCAGGGCATCGGGGCGGTGCTATCCCAGGAGGGAGAACATGGAGAGCAGGCAGTCGCTTACTTCAGCCGCACTCTCAGCAGAGCCGAGAGAAATTACTGTGTGACTCGCAGAGAGCTTCTGGCTGTCATTCAAGGACTGCGTCACTTCCGCCCGTATGTGTACGGGGGGAGGTTCCAGCTCAGGACGGACCACGCTTCCCTGACCTGGTTGTTAAATTTCAAAGAACCGGATGGACAGTTGGCGAGGTGGCTGGAGGCACTGCAGGATTATAATTTCCAGATTGTGCATCGGGCAGGCCGCCTCCATGCCAACGCTGACGCGCTGTCTCGGCGCCCCTGCGCGACAGAGGAGTGTCGTCACTGTCAACGGGCTGAAGATCGGGACCAAACCGCCCCACAGGCTGCCGCTCTCCGAGCCGCTGCGAGCAGGAATAACGCAGCGACGCACAGCCCCTCCTCAGATGATCAGGCAGCTCTCCCCAGCGATGACGTCACAGAGGTTCTTGGCACGCAGCAGCTGCAGAGCGAGCAGGACAGAGACCCGGTCATTTCGCGGGTTCGGCAGTGGCTGGACGCAGGACAGCGGCCCGCCTGGGAGGTTGTGTCACCGCTGGACCCAGAGACTAAGGCCCTGCACTCCCAGTGGGCCAACCTCCGCTGCCACGAGGGCGTGGTGTATCGGCAGTGGCAGACTCCAGCTGGGCAGCGGCATGTCTGGCAACTGCTGGTTCCTCGTCGACTCCGGCCCAAAGTACTCCAGCTGGTTCATGGGGCGGTAGGAGCGGGCCACTTCGGAGTGACAAAGACGCTGCAGCGCCTTCGGGCCCGGTTCTACTGGCCCGGTTGTCATCAGAACGTGGAGCTCCACGTTCATCGCTGCGACACATGCACAGCTCAGAAGGGACCAACTCAGCGATCCCACGCTCCCCTGCAGCAGTACTGGGTGGGAGCACCGATGGAGCGAGTGGGAGTGGACATCCTGGGCCCTTTCCCGACCACGGACCGGGGGAACCGCTACGTGCTGGTCGCGATGGATTATTTCACTAAGTGGCCAGAGGCATACGCGGTCCCGGATCAGAGCGCCGCTACGACGGCATCAAAGCTGGTGGATGAAATGTTCTGTCGGTTTGGCGCACCGGAGGAGCTGCACAGCGATCAGGGTCGGAACTTCGAGGCGGAGGTCTTCGGAGAGGTCTGCAAACGGCTGGGCATCCGGAAGACCCGGACCACCCCACTGCATCCACAGAGCGACGGCCTGGTCGAACGATTCAACCGGACCCTCACCACCCAGCTCGCTATCCTAGTGGACCAGCGACAGCGAGACTGGGACCTGCATCTGCCTTTTGTTTTGTGGGCGTACCGGACGGCAGCTCAGGAATCTACCCGGTGCACCCCTGCGGCGCTCATGTTTGGACGCGAGCTGCGCACACCGGTGGATTTGGTATTCGGTTGCCCCCCTGAGCCGGAGGTGGAGGGAAAACCGGGATTGGATTATTTTTTTTGTTTGAAAGAACGTCTCCACACGGTGCACGAGCTGGCTCGAGAGGCCCTGGCAGCGGCAGGGGGCCGGCAGAAGTGAGCGTACGACACCCGCTGCCAGGGGAGGGACTTTGCACCGGGAGATCGAGTCTGGGTTTTCTGCCCTGAGAGGAAGAGAGGACGATCACCAAAGCTGGCGAGCCAGTGGTCGGGGCCATGCGTGGTCCTGGAGAGACTGTCAGATGTGGTGTACAGGGTGAGGCTTAGAAAAAGGGACCGGGTTGTGGTTCTTCATCGTGACCGTCTCGCCCCGTATCGGCCATCTGCACAGCTGGTGGACGAACCGGAGCTTCCATCCCGGCCCGATACCCCGACCGAGACCCAGATGGACACTAGGGGGCCTGTACGTGTTGGCCACCGGCGCCGAAGACCGCCCCGACACCTGGATGAGTTTGTATTGGACTTTTAAATTGGACTTTAATTTTTCTGGGGACAGAAACCAGTCCGGGGGGGGGGGCAGTGTAACGTTGGGGCCATGTTAAGTGAATTTCCCAGCATGCTTTGCCAGTTTGAAACGTTACTGTGTGTGTTAAATGTGTTATTTCTGAGTTATACTGCTGGGTCATTATAACTGCATTATAATGACCCAGCAGTGTTTAGCAGGATTAGGGCAAGATGTATCTATGTGTGTAACCATGATTCAAACAGGGGTCTGTGAGAATGACCTCCCCTGCTCTGTGTACTAAGTGGCAAGTTGGGGTTGGGGTGTGCAAAATAAATCTGGTTGATCACAGCCATCTGCTCCATTTTCTTTGTGTGAACCTTGCAGACGTCACAGTATGTTTAATTAACTAATGTATCCCTATGATGGGTGAGACATAAATGCAACCTTATTTTTTTAAAGAAAAATAGTCTATTAATTTAGGCCTAATAAATTTGGTCCTAATTTTCAGATCAATGGACCTTAATAATACGTCTTCCAGTAGACCTACCAGAGGTCGGTCACGTCAACCTTTCATGACTCCCCAGGCCTTCGGTATCCATTTGTCCACAACGTCCTCCTTTACTGGTTGATGGGAGTTCTATAAACGTATATTTCTGGCAGTCCTTCTCATCTTTTATCAGATGGATCAGATGGTGATGTCTGCATGAGTCTATGCTGCAGCTTTGGGCATTTTCACGATTTTAAAGTGAGATTTAGCAGCTAGTCTTTCAGGCTTATTTGAAAATGGCGGTGCTCTGCGGCTGCTCTCACCACTTCCGGCTGTGACCAACAAAAGAAAAGGAAAATGACACCAAACGGAATCAGATCTGTTATGTAATTTTTGCTCAATTTCGATTTTATTTTGACAAGGCAAGAACGAAATAACGGCTATTTTCGGTAGTTCTGTTTTCGCTTGACAAATGAAATATTAAAAGAATGAAGAGTACACAGGCTGGGCCGCTAGTCCAGAAAGTACTGTTTGCCCTTTCTGCCTTTAACTGCCATTAACTGCGATCACAAAATTTGTCGCCGTTAAGGGGGGAAGTGGTAATGGGCTATTAATTAATTTTTTTTTTTTTTTTTTTTTTTTTCTCCTCTCGGCGCCACACCAGTCGGCTGCCTTTTGCAACAGCGGCTCGATTCCGAGTTTTTTTTCCCTTCCTCTCTCTTTTGATCACTTTTTTTTTTCACCCCACTTATATCACGGACACACAGATCATCCCAAATGTCTCCTGAGCCGGTGGACGGAGCCACTGTTTATAGCAGGATACGATATAACAGGGAAGAGCTGCTAGCATTTAACCGCCACCCGGTCCCACTGGAAAAACTCGACATACCGAGAGAACTGAGGCGAAAACGCCGCGGCTGCCGGGCTGGAGTAAGGCGGAGGACAAAAAATATAAGGTACAGACCCTCCCTTCCATCTGTTGTCATGGGAAATGTACGGTCGATACTGGGAAAGTTAGATGAGCTAGCGGCTATCTCCCGTTATGATAGCACTTACCGGGAGTGCTCTCTCCTTTTGTTTACTGAGACGTGGCTAACTGAACTAGCAGCAGATGCTAACATTGAGCTGGAGGGTTTTCACACGATACGAGCTGACCGAACACCAGAGAGTGGCAAAACTAGGGGCGGTGGAGTGATCATGTATGTTAACAACAACTGGTGCAGACCGGGACATATCACTGTTAAACAACGACACTGCAGCAAAGACATTGAGTTGCTAGCTGTTAGCATGAGGCCTACATATCTCCCGAGAGAACACTCACACGTGATCTGCATTGTTGTTTATGCAAATCCGACGGCGAACGCTGGGACAGCGCGTGACGTCATCCATTCAGTAACCAGCAGGCTGCAGACAGAACACCCAGATGCTCTTCTCCTCATCTCAGGCGATTTCAACCACGTTTCACTGTCTCCCATTCTGCCCACTTTCACCCAGTATGTCACATGCCACACTAGAGACAATAAAACACTGGATTTGTTCTACGCAAACACTAAGGAGGCGTACACCTCATCACAACTCCCCCCACTTGGGAGATCGGATCACAACTTGGTTCATCTCCGACCGGTGTACAAACCCCTAGTGCACAGACAACCTCCGGCCATGCACACTGTGGAGTTATGGTCTGAGGAGACAATGGACACTCTAAAGGACTGTTTTGAAGCCACTGCCTGGAAGCAGCTCTGCGATCCACATGGTGAGGACATCGATGGCCTCATTCACACCTTCACGGGCTACCTCAGCTTCTGTGTGGACAAATCCGTTCCCACCAAGACCATACGGCGTCACTCAAACAACAAACCCTGGATCAACCCTGAGATAAAAACACTTCTGAGAGAGAAGAAGAGGATCTTCAGGTCGGGGAACAGGGAGATGCTGAAGTCCGTACAGAGGGAGCTGAGGAGAAAGATCAGAGAAGGCAAGGACAGCTTCAGGAAGAAGATGGAGGACAAGCTGCAACAGAGCGTCATCAGCGGGGTCTGGAGAAACCTCAAAACCATCTCGGGGCTCCAGAATACCTCCCCCCAGGCCACGGGGGGCAGGGAGTGGGCGAACAACCTGAATCTGTTTTTCAATAGATTTGACCAACCGCCCTCCCCCCTGTCTGCACAACAACCACTGCTGCCTCTAAGAAATCAAGTCCTGCTACCCACTCCCCACTCCACCGACACCCCCCCCACTCCCAACACACAGCCCCCCATCCTGACCCTGACCAAGACCCAGGTGAGGACGGAGCTGAGGAAGATCAAGGCGAGGAAGGCGTCGGGACCGGACGGCATCAGCGCAAAGCTCCTCAAGTCCTGTGCAGACCAGCTGTGTGGGATTGTGACGTATATCTTCAACATGAGCCTGAAACTGGGGAGGGTACCACAGCTGTGGAAAACATCTTGTGTGGTACCTGTACCAAAAACTTCCCACCCCAAAGACCTGAACAGCTTCAGACCGGTGGTCTTGACGTCCCACTTGATGAAGACCCTGGAGAGACTGCTCCTTGCTCATCTCCGCCCCCTGGTGGAACCAGCGATGGATCCACTCCAGTTCGCCTACCAGCATGGCATTGGGGTGGAGGATGCGGTGATCTTCCTCCTTCACCGTTCTCTGTCCCACCTGGAGAAGCCCGGGAATATGGTGAGGATCATGTTCTTTGACTTCTCCAGTGCTTTCAACACCATCCAACCGATGATCCTGAAGGACAAGCTGCTGCGCGCAGGGGTGGACCAGCACCTGTCATCATGGATCCTGGACTACCTCACGAACCGGCCTCAGTTTGTGAGAACCCGGGACTGTGTTTCCGACACGATCATCAGTAGCACGGGGGCCCCCCAGGGAACGGTGCTGGCTCCCTTCTTGTTCACTCTTTATACTGCGGACTTCTCACACAACACAACACATTGCCATCTACAGAAGTTCTCTGATGACTCTGCGATCGTTGGTCTCATCTCCAGCGGAGATGAAGCTGAGTACAGAGGGCTTATCCAGGACTTTGTGGACTGGTGCCATCGGAACTGCCTCCAGATCAACGCGAGGAAAACTAAGGAGCTGGTGGTGGACTGCCGCAGGCATGGGCAGCCCCTCACAGCACCAGTAAATATACAGGGAACAGACATCGAGATGGTGACATCCTACAAGTACCTGGGTATTCATCTGAACAATAAACTAGACTGGTCACACAATACTGACGCACTCTACAAGAAGGGACAGCGCAGGCTGTTCCTGCTGAGGAGACTCAGGTCTTTTGGTGTACAAGGGGCGCTGCTGAAGTCATTCTATGACACGGTGGTGGCATCAGCCATCACTTTTGGAGTGGTCTGCTGGGGCAGTGGCATTACTGCAGCCGATAGGAAGAGACTGAACAAACTGATTAAGAAAGCTAGCTCTGTCCTGGGGCAACGCCTTGATCCGATGGAGGAGATAGGAGAGAGAAGGACGGTGGCTAAACTGTCATCTCTGCTGGAGTCCGAGTTCCACCCTATGCAGGACATACTGGATGCACTGAGGAGCTCATTTAGCAGCAGACTACATCATCCCAGGTGCACAACCGAGAGGTTTCGTAGGTCCTTCCTACCAACGGCTGTCAGACTGTACAACCTAAGCAGGGCTGCTCGCAGAGATAGCAAAAAGACGTAACAAACTAATAGTTTTTTTTTTTTTTTTTTGAATGCAAAAGATGCAATAGACTTACACAATGGTCCTCTCCGGCATACAACTAGGAACATACCGGTCGCTATGGAGGGTGAGAATATGTATGGGCACATAATCATACCATGTAGGATAACTAAATAGACGGTTATGCTGTTTCATCCCACCTAGCAACAATGCTCTGCACTGTGTGTGTTTATATATTTACATATTTATTCCATCTAGCTACAATGCTCTGCACTGGGTGTGTTTATATTTATATATCTATATATTTATTCCATCTAGCTACAATGCTCCGCACTGTGTTTTTATATATCTACATATTATTCCATCTAGCTACATTGCTCCGCACTGTGTGTGTTTATATACTTGCATATTTATTCCACCTAGCTGCAATGCTCCATACTGTGGGTGTTTATATATTTACATATTTATTCCATCTAGCTACAATGCTCTGCACTGTGTGTTCATATATTCATATATTTATTCCATCCAGCTACAATGCTCTGCACTGTGTGTCTCTGTGTGTGTGTGTGTGTGTATATATATATTTTATAGTAATATGTACATATGTATATTAGCTGCTCTTGCTTGCTTGTTTTTTCTTGCCTTCTGATTGTTGCTCTGAGTGTTGCTATCCCTGTGCTGTTGCAATCCTGGAATTTCCCCTTTGTGGGACTAATAAAGGCTTATCTTAATGTGATAACGCCAACACCACTAATAAATAGACACACACTGAAAAAGAACCATGGAGTGAATATGAAAAAAGATCAATCTGTAGCACACAATCTCACCTTCTCATTGTGCATGTTGGAATGTGTCTGTAGTTTTGGGTGTGTACATTTATATATACTCCCTGCTGTTAAAAATGGCCATGGGTCTTTTTCACCATTAACTCAAGGTCCATAGTTGAAGCAGACAGCAAAAACGTAATACTGATGACACTGCAAAATCACACTAAACAAAGGGTTGAACCTGCAGCACCAGAGTCCAACATTCTGCACATGCACTACAATAGTATGCTGTGTACAGTCACTAAATTAGAAGGTGTTGACAACTACATGGAATTCATTAAATTTGGAGAGATTACATAGAACACTCAATGCCTCAGGCAGAAAGCAATGAGAGTTCCTGAATAAAGAAGCTCATTGGAATCCTTTGTGGGTGACAAATATAATTTAAGAAACATGTTTTCAAAATCATAGAAAATTGTGTCCACGGTAAACACACATTGTTTATTTGAAAAGTGTATGGTTTAAAAAATCTGCTGCTTTTTGATTATTTGGGAAGTGTATGGTTTGGTGAGGCTTCAGACGTCATCACTTATGTCATCAATACACGCTTTGCAAAATATTTCCTGTATTACTTGGCACACACTCCAAAGTTCTGGCACAGGATGTCCCATCACTATTTGTGCCTTCTCCTCCATTGTTGGACCTGTGCTGGATGTTTGCATTTACCATTAAAAACCCCTTTAGCTGGTAAATAATGAGGCTGTAATCCCAAAGATGCATTTTAATGATTTATTACCTCCGCCAAGGAGGTAATGTTTTTACCGGGGTTTGTTTGTCTGTTTGTCTGTCTGTTACCAACATAGCTCAAAAAGTTATGAACGGATTTTGACGAAATTTTCAGGAAAGGTGTGTAATGGAACGGGGAACAGATGATTAGATTTTGTTGATGATCTGAGAGTGCATACCTCCACCAAGGGCTTTGTTTGTATTTGTGCAGCAGGATTACACAAAAACTACTGGATGCATTTGGATGAAATTTTCACCAGAGGTGGTTCTTGGGCTAAAGAGGAACCCATTATATTTTGGTGATGATCTGAGAATGCATACCTCAGCCAAGGCTCTTATCTTCTCACAGTGTGTTAGCAACAATACTCCAAAACTGATGGACAGACTTTGATGCCATTTTCACCACAAGTGGCTATAGGCCTACACACAAACCTATTACATTTTGGAGGTGATCCATCACAAACGGAAGGAGCCTGGGCGGAGGTATGCACTCTATGAGTGCTTTTCTAGTTTTATATAAAATAGGATAGACACATGAAGATAAATTTCAGAAGAGAGAAGGAAGAGCTTCTACCTGAGTGTGTAAGGGAGTCTTTTTAATACACTAGCCAGCTGTGAGTTAACCTTGAGTCCAGAAAAAAACGAGCTTGTGTGGGGGGAGCACAGTAGAGCTTATCATAGATAAGGACAGAATGCTGTGTCTGTGAATCAGCCTGTGCCTTGGGATATCTGGGACAAAGTATAATTTTAAAATATGCAATAAAAAAAATCTTTCACAGGTCTGTGTAAGGAAAACATTTTTCATTCATCTTCTTCCGCTTAATCCTTTTTTTCGGGTCACGGGGGGGCTGGAGCCTATCCCAGCATCTTTGGGCGAGAGGCAGGGTGCACCCTGGACAGATCGCCAGTCCATCACAGGGCCAACACAGAGAGACAGACAAACATTCACTCTCACAGTCATACCTAAGGACAATTTAGAATCCCCAGTTGATGCCAATTAACCTAACTTGCATATTTTTGGCATGTGGGAGGAAACTGGAGAAATCCCGGAGTAAACCCACGCAGACACAGGGAGAACATGCAAACTCCACACAGATCACTGTTGGTCAGGGGCTGGGATCGAACCAGGGATCCCATGGCCAAGGATGAGTTGCTGTGCTGCCGCAGTGCTAACCACTCCGCCACCATTTTATCTCAACTTAATTCTTTCCTTAAATAAACCTTCTTCCCAGGCCCTTCCACTGAGTTCAGTTGTCGTTCACTAAACTTGGATCATTCTGACCTTCAAGTAAGCTTCAAGCAATATATGATAAACTCTAACTTTCCCCAAGTACTCAGCTGAGGCAAACTCCTACCTTGTCCAGATCACCTTCCCTACCTTATCCAACTCTGCACAACCTGAGAGGAGGAAGAGCAACAACCTGCAAAGATTCTCACCATATGTCTTCAGCTCCACCTGTAAGAGAAACCATCCTGATATTACCCTCAGTTGTTCAGCTTAATACGCACCATTTTCTTCTTCTCTCCCATCTCCGCAGGGGTTGCCAGTTCCTTTCAGATCATGTCACTCTCACCTTGTAAATAAACTCATTAGCCATGTTTACATGGACACAAGTAACTGGATTAAAAACCTGATCAGAATAAAAATGCTTCGTGTAAACACGCTAATCCGAATATTCTGACCTGATCACACTCATTTGGATCAAAATTTCATTCCGATTGAGACGGGTGGGTTATGCCGATAATTCTGATTGGTGTGCATATAAATACTTATTCCGAAGCTTGGGTTGAAAATATGTTTACTGTGCATGTCTGTACGTCAGCCACACGTCGATGTGACGTATTTCCGCCTTTACAGCAGCTAGTAGAAGATATGGCGGTAGGAAAACAAAACTGGTCTGTATCGTCCTGCTGTCTCCCTCTGTTCGTCATATGCAGAAGTATGTACTTGTAACTTCATTACGGAGACCAGCAGAAGCAAAAGTACAGTCTGAATAACACAATACAGCTCCATTTCAAAAAGAGAAAGACACGAAGCGGGGTTTGTTTACACCGGAAGTTGCTTCTTCTGCTACTATTTTAAGAATGTCGAAATGTCGACGTGCGCATGTCAAAAATGATTTAGTCCGTTTAAACGTGTGACACATGGAAACGCACATCCTAATCGGATCAGCTTGTTCAGCATCCATGTAAACAGTAAAGTTCTGATCTGAATTGTAATCAGATTGAAGAAATTTTGCCCATGTAACCATGACTATTATTGGATCACCATACAAACTTTTCAGTGTCTGCTTCTAGGTCCATTACCTAAAAGTGTCACATTTGGCATAATGCTTGTTGAATATCTGGAACAATCTGAAACCAGTGCTAGTGTTATACACTGAAAATGTCATGAACAGGGTTGATGTCTCAACTCCGTTCCATGATCTGTGGCTGTAGTCTCCTGATTGTTGTTAATTATTTCCAGCTGGCAGGTTATTGGAGCCTCAGAGTCTGGGCTCCCTGCCAGTCTACAGCCACGCCTCCTCCTCTCAGGCATTCATCAGCTGTGCCATCACCCTTTGTGTTTACACACACACACACACACACACACACACACACACACATTCTTACTCACATGCTCTGACATTCACTCACGCACCTGCTCAGCCGCACTCCTGCATCAACTTGACATCATTAGCTCACTGGGTATTTATGTTTGTCAGTTTGTGCACTCAGTGTGGTGAAGTTAGTCAGTAGTGACTAGTTAATTGTCAAAGTCTGAAGTCAAACTCAACTCTTTTCAAGTCTGTGTCCACACTGGTCAACGTTGAGGTCCTCAAGCTCGTTGGTTATTCCTGTTTTTGGGCTACTCAGGTGTTGTTGTTTCCAGAGCCAGTTGCGCTCTGACACCTTATGTAAGTCTTCCTCCTAATTATTAACTGCCCTTCCTCTCCACTCCAGTCCCGTCTGGGAGCGCATGGGGGCCCTCCTCCTCCTGCCAACTGAGCTCGGTCATCCGTACTTTGTGTGTCAGACTGCATATCCTTGGACATTTTTGTGTTATGTCCCTTTGTTAATAAACACGTTCACTTCACCTGCATTTTGGGCTCGCTGTAATTCATTTGTGCGCTGTGCAATTATGCAACGTACATGACAGAAAAAGTACTATTTTAATAAAAGTACAAATTTTTCTGTTATCCTTTTATTGATGTTCCTACCTTGGGCTACAGGGGCCTCATGTACAAAGGGTACTTACACACAAAACCATGGCGTATGTCCTTTTCCACAGAAAATTTCAGATGTATCAATAATGAAATGGCCGTGGAAATATGCGCAGCCCCATGGCAGCTTCATGGCTGGCATACGTATGTTTCTACAGTTATTGGTCCGTCCGCTGGCGACACTTAGAGGTGATGTTGGGAGACTGATAATGACGTGAGAATTATTGTACACACCAGAGACACATGATGAACAAACATCCAAGCGTGTGCAATTAGATGAGTGGATAAAAAAGCAAGTGCAAAAAAGGGCAGAAAATGCCTCTAACGTCAATGGCATTGGCCTTATTAGAGGATATTGCAAATTGGACAGTGAAAAGAGAAAGGGTATTTAGAGACAGAGATTTTCTAGCTCAGGATGATGACTGGCTTGTCAGCCGGTTTAGATTTCCATGGGCAGTCCTAGTGGAACTGTGCTCTGAGCTACAGCCACTCTGGGAGTGTGACATGGCGAGAAGCTGTGCGCTGCCTGTCCCAGTGCAGGTGGTGGCAACAGTGGGATTCCTGGCAACATGGGCATTCCAGAGAGAGCTGGCAGACCAATCGGGAATTTCCCAGTTGACCCTGAGCCGAGCTATGCCAGCTGTGTGGGATGGCATTATCTGGTTGTCACCCAAGTGCATCATATTCCCATACAATGCAGTTGAACAGGCCAACATCAAAGCACAATTTACAGCGAGAGCCGGTTTTCCTAATGATTCTAATGAACAGCATTGTTGGGAACAAACTACAGGCTGGCATTGTGCAGATGGGTTGCTTCTTGGTGAGTAAATTTGTGTAATTATCCTAAATAACCCACCTCATGCGCAACGCACCTGTGTGCCCCCAAATATCACCCTGTCTTCAAGGCTTCATTACAAGTCAGTGGTTGGAATAAGTGACTTCCTTTTTTGCTGATTAAACTACAGTTTCACAGCATTCTGCCAAGCCCCCAGTTGCCTCTGTGTGCACAGTAGTTATGTCAATAAACACATGCGTAAAGTTTGAAATGCAACAATGTCCCCCTTTCCCCGGTGCACTTCATTCATTTACAACAGTAGTGTGTGTAATCCATGTAAGTTGTATATAACTATAAAGGATGAGATTTGCATTTTGGACATAAAATATGTACTTGTCAAGTCTATGACCTGCTTTCAACTGACAGGTGAGTGTGGCTACCCACTAAATACGTTCATACTGTCTTCTTTTTCATTACTGTTTTCCTTTATTCAACCAGTTGATCCACCCGGCTGGTCATAAATCACAGTAATCAGCTGATGCTTCTGAGGATGACTGTAGACAACAGTTGAAACTGTCACGGCTGGCCCTCATGAGCCAGCATAAGACGCCACAGTCCAGTAAGTTGCAATTCAGTTCCTTTATTTGTATCGTACAGGGCTTGGGTGTACAAAACAACTAGCCACGTAGGCTTCGTTCCACAACAACAATATGAACACACAAAAGGAGTTAGCGGCTGAGACGAGGGGCTCTCGTTCACCGCAAAGGCAAGAAATATGAGATGAGATGATGAGATTCAACTTTATTGTCATTACACATGTATGAATACAAGGTAACGAAACGTGACTTGGCATTTGGGCACGCTCTGCAGAGCGCATCCAAGGCCGGGGCAGCCGCTAGGCGCCAGTCATAAAGAAGAAAGGAAAAAAAAGAAAAGAGTGGATATCACACAGTAGGCGAGAGAAAAAAACATGTTTTATCAAATTGATGCTTAAGTAAGTAAGCGAAATTTTGATTGCAGGCAAAAAAACCCTCAATGCTTATTTAGCAGACATTTAGTAGACAAATCACACAGCAGGGAGAGAGCAGTGTATGTATATCAGTATGATGATATCAGTGTGTGTGCAGTGTTGAGTGTATCAGTTACTGGAGCAAAACAAATAGTCTCCTAGGCAACGATAGATGTTATAGTTCATGAACGCTGTCCCTGAAGAGTTCTGTTTATTGCACAGCAGCGGTGTTTGGGTTAGCGAGCCAGCTGACACATCCGCTTATCTCAACTCTGGAGGAGTGAGTTATCCAGGGGCGCCGATCAAGGCCGAATCTGCTCAGACAGAGTATAGGAGTATAGGATTTCCCTATTGTCATATTCTGAGCTTACAATTCAAATTAACATTCACGTTATCACGAATATTAACGTGAGACAAAGAGAGGGTAACGGCTGAGACGAGGAGCTCTCATCTGCCGCAATAGCAAGGAATGCAAGCTAGGAAGAATACAATTCCTATGATAACAGTTAGACTTACATGCAGCGGGATACGTCGGGGAACCCAAGGAGCATGTTGATAAGGAGACAGGAGACAGGAGAAAGTCATAAGACTCTTGACGAGGCAGCCGCAGAGTCCAATTCACTCGCGCTGACATTTAAAGCCAGCTGCTCATGATTGACAATGCGGCGCAGCTGCTCAGGCTCTGACAGCGGAGAGCCCCCGAGCGTCTGGCCAATCAGAGCCCAGGAAACCCGAGTGACGACACCTGCTGTCAAAAGCCTGACAGGGAGGAGGAATAACCCGAGCGCGGACAAAAGCGCTCGGGATATGACAGAACCCCTCCCCCTACGCGAACTCCTGGTCGCGAGTAACATCCAGACCCCCCCACCCCACCCCAGGGAGGGTGGAGGGGGGAGCGGGCGGAGGGGGAGCAGGGTCAAACTCACAAGTGACAACAAAGGGTAGGGGCAGAAAAACAACCAGGGGACAAATACATCGGGGAAGGGAGGGAAAAAAGGCAAAACTGTACATAACGGGGACACTAAGAAGAACAGTAGTAAGAAAAGAAAAACCAATGCTAAATGGGCATCTCCGAACCTATAACATAAGACAAGGACTACAGCCCATGTAATCTCACACATATCATTACTAAGAAAGAACACCATAATGAGGGTACATCGAACACCAGTCAAAGGACAAAAAATACAAGGCAGAGTCAAGGAAATAAAAGGACAAATAATACCTTCGTCTCCAAAGTTAATGTTTACAGAAATCCAAAAGGCAACACAGATACAAAAAAAAAAAAAAAAAGGCAAAACCTGAGTAAGGGAGAAACATCAGAAATAGCTATCACACCCTATAAGAGGAATACAACACACATAATAGCGTTCTGCCAAAAGGAAAGAAAAATTCTGCTCTGAAGAGTCTCTAATCAGGAGTGCAATGAACAAATCCCACGAAAAACACAAGAAAAATAACGGCGAGAGAATATATATCCATTAACGGAAAGTAGTCACTGTATACATGAAGTTCAATCCCCTGTGGGGTATTTCAGTCTGAGGGGAGAAAAAAAAAACAAAACACGGTCACAAGCCAGTGGAGGGGCAAGAGACGGAAAGAAAATACACTAGAGAATAAAGTTATATAATTCCGCTCCGGAGGTCTCCCAGCACCCAGCGTCCAGGCCGCCAGCAGGAGCAGCGGAACGTGTCCCGACGGCCCACCCGAACCCCGGGCCGAGGAAAACCATGTCTCCGGCGGCCAGACCAGGGCGCCGAATGAATCATCCTGCTTGTCAGGAGGCCGGACCCGGACGCCAAAAGGAAAGAGCCGGTCACCGGGTGGTCAGGCAGTATCGGCCTGCCAACAGAATGGCTGGGGGAAAGTTGGCGAACCGGGCCAACTGGAATTAACTCCCGCAGTCTCAAATGCGGGGAAGGAGAGGCCATGGCGAGGATAGGGAATGGCCTGGAAAGCGTTCAGCGGTGGATCAGCTGCACAATCTCCGGGACCCACCTGGGTCAGGACGACCCGTGACAGAACCACCCTGACGCCGAGCTCCAATTGAGCAGGAGCAGCACCCGCGTCGGACCCCGATTGGGCCGGAACCTCCATGACGTCGAGCTCCGATTGAGTGGGAGCAGCACCCGCGTCGGACCCCGATTGGGCCGGAACCTCCATGACGTCGAGCTCCGATTGAGCGGGAGCAGCACCCGCGTCGGACCCCGACTGGGCCGGAACCTCCATGATGTCAAGCTCCGATTGAGCGGGAGCAGCACCCGCGTCGGACCCCGATTGGGTTGGAACCAATTCGGCGACGGGCCTTGACTGGGCGAAGACAGCACCTGCGTCGGACCCCGACTGGGCCGGTACAGCACTCCCGGTGGACCCCAACTGGACCGGCGAAGCACTCCCGGTGGACCCCAATTGGGCCGGCGAAGCACCCCCGGTGGACCCCGATTGGGCCGGTAAAGCGCTTCCGGGCGCAGCATCTGAGGCGAACACCGTGCTGAGAACCGGAACCTCCGAGGTGGCACCCAGAGCAGGTTCATCTCCAGTGACCCTGGGGAGAGGCTCAGAGGGACAAAAGGAACCGGGATCAGGATCACCGGTAGCGTCAGAACCCGGCGAGATGAGCTCAGATGCAGCTGACGACTGCATCCGGCTCACCTCCCCAAGAGTCAGGCAGAAATGCTCAAGGAAAGAAAGGACAAAAACAGCGCTGAGCACTCGCCTGATCTCAGGTTCGGACGCCGTCCAGGACTCCGGCAATCCGGGCTCAAACGGGAGGAGGTCGTCATCCGGTTCCCACTCTGTCGTGACGTCATCCGCCCCTGGAAGAGAGGCTCTTGCAGCTCGAGGACCCCCCGACGTCATCGTCCACGCTGGTGGTTCACGTGGCGTGGAGGTGGGGGGCTCCTGGCCCGCTGGACCGGACTGTTCATCTGTGGAGTCCCGGGGACGCTCCGTCGTCGGCACAGGCTCCAACCAGTCGTCCGATCTCCTCTGTCCAAAAAATGGCTGCGGGGCTGGGGTCTTCTGCCCGAGGGCCGCAGGCTCACTCCTCGTCTGGTGACGCTCCTCAGGAGTCGAAGCGTGCTCAGTGGGGGGAGACACAGAGGCAGCGAGTTTAATTAACATATCAGCACGGAGTGGAGGCTCGGGGGGCTGCAAACCCAGAACCTCACCCCCAGGAGTCAGACAGAACAAATCACTATTAGATGGAAAGAAGTGAACTTGTACTTGCCTGCCTCCCGGAGGGGCGGTGGAACCTGCTGCAGGGAACGTCATTCCTTCCTCCTCCCGCCGGATGGTGGCCGAAGACTCTCTAGAAGGAGGAGAGGGGGCCACTCGGGATGGTGTAGCCACAAAGTCCACTGGAACAGAACTTCTCAAACTCCCAGCCGCCGGAGAAGGCGTCGAGGCGGAGGGGGCGACAGCCGAGTCGGGCCGGGCGTGACGCGCTGACAGCTCAGTGGGGGGAGCAGGCCCGGGGAGAAAGGCTGAAGGGATCTCCTCCTGGTAAGACGCTGGAGAGACAGCTGTGGGATGAATGGGGTCAGTCCAGTGAACCGGAGCAGGATCCAGACGGGAGTCGCGCTGAGAACGCCTCTGGCCACGGCGTCGACAACTTCGACGGGCCCCAGGTGGTGCGAACTCCAGGACTGGATCGAGGAAGGGATCCGGATTCCAGAGCGGGCAGCGGGAACTCCGACTACTCCGCCATCGGGCTCGTTCCTCCTCGAACTCCTGGAACGCTTCGCGGTGGGCGGCGATCTCTCGTCTCCTCACTTGGACGTCCGGGTGGTCGATGTAGCGGGGAGACAACTGGTGGAGTGTCCTCTCAGAGCTGTCCAGGTAGCAGTGCACTTCGGAAGAGTCGTCAAGGCGGGCGGAAGCACTGATGATGTCATCCACTTCCTTCAGCGCCTCAGGCAGCTGGAGTCTGAGGTCACCCCACCTTGCGGCTTCCTCCTCTTCGTACATTTGAATAATCTGGCGTTGGGCAGCGATGTCGAGCCTCCTCGCGTCGACCTCGGGGTGACCGTTGTAGCGGGAAGGCAGACGGTCAAGCACCTCCTCAACCCGATCTAAATACCAGTGTTCATCGGGCTGATAACCGAGGAGAGGAGGGGCGGGGGAGGTGTCAGGATGCCCATCGAGGTCGGAGGCGATGATGAGGATTTCATCTACCTCCTCCAGTGCCTTGGTCAGCTGGCCGTGGGAACCCCGAGAACGACTCCGCTGAGATGGTATGTTTCCAACGCCACGTACCCGGACAGGAAGGGGCAAAGTTCCCAGAACGCAACTTACTGAGATCGGCGTCTCCTTCTGGCGGCTGCCTACTGTCACGGCTGGCCCTCACGAGCCAGCATAAGACGCCACAGTCCAGTAAGTTGCAATTCAGTTCCTTTATTTGTATCGTACAGGGCTTGGGTGTACAAAACAACTAGCCACGTAGGCTTCGTTACACAACAACGATATGAACACACAAAAGGAGTTAGCGGCTGAGACGAGGGGCTCTCGTTCGCCGCAAAGGCAAGGAATATTAACGTGAGACAAAGAGAGGGTAACGGCTGAGACGAGGAGCTCTCGTCTGCCGCAATAGCAAGGAATGCAAGCTAGGGAGAATACAATTACTATGATAACAGTTAGACTTACATGCAGCGGGATACGTCGGGGAACCCAAGGAGCATGTTGATAAGGAGACAGGGGAAAGTCATAAGACTCTTGACGAGGCAGCCGCAGAGTCCAATTCACTCGCGCTGACATTTAAAGCCAGCTGCTCATGATTGACAATGCGGCACAGCTGCTCAGGCTCTGACAGCGGAGAGCCCCCGAGCGTCTGGCCAATCAGAGCCCGGGAAACCCGAGTGACGACACCTGCTGTCAAAAGCCTGACAGGGAGGAGGAATAACCCGAGCGCGGACAAAAGCGCTCTGGATATGACAGAAACATGTCAAGGTTAATTATTCTGTTTCTTTTTTAATCTTTACTTTTAATCTATCCGAAATAAAAAGAATCTATCCGAAAATAAACATCTCCTTCGCATCCCTGTCTAAATAAAGGAAAACAGTAAACTAATCTTAGAGGGCTATGAGCAGGTTATTACCTGTATCCGGCGCTAATGCTGGAGGACAGCGTACCAAACAAAATGTTTTAATGTGCCTCTACCTCATTCAGGTGCACCTCCAACTCATAGTGTCTGTGAAATTCCATTAAATCCATGATTTTCAATCGTGGATACAGGCGAATCAAACATGCAGGGCTTGTATAGATAGATAGATAGATAGATAGTTTATTTTTTTTCGAACACAAAAATATAACAAAAACAAGCAAATGGCAAATGCAATAAAGTAACAGTATACACTGTTCGAAAGGGAGAAGGAAGAAGTGAACACTTATTAATTCCATCTCCTCTTTTCCATAGATACACCCATGTGAATTTTATACAAATTACCACCTTTAAGACCCCAAGTAAATAATTTACTGTATTTTTTACAAATCAACATTAACACCCATCCATTCTAACATACAATGATGTCCATACATCAAAACCAGCCTCAAACAACACAGATATACACAGTGCTGTCCCACCCACCATTCCATAGTGTCCCATAATGTCCCATAGTGAACATAATGAATCATACATATAAATACTACCCTTCTAACATATATGGCATATATCTATTTGCATATCTGTTTGCATGTAGTTGCATGTTCAAATGGAGGTGTGTCAAGGGACGAGTCCAGTATATCCTCACATATGTTCACTTTCAAGAAGATTGGGATGGACTGGCGATCTGTCCAGTCCAGGGTGTACCCTGCCTCTCGCCCAAAGATGCTGAGATAGGCTCCACCCCCCCACCCCACCCTGTGACCCAAAAAGGATTAAGCAGAAGAAGATGGATGGATGGATGGATGGATGGATGGATGGATGGATGGATGGATGGATGGATGGGATATACAAAGGAAATGTGCTTGGATTCCTGCGTACGCACGGTTTCATACATCTGGATTTTTTTTTTGTTTACGCCATTTTCTTGATTTAAACGTACATCATCTTTCAGTAAGAAATCCATGCAAGTCTTTGTACATGAGGCCCCAGGTGTCTCCAGAGAGCCCTGGTTAATCTGATTTTGAAAACTAAGCAGGGTCTCCCTGGGTTAGTACTCAGATGGTGGCATACCAGGTGCTGTGCTGGATGATGCTAGTATAGGTACAACCAAAAGGGATCAGATGGGGAATGTTGGTTACTATCTAATGACATTATTTAGTGACCTTTAAAAGACAGGTCTTCATCTTCCAAGTTTAGACCATACAGAGATGTTTGTATAAAAATGTCTTTTCACCAACCTTAACATGGCTTTCACCTAGATTTTTTAACCAAATTTAGACCATACAGAGATGTCTTTATGAAGACATCCTTTCAACGACCTGAAAAAGGCACCTTTTCATCTTTCACTTTTCGACTAAATCCAGAGGCTTTTTAGACAGTTGGCAAAGCCATATTTTCAAAGTTTTTTTCAACCAAACTATAACCGCTCCCAAAGTCTTCTTCTAGGTCAGAAAACCACGCTCCAACTGATGTTGACAAGTGTTTTGTTTATTTTGTCACAGCAAATCTTCGCCCTTAAACACCGTGAAAAACTAAAAATACAGACATAAAAAACATGAATACAAAATAAATTATAACACTTAACAAATGTTCATAAACAAAAATAATCACATACCGTGTGCGCCTTCTGCCTAGAATTTAGGAGTTGTTAGTCATGTCACAAATTTCCCAAACAAAGTCCTCTCTCCAAAGTCCTCTCTCCGCATCTGATTGTGGACAGCCTCCAGCAGCCGTGTGACTCTTCTAATCAGGCATGTGAACAGCGCATGCCTACCACCCATATTTGCATATCGTCCGGGTCCGCCGCTGTTTCCTCACAAACATGGAGAACATTTAACAGTCCGGCTGCCTGCAAGAAAAACACTCCGTCCTCTCTCCGACACTCGCTCACACCATGGCACTGATAGGCGGGGCAAGACACCTGCACAAGCCCCTTTCACGAGCTCTCCAACTCACCTGTGAGCTCGGCAGCACGAGCGCATATGCGCCGCGATATGGAGGGATTGAAGGCGGAGAAAAGGACACCGCTAATGTCTGCATCACTGGTGCACACACCCATAAACAAACATTTCAGAAAAAGAACCAAAAATACATAAACCTTTTCACTGTGACAGCTACACTGCCACCAAAATTACAAAGATTTATATTCACTCAACTTTTAACAAACAAAATTAAATCTTGTAATTTTCCTTAAAATAAATGTAAACCTTCAAGTCACATGTTGCTTTAATAGCATTGATATTATTCACTTTCTAAACTTAAGCGTTTCTTTGTCATTACTGTATCATCTGACTTTATTTTTTATTATGTCCTCCCTTTGCAGTCTAGGACTCATTTTCAACTAGAACTATTAGTTTCTGAACAGGTCTCTCAAGAACTGAGACTTGCTTTAAGCATTCACCTTTTTTCCCTAGACCTCTTTCTCAACCTCCCTCCAACTCTAAGGAGGTTATCTACAAGGACAGGATCAAGCTGATGCATTTTGTGAGTTTTTGGTAGTTTAGCTGACTTTTGACTGAACCATTTCAGCTCATCTTCAAATGCCTCCTTTCGTGCTGCCCGAAAGAGTGTGAGAGAGGCAACTCTTCTCTCCTCTACACTAATTGGACCTGACCTGTCTTCTTTTGCCAGTCTTTTAATCCTTGCTACAACATTGATGGCTGTATTCCAGTCAGAAAATCTTGAAAACCTTTCAAGAAAGTTGTCTCTTTCAACAGCATCTGTCTTCAGAACCTTTACTTCAGGGTCACCTACGAGAAGCCCTGGTGAATGTTGAACTGTGACAATTTCACGTTCCCATAAAAACTCAGGCCCAGTGAACCAGTTTGAGTCAATCAGCTCTGCCACCTAGAAGCATGGTCTGCTGGATTTTGATTGGTTTCAACGTAGAACCATTGCTTTGGATCTGTAGTGTTTCTTATTTTCTGGACGTGATTGGTAACAAACACATGGAAGCGCCGGGCTTCATTCTTCATGCACCCAAGCACCACTTGAGAGTCTGTCCAGAAAAGCTCTGCTCTAAGAAAGTTACTCACACCAGCTGAAACTGCTGCTGCAGTCAGCTCAAGACGTGGGATAGTGACTATGCTTGTGGGTGCCACTCGGGCCTTACCCATGACAAGAGCACAATGAACTTGCACATCAGAAACAATCCTGATCTAGGAACACTGTTCATAACCACTGCTGCTACCATCTGAAAAGTGATGCAACTCAATTTTTTGGATTGTGCCGAGGTATTCAGGAATGAGGCATCTTGGTATTTTAATGTTTTGAAGATTTTCCAAATCCTGGAGCCATATTTCCCACTTGGCCTGGATTTGAGGGGAAACAGGTTCATCCCATCCAACACCCCGCCTGCACATGTCTTGCAGCAGTTGTTTGCCAGTCAAGATGTAAGGAGAGAGAAATCCTAGTGGGTCATACACACTCGCAGCTGTTGCTAGAATTCCTCTTCTTGTGGCTGTTTTTTCTTTGAGGATAACACTGAATGAGAACACATCAGCTTCCACATTCCACTTTATCCCTAGTACACTCTGCATTGGAACCTCAGTGTAATTCAGATTTACATCTTTCTTCTCACTTGCATGTTCTGTTTCTGGTATCACCTCCAGGACCTCTTTGTACTTGGGATTTTTTCCTTCTCTTGGATTTGTGTCCAAGAAATCTCGTTCCAGGACTTTGATCACAGAGGAAGGTGTGATGGATGGAAACTCTTTTACAGAGACACAATTGCAGACTCCTATTACCTCCATTAGACCAGTCCATGGTTTGATGGAACCCACAATAGTCCAGCCTAAGTCTGTTTTGACTGCATATGGATCATAATCATTTCCTGGTATGACCTTCCTTGGTTTTAATGCTCTTGCACAGTCACACTTTGCTCATGAAGAGTGGGCCAAAATACCTGCTGAGCGGTGCAGAAGTCTCATTGACAGTTACAGAAATCGTTTGATTGCAGTGATTGCCTCAAAAGGTTGTGCAACAAAATATTAAGTTAAGGGTACCATCATTTTTGTCCAGGCCTGTTTCATGAGTTTGTTTTTTTTTAAATAATTCTGTTGAACCACAATTCAAAAGCATTGTCTGATTTTCATTGGTTAATTTTCATAGAATTTTTATTTATAAGATAAGATAAGATAAGATAAGCCTTTATTAGTCCCACAATGGGGAAATTCCAGGACTGCAACAGCACAGGGATAGCAACACTCAGAGCAACAATCAGAAGGCAAGAAAAAACAAGAGCAGCTAGTATACATATGTACATATTACTATAAATATATGTCTATATATATATAGACACACAGTGCGGAGCATTGTGGTTGGTGGATGTGCAACAGAAAGTCTAAGCTCTCTCTCCGCGGATGCGGCAGGCCAGCTCGATGTCTTTGGGCATGATGGTGACCCTCTTGGCGTGGATGGCACACAGGTTGGTGTCCACGAAGAGACCCACCAGGTAGGCCTCGCTGGCCTCCTGCAGAGCCATGACGGCGGAGCTCTGGAAGCGCAGGTCGGTCCTGAAGTCCTGAGCGATCTCCCTCACCAGGCGCTGGAAGGGCAGCTTACGGATGAGCAACTCCATGGATTTCTGGTAGCCACGGATCTCTCTCAGAGCCACGGTACCGGGCCTGTAACGGTGAGGCTTCTTCACTCCGCCGGTGGCCGGAGCGCTTTTCCGAGCAGCCTTGGTGGCTAGCTGCTTCCGGGGGGGGGGGGGCCTTTTTCCTCCAGTAGATTTACGGGCGGTCTGCTTGGTTTTGCCATCGCTCTTTATTATTCTGTCTTATATTTCTTGCACGCCGCCTAAACTCCAGCCCGGCACCCGCGTCGTTTTCGCTACAGTTCCTTGGTATGTCGAGTTTCTCCGTTACCACCGGATGGCGGTTGAGTGCTAGCTAGCTCTTCCCTGCTGTATCGTCTCCTGCTGTAAACAGAGGCTCCGTCCGCCGACTCGGGAGACCTTTGGGGCGATCTGTGTGTCCGTGATATATATATAGAGTGAAAGGTGTAGAAAGAAGAAGGAAGATAAAAAAAGGCAGTTGCAAAGGCCAGCCAACTTGTGTGGCGCCGCCGGTCTGGCGGAACCAGAACCGGAAAAAAAAACAAACAAAAAAAAACTTGTCAGATTCAAGTTATTTCTGTGACCATTGTGGGGTTTTCTTTCATTAACAGAGGGGTACCAACAATTTTGTCCACGTCTGTAAGTTGTCCATCCCAATCAAATTTTGTCATGAATTACATATGATGTTTGTCAATTTAAAAGATCATTTTACATGTTGTATAATAAAAGAGCAATATTTTCTTTTTGTGAAAACACTTAGTGGACTACATTTACTTCTCTCTGACTATATACATCACCAACACATGGCTATGATGGTTCCCGTCTCAAAGCTCACCTTTTTTCTTACCGATGAAAAAAGCATGCAAAAAGGAGAAAAAACAATTTAAAAAAAGAAAAAAATATAGCCACAAATGGTGATCCTCGGGTTCCAAGCAGGCGTGGACTTCAAGGTCTTGTATTGCTTAGCAACAGCATTTAAAACCTAAGGTCTGCTACACATTAGTTTTTAAAGCAGCACTATGTAACTTTCTTGTTCTTTGTAGGAACACTGAAACGGCCACAACCATGGCGACCACGACCCCAGTCCCAACAGCCAACCACAAGGCTTTTTGTTGGTGGTAGCTAAAGTCGTGTTCTGTGATTTGCTGCTGGGACCGATGCCACAGACAGAGGCCACATCTGCTGTCCTGCCCAGTAATGCCCCCCCCCCCGACAAAAAAAAGAGCTGTTGAAGGCAGTGTGGGTCACTCAGACTATGGATGAAGTGCTGCACGGTGGCGCAGTGGTTTAGCACTGTGGCAGCACAGTTTACCCTCGGCTGGGGGATCGCGAGATCGTGGGTTCGATCCCAGCCCCTGACCACCAGTGAGCTGTGTGGAGTTTGCATGTTCTCCCCGTGTTGCGCGGGTTTACTCCGGGATTTCTCCGGTTTTCCTCCCGCATACCAAAAACATGTAGGTTTAGGGCGCTCGCGCACGCAGCGACCGGCGGCCGGTGGCTTGTCACCAGACTGCAAACCAAATCTACCTACGGGTACAACTAAGTAACAAAAAAAAAAAAAAAAAAAATTTTTAAATTTTAAAAAATTCACACGATCAAATCTTGTTGTACATTCAAAATAATTTTGCAAATAGTATCTTAAGGTGAAAATCTAACATACTGCTGTTTTGAAATGTACAGAAGAGCCATGCTGTACTTGTTGTTTAGAGGAATAAAGGTGTGTTCACACCAAACGTGAACGGGCAGCACAAATCCATACAAAGTGAATGGGAAGACGCGAGTACGCGCGAATTTGCATAGTCGCGCATTCGCGTCATCTAGCTAGCATCTAGCTAGCTAGCTAGCTGCTTTCACCTGAGTAAAATTATCACCACTGCAGAGTAAACTAGTTAGAAAATGAAACTCACTCACCAGGAGACAGGACAGGGAACTCTTCAGCTGAATCAGGATTTTGGAGTTATTTACCCATGGTTTCTGGCCACAGATGTCCTAGCAAGCTAGCAAACTAGCAACATAAACACCCAGCATCTGTGAAGTTTTGGAGGCTTGAGACGACATTTTCAGGTGATCCCCCAGTCAGATAATGTAAACCTAAGTATGACGTTATTTTGGGAATTTCCACAGCAGGTTGAACACAGCTGCAGAAGTTTTAAAGACAACATTGCCTGTCTGCATCTCACTATTCATGTCTGTTGGCATATTTACATTGATTTATAATGTAATTGTGCCGCGCGGAAAATTTGCCTGTTTACGTTTGGTGTGAACGCACCATAAGTCCTCCCTGGTAAGATTTGAATCCAGGACATCCTGCTTTAAAGTGCTCACCATACCCACAACCCCACACAACTGCTTTAGTTTTCACTCATGCTCAGACGATAACTTAAAAGGATTCCCAGTAGCAGTACAGCATTTAATGTTTTCAAACACACAGAAAGGTATGTTGTATTTTAGAGGAGTGACACGTTACCTGAAAGATTTGAACCCTGGTCTCCTGCTTGACAGACCAATACCTTAACCCCTACATCACACTACTGCTTTAGGCTATGCACTCAGAAAGATAAAGTTCCACGGACAAGACAAAATGGCTGACAGACATTTCATAAACATGATTTTATGAACATGAACAGAATTGCATGAAATTTAGTGGTTAGCTGAAGAATACTGTTGCGATTCTGAGTCTGAAGTTTCATCAAATTTGAATCTGTATATCTGAAGTTAACCCCTTGAACTCTGTGAATTCCGCGGGCGGTCACGTCTCTGCATCTTAGCGCGTCTCAGTGCGCACTGAAAAAAAAAGCTGTATTTCCTGTCTTCCAGTACAGACACAGCCTTGTTACAACCTGAGAAAAAAAGCCGTGTAATATATTCATTTTTTGTGGTATTTTTACAAAATTTTGACCTGAGCTTGAAAACACTTGTTCTACATTTCTGTTGTGTTTTCCAGCCAGTATCTGACAGCTGTATGTTATTTGCAAGCATTTGTATCTAAAAAAAACACCCAGGTGAACTTTCTTGTTACTCAGTGGCAGGAGCGATTATGACTGTTTTGCCAAAAAATTCAGAGTGTTTTCTTTTAAATGAGACTAACCCCATGAAGATGCTGCAAAGGGTTGAAGAACAGCTTTTGATTTACTTTGGGCATGTTATTTTTAGGCGTTTTTAGGGAAGTTGAACAGAGTTCAACAGGCTAAACTCAAAACTACATGCCAAAGAGAAACTGTACAACTTGATAGGCCTAGAAAATCAAAAAGGATTGACATTTTTGGATAATTTTAACAACTTTTCATTATCAATGTCTATGGATGAGCTCTGCTTAATTTCAAGCAATTTGGATGAATGGCCTAGGAGGAGTTCATTTTGAGCTCACTTGCACATTGAAGATATAGGACAGAAAACTTCATTTTCAGAGTTTGCCACCATTGACAAAAAGTTGCGGAAGGTTTCAGTGAATAGAATGATAAAACAATTTTTTTTCCACAATATTTTTTATTGAACCTTTTTTTACAAACATGGCACAAACAGTCAGACACTAACACTAAAGTAATTTAAAAATTAAAAAAAACACTAACAACAACAACAAAAATGTACTAAAAACAACAACAACCATTAACAAAAGCAAGTCAACAGCAATGCTCCTCTGTTTAGTCTAGGTAATCTATTACATAAGAATACATAATATACATTCACCAGTTTGGAATTTGCAAGGTCCACACATATCATTCACCTTCTTCTTCAGAAGTTATGTTTAATTTCTTTACATATGATAAAAGAATTTTTAGTCTAGCCGTTAACATAAAACTGCTTATAGTACCACCTATGTATGCAGTGCCTTGAGTTTTTGTCTCTGAGTAGTGGGGAGAGTTTTTGATCAGACTGCAAAATTTCAACTTTCCACGTATTACCGTTTTTGTTTTCCATGCATTTTTAGCAGCGAAAAATAATAAGAAGAAGAGGAAGAATAATCAGAACAAAAACAATAGGTTTCCCACCGTACAGCTGCTTGGAACCCTAAAAATGTATTTTGTGAGCTGCTGCTAATGCACTCCTTGGTGCAGTGGTTATCACAGTGGCAACACAGCAAGAAGCTCATGGGATCAGTTAGTGACTCTTCTGTGTGCTTCACTTTTGACCCTAAATCCAGTCAGAAGTCATCGTCACAGGGTGAACCTTTGTACAAAGTTTGGTGACCCTAGCTTTACTCGTTGTGTAGTAATAGGACATACAGTAGGTGATGCCAACCTTGACCCCATGCCTACAGTCATAATTCAGGGCCAGAGAGTAAACATGTGTACCATGTTTGGTGGCCCTAGCTTTATCCATTCTATAGCAATAGTGCAAATACAATGTTAACTGTGACCTTTGACCGCAAACCCATATCAGGGTGTAAGCTTTGAAAAGGTTACATCATTTCTTTCAGTCGTTACCACATTTACAAGATTTAGGGAAAAACTGACCTCTGATCTTGACCTCAAGGTCTATAATTCCTGAAAAAAAAAATCATCTGATCGGAGTAAAACTGCAATATGTACATCATCAGTTTACATCAAACCCTGGTACCAAGTTTTGAAACAATAGGAACAAAACTGTAGGAGATGGTTTCACAAAAGTAGGACAGACGGATGGACGGACGGACGGACCACATCATGATATTATCCTCCTTTGTTCTTTAAGTGGCAGGGGATAAAAATGGGTCCCTATTGTTTTAAAATGGTTTGCACAAAAAATAGATTTTGGGCTTGGTGGAAACATCTTTTATGTTTATTTAATGTCTTTATTTTGAACATGTAAGACAATTAAAATAATGTTTACTGTATTTCAGTCTATGGGTTTTACATATTTTGGTTATTTGCCATTATCCATATGTTACTTTCTTGTTATTTCTTCATCTTCCTAGCCTTGAGTTTTAGTTTACTCAAGTCTCTGAATGTTTTCTTGTATTTATTGTAAGTATAATGCTGTTCCCTGGTTTAAATATGCTCTGTCCATTTGTGTGCCTGCATTTAATTTCAGGTTTCTTTCTGTAGTCTGTGTTTTGCTCATGTTAGGGTCATATTTGGTTCATTATAATCTGGTTGGAGATGGAGTCTATTCAATATTAACTGTATAAGCTGAAGCCAAGAACAAGGTGTAATTGAGGGTATACCAAGGACTGATTTATCCCACCAATGATCAGACAAAACGGTACCAAGCTCCTGCTCCCATGCAGATTTATTTTTGACAATAGTATCAAATGCCATAAGTGCATCATATATTTTAGAAATAAGCAATTTTTGATTAAGTTCAAGGGTCAAAAGGTCATCCCAAGGTTGATTAGCCGGGAGGTGAAGATAGGAGGAAAGAGTTGAGGCAGAGTGCCTAATTTGGAAAAGAAGGAATAAGGCTGCGTGTCCACCAAACGCATTTTTTGTTGCCAGACTGCCCTGAGGTTTTTTTTTTTTGTTTTTTTTTTTAGCATTTGTGTGCTGCGCTCTGGGGGAAAAAAGTCTGTGCCCTGTATCCCAGCAACAGCTCATCACTCTCAGCTCAGCACTTCCACTTTCCTATGGTCAGAATTTCTGATGTTTTAATAGCAGTCTCTAAATAACAATGGACAAGAAACATGTTTTAGCAGCTCTGGATGTGAAATATGACATGGAAAGCAGGAGTCTGAGTACACACTAGTTCCGGTGTCCTATGTCCCACCCACCCAGAAGTTCTGATTGGCTGCTTAAGGTCTGACATGACGAGCTCAGCTGCAGTCTCTGAAAAGTTGAACTTTTTTCAGCTCTGAGCGCCTCCACAAACGGCCACCGCCTAGAGCGTTTCTGCGCCGAGGGCACTCAGCGCTGTAAATGCTGGACTACATAGAGAATGAATAGCCGCCCAGAGCGGAGAAAATGCGTTTGGTGGACACGCAGCCTAAGTGGGATGTAGGTAAATCAAAATTGGAAGCTAAATCTGAAAAGCTGGCGAACCATCCTTGTAAAGATCTCTGAAGGTTTTAATACTATGATTATGCCACTGATGAAAAGAGGAGTTGGTAAGTGAGGGTAAAAATGGATGATTTTTAAGTATGAGCATCATACTAGAGGGTGATTTAAAAACTTGAAATGACGTCTAAACTGGAAATTCTCAGTAGACCGTACCATTGGGTTCTTTGTGAAACTGGAGAGGTTAATGGGCAATGGAGAAGTGATTAAGGTGGTGGGTGACGATGAAGAACAGGTTTGAATCAAGTGTACACCATAATAGATCTGGAGAATGAAGCCAGTAATTCAATTTATATATGTGTGCAGACCAGTAATGTAAAGCTGATCACTTTTTGGCATGACATAACAGGTGACCTCCATCTGATGTGCCATAACACCACCTATTACAGAATTGATATAAATATAACTTTTAAAAGTGTAGTCAATACTAGCTAGTTGAGTTACAGACTTGATCTAACACCTGCTAATAACTGAAATATTGATAATTACCGGTCTCCTTAAACGTAGCTGCCACTCTCTGCGATTAAAAATAAAACTTTTTGATGGTAATACAGGTTTGGAATAATAAAAGCAGCACTCCCAAAGAGACAACAGACTCCGTGTTGACAAGTTAGCGCTGCTTCTTCTCCTCTTTTTACTTCTGTGGGGTTGCATAAAGACACTTCACACTACGTAATGACATAGCCCTGACGTAACCCCAGACTAGCTCCATGTCGGTGGAAAAACCAACTGGTTCTTATGAGGCACTACAGCTGAACTGGTTAAGCACAGGCACAAGAACTGGTTCTTATTTGGTGGAAATGAGGAAACAGATGTATGACGCAACCCTCAGCTGGAATATTCTGTAACTTTATGCGTAGTTTTTTGGGTCTGTCTGAATTTATTCAATAAGCGTACGATGTATACCCGCAAACATTTAGGTTTCAAAGTACGTGAGGTTTTTCACCTTGGATGGGGGTTGGAAAATAGGCTTAATAGGCTATAAATATAACAAAATGCTGCATCTTTGCTGATTTTATTTTTGATTTTTAATTTGAGGAAAAAACTCATAAATTTGAAAGTAAAGTCTCAAATGTACAAGGAAAAACGTCCTAAATTGGCACTAAACACAAATGAGGGAAAAAAGTTGATGGGGGGGGGGGAATCTTTCATCTTTACAAGGGAAAAAAAGGTAGGAAATTTAGAATAAAACTGCCATAAATTTAGGGGAAAAACCTCACTGTCCAGAATCAAGTGACATCAACCTACGCTTACTTGTGTACAGTTTCAGGCAACTCTACCACCTAGAGATTTTTTTTATTGAAAATATAGAAATTTTTTGTGAATTTGGAAAGTTTACATAAATTACATACTTCTTCTTATGATGTTTTATTAGACTTTTTAAGAAACTTCATGAAATTTGAAACTTTGTGGAAAAATTTTTACTCATGGATTGATTTTTTTTCTTGAATTTGACTTGCGTCAAACTAGCATCTATTTTTCTTAAGTCTTTGCATTTTTGCCTCAATTTTCTGTCATCTTTCCATTGATTTTTTTTTCCTTAATCTTTTTAAATTATTGCAGCGCCACACGAGTAGGCTGCCTTTTGCAACAGCGGATCAATTTCTGCCTATTCTATTTACTATCTGGCTCTCTTGCCAATCTTTCTGATTAAGCGTCACCTTTATTCCATCCAAACACGTAGATCACCCAAATGTCTCCTGAGCCAGTGGACGGAGCCACTGTTTCGTGCAGGAGGCAGTATAATAGAGACCAGCTGTAGCACTTAACCGGCCCACGATGCTAACGACAAAACTCAACATACCGGGAGAGATAAGACAGAAACGGTGTGGTTGTCGAGCTGGGGCAAGACGGCGGGCAAGGAATATAAGGTACAGACCCACCCTCCCATCCGTTGTTATGGGGAATGTACGATCGATACTTGGAAAGACAGATGAGCTAGCGGCTATCTCCCGCTATGAGAGCATATACCGGGAGTGCTGCCTTATGCTATTCACGGAGACGTGGCTAACTGAACTAGCAGCAGATGCTAACATTGAACTGTAGGGTTTCCACGCAATACGGGCAGACCAAACACCAGACAGTGGGAAGGCAAGGGGCGGTGGAGTGATAATATATGTCAATAACAACTGGTGCAGACCGGGACATATCACGGTTAAGGAACAGCACTGTAGCAAAGACATTGAGTTGCTAGCTGTTAGCATGCGGCCTACATATCTCCCGAGGGAATACTCACACGTGATCTGCATTGTTATTTATGCAAATCTGACAGCGAATGCTGGGACAGCGCGTGATGTCATCCACTCAGTAACTGGCAGGCTGCAGACAGAACACCCAGATGCTCTTCTCCTCGTCTCAGGCGACTTCAACCATGTTTCACTGTCTCCCATTCTACCCACGTTCACCCAGTATGTCACGTGCCACACTAGAGACAATAAAACACTGGACTTATTCTACGCAAACACTAAGGAGGCGTACACCTCATCTCCACTCTCCCCACTCGGGAGATCGGATCACAACTTGGTTCATCTCCGGCCGGTGTACAAACCCCTAGTGCACAGACAACCTCCGGTCATGCGCACAGTGAAGTTATAGTCTGAGGAGGCAATGGACGCTCTAAAGGACTGCTTTGAAACCACTGCCTGGGAGCAGCTCTGTGATCCACATGGTGAAGACATCGATGGCCTCACTCAGACCATCACGGACTACATCAGCTTCTGTGTGGACAACACCGTTCCCACCAAGATCATACGGTGTTGCTCGAACAACAAACCCTGGATCAACCCTGAGATAAAAACACTTCTGAGAGAGAAGAAGAGGATCTTCAGGTCGGGGAACAGGGAGATGCTGAAGTCCGTACAGAGGGAGCTGAGGAGGAAGATCAGAGAAGGCAAGGACAGCTTCAGGAAGCAGATGGAGGACAAGCTGCAACAGAACGACATTAGTGGGGTCTGGAGAAACCTTAAAACCATCCCTGGGCTCCAGAATACCTCCCCCGAGGCCACAGGGGGCAGGGAGTGGGCGAACAATCTGAACCTGTTTTTTAATAGGTTTGACCAACCGCCCTCCCCCCCGACTGCACAACAACCACTGCTGCCTCTGAAGACATCGAGTCCTGCTGTCCACACCCCACTCCACTATCACCCCCCCCCACTCCCAACACACAGCCCCCTAACATGACCCTCACTAAGACCCAGGTGAGGACGGAGCTGAGGAAGATCAAGGCGAGGAAGGCCTCGGGACCGGACGGCATCAGCGCAAAGCTCATCAAGTCCTGTGCAGACCAGCTGTGTGGGATTGTAGAGCACATCTTCAACCTGAGCCTGAAGCTGGGGAGGGTACCACAGTTGTGGAAAACATCTTGTGTGGTACCTGTACCAAAGACATCCCACCCCAAAGATCTGAACAGCTACAGACCAGTGGCCCTGACGTCCCACATGATGAAGACCCTGGAGAGACTGCTCCTTGCTCACCTCCGCCCCCTGGTGGGACCAGCGATGGATCCACTCCAGTTTGCCTACCAGCATGGCATTGGGGTGGAGGATGCGGTGATCTTCCTCCTTCACCGTTCTCTGTCCCACCTGGAGAATCCTGGGGATGCAGTGAGGATCATGCTCTTTGACTTCTCCAGTGCTTTCAACACCATCCAACCGATGATCCTGAAGGACAAGCTGCTGTGCGCAGGGGTGGACCAGCACCTGTCATCATGGATCCTGGACTACCCCACTAACTGGCCAAAGTTTGTGAGAACCCAGGACTGTGTGTCCGACACGATCATCAGTAGCACGGGGGCCCCCGAGGGAATGGTTTTGGCTCCCTTCCTGTTCACCCTTTATACTGCGGACTTCTCACACAATACAACACAACACACTTCCATCTACAGAAGTTCTCTGACGACTCTGCGATCGTTGGCCTCATCTCCAATGGAGATGAAGCTGAGTACAGAGGACTTATCCAGGACTTCGTGGACTGGTGCCATCGGAACTGCCTCCAGATCAACGCAAGGAAAACTAAGGAGCTGGTGGTGGACTGCCGCAAGCAAGGACAACCCCTCACAGCACCAGTAAACATACAGGGAACAGGCATCGAGATGGTGACATCCTACAAGTACCTGGGTGTTCGTCTGAACAATAAACTAGACTGGTCACACAATACTGACACACTCTACAAGATGGGACAGCGCAGGCTGTTCCTACTGAGGAGACTCAGGTGTTTTGGTGTACAAGGGGCACTGCTGAAGACATTCTACGACACGGTGGTGGCATCAGCCATCACTTTTGGAGTGGTCTGCTGGGGCAGAGGCATTACAGCAGCTGATAGGAATAGACTGAACAAACTGATCAAGAAAGCTAGCTCTGTCCTGGGGCAACACCTTGACCCAGTGGAGGAGATGGGAGAGAGAAGGATGGTGGCTAAACTGTCATCTCTGCTGGAGTCCGAGTCCCACCCTATGCAGGACATACTGAACGCACTGAGGAGCTAATTTAGCAGCAGACTACATCATCCTAGGTGCGCAACCGAGAAGTTTCGCAGGTCCTTCCTACCTACGACTGTCAGACTGAATAACCTAAGAAGGGCTGCTCGCAGAGATAGCAAAAAAACGTGACAACCTAATAGTATTGGATGCAAAAGACGCAACAGACTTACACAATGGTCCCCTCCGGTATACAACTAGGAAAATGCCGGTCGTTGCGGAGGGTGACAATATGTATGGGTACATAATCATACCATGTAGGATAACTAAGTAGACGGTTATGCTGTTCATTTCATCTAGCTATGATGCTCCGCACTGTGTGTGTCTATATATTTATATATTTATTCCATCTAGCTACAATGCTCCGCACTGTGTATGTTTATATATTTATATATTTATTCCATCTAGCTACAATGCTCCGCACTGTGTTTATATATTTATATATTTATTCCATCTAGCTAAAATGCTCCGCACTGTGTGTTTATATATTTATATATTTATATGTACATATGTATATTCGCTGCTCTTGTTTTTTCTTGTCTTCTGAATGTTGCTCTGAGTGTTGCTATCCCTGTGCTGTTGCAATCTTGGAATTTCCCCATTGTGGGACTAATAAAGGCTTATCTTATCTTATCTTATCTTATCTTAATTTTAGATAGATAGATAGATAGATAGATAGATAGATAGATAGATAGATAGATAGATAGATAGATAGATAGATGTACTTTATTGATCCCAAACTGGGAAATTACAGTGTAACAGCAGCATGACCTTTGACAACCAAACAACAGAAACACACACATGACAGACAAAGGGATTACGCATGGAAAGTAAAAACTAACACGACTATAATTTTCAAGACAATAATTTTCTGACTTTTGTCTCTTTTCCTTAAATTTATTAAATCTTAACTTCCTGTTTACATTTCAATGACTGTAGCTGTACATATGTGATTTTTTTCCTTAAATGTGCAACTTTTGCCATGAATTTATAACTTCTAAATTAAAGTTTGTTTTTCTTGTAATATTGAATTTTTTTTCTCATGAATCTAGTATATATTTTAAATAAATGAGCATTTGTTCCTATAAATGTTGTTCTAGTAAATTTGAAGCTTTCACTGTATATATTTTTGGGTTTTTTGGGGTTTTTTTTGTTGCAATTGTGTGGCTTTTTCCTCAGTTTTGCACCTTGGGAAAATTTTGAGACTTAAATTGTGACTTGTAAAATATTTATGCAAAACGGATAAAGTAATTTTCTTTCTTCCTTCAAAACTGTACACTCAAACTGATTCTAGTTCTTTTCATGTAACACATTTAATTATCATCTGATATATTTAAATACATTATTTTGAAATTATTGAAGACCAATATAAATATTTATCAAACTTTATTTGTATAGCACTTTTTAAACATTAGATGCTGTGCAAAGTGGTTTACATGGATAAAAACACATTTACACATTTTACATGATACATCCCCACCCCTTCCAACCCTTCTATAAATATACCCATAAAAAAAACACACAGGCACATACATCACCCCCTACTTCTCTTACACACATATAAAATAAGAGACATTGCTCGGCACTGAGGCACCCCGTGAAGGAGCAGCCTTCCTGTGGACCCCCCCACACCAGGACTCCACACAGCCAATAACTACAGAAAGCGCCACAAGAGCCGCACCAACCAGGACAGGCCAGGGCCCGCACCACAGCTGTAGGCAGTGGTATAAAGCCCCCACCCACCCAAGCTAGAGTGACCCAACCCCTGCAGATGGGCCAAGCAGCATCCGGCATGAGGGGCCCCACTGAGGAAACACTGGAGCTAAAACACAAAATACAAGATAAAACTAAGAACACACAGAACAAAGGGAACTAAAGATCCATACTTAGAAACTGAGCTAAGAACACGTCAAAATAAAATCTAAAAGCAAATATAGCTAAGAATAATGTAAAACAATGGAACATAAATGACTACTTCAATAATCGTTAAACGGTTTGTTAAAAGCCAGAATTTAAAATGAACAAGAAGAAACTAAGAACACAAAAACAGGAACTAAACACATCAATAAGAAGATGAGAAAATCTAAGAACAAATGGCGCCAAGAAGAACCTAAAACAATGGAACATAAATGACTACTTCATTAATAGTTAAACAGGTTTATTAAAAGCCAAATTAAAAAGGTGGGTCTTGAGCCTGTTCTTAAAAACATCTATTGACTCTGCGGCCCTGAGGCTCTCTGGCAGGCTGTTCCACAGACAAAGACCATAATAGTGAAAGGAAGCTTCACCACAGGCCTTGGTCTTGACTTTGGAAACCATTAAAAGGCCAGTACCAGAGGACCTAAGAGTTCGCGAGGGCTCATAAGATAAAAGCAGCTCAAATGGATAAGAAGGCCCAAGACCACTGAGGCATTTAAAAACTACTAAGAGAACCTTAAAATCGATCCTAAAATGCATGAGGAGCCAATGCAGCGATTCTAAAACTGGTGTAATATGCACCTGCCCCCAGGTCCTCGTCAACACTCGTGCTGCTGAATTTTGGAGGAGTTGGAGATGTGATATTCTTTTTTGAGGAAGACCAGAGAGCATGGCATTACAATAGTCTATATGACTAGTAATAAAAGCATGCATCAAGACCTCCGTGCTGGCAAAAGAGAAAAGGGTGGACTCTGGCTATATTCCTAAGATGGTAAAATCCAATTTACATTTTTAATGTGTGAAATAAAATTAGTCAGTCTAAAAGAACGCCCAGGTTCTCGACACAATGTGTAGGTTTTCGACCTAGCAATTTTGGTAAAAGTTTCTCTCTCTTGTCTTCAGGACCAATGATTAAAACTTCTGTTTTGTCCTGGTTGAGCTGTAGGAAGTTATCTGCCACCCATGACTTTATATCTAAAATATAGTTCTGTTGAGTCTAACATACCTTAAACCCCAGTTCTTTGATACGACGGCCAAATAACCAGGCTGAGAAATGAAGTATATTTTCCTTTTTTTACTGAAAGTGAGATATGGAATTACAACAGCGCTGGGACACACCACTTAGGCAATTCCTGGAGTGGCAATTCCAAAATGGAGCCCTATGGTTTTTATAACCTGACCACCCCCTCATGCAAGAGGGAGGGGTTTTTACCTCATTGTATCTGTAACATATTTTAAACTTACGTGTCAGCTCAGCTGTGTACAGAGCTGATTCTAACTGATTTCAATGAATGAATTATGGGGTGTAATCTAATCTCTGCAGTGTAGCATGTAAAGCAAGCAGATAAAGTAGTGTGAGAAAGAGACAGAGAAATCAAGTCAATTTATCAACAATTCCCCCTGATGAGGTGTCCTATCAGGGCACCTCACTATCTATCTATCTATCTATCTATCTATCTATCTATCTATCTATCTATCTATCTATCTATCTATCTATCTATCCCTACGTTTTTGCATCTCCCCCTGTTGAGATGGGTCTAAAACCCATCTCATAACCCTAGTCTACCCCCTATGTGTATAGTGTTTCTAAGTTCTATATGTGCGTGATGTCCTCCTTCCGGCATTCGTATAGACCTGCCCCCCTCAGGTCGCCATCTCTCCAGAGGACATCGGGTGTGGTGCAGACATCATGAGTAAATATAACTAACAATCCTATATGTGTAAAATATATTCAAAACTAAACTATCCTAATCTATGCATATATATATATATATATATATATATATATATATATATATATATATACACACACAGTATATATATATGTATATATGCATATATGAATACATTCATATACATGCATCTATTCTTTCATTGATCATTTATCACAGAGGAAACCTGTGGGGCAGCAGCAATGCAAAGCAAATCTAATATCATGTGAATGTACATTGTAGACCCTATCGTTGACCCTAAACTATCTCATCGGCGTCTTCTGGATCCCCCTCAGTCGTGGCACAACCTCGTCATCGTCCTGGCAATAGGTGGGCAGGTGGGTCCCCTTGCTATGGAGACGGTCCTTTGAAGAGAAGGCCACTAAAATAGATCTTTCTTTTATTTTTTATTTTTATTCTCTTAATTTTAATTTTTATTCTTTTAATTTTAATTTTTATTCTTCTAACAACATCCACAAAAACTAGGATCAATAAACTAATAATTATACTTATAAAGGCTCCTTGAATTATTTTTCCCCATTTGCCAAATATATATTATCAACCCAACTACCTACAAAATTATCAATGCCAGATTAAACTTTATTGAGCCTTTGGCTCTTATATTTTCATTTTCTTAAAATTTAAGCTATACTTTAAAGATATGCAACTTATGGATCTTATAAGTATTTTAGTAAATTGATTGATTAATTATGCAATTATCTAAGCTAGAGATGCAAAAGGTTTTTCTTTTTCTTTTTTCTAAACATTAATTGTGCTATATGATAATCAACCAGATCCCGCAATTTCAATAACTTTAATGTATAAACAATAAATTAGTAGGTTCAAAATACCTGACTTTGTGTATAACATGGACAGCCCTTTTTGTAATGTTAGCAATAAATTAAGTATACTTTTATAATTGTTACCCCAGGCCTCTATACAATAGGTCAAGTATGGAAGTATCAATGAGCAATACGAGATATAAAGTGATTTGTCTTAATTTTATTTATAATTGCAATATTTTTGCAACTACTTTTATCATCTAATATTACCTTGTAATAGAAATTCACTAATTATGCATTTCATTCATTCATTCATCTTCTTCCACTTGATCCATGTGTGGGTGTGTTACAACATATAACTGTAACTTTTTTCCATATATGAACTGTTTTAATATGTAATATGCTATATTAACAAGCTGTTTGATATGCCTATTGTATTTTGTGTTCCAAGATAATTTTCCGTTCTTCCGTTTTTCATATGGTTCTCTCATTACTCCAAACATTCCAGTGTGGTAACCATTCTTTAAGGGCCTGTTATGTCTTTAAACTCAGCATGCACCGGCAATGTTTGCATATCGTCTTCCCTCCCCCTGTTGTCTGCTCCCAATGGCCAACAAATGTTGTCCCTGAGGAGCAGCCAAATGGGGCAGAGGTTGTAAATCTTTGAAAAAATGTGTCAGTTGTGTCCACTTTTAATTTTGTATTTGACCCCACCACCACTTTTACATTTCCTATTTTGTGTGTACATCTCATATCATATAATTCAGAATCTATATCTTTTCTTCATTAATCCATATTTCACTTATTGCAATAATCCTAAATGGGCTGTTAAATTGATTTAAAACTTCTTAATAATATCCAAGATTGCATTATTGTCAATGTCTGATCCAAATTCATGATTCCATTTAATTGCTGATCATAATAAGCACACTTATTGTTAATATGATTGAAATAGTTATTGTCTGGGTCAATAATCTCCTAAAATGTCTTGTGGTTGCTGTTCAGTATTGACAAAGGTTTCAGCTTTAATTTGTCCTAATACACTTCCATTATTAAATAAGGAAAAGGAAGAAAAAAGGAGAAACACTAAAGAAAAAAGCACACAAAATTTAAATTTATCTAATTCCTCCCTTTCTCTAATCATTATTATAATAATTATATTTAAATTTCAAAGAATTTATGAATTTATTTTTATGTTATCATATGTCTTTTTGCATCTTTTTGCATCTGATTAGAATTTTAGCGTTACAAAAATAAATCACGGACTTCTGCCAATGTCCGAGTTCCTGGAGGCACACTGCATTTGATACAGTGGGACTTGTGCCAATATCCACTTAATTTTTGTAAAGCAATTTTAAAAAATGTAAAAATCTGTATTGTCTTTATAGCAGATTCTAAATCAAGTCCCACAGTAAACATAAATTCAGCAAGTTGAACTTTCCTTAGACATTTGGAACTTTTCTCATAGATTTACATGGTTTTCTTCCTTACCAGTTTACCTTGTTCCTTATAAACATGATATTTCCTTTACAATAATCTACAGGTATTTCCTTAAATATCTGGAAATTTATTGATGTAACTTTTAACTTCTCCTATTGAATGTTGTGATTTCATTACCAAACGGCTTCATTTATATTTTTCTCTTCATTATCATTGTCTGTGTGGTGTCTTGCAAACAACGTGGGCTACATTGACAATTGGAGCTCATTTTGGGGAGCTCATCTTAAATAAAAATATAATGTATAGGCATCCCAAAGTGATTAAACAAAAACTGGTAAAACTCAACTTAAACATGAATCCTCTAAATTGAATGATTTGGCCTCTCTTCCTCCTCATAATTTACAAAATTAAATGTGGTTTATTAAATATTAGGTCTCTAACTCCTAAGTCTCTGTTAGTCCAAGATCTGTTAATTGATCATCAGATTGATTTAATATCCCTTACAGAGACTTGGTTAGGGCAAGAGGATTATGGTGGTTTAAATGAATCAACTCCGTCTAGTTATTTAAACTGGCAAAATCCCAGAAGTTCTGATCGTGGAGGAGGAGTAGCAACAATTTACCATTCCAAATTACTAGTTAACCCCTTGCACTCCGGTCAATTTCCCTAAAAACGCCAAAAAATAACGTGCCCAAATTAAATCAAAAGCTGTTCTTCAACCCTTTGCAGCATTTTAAAAAAAAAAAAAATCTTCATGGGGTTGGTCTCATTTAAAAGAAAACACTTTGAATTTTTTGGCAAAACAGTCATAATCTCTCTAAGTGCTCCGGCCACTGAGTTACAGTCATCTAAACATAGTGAACTTGAAGAAAATAAATTTGGCCTGGGTGTTTTTTTGGATACAAATGCTTGCAAATAACACACAGCTTCAGATCCGGGCTGGAAAATGCAACAGAAATGTAGAACCAAGTGTTATCCAGCTGAGGTCCAAATTTTGTAACAATACCACAAAAAATGAATATATTACACAGCTTTTTCCTCAGGTAGTTCCCAGGTGTTTTGGAACTGTTCCAAATTGTGCCAAATGGCACAGTTTGGAAAGACGTCTGTAACTTTTGAATGATTCAATGTAGAAGCTTCATTTTGGGCTCTAATGAAAGGTCACACTCAGGGCTGTGTCTCTGTGTGTGTGGGGGGGGTTGTCTCCCCCCCCCTCGCTACAGAGGATGGACATCGGCCATCGCTACATGACGGATTAGCCTCATGTGGTGATGTGGGACAGCAGCGCAGTCACCGCAGCTTCCCCCCCCTCGCTACAGAAGAATAGCGGGGGGGGCGGCGTTCACGGTCTGGACGCGGCGAATGACCCCTTGTACCGCGGCGCACGAACTTCAGACTTCGTGCGCCACACAGTTGTAATTTACCAATAGGTCAAAAGTCATTTTGGATTACAATTTTCAGGGATAAAGAATAATTTAGCTTATAACACCTTACCTCTTTACAGCAGTGTCCTGGCAAACTTCTCTTCCTCACTGTCAGATGAACGTGACGCGGGTCTGCTAGTGGTTCTGGTCTCGCGACCCGATCAAAACATAATTCCATTATTGCGGTTTTGTGCTTCCATGATTGCGGTTTTTGGCAAACGATTTTTCAAAACAAATAACAGTAGTAATTAAAAAAAGACTGGCGAACGCGTATGTGTCACTCAGCCTTCGTTGTCAGTCTCCATCGGTCTATGACCATGGAAGAAATCATAATGTTTACTCTGCTGGAACAAAAGCAAAACTAGAAAAGCACTCGGAGAGCGCAGACCTCCGCCAAGCGGCACAGTTCCCCCCATACAGTGTTTGTGTGTACGTTTTCAGATTCCCTGAGCATGAAAAGATATGACTAGCAATTGGATTCACAATGATTATTTGTTTATTTGACATGGACAGTGCAATAAACAGACAATTAATGAATGACAATGAATGTGATAGTGATAGGATTAGTGGTTCAGTAGTGTAAAATGGGGCTATAAGGGACGGCAGGTTAATAAGGGACACTTTTGTGGGAAATGTTTTAAATGTAATTCTGCTTTTTTTATTTTGAGCAGGACGCTGAGTTGTGTTGTTATTGTCAAATATCCATGAATCCTTCATCAAATCTAGGCGGAAGCAAAATTAAAAAAGCAGAATTACATTTAGAAAAGTGTCCCATATTACCCCGCCGTCCCTTATAGCCCCGTTTTACGGTTGTCAAAGCATTGCCTCCTTGGCTGAGGTAATAAACTGAAGTGTTGGTGTGTCCATCTCCTCCACTGATGGATGCAGATTGGTTAGACAGGTTGCCGTGGGTTTTATATTATATTGGGGTTGCGGTCCACGGCAAAACAGAATTTAGAGTCTTCCCCGGCAGAGAGGTCGTTTTTACACAGCGCCTATAGCTGGGTGGGGAATTTGTGGCAAATAATGGGGCGGCGGACAGGTGTCCGTGTCAGGTTTTGCAGCGTGGCGCAAAAGCAGTCACGCTGGCGGGCCCAGGGCAGCAGTGTTTTCCGCGTGCTTTTGTGCCTAAAACGTTGAAGAACGCGGAGTTTGTGTTGGTCAGACACGACGACCAGCGCAATGTGCGCAGCGCCTATGGCTGGCACAGGCACGCTGGGGGTCCGAGGCCAGCAGTGTTTTCCGCATGCTTTTGTGGCTAAAACGTTGACGAAGGCGGAGTTTGTGTTGGTCAGACACGACGCCCAGCGGCCTCCATTGCGCCTGCGCACATGTTGAAAATGGCCTTATGTCACAGTGTTGAAAAATGCTTTAAAAAAATTCCTGTATCCAGACGGTGAACCGGATCACCCCCAAAATTTAATCAGTTCTTCCTTGTACCATTTCCAACAACGCCTGAAAGTTTCATGCAAATCCGTCCAAGACTTTTTGAGTTATCTTGCTAACCAACAGACAAACAGACAGACAGACAAACAGACAAACACACAAACCCTGGCAAAAACATAACCTCCTCCTGGCCTTTTCAGCCTGGCGGAGGTAATAAGCACTGCCTGTGGCCGAACATGCTGATGCGCGAATGGCAGTCACTGTCACACAGGTTGCATTTGTGGGTGGTCTCCGTGCTGCTGGGTCTGTGGGGTTCTTCCTGCGGGTCCTTTTTTGATGTGCTGCAGCAGTCTCTCTTCACCCAGCCTTAAAAAAAACAGCTCGCGAACTTCTCTGCTTCAATTGGCTCACTGCATTCACAGCCTTCATAGGCGGGTCCTTCTTGCTAGGTTTTCAGTCATTGGTTCTTCAAGGTTTCAGAAACCCAATTCAAGGCTCTTATTAGTCGAATGAGAGGTCAATCAGATGAACTAATCTGTTCGCGGCTGTGTCTGCAGCTTTTATTTTCAGTGCGCCACACCACCTACATCACCACCATCAGGATCATGCGTCCGAGAGCACACGAGGGCGCACGCCTCGTGCACCCTAGGACGCAGAGACTTGCCCGTCCGCGGTACACGGGAGTGCAAGAGGTTAAAAGCCTGCGGTACATGGTCTAAAGTTAATGAAGAATTGATTATATGAAGAATAAAGCTACCAATAAGTGGGAAGACTTCTTTAAATAACCTGGTAGGAATAGGGTCTAAAAGACAAGTTGAAGGCTTGGATGAGGAAACTATTTTGTCTAACTCTAAAAGGTCAATTGGAGTAAACTCATCAAGACAGTTATCAATTGAAGGAGTTGTGGTAGTTACTATATTTAAGTTAATGGTGGGAAGAATCTGATTGATTTTATCTCTGATGGATGAAATTTTATTATTGAAAAAGTTCATCAAGTCCTGACTAGTAAGCTCTAAGGGAATGCTAGGATTGACAGAGTCCTGACTCTTTGTCAACTTGGCTACAGTACTGAAAAGAAACCTGGGATTTTTCTTGTTGTCTTCTTTTAATGCAGAATAATAACTCATTCTAGCTTTTCTAAGAGATTTTTTATAAATTAAAAGATGATTTCTCCAAGCTAAATACATTTCATCTAAATTAGTGGAGCACCATTTTCTTTCTAATTGACGAGTCTTCTGTTTTAAGCTACGAGTTTCTGTGTTGAACCAAGGAGTTCGAAATCTCTGATTAGATTTTTTCTTTTTTAAGGGGGCCACCAAGTCTAGAGTCTGATGCAGAGAAGCTGGAACACTATCTACCATGCTATCAATTACAGAAGGAGCAAGCTCTCTATAGCTTATTTCTGTTGTGTTGATACATGGCATAGAGGAAACAATCTGCATAAATTTGGTAACAACATCTTCTGAGAGGCATCTACTGTAGTAATATTTTTCTTTAGGAGCCAAATAGTCAGAAATAGTAAAATCAAAGGTTAACAGACAATGGTCTGACAGTACAGGGTTATGAGGAGACACTACCAGATTTTCTATTTCTATGCCATATGTCAGAACAAGGTCCAACGTATGGTGGAGATAATGAGTAGAATTTTCTACCTTCTGAGGAAACCCCATCGAGTCTAATATTGAATTAAATGCCACATTAAGGCAATCACTATCTACATCTACATGCATATTAAAGTCCCCTACTATAATTAGTCTATCTGATTTCAGCACTAAATCAGCTAAGAATTCGGGAAATTCGGATAAAAATTCTGAGTAGTTTGATGGAGGACGATAAACTATGGCAAATAAAATTGGGTTTAGCCTAAAATTGCTAAAGTGCCCAATACTGAGGACCAGGCCCTCAAAGGAATTATAACATGTTTTTTTGCTTTACATTAACTAGTAATTTGGAATGGTAAATTGATGCTACTCCTCCTTCACGACCAGAACTTCTGGGATTTTGATAGTTTAAATAACCAGAAGGAGTTGATTCATTTAAACCAACATAATCCTCTTGTCCTAACCAAGTCTCTGTAAGGGATATTAAATCAATCTGATGATCAATCATGGACTAGCAGAGACTTGGGAGTTAGAGACCTAATATTTAATAAACCGCATTTAATTTTTAAATTATGAGGAGGAAAAGAGGCCAAGTCATTCAATTTAGAGGCCTCATGTTTAATTTGAGCTTTACCAACTTTTTGTTTAATCACTTTGGGATGCTTATATATTATATTTTTATTTGCTTTGGAGGGAGCAGACAATGATTCTCTGATGGGGAAGACAGGGGCTAAGTTGAGGGGTGGTGGATGAAGAGGAGCTGCAGAGAGGCGTGTAAGACTGCGACTCTGCTTCCTGGTCCCAACTCTGAGTTGTCAAGGTTTTGGAAATTTGGATAAAAATGATGCCAGATTGTTAGATAAATGAGAAGCACCATCCAAAGTGGGATGAACGCTGTCTCGTCTCATAAGACCAGGTTTTCCCCAAAAAGAGCTTCAATTGTCAATGTAGCCCCCATCAAAGCAACCTGGACCTTCATAACACCTCGGCAGTGCCAAAGGGTGATCACCTCCATGCCACGCCACATTGATTAAGTAATTAATCCAAAAGGAGCCCTGACCAAGTATTGTGTGTACATGGACATACTTTTCAGTCGGCCAACATTTCTATTAAACTATTTTTTAAAACTAATTTTAAGTAATATTCCATTTTTTTAATTTTTTTTTTTTTTGGGGGGGGGAGAAACTGAATTTGGGGTTTTCATGGGCTGTAAGCCATAATCATCAAAATTAAAATAAACACTTGAAATATATCTATATAATATATGGGTTTTACTTTCTGAAATGAGCGACAAATATTGAACTTTTTCATGATATTCTAATTTTTTGAGATGTACCTGTAGATGCCCATTGAAACAGGACATTTCAGTATATTCCTATATTACAGTCTTTACAACAGTTATCTCACGAAAGTGTCCTTGATCATCTTGAGACTCGGATCAGAAAATCAACCACTGACCTGTCCCCAAGAGTACAAATCCATAAAAGATGGTCAGTACTATCGACAATATATATCCATCCATCCATCCATCCATCCATCTTCTACCGCTTTTCCGGAGGTCCGGGTCGCGGAGGCAGCAGTTCAAGCAGAGAAGCCCAGACTTCCCTCTCCCCAGCCACCTGCTCCAGCTCTTCAGAGGGGATACCAAGGCGTTCCCAGACTAGCTGGGAGACATAGTCTCTCCACCGAGTCCTGGGTCTGCCCCGGGGTCTCCTCCCAGTGGGACGTGCCTGAAACACCTCAAGTGGGAGGCGTCCAGGAGGCATCCTAATCAGATGCCCATACCACCTCAACTGACTCCTTTCAATGTGGAGGAGCAGCGGTTCTACTCTGAGCCTCTCCCGGATGACTGAGCTCCTCACCCTATCTCTGAGGGTGAGTCCAGCAATCCTACGGAGAAAGCTCATTTCAGCCGCTTGTATCCGCGATCTCGTTCTTTCGGTCATTACCCAAAGCTCGTGACCATAGGTGAGAGTAGGAACGTAGATTGACTGGTAAATCGAGAGCTTTGCCTTAGAACTAAGCTCCCTCTTCACCACAACAGACCGGTACAACGTCCGCATCACTGCAGATGCTGCTCCAATCCGTCTGTCGATCTCTCGCTCCATTTTCCCCTCACTCGTGAACAAGACCCCAAGATACTTAAACTCCTCCACTTGGGGCAGGAGCCTGTCCCCAACCCGGAGAGGACAATCCACCTTTTTCCGGCTGAGGACCATGGACTCGGACTTGGAGGTGCTGATTCTCATCCCAGCCGCTTCACACTCAGCGGCAAACCGTCCCAGCAAGAGCTGTAGGTCATTGCTGGATGAAGCCAACAGGACAACATCATCTGCAAACAACAGAGATGAGATCCTGTGGTCACCAAGCATGACACCCTCCATTCCCTGGCTGCGCCTAGAAATCCTGTCCATAAAAATTATGAACAGGACCGGTGACAAAGGGCAGCCCTGGCGGAGTCCAACTCTCACTGGGAATGACTCCGACCGAGTGTTGGCAATACGAACTAAACTCTCACAATGGTCGTACAGAGACCGAATAGCTCGTAACAACAAGCCCGATACCCCATACTCCCGAAGCACCCCCCACAAAAATCCACGAGGGACGCGGTCAAATGCCTTCTCCAAGTCCACAAAACACATGTAAACTGGTTGGGCAAACTCCCACGAACCCTCAAGAATTCTCGAGAGGGTAAAGAGCTGGTCCGATGTGCCACGGCCAGGACGAAAACCACATTGCTCCTCCTGAATCCGAGGTTCGACCAACGGCCGGACTCTCCTCTCCAGTACCTTGGCATAGACCTTCCCAGGGAGGCTGAGGAGTGTGATCCCTCTAAAGTTGGAGCACACCCTCCGGTCCCCTTTTTTGAAGAGAGGAACCACCACCCCGGTTTGCCATGCCAAAGGCACTGCCCCCGACCTCCACGCAATGTTGCAGAGGCGTGTCAACCATGACAACCCAACAACATCCAGGGCCTTGAGGTACTCGGGGCGAATCTCGTCCACCCCTGGGGCCCGGCCACCAAGGAGATTTTTAACCACCTTGGCGACCTCAGCCCCTGTGATAGGCGAGTCATCCCCCTTGTCCCCAAACCCTGCTTCCTCTGTGGAAGGCGTATCAGTGGGATTGAGGAGATCCTCGAAGTATTCCTTCCACCGCCCGACGATATCCCCAGTTGAAGTCAACAGTGTCCCATCCGCACCATACACAGTGTGGACGGGGAGCTGCTTTCCCCTCCTGAGCCGCCGAACAGTTTGCCAGAATCTCTTTGAAGCCGACCGAAAGTCTTGTTCCATGGCCTCACCGAACTCCTCCCATACCCGGGTTTTTGCTTCAGCAACCACCCGAGCTGCACTCCGCTTGGCCTGCCGGTACACCTCAGCTGCTTCGGGAGTCCCACAAGCCAACCAAGCTTGATAGGACTCCTTCTTCAGCTTAATGGCCCCCCTCACCACTGGTGTCCACCACTTGGTACGGGGGTTGCCACCACGAGATGCACCGACCACCTTGCGGCCGCAGCTCTGGGCCGCCGCTTCAACAACAGAGGTGGAGAACATGGCCCATTCAGACTCCATGTCTCCAGACTCCCTCGGAATGTGGTTGAAGTTCTTCCGGAGGTGGGAGTTGAAGACCTCCCGGACAGGGGCCTCAGCCAGACGCTCCCAGCACACCCTCACTATACGTTTGGGTCTACCAGGTCTGAATGGCTTCCTCCCCTGCCATCGGATCCAACTCACCACCAGGTGGTGATCAGTTGACAGCTCTGCACCTCTCTTTACTCGGGTGTCCAAGACATACGGTCGCAGGTCTGATGATACGATAACAAAATCGATCATCGACCTGCGGCCTAGGGTGTCCTGGTGCCAGGTGCACATATGGACACCCTTATGCTTGAACATGGTGTTCATTATGGACAGACTGTGGTTAGCACAGAAGTCCAATAACTGAACACCACTCGGGTTTAGATCGGGCAGGCCGTTCCTCCCAATCACCCCCCTCCAGGTTTCACTGTCGTTGCCCACGTGCGCATTGAAGTCCCCCAGTAGGACAATATATATATATAATAGGACAATATATATATATATATATATATATATATATATATATATATATATATATATATATATATATATACAGTGGGGCAAAAAAGTATTTAGTCAGCCACCAAATGTGCAAGTTCTCCCACTTAAAAGATGAGAGAGGTCTCCAATTTTCATCATAGGTATACCTCAACTATGAGAGACAAAATGAGAAAAAAAAAATCCAGAAAATCACATTGAAGGATTTTTAATGAATTAATTGGTAAATTCCTCAGTAAAATAAGTATTTGGTCACCTACAAACAAGCAAGATTTCTGGCTCTCACAGACCTGTAACTTCTTCTTTAAGAGGCTCCTCTGTCCTCCACTCGTTACCTGTATTAATGGCACCTGTTTGAACTCGTTATCAGTATAAAAGACACCTGTCCACAACCTCAAACAGTCAGACTCCAAACTCCACTATGGCCAAGACCAAAGAGCTGTCAAAGGACACCAGAAACAAAATTGTAGACCTGCACCAGGCTGGGAAGACTCAATCTGCAATAGGTAAGCAGCTTGGTGTGAAGAAATCAACTGTGGGAGCAATTATTAGAAAATGAAAGACATACAAGACCACTGATAATTTCCCTCGATCTGGGGCTCCACGCAAGATCTCACCCCGTGGGGTCAAAATTATCATGAGAACGGTGAGCAAAAATCCCAGAACCACATGAGGGGACCTAGTGAATGACCTGCAGAGAGCTGGGACCAAAGTAACAAAGGCTACCATCAGAAACACACTACGCCGCCAGGGACTCAAATCCTGCAGTGCCAGACGTGTCCCCCTGCTTAAGCCAGTACATGTCCAGGCCCGTCTGAAGTTTGCTAGAGAGCATTTGGTTGATCCAGAAGAGGATTGGGAGAATGTCATATGGTCAGATGAAACCAAAATAGAACTTTTTGGTAAAAACTCAACTTGTCGTGTTTGGAGGAGAAAGAACACCATACCTACTGTGAAGCATGGGAGTGGAAACATCATACTTTGGGGCTGTTTTTCTGCAAAGTGACCAGGACGACTGATCCGTGTAAAGGAAAGAATGAATGGGGCCATGTATTGTGAGATTTTGAGTGAAAACCTCCTTCCACCAGCAAGGGCATTGAAGATGAAACGTGGCTGGGTCTTTCAGCATGACAATGATCCCAAACACACCGCCCAGGCAACGAAGGAGTGGCTTCATAAGAAGCATTTCAAGGTCCTGGAGTGGCCTAGCCAGTCTCCAGATCTCAACCCCATAGAAAATGTTTGGAGGGAGTTGAAAGTCTGTGTTGCCCAGCGACAGCCCCAAAACATCACTGCTCTAGAGGAGATCTGCATGGAGGAATGGGCAAAAATAAGAGCAACAGTGTGTGAAAACCTTGTGAAGACTTACAGAAAACGTTTGACCTCTGTCATTGCCAACAAAGGGTATATAACAAAGTATTGAGATGAACTTTTGTTATTGACCAAAAACTTATTTTACCAAGGAATTTACCAATTAATTCATTAAAAATCCTTCAATGTGATTTTCTGGATTTTTTTTTTATTATTATGTCTCTCATAGTTGAGGTATACCTATGATGAAAATTGGAGACCTCTGTCATCTTTTAAGTGGGAGAACTTGCACAATTGGTGGCTGACTAAATACTTTTTTACCCCACTGTATATATATATATATTGGTGCATGCGTGGCAAAAGTTTTCGAATAGCTGTTAAACTTTCTTGATGATTTTGAGGTGTGTAACCCTCTTGGAACATCTCGTAAACACAAACTCTATGGATTCTATTGGGTTTTGGGTAATTTGCCACCAGTTTCCCCTTCAAAACTATCCTCAATTTACTTGGCTGTTCTTTGCCAATGAGATGATGTAAAAGCCTATGGTTATGAAAAAGTTCTGGAGCCTCTCTAATAGGACCTGAGCATTTTTGAACAACACACTATCTTTATCTCAGTTTGATCGGTTTGTCAAAGGTTCTGTCCAGTGTGTGATAGCAGACAATCTTGGAGCTCATGGAGTAGGTGGATTTGTGGAGTTTTTCTAGTGGGCTAATATGCAGGTTTTGTACTGGAGACAAATCTGAATTTCAGACTAAGGATGTAGAGTCAGGTGCTTTCCAATATAGAACCAAAGAGATCCATGATGTTCATGTCCAGTCTTCTCTGAAGACTGGCACTATTTGCTGTGGTGTCAAAAAACGATGTTTTAACTGATCATCTTTCTCATTTTCATGTTAGCACTGGTTATTCCCCTGATAGTACATGATCTTTTTGAAGGCGTTGTCCCAGTCGAACTTGCACACCTTATTAGTTTATTGATCTCCAAAGAGTACTTGACTCTTGAATACCTTAATACACTGATTCTGTCATTTCCATACAAAGGGTGGGACAAAACCAATCAGCCTCATACCACCCCGCGCTCTTTCACAGCAACACCATACAGTAGATGGTAATGCACATGACAACTGGACATTGCTAAGATTGATTCCCATTTTGATTAGAAATATTGTCCCCAAAGAAGAGCCTGCATGGAAGGTGATATTTGATATTAAGGACATAGTTGAGCTGGTTGTGGCTCCTGTTCACACAGAAGGGACTATTGCCTATCTTGAGGCCAAGATCTATGATCACAGACAAAGCTATCTTGAATTCTTCCCACATGTTAAACTTCTACCAAAGCATCACTATTTAGAACATTATCCACAGATGATTTGTTGTTTTGGCCCTTTAATTGCATTGTGGACAAAGAGATTTGAGGCTAAGCATGGCTTCTTTATGCAGGTGGCTCGGCATACAAACTGCTTTAAGAATGTATGTCATTCACTTGCAATTAAACGCCAGTTCATGCTTGCCTATCACTCGTATTACTCCACTCTCAGGAAGTCCATCTTGGAGGAGACGGATACCACAGTAATGCTTGTCAATGTCCTTAGTGAGGGGGTAGTGTCTAGCCTGAGGCAGAGATACCCAGATGTCACTGAAGTCATATGACAAAAAATGTGTCTTGCAGTGGTCTGCATTACAATGAAGGGATGCTTATTGTACATGGATCTGTAGATGGCCTGCTTAAATTTCATAAGATCATTCAGATGTGCATTATAAAAGATGAGTTGTGCTTTCTAGTGAAAGATGCATGTTCTTGGTATAGGGGGCATTATGGATTTGAGCTGTCCGCCTTACCCACTGGAGAGGTTGCCCTTATTGAGCTTGGTGACTTAGATCTATATCCCCTTATAGAGTATATATATATATATATATATATTTTTTTTTTTTTTTTTTTTTGGACTTATTTTGTACCCGTAGGTAGATTTGTTGTGCAGTCTGCTGACAAGCCACCAGCTGCCGGCCGCTGCGTGCGCAAGCGCCCCTTAACTCCCTAACCTGCATGTTTTTAGCATGTGGGAGGAAACCAGAGAAATCCCGGAGTAAACCCACGCAAACACGGGGAGAACATGCAAACTCCACACAGATCACTGTTGGCCGGGGGCAGGGATCGAACCCACGATCTCATGATCCCCGCGATCCCCCGGCCGAGGGTAAACTGTGCTGCCGCGATGCTAACCACTGCGCCACCGTGCAGCCCATATATATGGTTATGGTATATGGTATATGGTTGGAGGTCTGTACATGGTAATGTTTAAAAGATTCATAATTGTCAAAGGCAAGTGTCAAGTAAATGATCAGGTCTCACAAAATTCTATTTTCATCTCAACTATAACTGTGCTGTATACTTGTTGCCCTTCTTGGTCGCTTCTCTAGATTAAATTTTCCACAATGGCACATCCAGCTGTTCTGAGGGTAATTTTTGGTGAGGAGTCTGACAACTGCAGCTGATTTCTGGAATTCCAGGGACGATTGAAGAGCTGTCTTCTATAACGAAGACAACCTTTTGCCTGAGAGTGCTTTTGACTGCAATATATATAGGTGCTTACTTTAATGAGTTCATGAATCTGACTTCTGTCTCAAATTCAAAATGAAAGCACACTGGAAGTAATATACTTAACACCTGCAGAGCCCTACGTCACTTTGTACCCAGTAGACTCATGTGATGAGACAGCAACTTACAGTTGCTCAGAGCCTGCTTCATCTTTTCCCTCATCCTGTAGTGATGACACACTGTACATGTCAACCTCTCATTCTTCCCCTGAAACTCGGCCCGCAAGTTCATCCTCCTGGCCAAAGATCTTTGTGGTGCCAAAATTCAATTACGAGGCAGAGTTAGAACTACAGCAGAAGAATGAAAAGTTTGAAAAAATTGAACATATTTCAACCCTGATCCGCAGCTGATCCTAAATGGGCTAGCACAAGAAATGATGAAATGCACAAAATACCCAAAAGACTACAGTGTTTCCTCTGGCTTAAAGACCTTGGCGCGGTGGCAACATATTTTTCCGGTGGGGGGGGGGGCAGTAAACATATGACACTATTGTTACCGGAATGTTAATTTTATACCATTTATTTATTTATTTTTTACATGTTGCACAGTAACTTTGCATATGGAACTTACCATATGAAGTATTGTACAACCGAGGCTTGAAAATTGGAATATTGGGCCAGCTGGGGTCCCACCCAGACATCCTGTGTTTAGACTTTTTCGTGATGTTATCGTTCTCTCCTTCCTCTTCCTGAACACTTTCCTCTCCTTGGCTCCTCTCTTCTCTCATCTTGCCCTCTCTGAGCCCTGTCTAATTCAGGTTCTCTCTCTGATATTTTCTAACCTGTTTGTATACCACCATAGACAATGTCATGTTTTGTCCTGCAGGATTTTTTATTTATTTATTTTTTTTTGTCATGGTTTACATAAATGACAAATGTGTATTTTATTTTTTTTTTTTTTGTATTTTTAGTCTAGTGTTTCTTTTTTTTCCATTGAGAGAGTAGGGAAGGGAAAAAACATTAATAATAGTAATTTACTCATGCATACTTAAATTATATGATCAGGTGGGTATAGTAACCAGAAATTCTACTCATGTAAAAGCAGTGCTTTGGAATTAATAATTAAAAGCAGACAACCAAAAATTTCTCGTAGAGTTAAGTGTACAAAGAGCACCCACTTAAAAATTTGAGTAATGACTTCAGTCTTGAAGGTTTGAGGTTTTTCTCAAAAATTTATAACAATTTTCTTAGTTTTCTAGTTTTCTCTGTAAAGCTATCTAAAGTTGAAACCATGTTCGTCAAATTTGTAATTTCCTCTTGTAAAATTGACTTTTATTGTACATTTGAGATTTTATTGTGGATTATTTAATGGCTAATTTTTTGTCCATTTTTAAAAAATAAAATTACTGGGTTTTTTTAAATTAAATTTGAAACACTGTTTTGTTTTGTTTTGTTTTACTTTTTCCTAAAAACAATTTACATTTTTTACCATAATTTTGCAGAGCCAGAACAGAGCAATAATTTAACTCTGATTTAAAAGAGAAAATATTAATAAAATTGTATTTAATGAAATAAATTAACTTAAATGACCAAAGATGCAGTTATTTCTGTTATAATATTACTATATATTTATAGATTTTGGATTGTGTTGTTTTTGTTTTTTTTTGTTTTGGTTTTTTTTGTTAGAAATCTCACCACCCAGACAGCAAGAAAAACTTCCCTTATTTTGAAATCCAAATGTTGGCATGTTTAGTTTGTCTGAAGGCTGCTGACAGATTAATGTCATTGACTTTGTGAATTTTGGTCATCTTAACTTTCCAGGCACATAATAGTGAACATAAATTAGTTAATATTAACTAAGGTAAAGGTTTAAAAACAGCTCCTTTTCATTCTTGTCTGAAATAAGAAACAAAAAAAAAAATAATTAAACAAAATGAACCAACTCCAGCTCCTAACCACATAAGTTAGCTAAGCGACTCTTCCATTATTGCTCCCGTTAACAGCAGGTTAAAACCAGGATAAATGCCTCCAGTGCTTGCATACCTCTTCTGCTCGTGTTTCTCTTGGACAGTTACGCTAGTAGAGAGACACTCTGCCTGGCTGGTGACTAGAACATGGACGAGGTGCTTCTGATTCTCCGCGCAGATGACGGTCACGCACATTGTTTGTGTGCACGCTTGCGGATCATCATTTCTTCATAAATTTTTCTTAAATTTATATGTCCTGATAGAGCGGTGGAATTTTTTCTGGTATGGCGGGCCACCACCGGGAAATGTTACCAGAGGAAACCATGGACTACCAGTGTGAAGAGGTAGCAGCAGCTTTGACAAGGGTGCATCCCTGTTTGAGTCAGCTTGGATCCAAGACAGGGTTTTGGGGATGGAAAGAGTCATTAAAATATAAAATGCAAAACTCAGACAAAACTTGGCCAACTTGGACATCCTGAAATTTGTGTGAACTCATTAAAGCACAAACGCAAAGGGTTAGGCAAAGCTGCAGCCAACATCAAGAAACCAAGAAAGAGTGAAGTTAACTATATTCCCCTGCACTCAACGGTAACTAGCATTCATGCATAAAAGGCCGTTAAATATTTAATTCATCTATAGACCACATTTCAAATATTAGTGGTAGTAATTACGGATAGGTATGATTACTTGAATAATCAATAATTCTTTGATTACTGCTCTGATTGTCATTGTATTTTGGCTTGAAATAACCAATAATTTAAAAAAAAAGAGAGAAAATGGTGTTGGTAATAGGGTGTTGTGGAGTGTATCACAGAATACAAACTGGTTCCCTGACACACACACCCACACACACACTTACAGATTTCTGTGAGGACAATTTTGAATGGAAATTTTTGGGGGTTGGGGGGCACATTCACAAAATTTAACTTTGGAAGAGACAAAACCTCTTAAAGGTTCCTTAAAAAAAAAAAAAAAAAAAAAAAAAACTGCCAAACTCTACATTTTTTCAATTTAAAAAGTTAACTGTTATTGACATCTCCTCACTGAACTATCATTATAACCACATTTGCCTAAATTGTTGACATAACGCACGGCTCAGGAGACACACACGCAGGCTCAGAGTGAATTCAGTAGCTTTATTCAACAACAAGGATGGATGGATGCGTGTCTGTGGAATGTGGATGTACTGGTGGTGGACGTCAGCGTCAGGCACGGAGGCAGGAAACCGTACAGCCAGACAACCCTGGGGAGAGAACACAGGGAGAAGGTGACGGCACCAAACCAGTACAACAGGAGATGAAAGGTTAGTTGGCTTACTTGGCAGGGCAGGTGGCAGGCGCGCACAAGGGAGAGTCTGGAAGACAGAGACCTGACGATGCACCTGACAGCAGCCGCGAGGTGGTGATGCGGGGGCGGGGTCCGCCGCCGGGAAAGGTCCACCTGTGCACAGGGGAAAGACTGGAACACAAGTAGAGGTTGCTTACGTGAGAGATCTTGCTGTTTGGCGAGGGGGTTCCTCTGAAGCAAGTAGCCGAAGGGAACAGACGGCTTCAGGCCGAAGCCCAGGGCAGAGCAGCTTATATGCTCCGCTGCTGACGAGGTGCAGGTGTGCGCTCAGCTGGCGCTGCTAATGAGCGGCGAGTTGTAACAATTGTCTTTTATTTGTGGTCCTTGCTTTAGAGTGACATTGATGCCAAGAGGGAATGCATCCTCAAGTGCCTTGTCATCTACCTCACTGAAGATCCAGACTTGTTCAAGGAATATCTAGTAAGTTTATCATTTCCCATTTAGCTTTGAACATTGACTGTTATTTTTCTAGATGAATAATGAACAGAGCATCATGTCTGCTTCTACAAGCTTTTTTTTTTATGCATGAGTACATCTTTAACATGAGTGATCTGCTGTGTTTTTCAGGCCTCTTCCAGTGAGGAATCTGAAAGGGACATCGCACAAACTGTCATGAGCATTTACACAGTTCAAAGGGATAGAGGTGATGAGCCACACGATGTGGGAATCATGATCAAAGGCACTAACGTCCTATACAACATAGACGGTGTGAGTGTGGCGTTCATCTTGCTTTTTGGGCTCATTTATGCTCTTGATCTTAGCTTTCCAGAAAATCTCAAATACACTTGAGTTTTGCCAGAAGATCATAATGAATCTGAATGGACACATGATGAATCCCAAGATACAGCAGCTGAAAATAAAGTTGTTTGCTTAAGAGGCTGCCATGACATGACAACCACATGTTAATTGTTCATGTATATGAGTTCAAATAGTTCTCACAAAAGTTTACTAAATTGAACTGTAGAGATAAGGGGTTGTGATAAACAGAACATTTACATCTATCTGCCCCCTTTTCAGCGTGACTGAAATGGACTGTGGACTTTGTGGATATAATCAGATTGTGAATGCTGATTTGCTGATAATTTTTGGCACTTCATTGTGTGGTTCAAGATTGCAATATGACTGAGAATATTTGGAATTTTTTCCTCATACGTGTGCAAGTATTGTTTAAAATGCTAAAATTATCTCTGCTTCTGTACTTCATTTGAATAGTGATATATGGCTAGACGACTGTACACTGTCTTCTAAATTAATTGTGACCTATTTTGAGTTATCTCACACTTTAGTTCAGAGTTCTCACAAATTTTCTTGAGTGGCAAAAAAGGTTTCAGTGTGCTTATGCGCATAGTATCAAGATGACAGACAAAATGTGGCAGGTTATTACATTGTCTTGTTCAGTTACTGTTTACAAGTTTAGGTGAAGGACACTGTTGAAATTGAATTCTAAATACTGGTATGGTGTAAGCAAGGATGGTTGGTATTTGCTTTTTATTAATAACACAACATAAAAATATTTTTTTTGTAAGTTGTTGGGGTTTTTTTTCAACTGATTTAAGCCAATTTTGGACCGCTGAATCCGAAAATGACAGTTTCTCTCGATCAGGTCAGGCTTTTGATAAGTTATAAGCAGTTGTACAGGTGTACTGTAAATTGAATAGCAGACATTGATAAAGGTAAGTACATGTAAATTGAATGTTACGTCATCATTGTTCAAAATTCAGAATTTCAAGAAATAAAGAATTCTGCATTATATAAAGCGAAAATACCCATACATGTAAACAAAACCTAAGAAAACATGTGGCCATAGTTCAAAAAGTTGACCTGATTGCGCAAAACCAATGTGATGTTGGATTCAGCACATCAAAATTGTCCTAAATCAGCTAAAAAAAAATGTAGACAATAAATTTGGTGTTGACCAGTGTAATGAATAACAAACCAGATTTTGTTTCACCTGTCTTTTTAGTGGGTTCATGTGAAAATCCCAAATATTACAAAGCACAATAGTTTAACTGAACATGAATTATTTCATTCATTTAGCTGTTGTCATTTTGTTATAAGTAAAATACTGTATCAGATCCAAGCTGTTACTGTTTTTATAAATCATCACATACCATGTTCACTAACTAGAAGCCAGGGAGATGTATGAAAGATGATAACTCTCAATGTGTGTGTGTGTGGTGGAGCTCAATGGGTGTTCAACAGCCCTAAAGCTCTTAAAGCTGGAAATATTGTAAGACTATTTTATTTTATATACTTTTGCAAAAGAAATGAGTGGCTTTTTTTTTTCCTAAGCCAATGATAAGTGAGTTGGAGGTCGAGGGTTGGCAGGAAGTGGACATAACATTGTGAGAATGGAGACAAAGACAGAATGATAGTGTGAGAAGCCCACGACAGGAATGTGCTGGTAGTAGAAGCTAACAACCGGAGAAATACACGGCTAATGTATTTCTGGAGTTTTGGAAGTGATATAGTAACAAGGGTGCACAATGATTGAACTCTGTACATTATCATATTGGATGGTTGGACTGTGTTGAACAAGTTATTCCAACGAGGAGTTAGTTCAGGAATCCATTGCATCTGAATGGTCATTTGTAATTAACATTTTGAACTTTTGGGTTTAAGATTTTTATTTAAAGGTGAATATGCACATTATTGTTTTGAGTTGCATATTGGACTTAAGAAAGTAAGTTAAAGAGTAGATTCTTAAAAAGAAAGAATCTTGCTATGCCCTTGTTTTTATTCAAAACTAAGAAAGTACAATACAACAATATTAATGATAGAGATATCACTTCATTTAAAGAGCTCCGGATAGCCACCCCATTAATGCCTGGATAAGCAAAGGGGCGCTACATACAAAACAGAAGAAAAGCAAGAGCCACACACATTTGCAACAACAGTGGTGACTGTGTGTAGGTGACAGGAGGAGCTCCTGTGTTTACTACCTTTGGGGAAGAAGAAGCTAAAGAGAAAAAAGTATAATGGTGTGCTTCTGCATCTTCATTTTCGTTTTTCTCTGTATCTTCTTTGTCTACTTTGACTTTGTATGCTGTGTTGAGAGCGGCACTTCTTGAATGGGAATTTGAATCTTGCACATGCATAGTCGACATGCCCAGGCATTGCGGTCACAAAATTTGGGCTGCACATGCTCAGCTGCAGAACGTCTGTTTATTGAAACAAAAGCCAACAACAGTGGTGGGTATACCACAACAAAAAAATGTCAATGTCTCAATAACTTATGTGCCCTTGAGCATCAATTACAGCTTGACAATGATGTCTCATGCTGTTAGCAAGTTGACTTCTTGTCTGCTGAGGCATGGCATTCCACTCTTCTTGAAGGGCGGCTCTGAGGTCGTAGAGGTTGTGGGGTGCAGGATTACAAGCCTTTGCACGGCAACTCAGCTGATCCATTGGCTTTCTATGGGATTTAGGTCTGGAGAAAATGCAGGACACTCCATTTGAGGTACTCCAGCCTCCAACAACCGTTCCCTAATGATGCAACCTCGATGAGCTGGAGCATCGTCATCCATGAAGATGAAATTAGGCCTGTGTTGTTCATGCAGGGGCACAATGACTGAATTAATGATGTTATTCAGATAGTATCGGCTTGTCACTGTACCATTCACAAGGTGTAGAGCAGTTCTGTATTGACTAGACACGCCTGCCCAGACTAATACCACCACCACCAAAGGCTCGTCTGGTGACAACAGCGGCTGATGCATAGCGCTCTCCTTGACCTCTCCAACATCGTTGGTGGCCATCATTTCTGCTCAACTTGAATCAACTTTCATCAGAGAACAGAACTTGGGCCCACTGGTCCATTGTCCAGCATAAATGCTCCCTGGCCCATGCAGGAGGGTGCCTGTTCCTGGTGGTGTGGTCAGGTACCCTTGCAGGTTATCTAGCACACAGACCGTGATGATGTGAATGGTTTTGAATGGTCTGACATGAAACTTGGGTGTCTCTCACCTCCCTTAAATGTGCCTGGACTTGAGTAGCATTCATCATCCGGTTCCGCAGGGCACTGTTCACGATGAAGCGGTCATCTGCATGGGATGTGGAAAAAGGATGTCCACTTCTATGCCTTCCTGTGACTCTCCCAGTGTCTCTGTATCTCTGTTGCAACCTGCTTATGGCACTCTGTGACACTAAAGGCCCTTTTCCACTAGCCTCACTTAGCCCTACACCGCACCACTCAGCCCGCTTTAGGCGCTTTTCCACTAGCCCCAGCACCGGTTAGCAGGAACTTTTTTCGTACCTGATCGAGGGCAGGGTCTAACCGGGCTGAGTAGGGCTGAGTAGGGCTGTGATATGACTTTAAGAGACTGGTCGCCGCTGATTGGTCAGGTCGTAACGTCATGAAAGCGACTTTTTCTGCTGAATTTACTCCACGACCGCCATTTGTAATTGTTCAGCCAGTGAACACAGTGCGCCCCTTTAATACGGTATATTATATTAATATACTGTATAATATACTTATATAATAATATACTCCTAATATTATATATTAGGAGGTGCGCAATTTTCTTTCTATATTAGGTGACGATCGCATCCAGCGCGAGTTGGACAGATCTACTTGAAATGCAGGTGTCCGAGCAGATGGGTTCCCAAGGGCACATCCGTACTGCCAAACAGTGTCGGGAGAAGCTGAAAAAGCTGAAAAGCGATTACCGAGCAGTGAAGGACCACATTGCTCGAAGTTCAGCGGATCGGAAGGAGTGGAAGTGGTTCGCTGAGAGACATTGGGCTCGACACGTCACTGTCACTGTCACGGTCACGGTCACGGCCTTGGAAACCGTGGATGGTGAGTGTTGTTTTGATATTGCGCATCTTTTCGCCACTTGATCCTTTCTGTGCCAAGCTCACTGTTTTCAAGAAATAGGAAGGTTGTTAGATTGTGGGTAATGGTTGTTACTGAGGCTTGCGTATTGTTTTGCAGCCAACTGCAGATTCACGCTTGCTTTGTGTTAAGTATTAGCGCGAACAAAACGCTGAATTACGCTTATTGTATTCCGGTTAAAAACTTTAGAGTGTTGTGTACATGTTGCACTTTGGTGTTAAGTTTTAAATTGCGTGCATTTTCTTTCTAGAATCGCAGTTCATATCACAGGGGTCCACCTCAGTGGACAGACACAGCGGACTCTCCTGGCGCTGCGTCTGTGTGTGCGTCTGCCGGAGCGCCAGCTGAATCGACTCCCATGACAGCCACATCACCAGCTCCATCTGGATCACGTTCAAGTGCCGGTAAGGCACAATAACCACGATTTTTTTTTTGGTTGAAACAGGTCCAGCAGCGGAAACCAGGGTCGAAAATCCATCCATCCATCCATCCATCTTCTACCGCTTAATCCTTTACAGGTCGCGGGGGGGCTGGAGCCTAACAAGTTATGTACCAAATTGATTAATGCAATTTCCTGTAGCTGCATATTAATTAATTGAAAATGTCTTTTTAAATGTACAAAAAGGTTATTCTTTGGTCTTCACTTATCGGTGTTCCACAGCCATTTTTAGGTGTGGTGATTGGTGCTGTTGTAACTCCTGTTTTAGACAAACAAAGTGCATGAACTGCCGTTGAAATCAACATGCTTCAATGAAATGCTTCGCGTCAGCTGACTGTACTAACCCATTCAGATTTCTGCGGCCACACTACAAGCAACTAGTTTAAACATTACCCATCCAACCATCCATATTCTTAATCTTAATCCTTTTTAGTTTTGCAGGGGGGCTGCAGCCGAAGACAGCACCCTGCGTGTTGCAAAATCTGCTCTACTGAGGGGCAGCAACATGACAGTTCAGCTTATATACAGCAATGAAGCATAATATAATAGTGACATTCCACCACAGACCTTCACCTGTGTAATTCCATAATATATGTAGTGATCCAGCTTTAACGACCATGCCTTTCTGTCTTTCCATCTAGGCAAGACGAAAACAGACAACTCCCATCGCTGACCTTACATTAGCGATGGTCAACATGCATGACGAAGAGATGCGGCTCTTGGAACGGCAACATGACCAGCAGCAAGAATCAGGAGTACATGCAGCATTTGCGACAGGTGGCCGCAGATGTGCGGGCAGATGCGCGTGAAGCCCTGGAGCAGGACGCTGCGTTACGAAGGGAAGAGCTCGCAGAGATGTCATCGCCCAGTCTGTTTTTTTGTTTGTAAATTTTGCTTCTGGAATAAAATTGTATTGTTTGCATCAAAAGTCTGGTTTATCTGTTATGACACCGTATGAGAAGAGCCAATAATTACATACACATTCCATTCTCTGTTCACTCCACATGCTGCTGTTCATCAGGTCAGGTGTATAGCCTTCTAATGGTAATTTAATTTTTAACAACACAACAAAACGTAATGTCTTGGTAGGTTTTTTTTTTTATTTTAAACAAATTTGCAATGCTGAATCCATTTCTCTTGAAGGGGTACATTTTTTAGGTTATAAGCAGTTGCACAGGTGTGCTTGAACTTGTAGACACTGCTAAAGGTAAGTATGTGTAAGTTGAATGTTGCATCACCAGTCAAAATTTAATAAATTAAGAAGGAATCTAGCAAAAATTTGGCACTAATAACAGTAGACAAATCGAACAAGGATACACAACTGTGTTTTTGTCGCACACAACTGTTGTTACCAACAAGTGCAAAATTTATATTCCCTTTTCCCAAAAATTAAAATCCATTTGTTAGTAAAAGTGGGAGACCTTTACATGGGAAAATATGACATGTATCAGCACATGATTTATAGTTCAATTTGCATTTCCACCTAAGCAAAAATGGCTTGTTGAGCTGGATTTTTGTGAAGATGGCCTGTGCGGTGTTTCTGCATGTAATTACATACCTGTCAAGTGATACGGTTTCGCCGTATTTTAATACGGGGAAAATGCAATTTTAGCAAATACGGGTGTATTGCCATTTCTGTACGCCAAAGAGAAAAACATACGGGAAAAAAAATTGAGAGTGTGGGGAGGAACACGTCGTGTGTGACCCCCACAGCGTACGGGGCTGTCAGAGCGCTCAGCGTGAGCAATTATCACAACAGAAGTGTGGACTCATCATTAGGCTGATGGCTTCGCACCTTCTTAACAGATAAGCGTTATGAACAACAGGACAGGTAGATGGACCATGCACAACATTTTATTCACAAAAAACATTTTTGAAATATGTATGCACATAAATGTGGACAAAATAGACAAGTATTGCATCACATGTTACATTGTAACGTGCCATGGTGATGTGATATGGTGATGTCCCACCGGGAGGTTTGAACTCACGCCTCTCGCTCCGGAGTCCCGCACTCTATTGTGTCGCCAATAGGGTCAACCCACTTGTCAAGCCAAGTAGGGTGCTTATATTGAGTTCGCTACAATATCACCACCCTGCTCCTCTGCTCTCTGTGCCGCTGCCACCACTGGTTCATCTACTGCATCATCCAATGTAGTGTCAAACGTCTCTCCATGACTCTCACACAGATTGTGCAGAGCACAACAAGTCAGCACCATAGATTTAACCAGTTTCATGTCACAGTCATTCCTCTCTCCTTCCTTCTCTCCTCGTCATCAGCCATTTTGTTTGTTGTGGAGGATTCGGTTGCGTGTTTCACGTCACGAGGGTGTGGCGCCGCCTGCTGTTCAACAAATCCCACCCACAGCAGGTGTGCCAGCAGGTGCGCCAGCAGTAGTTGAAAAGCAACTGAGGCTGAACCGAACCGAAGTGAGTAGAGCCGGGTTTTCAATCGGGGCTGAGCGGGGCTAGTGGAAAAGTGCCTTAAATCAGTGGCCACTGATCTTTGAGACCATCCTGTTTTTGAAGCCTTGCAAAGGTGAGGTACTGTTGATCAATTGTAAGGTGTCATCTTGGTCTTATGATGTCAAAATGTGAACATCATGATGAAGAGGACTGTTTAACCTGTTGCACTTCGGTGTACCGCGGGCGGACACGTCTCTGCGTCCTAGGGCGCACGAGGGCGTCACTGAAAAACAAAAAAAACCTGCATTTCCGTTCTTCCACTACAGACACAGCCGCGAACAGAAAGCCAAAGGAGTGCTTTGATTGGTTTAGATGTGATTGACCTCTCATTCAACTAATAAGAGCCTTGAATTGGGTTTCTGAAACCTTGAAGAACCAATGACTGAAAACCTAGCAAGAAGGACCCGCCTACCAACGGCTGCGAATACAGCCAGCCAATTGAAGCACAGAAGTTCGAAAGCTGTTTTGTGTAAGGCTGGGTGACACACAGGCGTTCGCCAGTCTTTTTTTCTAACTACTGTTCTTATTTGTTTTGAAAAATCATTCGCCAAAACTGCAATCATGGAAGCGCAAAACCGCAATAATGGAATTATGGTTTGACCGGGTCGCGTGACCAGAACCACGAGTCCGTAACAAGCGGACCAGCGTCATGTTCGTCTGACAATGAGGAAGAGAAGTTCGCCAGCGACATTGCTGTTGTGGACAGGTAAGTGTTATAAGCTAAATTATTCTTTATCCCTGAAAATTGTAATCCAAATGACTTTTGACCGATCGGTAAATTACAACTGTGCGTTATCGCAACATGACCAGAGTGGTCCGGGTCCGTCATGTTGTAAACGGCCCCTCCGTCATGTTGTGAATGCCCCCCCCCACTACTCTTCTGTAGCAGATTGCAGATATATTGCAGATGTTTTAGTTCAACTGTGCGTAGTAGACCGCGGCAGTGTCACCACTGTTATGATTTATTATATGTGTGACTATATTATTTGTAATATTGTAAATGTTATTATGATTATTTGTTAAAATACACACATTATTTCTAGGATCTGTCTTTGTTTCGATCATCAGTAGCACGATCATCAGTAGCACGGGGGCCCCCCAGGGAACGGTGCTGGCTCCCTTCCTGTTCACTCTTTATACTGCGGACTTCTCACACAACACAACACACTGCCATCTACAGAAGTTCTCTGATGACTCTGCGATCGTTGGCCTCATCTCCAATGGAGATGAAGCTGAGTACAGAGGGCTTATCCAGGACTTCGTGGGCTGATGCCATCGGAACTGCCTCCAGATCAATGCGAGGAAAACTAAGGAGCTGGTGGTGGACTGCCGCAGGCATGGGCAGCCCCTCACAGCACCAGTAAATATACAGGGAACAGACATCGAGATGGTGACATCCTATAAGTACCTGAGTGTTCATCTGAACAATAAACTAGACTGGTCACACAATACTGACGCACTCTACAAGAAGGGACAGCGCAGGCTGTTCCTGCTGAGGAGACTCAGGTCTTTTGGTGTACAAGGGGCGCTGCTGAAGTCATTCTATGACACGGTGGTGGCATCAGCCATCACTTTTGGAGTGGTCTGCTGGGGCAGTGGCATTACTGCAGCCGATAGGAAGAGACTGAACAAACTGATTAAGAAAGCTAGCTCTGTCCTGGGGCAGCGCCTTGATCCGATGGAGGAGATAGGAGAGAGAAGGACGGTGGCTAAACTGTCATCTCTGCTGGAGTCCGAGTTCCACCCTATGCAGGACATACTGGATGCACTGAGGAGCTCATTTAGCAGCAGACTACATCATCCCAGGTGCACAACCGAGAGGTTTCGTAGGTCCTTCCTACCAACGGCTGTCAGACTGTACAACCTAAGCAGGGCTGCTCGCAGAGATAGCAAAAAGACGTAACAAACTAATAGTTTTTTGAATGCAAAAGATGCAATAGACTTACACAATGGTCCCCTCCGGCATACAACTAGGAACATACCGGTCGCTATGGAGGGTGAGAATATGTATGGGCACATAATCATACCATGTAGGATAACTAAGTAGACGGTTATGCTGTTTCATCCCATCTAGCAACAATGCTCTGCACTGTGTGTGTTTATATATTTACATATTTATTCCATCTAGCTACAATGCTCAGCACTGGGTGTGTTTATATTTATATATCTATATATTTATTCCATCTAGCTACAATGCTCCGCACTGTGTTTTTATACAGTATATCTACATATTATTCCATCTAGCTACATTGCTCCGCACTGTGTGTGTTTATATACTTGCATATTTATTCCACCTAGCTGCAATGCTCCGTACTGTGGGTGTTTATATATTTACATATTTATTCCATCTAGCTACAATGCTCTGCACTGTGTGTTCATATATTCATATATTTATTCCATCCAGCTACAATGCTCTGCACTGTGTGTCTGTGTGTGTGTGTGTATATATATATTTTATAGTAATATGTACATATGTATATTAGCTGCTCTTGCTTGCTTGTTTTTTTCTTGCCTTCTGATTGTTGCTCTGAGTGTTGCTATCCCTGTGCTGTTGCAATCCTGGAATTTCCCCGTTGTGGGACTAATAAAGGCTTATCTTATCTTAATTGCAATGCCTTTTGTGAGATAGTTGTTTGGTTAATTATTTGGGTAAACAATTGGTGATTATTTAATACACATACCTTTGCCAACATGCTTCCTGAGGGTGTCCGGGCAAAAGGCTCTTTGGGGGTTGAACGCCTTTTTAAAGGACACCAGCAGGAAGGGAGCAGGTGATGGCAAGTTGAGGGGTGATTTAAAAATATGTAAATAGGGGATTAAATTATTTATTGAATTATTTATGATGTCTTATTTATTCTGTACTATTTATATGTATTTTGTAAATAGGTGGGGATTATTTATGGACTTTTAGATGCTATTATTGGGTTTGTGTGAAAAATGGAAAATGTTTATTGTTTTACCTGGGGTTATGGTAGGGGCTAATTAGCCCTAATTGTCTCACATAATATATAATAGGTCCGCTCTTCAGGACCAAAGGTGGCGGACTGTAGATGATCAAATTCATCGGATGGAGTCGCGGGTTGCGGAGCTGAGAGAGGAGTATGTGAGCAGGGCTGAACGTAGTGGTGACGACAGCGCTTCGGGGGAGGACCCCAGGGTGACGGCCAGTCGGGTCGGCCCGCAGGAGGATGATTTGCCGCTGCAGGTGCAGCCGAGGAGGACACGAATGCACCACGAGCCCAGGCTGAATCCTCTCTCTCCCGAGGATGATATCGAGCACTACCTGGCGACGTTCGAGAGGATCGCTACAGTCTGCCGTTGGCGTGAAGAAGAGTGGGCTATCCAGCTAGCTCCTCTGCTTACAGGTAAAGCGCGGAGTGCATATGTGCTGATGGATATTGCTGACATGGACAATTATGGAAAACTGAAGGAAGCGATTTTAAACAAATATGAAATAACAGCCGACACATATAGGAGGAGGTTTCAGTCCCTGGACGTTTATCAGGACGAAACCCCTCGTGAACTTTACGTACGTTTGAAAGACCTGTTTTGTAAATGGGTTAAACCAGAGACCTCAACAGTAAAAGACATTACTGAACTACTGATTTTGGAGCAGTTTCTGCGGATGGTGAACCTGAAACTGGGAATCTGGATACAAGAGCGGGACCCGAAGACTGCAGAGGACGCTGCTCGTCTGGCGGAGGTCTTTCTGTCAGCCAGGTCTGGGAACAGGAGACCTACTCTTGGCCGTGACAGCTCTTTCACCACACGGAGTAAGTTTAATGAGGGTGAAAGGGGTGGTCCAGCTCAAAATAGGTTGTATCCCAGGTCCAGTCAGATCACAAATAGCAGATATAATAGTAGCAAAAAGTCACTTGATGTTACAAATAAAGATATATGCTGCTATCAGTGTAATAAAATCGGTCACACCCAGTATTCATGTCCTGCCATAAAGAATGAGAAACCATCATTATTATGTTCAGTTCCTAGACCCGCTTTTTCACCCCCAGTGCACAGTGGAGTGTATAAAACGAAGGTGTTGCTTAAAGGGAACCTGTGGTGGTCGTGAAAAAAAAGATATTAAAAAAAGATATTATATTGAGCCCCTGTCTCACGTTCTAGTTCAAGTTTAAGTTCAAGTTCAAGTTCAAAGCAATGTGATATAAATCCATTGCTGATGTGCTGGCTCAGCTATGTCAGCAAAACTTGGGTGCAGCCATACTGGCGGCTACATGGCCTGCCAGGACGCTTCCTGTGACGTAGTATCGTTGATACCGCGATCTGGATCAATATTGGCTGAGCCTGGAGTTCCCGGATGAGCAGTGGCTTTCGGGATATTCAAATTCAAATTCAAACGTTTATTTCAAACTCAGGGTTCATATTAAATGCAGAACTAAAATGAGTAGAAAATAAATAAATAAATGCTTAAATTCAGCGGGTCGTCTCGTCTGATCTGAGGTCGTAACGGCCGCCAGACTGCCGATGATTCGGCGCTGGGCTCTCCCCTCGCCGCTAAAAGTATATACAGATCAGCAGACACTCGGCGCTCTTGTAACAACAAAAACATACAATGTGATATGGATATCGCAACATGGCGGAATGTAAAGCCTTTGGATGTCTCAATAATAAGCGAAAAAACAAAGATAAACACTTCTTTTGTGTACCCAAACCCAGCTCACCTTGTCAGAAGATCGTAGCGGAAAAGTGATCTCGGAACAGGGCACAGACGAATCCTTTCAGACGAAATTGTGTTGTGTGTGAGGACCACTTCGTCACTTTCACCCTCAGAAGACCTTTCTGGCTCAAACCTGTAGCCATGTTGGATGAATTCTTCCTCAGAGTCCGACAATTCAGCCATAAAAGAATAAAAACACTCACAAAAGCACCCTATTCACTCGTACAGGTGGAGTATTGACTGTTCAGTAGCAACGTGGTGACATCACATCCGCCTGTGTCATGGCTGCGCGCAGAGTTTTCATTGGCTGGCCATGTCTGCGGTCGTATTTGCATATTTCTCTGGTGGTATATGGCTGGCAATAATTATTTAACCAAATAACAAATACTTTGCCTAATGTTTTCAAGTTGAATGCGTTTAGACGACCACCACAGGTCCCCTTTAATGGTCAGTGTGAAGAGGCCCTGTTAGACTCAGGTTGTTTTCAAATGATTGTGCTGCCCAGTTTAGTCCCTAGGGATTTGTGGAATGAGTCGGAAATAAATATCAGTTGTGTCCATGGGGATAAGAAACTGTACCCGACCGCTGAGGTTTATTTAACAGTGGGGGGGCAAACTTATCTCCTTCCTGTAGCTCTTGTGCCTGATTTGCCTTACTCTGTTATTCTTGGCAATGATGTTCCAACTTTGTTGGACATCATACAACAGGTTAGAGAGGAACAAACTGAGGGACAGGCAGGTGGCGCTGTTGAGCATAGGCTTGATGCACCTGCTGGGAAAATCTGTAATATGGTGACAACCAGGGCACAGAGGGCGCAGAGGGCTGCCAATGTTCTTCAGGAGCTGCCTTTTTATGATTCTGAGATAGAGGCAAGCCCTAGTAAACAACCTAAATCCAAGGCTCAGAGAAGAAGAGATAAGGTGTTAGCTTCAGCAAAGAACTTGGGTGAAAAAACACCACAATTAAGTCAGTCAGTAGAGTTTGACATCCCTCCTGACATAGCTACAATGCAGAAAGCTGACCCAGCACTTAGACCATGGTTCAATAAAGTCTCGGAGATTGAGGGTGTGAAACAGGGTAGAACGGATTGTTTGGCTGAGGGCATGTATGTCATTAAAAAGGGCATTCTGTACCAGCAACAAGGTGGAGTTATGGCCATAGCTTTGCCACTACCAAACCAGTTCCATACCAAAAATTATCGAACTGGGACATGTTATCCCTTGGGCAGGTCATCTAGCATTTCAAAAAACTCTACAGAGAATTGCTAGAAGATTTGTGTGGCCGGGAATGTATATCCAGATAAAGGACTTCTGCACAACATGTCCAACATGTCAGATTACATCACCTAGGGGAGTAGCCCGTGCCCAACTGCAACCATTACCAATCATTGGAACACCTTTTGATAGAATAGGGATGGATGTAGTTGGCCCCCTAGAGAGAAGATCCTCTGGTAATAGATACATTTTGGTAATTTGTGACTATGCTACTCGGTACCCAGAAGCCTTTCCCCTGAAATCTATCAAGGCTAGGCAGGTTGCTAACTGCCTTATCCAGTTGTTTTCAAGGGTAGGCATACCTAGAGAAATTCTGACAGACTGTGGAACAAATTTCTTGTCCAAACTGTTGCAGCAGGTATATAAGCTGTTGGGTATTAAGGGTATTAAGACCACCCCATATCACCCTCAGACTGATGGACTAGTGGAGTGATTTAATCAGACTCTAAAAAACATGCTGCGGAAATTTGTTTCTGAAACGGGCTCGGATTGGGACCAATGGGTACCATACTTATTGTTTGCTTATCGGGAGGTGCCCCAGGCTTCAACAGGGTTCTCACCTTTTGAACTACTGAATGGTCGTCAGGTGAGGGGCCCACTGGACTTATTAAAGGAGCACTGGGAGAGTCCACAGAGTGATCAGGATAATGTGGTCTCTTATGTCATTAAGATGAGAGAGAAACTGGATCGAATGACTTCAGGATCAGCAGAGAGAGTTAGAGGCACTATTAGATCCATAATTGTTTCAGGAGAGACCTGGTTTCACCACATTGGTGCATCATAAAGTTCATTTGAAAGAGGAAGCTGTTCCACATAGGAAATCTTATAGGATCCCGGAGCGATTGGTTCCAAAGATGAAGCAGGAAATTGACTTGATGTTGCAGCTGGGAGTGATCGAGGAGTCAGTCAGTGAGTGATGTAGCCCGATTGTGCTGGTACCCAAAAAGGACGGCTCTTTGAGATTCTGTATTGACTTCAGATATCTCAATTCAGTGTCCAAGTTTGAGTCATACCCCATGACCCGGATTGATGAACTGTTGGAGAAAGTGGGCAGGGCTAGGTTTATTTCTACTCTGGACCTATGCAAGGAGTATTGGCAGGTGGCATTGGCACCAGAAACAAAAGAACTTACAGCCTTTAAAACACCTTATGGCAGTTTCCAATTTAGGGTCATGCCATTTGGCCTTCAGGGGGCACCTGCAACTTTTCAGCGGCTTATGGACCAAGTGTTAAGAAGGGTATCAAATTTTGCAGCTGCCTATTTGGATGACGTGGTCATCTATAGTCAGACTTGGGAAGAACATTTGGTACACCTTAGGCAGGTCCTTCAGTTGATTAAGAGGGCAGGACTGACAATCAATCCACGCAAATGTGCATTTGGACAGCAGCAGGTGGAGTACCTGGGACATGTGGTTGGTCAGGGGGTCATTAGACCATGAGTAGGTAAAGTGGATGCCATCCGGACCTACCCTGTGCCCACTACTAAGAAGAAGGTACGATCATTTATGGGAATGGTAGGATGGTACAGTAAGTTTATTCCCCACTTTGCTGAAAGAGCAGCAGTTTTGACTGACCTCACTAAGACTTCAGCACCTAATAGGGTAAAATGGACAGAGGAGTGTAATAGAGCTTTTGAAGATCTGAAGAGGGCTATTTCTGATGAGAAGGTTCTCTACAGTCCAGACTTTGCTCGCCCGTTCATTTTACAGACAGATCAGGAGTTGGCATTGGAGCAGTACTTCTCCAGGAGGAGAGGGGAGAGAGACACCCAGTACTGTTCTTGAGCCGTAAGTTGTTGGACCGGGAGACAAGATACTCTACAGTAGAGAAGGAATGTCTTGCCATGAAATGGGCAATAGGGTCTCTTAAATACTATTTATTAGGGCGTCATTTTGTGTTGGAGACAGATCATTGGGCCCTACAGTAGTTGGACAGGATGAAGGACATGAAAAGTCGTCTCACAGGGTGGTATGTGTCCCTTCAGCCATATAATTTTACTGTTCGGTATGTGGCAGGGAAAACCAACCTTGTGGCAGATAGTCTCTCAAGAGTACATGACTCGTGGAGTACTGTACTCTTGGGAAAAGGGGGGGGGGAATGTGACGATGGAGTGTCACCACTGTTATGATTTATTATATGTGTGACTATATTATTTGTAATATTGTAAATGTTATTATGATTATTTGTTAAAATGCACACATTATTTCTAGGATCTGTCTTTGTTTAATTGCAATGCCTTTTGTGAGATAATTGTTTGGTTAATTATTTGGGTAAACAATTGGTGATTATTTAATACACATACCTTTGCCAACATGCTTCCTGAGGGTGTCCGGGCAAAAGACTCTTTGGGGGTTGAACGCCTTTTTAAAGGACACCAGCAGGAAGGGAGCAGGTGATGGCAAGTTGAGGGGTGATTTAAAAATATGTAAATAGGGGATTAAATTATTTATTGAATTATTTATGATGTCTTATTTATTCTGTACTATTTATATGTATTTTGTAAATAGGTGGGGATTATTTATGGACTTTTAGATGCAATTGGGTTTGTGTGAAAAATGGAAAATGTTTATTGTTTTACCTGGGGTTATGGTAGGGGCTAATTAGCCCTAATTGTCTCACATAATATATAACAGGTGTTTATTGTGGAAAGAATTGTCTTCGTTGTCTTTCATTATTGTTGATGAGGAATCATGTCGGATGTTTGGAGTGATTACTTGTAAGTTTATGAAATAAAAATGGAAAATTGAAGCTTGGCCCCACCGCATTGTTACAGCGGCGCACCGTCACCGCTTTCCGTCATGTAGCGATGGGCGATGTCCGTCCTCTGTAGCGGGGGGGGGGAGTTGTTATCTTCTACATTACAGATATTCTAGTATAGTTTTTAGTGCACTGTAGGTTATTTTTTCTTTTAAAAAAAAGCCACACATTTTTTATGTGGCATGCTTCTTTGTGTGGGGGGCCTTGTTTGTTCATTCATTCATTCATGAATGAATAAACAACCCCCCCCCCCTCCACACACACACACACACACAGCCCTTCACCTTACATTAGAGCCCAGGATGAAGCTTCTATATTGAATCATTCAAAAGTTACAGACGTTTTTCCAAACTGTGCCATTTGGCACAATTTGGCACAGTTCAAAAACGCCTGGGAACAACCTAAGAAAAAAGCTGTGTAATATATTCATTTTTTGTGGTATTGTTACAAAATTTTGACCTCAGCTGGATAACACTTGGTTCTACATTTCTGTTGCATTTTCCAGCCAGTATCTGAAGCTGTGTGTTATTAGCAAGCATTTGTATCCAAAAAAACACCCAGGCGAAATTTATTTTCTTCAAGTTCAGTATGTTTAGATGACTGTTACTCAGTGGCAGGAGCACTTAGAATCAGAATCAGAATCAGAATAAGTTTATTGCCAAGCACATTTACAAGTAAATAACAGGTAAATATACGAGGAATTTGACTTGACACTGAAAACGTCATAAATGACATTCTCAATGACGCGGCGAGCCATGGAGGCGCCTGTCAGCAGGAGGGGAACAGAAGGCAGTGGGGGGAAGAGGAGAGTGAACACAGTAGGAGAGAGAAAAAAGCATTGTTTATCAGAATAAAGTTCATATATGACCAATATTATGATTACAAGAAAAAAAACTCTCAATGCACAATTAGCAGACAATAGAATCCACACAATGACACAAAGAGAGCAGTGAGTGTATATCTTCATCAATCAGTATAGTGGATCAGTAAGTGTGAGTTGGATGCAATCAGTGACAAATCAGTTAGGAGGACAACAAAGGTCTCTTCCCCAGCAGATGTTATGTCTACAGTCTGAAGCAAAGGCACGTGTCCTTGAGCACGGCAGATGGTATGGTTGAGCCAGACAGCTGTCCCTGAGAGTCAAATGCTGCCCGCCAATGTTATGAAAACAAATATACTGTTGATTATCTGGAGGACTGAGTGCTGAGGGGTGCCGAAAAAAACAGGTCGAATAGCACTGACTTCAGAGAAAAAACTTTCTATTCTCTTACGGATTCAGTGCTCCAATTCCATCATTTTGGCCAGGCATTGAAATCGATTCATGAACAGCTCTCAGCGTGATCGTGATGTAATCCATTTTCCTGTACAGTTCACCATTGGCCGCTGTCAGAGTCCTGCCCAGTTGGTCAATTTGATGAGTGAGCTTCGCCGGGTCCGCTTTTTGATAAGCTCTATCCATCTTCTTCAATTTGCGGTACACCAGAACAATCCCAGATCCAATCAGTAGAATTCCGATGACCATTGTTCCAAAAAGATATAAATCTTCAATATCTTCAATAGAAAGATTACACAGGCACAAGAGTTTCCAATTGCTTGTGTCCTTTAAATAACCCGCAGCAGCAGTTCCTGCAGGACAGATCGGCTCCCCCGGGCCAGATTTCCTCGTTGAAAAAACAGTGTCAATTGCGTTCAAAGCCCAGCTTATTAAATCCATAATTCCGTTAGATAAATCAGCAGTAAAGACACGCAGACAGACGATAGCAAGCTGGGATCCAGTCAGTTGGGGAGGGAGAGAGAGATAGAGAGCCGGAGCCGGAGCTGGGAAGAAAAGCGTCTGCTCTCTTTGGAGGGCAGAAGTGAAGGACTTAGAGAGATTATGATTGTTTTGCCAAAAAATTCAAAGTGTGTTCTTTTAAATGAGACCAACCCCATGAAGATGCTGCAAAGGGTTGAAGAACAGCTTTTGATTTACTTTGGGTACATTATTTTTTGGCGTTTTTAGGGAAATTGACCAGAGTGCAAGGAGTTAAATACCAATTCTAATTGAACCTGAAAATTTATTAGTCGATTCATGAATCAAACACCTGTTGTGAATTTTGCTGTTAAGCACTTTGTTACATAAGAGGAAGTTATGCAAAAAGTACTGAAACATTGAACAGTTGGACATGTGCATTCAAAAGGTTAGAGAAGGTCAAATTAAGTTCACCTGTAAAGGTAATAGTGCATTTTAGGCACAACTTGAAATTTTGCCCGAAAGCCAAATATCCTTAACTTTTAGTGAGTAGTGTACTGTATACGCAATAGGAAAGAATTTTCCTTTGTCGGAGCATTCAGCTAAACAAAGAGCTGTTGGGCTCTCAACAATAACCAAGTTCACGTACCAGCTGATCCTTTTTGGGTTGTATGTGGGCACCTATACCAGCATCTTTGGTCAAGAGGCAGAGTACATCTTGGACAGATCATCAGTCTATCACAGCATCTGGTATTCCCATGTAGTCTTCCATCAAAATACTAACCAAGGTGGACTCTACTTAACTTTCAAGATCAGATCAGCAAATGGACAGCTGTCGCCATTTGTTTTACCCCGAAATTAAAATGTTCATGCTGCTGTCATGCCACAAATGCTTGTTATTTAACTTGACATGTACAGACATTTTCTGATCCATCCATCCATCCATCTTCTATCGCTTTTCCAGAGGTCCGGGTCGTGGAGGCAGCAGTTCAAGCAGAGAAGCCCAGACTTCCCTCACCCCAGCCACCTGCTCCAGCTCTTCAGAGAGAATACCAAGGTGTTCCCAGACCAGCTGGGAGACATAGTCTGTCCATCAAGTCCTGGGTCTGCCCCGGGGTCTGCGTGCGGTCGTCCGGGGTGGGACGTGCCTGAAACACCTCAAGTGGGAGGCGTCCAGGAGGCATCCTATTCAGATGCCCATACCACCTCAACTGACTCCTTTCAATGTGGAGGAGCAGCGGTTCTACTCTGAGCCTCTCCCGGATGACTGAGCTCCTCACCCTATCTCTGAGGGTGAGGAGCAATCCTACGGAGAAAGCTCATTTCAGCCGCTTGTATCCGCGATCTTGTTCTTTCGGTCATTACCCAAAGCTCATGACCATAGGTGAGAGTAGGAACGTAGATTGACTGGTAAATCGACAGCTTTGCCTTAGAACTCAGCTCCCTCTTCACCACAACAGACTGGTACAACGTCCGCATCACTGCAGATGCTGCTCCAATCCATCTGTCAATCTCTCGCTCCATTTTCCCCTCACTTGTGAATAAGACCCCAAGATACTTAAACTCCTCCACTTGGGGCAGGAGCCTGTCCCCAACCCAGAGAGGACAATCCACCTTTTCTGATATTGTTCAAAATTTTATCGACCTATATTTTGTGGTAATTTAAAAATTAATGCATGCTGAAGCTGCTAAACATCAAGTCCATATCGTTCCAAGGCAGTGCAACAAATGCAAAAAAACCCCTAAAACTATTTGAGATCTTTCTTAAATTGTTAAGCCTTAGGAATCAAACTGTTACTTTTTATTTATTATTTTACTTCATGCAGCCTTGCATCTGGCGACATATATGGCACATAAACACCAGATCTGTGACATTCATACAAGTGAAAACATACCTGGTGCTCTTGCGTCTGTATCACCCATCACACAGTCCTCTCTAGTTTTCAGTGCATGATCTATGCATTCGCCGGTGAGAAGCCTTCAATTATACAGTCTATGGTACAACCACGAACACCAGCAACAAGTACCAGAACTACGCCAAAACATTCAAAAATTACAAAAACTGCAAGTGCTGAAATTAGCTGCCACTTGAATGTAAAACACGTGTGTAGACTATACATTAAAATTAATTTGAAAAACTTTTGAAAATGCTATTTTAAATGGCCCCCTACTCCACTCTTGCTGACTGATTTAATACTACTTCAGCTGAAACCGGAAGTTCTGCCCAGAATCGTTCCTACAGCGGCACCCCCAAGAATAAGGTGAATATGTCACTCATTATTTTATTGTATCCTTTTTGTGGATTTTACGTACCTGTTTTTACCACCACTTTAAGTAAATAGTTAAATGGACCCTGGATAGTGTGGAGTTTTGTTTTTGTTTTTTTTTTTGTTTTTTTATTGAAGTGGATGAGAAGTAGCAGAGGAGCATCAGACTTAGACTCTATAAGGAAACTACATTAGTCAAAAAACTTGCTCTGACTGAAAATGGATGAAAGAAAAAACTTATGTTACTTTTGGAAAAGAGAACGGACTTGGAGCGTTTCCTGCTGGGTGACAGATGATCGTTAACTGATCTTTAATACAAATGTAAGGAGGATGTTGTGTTCACTGTGGTTAATGCCATGTTTATTGCTTGGTATTACGCACCATCTAGTGGCCGTTGTAGTTAACTTATTTAAGGAGGTAGAAGAACTCAGACAGGAAGTTGTTGGAAAAAAAACGGTCCCACTGTGATACACGGCAGCTCCACTTTCCTGGTCTTATTTATTCGTTTGTGTTTGTTAAAGCATCGTCTGTAAGAATTTTATAGTGGAAATAATTAGTCACCACATACGTTGTCTTCAGTTTGGTAGTCTAGCGTTTTGGTGCACTATTTCACATTGAAAACCGTATGTTAATGTTTATACTGGTGCTAAGCTAATGGCTGCTACTCCGTGCTTTACATATGTAAATAACACCACACCACAGTCATCGGTTTGATCCGGGATGGTGATGAGTCTGCATACAGGCGGGAGGTGGAGCAGCTGATCCTCTGGTGCGGCCAGAACCATTTTGAACTTAACCCAGCCAAAACGGTGGAGATGACTGTGGATTTCAGGCGACACCCTCCTTCATTCCCCCCACTCACCATCCTCAACAGCACAGTGTCCACTGTGGACTCCTTCAAGTTTCTGGGTACCACAATCTCCCGGAACCTGAAGTGGTCCTCCCATATAGACACTGTCCGGAAAAAGGCCCAGCAGAGGTTGTTTTTTCTGTGTCAGCTCAAGAAGTTTGATTTGCCTCAGGAGCTGCTGGTTGTCTTCTACACCGCCATCATCCAATCTGTCCTCTGCTTTTCCATCACTGTCTGGTTTGGATCTGCCACTAAACAGGACAAGACCAGACTGCAGCGGATCATTAAGTTTGCGGAGAGGATCATTGGTACCGACCTACTCTCCATTGAGAACTTATATCGGTCCATAACCAGGAAATGGGCGGGAAACATCTGTGCTGACCCGTCACACCCCGGCCACAAACTGTTTGAACTTCTATCTTCTGGTCGACGTTACAGATCACTGAAGGTCAAAACCACCCGTCACAGGAACAGTTTTTTTCCTCAAGCCATCACTCTGATGAACTCCTAACATTCTCCTAGTCCTACCTGTTGCTGTACTCATGACTTTTCATCCATTCTTACATTGCACATAACTCTCACACTGCTTTTTACTTCATTCACATTATATCACTGAATCTGAGTTCACATTGAAATACTGTATGACTGTATATTTTTTCATATATTTCTGCAAGTGTGGATAGTCTGAGTAAATAACTGCATATATTCCTGTATATATTTGCATCCTTTTATAGAAACATGGACAGACTGTAATTTACTGTACATACTCTGTTGTCATTGAATCTGTTATGACCCGAGCGCCGGTTCTGATCGCGCTCAGGTTAAAGTTATGTCCCGCTGCCGGCCTTGACAGCTGCGGGCTGTATTCTGGCCTCACCGGGCAGCAAGGTTCCGTTGGGGTAAGCAGCAAGGTTCCGTTGTGTCCTGATCGTCACTTCCTTGTGGTAACGTATCGTCACTTCCTGTTTTGCTGTCTGCCTGTATGGTTTGCTCTCCAGCTCTCCAGCCACTAGCTAGCCACTAGCTATGGCTACTACCTCTCTTTCCTCTCCTCCTCTGGTGTGCTCTCTCTGTCAGATGTTTAGCTACACCTCTGCCTCTTCTAGTGATAACGGTAAATGTAATAAATGTTGTCTTTTTGAGGCGCTCGAGGCGAGGTTGTCTGATTTGGAATCCCGGCTCCGCTGCATTGAAACACCGTCTGCGCCAGTTAATCTTGACGGACGCCCATTAGCTGCAGCAGAGCTAGCTAGCTTAGGTCCCACTGTCAGCGGTTCCCCGGCTCTCCTCAGCAGCGAGGAGACTGGGTGGGTGACGGTGAGAAGGAAGCCTAGTCGCAAAGCCCCGGTTCACCACCAACCTGTTCACGTTTCTAATCGTTTTTCCCCGCTCAGCGACACACCCGCTGAGGAAAAAACTCTGATCATTGGCGACTCTGTAGTCAGAAACGTGAACCTAGAGACTCCAGCGGCCATAGTCCAATGTATTCCTGGGGCCAGAGCAGGCGACATCGAGTCAAATTTGAAAATGCTGGCTAAAAGTAACTGTAAATACTCCACAATTGTTATTCACGCCGGCATTAATGACATCCGTCTCCGGCAGTCGGAAGTCACGAAACTTAATATAGAATCGGTGTGTGAGTTTGCAAAAACGATGTCTGCCACTGTAGTATTCTCTGGACCCCTCCCCAATCTGACCAGTGATGACATGTTTAGTCGCTCGTCATCCTTGAACCGCTGGCTGTCTGTGTGGTGTCCTAAAAATGACGTGGGCTACATTGACAATTGGAGCTCTTTTTGGGGAAAACCTGGTCTTATGAGACGAGACAGCATTCATCCCACTTTGGATGGTGCTTCTCATTTATCTAACAATCTGGCATCTTTTTTATCCAAATTTCCAAAACCGTGACTACTCAGAGTTGGGACCAGGAAGCAGAGTCGCAGTCTTACACGCCTCTCTGCAGCTCCTCTTCATCCGCCACCCCTCAGCTTAGCCCCTGTCTTCCCCATCAGAGAATCGTTGTCTGCTCCCTCCAAAGTAAATAAAAATATAATGTATAAGCATCCCAAAGTGATAAAGCAAAATATTGGTAAAACTCAAATTAAACATAAAGCCTCTAAATTGAATGATTTGGCCTCTGTTCCTCCTCATAATTTAAAAATTAAATGTGGTTTATTAAATATTAGGTCTCTAACTCCCAAGTCTCTGTTAGTCCATGATCTGTTAATTGATCATCAGATTGATTTAATTTCCCTTACAGAGACTTGGTTAGGGCAAGAGGATTATGTTGGTTTAAATGAATCAGCTCCCTCTGGTTATTTAAACTGTCAAAATCCCAGAAGTTCTGGTCATGGAGGAGGAGTAGCAACAATTTACCATTCCAAATTACTAGTTAATGTAAAGCAAAAAACATGTTATAATTCCTTTGAGGGCCTGGTCCTCAGTGTTGGGCACTTTAGCAATTTCAGGTTAAACCCAATTTTATTTGCCATAGTTTATCGTCCCCCATCAACCTATTCAGAATTTTTATCCGAATTTGCTGATTTCTTAGCTGATTTAGTGCTGAAATCTGATAGAATAATTATAGTAGGGGACTTTAATATACATGTGGATGTAGATAGTGACTGCCTTAATGTGGCTTTTAATTCAATATTAGACTCGATTGGGTTTTCTCAGAAAGTAGGAAATTCTACTCATTACCTCCACCATACATTGGACCTTGTTCTGACATATGGCATAGAAATAGAAAATCTTGTAGTGTCTCCTCATAACCCTGTACTGTCAGACCATTGTCTGTTAACCTTTGATTTTACTATTTCTGACTATTTGGCTCCTAAAGAAAAATATTATCACAGTAGATGCCTCTCAGATGATGCTGTTTCCAAATTTATGCAGATTGTTTCCTTTATGCCATGTGTCAACACAACGGAAATAAGCTATAGACAGCTTGCTCCTTCTGTAATTGATACCATGGTGGATAGTGTTTCAGCTTCTCTGCATCAGGCTCTAGACTTGGTGGCCCCCTTAAAAAAGAAAAAGTCTAATCAGAGATTTTTAACTCCTTGGTTCAACACAGAAACTCGTAGCTTAAAACAGAAGACTCGTCAATTAGAAAGAAAATGGCGCTCTACTAATTTAGATGAAATCTATTTAGCTTGGAGAAATCATCTTTTAATTTATAAAAAATCTCTTAGAAAAGCTAGAACGAGTTATTACTCTGCATTAATAGAAGAGAACAAGAATAATCCCAGGTTTCTTTTCAGTACTGTAGCCAGGTTGACAAAGAGTCAGGACTCTGTCAATCCTAGCATCCCCTTAGAGCTTACTAGTCAGGACTTTATGAACTTTTTCAATAATAAAATTTCATCCATCAGAGATAAAATCAATCAGATTCTTCCCACAGTTAACTTAAATACTGTAACTACTACAACTCCTTCTATTGATGTCTGTCTTGATGAGTTTACTCCAATCGACCTTTGTGAGTTAGACAAAATAGTTTCCTCATCCAAACCTTCAACTTGTCTTTTAGACCCTATTCCTACCAGGTTATTTAAAGAAGTCTTCCCACTTATTGGTAGCTTTATTCTTCATATGATCAATTCTTCATTAACTTTAGGCCATGTACCGCAGGCTTTTAAAACAGCTGTAATTAAACCCTTACTCAAAAAGCCAACGCTAGATCCAGGAGCTTTAGCTAACTATAGACCAATCTCTAATCTCCCTTTCATTTCAAAAATCTTAGAAAGAGTTGTTGCTACACAATTATTTGACCACCTGCAGGGAAATGGTTTACTTGAAGAGTTTCAATCTGGGTTTAGAATCCATCATACTACTGAAACAGCCTTAGCGAAGGTCACTAACGACCTCCTCATTGCATCTGATAATGGACTAGTTTCTGTACTTGTCCTTTTAGATCTTAGTGCAGCTTTTGATACTATTGATCATAATATTCTACTTGATAGATTAGAACACTATGTTGGACTTAATGGAACTTCGTTGCAGTGGTTTAGATCTTATTTATCTGATAGGTTCCAGTTTGTTCATGTAAATGATGAGTTTTCTTTCAGCTCAAAGCTTAGTCATGGAGTTCCACAGGGATCTGTGCTAGGCCCTACTCTTTTTAGTTTATATATGCTTCCGTTAGGCAACATTATTAGAAAGCACTGTATACATTTTCATTGTTATGCAGATGACACACAATTATACCTGTCAATGAAGCCAGATGATACTAATCAATTAGCCAAGTTAGAAGCCTGTCTTAAGGAAATCAAAGCTTGGATGACTTGTAATTTCCTGCTATTAAATTCAGATAAGACTGAAGTCATTCTTGTTGGTCCAAAAAACCTTAGAAATTCCTTTCCAAATCAAACTTTCAGTTTGGATGCAGTTACTCTTTCTCTTAATAGCTCTGTGAGGAACCTTGGAGTTATTTTTGATCAGGATTTGTCCTTCAATTCACATATTAAATTTGTTTCTAAGACTGCCTTCTATCATTTGCGTAATATTGCCAAGATTAGGAGCATCTTGTCTCAGAGCGATGCTGAGAAGCTGATCCACGCTTTTGTTAGCTCGAGATTAGATTATTGTAATTCTTTATTATCAGGCTGTCCTAAAACATCTTTAAAAAGTCTTCAGCTGATCCAAAATGCTGCAGCAAGAGTTTTAACAGGTACTAGAAAGAGAGATCATATCTCTCCGGTTCTGGCCTCCCTTCATTGGCTTCCCATAGAGTTTAGAATTAAGTTTAAAATCCTTCTTCTTACTTACAAAGCTTTAAACAATCAGGCTCCTTTTTATTTAAAAGATCTGATACTACCGTATCATCCTAACAGAGCACTACGCTCCCAAAATGCAGGATTACTTGTAATACCTAGAATCTCCAAAAGTACAATGGGAGGCAGAGCCTTCAGTTATCAAGCTCCTCTCCTGTGGAATCAGCTGCCAATCTGGATTCGGGAGTCAGACTCGATCTCTGTTTTTAAGAATAGGGCTAAAACCTACCTTTTTGATATAGCCTACAATTAGGGAGGGATCATGAGTTTCTGAACCCTCCCTTAGTTATGCTGCTAATAGGTTTAGTCAGCCGGGGGACCTCCAGTAATGCACTGGGCCTCACTCCTTTCCTCACTCTCAATGAAATATTTTTTTTTTTGCTGGTCATTAACATTTGTTTGTTCTCTCCCATAGATTGAGTCCCCATCGTGCTGTTTGCGCTCTACATGTCTGTTCTTTTCTTCTTCTCTATCCCCTCACCCCCCAGCCAGTTGCAGCAGATGACTGCCCTTCCCTGAGCCTGGTTCTGCTGGAGGTTTCTTCCTGTTAAAAGGGAGTTTTTCCTCTCCACCGTCGCCAAGTGCTTGCTCACAGGGGATCGCCTGATTGCTGAGATCTTTCTGCAACTGTGGGGGTCCCCCCTTCAGTTGATAGTGCTATGAGATGACTGTTGTTGTGAAATGGCGCTATATAAATAAAGTTGAATTGAATTGAATTGAATTATTGTGAAGGTGCTCGGTGGGGTTTCCGCCTGTCAATGGTCGGCCAGCTGAGCGTCATTACCGTCATTAGTTCGCCATATAAGCCCAGCATTGGCGACGGTATGACGCAGCAGTGTAAGTCGCTATACGTCTGAACTACGGACGACTTGGATCTGTATCCACCTCGCATGCTTGTGATTGACCGTCGCCTCTCCTGCACCAGTAAGTTAGCTGTAAGCCTTGCTCCTCCCGGTGAGAGTGGAACTTTGTGTGTCTTTCCTTTAGCAGCCTGTGTAGCTGATTAGTTAATCAACCTTTGCCTGTGTATGACTGTCTCCTCCTTTGGACTCGTAGTGAGGTGTCTAGCCTCACGCCTCCAGAAGTGTGGAGACTCATGTGTCATTGCCCCTGCATCTTGTGTTGTTAACCTTTCACCGTAAATAAAAACTCACTGTAAACTCACTGGTGACTGTGTGCGTCTCTAGCTGGCTCGTGAGGGCCAGTGCATGACAGTACACTGCTGCCAAAACAGCGTTACGGTGACGCCAACCCGAGACGCTATTCACCAGTGAGTTTGAGGGTTTTTTTGGACATTTGCTTTTTCCTGTCTGGGTGCCGTGTGTGTGAAGAATGCCATCGCGGAGGAACCGTGTGTGGAGTCCGAGCCACGAGCTGACTGATGTGCTGGAAGTGGTGGATGAGCTTCTCATCTCCGCTTCTCTGCTAGATTTTGACCACGGCATACACTGGTACCTGGACGCGGCCGAGGATATACTTTGTCATCTCTCTCCCCGCTACGCTGACCACCTGGAAGTCGACGCGAGGAGGGAGGACATCACTGCGCAACGCGAAATCTACCTGATGATGGAGGAGGAACGCGGCATGAAGCAGGAGAAGAGGCACTCCTGCTCTTTGCTCATGGATCCTGATCCTTTCCTCGATCCGTTCCGGGAGTTTGCACCGTCTGGGCGCCGGCGAAGCCGTCAGCGCCGCGGCCGGGCGCGTCCTCGGCAAGCTCCTGCTCCGGACCCAGTTCCAGGCCGCCGGGATGACCCCCTCAACCAGCTGGCTGCTGTGAGTGAGCTGAGTCCTGTGCCGGTGGGCCCCATCCATGGGTCCGTTTTCACCATCCAGCGAGCGAGGGAAGGAGCGATGTCCGCTACAGCTGATACCATCCTCCCCCCGGGAGACAGGCAAGTTCAAGTTCACTTACCTATCGATCATAGTGATCTGTCTTGTCTGACTCCTGGGGGTGAAGCTCGGGGTTTGCAGCTCCCTTATTTTCTTTCCCCAGCTGTAGCCATTGTTATTAAACCTGCTGCCTCTGTGTCTCCTCCTGTGGAGCGGTCCTCGGCGTCAGTCCCACGCCATCGAACGAGGGGGAGGCCTGCAGCTCTGGGAGATATCCCGGCCCTGCAGCCTAACATTGGACAGAGAAGAACGGACTGCAGTGAGGAGCCAGAGCCGACGAGAGAGCGTCCCCAGGGTTCCTCAGGGATGCAGCCCGAGTCAGCAGGTCCAGGGTCCTCTCCCTCCACGCCACGCGGGTTATTGGCGTGGACGCCAGCGCGTGAGGATCCAGCTGCAGAGACCATCAGGCCGGCTGTGGAACCCGATGCAGCCGAGTGGGAGCCCGACGACGAGCTGCTTCTTGAACCTGGATTGGCGAAGTCCTGGACGGCTCCAGAGCCCGAGTGCAGGCAAGTGCTCTTTCTAGTTTTCCTGTATGGTGTGTTAGAGCATTTTTGCCTGCCTCATGGGGAGGCGAGTGAGGGGCAGCCGGCCGCTGCACCCGAGCTCGTCTCGCTGGGCTCGGGCGCTGCCGGTGGAACTGATCCCGGTCCTCTCTTGTGTTCTGAGCACCTCCACAGCGTTACCGGTCCTGAGCCAGTCAAGGTCACGGGACCAGGGGTTCCAGGTTCGGAGGTGGAAGTCGTCGCCGGAGCAGTCCTGACCCAGTCGGGGTCCAACGTGTGGGCCGAGGTGACCCAGTCGGGGTCCAACGTGGGTGCAGCGGTGACCCAATCGGGGCCCGTCCTGACCCAGTCGGGGTCCGACGCATGGGCTGAGGTGACCCAGTCGGGGTCCAACGTGGGTGCAGCGGTGACCCGATCGGAGTCCGTCCTGACCCAGTCGGGGTCCGACGCATGGGCTGAGGTGACCCAGTCGGGGTCCAACGTGGGTGCAGCAATTACCCAATCGGGGTCCGACGAGGTCCAGTGGGGGTCCAGCGCAGGTGTGGCTGTGACCCAATCAGGATTCAAGGGGGCCCAAGGTTTTGGTTGTTCCCCTCTCAGGAGCCACCAGCTGGGGTCCGTGAGAGGGCTGTGTTTGACGGTCTGGCGCTCCCCTGTCTTGTTCTGTTCAGGTGAGCGGCTGCATGCAATCCCTCCACGGTCCTGGTGGTTGTGGGATACGGGTCGGCCACCTGAGGAACTGCTTGGAGCATTCGGCGTCTTGGGTTGGCCACCCAATAAACTGTGTGTGTTACGGGGTGACCTGGTTTGGCCACCAGAGGACTTTTTTCTGGGGGCATGGGACCGGGGCAGGCCACCTGATTATCATGCACTGTGTGACTATCTGTGGGCCCATACGGGGCCTGGTCATGTGAAGTTTGTCTTGAGATTTGTTTTGTTGTTTCTTGTAAGCCAAAGTCATAGTCTTAGTCAGGTTTGAGCAATTTTTAGATTGCCTCTTGTTTTCTTGTAGCCAAAGTCATAGTCTTAGTCAAGTCTGAGCAATTTTTAGATTTGCCTCTTGTTTTCTTGTTTCCCAAAGTCATAGTCTTTGTCAGGTCTGAGCAATTTTTTAGATTGCCTCTTGTTTTTGTTTTTTTTGTAAGCCAAAGTCATAGTCTTAGTCAGGTCTGAGCAATTTTTTAGATTGCCTCTTGTTTTTTTTTTGTAAGCCAAAGTCATAGTCTTAGTCAGGTCTGAGCAATTTTTTAGATTGCCTCTTGTTTTTTTTGTTTTTTTTGTAAGCCAAAGTCACAGTCTAGTCTGAGCAATTTTAGATTGCCTCTTGTTTTTCTTTATAAACCATTGTCATAGCCAAAGCAGTTTTAGATTGCTCCCTGTGTGTTGGTATGTATTTGTTTGTTTGTTTTGTTCGTATTTTGAAAACCAGTCAGGTAAAGCAATCTATATTGCCTTTTGTGTTTTGTATTCTTAGTTTGGTCAAGTCTTGTCTTTGTTTTGTTCTCCCCTCCTTTCTTGAGGGGTTATTGTATGAGGATTTTGTTTGTTTCCAGGTATTTTCATGTATTTATTTTTGATTTTTTGGTCTGGTCATGGTCTTGTTCAGGGGAGGATTTTGTTTGTTTCCAGGTATTTTCATGTATTTATTTTTGATTTTTTGGTCTGGTCATGGTCTTGTTCAGGGGAGGATTTTGTTTGTTTCCAGGTATTGTCATGTATGTTTTTTGGTCTGGTCATGGTCTTGTTCAGGGGTTGGTTTCTCTCCCTCCGCACCTGTCCTCCCACCTCCCACCCTGGGGGGGGCGGGGGGGCAGGGTGGTTCCTTGGGGCATTCAGAGTCCGCCCGTAGAGGGAGGGTACTGTTATGACCCGAGCGCCAGTTCTGATCGCGCTCGGGTTAAAGTTATGTCCCGCTGCCGGCCTTGACAGCTGCGGGCTGTATTCTGGCCTCACCGGGCTCTTATTGTGAAGGTGCTCGGTGGGGTTTCCGCCTGTCAATGGTCAGCCAGCTGAGCGTCATTACCGTCGTTAGTTCGCCATATCAGCCCAGCATTGGCGACGGTATGACGCAGCAGTGTAAGTCGCTATACGTCTGAACTACGGACGACTTGGATCTGTATCCACCTCGCATGCTTGTGATTGACCGTCGCCTCTCCGGCACCAGTAAGTTAGCTGTAAGCCTTGCTCCTCCCGGTGAGAGTGGAACTTTGTGTGTCTTTCCTTTAGCAGCCTGTGTAGCTGATTAGTTAATCAACCTTTGCCTGTGTATGACTGTCTCCTCCTTTGGACTCGTAGTGAGGTGTCTAGCCTCACGCCTCCAGAAGTGTGGAGACTCATGTGTCATGCATCCTGCATCTTGTGTTGTTAACCTTTCACCGTAAATAAAAACTCACTGTAAACTCACTGGTGACTGTGTGCGTCTCTAGCTGGCTCGTGAGGGCCAGTGCATGACAGAATCTTTATTTAAATCTTATTTAAATCTTACACCTGAACAACGAGAGCAAGTTTTTAGCCAAAGTCAAATTCCTTGTATGTGTTGTGCATACTTGGCCAATAAAGCCGATTCTGATTCTGATTCTGATAAGATAGTCATTGCCTGTGATTGTTATTTTAGCCCAAACTGACATGTGTATGTCTTGTTTTTCTGTATTGTTACAGTTTCACAAATTAAAGATTCAGTAAACTACACTGAGCGTCTTCTGGAGTTCGAGAAGTTTCTGGATCTGTGTTTAGCTGTTTGGATAGCTAGATCAGCTTCTAGCAAGGCCATTTACAGTGAAAAGATGGCACCATGGCAAGCAGCAAAGCTACAGAAGCCATCACATGGAGCCACTGCCATCTCAAGAGCTAAGTAAAGTGCAAACAGGCATCAGAAGCCTGCTCATCAACTTAACTCCTCTACGTATGAGACAAACTAATTCAAAATGTCTAAAAGCAAATCTCAAAAAAGTGACACTTGATCAGTCCTCTCACGAAAACCATCATTGCGAGCAGGCTCAGCAGCAAACACTGAATTACTAAGAGCAAAAGCGAAGGCAGAAGCCGCTCAAGCCAGAGCCTCATATGCACAAAAAGTAATAGAAATTAAAGTTGAGCAAGCACTTTTACAAGCCACTCTCAATGCTCTTAGAGCAGAGCAAGAAAAGGAAGCTGCTATAACAGAAGCTAATACTTTAGAAGCTGGACTACTTGAATTGAACCTTGAAACACGCAGTGAAACTTACGGGTCATCTCTTGCTGAAGACCAAAAACAACGCACAGCTCAATATGTATTAGAACAAGCAGCTGTCACTGCAGAGCAGCAACCCATTCCACAAAAGACTGAAATTGTCACTCCAGCAGCTCCTTCCCGACCTGTAGTGGCAAAGCAAGGAAGCAAACCAAGCTACAAGTCAAACCAGGCTGCATCTGACAATGATTCTGATAAACCTTTGACTACTAGCTTTAAAACACTCGCACCTGTAAACCAAAGTATCCCCAAAACATACAATGTTCGCAGTGATTATGTGCCAACCTATGATCTTGTCAAATGCCTTGCACGCAGTCAACTCATAACCTCAGGCCTTTCCACCTTTGATGACCAGCTTGTGAACTATTGGGCGTGGAAATCACGCACCATAAAAGCACCATAGCAGGTTTAGACCTACCTGCAGGAGAAGAGCTTGATTTGCTAGTACGCTACCTTGGTAAAAACTCAGCCAAACAAGTTAAACAAATGAAAGCAGTCAACATCAGGCACCCTGAAGCAGGTTTAATGATGGCTTGGGAGAGACTTGAGGAAACATATGGCTCGACAGAGGCCATAGAGCAAGCCCTGTTTCACAAAGTTGAAAACTTCCCTAAAATAACGACAAGAGATCCTCTTAAACTTTGCAATCTAGCAGATTTACTGTTAGAGCTGGAGACTGCCAAGCTCGCTGGCTATTTACTGGGCTTGTGTTATTTAGATACATCTAGGGGGATCCAACCAATCGTTGACGAATTACCTTACAACACACAGGAGAAATGGATGACTTACGGCTCGGGGTACAGACGTGAACATGGCGCCAGCTTTCCCCCTTCACTGTTTTCACCGACTTCATATGTACCAAAGCCAAAACACGAACAGACCCCAGTTTTAACCTGCACATCTTTAATCAGCCTGCAAGGGAGGGAAAACATGGTTTGGAGAGATTTTCTAAAGTGCCAATATCTGTTCATAAAACGCAAATATCTTCAGTGGTCAAATCAGAGAGCAAGGGTGAAAATCCCAGCTAACCCAAACAACCAATGTCTGAGTCACAATAAACCCCACCCTTTAATACGATGTAGAGGATTCAGAGAAAAAGCTCTGGAAGAGTGCAAATAGATTCTCAAAAAGAATAACATCTGTTTCCATTGCTGTTCATCCACTGATCACATCGCAAAGAACTGCGCCACATAAATTGTATGTATGGAGTGCAACAGTAATACTCACCTTTCTGATCTCCATCCTGGTGCAGCCCCCTGGGAGTCTAAAGCGCCCCCTCCCCTCGCACAGCAAGGCGGGGAGGATGACAAAGCAGACACCCAAGAAGTTACATCTAGCTGCACTGAACTTTGTGGAGAAGGAGTGAGCGCCAGGGAGTGTTCAAAGATAGCACTGGTGAATGTGTACCCTGCTGGCCACAAAGAGCAAACTAAGAAAATGTACACAATCTTGGATGAACAGAGCAACCGCTTACTTGCTCGCTCTCAGTTCTTTGACCTGTTTCAGGTCCAGGGAACAAGTCACCCCTACACACTAAAGACGTGTGCTGGACTCACAGGAGTAATGGGAAAGACAGCGTGTGGCTTCATGGTGGAGTTAGTAAACGAAAAGCTAAGTCTTCCTCTGCCAACACTCCTCGAATGCAATGACATTTCCTGTAACCGCTCAGAAATCCCTACCCCAGAAGCTGCCCGTCACCACGCCCATCTACAACGGATCGCTGACATGATCCCGCCACTAGATTCCACCGCTGACATACTGCTTCTGCTCAGCAGAGACGTTCTGAGAGTCCATAAGGTCAGAGAGCAAATAAACGGCCCAGGCAACTCTCCATTTGCTCAGACTCAATTTAGGATGGGTGGTGGTTGGTGACGTCTGTCTAGATGTCTGTCTAGATGGAGTACACCTTTTTCAGCCATGCAACAGTCAAATTAAAGTCAAAGAGATGTTCACAAAGATTCCTGGAATCTGCCACAGCCCAGAGCAACTCTTGATAAGCATTTGTGAGTCTGGATGTAGTGCGGACAGCATCGGCCAACAGATTTTTGCACGCACATTGGACGACCACAAACTTGCTCCTTCAGTCGAGGACACACAGTTTCTCCAAATAATGGACTCTGAGTGTTATCAGTTATTATGTGTTATCACATATGGGCGGTGCCTGGGTGTGAATGATTGGAATTGCCAGACACATTCTCGACTCCATGGTCCAAGGCTGTAAAAGGGTACGGCTAACTCATGAACTGTTGTCAACATTTATGGCTGAAGTATCTGCCATCATGAACGCTCGCCCTCTTGTTCCTGTGTCAGCTGATCCTGAGTCACCACTTATCCTTACACCTTCAATGTTGCTCACAATGAAAACGGGATCACCACCACCACCACCTCCTGGTAACTTTGAAAAGGGAACCCTTCTGAAAGAACAGTGGAAAAGAGTACAAGGTCTCGCCGACACGTTCTAGTCCAAATGGAGACGGGAGTACCTCCACACAATTCAACTACGCCACAAATGGCAGGATAAGAAACAGTCTCAAAGAAGGAGATATTGTATTGCTCAAAGACTCTCAGGTGAAAAGGAACTATTGGCCCATGTCTATTATCACGCAAACCTTTCCAAGTCAAGAATGACTAGTCAGGAAAGTTGAAGTAACAGCTTCTTATGCTGGAGATAAAAGGAATTTCTGCCGCCCTGTAACAGAGGTGGTTTTGCTCTTCTCTCCAGAGTAAAGTAGTTAACAAGACTGTTCAAATGTGGGATCATTATGATCCCAGGCGGGGAGTGTTGTGTTCACTGTGGTTAATGTCATGTTTATTGCTTGGTATTATGCACCATCTAGTGGCTGTTTTAGTTAACTTATTTAAGACAGTAGAAGAAGAACTCAGACAGGAAGTTGTTGGAAAAAACGGTCCCACTGCGATACACGGCAGCTCCACTTTTCTGGTCTTTTTTATTCATTTGTGTTTGTTAAAGCATCGTCTGTAAGTATTTTATAGTGGAAATAATTAGTCACCACATACGTTGTCTTTGGTTTGGTAGTCTAGTGTTTTGGTGCACTATTTCACATTGAAAACTGTATGTTAATGTTTATACTGGTGCTAAGCTAACAGCTGCTACTCCGTGCTTTACATATGTAAATAAGATAGTCATTGCCTGTGATTGTTATTTTAGCCCAAATTGACATGTGTATGTCTTGTTTTTCTGTATTGTTACAGTTTTACAAATTAACGATTCAGTAAACTACACTGAGCATCTTCTGGAGTTTGAGAAGTTTCTGGATCTGTGTTTAGCTGTTTGGATAGCTAGATCAGCTTCTAGCAAGGCCATTTACAGAGGACGGCTGAAAGGAGTACCTGTGAAAAAAGAATGGACTGTTGTTGACTGAAAGACGAAATGGAAAGCTGCAGTGTTTTTACATTCTCATTGAATAAAGTTGGAAACTTGGCTTGTGCTGGATGAAAAACATAGTGGAAAGTGAACAGTAAAATTGACTGAAAAGGCTGCAGAAGAACATAAATCAAGACAAATACAGGCACACAGGTACAAATTAGCCCAGTTAACCTGCTTGATGAAAAATATGAAGCAGTTATTGGAGGACGATGCAGACGTTGATACTGTAAAAAATTAGCTTCATGTTGACTTTAGTGGTTTGCAGCAAGAGCTTTTGGATCTTTATTCGGGTCTACAGACTTTAATGACTGAGGAATTTGAGGAGGATCAAAGAAGCTGGTTTGATCCAAAATATAAATTAATGGATGATTTTGGGGGGAAATGTGAAGAATGGATGATAAATGTATTGAAATGTGCTGAGCAGGCTGAAGAATGTGATAAACAGGTGGCACCTGCAGACAGTAGGTCTACGTCATCTAAAATGACACTATGTTTCAGCAGATCTGCATCACAGTGTGGAAGCACCTTCTCATCATCTTCTTCAGTCAGATTAAAGGCAGAAATGGAGTGGGCTGCATTAAAGATAAAGGCTGCGGCTTTGAAACAAAGATTGGCAATAGAAGGAGAAGAAACTGCAATAAAGGCTAGAAAGGGGATGCATGCAATGCAGACTGCGCATGCTGAATCTGATGCTAAAATGGAGGTTTTACAAAATTTTGAATGCACATAAGAAGACAATAGCTATTTGATGATGATGAGCAGGATATTAAAGCAGATACAGAACTTTCAACCACCGCAGCAAACCTCAGCAGCACCTTTTTTTTTTTTATGTTTCTATGATTTTTCAATGCCTTTGCTGTTGTATCTGTGATTGTGTGTTTTATTTTTTTGTGAAGCACTTTGTGATTCTTTCTGAGAAGTGCTATATAAATAAATTTTACTTACTTACTTAGGATGCCCACGTTTGCACCAAAAATGGACATTAAAGACCAGCAAGGACCAGTGCTGGATGGGCTTTTCCAAGCTATTTCTCAGCAAGCCAATGTCACAAAATATCTTGTGAAGAATTATAAAGCATTTCTACTTCCCAATCTCATCATTCCAACATTCAAGGGAGATCCATTGGAATACACATCCTTTATTCAAGCCACTGAACACGGAATTAAAAGCCGCACTAGTGACAATCGTGATTGCCTTCAGTTTTTGCTACAGTACACCAGTGGACAACCACACGAGCTGGTTAAGAGCTGCATCCACACGGAATCATCTGTAGGTTATGCTAGAGCAAAACAAATGTTAAAGGAGTTCTTCAGTGATGACTTCAAGATAGTGGAAGCTTACATAAAGGAGGCTTTGGATTGGTCGACAATCAAACCAGAGGATGGTGTTGCTCTTCAGTCCTTTGCATTATTCCTTACAGGCTGCTGCAACGCAATGACATATATTACCTACATGGAAGACTTGGATAACACAATCAGTATAAAGGTACTAGCAAACAAACTTCCATATAAGCTCAAAGAATCTTGGAGAAAATTCACTTGCAACCTGCAAGAAAGAACAAAGATAAAAAGTGAAGTTTAAGGAATTTGTTGACTTCATGAATCAGCAAGTTTGGTACCTTTTGCACCCACTCTATGGAAACATAAAGGACACTACCACTAGCACAAAAGATACTGGACGACAAAAAACAGAACCACAATCCGTAGAGAGCAACACAAAGATGAGAGATTTCTTGAGGAGCAAAGGTCTGTATTTTGCATGCTTGAAACATGGTCATAAGAGTAGCAGCTGCAAACAGAAGTCAAGATGTCAAGAAGTCAAGATTCAATGTCAAGAGTGCACTAAACTACATCCTACATTGTTGCACATTACCAACTAGAAAAGCACTCGGAGAGCGCAGACCTCCGCCAAGCGCCACAGTTCCCCCCATACAGTTTCCAGATTCCTTGATCATGAAAACATATGACAAGCAGTGGTTCATTAGTTATTCACGAAAATGGCATTTTCCGTAATGGCGGCCACAGTTTGTCCCATACAGTGTTTGTGTGTACGTCTTCAGATTCCTTGACCATGAAAACATATGACTAGCAATTGGATTGACAATGATAGGATTAGTGGTCCAGTAGTTATTCATGAAAATGGCATTTTCCATAATGGCGGCCCCAGTTCCTCCCATACAGTGTTTGTGTGTATGTTTTCAGATTCCTTGACCATGAAAACATATGACTAGCAATTGGATTGACAATGATAGGATTAGTGGTTCAGTAGTTATTCACGAAAATGGCATTTTCCGTAATGGCGGCCACAGCTCCCCCCATACAGTGTTTATGTGTACGTTTTCAGATTCCTTGACCATGAAAACATATGACAAGCAATTGGATTCACAATGATAGGATTAGTGGTTCAGTAGTTATTGACGAAAATGGCATTTTCCGTAATGGCGATTTAGCGCCACAGTTCCCCCCATACAGTGTTTGTGTGTACGTTTTCAGATTCCTTGACCATGAAAACATATGACTAGCAACTGGATTCACAGCAATTGGATTGACAATTGACAATGATAGGATTAGTGGTTTAGTAGTTATTCACGAAAATGGCATTTTGCGTAATGGCGGTTTTCTTGTGGACGGTGATCCGGATCACCACCAAAATCTAATCATCTGTAGGATACCCCATTTCTGACAATCTGTGAAAATTTCATGAAAATCCGTCCATAACTTTTTGAGTTATCTTGCTAAAAAACAGACAAACAGACAAACAAACAGACAAACAGACAAACCAACGCCAATGTACGTTTTCAGATTCCTTGACCATGAAAACATATGACTAGCAATTGAATTCACAACAATTGGATTGACAAGGATAGGATTAGTGGTTTAGTAGTTATTCACGAAAATGGCATTTTGCGTAATGGCGGTTTTCTTGTGGACGGTGATCTGGATCACCACCAAAATCTAATCATCTGTAGGATACCCCATTTCTGACAATCTGTGAAAATTTCATGAAAATCCGTCCATAACTTTTTGAGTTATCTTGCTAACAAACAGACAAACAAACAGACAAACAGACAAACCAACGCCGATGATCACATAACCTCCCCCTTTGGCGGAGGTAATAAAGACTTTAAGAAAGAAACTAAAGAAAGTTTTGACCAGCAACCTCTATCAAGTGCCCTTGTACAAACAACTGCAAATGTCAGTTTTACTGGGGCCAGTAATGAAGGTTGTGTTCTTTCGATCATACAGGATGTGTCAAGGCACAAAAGGGAACCAGAATGGTGATGACATATGCGTTTTTGGATCCAGGAAGTTCAACCATGTTTGCTACAGATTCACTGATAAATCAACTGAACATGAATAGATGCAGTGTAACCATCTCATTGCGAAAGATGGGGAACAAATCAATCATGAACACACAAATTGTGACTGGTCTGGAAATCAGCAACTTGGACAGTAACCAGGTCATTGAACTTTCAGAGGTGTATTCAGAGAAAGACATTCCTGTAACTAAGGACAATATCTCCTGCCAAGAGGATATTGATAGTTGCCCCCACCTCAGGGAGGTGAAGAAACCCACTATCCAAGCAGAAGTTGGATTACTCATTGGAGCAAATGTTCCCAAGGCAATGGAGCCACTGCAAGTGGTTAATAGTGTGGGTGATGGACCATACGCTGTGAGAACAATATTAGACTAGACAGTTAATGAACCACTCAGAGGTGGAAGTGGCATAATGGGGACAAACACACTGACTGGAATTATCGCAAACCGAATTTCAGTAGCTTAGCTAGAAGACCTCTGGCAGCTACAGTTCAAGCAGGACTTTCCTGATGCTGGACAGAATGAAGACATCGAGTGATAAAGGGATGATCATCAGTTTATGAGCATGGTGTCACAATCTGCAGTACTCAAACACGGACATTACAGTGTTTGCCTTCCAGTGAGGAAGAATTCAGTATGTATGGCAAACAACAGGGCAGTTGCAGAGCAACACGCTTTGAACTTATGGAAAAGGTTCTCCAAAGATGCCAAATTTTATGGAGACTATGTCACGTTCATGGATGACCTCCTCAAGAAAGGCTATGTGACAAAGCTTCATGGTGCTGAATGCGTACCTATTGAGGGGCGAACATGGTATCAGCTTCATCATGGAGTCAGACATCCAACTAAACAAAAACTTTGTATTGTCTTTGACTGCGGTGCAAGCTTTCAGGGAATATCATTGAACCAGCAGTTCCTGCAGGAGGCTGATCTAACAAGCTCGCAACTGGGGGTGCTGTTGAGGTTCCGACAGGAGACCGTTGCAGTTATGGCTGATGTAGAGGCCATGTTCCACCAGGTCAGAGTCAGCAGTGAGGACACAGATCTCCTCAGGTATCTCTGGTGGCCTGATGGGAACTATGAGCTGGACCTCATGGAACACAAAATGTTGGTTCATATCTTTGGTGCAACATCATCATCAAACATCGCAGCCTTTGCATTGCAGTAATGTGCAACAGAATTTGTGGATAAATTCAGTCAAGAGATAGTCAAAACGGTCAAGAAAAACTTATGTAGATGACTGTCTCAAGTCAATCGCTGATGAAGATACTGCTGTCACCCTTTGTGTGGAGTTGAGGCATATGTTGGCAAAAGGTGGATTTTGGCTGACGAAATGGTCAAGCAACAGCAGGAAGTTGCTCAACTCAATCCCAGAAAGGGAAAGGGCACAAGGGTTTCAAAATCTGGACTTGGATGAGGACAACCTGCCAATGGAGAGAGCATTGGGCATTCAGTGGTGTGCTGAATCGGATCAGTTCAGGTTCAAGATTAACCTCCAAGATCGGGCACACACTAGGAGAGGCCTGCTTTCCCTTGTCAGTTCCATTTTTGATCCAATAGGCTTTCTAGCTCCAGTAATATTGATTGGCAAAAGAATTCTATAGGATTTATGTCGGCAGAAGATTAGCTGGGACGAGGACCTGCCAGATAATGTTGTTAAGAACTGGAAAAAGTGGACCACAAGTCTGCCACAGCTTGAGAAATTTGGAGTGGACAGGTGCTTTAAATCTAAGCAGTTTGGCTCACCTGTCTACACTCAGCCTCATCACTTTGCTGATGCAAGTGAGGATGCCTATGGAACAACAAGGTACCTATTGCTGCGTTCTGCAATTGGTGAAACTAAATCCACCTTGATTATGGCAAAGGTAAGGGTTGCACCCTTGAAGTCTCCAACTATCCCACAAATGGAATTGACTGCGGCCATAGTTGCAATTAAGATGAACAAGCTTCTGAGGAAAGAGTTTCAGCTTGAGCTGGATGAATCAGTTTTTTGGACAGACAGCACAGCGGTGCTTAAATAGTTTAACAGTGAAGGTATGAGATTCAAAACGTTTGTTGCTAATAGTGTCTCAACAATCCTACAACACTCTAAGACATGGCAGTGGATATGTATCAACACCATTCTGAATCCCGCTGACCATGTCTCTAGAGGACAGACTGTGGAAGCATTTTTGAGGAACGAAAGTTGGCTTTTAGAACCAAGTTTCTTGCTCAGCTCACAAGATCAGCGGCCCAGAAATCCAGACCCTGGAATGCAGGATATTGATGACCCAGAGGTCAAAGGAACAGCTCTAGTGCATGTCATTCAAGCACAAGAGCCCCAAAATTCCATGGATCAGTGGATTAACGATTACTCTTCCTGGACAGTGTTGAAGTGGGCAGTTGCCTGGTTCCTGAAGTTTAAAGATTTGCTTCAAGAGCTGAAAGAAAAGAGAACGGAACGAAACACATCAGGTGGTGAAGGATGGATGGATGAGTTCAAAAAAGCTTTAAAAGGAAAGAGTCTAGCTTGTGATCAACATAGTCCGGTAGGTGGGGGTAATGCACCTGTAAGCTGGTTGCCAACCGCCAATCAAATCTAAAAGAAGATTTGGCCATGCTAAAGGAACATCAAAGGGTAAAGAAAGGTAGCTCTTCTTCTTTTAGATTTGATTGGCAGTTGGCAACCAGCTTACAGGTACATTACAGCTTACAAGTGCATTACCGCCACATCCTTCACTCTATATCAACACTCTATATATTTTGGCCGTGGCAGCCAAAAAGGTAGCTCTTTTACTTCTTTTAGATTTGATTGGCGGTTGGCATCCAGCTTACAGGTGCATTACCGCCATGAACTTCACTCTATGTCATCATTCTATCTGGCGTTATATCATCACTCTGTCATGTCAAACTCAGAAAGGTAGCGCTTCTTCTTCTTTTAGATTTGATTGGCTGTTGGCAACCAGCTTACAGGTGCATTACCGCCACTGACTTGATTATCATCACTCTATATCTTTGTTTAAGGAGTTCTGAACAACTCCTTATGTGTGAAAAAATTATCTGTCCTTGGACTGTGTCCTCTCGTCGGCATCTCTTCTTCTTCTTTTAGATTTGACTAGTACATACCCGTGCATGCCCATAGAAACCAAGTATAAGCAAGTATTTCTGCATGCCCGTAGAAAGGAGGTGTAAGCAAGCATGTCAGCACTCATTCAGTCATGCCTGCCTTTGATCTTTGGTGTGTTAGTGAGTCCTATGATCTCTGATGGTGTCATAACAAGTGCTATGATCGTGATTCATGCCTGCGTTTGATCGTTGAAGATGTCCTATGTCCTATGATCTTTGATGATGGCATAGCAATGATGTACCGCTTCAAATGGGTGTAAGATTTCCAGATTTACACACAAACTGACAGAGATTTCTCGAATTTATCGAGTGATATTTTTTTTAAGATTTCCAGATTTACTGCTTCGAATGGGTGTGGTTTAAAGTGCTGTGTCCTATTGTGTATATGATGGCATGGTCTTTTTATCTATATGACAGCATCGCAAATCCTGATGTTCACTGTATATGACATCATAAAGACATCAAGGACAGCATCATATCATACGCTGTCAGGCAGGCATCACTGCATATGACACCATAAAGACATGAATGCAGGCTTGATGTCCTATGATGCAAACATCATAGGCACATCATAGGCCGTCCTATGATGTCCTATGATCGTGACACACAGACACACACACACAGATTTCTTGAATTTATAGAGTGATTGGCGGTTGGCAACCAGCTTACAGGTGCATTACCGCCACGTACTTCAATCAGTAAACATCACTATCTCTTGTCGGCATCTCTTCTTCTTCGTCTTCTCTTAAATTTGATTGGCAGTTGGCAACCAGCTTACAGGTGCATTGCCGCCATGTACTTCACTCTGTATCATCACTCTGAACAATTCTGAACAGTTCTGAACAATCTTCTTCTTCAAACAGTGAGATTTCCATGTCTACATGATGTCTATAACACTATCTGGTAACACTCTATATTCTTCAGGTCATCACTCTGGCTTGCTCTTCTTCACTCTGTCGTCTCCATTACTCTCCACTGCTGGCGGTTGGCAACCAGCTTACAGGTGCATTACCGCCACTCTCGGCGTCTCCTTCTTCTTCTTCTTGTTCTTCTTCTTTTAGATTTGATTGGCGGTTGGCAACCAGCTTACAGGTGCATTACCGCCACTCTCGGCGTCTCCTACTTCTTCTTCATCTTCTTCTTCTTCTTTTAGATTTGATTGGCGGTTGGCAACCAGCTTACAGGTGCATTACCGCCACGTACTTCAATCAGTAAACATCACTATCTCTTGTCGGCATCTCTTCTTCTTCGTCTTCTCTTAAATTTGATTGGCAGTTGGCAACCAGCTTACAGGTGCATTGCCGCCATGTACTTCACTCTGTATCATCACTCTGAACAATTCTGAACAGTTCTGAACAATCTTCTTCTTCAAACAGTGAGATTTCCATGTCTACATGATGTCTATAACACTATCTGGTAACACTCTATATTCTTCAGGTCATCACTCTGGCTTGCTCTTCTTCACTCTGTCGTCTCCATTACTCTCCACTGCTGGCGGTTGGCAACCACCTTACAGGTGCATTACCGCCACTCTCGGCGTCTCCTTCTTCTTCTTCTTCTTCTTCTTCTTCTTTTAGATTTGATTGGCGGTTGGCAACCAGCTTACAGGTGCATTACCGCCACTCTCGGCGTCTCCTACTTCTTCTTCATCTTCTTCTTCTTCTTTTAGATTTGATTGGCGGTTGGCAACCAGCTTACAGGTGCATTACTGCCAGGTACTTCACTACATCATCACTCCATCTGGTCAGGAGCTGTAGTCCTTCTATCATCATTGCTGTGTCCAATCGAACCTCGTGAGATAGATGCAGATACGAAATTAAAAATGTCACAAAGCGATGAGGAAAAACAGACACACAGAAAGACATATATGTATGGGGTGTGTGGAGGTGGTGCACCTATGGGCTGGTTGCCAACTGCCAATCAGGTCTAGAAGAAGAAGTTGTTCAGAACTCCTTGTACAGGGATGTAGAGTGATGATGATCGGGTCAGTGGCGGTGGTGCACCTGTGGGCTGGTTGCCAACCACCAATCAAATCTAACAGAAGAAGAAGAACTCTGTCTTCAGACATCACTCTATCATCACCTCACTGTATATCATCACTCTACACATCTTGGCCATGGCAACTGCCACGGCCAAGATGCCACGTACTTCATTTTTCAGGTTCAGGTTCAGGTTCAGGTTACTTTATTTGTACCCGTAGGTAGATTTGTTTTGCAGTCAGGTGACATCCATATTTACAAACCACAATTACATTCAACATAAACACAAACACAGGCACGCATGAAGCTGACTATAAACATGATAAAAATACTCAAGGCTCCATCAATCAGGATATAAAGACAAAGAGATGAGAGAGAGACCAGAGATAAGAGAGAAGGGTCATATTAAAAAGTTAAAGACTAGTCAAAGAGGTTAAAAACTCAAAAGACTAAAACCCAATAAAAGATTTAGAACCCAAATAAAAATCCTACAAAAATAAGTAAATATAAAATGAAATTAATAACTAGGTAACTAGATTATGTGCAATATATTGTTACAACTTGTTCAACTCTTTGACAGCAGCAGGAACAAAGCTGTTTTTGTAACGCTGGGTTTTACTATTTTGGACAGCAAACCTCTGTCTTGAGGGAAGAAGCTGAAAGTGGCAGTGCAAAGGGTGGGAGTCATCATTTAAAATGGAGGTAGCAATCCTCTGTACCTGTCTGGTGTACAGGGATGTCAGGCTCAGCTGTGACTCACCAAGCAAACGACTGGACCATCTAAGTACCTGATCCAAGGATTTCCTCTGTTTCAGTTTTATCTGACCAAACCATGACACTAAAGAAAAGGATAGATTCAATAAAAGCCCGATAAAACATTGTCATTATGGTTTGGTCAAATTGAAAGCGTGCAAGTTTCCTTAAACAATGCAAATGTTGCTGGCCCTTTTTGCACACCCTTTCACAGTTCTCTTCAAAGTTTAAATTACTATCAATAATTGTCCCAAGATATTTGTAGGATTGTACACATTCAGTGGTCTGGCCTTTTAGTACTGTGACTTCGTGCCTGGGAGTTTTCCTCCTAAAGTCAGTAATCATATCTTTAGTTTTTGTCGTATTCAGCTGCAGGTAGGAATCCTCACACCAGTGAACAAAATCATCAGCTACTGGGCTGTGGCCACTCTCACCATCCTGGAGGAGACTGACAATAACTGAATCATCAGCATACTTTATAATGTGTCTGTTGTCATGTCTGCTCTGACACATGTTTGTGTACAGGATGAAGAGTAGTGGTGACAACACACACCCCTGAGGAGAGCCAGTAGAAGAACACTTTTGGTCAGACAATGTACCATTGACCCTTACTCTCTGTGTCCTGTTGGTTAAAAAATCCAGAATCCAACCCACCAGATTATTGCTTAAAACAAATTGTTGCAGGAGCCTTTCAACTAAAATATGAGGTTGGATTGTATTAAAGGCAGAGGAAAAGTCCACAAATATAAGCCTGGCGTGTGTCCCATTAAAATCCAGATGTTTAAAAAGCATGTTAAACAGAGTGACAGTGGCATCCTCCACTCCTCTGTGAGGCCTATAGGCAAACTGCAGAGGATCCAATGCATGCTCAGTCTGCTTTAGGACCTCAAATCTGACCAGTTTTTCAAAAATTTTCATTAAAATTGACATCAAAGCAACTGGTCTAAAGTCATTTACCGTTTTAGGACAGCTGGATTTTGGAACGGGGACAACCACGGCATCTTTCCAGATCTTAGGCACATGTTGTGTCTGTAAGGACTTATTGAAAATGTAATGAAATACAGGACTCAATTCACGTGCACAGGACTTTACCAATCGCCCACATATATTATCAGGGCCCTGACTTTTGTTCACTTTTACAGCACAGAACGCCCTTTTAATATCCTGCACCTCAATATTAAAGTGCTGACTGTCTTTGAGTTTCTGTTTCAAATCTTGGGTTTCTGTGCAAAAATCAGAGGAATCAAAACAACCATAGAAACAATTAAGAGCATTAGCCAGCTCTGTGTCTGAATTAAAACCATCTAAAAACACACGATTACTGCGCTCTGTGCTCTGAAGGCCTGCAATAGTTTTCATACTGGCCCAGGCTGAACCAAGTCTCTTTGTTGCCATCTTGCTTTCCAACTCTGATTTATAATTCTGTTTTGCTCTTAAAATTTAGGCATTCAGCTCTTTTGTGGCAACCTGTAGCTCAGAAACAGACCCCTGTTTAAAGGCAAGTGCTTTCCTCTGTAAGCAGGATTTAACTGATTTTGTAATCCATGGCTTGTTGTTGGGATATATTTTGACATGTTTACGTGAAACGATCATGTCTCTACAGAAAGCCATGTATGAGCATGTGACGTCCACCAAAGAGTCCAAATCATCCCCACAGGCCAGAGTGAACACCTCCCAGTCCGTACAGTTAAAGCATTCTTGGAGGCAGTGCACTGAATCCTCTGTCCAAACATCTATGTCTCTGGTCTTCACCTTGCCTCTTTTTAGAGCAGTTTTATATGTGGGCAGCAAATGTACACAGTTGTGATCTGAGGATCCTAAAGGAGGAAGGGGAAGTGATTTATAGGCCCTCTCAATGGATCCATAGCACAGGTTCAATGTCTTTTTTTGCCTGGTTGGGCAGGAGACATATTGATAAAAGTTTTTAAGTGTCTTCTTTAAAGAAACATGGTTAAAATTCCCAAGAATAAAGTTTGGAGCCTCTGGGGAAATTGACTGCAACCACTGCACCACATCAAAGACGGTGCTGGAGGCGGAGTCAGCGTCCGCTCTCGAGTGAATGTACACAGTAGTTATGAAAAGTTGGGGGAACTCGCGGGGCAGATAAAAGGGGCGTAGTGATACAGACAGAAGCTCCACATCGGGTGTACAGATGCGCTCTCTGCCCGTGACAGATGTGCAGTACTGTTTGTTAATGGATAAACATACACCGCCCCCCTGACGTTTCCCTGTGAAGTGGGGCTCCAAAGCCGTCAATACACAGGTCCGCATCCAGGTCATGCACCGTAAGCCACGTCTCTGTGTAAGCCATGACACAGCAGTTCTTGAAGTCCTTCTGATATCGTACATTCCCTTGAATTTCATCCACTTTATTTCTCAGGGATTGTACGTTCCCCATAATCATGGAAGGAAGAGGAATACTGTTAAGGTGACGCCTCCTCAGGCTTAATTTTACGCCTCCACGCTTTCCGTGTTTCCTCTTCTTGTCTCTCTTTTCATCGCTGTGTCCATGAAAATCTCTTAAAATAAAGTCCGGCAGTTGCGGCACAGACTCAATTACAGATGCTACATTATCCATGTTTAAATGCAGTAACATGCCTCTGGAATACTGTATTCTTCCCGGCATGACCGTGATTGCGCTGACCTCAGAGACAAAGAGCCGGTGGGAAAGAAACGACAGTGCAAAAATAAGGAGGAAATCCATACTGATGGAACCAGGGAGCTCTTCGTTTTATAGTCCACAAACATTCAAGGACAAAAACGGCACAGGGAATTTCGTTAAAACACATTAAAGTGCGTAAAAACAGAGACACAGACGTCAGACTTTTTTTCACCAGCTGCTGGTCGCTGCGTGCGCATGCGCCCCACCAGCAGTGGGGCGCATGCGCACCAGTGTGGAAAGTGTAAATAACGAGACAGATTCATGTAGCAGACGACTTTATTCACTCTCTCATTAGTCATACACAGAAAAAGCATGTCTCAATACACCATGGGTTCTCCTTTTATACAACCACCCATCTCACATCTGCATGACATCTCACATCACAATACATTCATCCTTTCTCCCCCCAACTCCTTCTTCCTGCTCCCTCACCATGATCTCCCTAGCTATTGTCCTTCTCTGTTTACCATCTGCATCCAGTCTGAGGTGGTCCGCCCCACTCTATACTTGATTTATCACTCTATATCATCACGCTATCTCCTCCTATCATCATCATCATCACTTCACTCTATATATAATTCAAGGAATCTCTGTGTGTGTCTGTCATGACCATAGGACTCGCTGAAAGATCATAGGATTTGCCTATGATGTGCCTATGATGTCTACATGACATAGGACTCGCGATGACATCAATGATCAAAGGCAGGCATCATAGGCAGGCATCACTCACGATCATAGGACTCACTATGACATCATCAAAGATCACAGGACTCGCTATGACATCTTCAAAGATCAAAGGCAAGCATCACTCACGATCATAGGACTTGCTATGGAAACGGTAACTTCTTCCTCTTAGATTTGATTGGCAGTTGGCAACTGCTTGCTTACACTTGCTTTCTATGGGCATGCATGGGTATGCACAGGTTTCATAGGACTCTCTATGACACCATCAAAGATCAAAGGCATGTATCACTGAATGAGTGGTGATGTCAAAGATCAAAGGCAGGCATCACTGAATGAGTGGTGATGTCAAAGATCGAAGGCAGGTTTCCTAAGACTCGCTATGACATCATCAGTGATCAAAGGCAGGCATCACTGAACGAGTAGTGACATCAAAGATCAAAGGTAGGCATCACTGAATGAGTGTTCACATCACAGATCAAAGGCAGGTTTCATAGGACTCGCTATGACATCATCAATGACCAAAGGCAAGCATCACTGAACAAGTGGTGACGTCAGAGATCAAAGGCAGGCATCACTGTATGACTTCATCAAAGATCAAAAGCAGGCATCACTGAACAAGTGTTGATGTCAAAGATCAAAGGCAGGCATTACTGAACGAGTGGTGACATCAAAGATCAAAGGCAAGCATCACTGAACGAGTGGTGATGTCAAAGATCAAAGGTAAGTTTCACCGGGGTTATTGTTGCCATGGTAACAATGTTAACGCTCAAAGGCAGGCATCACCATGGTCACTGTTGCCATGGTAACCATGTCAGAGATCAAAGGCAGGAATGCAGAAATGCTTGCTTACACTTGCTTTCTACAGGCATGCAGAAATACTTGCTTATACTTGGTTTCTGTGGGCATGCACGGGCATACACAGGTATGCACTAGTAAATTAAATCCAGTACTACAAGACAGAGTCATGAGAGTTAGTGGAAAGTTGAGCCATACTTCAATGCCTGAAAACTCAAAGCAGCAAGCCATCTTGCCTAAAGATTCACACATTATAAAGCTTGTGCTGAGACACATTCATGACATTACAGCTCACGCCGGAAGGAATCACATGTTGACTCAGTTAAGTCAAAGGTTTTGGATCCCTGGAGCTCGTAGAGCCATCAGAAGGTTCCTGTCCAAGTGCGTTGCTTGTAAAAGACTGCACGGAACTGCTGACAAGCAACTTATTGCAGATCTACAAACTTGTAGAGTCCTGCTGGATGATCCTTCATTTACAAGAGTTGGCAATGATTATTTCGGCCCTTTCCTAGTGAAAAGGGGAAGAGGGAAAATTAAGAAATATGGTGTTTTCACGTGTCTAGCCATACGAGTTATGCTTTTAGAAGCTGCATCTTTGCTCGACACTGATGCATGTTTCAATGCAATCTGAAGATTTCTTGCCCAAAGAGGACAAGTCAGAGAAATGTATTCAGATAATGGAACCGACTTTCGGTCAGCGGATAGTAAATTGAAGAAATCGATCAAAGAATGGAACAGTAGCAAGATTGAGAAATGCAACAGAGAGGTGTTGATAACATTGATGTTGATAACGTTGATAACAGTTAGGGGCTGGTAATGTAGGAGCCTAAATTCACTTTAAGTTATTTGGTTGGTTTGAATGGTAATTGACGGATAAAAAAATGTCTTGTACAAATATAAATGGATGTTTGTTGGAGATTCATGTTTAGTTCATTGGAAAATATGTGAGGATTATTTAAAATGTTTAAAAGTTTCATATATATTGCTTTGTGCAGTTAAGTAGTGCGCTGTGACCTGTGATAGTTGTGCTTGTTTAATTGCTCATTAATCTGGAGCTACGTGGGGGAGACCACCGAAGTGGTGGCCGAGTTGGTACAGCATCCGCCCCACAACAGAGAGGTCATGGGTTCAAATCCCAGCCGGGGTCATACCAAAGACCATATAAAAATGGTACTTTCCGCCCTCTAGCTTGGTGCTCAGCATAACAGAACAAGGAAAGGGAAGTTAACGCACAGAGCCACCAGAGGACTGACCCTCACACTGTAGCCTTCACCACATAGAGTAGCTGTGTAGCCCAAGGTCAGTGAAACAGAGAGAGGCACTGCCCCATAAACCACAGGTGTGGAAGGATCAACTTATGAAAGAAAAAATTCATCTATCTCATAGACTTTGGTCCTGGAGGAATAAATGAGATGGATCTGCCAAGTTGAGTCTCCTTTATTTCTGCAATGCAGGAGAAACAGTGCAAGTAGTTCAGCTTGCTCTGCTCTGCTCTCATAGAGGGAGCAACAGTTTTTATAGCCGACACAAAGCATTCAGTACATTGCCTTACTTGGTTACGTCTGGAATGTTGATAAAAGACAGAAAGGAGTGAAAGGAGGAGAAGTGGGGAGAGTGGAGACATCTCAGAAACAGTTCAAATACCTAACAGGTCAGTATGACATGAGAGCTTATCCTGGAACACAAAGTGAAGATTACAGAACAATCATATATGGAGATACACTTATAAAGCATATGATCCTTAGTTACTCAACAGATTTAGTAAATTTCCATCACAAACTTAATTTATTTGGGGGAGAGGGGAGGAGCCATGAACAAGGACAGTCGGGCATGCGTGGAGTGGAGCCAAATAGTTTTTTAACTCTCTTCTTCTTCTTCTTCTTCTTCTTCTTCTTCTTCTTCTTCTTCTTTTAGATTTGATTGGCGGTTGGCAACCAGCTGACAGGTGCATCGCCACCACGTACTTCACTCTATATCATCACTCTATGCTCATGTTCACCCCAGACATTTAAAAATCCTCTCTCTCTCTCTCTCTCTGTCTCTCATTCCTCTGCCTGTTTCACACATTTTTGGGATATTGTTTGAACAGACTTGTATATGACGTTTAATTGACTGTAATTGACTGTCACAGAACTGGATCTTTGACTAGGTGGGCTGCAAGGAATGCTCTGTGTGGTGTGGGGGGGGGAACATTTCAGTTTGCACTTTTTCCAATGTGACACACTTGGTGGAATGATGTTGGTGTGCTTACTTTTTTTGAAGTGTGCAATAAAGGCTTATTTTAAAGGTCAAGGTCTCTCTCTCTCTCTCTCTCTCTCTCTCTCTCTCTCTCTCTCTCTCTCTCACTCGATAGATAGATATATCTACATGTCTCAATTACTCTATAATTCAAGAAATCTGTGTCTGTGTGTTTATCTGTCACAACCATAGGACTCACTAAGAGATCACAGGATCACCTATGATGTCATATAGACACCATAGTATAGAGTGAAAATTGTGTGTCAGTGTGTCATCAAAAGCAGGCATCACTCACGATCATAGGACATCAAAGATCAAAGGCAGGCACCACTCACAATCATAAGACTCACTATGACATCATCAAAGATAAAAGGCAGGCATCACTCACGCTCACTCACAATCATAGGACATCAAAAATCAAATGCAGGCATCACTCACGATCATAGGACTTGCTATGACATCATCAAAGATCAAACACAGGCATCACTCACGATCATAGGACTCGCTATGGCATCATCAAAGATCATAGGACTTGCTATATCATCAAAGATCAAATGCAGTCATCATAGGACTCGCTATGGCATTATCAAAGATCATAGGACTCACTATGACATCATCATCAGACATCATCATCAGACATCATTCCTGTCAGGCTTTAACAGCGGTGTTGTCATTCTGGCTCCCCGGGCTCTGATTGGTCAAACCCCCGGGAGTTCCCTGCTGTCAGAGTCTGATCAGCTGCGCTGCATTTGCGGTCGTTAGCAGCCGGCTTTAAATGCCGGCGCCAGCGGCTGCATCTTGCCACTGTCTCGTCAACATTCCCGTCAACATTCTCCTAATGTTCATCCACGATTCTCCTCTAATGTAAGTGTGTTTATTGTTGAAGTTATCTTTCATATTCCTTGCCCTTTTCCTTTGTCTGACGGTGAGCGAGCATTCCTCATCTCAGCCGTCATTGATCGTTGTTATGTTAATGGATAATCTTGCTGCTCAGCCCACGCGGCTAGTTATCTTGTCCTACCCTTGCCTTGAACTGTGAATAAACCTCTGTGCAACTTTACTGGTCTGTGGCATCTTATACTGGCTCATGAGGGCCAGCTGTGACAGTAGACAGCTGCCAGAAGGATACGCCGTTCTCGGTGAAGTTGCATGCGGGAGAACTCTGCTCTTTCCTGTCTGGGTACGGTGAACTGGAATTATGCCATCGCAGAGGGGTCGCACTCGGGGTTCCAGCGACCAGCTGACCGAGGTGCTGGAGCAAGTTGATGAAATCCTCATCGCCGCCTCCAACCTCAACCTTAATCCTGATATCCTCATCGCCTCTCCCCTCCTCGACTTTCATCCTGACGTACGCTGGTACCTAGACTGGGCTGAGGATGTGCTCAACCAACTGCCTCCCCGCTACGATGACCACCCAGAAGTCGACGCGAGGAGGCTAGACATCGTCACCCAACGCATGATTTTCCGGTTGGACGAGGAAGAAGATGACCTGAGGTGGGGGAGACGGCACCCCCGCTGCCCGCTTTGGGATCCCAATCCCTTCCTCGATCCAGTCCAGGAGTTTGCACCACCTGTGGCCCATCGAAGACATCGGCGTCGCGGCCAGAGACATTCTCAGCAAGAGTCCCGTCCGGATCCTGCTCCGGGTCGCTGGACTGACCCTTTCAACCCGACAGCTGTCTCTTCGGCGTCTCACCAGGAGGGAACCCCCGCAGCCTCTCTCCCCGGGCCGTCTTCCCCCGCTGTTCCGTCAGCGCGTCGTGCCCGGCCCGTCTCGGCTGTCGCCCCCTCCTCTCCGACGCCTTCTCCAGCTGCTGAGAGTATGAGGAGTTCTGCTCCGGCGAGCCCCGCGTCGATTCCATCTCGAGTGGCCCCCCCTCATCCTTCCAGGGAGCCCTCTGCCACCATCCGACGGGGAGAGGAAGGAGCAACGTTCCCTGCAGCAGGCACCATCCTCCCTCCGGGAGACAGGCGAGTACAAGTTCACTCTTTTTCCCCTAATAGTGATTTGTCTCGCCTGACTCCTGGGGGTGAGGTTCGGGGTTTGCAGCCCCCCGAGCCTCCGCCACCTGCTGAGGTAATTACTAAACCCGCTGCCTCTGTGTCTCCCCCCACTGAGCGTTCCTCGATGTCAGTCGAGCGTTATCAGATGAGGAGGGGGCCTGCGGTCCAGGAGCAGAAGATTCCAGCCCCGCAGCCACATCAAGGACGGAGGAGGGGATCGGACTACTGTTTGGAGCCTGTGCCGACGACGGAGCGTCCCTGGGTCTCCACAGATGGGCAGTCCAACCCAGCGGGCCAGGGGCCCCCTGCCACCACACCGTATGGGTTGCCAGCATGGACAACGGCGTCGGAGGGTCCTCAGGCTGCGGAAGCCTTTTTGCCAGAGGAAGATCACGACATGGCTGAATGGGAGCCAGAAGATGACCTCCTCCCGTCTGAGCCCGGATCGTCGAAGTCCTGGACGGCGTCTGAACTTGAGATCAGGCAAGTGCTCAGTGTTGTCTTTGTCTTTTCTATTATTGAGCATTTTTGCCTGTCTCTTGGGGAGGCAAGCCGGGTGCAGCCGTCCACTGCATCCGAGCTTGTCTCGCCGGGTTCTGACGCTGCCGGTGTCCCTGATCCCGGTTCTTCTTCTTCTCTTTCTTCTGAGTCCTCCCCCAAGATCGCCAGTGCAGAGCAGACGCCTATCGCTGTGCCGGAGGTTCCAGGTTCGGAGTCGGAGGTCGGTACTGGTGCGGCCCTGACCCAATCGGGGTCCGACGCGGGTGCAGCGTCGGCTCAGTCAGAGTTCATCACTGGAGTGGTTATGACCCAATCGGGGTCCGACGCGGGTGCAGCGTCGGCTTAGTCGGAGTTCGTCACCGAAGTGGTTCAGACCCAATCGGGGTCCGACGCGGGTGCAGCTTCCGCTCAGTTGGAGTTCGTCACCGAAGTGGTTCAGACCCAATCGGGGTCCGACGCGGATGCAGCGTCCACTCAGTCGGAGTTCGTCACTGAAGTGGTTCAGACCCAATCGGGGTCCGACGCGGGTGCAGCGTCGGCTCAGTCGGAGTTTGTCACCGAAGTGGTTCAGACCCAATTGGGGTCCGACGCGGGTGCAGCGTCCGCTCAGTCGGAGTTCGTCACCGAAGTGGTTCAGACCCAATCGGGGTCCATCGTGGGTGCAGCGTCAGTCCAGTCAGGATTCTCTACCGGATTGGTTCCGGCCCCGCCAGCGCCTGTTTGGGTGGGATCCGGAGATGATGCTGCAGACCCACTGCTGAATAACCCCAAACTAATTCCCTACCTTCGTCACGTTCCTCCCTCCCCCACATCTGAAACCGCGGGGATTAACCTTGGTTGGCCCGGTTCTCCCTGGCTTCTCCCCACCGTTGGGAGACTGTCGCCGATCCCCCTCCAGTGGTCCTGTTGGCAGGTTGATGTGGGTCGACCACCTGGAAGCCTGCTCTTCCTGTTTGGCGTCCAGGGCCGGCCTCCCGATAAACAGTACTGTATATTTGGCACCCTGGTCCGGCCGCCAGAGGTATGGTCATCCTTGGCCTGGGATTCGGGCAGGCCGCCAGAACACGTCCTGCTACCCCTGTTAGCGGTTTGGATGCTGGGGGCTGGGAGGCCCCCTGAACTGTATATTATGACTGTCATCCTGGTGTGCTTTTTCCCCTTCTTTCGCCCCTCAGTAGTTTCTGTGATTTGGGGGGTTTTTTTGGACTGAGATTCTCCACAGGCAAGATCTAATGGTGTACTCCGATGTGTGACTTGGCCACTTGTTTTTGTTTTTTTTTCCCCATTCAGTCTTGTTTATATACCGAGTTTTTTTTTTTCTCTTGTTTGACCTTTTGGCCTTGGAGACTGCCGATTTTATCTGATTTTGTTAACACTTTTCCTCAATTTTTGAATCTACTATGGTTATATCGAACATTGCTTATATCACTCCTATTTTGGGTTTAATGAATATATGTACCCTTGTCATGGCAATTCACATGTTTTTGAGTTTCTGTTTAGCAAGATGTTGCCTGTCTATTGCATCTTTGATCAAAGAATCCTCAGAGCAGACCTTTTTTCATCAGACATAATGCCTCCATGATTATTTTCCTGGCTGGCCGTTGCTAAATACTTGCTGTAACATCTACTTTAGATCTTTATTCTGCCAAATTGGGTCTAGTTGGTTTGATTTTGATGCCTAGATAATGAACTTGTTCAGCTTCTGTATTCAGAAGTTTGGCCACTGTTCAGCCACATCAGTATTGGGTTCAGAACTGTTGAGGGTTTTTCTTTTGGTTTGCTGCCAATTCATGGGAGTTGAGTTTTTTTTTTTTTCCTCTCTGTAACGGTCTGGTAATCCAGGTTTTTTTTTGTTTTGTTTTTTTGTTACTTATTTGTGCCCGTAGGTAGATTTGGTTTGCAGTCTGGTGACAAGCCACCGGCTGCTGGTCGCTGCGTGCGCGAGCGCCCTAAACCTACATGTTTTTGGTATGCGGGAGGAAACCGGAGAAATCCCGGAGTAAACCCACGCAACACGGGGAGAACATGCAAACTCCACACAGCTCACTGTTGGTCGGGGGCTGGGATCGAACCTACGATCTCATGATCCCCCGGCCGAGGGTAAACAGTGCTAAACCACTGCGCCACCGTGCAGCCCAGCTTTGTCACGACATTTGTACTTTGTTAAGCTGTTTTTTCTTTGTGATATGCGTTCTTGTACTGTTTCCCCCCCCCCCTCCCCTGTGAATTTATCCCCTGTTTGTTTTTCTGCCCCTGCCTTGTCTTCATTGTGATTTGTGTGGTAGGTTATCGTGTCTTCTTTTTCAATGAGGTTGATTCTGTCCCCCCCTCTGCCTGCTTCCCCATCCACCCGCCCTGGGGTGGGGTGGAGGTGTGTGGATATTTACAGGCGTCTGGGATTTCCCCTTGAGGGGGGGGGGGGGTCCTATCATATCCCGAGTGCTATTTTGTCCGCGCTCGGGCTACACATCATTCCTGTCAGGCTTTGACAGCGGTGTTGTCATTCTGGCTCCCCGGGCTCTGATTGGTCAAACGCTTGGGAGTTCCCTGCTGTCAGAGTCTGAGCAGCTGCGCTGCATTTGCAGTCGTTAGCAGCCGGCTTTAAATGCCGGCGCCAGCGGCTGCATCTTGCCGCTGTCTCGTCAACATTCCCGTCAACATTCTCCTAATGTTCATCCACGATTCTCCTCTAATGTAAGTGTGTTTATTGTTGAAGTTATCGCTCGTATTCCTTGCTCTTTTCCTTTGTCTGACGGTGAGCAAGCGTTCCTCATTTCAGCCGTCATTGATCATTGTTATGTTAATGGATAATCTTGCTGCTCAGCCCACGCGGCTAGTTATCTTGTCCTACCCTTGCCTTGAACTGTGAATAAACCTCTGTGCAACTCTACTGGTCTGTGGCGTCTTATGCTGGCTCGTGAGGGCCAGCTGTGACAATATTAACAGATCTCAAAAAAAGGGTGGTGATGTTGCACTGTATATTGATGACCTGTATAGGTGTAAGCTTGTAAATGGAATGTCCTTTGCACTACCAGGGATTTTGGAATGTGTTACTGTTGAGATTGACCAAGATAAAACAAAAAATCTAATTATAACTTGTGTGGCGGGTTTAGAAAACCGCCCACAACAGACTAAGGACAGACAGCTCGCTACTCCTGTTTTTTTCCGCTGCACTACTGAGATGTAATGTGCCATTCATGCATTGTGATGTTAATGTGCCATTCATGCATTGTGTTCATGCGTCCTGTCCTTACTGTGACCTAGAGACTGAGATCAATATGTAGATGTGCCTTGTAACCTCTTTGTCCGGCAGCTGGAGCAGAGGCCAGCAATCTACCTATTGTTATGTATGGCTCTCATATGCTAATGACCATACCAACTGCTGTGAATGCTCTTTGATGTATTGTCTGTTGTTGGGTATATATGCTGCAAGATCCTGTAACTCATTCTCTCACTCTGCAACTGCTGTGACACACTCTGTGTCTCTTTGCTGGAGAGCCTCCGAGCCACCCATTGGGCGAGCTTCGTGACGGCGGTATGATTTAATAAACCTGCTTAAAACCTTCACCAACGCTGCATTATTTCATGCCGCCGCAGTTGTATATATATAACACCAGGAACTTGCATTGAGACATTCAGAGATAAATTAGTCGAGCTGTACAATAATATTACTAGTAAGAAAATGGTACTAATTTGTGGAGATTTCAATATTGATTTACTAAATCCATATCAACAAAATGTAATTACAGAGTTCATGAATTCTATGTACAGCATGAGTCTATATCCCCTAATAACACATCCCAGTAGAATCACAGTTCACACTGCTACACTTATTGACAACCTGTTTGTTAATATTATTGATAAGAAAATAGAAAGTGGATTATTGATAAATGATATAAGTGACCATTTGCCAACCTTTGCACTTATCCATGGCCACACGGAGGCCAATACAGAAAATTTTTTAAAATTGTTCAGATACAAATCACAAAATGCAATCAGTTCTTTTAAAGAGGACTTGCTGAAGCAAGACTGGACAAAAGTCTATGTATCAGATGTAAATGAAGCCTACGACACATTTATAAACATTGTAACCACTCTTTATGAAAAAAATTGTCCATTAGTAAAGAAAAAGCCTAAACATAAATTTGCCGATAAGCCATGGTTAACCAAAGGATTACAAAAGGTGTGTAAAAAGAAAAATTTATTATATAAAGCTTTCCTAAAGAAAAGGACAAAAGAAGCAGAGCAGTGGTATAAAACATACAAAAATAAGTTGACATACAGTATATAATAAGATGTAGTAAAAGAGACTATTACAGTAAAGAACTGGAGAAAAACAGAGACAATATTAAAAATACATGGACAATACTTAACAATATTCTTGGAAATAAAAACAGATATACAAGCTACCCAACCAATTTTTCAAAAAATAAAACGACTCAGAGTGTGAATGCAGTTCCACCTGCAGATGAATTTAATAACTTTTTTGTTAACATTGGTCCTAATTTGGCTCGAGAAATACCCATTACGGCACCTACAGGCGAAACAATAAGCAAAAACACTGCTATAAAAGATTCCATTTTCATAAAGAACACAGACGAGAGAGAGGTCATTGAAATTGTTAAATCGTTTAAAAGTAAAACATCTACGGACTGTGATGGTATTGACATGCTCTTAGTCAAAACTATTATTGAATGCTTAGTGAAACCACTGACGTATATCTGTAACCTGTCTCTCCAAACAGGTATATTTCCCAATGCAATGAAAATAGCTAAAGTAATTTCGATATACAAGACGGGTGACAGAGGGGAATTCTCAAACTATAGACCAATTTCACTATTGCCGCAATTTTCCAAGATACTTGAAAAAATATTCTATGAGAGAATTGACAACTTCATACTGAAGAATAATTTATTGTATGAGCAGCAATATGGGTTCAGACACAAGAGGACAACTGCATTTGCTCTAATGGAATTTATAGAAAAAATATCAACTGCCGTTGAAAATAAAGAGTATTCAGTTGGGGTATTCCTGGATCTTAAAAAAGCATTTGATACAGTGGATCATAATTTATTATTAAAGAAACTACAAAATTGTGGTATTAGGGGGGTAGCACTGTCCTGGTTATGTAGTTACTTAAAGAATAGATATCAGTATGTATGTGTTGGTAACAAAAACTCACAGTTACTGAAGGTTACTTGTGGAGTCCCACAGGGTTCAGTTTTGGGGCCATTGTTATTCAACATGTATATAAATGATATATGTATGGCTTATATATTCGTACCTGCATATTGTGTAAGCCCAAGACGAAGTTGAGATTACATATGTGCTGACCTCACGCCTGAGAAGAGGACAATGGGCCTAGACCGCCTGCGGAGAACACCTGGACGTGGAGGCACGGCGGCAGGGGCTGGAGAGGGCTTCCTGACCCCCTGAGGCCAGTCGGGAGACTGAGAGACCAGGAGGGGGGTTTAGAGACAAGAGGGGGATGTAACAGGGATGTGTGATGAAGCCTTTGTTGTCACTTGTATAAATAGAGAGGTACTGACTGTGTTCAGCCTCTTATTTCTACTGAGAGATTTGATGGGGATGTGACTTCAAGAATAAAACCTGAATAATGAAACCATTCAGTGTCTTCATTTCATGCTCCCCACATTGGTGACCTATCGACGTAGAGAATGCCGGGAGAGAATCTTCGCGTTCCGGACTCGTTGGAGTCTGCCCTGGCGAGCGCCGTAGCCGTCAAGCTGCCGGAATTCTGGCAGGACAATCCACGGTCGTGGTTCCTACAAGCGGAGTCACAGTTCGCGCTCGTAGGGGTATCGGCGGATGACACTAAGTTCCACCATGTCATCGCTAAGCTGGACAACCACATGGCTCGGTGCGTGCAGAGCTTGGTACAGCAGCCACCCGCCACTGACAGATACGGCAGGTTGAAAGCTACCCTCATCAAGTTTTTCACGCCCTCAGCCGAAGTGAGGGCTAGGAGGCTCCTGGCTTTGCTCAACCAGGGAGGACACAGGCCAAGCGCCCTGATGGAAGACATGCTACAGCTGAGGGCGTCAGACAACGATGGTTTCCTTTTCCAGTATATCTTCCTAACCTCCTGGCGCACATGAGAGGGGCGCTGGCCAGCGTACGTTGTGAGACCCAGGAGGATTTCTGGGAGCTGGCCCAGGAGGCAGAGAGGATCCTGGACGCCTGCGGCGAGCAGACAACGGCAGCGGTGACCCAAGGCAGCGGTGAGCCAGGGGCAGCAGTCCCAACCCTGCCAACAATGGCAGCAGCACGGCCTCGACATGGTGGAGGTGATGGTTCAGTGGCAGAGGCGCGGCCCCGACGCAGCGGAGGAGAGGATCTCTGCTTTTATCATCGGAGGTTTGCCGAGAGGGCACGCAGGTGTGTGCCGCCCTGCAGCTTCAGGAGTTCGGGAAACGGCAGGACCGAGGGTCGTTAGCAGCTTCGACTCTCTGTGAAAACAGCAAGCTGCTCTACATCACAGATGCGAGCTCTGGACGAGATTTCCTCATAGACACCGGAGCCCAAGTGAGTTTCATCACCCCAACTTATGCTGACCGGTTGGCTGGACCCCGTGGTAACGGAGCCACTGCGGCAAACGGCTCGAGCATCAACACTTACGGGAAACGAACTTTGTCTTTATGCTTACATGGCCGCACATATGAATGGACTTTTGTCATAGCAGCGGTGAGTTTCAACATGTTAGGCGCTGATTTTCTGTGCTCACATGGTCTGTTAGTTGATCTTGCCAATAGGCGGCTGGTAAATGCACTCTCTTTTTACTCTCCTCCCTGTTCAGCTCGAGTGTCCCCACCACCAGTACAGACCAACGTCGCCGCAGCAGGTGGTAAGTTCCACACACTCCTCACCCAGTTTCCAGCGCTCACCGTCCCTACTTTTTCGGCAACAGTTGCGAAACACGGAGTGGAGCATTTTATCACTACAGTGGGCGCCCCCGTCTTCGCAAAGGCCCGGCGTTTGGATGCGGCTAAGCTCTCCATTGCGCGCGAGGAGTTCGCCAGCCTGGAAAAACTGGGCATCATTCGCCGTTCGAAGAGCCCATGGGCTTCGCCGCTACACATGGTCCCGAAAGCTGACGGCTCCTGGAGACCTTGCGGCGACTACCACAGACTAAATAACGCCACGGCGCATGACCGCTACCCAATTCCGCACATTCAAGATTTCTCGGTGCATCTGGCGGGGGCGCGCATTTTTTCTAAGATAGACCTGGTCCGCGGCTACCACCAGGTTCCGGTCCGGCCCGAAGATATCCCTAGAACAGCGGTAATAACCCCTTTCGGACTTTTTGAATTTTTGCGAATGCCTTTTGGCCTTAAAGGCGCAGCACAAACATTCCAGCGCATGATGGATGCTGTGCTGCACGACCTAAATTTCGTGTTTGTCTACCTCGACGACATTTTGGTCGCTAGTTCTTCAGAGGAGGAACACCACAAACACCTCACTACCATTTTTCGGAGGTTGGGAGAGCATGGGTTAATTATTAACCCGGCTAAGTGCCAGTTTGGCGTGGCGCAGATCGATTTTTTGGGGCACCGCATCTCCCCAGACGGGGCGATTCCGTTACCGGGCAAGGTGCGCGCAGTGGGCAGATTTTCCCCGCCCACAAACGGTCAAATCATTACAGGAGTTTTTAGGCATGGTAAATTTTTATAACCACTTCCTACCACGCGCAGCACAGCTCATGCAGCCTTTATATGCCGCGCTCAAAAAACAAAAAAAACCCTCCAACCCAATCGAGTGGTCCCCTGAGCGGGAGCGCGTATTCGCGGAGGTAAAAAAAAGCACTGGCTGATTCCACGCTGCTCGCTCATCCAGACCCTTCGGCCCGCATAGCTCTTACTACAGACGCATCAGACGTCGCCATAGGGGCGGTGGTGGAACAGCACATCGCCGGGGTCTGGCAACCACTGGCGTTTTTTAGCAAATCCTTAAATGATGCCGAGCGCAAATACAGCACGTTTGACAGAGAGCTGTTAGCGCTTCATTTGGCCACCCGCCACTTCCAGTTCTGGCTGGAAGGTCGGAGTTTCACTGCGTTTGTCGATCATAAACCGTTCACCTTTGCGATGTCTAAAATGTCTGAGCCTTGGTCGGGTCGGCAGCAGAGGCAACTGGCCGCGATTTCGGAGTTTACCACTGATATTCAGCACGTAGCGGGTAAACTCAACGTGGTGGCAGACTGCCTCTCTTGTGCGTTCACAGCACCGGTGCGCGCAGATGTGGAGCAGACTCCCGCGGACGCGGGGCAAAATGACAACGTGGGAGAGCGCGTGGCCCCAGTTCACGTGGGGATCGATTACGCAGTGATGGCGGCAGAGCAGAGTACAGATGCGGACGTGCGCGTGCTCCAGTCTGGACCAACAGGGTTAAGGCTGGAGAGCAGGATTTTGCAAACCGGTATGCCCCCCTTAATCTGCGACGTATCAACTGGGCGACCACGCCCGGTAGTCCCGGCCGCGTGGCGCCGCCGGGTTTTTGACTCGGTTCACTCTCTCGCGCACCCGGGAGCGCGCGCGTCTGTGAAAATGGTGGCAGAGAAGTTTGTTTGGCCGAGCCTGCGCAAGCACGTGAAAGAGTGGGCAAAGACCTGCGTGGCCTGCCAGTGGGCCAAAATCCATAAACACACAAAAGCTCCGTTAGAACCGTTCCAAATCCCGGCCGGGAGGTTCGACCACGTGCATGTCGACCTCGTGGGCCCCCTACCGTCGTCACACGGGTTCACACATCTTTTGACAATGGTGGACCGAACCACGCGTTGGCCGGAAGCGGTCACTTTAACTTCAACCACGGCTGCAGAAGTGGCTCAAGTTTTTTTAACGGCCTGGGTAGCGCGCTTTGGGGTTCCGCCGGACATTACGTCAGACAGAGGCCCCCAGTTTGTCTCCGAGCTTTGGTCGGCAATGGCCAGCAGCTTGGGGACAACAATCCATCGCACTACCACGTATCACCCCCAAGCTAATGGTTTATGCGAGCGTTTTCATAGGTCGTTGAAGGCAGCCCTCAGAGCGTCGCTTACGGATGGAGATTGGGTAAACAAACTACCATGGGTCTTATTGGGGTTGCGTTCTGCGCCCAAGGAGGATCTGAATGCCTCCCCAGCAGAGTTAGTGTTTGCACAACCTCTCAGGCTGCACGGTGAGTTCTTACCAGAGCATCCAGGACCGGAGCGCCTCCCAGCTCTGAGGCCACTAAGCGGCGCGGAAGCAGACATGCTCCCGGGCCCCGTTCATCACACTTTTCCGCGGGTTTTTGTGCCCCAGGCTTTAAAAAATGCCGAGTTCGTTTTTGTTAGGCACGATGCTGTTAAACAGACTCTCCGTCCACCATATGATGGACCATTTAGAGTGCTGGAATCTGGTGATAAGCAGTTTGTGCTAGATTTGGGTGACAGGAAAGAGACAGTCAGTATTGACAGACTTAAGCCTGCTTTTGCGATGAACGATGAGTCTGTACGAGTGGCGAGGGCGCCGTGGCGGGGTAGAACCCCCAAGGACCACGTCTCGGCCCCCCCACAGGGGTCAAATAACCATTCTCTTCCTCAGACTGCAGATTCCTTGCAGGACAGCGCCGCTAAGACGGCGAAACCTACGTACAGCAGATTCGGAAGACGGTTAAAACCCAGACGACGTGCATATAATGTGGTATAAGCTATGCTGTTGGTGTTGGCACTGAGTTTTTAATCAAGTTGTATAGACTATGCTGTGAGAGTTACCACTGCAATGTTAGTGTGATCATGCTGTGTAGGCTGTACTGTTGATGTGGTTCCTGAATTTTCTTTTTAATGTGAGCATGTAGTAGAGTTATGCCATTGATGCCATCCTGTATTAATTTTTTTTATTGGAAACCCGAATGTATGGTCCATTCTTCGGCGTTTGGGGGGGGGGGGGCTGTGGCTTATATATTCGTACCTGCATATTGTGTAAGCCCAAGACGAAGTTGAGATTACATATGTGCTGACCTCACGCCTGAGAAGAGGACAATGGGCCTAGACTGCCTGCGGAGAACACCTGGACGTGGAGGCACGGCGGCAGGGGCCGGAGAGGGCTTCCTGACCCCCTGAGGCCAGTCGGGAGACTGAGAGACCAGGAGGGGGGTTTAGAGACAAGAGGGGGATGTAACAGGGATGTGTGATGAAGCCTTTGTTGTCACTTGTATAAATAGAGAGGTACTGACTGTGTTCAGCCTCTTATTTCTACTGAGAGATTTGATGGGGATGTGACTTCAAGAATAAAACCTGAATAATGAAACAATTCAGTGTCTTCATTTCACGCTCCCCACATATGTAAAGTTTCAGAAAAAATGGATTTAATATTGTTTGCTGACGACACTAATTTATTATGCAATGGAAGCAATTTGGAACAACTTTTGGATACACTCGGAAAGGAATTAGGAAAGCTCAAACTGTGGTTTGATTCAAACAAATTAACGCTTGATTTAAGTAAGACAAAATTTATAGTTTTTAACAACCATCACAACAACTTAGTATCTAAACTCAGTGTAAATGGTGTAGAGATTGAAATGGTATCCGAAACTAAATTTCAGTAATAATTGATAATAAACTGTGTTGGAAGTCACATATTAATTATATTAAAGGTAAAATATCCAAATCAATTGCAATACTACACAGAGTGAAATATTTGCTGAATCAACCCACACTATATACCTTGTATCATTCATTAATACTCCCATACATGACATATTGTACTGAAGTATGGGAAAATACATATAAAACAAACATATATCCAGTCTTTATGCTTCAGAAGAGAGCTATTAGAATAATAAACAAAACTGCTTACAGGGAACCAACAAACCCACTTTTTCTTAAATTAAAAGCTCTCAAGTTGAAAGATCTGGTTGACTTTAAATCTGCAGTAATAATGTTTAAAGTGAAGAATCTATCACTGCCCGCAAATATCCAAAAGTTGTTCCAAATAAGGGAGAAACAATATCATTTCAGAGGAACATGTATATTTCAAAAACCTTCAGTGAGAACTACCACCAAGCAACACTGTGTTTCAGTGCAAGGAGTCAGATTATGGAACGATTTTGGACCTGAATTAAAATCATGTACAACGCTTGGACAATTTAAACAAAAACTAAAGGAAGAAATACTCCAAACATATATACAAGATGACATGTAAAATCACATAAGGATTGTCATATCCAGTCTGCATTGTGTTGTAGCTTAGTTTTTTTGTCACATTTTGTCTTAGCTATGTTCTGAATTGTAATCGCTCTTGTTTTGTTTTTCTTTTGAATTCTTGGATGGAATATGGGTGGGCAATATAAGCTGCGGCTTCAGCTATCACCCATTTCAGATAACTTATGTTGAACTGTATAATCAGAGGAGTTATTGTCTAATTTGACCTTGTTGGATTTTCTTCCCCCTTTGTTATATTATTCTGTTTCTTTTAATCTGTACTTTTATCTATCCGAAATAAAGATTCATTCATTCATTCATTCAAAAAAGATCAAAGGCAGGCATCACTCTTGATCATAGGAGTCACTATGACATCATCAAAGATCAAACTCAGGCATCACTCATGATCATAAGACTCGCTATGACATCATCAAAGATCAAAGTCAGGCATCACTCATGCTCACTCATGATTCTAGGACATCAAAGATCAAAGGCAGGCATCACTCATGATCATAAGACTCACTATGACATCATCAAAGATCAAACACTGGCATGCCTCATGATCATAGGACTTGCTATGCCATCATCAGAGATCATAGGACTCACTATGTCATAGTGAGTCTTATAGTCATATAGTCACTATGACTATATGACTATAGTCATAGTGACTATGACATCATCAAAGATCAAAGGCAGTCATCACTCACGATAATAGGACACACTATGCCATCATCAGAGATCATAGGACTCGCTATGACACCATCAAAGATCAAAGGCAGGCATCACTGAACGAGTACTGACGTGCTTGCTTACACCCTTGCTTACACCTGCTTTCTACGGACATGCAGAAATACTTGCTTATACTTGATTTCTACAGGCACAGGTATGCATTAGTTCTCCAAATTTTTCATACATTTTGCAAATGCTGCCTAAATCATCTAGGTGTGACGTCACATCTTAGGCATATCTCAAAGTGCATAAAAACTCAGTGTGCACTGTTAGTAGCATTAACATTTGTTTCCCTTTTGAAATAAAATATACAGTGATCCCTCGCTACTTCGCGCTTCACCTTTCGCGCCCTCAGTGCATCGCGGATTTTTCAAAAATATTCATCAAAAATTCAAAATTGAGAAATAATGGGCGGGCGCTAGCAGAAGGCAGGGAGACTACATTAGACCATCAGGTGTCAACACGGAGAGCAGCACAACTCTCTGTTCGCTGTTGTCGTGTTGGCTGGGCTCGGAAATCTCGCAAGCTGATTGGCCGAGACGTTTCACCCCGCAAGCTGATTGGCCGAGACGTCTCACCCACCTCCTCTTCCTGCCGAGCACCCATGAAGGGAAGAAAGACCGCATTCATTGCTTTTTATCGCTCGTGTTATTTAGTCTCGCCGCGTGGAACTTTTTGCTGTTCTCTTGTGCCATTTTGTGCGAAATAGTCTTCCCGTCGAGGCACTACGCCGCCTCCTGCAGCTTCAGCTCTATCGGAAGCTGCCCTCGATGATCCTGCGCCTCCAGCACCTCACGATGAGGCGTCACCTGAGGAGCAGTAAAGCTCTCATTAACCTGTGCAGTAAATCATTTTCATCTTGAGTTACGTATCTTGTTATAAGAATAAAAGAGTTCTAAAAACATATTTATGTACACTTTGTTTACATCTACGTATGTATGTACACGTACACACACACACACGTATCATATGAGAGTGAGAGAATGAACGTACGTATTGTTTATGGATGACGTCATTGGGGTGACGCTACTTCGCGGTTTTTCACTTTTCGCGGTCGGTTCTGGAACCCATTAACCGCGATAAGTGAGGGATCACTGTACTATATCCTGGCCATAACTGACCTTGTGTAGTGATCCCGAGTGTGGGTTTGTACTGTGCTCGGGTCGTTTGGTTATTTTCCTTTTTCTGTCTGTATATTTAGTCTTGATCGTGATGATGATTATTTGTGCTTTTATTTTGACAGCACTGTAACAGGACTTCCACCTGTCAAGTCTGTTCACAGCCTGTCACAGCTGTTTGTGTTTGGTTAATTACTTTGACTCCACATCTGTTTGTTGGCTGAGTTTTAGTTTGCTTTTTAAGTTTGCTGGTGAGGTTCATTCCACGCTGTGACCTCGCCCTATCCAGGCTGGAATCCCAAACCCTGATTCCAATCTTTCCTCAGCTTTGGACTTTGACTCTCTCGTGATTTGTGAGTTACCTGTCATGGTTTTCACAGTATTTGTATTTCTCTTGTTATCACACTTCGGGGTCTTGTTTATAGCTTTATGTATTCTGGCCCTCATGGCAAGTTCTTTTGTTCTTTATTATTTAATAAATAAGCAAACTCACCTCAGGCAATTGGTGCCTTATTTCTGCCCTGAAAGGTGCATTCATGACAGTAGGTCGCATCCCGCTGGTGCCAGCGGCAGTGAGTTTGTCTTTCGTTGCTCTATTTTTTCCCTTTTCAGGTGCCTGCATTTTTTGGGGTTATGGCATCATTTGGGTGAGGTTACCCAGTGAGCCTGGGGTTTGAGCTCTGCCAAGCTCTTATGGAAATAGATGGCCTCCTAGCTCATCAATATTCCACCCCTAAAGATGCTTTATGGTACCTGGACTTCGCAAAGGCGGCTGTGCTGCATCATCCTCACCTTTCTGAGTATGTCAAGGGAAGGGAGAGGATATCCCAGTTATTAGCGCTTCAGCAGGGGAACCGTGAGTTGGAGAAGAACTCGACCAGGAAGCCTAGATCGGGGCCGACGGGGAAGTACTCCCGGAACTCGATTCCACCAACTCCTTGTCAGGTTCCTGCTACGGCTCCAGCTCCAGTGTCTCCGGCTCCAGGATGCCATTTCCCAGCACGCCGTAGGAGGAAGGAAGCCGAGGTTCCCAGCGAAGATGAACAGTGGGCAGCTGAATTCATCTGGGGCCATATTGCTGAAGCTCTCACCTCCCACGGTCCAAATAAGATTCTGAAGGGTGTGGTGGCAGCAGTCGGGATTGTGGAGGCACATCCCAGTTTAGGTAATTATCCTGAATTTGCTGAGCTGCTGTCTACCGTCTCCGCTCTCCAGCAACGGTTTCCAGGGCTGGCGATAGGCTCATCTCTAGCCCGAAGACGCCGCCGTCCGGCACAGAACTCTCCTCCTCCCTGTGATACTGCTGTGCTGCGACGGATGGAGGAGAACCACAGGGTGAACACGCCATGAAGTTCCCATTATTATCCAGCCACAGGCCGCCAGAAGAATTCCTCCATCTCCCAGCCAGCAGTTTTGTCTCCATCATGTCAGGGAGAATTGTCTGAAGCTTTAGCCCCCGGGTTTTCCTCTTCAGCTGTTTCACCAGCTCCTCTTTCCTGGGTCGTTGCAACTGGTCCTCCCTCCTCTACGGCACTTTCTTCAGCTGCTGAGAGCCCAGCTGTTTCTTCTCCGGCTCCTCATGTCACCATATCTGCAGGAGCGGGTCCTCCTTATTTTCCAGAAGGGTCCACGATCACCGCTACTATGGGAAAGGGAAGAATTGGGCCTGCTGCAGCAGGGACCATCATACCCTGGGAAAACAGGCAAGTGTTTTTTCATTCTTTATCACAATCTGATGAATTACCTTGTCTGATTCCTGGGGGTGAGGCTCAGTTTATGCAGTCCACTGAGCCCTCACCACCTGCTGCAGCCACAAAAACATTACTAGCTACCGCTGTGTCTCCTCCTTTATTCCCTGAGTGGCCGCCGGTTCCAGGACCTAGCTGTTGGACGGAGGAGGATGCTGAGGGCCTGGAAAGCCTGGTTCCAGCTCCGCAGCCGTGGTATGAACAGAGGAGGAGGGTGGTCTGCTAACCTGAGCCTGAGCCAATGATGAAGCGTCCCTGGGTTTCAGCTGCGCAGAGTTCAACCCAGCTAGAAGAGGATCTCCTGTTGCCATGCCGGGTGAGCCACCTGCGTGGGTTACAAAGCCAGGGGGTTCTGAGACTGCAGAAACCATCATGCCTGCTGTTGGGGCCGCCTTAGCAGAGTTCGAGTTGGACCTCCAGGAGGCCGGGCTCGAGACATCGCATTCCGGATCGACGGAGTCCTGGACGGCGGTGGAACTTGAGCTCAGGCAAGTACTCTCCTTTGTTTCTGTTTTGAAGAGATATTTTCTGACTCTTGGTGGGGGGAACCGGGTGCTGCCATCAGTAGCATCTGAGCTCGCCTCGCCGGGTTCCACTGCTGCCGGTGACCCTGACCCTGTTCCTCTCCCTACTTCTTTCAAGTCTTCTCTCAGGGTCACCAATGATCTGCCAGCTACACCAGAGATCTCTGTGGGTTCTGGTCTGCCTCCTGAGGTCTTCGTGGGTCCAGCTCCTCCAGCCGAGGTCACTGTGGAGACACGGCCCCAGCCCGGGATCTCCAAGAGCGTAGTTCTTCCGCAGTCTGGGTCTCCATGGGTGCTATGCTCCAGCCTGGGGGCCATCATGGGTGCAGCTACGCCTCAATCTGGGGCCACCGAGGGTGCCGCCATGCCTCAATCCGGGGTCACTGAGGGTGCTGCGCCCATACCTAAGGCTGTTGTGGGTCCTCTACTTTCTTCTGGTTCCATCGTGGTTCGTCCCCCACTATGGTTTGTTTTGGAAGTCCATCTTCCGGTTCCAGGGGTCCACAGTAAGCACCGGTTTCATCTGCCACCCCCAGGGGGAGATGGGTGGTGCATTGTGGTCCGCTGGCCCAGAGATGCGGGGAGGCCGCCCAACGAGCTTTCGCAGTCGCTAGGGTGGTTTCTGTGTCCTGGGAGGCCACCCAATGGACTTTTTCTTCTATGTTGGTGGGGCTGGAGACCTGATAGGCCGCCTGACCTTTTTCACCTGATGGTCGGGTGAAGCCGAGACTTTGATAGGCCACCAGGACAGTTTTCTTGTTTATCCAGTATTACTTAGTTCTTTGCACCTTGTTTTTTCAGTGTGTGTTTTGTTTTCGTGTCTCTCCCTCAAGACCTGGATCCGCCCACCACCCTCCCGGGGTTGGTTTTTGACATTATTTCTGTTTGGGGAGGGGGGAGGTTCTCTCTCCCTTTGATGTTACTGCAGGGTGACTGGGTTCTACCCCTTAAGGAAGGGGCACTGTAGTGATCCCGAGTGAGGGTCTGTACTGTGTTCAGGTTGTTTGGTTATTTTCCTTTTTCTGTCTGTATATTTAGTCTTGATCGTGATGATGTTTATGTGTGCTTTTATTTTGACAGCGCCATAATAGGACTTCCACCTGTCAAGTCTGTTCATGGCCTGTCACAGCTGTTTGTGTTTGATTAATTACTTTGACTCCACACCTGTTTGTTGGTTGAGTTTTAGTTCACTGTTAAAGTTCACTGGCGAAGTTCATTCCTCGCTGCAACCTCATCTTACCCAGGATGGAATCCTCAACCCTGATTCCAGTCTTTCCTCAGCTTTAGACTTTGACTCTCTCTCTCGTGATTTTGTGAGTTATCTTTCATGGTTTTCGCAGTATTTGTATTTCTCTTGTTATCACCCTTCGGGGTCTTGTTCATAGCTTTTTGTATTCTGCCCCACGTGGCAAGTTCTTTTGTTCTTTATTATTTAATAAATAAGCAAACTTACTTCAGGCAATTGGTGCTTTATTTCTGCCCCGAAGGGGGAATTTATAACACCTTGGCCAATCACAAAGTGCATTTAGCTGAATAAAAAATGAACTGTCAAACACTTCAGTGCACAAACCCCCCAAGAAAAGATTGATAACATTAACAAACATTGTAAATCCACTATTGTGGTTTGTTTTGTTTTTAATCACCATATGTGTGAGTAGCAACCACTTTTTATAACTACACATTCCATTACACACACATATCAGTCAACCAAAAATTTGTAGTAGAGTTCATTCATTCATCTTCTTCCATTTAATCCTTTTCGGGTCACGGGGGGGGGGGGGGGGGGGGGGGGGGGGCTGGAGCCTATCCCAGCATCTTTGGCCGAGAAGCAGGGTGCACCCTGAACAGATCGCCAGTCCATCACAGGGCCAACACAGAGAGACAGACAACCATTCACTCTCACAGTCATACCTAAGGACAATTTAGAATCCCCAGTTTGATGCCAATTAACCTAACCTGCATGTTTTTTGTTTTTTTTTTTGGCATGTGGGAGGAAACTGGAGAAATCCCGGAGTAAACCCATGCAGACACAGGAAGAACATGCTAACTCCACACAGATCACTGTTAGTCGGGGGCTGGGATTGAACCCAGGATCCCTGGCCAAGGGTGAGTTGCTGTGCTGCCGCAGTGCTAACCACTCTGCCACCACGCTGCCCTTCTTCTCTCATTCTAGTAGAGTTAAGGATGTAAAAAGCACCCACTGAAAAACTTGAGTAATGACTTCACTCTTGAAGGTTTGAGGTTTTTCTGACATGTTTCAGGACCCAGGAGACAGACACTGACACGAGCAGATATGGACAATTATTCTTTATTAAATAGTGAGTGAGTGTAGTGCGTGTGTGAGTGCTAGAATTGCTGTCTGGTCACTGGAGCTGAGCAGTTCCGATGGCGACCTGGCAACCCTGGAACACACAAGCAGAAACAATTACAGCTGTTCAGCGATAACAGGTAATTGCTGATGGTGACGCTTACTTGAGTGTACCACAGGTTGAGTTCTGCTGGCTCCAAGTGTCCGTGTGACGTGGTGGTGATTGTGCCTGTAGCTGTGGTGGTGATAGTGCTCGTAGCTGTGGTGGTGAGGAGGAACTCCGTGATGGAGGTGGTGTTGCCCCGTTGGCCGGGGAAGCCGGTCTGCCGCCAGGGAGGTCCACCTGTGCACAGGGGTAAAGGCTTGGGGTTGAATAGCAAAGAGTTCTCTTACGTGACCGGTCTTGACGTGACGTTCTTGGCTTAACTTGAGGACGAGGTTCTGGCTCATACTCAGACGAAGAAGACAGGCGACTCCATGCCGGGCCATCAGTCACACTGGCTTTTAAAAGCCGTTGATTAGCACCTGTTGGTCTGTGCGCAGCTGGAGATGATGAAACAGATGACGGCCCAGCAGCCGTCATGACAGTATTCCCCCCTCTAGCAGTGCCTCCAGGCACCTGCCCAATTCTACCTGGATTCGCCCAATGGAAGTCGCGGATCAACTGCTTATCCGGGATCAACGCTGGGTGAATCCAAGAACGATCCTCCGGTCCAAAGCCCTCCCAGTCCACCAAATACTGAAGACCTCGACCCCATCTGCGAACGTCCAGGATGGCAGTCACCCCCCAGGCCGGATGGCCATCGATCATCCTCGGGGGGGCAGGAGCCGCGGGGGGCGGGCACAGAGGGTCAGAGATGTACGGCTTAACCTGGGAAACATGAAAGGTGGGGCAGATGCGCATGGAAGGGGGGAGAGACAAACGCACAGACACAGGATTGACAATTCGAGAGATGGTGTAAGGACCGATGAAGCGCTTAGTGAGCTTGTGCTTCTCAGCTGGCACACCAATATTCCGGGTCGATAACCAAATCTTCTGACCCACCTTGTAGTCCGGGGCGGGTCTGCTGTGACGGTTGGCCACCTGGATGTTGCGCTCAGTGGTCTTCAGAAGGGCCCTGTGGGCGATGGACCAGACCCGCCGACAGCGCCTAATGTGGGTCTGGACAGACGGGACCGCTACCTCCCTCTCCTCCTCCAGGAACAGTGGTGGATCAAACCCAAACAACGCCTTGAAGGGAGAGAAACCCATGGCCGTGGAGATCGTGGTGTTATGGGCGTACTCTATCCAAGGTAGATGCTTGCTCCAAGAGGACGAACAGGAGGAGATGACACAACGCAGCGCAGCCTGAAGTTCCTGGTTAGCCCGTTCACACTGACCATTGCTCTGTGGATGATACCCAGAAGAGAGGCTGGCTGTGGCTTCCAGTGCTGCGCAAAACACTTTCCAGACTTGAGAGATGAACTGTGGTCCCCGGTCTGACACTATGTCAGTGGGGATGCCGTGGAGTCGGACCACATGCTGGACAAGGAGGTCCGCCATTTCCTGAGCTGAAGGCAGACCCCGAAGGGGCACAAAATGGGCTGCCTTGGAAAAACGATCCACAATAGTCAAAACTGTAGTAAAGTTATCTGAGGGGGGGCAAGCCAGTCACAAAGTCCATGGCAACATGGGACCAAGGGCGAGAAGGAATGGGCAGAGGATGTAACAGACCCGCCGGGGGGGATGATGTCGTTTTCCCAGTGGTTCATTGAGCGCAAGCCCGGATGTAACTCACAACGTCCTTCCGCAGCCCTGGCCACCAGAAGGTCCTCTGGAGCAGGTCCACAGTCCGACCCACTCCCAGATGACAAGCCAGCTTGGAGGCGTGACCCCACTCAATCACTTGACCCCGAATGGAGCGTGGGACAAACAAGCATCCCGGGGGACCCCCCCCCCCCCGGATCTGGGTCTGTCTTCAACGCTCTTCGGACTGTCTTACAAATACCCCAGGACAGAGCGCCCACCACGCAGGAGGGCGGTAGGATGGGTGCTTCCTGATCTTCGGTGGATGGTGCATCAAACTGCCGCGAGAGGGCGTCCGGCTTACCGTTGTTGCTCCCCGGCCAATAAGTGATGGTAAAATTGAATCGGCCGAAGAAGAGGGACCAACGAGCCTGGCGTGCATTCAGACGCTTCGCCGTCCTGAGGTACTCCAGGTTGCGGTGGTCAGTCCATACGATGAACGGCTGAGCAGCCCCCTCCAGCCAGTGTCTCCATTCCTCCAAGGTGAGTTTCACAGCCAACAGCTCCCTGTCTCCTATGCTGTAATTCCTCTCCGCCGGTGATAGGCGATGAGAGAAGTAGGCACATGGTCGGATCTTGCCGTCCTCAGGCGAACGTTGGGAGAGCACCGCTTCCACCTCCGAATCCGAGGCGTCCACCTCCACCAAGCACTGTAAATTCGGGTCCACCTGGGTCAGTACACGGGCTGAAGCAAACTCCTCCTTAAGCTTTCCAAACGCCCTGGCTGCCTCCTCACTCCAGCAAAACGGAGTCTTTGGGAAGGTGAGCGCAGTCAGAGGGCGAGCAATATTTCCGAAATTGGGCACAAACCGACGATAGAAATTAGCGAAGCCCAGGAACCCCTGTAGCTGCTTCCGGGAGGACGGTGCGGGCCAGTCCACTACCGCCTTAACCTTGGCCGGGTCGGGGAGCACCTGATTCCGAGCAATGATGAACCCAAGGAAGGAGGTCTGGTCAGTGTGAAACCCACATTTTTCTGCCTTGACAAATAGGTGATTCTCCAGGAGGCGCTGCAACACTCTGCGAACGTGCACCTGGTGCTCTTCCAATGTGCGAGAGAAGATCAGTATATCGTCAAGATACACGAACACAAAGGAGTTAAGGAAGTCCCGAAGAACATCATTTATTAACCGCTGGAAGACAGCCGGAGCGTTGGTTAACCCAAACGGCATTACCAGGTTCTCGAAATGACCGCTTGGGGTCCGGAAAGCCGTCTTCCACTCATCACCTTCTCTGATGCGCACCAGGTGATAGGCATTCCTGAGATCCAGCTTGGTAAACCAGGACGCCCCCTGGAGAGAATCAAAAGTGGTGTTCATCAAAGGCAGAGTATACTTGTCCTTTATCGTGATTTCGTTAAGACCCCGGAAATCGATGCAGGGGCGTAACAAGCCATCCTTCTTCCCAACGAAGAAGAAACCGGCACCCACGGCCGAGGACGACGGGCAGATGATACCAGAGGCCAGGGATTCTTTGATGTAGGTGTCCATGGCCTCGCGCTCCGGGGCTGATAGGCTGTACAGTCGGCTAGCAGGAAGAGGGGCCCAGCCTTCAGATTTATAGCACAGTCGTACGGTCGATGGGGGGGGTAGTGACAACGCCCGAGACTTGCTGAAAACTAACCTTAGATCATGGTAAACCTCCGGTACCTTGGACAGATCCATGGGTGACGTCGAGGGTGGAGGCACCTTGACAGATGGGGCACACACCGCAGATTGGAGGCAGGCACTCAGACAGAATGTACTCCATGCTGTAATACTCCCAGCTTGCCAGTCGATGGTGGGATTGTGAAGCCGAAGCCAAGGATACCCCAGGATGATGGGCGAGGATGAGACGGGCAGAATCAGAAACCTAATCTCCTCCCTGTGATTGCCCGAGACGATCACGGAAACTGGGGCCGTCTGATAGGCAATGGTGGTCAATGACGCCTTGGACAGGGTGATGAGATTGACGGGGGATCCAAAGACTGACAGCTGAGGCCCATCCGGGTTGCCAGGTCTCTGGAAACAAAGTTCTGCTCAGCCCCTGAGTCAACTAAAGCTAGCGTGGAATGTTCTGTATGTTTGTGAATTAGTCTGATGGGTATGCGAAAACTAGTGAGGGGTTCTTCTAAGTTCTTGTTCGTGAATCCCCCTACTGCGATCCACGGACCTTCCCTTTTAACCGACTAGGACATTCAAAAACCCCATGAGACTCCTTTCCACAATAGAAACAAAGGCCGAGATCCCTACGGCGCTGTCTCTCAGCCGCTGACACTTTTGATTGCCCTATGACCATAGCCTCTTGATCCGGAAGTTCCTCTGATGCGGGTAAAGCAAGCAGAGGAGAGCTAGTGGAACGAGGGCGGGGCTTAGTCGAACGGGGAGTAGACCGCCGTTCGGCCGCTTGCTCCTTTAACCTACTATCCAGGCTTATAGCGAGAGCAATTAGTTCCCCTAAATTATCCGGTTTGTCCCATGCCGCTAACTCATCTTTTAATTCGGCGTTGAGACTGCGGAGGAAAATACCGCAAAGTGACGGCTCCCCCCACCCAATCTCAGCGGCCAGGACCCGGAAATCAATAGCATAATCAGCAGCTGATCTAGTACCCTGCTGCAGACTCAACAGCCGTTCAGTCAACGCCGCACCCCTATCAGAATGGTCAAACACAGCCATAAACTCCGCCACGAACTGCTGGTAAGTTAACACAGGATAACTTGGTTTAGCCATAACTGTATATGCCCAGTCTAACGCTCTACCCCCCAACAAGTTGATGATATATCCAATCTTACTTGAATCAATGGCGAAGTCTCCCGGAACGCGGAGGAAAACTGATTCACATTGTAAAATGAATCCTCGAGCTTCTCCGAGTTTCCCACTAAACCGGGCAGGAGTTGGCACAGGGGTGAGGCGAGATGTAGGTGTTATATTAGCTTGACCTGGCGCTAAGCCTGCAGGGGTTGAAGCACTAGCGACCGGAGGAAACGTCTGGTGTCCTTCCAGACGATCCAGCCGGCTGTTAATTAGAGTAATTTGGTTGAGAATAACTGTCTGTTGGTGTGAGATCATATCTACCCGAGCGCTAAGGGTGTTTAAACTGCGCGACAGTGTGCTGTCCGCTGGGTCAACGTGACGGAGTCGTACTGACATGTTTCAGGACCCAGGAGACAGACACTGACACGAGCAGATATGGACAATTATTCTTTATTAAATAGTGAGTGAGTGTAGTGCGTGTGTGAGTGCTAGTATCGCTGTCTGGTCACTGGAGCTGAGCAGTTCCGATGGCGACCTGGCAACCCTGGAACACACAAGCAGAAACAATTACAGCTGTTCAGCGATAACGGGTAATTGCTGATGGTGACGCTTACTTGAATGTACCACAGGTTGAGTTCTGCTGGCTCCGAGTGTCCGTGCGACGTGGTGGTGATTGTGCCTGTAGCTGTGGTGGTGATAGTGCTCGTAGCTGTGGTGGTGAGGAGGAACTCCGTGATGGAGGTGGTGTTGCCCCGTTGGCCGGGGAAGCCGGTCTGCCGCCAGGGAGGTCCACCTGTGCACAGGGGTAAAGGCTTGCGGTTGAATAGCAAAGAGTTCTCTTACGTGACCGGTCTTGACGTGATGTTCTTGGCTTAACTTGAAGACGAGGTTCTGGCTCATACTCAGACGAAGAAGACAGGCAACTCCGTGCCGGGCCATCAGTCACACTGGCTTTTAAAAGCCGCTGATTAGCACCTGTTGGTCTGTGCGCAGCTGGAGATGATGAAACAGATGACGGCCCAGCAGCTGTCATGACATTTTCTCCAAAATTTATAACAATTTTCTTATAATTTTCTACTTTTCTCTGTAAATTTATCTAAATTTAAAACTATTTTCCTCAAATTTGTAATTTCTTCTTGTAAAATTGACTTTTTGTGTACATTTGAGACTTATAGCTAATTTTTTGCTTATTTTTTAAATGAAATTACTGTTATTTAATAAATTTGAAACAGATTGTGGTAAAATTTTGACTTTTTTTCCTTACATAATTTACACTTTTGACCACAAGTTTGGAGAGCCAGAACAGAACAATAACTTAACTCTGATTTCAATGAAAAAAATATTAATAAAATTATATTTAACTAAATAAATTAACTTAAATGACCAAAGATGCAGTTATTTCTGTTAAAATATTTCCATATATTTATAGTTTTGAGAATTCTCACCACCTAGACAGCAGGAAAAATGTCTCTTATTTTGAAATCCAAATGTCGGCACGTTTAGTTTGTCTGAAGGCTGCTTATGGATTATTAAAGTCATTGACTTTGTGAATTTCAGTCATCTTTACTTGACAGGTTCATAATATTCATCCATTCATGGTTGAATGGATGGATGGATATTGTAGTAGCTGGTGAATTCAATCCTAAGCGATTCAGTCACTCTTGCCTTTCTCTGCATACAGTATGAAGCCTCACCACACGTTTGCTAAGCGACTCTTCATTGTTATTCATTATTCCAGCAGGTTAAAACCACCATAAATGACTCTGCTGCTTACTTATCTCTTCTGCTTTTTACCATGTTTAAAGTACTTTAATAAGCTCATGTTTCTCTCAGACAGCAATGCAGGAAAACCTCTGCCTGCCCGACTGGAACGCTCACGTGGGCGGGGCGCTTCTGAACTCCACACGGATGATGGTCACGCGCGTTGCTTGTGCGCGCATTTGCAAACTGTTCCTTCATTCCTTCATATTATTGTCTTAAATTTATATTTCCTTGGCGTGGTCTGGGCCACTCAGAGGTTAGTTCTGGGCTGGATGGGCTAATTGAATAGGCCTGGCCTAAACACAGTACACAAAAGTGCCCAAATAATGAAATAAATCATTTTTAGTCGAACTAGTGCATACCTGTGCATGTCCGTGCATACCCGTGCATGCCCATAGGAAGCACGTGTAAGCAAGCATTTCTGCATGCCCATAGAGTTATTGTTACCATGGCAACAGTAACCATGGTGAAACCTGCCTTTGATCTTTGACGTCACCACTCGTTCAGTTATGCCTGCCTTTGATCTGTGATACCTGCCTTTGATTTTTACCTCCACCAAAGGGGGAGGTTATGTGATCATCGGCGTTGGTTTGTTTGTCTGTTTGTTTGTCTGTTTGTCTGTTTGTTAGTAAGATAACTCAAAAAGTTATGGACGGATTTTCATGAAATTTTCACAGATTGTCAGAAATGGGGTATCCTACAGATGATTAGATTTTGGTGGTGATCCGGATCACCGTCCACAAGAAAACCGCCATTACGCAAAATGCCATTTTCGTGAATAACTACTAAACCACTAATCCTATCATTGTCAATCCAATTGCTAGTCATATGTTTTAATGGTCAAGGAATCTGAAAACGTACACACAAACACTGTATGGGGGGAACTGTGGCGCTAAACCGCCATTACGGAAAATGCCATTTCCGTCAATAACTACTGAACCACTAATCCTATCATTGTGAATCCAATTGCTTGTCATATGTTTTCATGGTCACGGAATCTGAAAACGTACACACAAACACTGTATGGGGGGAACTGTGGCCGCCATTACAGAAAATGCCATTTTCGTGAATAACTACTGAACCACTAATCCTGTCATTGTGAATCCAATTGCTTGTCATATGTTTTCATGGTCAAGGAATCTGTAAACGTACACACAAACACTGTATGGGGGAAACTGTGGCCGCCATTACGGAAAATGCCATTTTTGTGAATAACTACTGAACCACTAATCCTATCATTGTCAATCCAATTGCTAGTCATATGTTTTCATGGTCAAGGAATCTGAAAACGTACACATAAACACTGTATGGGGGGAACTGTGGTGCTAAACCGCCATTACGTAAAAATGCCATTTTCGTCAATAACTACTGAACCACTAATCCTATCGTTGTGAATCCAATTGCTTGTCATATGTTTTCATGGTCAAGGAATCTGAAAACGTACACACAAACACTGTATGGGGGGGGAACTGTGGCCGCCATTACGGAAAATGCCATTTTCGTAAATAACTACTGAACCACTAATCCTATCATTGTCAATCCAATTGCTAGTCATATGTTTTCATGGTCAAGGAATCTGAAAACGTACACACAAACACTGTATGGGGGGAACTGTGGCCGCCATTACGGAAAATGCCATTTTCGTGAATAACTACTGAACCACTGCTTGTCATATGTTTTCATGGTCAAGGAATCTGAAGACTGTATGGGGGAAACTGTGCCGCTTGGCGGAGGTCTGCGCTCTCCGAGTGCTTTTCTAGTTGACGATGTCATAGTGAGTGCTATGATCATCAGTGATGCCTGGCTTTGATCTTTGGTAATGTCATAGCAAGTCCTATGATCGTAAGTGAAGCCTGCCTTTGATCTTTGATGATGTCATAGCGAGTCCTATGATCATGAGTGATGCCTGCCTTTGAACTCATAGCAAATTCTATGATCTTTTTGTGATTCCTATGATCATGACATTGTGACATCGTGACAGACAGACAAGGTTTTGAAGGAAAATAATTTTGTCTTATTTGTGGTAGATGTGATAAACTGCACTGCGCAGACTTCCAAGAAATCAGAAAAAATCAAAATCATTGTGAAAGCAGCAGAAAAGTATCTTGGCATTAAGGGGCTACATTGGGAAGCAGTTGAGGAGTTGTTAAGTGAGGGATCTTTAAGTTCAAAGACATCAAGGGCTGATGGATCAACCACCAATCAAGTGTAAAGGAAGAAGAATAATAATGAGATGAGCCACAGATACGGACTACAGAGACACAGATATGAGAGTAAAGAGGAAGAACGTCACAAAACTATGAGGAAAACATCACAAAGCTATGAGGAAAACGTCTCTAAGCTCTGAGGAAACGTCACAAAGCAAGGAGGAAAACGTCACAAAGCAACGTCACAAAGTTATGAGGAAAAACAGACACACAGAAAGACAGACATATACTGTATAAAGTGTGGGATGGTAATGCACATGTAGGCTGGTTGCCAACCGCCAATCAAATCTAAAAGAAGAAGAAGAAGAAGAAGACGTTCGAGAGGTTGTGCTCACACACAGTCCAAGAACGGATAATTTTTTTCACACGAGTTGTTCAGAACTCCTTATACAAAGATATAGAGTGATGATAATCAAGTCAGTGGCGGTAATGCACCTGTAAGCTGGTTGCCAACTGCCAATCAAATCTAGAAGAAGAAGATGACTGTAAGTGATGATTGCCTTTGATCTTTGAAGATGTCAACGCGAGTCCTACTTGTAGTTAAACATTTACTGACAAATGGGCAACACTGATGCAATGGTTGCAGTCAAACGGGTCCTTCTGCTGTGCACAACAATGTTGGGTGTTTTGTAGTTAATTTGGTTGATTACAGTTTTAAAAAAAAACTTTTAACAACAAAATATTTCTAAGATATAAAATGATGCACTACAATGGGTCTCAAATATTTGTAAACGTGTCCTGTTATAGTACTGCATGAGTTTATTGATAAGATAAGATAAGCCTTTATTAGTCCCACAATGGGGAAATTCCAGGATTGCAACAGTACAGGGACAGCAACACTCAGAGCAACAATCAAGAAGACAAGAAAAACAAGAGCAGTGAATATACATATGTACATATAAATATATATACTGTATATACACACAGTGCGGAGCATTGTAGCTAGATGGAATAAACAGCATAACCGTCCCCATACATATTGTCACCCTCCGTAGCGACCGATATTGTCCTAGTTGTATGATACACAGAAGAAATTCAATATTACATTGAACTCCTTCTCTGAACAGTGATAAACTAAAATAATTATAACTGAACAACTCCCGCTCCCTTAAGTGCAAGATACACTATTATCTTGAATATAAGTGATGAAAGATCACACAAATAAGTGATCTGAAGATCAAATAAACAAGGGATCTGAAACAGTCGCTAATATTGGATGTCCCATTCATTTTCAATATTTCAGTCGTCGGCCTCCGTCGGTCTATGATGACCATGGAAGAGAATCCTAAACGTCTACTCTGCTGGAACAGCACCGCCTGTGGCTGAACAGGCCGATGCGCGAATGACAGTCCCTGTCACACAGGTCACACTTGTGGGTGGTCTCCGTGCTGCTGGGTCTGTGGCGGTTCTTCCTGCGGGTCCTTTTTTCATCTGCTGCAGCAGTCAGTCTCTCTTCACCCGCCTTGAGTTGTCTGGTCAGGGTGCCTCTCCATTTGGAGCGGTCCGTTGCAAGGTCCTCCCAGCGCTCTGTGTTGATATCCAGGGCCTTCATGTCTCTCTTGCAGACGTCTCTAAAGCGCAGCTGTGGGCGGCCAACGTCTCTCCTGCCAGTTGCCAGTTCTCCATAGAGGACGTCTTTGGGGATTCTGCCATCCTCCATACGGTGAACGTGGCCTAGCCAGCGGAGCCTGCGCTGCCTGAGTAGAGTGAACATGGAGGGAAGGCCGGCGCGGGACAGAACTTCTGTGTTGGGCACTTTGTCCTGCCAGGATATGTCCAGGATGTGGCGAATGCAGCGCAAGTGGAAGGAGTTCAGTCTCTTTTCCTGCCGGGCGTATGTTGTCCACGTCTCACTCCCATAGAGCAGTGTGCTGATGACGCAGGCGTTGTACACTGCCATCTTCATCTTGACAGAGAGTTTGGGATTCTCCCACACTCGTGTGGTGAGGCGAGCGAGTGTGAAGGCTGATTTTCCAATCCTCTTGTTGATCTCTGTATCAAGGGAGAGGTTGTTGCTGATCGTGGACCCCAGGTACGTGAACTGATTCACGACCTCCAGCTTGTAGTCATCAATGGTGATGGTTGGTGGTGCTTCCGTGTCTTGCGCCAAGACGTTAGTCTTCTTCAGGCTGATGGTAAGCCCGAAGTCCTTGCATGCCTGGGAGAAGCGGTCCATCAGGGTCTGAAGCTCCTGCTGTGTGTGGGTTGCGACTGCAGCGTCGTCTGCGAACAGCATGTCTCTGATTAGAGCCTCGCGTACTTTGGTTCTGGCTTTCAGGCGGGCGAGGTTGAAAAGCCTGCCGTCAGATCTTGTGTGCAGGTAGATTCCCTCTGTTGCTGTGCTGAAGGCATGCCTCAGGAGCATAGCAAAGAAAATCGCAAAGAGAGTTGGCGCAAGTACACAGCCCTGTTTCACTCCGCTGCGTATGTTGAATGGCTCTGAGACGTTGCCATCGTGCTGCACTATCCCCTGCATGATGGTGTGAAACGATTCGATGAGGCTTTGCAACTTTGGTGGGCATCCTATCTTTGGCAGGATCTTGAAAAGGCCCTCTCTGCTGACCAGATCAAACGCTTTGGTGAGGTCGATGAAGGTGACGTACAGAGGCATGTTCTGTTCTCTGCATTTCTCCTGGAGTTGGCGGATGGAGAATATCATGTCTACCGTCGATCGCTCAGCGCGGAAGCCACACTGAGACTCGGGGTAGACACGTTCGGCAAGCTTCTGTAGACGAACGAGAACAACTCGTGCGTAGACTTTGCCAACAACACTGAGGAGGGAAATGCCCCTGTAGTTGTTGCAGTCGCTTCTCTCCCCTTTGTTTTTGTAGAGGGTGATGATCTTGGCGTCCCTCATGTCCTGTGGTACGGCACCTTCCTTCCAGCACTGGCAGAGGACGTCATGCAATGGCAGCAGTAGGGCGGTCTTGCAGTGCTTGATCAGGTCAGGGGGTATGCCGTCGTTGCCGGGTGCCTTGCCAGCGGCCAAGCTATCAATGGCCTTACTGAGTTCGTTGATGGTTGGCTCGGCGTCAAGTTCGTCCATGGATGGCAGGCAGTCGATGGCATCAAGGGCTGACGGTGTCACGGTGTTCTGTCTAGAGTAGAGGTCGGAGTAGGGTTCCACCCATCTCTCCATCTGCTTGTTCTTCTCTGTGATCATCTCCCCAGTGGAAGATTTGAGGGGGGCCGTCTTGCTCTGAGACGGACCAAGTGCTTTCTTGATGCCATCGTACATACCACGGATGTTCCCTGTTATGGCAGCGGTTTGAATGTCTTGGCTGAGCTGAGTCCAGTACTCGTTGGCACAGCGCCGAGCAGTCTGCTGAACTTTGCTTCTCGCAGCCCTGAGAATCTGGAGATTCTTCTCGTTTGGGTACTTCTTGTACTCAGCAAGTGCTGAGCGCTTGGCTTCAATGACGGGGGTCATCTCGGTCAACTTGGCATCAAACCAGTCCTGTGACTTCGAGGTCTTCCTCCCAAAGGTAGCCAAGGCTGTGCGGTAGATGGTGTTTCGCAGCTCTTCCCACTTCTGCTTTGCAGATTCTCCTCCTTGTGGTACACCAAGTTCCTTCTCAAAGGTGGAGGCAAACTGCTCAACAAGTTCTGGTTGGGCCATCTTGCTGGTGTCAATCCGTGCCTTTCCAGGTTGTCTGGCACGATGGAATTTCTTCAGCTGCAGCTTGACCTTGCAACACACCAATGAATGGTCTGTGTCGCAATCTGCACTCTGGAACGAACGGGTGATTAGCACGTTCTTCAGTGAGGTGCGCCTGGTCAGGATCAAGTCTAGCTGGTGCCAGTGCTTTGAGCGCGGATGTTGCCAGGAAACCTTGTGTTGGGGCTTGGTCTTGAAGAACGAGTTTGTGATGCACAGATCGTGATATGTGCAGAACTCGAGCAGCCGCTGTCCGTTGTCGTTCATTCTGCCCACGCCAAAAGGTCCAAGACAGGAGGGCCAGGAGTCGTGGTCAGCACCCACTCTGGCATTGAAGTCTCCAAGGAGAATGAGTTGTTCAGAGTTGGGGATGATCCTGACAGTTGTTGCGAGATTCTCGTAAAACTCGTCTTTTGCCTCTGGTGTGGCTGTCTGTGTTGGGGCATACACACTGACGAGGGTGACTGGGCCTTCAGTGGTGTTCAGGCGGAGGGTGAGGAGTCGTGATGAGCCAGTGCTGCCCGGTTCCACCATCTTCAGCAAAGTGTTCTTCACTGCGAAGCCCACTCCGTGTTCCCTGTGTTCGTCACTGCCCTTTCCCTGCCAGTAGAACATGTAGTCCTTCTCTCTCAGTGTGCCTGCATCAGCTAACCGTGTTTCCTGGAGAGTGGCGATATCCACTCCCAGTCTCTTCAGCTCATTATTGATGATGGCAGTCTTCCTGGTGTCGTTGATGTCCTTTAGGTTAGCAGCGAGTCCTGTCATCATAGAGCGGACGTTCCAAGTTCCCAGTTTTAGAGTTGGTCTCTTTTGTTTTATTGTCTTGCCTGGTGCGAAGGTTCTCAGCCTGCTGTTTGGATTTCTCCTTATCCCCATGCACCCAATGAGGAAAGCAAGCTGTGGCGGGACAACACCTTATTGGCTGGGGGCTGCCCAGCTTGAGGCGGGCGGTAGCTGTCCAGTGAGATCTGATGATCCCTCCCACCGTCGGGAACAACCCCTGGCGCCACGCTCTACGCCAATTGAGCAGTGGCTTATAACCGGTAACTGTCATTCCCCGTGTTTTGTCTACGCCAAAGGCGAAGCTGGAGTGTCCTCTCCAGTGATCCGGTGTTCTACCTTCCAGCGTTGGGTGTTGGTAGGATTCAAGCCTGGGCAGGAAGATATGGAGGACAAGATGTTGCCCATGCAGCATGTCCCCCCTCTCCACGTCACTGATGAATCCAAAGGAACAGCAGGGCTGCTACAGTTTGGCACCAGCGCCATTGCAGGAGCTGCCAGAACGATGTTGAGCACAACATAGAACTGCCTTAGGGGCTCCAACTCCGGATTTTTCCTCAGGGTTGACTCCCGAAGCCTTTCCCGTGACCGGGTATGCCGCAAGGCAGCAGAGGTTTGAAATCAGGGTTTACCTTCCCCTAGATGGGCTACCTTCCCAGGTTGACAAGCCACCATCTACCCGAAGCATCTGGTTTTAAGGCGCCAGAGATCCGCCCTCGCCCCTTCTCCTATTAGTAAAAGCAGTTCCGCCGGGCTTAGAGACTAAACCACACGGGCAGGCTAGGAGTTGGACTTAGTTGTCAGAGGCTTTTTGAGACGCACGCCATAAGGAGCATTTTATGAGCACTGGGAGCTTAACCCCAGTGCCACTCCTGGCTATGACAACCTTGGAACCTTTTCAATATTTAGGTATTCTGTAATTAATATTCACACAATCAAATAAAGCTTAGTGCCATTTACTCCCTTTTATATTTATCAAAGTCTAACATGTGATTGCCTACAGATGGCCTACACATCTTTGTATTCCATTTTCAAACACATCCTACATTTGGGCCCGTAAAGCCTGTTTCAGACAGGAATACTTACCTTCTGTGGGCAGTTGTCACAGGACTGAGCTCGGGCTGCTCTGGGCTCAGTCTCTCAATTTATTTATGAATATTATCTGTATGTTTTCCTAGCCCTGTGGTGTTGTCCTGTGTTTTGTTTTCTTATAATTTATTGTTCTATTTATTATTTATGCTCCAGTGTTGTTATTATGTGGTCTGTTTATGTAGTTTAAGACTGTTTTTGCCTTTTCCGGTGACAGGGCCATTAGTCCTCCTCTCTCAAACACCCCCACCTGGTTAATTACTCTGCCTGCTCTCCTTGCCATCTCAGCTGCGAGAGCTTTGTCATTCGGTCACCAGTCCACTCTGGTTCCCCACACCTGCTATTCATTGTACCATTTCTCACTCCACTATTTAAGTGTTGCCTGTCCACTCAGTCTTTGCTGCTAGATTGAATGTATCAGGACTGGTCTTTCCCTGGATTATTCTCTCCCAGTTAATATCCTCATTTCCTCCTGAGCCAAGCCGGCTCAGGAGAGCTCCAGTCTGTAAGTTTTTTCTTGTTTGGCATTTTTGTATGTTCTGCACCACTTTTGGACTCTTATGTTCTTTTCTTTAATAAATGTCACAGATATCATTCAGCGCCTGGGCTGTCTCTCTGCCCCGAAGGGGCATACATGACAGAATCTAGCAGCAATTGAAAAAACCCAGCTGTGGCATCTGTGCATTTTTTCCTTTTTTTTTGCGCCTTTTTCTTTTTCATTCACCTGTAGCCAGGAGCAATGATGGACACAGCAGGTTGAATACCCAATACGTCTGGGGTGGGAATGCTGCTGGGCTCTGGTGGAAGTAAATGGGCTAATCTCTACGGCACTCAAGTATTCCACCCCAGAGGACACATTGTGGTATTTGGAACTCGCGGAGGCAGCACTTTGCCGGTGCCCTCAGCTGTCATAACATGCTGAGGGTCAGGAGAGGATTACCCTGGTGGCTACGCTGCGATACAAGAACAGCAGGAGGATAAAGAATTCCCCGGAGAAGCCTGGGCTAGCACCGAAGGCGAGGTGCTCCCGGGTCTCCACTGCTTCAGCTCCTCGCCAGTCTCCAGTGCCCGTTCCTGTCCCTTCAGCTCCACAGCAACAGCGTCATTCCATCCCGGACCGCTGGAAGAATCCTCCTGCCTCTCAGTCAACATCTTCTTTAACATCGAGCAAGACTAATTCCGCAGCAGCCTCTCCTTCTTGTGCCTTGTCGCTGACTGTCACGTCAGTCTCCTCCTTCTCCTCTCCTGCTGCTAACATCATCTTCTCGGTGTATCCTCTCATGACTGAGGGTCCAGCTGTGCCCTTCCCGGCTCCGTCCGCCTCCACGACTAAAAGGACGACTCCTCCACAATCCACCGAAGGGCCCAGAATCACCATAGCCACGGAGAGGGACGACCTTCTACCTACTGCAGCAGGGAACATCAGACACCTGGAGAGCAGGCAGGTGTCATTTATTTCTTCTTCCATTAATGATGATATATCTTGCCTGACTCCTGGTGATGAGGCTCAGGGACTGCAGTCCCCGGAGTCCTCACCACCTGCTGCAGCCACCCATTACTCACCAGCCCTCTCCGTGCTCCCGCTTTCCTCCTCCTGAATGTCCGTTGGCCTGGAGTCTGAGCACCCAGATTCAGGAGGAGCCTGAGGCCTTTGAGAGTCCTACTCCAGAGGTGAGCAAACTCCCAGCTGTCACACCGGAAGTGCCACCAGTGTGGGTCACGTTGCTGGAGGAAACTGAGACTGCAATCATCAACATGCCTGCTGTGGAGGCCGCCACTACAGAGTTCGAGGCCAAGCTGGACTTCCAGAGGGCCGAGCCCGAAGAACCATCATCGCCTGGATAAGAGTCCTGGACGGTGGTGGAGCCCGAGCTCAGGCAAGTGCTCTCCTTTGCTTTTCTATTATCTGTATTAGAGCAATCTTGCCTGGCTCTTGGGGAGGACAGCCGGGTGCAGCTGCCCGCTGCACCTGAGCTCGCCTCGCCAGGCTCCGCCGCTGCTGGTGACCCTGATCCTCCTATGTGTGTGTCTGAGCTTTCTCCCAGGGTCATCGGAAATATTCCACCACAGCCAGATGTCCCCATAGATCCAGGCTCGCCGCCCGAGGTTGTTGGAGGTCCAGCTCCCCCCATTGAGGTGGCCGTGGACCTACCCCCATTTTCCTCATCCGGTATCCCATTGGTGAACTGCCTCCTTGGCCTGGTGCTCTCGCGGGTCAGCCTGTTCACTGTGGGTGCAGCTCCGGCCCGGTCCGGGCCCACTGTGGGTGTAGCTCCGGCCCAGCCCGGAGCCACGGCGGGTGTTGCAGTGGTCTAGCCCGGAGCCACTGCGGGTGCTGCAGTGCTTCATCTCGGAACCACCACAGGTGCTGCAATGCTCCAGCTCTGAACTACCACAGGTGCTGCAGTGCTCCAGCCCAGAGCCACTGTGGGTGCTATAGTCCTCTGCCCAAGACCACCGAGGGCATCATCTCTCCTTCTCCTCCGCAGGACGCCACCGGGGTATTCTATCTTCCACCATCTGACATCACCATGGGTCCTCCCATGGGGAGGCTGCTTCCTGGGTCATCCCTGTGGTCCAGGTGGTTAAAGAACTCAGGCTGGCCGCCCAATAGACGGAGCCGCTGGGTTGGGTTGCCAATGTTCCCTAGCAGGCCACCCGACTCATGCCATCTTGCCATCCAGCCTGCCTGAGACTTCAACCAACCACCTGAATTGTCTGTTTCTTTGGTCTAGGGGGGCCCAGGGGGCTGATATAGCATGGTGCGGGTCCTGAGTGGGCCCTGTAGTTTTGCTCCATCCTTACCTGTTCCCCACCACCACCTACCCTGGTTTGTCTGTTGCTGTACCCTTTTTTTTGGGGGGGGGGGGCTTCTTTTGGTGTTGCCTTGGGGTGTCTGGGCTCCATCCCTTAAAGGGGGGGGGGGCTCTGTTACAGGACTGAGCTCGGGCTGTTCTGGGCTCAGTCTCTCAATTTATTTATGAATATTTTTTGTATGTTTTCCTAGCCTTGTGGTCTTTTCCTGTGTTTTGTTTTCTTATGATTTATTTATTTATTGTTCTATTTATTATTTATGCTCCAGTGTTATAATGTGGTCTGTTTATGTAGTTTAAGACTGTTTTTGCCTTTTCCGGTGACAGGGCCATTATTCCTCCTCTCTCAGACACCCCCACCTGGTTAATTACTCTGCCTGCTCTCCTTGCCATCTCAGCTGCGAGAGCTTTGTCATTCGGTCACCAGTCCACTCTGGTATCCCACACCTGCTATTCATTGTACCATTTCTCACTCCACTATTTAAGTGTTGCCTGTCCACTCAGTCTTTGCTGCTAGATTGAATGCATCAGGAGCCAAGCCGGCTCAAGAGAGTCTAGTCTGTAAGTGTTTTTCTTGTTTGGCATTTTTGTATGTTCTGCACCATTTTTGTATGTTCTGCACCATTTTTTTGTATTTTGTATGTTCTGCACCAAATGTATGTTCTGCACCATTTTTTAACTCTTATGTTCTTTTCTTTAATAAATGTCACAAATATCATTCAGCGCCTGGGTTGTCTCTCTGCCCCGAAGAGGCACACATGACAGGCAATGCACTAGTCAAAATTAAAAGAAACAAACGCGTGAAATATATCACTGTGTGTGTAATGAATCTGCATATGAGTTTCACTTTTTTAACTGAATTACTGAAATAAATGAACTTTTCTTTTTTAATTAATTTTCTTTGTAACAAAAACAGACATAAAAAGTAAACATTAGATACACAAGCCACAAATCATAAATAAATCAGAAAAGACCAACGATAGAGCAGTCCCCTATGAGCAAGCACTAGGCGATGGTGGAAAGGAAAAACTGCCTTATTGGAAGAAACCTCCAGCAGAACCAGGGTCAGGGAGGGGCAGTGTTCTGCCACAGCTGTTTGGGGTGAGGGGAGAGAGGAAAAAAAAATACAAAAGAAGTGACATATTATTCATACAGATACCAGAACATTTGTACAGATATGACCAGTGTTGGGCAGATTACTAAAAAATAGTAACTAGTTACAGTTACTAGTTGCTTCTTTTCAAAAGTAACTAAGTTACTTACCAGTTGCTGCATGATTAAAGTAGCAAGTTACTTGGAAAAGTAACTCGCGTTACTTTTAAATGCATACTGAAATCATCTTGCACATATAGCAAGATCAAAGGCCCCATGGTCTCATCAGAAAAAAGAAAAAGAAAATAGAAAAAGATCTCATCTTACAGAGAAAAAATGTCTCAGATTTACACAAACTATTGTAATCAGTAGAAAGAAATTTACTAGAAATAAAGCTGTAAATTCAGAAAGAAGAAAGTGTTGGACCCCCTGGTGGGCTATTTTTGGCCCACGACCTATATGTTTGACACCCCTGGACCAGCCCATTAAAAACGCATATTTAAAGGATTTACTTCCATGAAATAGTTGCATATCACAACAGCATGTAAATGAATGAGATAAAATAAAACCGAAAGCACAGATAAATGAAAGTTCACCTTAAGCTGTTCTCTAGTGCAACAAATCACGGTCACGTTTTCTCTCTATGGTAAGAAAACGTTTACACAACTGCGGACATTAAATGCAGCTTCTTGCTCTAAAAATACTCATGTTTAAGCACAGAGGTAGGGAGCTGTTGGGGGCTACTCACCGCTCAGACAACAGGTGATAAGGGCTTGGAATGAGAGGTCGTCACAGCCACAGCATTTCTTCCCTCCGGGTGCGGTGTGAACTGGGGCAAGACAGGAAACCGACCCGCGGAGGAGACTGACGGCTGTGTCAGTTACGTAGGATCACTTCATATTTATTTGCACTAAAAATATCTATCCATATTAATGAAATGAGTAGCGCGAGTATTTTTAAACAGTAATTTTGTTACACAGCATGTTACTGCAAAAGTAGTGGTGTTACAGTAATGCGTTACTCCCAACACTGGATATGACATATGCAGTGTTGCATCGAGGCAAGGTTAGCCTAGGATTACCACACACCCACTCATATATAGATATACAGTGGTGTGAAAAAGTGCTTGCCCCCTTCCTGATTTCTCATTTTTTTTGTATGTTTGTCACACTTACATGTTTCAGATCATCAAACAAATTTAAATATTAGAAAAAGATAACACAACTAAAGACAAAATGCAGTTTTTAATTGAAGGTGTTTATTATTAAGGGTAAAAAAAAATCCAAACCTACATGGCCCTGTGTGAAAAAGTGATTGCCTCCCTGTTAAAACATAAATTAACTGTGGTTTATCACATCTTTGAAAGCTGAGTTCAATTTTCTAGCCATTTTTAAAGCTTTGGGACTCCAGCGAACCACAGTGAAAGCCATTATTCACAAATGGCAAATGGAATAGTGGTGAACCTTCCCAGGAGTGGCCGGTTGACCAAAATTGTCCCAAGACCGCGGCGACAACTTATCCAAGAGGTCACAAAAGACGCCACAACAACATTCAAAGAACAGCAGGCCTCACTAGCCTCAGTTAAGGTCAGTGTTCATGACTCCACCATAAGAAGGAGACTGAACAAAAATGGCCAGCATGGCAGAGTTCCAAGATGAAAACCACTGCTGAGCGAAAAGAACATAAAGGCTCGTTTCAGTTTTGCCAGAAAACATCTTGATGATCCCAAACACTTTTGGGAAAATATGCTGTGGCCTGACAAAAAAAAAAAGTTGAACTTTTTGGAAGGTGTGTATCCCATTACAGCCAGCGTAAAAGTAACAGCATTTCAGAAAAGGAACATCATACCAACAGTAAAATATGGTGGTGGTGTGGGACACATATGTGGGTTTCATATGCACAAATGTATATCACCTTATGCTCCATGTGTATATCACTGTATGCTTACTGTATGCTTCACGTCTCAGATGAACAAAGGACTGAGCCTCCTCGGAGATAACAGGAGGATGTGAAATGTGGTCTTTGGTATGCAAAGAGATGGCCGTGGGGGATTTCCTGGCTGCCAGTGACTTTGGGGTGGGGGTGATAAGATCTGAAAGGGATGCATTGTTATTTGGGATTAAATGCATTGTGACTGGAGCTTTGAAGCTCCTGGGGTATAAAAAGGGGATGAAGGTCTGGGTTTCTTTCTCTTTCTGTATTGCTGATGTTGGAGAATGTGAATAAACCTGACTCGTGAGATAAACTCTGTCTCGTCCTTTCACATTTCCACAGTGGTAAGCCCCATTTCCACCAGTATCACCTGGGCTTTACTTTTTTTTACTTGTTTCGGTTTTTCGCCATTTCCACCCAAGTCCTCACGGTTTAACCGTTACAATTTTCGTGCCTGTTCAGAGGCAGGGTACAGCTGAGCGAAAAGCGAGGTGTGATTTGACGTCAATCGACTGCTAAACGCTGATTGGTCAGGGCGTAACGTCACCAAACGCGTCCGTTTTGTTTTCTGTTGAAGCTACACGACCGCCATTTGTAATTTCAGCGAGTAACCGCGGTGACTGGATTCACAATTGTGTTCTCATATAACGATGTCCACGCGCAAGTTTATTCCATGAACAAACGAGGAGGTGCGGACTTTTCTGTCCCTCGTAGCCGATGACTACATCCAGAGCGAGTTGGTGGGGCAACTCGCAATGAAAAAATATACCAGGAAGTGTCCGGCCTGCTATAATGGCAGAGAATTTGGACTCGACACGGCCACGCAATTGGAAAACGGTAACGGTGAGTGCTGTTTTGTTATTGTCCGTCTTCTTGCCTTTCGGTCAAAAGCGCACTTTATTTAAGCAATAAAGAAAGTTGTTTGATTGTGGGCAATTGTGGTGATGGCTAGCCCGCTAATAGCTAGCTACCTCTGTACTTTGCTGCTACCTCGCATCAAGCTGCTGAATCGCGCTTTCATTTCAGTATTCACGTGAACAAAACGCTGACGTAAGCTTATTGTATTCTGGTTAAAAAGTTTTGTGTTTGCGGTACATGTTGCACTTTGTTTGTGAGCTTTATTGTGTGTTTTTTCCTTCTATACACAGTTTTCAAATCCCTTGGGGTCCGCCTCACTGGACTGCCAGCTCCATCACCATCCTGCATCTCCCGGTCAAGTGCTGGTAAGGCACAACAAACTGAAAATTACCACCCGGTTGTTTTTATATGTGATTGTTATTTTCTATAGACGCATAATAAGGAATTTAAAATGTCTTTCTACGTTTATAAAAATACTAGATTCAGGGGTGTTCATAGCCACAGTGGCCCAGTGTTATAGGTGTGTTGGTGGTGGAAATACTGTTGTATTTTCACAAAAAAAAAAAGGAGCAGGGACTTCCGGTTATGGCTGCCACGTAAGACGGACGCGTTTCACTCTGCTCTGCTCCTGGAGAAAAAAATCGGCAAATAACTCTCTCATTTGGGACAGAACGTATCCCAGCGTTTGGGCGAGGATATGTCGGCGAAGCCTAAGGCTGGAAAACCAGGTAAAGGGAAAAGCGAGCCGCCGAAACAGTCCAAATTAACGGACTTTCAGGTCTGTGACGCAGCAAACAAAACTCCATATATGGCGGAGGAGGCTGGCAACGGTGCGATATCTGCGGGGAATGGCGCAGATGCGCTGATGGCTGCCATGAGTTCAATGAGAGCGGACTTTTCCTCTAGATTTGATGGGATTATGACAGCGTTGGAAGGAATAAGAAAGGAATTGGGTGACTGTGTAGAACGAACGGCGCAGATGGAGCTCCGTCTCGCTAGTGCTGAAGATGACGTCACCCGTCTTCAATTAAAGGTGCGCACTTTGGAAAAAAAAAAAAATGTCTAGAAGATAATATTTTGGATTTGGAATCTCGGTCGAGACAGAATAACTTGAGGCTGGTGGGTCTTCCAGAGGAATCAGAAGGTCGGGACGTATATTCCTTTCTGGAAAAGTGGATTCCGGAGGTGCTGGGCAGCGAGGAGTTGCAATCAGCAGTGGTTCTGGAAAAAGCACATCGTATTGGCCCACGGAGAGATAAGGGACTGCCGAGGACCTTAATTATGAAGTTTCTTAGCAACAGAGACAGGATGAAGATCTTCAACGCTGCACGAGCTAAAGGAGAGATTAAACACCAGGATCAGCAGGTGCGGTTCTACCCAGATTTGGCCACAGGAATCCAACAATTGAGGAAGCAGTTTGATCCCATACGTAAGGAGCTGCGCAACCTTGGGATTCGTCATGGTGTAATCTATCCTGCGAGACTGTTGACCACGTATGAGGGCAGAACCCACATCTTCAAGACCCCAGAGGAGGCGCAGGAGTTCATCAAGAAGATCAAAGAAGAAGAAGAGACTGGTGGGAGCTAAGCATGAACAAAATATAAGGTAGAATAATTAAGCATTTGCACAGGCATCTGACTGACTTGAAGTAAACAGCAAGTTTACAAAATATAGATTGTATTATATATTAAAAAAAAAAAAAAAAAAAAAAAACAGACAAAAAAAACTATGATGTACAAAGTTGTTAAAAATTTTGGAGTTAAGTTGGAAAACTACAGAGGAGAGTTAATGTTACGTCATTAAAAGCAGTAGAGTTAGGGTGATTGGGAGGATGAAGAAGGAGTGGCTTAGGCTGTTCCCCGTGGATGTGGAACGGTCGATGGCTATATCGGGAGACGGAATTTTTCTTTTGATTTTGGGGGGTTCGCCACAAGTGTGGGAAGGGGGAATTTGTTTGTGTGTAGTTTGTAGGATGAATGTTCAACCACTCATGTTTTTGCTTCTCTGTATGAGCATGTTTACACTGCAAGGTAATCCCAAACTCTCTATTGATCATAAACCAAAGTGTTAATCTTAATTTAACTTCATGGAATTGCAGAGGTCTACAAAATTTAAAAAAACTTAAACAAGTTATGAATAAAATAAAAGACATGGGTTCAAAAATTGTGTTTTTACAAGAAACTCATCTAATAGAGGAGGATATAAAAAGAATTAGGAGTAGATGGCAAGGAAGTGTATTCACCTCATCATTTTCATCCCGGGCCAGGGGAGTTATGACTCTCATACATAAATCAGTCCCTTTTCAAGTGAAAAATGTAATTGGAGACAAACTTGGAAGATATGTAATCATTCAAGGTTCTTTGCTATTAGAAAATATAAATCTTGTGAACTTATATGGTCCCAATATAGATGATCAAAAGTTCTTTGCTAATTTATTTCTTATTTTATCATCACTTACAGGGCAACATATAATAGCAGGGGATTTTAATTGTACATTGAATCCAGGTATAGATAGATCAACAGGACTGGATTGTACGCACAATGGATGTAGGATGACTATTAATCATTTTATGAAAGAATTGAGATTGTTAGATATATGGAGAGAAATGAAACCACAAGTTAAAGCCTATTCTTGTTATTCCAGTACCTACAAGACATTCTCACGTATTGATTATTTTTTGATTTCCACAGAATTAAGATCCAAGATTCAAAACTGCTTTTATGATAACATCGTGATCTCTGATCATGCACCCTGTTGTCTAATATATGTAGATAAAAAATTGACAAAGGAATCAGGTAGATGGCAATTTCAGCATAAATGGCTTCAGGATGAGGAATTTGTCAAGTATATAGAAAAACAGATAGACGAGTACTTTGACATCAATACTACACAAACATCAGCATGTGTAAAGTGGGAAGCTTTCAAAGCTTTTATTAGGGGACATATTATTAGTTATACAGGATCAAAATCTAAGAAGACTCGAGAGGAGAGAGCTAAATTGGAACATAAAATGAAAAGTCTTCAGGAAAAAGTGTATGCAGGAAGTGATCCAAGGTTGGAGAATAAATTACTGATTTTGAGAGCTGAATACGACAAAAAATCAGCGAATAGAGCTGCCTCGAGTCTTCTAAGATTGAAACAATCTTTTTATGAACAAGGTGAAAAATCAGGAAAATTATTGGCATGGCAGATTAAACAATTAGAAATTAAAACACCAATTACTAGTATTATAAGTAATGGACAGGTAGTTATAGAGCCTTTAGAAATTAACAGAGCTTTTAGAGATTACTATGAAAAATTATATGATACTAAAAATGAATTTGATTTAACAAAACTAAATGGGTTTTTGAAGGAACTATCTATACCGTGTATTCCAAATGAAAACAGGGAGATATTGGAGTCTAAAATTAGTCAAGAAGAAGTTGGGCTAGCCATTGATAATATGAAATCAGGAAAAAGTGCAGGACCAGATGGTCTTCCAGTTGACCTTTATAAGAAATTTAAGAATAAATTAATAAAACCTTTTTTGGAAATGGTTTTAGAAGCATTTCAAAATAATAATTTACCATCATACATAAATAATGCCTTAATTATACTGCTGCCAAGGCCAGGTAAGCCCTCTAATAAATGTGAAAATATGAGACCAATAAGCCTATTAAACGCCGACCTTAAGATAATCTGTAAAATTTTAGCAAGACGAATACAAGAAATTTTACCAAATATTATTAATCGAGATCAGAATGGCTTTATAAAGGGAAGACAAGGCTTCCATAATGTAAGAAGACTATTTAATATTATTTATTTTAATAAAGAAGCACCGGATACAGCTCTCCTATCACTGGACGCCGAAAAGGCCTTTGATAGAGTTGAATGGCCCTTTCTTTTTGAAGTCCTACAAAGGTTTGGACTTGGAAATAATTTCATAAAATGGGTTCAAATAATATACAATAATGCTACAGCAGAAATCTTAACAAATAACAATATTTCAAAACCAATAAAAATCAATAGAGGATGTCGACAAGGCTGTCCACTTTCACCTTTACTGTTTACTATGGCAATTGAACCTTTAGCGATAGCGATACGTTTACATTCACAAATATATGGAATTAAAGTTGGACCAACAGAACATAAAATCTCCCTGTACGCCGATGACATAATTTTGTTTATGTCGAATCTAAAAAAATCAATTCCAACCTTGTTGAATTTAATAAAGAATTTTGGGGAAATATCAGGATATAAAATAAATAAAACTAAATCTTCAATATTAATGCTAAATGAGACCCAGAGAAATTACCCAGCCCCTGAGGTAAATCAATTCAATGTTGTAAATCAGTTTAAATATTTAGGAATCCAAATTGTGCCTAAGCTAGAATCAGTCGCCAGTGTCAACTATGAAGCCTTAATGACAGATATCAATGAGTTAACTCAGAGATGGATGTCACTACCAATGTCGATGATCGGGAGAATCAATATACTTAAAAGTAATATTTTACCTAAAATACTTTATTTATTTCAATACATTCCCTTATCACCACCTTTAGATTTATTCTCAAGAATAAAAAAAAAGTTAGTGGAATTTATATGGAACAACAGGAGGGCTAGATTACGTCTGTCTTTATTATATTTACCATTTGATCGTGGAGGTCTGAAATGTCCAAATTTTATGTTGTATTATTGGTCGGCACAACTGAGGTCTATGACATATTATTTTTCATCAAATGATCTCCCTCACTGGACTGAAATGGAATCATACAATTTACCTTTACCTCTTCCCATATTCATATACTCAGATTCGGCAAAAAAAATTACAAAAACAAGTTAAAAATCCATTTGTAAAGCATATGATCAAAATATGGTGTGAAGCTAAAAATTATTTAAAAGAACCACAGTTACTGTCACAATTTAGTCCAATATGGGGTAATCAATATTTTAAACCAGGGAGAGCGGACGCTGTATTTAAAGTATGGAATTTAAAAGGGATACAAAAGATTCAGGATTTATATTTGCCATGTGCAGATAACATAATGTCTTTTGAAGAGCTGAGGATCAAATTTAATCTTAATAGAACACATTTTTTTAAATATCTTCAACTTAGAAACTTTATTCGATCAAATCAAAATAAAGCTCTCACTCGACCTATTTATTCATCCTTGGAAAAAATGATGATGAAAGATAGTAAAAGAAAGGGTATTATTTCAGAGTTTTATAACTCATTGACACTATCTTCAAGTGAAAATTCACTGAAAAGATTAAACTACTGGAAAGAAGATCTGCAAACTGAAATTTCAGAGGAACAATGGGAATTGGCTTGTACAGAAGCTCAAACCAAATCAATAAATGTACGCCTTAAATTGATATATTTCAAATGGTTAATGCGGATGTATGTTACACCGGAGGAGTTAAATAAATATAACAAAAATATACCAGATACATGCACAAAATGCATGGAAAGTAAAGGAACTCTATTTCATTGTGTATGGGAATGTAGATTAATAAGAATGTTTTGGGAAGAGGTGAGGGTAACAATTGAAAAAATAATCTCAAAACAAATCATATTGAATCCTAAATTGTTTTTGTTGGGTCTGTACCCAGAAAAGCATTATTTTAATAAAAGTGAAAGAACATTCATAGACCTCAGTTTGCTTAATGCCAAAAAATGTATAGCACTATTATGGAAAAAGACTCATAGACCAGATGTGACTCAGTGGTTAAGACAGATGTTAACAAACCTTCCATTAGAAAGAATAACATATATACTGAAATCAAAGGAAATTGTGTTTGAGAATATATGGAGACCTTTTATTGATTATGTAAAAAATTTAAACATAACTTTTGAAGAAGAAGGTGAATGATGTGTGTGGACCTTGTAAATTCCAAACTGGTGAACATAATATGTATACTTATGTATTGGATTGTCTAGACTAAACAGAGGAGCATTGTTGAAGATTTGATTTTGCTGGTGGTTGTTGGTGTTTTTAGTGCATCCTTTTTTTTTTTTTTTTTTTTATTTGTAGTACTTTAGTGTTAGTGTTTGATTGTTTGTATCATGTTTGTTAAAAAAAAAGGTTCAATAAAGATATTGTGGGAAAAAAAAAGGAGCACATGTACCGACTTCAAATCAAAATGCTTGATTGAAATTCTTCAAGTCAGCTAACACTATTAACCCATTCTGATTTATGAGGCCACAGTACAAAGAAATTCTTTTAAAAATAACCCATTAAATCAAAATACTTTTTACAATTAATCCTTTTTGAAATGAAGGGGGGCCTAACCACATCACCACAGAAGTTGCATATAGTCCACTCTACTGCGGGGCAACAACATGACAGTTGAGCTTAAATACAGCAACGAAGCATCCCACCACAGGCTTTCAACAGTTTAATTCCATAATATTTTTTCTGACATGTTTTGATCCGGTGTTATCTAAATACAACGACTTCTGTCTTTCATATAGGCAAGCTGAAAAGCAGCAACATTGCAGACCTTGCATCACTGATGGCCCAGAATCATGCTGAGGAGATGCGGATCCATGAAAGGATGCTCGAACAGCATCAACGGCAGCACGAACAGCGTGAAAGACACCTGCAGTTAGCCGCATTAAGAAGGGATGAGCTGACAGAAAAAAGCAGAACAACGGAATTACCACATAAGCAAAAGTATGCTCTGTACGTCTACAAGTGTGTGTAGGAGATAAATCGCATGAACACTCTTATCGCGGGGAGAACATCTGCTTCTTTACACAGCAAAGACAGAGAGGGGGAAACAACTCCATATATGGGCCTACAACAAACCGGTGCTTCCGGTCAAAAAGAACATAGTTACTCATCTTGATTTGCACACTAAGTGGAGTGTCATCAGTAATTTTTCCACAACACACAGCATAAACCTTTTTAAACTTCAGTCAAGTATATTATGAAATGATAACATATATATGTACACAATTTTTCTGACAGACGGCTTCCTTCCACGGATACTTCCTAAACCATTTTGGCAGTCTGGTCGAAGTACTGAAAGCTCCCCATTTGTTAACATGTTTTGGGAATATTTGTAATGTAATAAAATGTTAGTCTTTTGGATAAAAGTGTGGTTTGTATATTATAACACTGGATGATAAAGGCGAATAATTACATACACATTCCATTGCCTCATATGACCCTAATCCTGCTGTTCAGCCATAAAGGTGTCAAGATTTTTAATGGTAATGTAATTGTTATTGTTAAATTTAATAAATATTACCACTGCTGTATCCATTGCTCTACATTGGGTACAGTTTTTAAGTAAAATTGTAAGCAGTTGCACAGGTGTAATTTACATTCAGCAGTAGACACTGATAAAGGTAAAAGTCGAATTAGGTAAAAGGTAAGTACATGTGAATTGAATGTTATATCGGCATTCCAAATTCTGAGAATTCCAATAAATTATAAGCAGTCTAGTATAATATAAAGCGAAAATACCCATACATGTAAACCCAAATATAACATTTTCGATGTTGTAAACGTTGACATGAATATGATAAACCTATGCTATTGTGATTCAATAGATCCATAGTGATCTTTGGTTTGAAAAAGAAAATTATAATTTGGTGTTGGGCAGTGTGACAATGTCACAGTATTTAGTAGGATTAAAAAAAGTTTCATCATAAAATTTCTAGGTTCATTGGCAATTCCATCAAACCAAAAGTGAGTTGTCTAGCTGCAGCATTTTTTTTTTTTTTTTGGAGTCATTTCTACGTTGTTTTAGTGTGTAATTAGCCACCACTGAACAGATAACCCTTATAAATAAAAATAGATGGGAAAAATGATACTCAAATGATACACAATGGGCCTAGATTTGGATTGGCTTTTTTATAATATTATCAATTATTTGGTAAGTTAAAGTTAACTGGAAGTATAACAAGTTTCCACATATAATTCCAAGGTCAATTGGCAATTCCATCAAACCAAAAGTGAGTTGTCTAGCTGCAGCATTTTCTTTGCAGTCATTTTCTACGTTGTTTTAGTGTGTAATTAGCCACCACTGAACAGATAACCCTTATAAATAACAATAGATTGTACAATGATACTCAAATGATACACAATACAAAAAATGGGCCTAGATTTGGATTGGCTTTTTTATAATATTTTTAATTATTTTGTAAGTTAAAGTTAACTGGAAGTATAACAAGTTTCCACATATAATTCCAAGGTCAATTGGCAATTCCATCAAACCAAAAGTGAGTTGTCTAGCTGCTGCTTTTTTTGGGAAGTCAGTTTATCATCAGTGTATCATTATTACACAATACACAAAATGGGTCTAGATTTGGATTGGCTTTTTAATAATATTATAAATTATTTGGTAAGTTAAAGGGGTTTAGGATTAAGCTTCTGCATTATTTTAAATTACCCCGGTGTTTCAGCATTTAATTAACCGTCTGTTAACATTTAACCGTTTTGAACAACAGAGGCGACGTAGTTTAAAAGTGCACAACATTTTATTTAAAAACACGTTTGACATATGTATGCACATGAACACTGAACAAATGAAATGATCTCTGCTTCATACGCAGCTGCTTCAGATTCCTCCTGGGCAACCGCTATTCTCCTCTCCTGCTCCAACGTGTGTTGTCTCAATCCACGTCGTCTTCTCCTGTAAAATTCTCTTGTCTCGTTAAAGATATTCATTGTGTTAAAAACCCACAGAAGAATAGTGACCACCGTGGAAATCCTCCGCTCGTAATCTGCTATTTTTTTCTTTGTTGTTGAGGAGTCGGTCGCGTCCTTTACTACGTCAGCAGTGTAGCGCCACCTCGATCCCGCCCACCCCAGCAATACTCGGCTTTCCGCGGTTGTGATGGAGGCGCAGCCGCGGGAGAAACAAGTAGTAAAGAAAAGAAAAGAGTAGCGCAGAACTATATAGTGGAAATGTGGCTGTAGTGTGATGGTCTGGGGCTGTTTTGCTGCTTCAGGACCTGGAAGACTTGCTGTGGTAAATGGAACCATGAATTCTGCTGTCTACCAAAAAATCCTGAAGGAGAATGTCCAGTCATCCGTTTGTGACCTTAAGCTGAAGCGCACTTGGGTTCTGCAGCAGGACAACGATCGAAAACAAACCAGCAAGTCCACCTCTGAATGGCTTAAGAAAAAAAAAATGAAGACTTTGGAGTGGCCTAGTCAAATTCCTGACCTGAATCTGATTGAAATCCTGTGGCATGACCTTAAAAAGGCTTCCCTGGTGAGGACTGCTTCGATTTCAGAATAGCCCTTTCAATTTGATAGAGTGAATGGCAAATCTATCATGTCCCTTGAAGTATTCTTCCTTATGTCTACATGTGGGTGTTTGGATAAAGCACTTTCCCTGCTTTGTCTAATTGTGTTTGGTAGGTTTTCTGAACTATGAATCTTCACTAAAGTTTGTGCCAAAAGTTCTGCTTTGCCTATATAAGTAATAGCTGTTTCCCCATTACTGTCTAACACTGGTATTTTGTACTCTCTTCTAATACCACTCATTTTCTTAATCATTCCCCAAATATCTGATAGCTGTGTTTCTCTTCCTATAGTATTACAATCCTTTCTCCAAAATAAACGCTTAGCTGTTTTGTTTTCCTGACGATTGCCTGACACTGTTTGTACTCAGTCACTGCTTCCAAAATATGACGCTTTTTCACTTGTCTGAGTGCCCTATTTCTATTTTTAATAGCTTTATTAAATAGCTGCTTTGGATCCAGGCTGCTTGGTTTTCAGTGGAGCCACAGAGTCCAAGATGGTTTGGCAGGAGGAGTGAAACCAGGAGCTGAGTTCCTCCACAGATGAGATGGAGCCGGGAGGGACACAGAGGTGGTCAGAGGCAGCGGAGAACCGACCGGCAGTGGAAGGGTTAAAAACCCGGCGGCGCTGAGCAGCAGCGTGAGTTTCAGCTGCAGCGCGTGACAGATGAGCGTCAAATAATACAGGCAGATGGTCGGACAGCACAGTGTCACAGATTTCTACATTAACGACAGACAGGCCATACGAGAGGACGAGATCTGACGCGTGTCCGTGCTCGTGAGTAGCGCCACCAGTCACGGACTGCAGCAGATTTAGAGAATCAATGAGATTTAAAAAGTCTTTCAGCAGCGGCTGATCAGCACAACACACATGCATGTTAAAATCTCCAACCATAAGAACACGATCATAATTTGTCACAATACCTGTGATGGGATAAAGTGATCAATATAACCATATAACAGTTATTTGTGTGACTCAAAATATTTGTACTCTGCTTATGTCTAGGTAATATAGCCAATGTACCATAATGGAATATATATTGGCAAATGTGTGGCTCATTACCTGCAAAAAGAAGTGGACCTCTGTCTCAGCACAGAGGGTAATAAACGCCTGGTATTTATGAGGAGGAAACACACTTGTGATAAGGAATGGCTGAGCTTAGCTTACACTGACCTCGGAGGTGAAATGGCCTTCATGTGGATACGCTCGGCGCCAGGAACAGACCCTCCCGTGGCCCAGACACCTGGACTGTCATTTAGATAATGCATGCTTTCTCCTTTGTTCATTTCTGCATAAATATTCTGGGTCAGGGCCAGCATAGCCAGTCAGACTTCATGAAATGACACAACCTGTTGCTGACAGGGAGAGAGTGTTTGACCCAGCGCTGTAACCTGCTATAGTCAACTTGCTTCAATAAATACTTGTTCCAAGTAAACTAATCTCTTCCTTGAAAACAAACCTGGGTAAACCATCTACACACATAGAAGATCTTTTAAGAGTAGACTTAGATGGTTTTTTCACCAAATTCCAACAAAAGTCATTTACTATTTTTAATTCCTAACACTTGCTAAGAAAATGGCAAAGTGATGGGAAAAAGTGATCAATATAATCATATAACAGTTATCTGTGTGACTCAAAATATGTGTTCTCCGCTTATGTTTAGGTAATATAACCAATATACTGTAATGGAATATACTGTATATTGCCAACTGTGTGGCTCATTACTTGCAAAAAAGGAGTGGACCTCTGTCTCAGCACAGAGAATAACAACGTCTTGTGCGATCTATGTGAGAATACAGAGAACCGGTTGTGATAAGGAGTGACCTAAGCTCAGCCACTTTGACCCAGGATGAGGAACGGCCTTCAGTGGTTACACCCGGTGCCAGGAACAGACTGATTACGCCCACGGACCGCTGCAGCTGTCTTTTCATCTGATAATGCATGCTTGGACTTTCACATAAATATACTGGGTCAGGGACAGCATAGTCAGTCAGACTTCACGACCTGACAATACCTGTTGTTGTCAGGGAGAGAACATTTGACCCAGCGCTGTAATTGCTATATTCAACTTGCTTAAATAAATACACATCTTCCAAGTAAATTGATCTCTTCCTTGAAAACGAATCTGGGCGAACCATCAACATACATAGACAATCTTTGAAGGGTAGAGTTAGATGGTTTTTTCACCAAATTCCAACAAAAGTCATTTAAAAAGTCCTTATTATATTTGGGTGGTCTGTATATGACAGCACACAGTACAGGGTTTATTCGACCCACCTCAAAGAAAGTCAGTTCAAAGCTGGAGAATGGAGAAGGTAAAAAGCACTGCTGACATTTATAGTCATTTTTGTAAACGGTTGCCGTTCCTCCTCCTCGTCCTGTTGTCCGCGGGGAATTAAAATAACAATAACCTGGGGTTAAAACTTCGGACAGAGCAGAGAGTTCACCCACAGTCTGCCAGGTCTCCGCAACGAAAAAGAAATCCAGTTCCCGAGAGCTGATGAAATCCTTCAGGAAGTCAGTTTTATTTGCCAGCGATCTGGCGTTTACCAGGCCAGTCCAGGCTGGAGCTGCAGCTGGAGCTGCAGCTGGAGCTGGAACCTGGGCCTCAGCAGAACAGGAAACGTGCCGCAGTGGTCTCAGGTGCCAGGGATTTACCCCACACTGGCGGGGCCTGGGAGAGTAGCAGCGCCGGGGCCGGATCACCTCACCAAGGCCAGTCACAGGGACCAGGCAGGCATCAGCAGGATCCAGGGAATGCCAGGACACAGAAACCAGGGAACATAATCCGCCCAGAGTCCGGGGAACAGAGAAGAAATATGCCAGGCGGGCCTTCAGTTTCACCAGCCGACCGCTGCATTTCCCACAGCGACGGTGAGGCCTCCGCCTCCGCCTTCGCTCGGAGAGAGGGGCTGAGGCCTGATACAGGTAAGGCAGGATATCTGACAAGAGCGGAGGCTTCTGTCCACCACAATCAGACGAAATAAGATCATCGGCAGAAAGTCTAAGATCCAACAATGTTTGGCGGTCGTACACAAGTAAGGACTTGATTTCTTGAATGCCAATGGTTCAAAACAGTGAAAAAACAAGCAAACCTGTCAGAGACAGACGGTCAGTCCCATACACTGGTGCCATCTTGTCTTTGTATATGTGTCATAGTTCTTGTTTAATAAATACTATAAAACATCACCTCGCCTCCTCACTTATTCGGACACGACATTTGGCGACAAGGATAACTGGAGATGGAGAGAGCTACAGCCACCCTTCGACCTTTTTTTGAGGCTCCGGGAGAGCCGTTGGTCCCATGGACCAGGTGGTTTGCGGCCTTCCAAAATTATCTACTCACGCTGGACCTTGGCAACCTGACTAAAGCACGTGCGAGGGCTCTCCTTGTCTATAACCTGGGCATGGAGGGCCAGAAGATCCTTAGCGCTCTTGGAGGAGGCGACACGTTTGATGATGTGGTGAGGTTCATGGCTGGCTACTTCCAAGTGCCCGACAACATCATCATGCGGCGCATCCAGTTCACAGCCTAGTGAATCAGTCCAGCAATTCATGGCAGACCTCTGGCAGTTGGCGGATGAGTGCGGGTTTGAGCCTTTGGAGGAGGAGGTGGTTCGTGACCAACTGGTTGAGCAGGTGGCCTTCTCCTCGGCTAAGGTTCGCCTGCTAACACACGCTGGTGAGCTAACCCTATTAGCGACCATTGAGCTGGCACAGCAACACGAGGCAGCGGAGCAACTAACGAAACACATTAGTCGCGAGGAGGCCCCTCAGAAGAGCGGAGCACATGGGACGACCCTGGCTTTGGAGTCGGACGAGGGCAGCAACAACGAGTACGCGGCCATCATCAAAATAAGGTCCACCCCGGGGACACCACAATCCTATGGCTGCGGCTCCCCTAAGCACCAGTATCGAGCCAGGGGGTGCACGCCGAGGGGCAAGAGTTGTGGACTGTGCGGCCTGCTCTGTCACTTTGCCAGAGTCTGCCATAATTTCATCAAAGAGCAACGGGACCCGGCTAAGGTAACACCGAAGAAGAAGGCCTGTATGGTGGTCCACACAGTCTCGCCGGACACCGATGGACGTATCGTTTGTGATATCGTGCTGGACGGGACCGCGGTGCCACTGTTGGTGGACACGGGGTCAGCGGTTTCCATCCTGAACTTGGTGATGGTAAGATGGCTCTTTCCCTACTACAGAATCAGCAGTATTAACATCACATGCTATGGTTATGGTAGCCACCCGCTGGATGTCATGTGCTCGGTTTGGCTGTCGGTGAGGTACAGAGGAGCCTCTATCTACATCAAGGAGTTCTTGGTGTCGCGGGAGGGCAATAACCTTATGGGATGTGATGTTTTCTACGGACTTGGTTTTGCCATTACCTGCGGTGAAGTAGAGGAGTGGGCAGGTGGTGGTTTGTGGAACCAGCCCTTTTATGTGGGATGTGAGGACAAAGTGTGGGACTTAGGGTGGCCCATTTCGGCTGGAGAGGGACACCGCCAGCACCATAGTACGTCGTAAAGACGGGGCTCCCGCACCAGCGTTTGTGGTGCAGCAGAGGATGGACCCGCACGATGTGGTTTGAGCTCTAGGGAGGCGGAAAGGTCCAGAGAGCATGAGTTACAGGGCTCCAGTGGCCATTTGGATTCCACTGTTGAGCCGGCAGTGACTGATGCCGCTCCAACGCACCTTCATCTGGCGTCCGGGGCAACACTAGATGGCGCACACCCTAACCGTGCCGTGAACCAAGCGAGGGACACAAATTGAGTCACAAAAGGACCAGAACACGGTGCAGTCGATGGAGGAAGCCAAGGGTTGCTCCCCTAAGGGAGGGCGATAAAGTACGCCCTAGGGTTCAGCCTCGGCTTTGTTGGATGCGCAGTTCCAGATTCGGGCCAGCGGGACAGGATGATCTGCAGGTGGTCCAGTCCAATTGACTGATGGGTCTGACAGGCATCCCAACGAGCTGCGACGTTGGAGTGCAGTGGGGCATCGATGCAGTCTGTCTCCACTCACAACAAAGCGGAGATGCTCTGGAAGTGGGCCGCGTGACAGACACTCCGGGGGGGGGGGGGGGGCTTTGAAAGACCCGAGTTGAATGTATGGGGTAACAGGAGGTCTAATGTGCGGTTTTGTTATGGGCTGCTTTATTCTTATTGGTTCTGTGTTTAGAAAAAAAAACAAAAAAAAAACGAGTAGTACAATTGTATTGGTGTGTTTACTGTGGGGGGGTGACCTGTGGGTACGAGTTGCCGTATGGTCAGGGTTTGGTGGTACAGTAATGCACGTTTTAATACTGTATTGTATTTTACTTTTAGTTCCAGCACATGTTGCTGAGGTGATTCCCCTTTCACAGGCTGGTCTTTATGGCCGTGGTGGTCTCATTAGGGACGTAATTACCTTTGTGTTAGGGTGAGTCATTTGATAGGCACAAGACCACTGTTGTGAGTGGGTGTGTGACTGTTGTGTGTGAGGTGCTATAATGCCTGAGTATGAATGGAATGGTTATTGCCCATTGTGTGAGACTGGTTTTGTGTGTCTTTATTTTGGGCAGTTCCCTGTTTACATGTTTACTGTATTTATATCCTGTGGGTTAATGGGATGGGTACCACCATTTTCTGTGTTTAGTATCTGCATTTAGCTTAGGAAGGATTATTTTGGTTTGGTGAGTGGCTCATTTTTCTTTCAGAAACTCGTATGTTTGCATAGCGGAGGGTTCCGCTGAGCCAGTGTTGTGTGAGTGGATAGGCCAGTTCCCCTATATTAGAGTGTGATCCGGGTTTAAATTTATTGGTTGGGTGATTAGTGTGATTGCAGTTTTTTCAAGGGGGGGTGGATGTACACCCCCCATGTACATGTTATTACATGTATAGTTTATTTCTCTTATCTTATCATGTTTAATGTTGCAGCACTGTACCAAGACAAATTCCTAGTTTGTGTACTACATGAACAATGGCAATAAACCTGATTCTGATTCTGATTCTGATGTAGTATAGGAATATCATATAGTATATTGGCATGGCAGTGCCCTAGGCTGGGAGAGGTGACTCCACGCCTTTAGGAGGCGGCGCTACCTGTATTATAAAAGCCTGAGGCAGGGCCACACTCCCATACTCACGGTAGGGTCTCCCTATATGTGTCATGGTTCTTGTTTAATAAATACTATAATACGTCACCTCGCCCCCTCACTTAATCGGACACTACACAATCAAGTACAAATACCTTAGAATCACCCAGAATGCAAATATCAACACTAAATATGACGTAAAATCAAAGAGACTCCAGTCATATTAAAACTGCTGGAAACCTGCATCATCTCAGTAATCACTGAGCCGACATGTGGAGCCCAAACTAATCCGAAAAGAGATAAAAGTAACAGAAGCATAATTTATAAGAAGACCTTACCTGTTGCAAAGTGGTCAAAACAGGGGCCGGTCACGTCAACATTTTATTTCTCCCAGGCCTTCAGTATCCATTTGTCCACAACATTTGTTAATAAAGCACTTTGAATTAAAAAAAATGTCCACAACATCCTACCTTTCGTCCTCTTTGCTGGCTGATGGGAATTCTATAAACGTATATTTCTGACAGTTCGTCTCATCTTTCATCAGATGGTGATGTCTGCATGAATTTATGCTGCAACTGTGGGCATTTTCCTGAGTTTAACGTGAGATTTAGAAGCTAGTCTTCAGACTTGTCTGAAAATGGCAGGGCTCTGCTGCTGTCATCACCACTTCCAGCTGTGACTGACAAAATAAAAGGAAAAAAACACCAAACAGAATCAGATCCATTATGTCGTTTTTGCTCAATTTCGATTTTATTTTGATAAGGCAAGAATGACATAACAGCTATTTTCAGTTGTTCTGTTTTCGTTTCATAAACAAAATATTAAAAGAACAAAGAGTACACAGATTTAGGCCACTCCAAAGTCTTCATTTTGTTTTTCTTAAGCCATTCAGAGGTGGACTTGCTGGAGTGTTTTGGATCATTGTCCTGCTGCAGAACCCAAGACCGCTTCAGTTTAAGGTCACGAACAGATGGCCGGACATTCTCCTTCAGGATTTTTTGGTAGACAGCAGAATTCATGGTTCCATTTACCGCAGCAAGTCTTCCAGGTCCTGAAGCAGCAAAACAGCCCCAGACCATCACACTACCACCACCATATTTTAATGCTGGTATGATGTGCTTTTTCTGAAATGCTGTGTTACTTTTATGCCAGATGTAATGGGACACACACCTCCCAAAAAGTTCAACTTTTGTTTTTCCCAAAAGTCTTGGCGATCATCAAGATGTTTTCTGGCAAAACTGAGACAAGCCTTTATGTTGTTTTTGCTCAGCATTGGTTTTTGTCTTGGAACTCTACCATGCAGGCCATTTTTACCCAGTCTCTTTCTTATGGTGAAGTCTGGAGTGAGACCTGCAGTTCTTTGAATGTTGTTGTGGGGTCTTTTGTGACCTCTTAGTTGAGTCTTCACTGTGCTCTTGGGGTAATTTTGGTCGGCCGGCCACTCCTGGGAAGATTCACCACTGTTCCATGTTTTCACCATTTATGGATAATGGCTCTCACTGTGGTTCGCTGGAGTCCCAAAGCTTTAGAAATGGCTTTATTACCTTTTCCAGACCGATTCTCAGTCTGCTCTCAATTTCTTTGTTTCTCATTTGTTCCTGAATTTCTTTGGATCGCAGCATGATGTTGAGGTTTTGAGGATCTTTTGGTCTACTTCATTTTGTCAGGCAGGTCCTATTTAAGTGATTTCTTGATTGAGAACAGGTGTGGCAGTAATCAAGCCTGGGTGTGGTTGGAGAAATTGAACTCAGCTTTCCAAAGATGTGATAAACCACAGTTAATTTATGTTTTAATGGGGGGCAATCACTTTTTCACACAGGGCCATGTAGGTTTGGATTTTTTTTACCCTTAACAATAATTTACCTTAATAATAAATACCTTCATTTAAAAACTGCATTTTGTGTTTACTTGTGTTATCTTTGTCTAATATTTAAATTTGTTTGATGATCTGAAACATTTAACTGTGACAAACATACATAAAAATGAGAAATCAGGAAGGGGGCACACACTTTTTCACACCACTGTAAGTACATCTGTACTATCACAACTTCTTTTAACTGTTGGTGTTTTTTCCTTATCATTAAACATGCTATAGTTATGACTGCAGGAACAGTAAAACAAGTCATATTCAACCAAAGATTCATGTATTGCATGCCATTATGGATTTTTTTTATTGTCTGGTCATCCTGTCATAACTGACCACACGCTCAGTAGTTGTTCTCAAATATTTTAGAACGTTCAGGCGCCAAGTGATTACATTTATCCTTGAAGACAGCACACTCAGCTTTCTGAAAACATTCCTTATCTTATTTTGTCTCACTGGTTAAAGCTCTGCCCTCTGTGTGTGTGTAGCTCTGAACCTTCTTGTGACTCACCTGCAAGGAAATGACACTTTTCCCTTCTTGGCCAAGATAAATAAACTTTACTAAATATGCATTTTTGGGACTACTGCTTTTTATTCTCCAGATCAAAGTGACATTTGTCAATAAAACAAAAAACTTCAGCACAATCACAGAATAGAAACTCCTGTGCAACACCCATGAAATTAAAACAGCCAAAGTGACATTTTAAGGATTAACTTTTATTTACATTGTCTGTGACCTTTTTTCTGTGCCTGCGGTACCCTTTTCTGTCTTCAGTCCCAACAGTTTTCAAAAATTGTCTTTTCATTAACTTTGCTCCAATGATTTCACTAACTCTCCAAACATAAACACACACATTCCACCCTTATGTCAGACATGAAAGACTTGTAAATATGTTTAGTCCCTTGTTTAACTGCTGTAAATATTGTTCTTTCCTCATATATTCAGAATTATAGTTATAACATCTGGTTATTTCTTCATTTTACAAAGCCTGCCAGATGCCTCCTGCCACTTTGCTTTTTTCATTAATAACAGAGTTAAACATGTGGTTCCTGTGTCTCAGGTTTCAGAATCACAGTGTCAAGAGAAGTTTCTGACAATTTTAACTACACTTTAAGGGTAAAGTTCTTACAGTATTTTCTTCTTTTTGCCGTGTCCAGTCTAGCAGTACATCATTTACTGTCAAAGACTCAAAGGTTTCTAGATTTCCTTTATATATTTTTGTCACATGAAACTTAGAAATATTATATGAAGAAAAGAGATGGCTTGACATAAGCGTGATAGAGACGAGGAAATAAGTTGCACGCCACAACTAATGAAAACACATACCAAGAAAAATCTGACACATAGTTGGTTACAAATGTATCCAGTATTACCTGTACTACAAACTTATGTCAGCCATCATCAGCTAGTGCTCAGGAGGGCCATAGTAAAACAACAGCTAACCACCAACAGTCAGAGCATTTATGATTTGTTTGGATTTGTTCTAGTTGTGATGTGTAGGTGTACGTATTAAACTCAACTATATTCAGACCATTAGTATTTAAAATGGTCTTTCAGTATCCTTTTTTGCAAAATAAATATTTCCACTTGCACCTCTGTGCACTCATGTTCTGAAATGATCCTTCAGGGGATCTATTCAGGCATTCTGATTGTTTTGCACTTTATGCAGATGTCAGTTCACTTACTCTTAATTCTGTCTGTGATCTGAGTGTGTCAGATGGTGTATCATGGCGATAAATATACTTAGTCTGTGCTCATAGGATTGTTTACATAATAAATATTACCTTTTGTGACCATTCAGTGTGTAGTTTGTGTCGTTCGGCACTCACACTGGTAGGATAAAAATGTATATTCAGGTCCTCTGCCGGACAAAGGTGGATTGTCCTCTCCAGGTTGGGAACAAGCACCTTCCCCAAGTAGAGGAGTTTATGTATCTCGGGGTCTCATTCACAAGTGAGGGGAGAATGAAGCAAGAGCTTGACAGATCGATTGGAGCAGCATCTGCAGTGATGCAGACATTGTACCGGTCTGTCATGGTGAAGACGGATGAGTTCTCATGCAAAGCTGTCGATTTACCGGTCAATCTACGTTCCTACCCTCACTTATGGTCATGATCTTTTGGTAAGGACCGAAAGAATGAGATCATGGATAGAAGTGGCTAAAATGAGCTTTTTCTGAAGGATTGCTGGACTCACCCTCAGAGATACACTGAAAAAAAATTCTTTTGAACTAACATAATAAAATCATTGAAAGTGGTTCTACAAAATAAAGTTATGTTTTGCACACATAATAAAATCATGTGCATGTCTCATGATCTGCATATGTAACATTGACGCGATTTTGTTTAGTTTTGGCAACATCATAAAATCATGTGCATGTTTCATGAGCTGCATATGTTACAGTAGCTCACAAAAGTGAGTACACCCCTCACATTTTTGTAAATATTTTATTATGTCTTTTCATGGGACAACACTGAAGATATGACACTTTGATACAATGTAAAGTAGTCAGTGTTCAGCTTGTATAACAGTGTAAATTTGCTGTCCCCTCAAAATAACTCAACACACAGCCATTAATGTCTAAACCGCTGGCAACAAAAGTGAGTACACCCCTAAGGGAAAATGTCCAAATTGTGCCCAACTAGCCATTTTCCCTCCCCGGTGTCATGTGACTCGTTAATGTTACAAGGTCTCAGGTGTGAATGGGGAGCAGGTGTGTTAAATTTGGTGTTATCGCTCTCACACTCATACTGGTCACTGGAAGTTCAACATGACACCTCCTGGCAAAGAACTCTCTGAGGATCTGAAAAAAAGAATTGTTGCTCTACATAAAGATGGCCTAGGCTATAAGAAGATTGCCAACACCCAGAAGCTGAGCTTCAGCACAGTGGCCAAGACCATACAGTGGTTTAACAGGATAGGCTCCACTCAGAACAGGCCTCGTCATGGTCGACCAAAGAAGTTGAGTGCACGTGCTCAGCGTCATATCCAGAGGCTGTCTTTTGAAAATAGACATATGAGTGCTGCTAGCATTGCTGCAGAGGTTGAAGGAGTAGGGGTCAGCCTGTCAGTGCTCAGATCGTACACCACACACTGCATCAAATTGGTCTGCATGGCTGTCATCCCAGAAGGAAGCCCCTTTTAAAGATGATGCACAAGAAAGCCCGCAAACAGTTTGCTGAAGACAAACAGACTAAGGACATGGATTACTGGAACCATGTGCTGTGGTCTGATGAGACCAAGATGCGTGTGTGGCGGCAACCAGGTGAGGAGTACAAAGACAAGTGTGTCTTTCCTACAGTCAAGCATGGTGGTGGGAGTGTCATGGTTTGGGGCTACATGAGTGCTGCCGGCACTGGGGAGCTACAGTTCACTGAGGGAACCATGAATGCTAACATGTACTGTGACATACTGAAGCAGAGCATGATCCCTTGCCTTTGGAAACTGGGCTGCAGGGCAGTATTCCAACATGATAACGACCCCAAACACACCTTCAAGATGACCACTGCCTTGCTAAAGAAACTGAGGGTAAAGGTGACGGACTGGCCAAGCATGTCTCCAGACCTAAAACCTATTGGGCATCTATGGGTTATCCTCAAACAGAAGGTGGAGGAGCACAAGGTCTCTAACACTGTATCACTTCCGGTGCCACACGAGTAGGCTGCCTTTTTGCAACAGTGGATCAATTTCTTCCTATTTCTATTTACTATCTGGCTCTCTTGCTAATCTTTCTGATCAGGCGACACTTTTATCCGTCACAGACACGTAGATCACCCAAATGTCTCCTGAGCCTGCGGACGGAGCCACTGTTTCTTGCAGGAGGCAGTACAATAGAGACCAGCTGTTAGCACTTAATCGGCCCACAATGCTAACACAAAAACTCGACATACCGGGAGAAATAAGACGGAAACGGCGTGGATGTCAATCTGGAGTAAGACGGCGGGTGAGAAATATAAGGTACAGACCGGTCCTTCCATCCGTTATTATGGGGAATGTACGATCGCTACTCAATAAGACTGACGAGCTAGCGGCTATCTCCCGCTACGAGAGCGTCTTCAGAGAGAGTAGCTTGATATTGTTTACTGAAATGTGTCTAACAGAACTAGCAACAGATGCTAACATCGAACTGGAGGGTTTCCACGCAATACGGGCAGACCGGACACGAGACAGTGGGAAGGCAAGGGGCGGAGGAGTGATAATGTATGTCAATAACAGCTGGTGCAGACCGGGCCATATCACGGTTAAACAACAACACTGCAACAAAGACATTGAGTTGCTAGCTGTTAGCATGCGGCCTACCTATCTCCCGAGGGAATACTCACACGTGAGCTGCATTGTTATTTATGCAAATCCGACAGCAAACGCGGTGACAGCGCGTGACATCATTCACTCAGTAACTGGCAGGCTGCTGACAGAACACCAAGATGCTCTCCTCCTCATCTCAGGTGATTTCAACCATATTTCACTGTCCCCCATTCTGCCCACGTTCACCCAGTTTGTCACGTCACACTAGAGACAATAAAACACTGGACTTATTCTATGCAAGCACTAAGGAGGCGTACACCTCATCATCACTCCCCCCACTCGGGAGATCGGCTCACAACTTGGTTCATCTCCTGCCGGTGTACAAACCCCTAGTACAAAGACAACCTCCGGTCATGCGCAGGGTGAAGTTATGGTCTGAGGAGGCAATGGACGCTCTAAAGGACTGTTTTGAAACCACTGCCTGGGAGCAGCTCTGCGATCCACATGGTGAGGACATCGATGGCCTCACTCACACCATCACGGACTACATCAGCTTCTGTGTGGACAACACCGTACCCACCAAGACCATATGGTGTTGCTCGAACAACAAACCCTGCATCAACCCTGAGATAAAAACACTTCTGAGAGAGAAGAAGAGGATCTTCAGGTCGGGGAACAGGGAGATGCTGAAGTCCATACAGAGGGAGCTGAGGAGGAAGATCAGAGAAGACAAGGACAGCTTCAGGAAGAAGATGGAGGACAAGCTGCAACAGAGCGACATCGGCGGGGTCTGGAGAAACCTTAAAACCATCTCTGGACTCCAGAATACCTCCTCCCAGGCCACGGGGGGTACGGAGTGGGCGAACAATCTGAACCTCTTTTTTAATAGGTTTGACCAACTGCCCTCCCCCCAGACTGCACAACAACCACTGCTGCCTCTAAAGTCATCGAGACCTGCTGTCCGCACCCCACTCCACCAACACCCCCCCACTCCCAGCACACAGCCCCCCAACCTGACCCTCACTAAGACCCAGGTGAGGACAGAGCTGAGGAAGATCAAGGCGAGGAAGGCCTCGGGACCGGACAGCATCAGCGCGAAGCTCCTCAAGTCCTGCGCAGATCAGCTGTGTGGGATTGTGGAGCAAATCTTCAACCTGAGCCTGAAGCTGGGGAGGGTACCACAGTTGTGGAAAACATCTTGTGTGGTACCTGTACCAAAGACTTCCCACCCCAAAGATCTGAACAGCTACAGACCAGTGACCCTGACGTCTCACATGATGAAGACCCTGGAGAGACTGCTCCTTGCTCACCTCCGCCCCCTGCTGGGACCAGCGATGGATCCACTCCGGTTCGCCTACCAGCATGGCATTGGGGTGGAGGATGCAGTGATCTTCCTCTTTCACCATTCCCTGTCCCACCTGGAGAAGCCCGGGAATGCGGTGAGGATCATGTTCTTTGACTTCTCCAGTGCTTTCAACACCATCCAACCGATGATCCTGAAGGACAAGCTGCTGTGCACAGGTGTGGACCAGCACCTGTCATCATGGATCCTGGACTACCTCACTAACCGGCCAGAGTTTGTGAGAACCCGGGATTGTGTGTCCAACACGATCATCGGAAGCACGGTGGCCCCCCAGGGAATGGTTTTGGCTCCCTTCCTGTTCACCCTTTATACTGCGGACTTCTCACACAACATAACACACTGCCATCTACAGAAGTTCTCTGATGATTCTGCGATCGTCGGCCTCATCTCCAACGGAGATGAAGCTGAGTACAGAGGACTTATCCAGGACTTCGTGGACTGGTGCCATCGGAACTGCCTCCAGATCAACGCGAAGAAAACAAAGGAGCTGGTGGTGGACTGCCGCAGGCAAGGACAACCCCTCACAGCACCAGTAAACATCCAGGGAACAGACATTGAGATGGTGACATCCTACAAGTATCTGGATGTTCATCTGAACAATAAACTAGACTGGTCGCACAATACTGACGCACTCTACAAGAAGGGACAGCGCAGGCTGTTCCTACTGAGGAGGCTCAGGTCTTTTGGTGTACAAGGGGCGCTGCTGAAGACATTCTATGACACGGTGGTGGCATCAGCCATCACTTTTGGAGTGGTCTGCTGGGGCAGTGGCATTACAGCAGCTGATAGGAAGAGACTGAACAAACTAATCAAGAAAGCTAGCTCTGTCCTGGGGCAACGCCTTGACCCAGTGGAGGAGATAGGAGAGAGAAGGATGGTGGCTAAACTGTCATCTCTGCTGGAGTCTGAGTCCCACCCTATGCAGGACATACTGAACGCACTGAGAAGCTCTTTTAGCAGTAGACTACATCATCCTAGGTGCGCAACCGAGAGGTTTCGCAGGTCCTTCCTACCTACGGCTGTCAGACTGTATAACCTAATCAGGGCTGCTCGCAGAGATAGCAAAAAAGCGTGACGACCTAATAGTATTGAATGCAAAAGACGCAATAGACTTACACAAATGGTCCCCTCCAGTATACAACTAGGACAATATCAGTCGCTACAGAGGGTGACAATATGTGTGGGTACATATTCATACCATGTAGGGTAACTAAATAGATGGTTATGCTGTTTATTCCATCTAGCTACAATGGTCCGCACTGTGTATATATATTTATATATTTATGTGTACATATGTATATTCACTGCTCTTATTTTTCTTATCTTCTTAATTATTGCTCTGAGTGTTGCTATCCCTGTGCTGTTGCAATCCTGGAATTTCCCCATTGTGGGACTAATAAAGGCTTATCGTATCTTATTTTAACATCCACCAGCTCCATAATGTCATCATGGAGAAGTGGAAGAGGATTCCAGTGGCAACCTGTGAAGCTCTAGTGAACTCCGTGCCCAAGAGAGTTAAGGCAGTGCTGCAAAATAATGGTGGCCACACAAAATATTTGGGCACACTTTGGACATTTTCACTTAGGGGTGTACTCACTTTTGTTGCAGCGGTTTAGACATTAATGGCTGTGTGTTCAGTTATTTTGAGGGGACAGCAAATTTACACTGTTATACAAGCTGTACACCATCTACTTTACCAAAGTGTCATATATTCATTGTTGTCCCATGAAAAGTTATAATAAAATATTTACAAAATTGTGAGGGGTGTACTCATTTTTGTGAGCTACTGTACCGTCACAGGATTTTGTTGTTTTGGCAACATAATAAAGCCAGCTTTATTGTCATTCAATCCATACAGCCAATCATGTACAGTACAACAAAATTACATTTCTCTTATCTACAATGTTAATCACATCTAGAATCAGAGGGGTCACTGCCATACAAGGTGCTGCCACAAATTTCCCTCCTCCATTCCATTATCGCTGAGCACTAAGCTGGATGGTAGGAACTTTCACTTTTATATGGTCTTCGTCATGACCTGGTCGGGATTATGAACCCAGGCCTCTGGGGTGTGGGGCGGATGCTTGACCAACTCAGTCATCCACTCAGTGGAGCTCAGTCATCCTGGCGAGGCTCAGAGTAGAACCGCTGTTCCTCCACATTGAAAGGAGCCAGTTGAGGTGGTATGGACATCTGATCAGGATGTCTCCTGGACGCCTCCCACTTGAGGTGTTTCGGGCACATCCCACTGGGAGGAGACCCCGGGGTAGACCCAGGACTCGCTGGAGAGACTATGTTTCCCAGCTGGTCTGGGAACACCTTGGTATTGTTGTAAATAACAAAAGTGGACAGTTAGCAGAATCTTTTCAGTTAACCAAACAATATTCACAGAAGAAATACCATTTCTTAGTGTATCTTTTATTGAAGCACGCAGCGAATCAAACACAGCTGTGGGTCCTTCACAGCACAATCTAGTGAAAGACCACGAATAAGAGTTTCAAAAATACATACAGCCATGAGAAAAAATTATGATACCCCATTAAATATTCAGTTCCTTATTAAGAAATGATCACATATCTATGTCTAACCTAGTTTTTGTTTTTATTTGCATTTTTTTAGCATTTATTTTAGCCATTTTAATGGCCACATTGTGTGATGTCTTATCTAATTAAACATTCTGTCACAGTATCTTCTCTGAAGAGCTGGAGCAGTTGGCTGGGGAGGGGAAGTCTGCACTTATCTGCTTGAACTGCTGCCTCCGCGACCCAGACCTCTGGAAAAGTGATAGAAGATGGATGCATGCATGAATACATTATATCATTTAAACATTAAAGTTTAGTTAAAGTTCTTAGCTCATATGTATAGTCAAAACTGTGTGAGTTCTCTTATAGGTGCTTTCAAGGCCATTGGGAGAGCTGACTGATAAGGAATGAGAGTAAACTGTTTCTGTCCCTACCACACACACACACACACACACACACACACACAAATGAAAGACACTACCAGGAAACAGCTGAGCTACAGTCCACCATGGGCACTGCCCCCAGGAATTTCTATAAAAGCCTCATGTTGAGAATCATCTCTTCATTTCAGCATTTACCAACTTCTGGTCACATCTCAGGTAATTTTGGAATAACTGAGTTGTACGTTGGTGTTGGTGTATTCATGACTTTTCTACTACTTTTTAAGATTTGGGTCAATATTGGTATTTTCTTTGCAATTTTTTCTTGCAATTTTTTCTTAATTCAGTTGTTCATTTAAATCACCATTAACACTTGGATTTAAAACTTTTAGGATTTTATCCAAACCAGTCATGGCAGGAGTATTGTCTAGCAGCAGAAGAGGTTTGGTCTTCCCTTTCACTTTGCTGTGCATCTTTTGTCTGGCCAGTTCCCTGACTGACAAAAATCAGCTGGTAAAAATGTTTTACTTTACATTAAACTAATTATATTTCTAAGTCAGCATCCATTGTGAGCCACCAGGAAAAAAGTTTACTTTTCAATATATTTGTGCATGTGCTTATCTAAATGTGATGTCCATGTTCTGTGGGTTTTCAGGAATATGTCAAGAACAATCATCAGAAAAATCTAAAAGCACTGGACACACTTAAGGTAAGAATATGTCTCATTTTATTAAACATTGGCCTATTCTATTATAGGATTAAAATAACAGTAAGAAACATCATGTTCTTTTTATCTAAATGTTATTAAAAGGAACAAGGCAGTTTTATGGGGTTCTTTTCCACATAATTAAACAGATGTGCTGCGCAGACGGTTTATTTGAAACTCACTTTCAACCCTTTTTTCCTTCATGCTTAAATTTTCATGCATGCAGATATTGTAAGAGGCATTAAAAATTCAACGTTGTATCAATTTCAGAAAGTGGTGTAAGTTGTCACTGAATAAAATACAAATGAAGATGCATTTCAATGGTTATTTGGCTAATAGTTAATACTGCATAAACTAAGATCATCTGGCTGTACAACAAAGCTCAATCCTTAATTTCTCTTGATTTTATCATTCATTAATATTGTGTGTGTGACCTCTATTTGCTGCGAGCAAAGCCTCAATTGTGCGTGGGACTGATGCCGGGAAGTAATCAATCTGATGCTGAGGAATGTGGGCCCATTCAGCAAGCAGCGCCACTTCAAGCTCAGCATGATGTGGTGGCGTTGGATCCTGAGTGTGTACACAGCTGATCCAGAACATCCCAGAGATGTTCTGATGGGGAGTTTAATGCATTGAGAAGATGGGGATTATTTTATTGTACATGCATTAGCATTGAAAAAACTAACAATTTTAAAGAACATAATCATTATGAACATACACAGGATTTCCTTTTCTGTTTATGTTGGGTATTTAATGCCTCGCAGTATTCTTATACAACACATATGAAATACATTAAATTTAAATAGTTGCAGCTTTGATTTGTTTAACTTTTAAATATTATTATTTTATAATAATACTATAATCTTATGCCGTAAGACTTTATGGTTAGGGTACATGAATTATCATGAATTCATGACATTTCATGTACTCTTACCATAAAGTGTTACCAATTATGTTATAATTATAATATTATTATTTTCAGTATTATTAATTTGATTTCAGTTGCTAAATTGCATTCACAGTGGAAAATGGAGATTTTCCACCCATGGATTCACGATATACGCCATGTAACTGAATACATAATAACTTAGGGTGCACTCTCACTGGCGTCAGGTGACTTGTTCTGTGTAAAGTGAAAGAGCCGCTGCTCCTCAGCGGGGGGCTTGCACCGACCCGCACTCACATTGTTTTTGTTTAGCATTGTTCCCAGACTTTGTTAAGGTCTCCTTGACAATAAAAGTACAACTTCTTAATTTACAGTTTATTTTTTATCAGACAAAAACAGAACCAATACAAAGGCTCACGGGAAAACACAAAATCAGCACAGCAGTGAAACCAGACATAAAAATAAGACAGCTACTAGTACACCCCAAAGATAAAATAGAACATGACAAAAAATGCAACACAATATACGAAATTCCATTCAAATCATGTGACAAGACATACATCAGGGAAATGGGAAGAACACGGCACAAGAAAGAAAAAACACCAGAAGGAATGCGAAAAGGAAACACTAGGACGACTTACAAGATCACAAAAAGAAAAGGAAGAACCAGGAATCAGCAATATCAAATCACTGCAAAAGAAACAATCACATCATGGATTGGGAAAACACAAGAATCATTGGATCGACGGGGAAATAACACAAACGCTGCATCAAGGAAGCCATAGAAATCAGAAAACGTGCAAAGGACACCATGAACCGGGATGAGGGAGCATTCATGCTCTCCCACACCTGGGACTCCATCGACCAGAGACCACCTGGCGATGGGAGGCATGGCTGGCGTGGTGGATCTGTCAGATCCATTAGGCTGGTCACGCATAAGGAAAACAGCTGATAAATGACACGTCACAGCCATCAGCTGACGCTTCAGAAGATGACTGGAGGTGTCAGTCGAAACATGTTAAGGTAAAAAACAAACATCTTCTACCTTTCTGTCTGACAAAAAAAGAAACTGTAAATTAATTATGGAAAAATAAGACAAAATGAACATACTTGAGTATTTAAGCGCAACTTCTTCACCGTACCCCAACAACGTTTGCAGTGGTTGTATTCCTGAGACTACCTCTGCCAACCATTCCAAAGCTGAGGAAATATTCCATTCTGCAGAACAGTAGGGAATGATCACACTTATCAAGCGTTCCAGACTTTAGGGGTCAAACCTCAGTCAACACAGAACAACCACTACAATATGAGTGCACCATAAGTTACTGTATGCATTCTTCTTCTGGCTGCTCCATTTAGGGGTCCCCACAGCGGATCATCTGTCTCCATCTCACCCTATACCTTACATCTTCCTCTGTAACACCAACCCTCTCCATGTCCTCCTTCACCACATCCATGAATCTTCTCTGCAATCTTCCTTTCTCCAGAGCATACTGCCACCTTTCCATGTTCTCTTCCACCTCCTCTCTACTCTCACTGCAGATCACAGTGTTGTCTGCAAACATCATGGTCCATGGAAACTCCACCCTGACCTCTTCTGTCAGCCTGTCCATCACCATGGCAAACAAGAAGGGGCTCTGATGTAACCCCACCCCCACCTTGCACCCAACTGTCACTCCCACAGAACACCTCACTACTGTCTTGCTGTCCTCATACATGTTCTGCACCATTCTCACATACTTCTTTGCCACTCCTGACTTTCTCATACAGTACCACACTTCTTTTCTTGGCACCCTATCATATGCTTTCTCTAGGTCCAAAAAGACACAGTGCAACTCCTGACCTTCTCTATAGTTCTCCAACAACACTTTTAGAGCAAACATTGCATCTGTAGTAATCTTTCTTGGCATGAAACCGTACTGCTGCTCACTAATGGTCACCTCTCCTCTTAACCTGGCTTCAACAACTCTTCCCCATATCTTCATAGTGTGGCTGATCAACTTTATGCCTCTGTAGTTACTACAGCTCTGAGCATCACCTTTGTTCTTGAAAATTGGAACCAAAACACTTCTTCTCAACTCCTCGGGCATCCTCTCACTCTCCAACATTGTGTTAAACAATCTGGTTAAAAAGTCCACTGCCATCTCTCCTAAACATCTCCATACCTCCACAGGTATATGTCATCTGGACCAGCCGCCTTTTTATTCTTCATCCTCTTCAAAGCTGCCCTCACTTCTGCCTCGCAAATCCTTGGGACTTCCTTGTTCACTATCTTTCCTTCTTCCATGCTCCTCTCTCTCATTTTCTTTATTCATCAGCTCTTCAAAGTACTCCTTCCACCTTCTTAACACACTCTCGTCATTTGTTGGTACACTACCATTTCTGTCCTTAATCAACCTAACCTGCTGTACAACCTTTCCAGCTCAATCTCTCTGTCTCGCCAGTCGATACAACTCCTTTTCTCGTTCCTTAGTGTCCAGCCTCTCATACAACTCACTATTTGCCTTTTCTTCTGTCTTTGCCACCTCTCTCTTTGCCACGTGCGTAGATTCCAAATATTCCTGTCTACTTTCTTCATCTTCCTGACTATCCTGCTTTTTCTTTGTTAACCTCTTCCTTTGGATACTTTCCTGTCCCTCCTCATTCCACCACCAAGTCTCCTAGTCTTCCTTCCTCTGTCCACTGGATACACCACATACCTTTCTACCCGTTTCCCTCAATACTTTTGCTGTACTTTCCTGGTCATCTGGTAATTCTTCTCTACCACCCAGAGCCTGTATCAACTCCTTCCTAAACTTTGTGCGACCTTCTTCCTTCTGTAACTTCCCCCACTTAATCTTTGGCTCTGCCTTCAGTGTTTTCCTCTTCTTGCTTTGCACAGTCATCCAGCAGATTACCATCCAATGCTGTCTAGCTGCATTCCCTGCCACCACCTGGCAGTCTCCTATCTCTTTCAAGAATTTCACCTTCTGCATAAGATGTAGTCCACCTGTGTGCACCTTCCTCCACTCTTGTAAGTCACCTGATGTTCCTCTCTCTGCTTTAAATATGTGTTCACCACAGCCATTTCCATCCTTTTAGCAACATCCACAACCATCTGTCCACCCACATTTCTCTCCTCAACACCATAACTACCCAGTACCTCTTCATCACCTCTGTTCCCTTCACCTACATGTCCATTAAAGTCTGCTTCAATCCCCCCCCCCCCCCCGGGAACACTCTCTATCACTTCATCCAACTTACTCCATAATTCCTCTTTTTCTTCTACCTGACATCCAACTTGTGGGACATACGCACTGACGACATTCAACATCACACCTTTGACTTCTAACTTCAAACTCGTGATTCTGTCTGACTCCCTCTTTACCTCCTGAACAGTCTTCACATACTCTTCCTTCAAGATTACTCCTACTCCATTTCTCTTCCTATCTACACCATGATAGAACAGTTTAAGTCCACCTCCAATGCTCCTAGCCTTGCTTCCTTTCCATCTGGTTTCTTGAACACACAGTATATCTACCTTTCTTCTCTCCATCATATCAGCTTTCTGTCTTTACCAGTCATAGTCCCTACATTTAATGTCCCTACTCTCACCTCCACAGTTCTACCTTTCCTTTTCTCTCTCCCTCATAACACGCCTTTCCCCTCTCCTCCTCCTCCTCGATCTTTGACCAAAAGTATAGCTTAATTTCCATCAGCACCCTGTTGCTTAACAGCACCAGTGGCAGTCATTATTAACCCGGGTCTCAACCAATCCAGTACGAAAGCCTCATTCGTCATAATCCGCATGTTTGATGTGGAAAAGGTTTTATGTCAGATGCCCCTCCTGACACAACCCTCCCCATTTGCCCGGGCTTGGAACTGGCACTAGGAGGATGCTGGTTTGTGCACCCGCTGTGGCTGGGTTAAGTTACTGTATGTACTAATATCCTGAAACTGTTTTTTTTTTTTTCCTCCATCAGGCTGACTCCAGTTCAAAGCTGTCTATGATTTCAGAGCACATAAATGATTATGTGAACTTCATAGAAGCATTCACAGCTCAAATGAATGCAACTCCTGATGCCTTGGACACTGAAGTTACCACTTCTTTGGAGAAGCTGAGGGCTTCTATTTTTGAACTCAAAGCCTATGTGGAACAGAAAAGGTTAGCTATTGATTCTGGAATTAGGAGCAATGAAAAGGAGCTACAACAATCTCAGAAAATAATTGACTGCCTTGAGAACCAGTCACCAGAACTGTAAATTTAATGCCAGTTTCTTGTGCTGCCTCTGTCATATATGCCAGACGTATGTGCTAAGTTTTATATTTCCAGAACTGGCATTTTTGAGTCTTTTAGACAAAATAGCATGTTATTATGACTATGAATTACTATTCAGAGGAATGTGACAATCACTTTGAAAAATTTGTCATCTTTTTTTATTATTGATACTGATCAGAAACACACTGAACTGTTGTGTCCTCTGTAATTGCAGTGCAGTCACAGACAGTGCAGGGTAGTTTTCTGTGTTAAGAAATATAACTGTTTCACTCATAACTCTGTAGTCTTATGCTTATTGATGACAATTTTATTCAACGTTAAGGCGCAGGAACATGCCTCAAACACTCCTCTGCCTGCTGTTCAGTATGTATATTAATGGCTTCCTACCATACACATCCAATTGTTCTTGTTTCTGTATCCGATTGTCCCTCATCTTTCTCCACCTTCCATTCCATTCCTCCACCTGGAATGTGTTAATCCTGGGAGCAGTGGCAGGTCCTCAAAGAGGTATTCCAAAAGTTGTAGCCTGATATACTGTATCTCTACACTTTATCCTAACCAGTAAACTTTATTTGTTCATATTTGAGGTAGGGTAATTGCTGAAGTTGCTTTTGTGCTGTAATCTAAAAAATGCACTGTTGTGTGGCAGCTTCCTTTTTTTGTGATCAAGCTGCATCATTTTAATCCAAATGTGAGTCATACACTGATCTGAATGGTGATCTTTGTACATGTAGATAAGGTAAACATATATAAATTAATTAACTTAGCCCCCCTGCGACCCGAAAAGGATGAAAAATATGGGTTTACTTTAATGTTTACTTCTGGTATAGTTGTAATGATTTGTTTATTTTCATGGACTGGTGCTTTGGAGCATTAATTATTTGCAATAATCAATAAAAAAACCCTCTTAAAAAGTTACACTTTCAATGTTTGGATCTGTCTGTGCTTTTGTTTTAAAAGACACATTTCTGATTTCTTCATATACTTTGTTTCAGTATAATCAATGACTCTGATGGCATGCCTCCATTCTTATACTTACAGTAAAGATAAATAGTTCTCTTGTTATCTTCCTTTAGCTAAAATCAATAATGACCAAAAAAAAAAAAAAAAAAAACTGTACACAACTAGAAAGAACTCAGAGTACAGCTATTTTTTTTTTTTCCTGGGATTTTAATTTCTCCAAACAAATGTGTTTGATTTATGGTGTTAACACCCACAGAGATAGACATTGCTGAAAACACATCTTCCTGACTTGAGGTAACACCAGCTGTGAGCGGAGCTGAAAATAATTCAGTTCATTCTGAATAAAAAGTGCTCAGACTCGAACATTTTTTTTTTATTATTTCAACAGAAAGCACATACAGTACTGCTGTAGACAGTCAGTGGGAAAATTAGAAGGGAGTGTAGCCTCTTTTCTTCAATTAGAAAATATTTCAAATAATAATTAATGTGTAGCCCAAGATTATATTCATTACCTACATGCTGGCTGTTGAACATTTGCATACAGTGTTTTTAAAAGACATAATGTTGCTAGAAGTATGATTTTAGAATTTTTTCTCACTGCAGCACAAAGTACAAAAACACATCAAAGAGCTCAAACATGCCCTTGTATTCTTCTTTTCTGTATGTCTTATTTATAAAAGATATTATTTCTCTGGATTTCAAATATTGATAACACTAAAGTGGACATCAGCCTCATTTTCATGGCGAATAGAGCCACTACATTGGGTAGGTAATTGTCCTTATGACAGCTCATGTAGCATTTTTTGTGATAACGGGATATACAAACAATGGTTCATGGTATTTACTGTAATCATATAACCAGCAGCAGCCCAAGGCAGAGGCCATATAGGACGTTGCCTACGGTGCCCTCTTCTGGGGGAAGGGGCAAATTGCAAACCCTCAATTTTTTTTAAATTAATAAAATACAATTCCTAATCGTCAGAGGCGCTGTGCCGGCAGACAAGGCAAACAAATACTTACTGCCCCAGGCCAGTGACCATTGAATTGAACTTTGAATCACTTCTTCAGCAGTGCAGCTTGGTGAGGCGGCCCTACACTAATGGTGTTGCTGGGGGCCTTGGCATAATCTTTGCCACTTTATCAACTACAGCAGCCGGAGCTGCATTTGCCTTGGGCAGAACCTTTGTTTACGGTTACACTGCCCCATCGGACCTCACAAAAGCACGCACCCCTCCGGTAGCCGGCGGTCACATTTGAAAACAGAGCAGCTGCAGGCAATGGTGCTTTGACTCACAAATTGATAAAGGTAAGCTATAACATAAGAGGGGCAGCGACATTGATATGCCTTCAGTAATGTTCAGTCACTTGGCTGTTTATGTAATTTAGTGAAGATGAAAAGTCTCAGCAATAGCAGCTCACTGGTAGGAAAAACTGGAAAGATGTATCATAAACTCAGGTTTTATGCACAGTGTCTGCCATAATATTAATGGTTAAGTGAGCTAACATTTCATGTTAAGACACTAACATGACATTACTGCATTTTGAGGCACATTAATGTGAGTCAGATTAACTTTTTGAATGTTTTCTGTCAGGAAAATTGACTATACTTAGTGTCAACCAGGCAGAATCATTTTACATTTTGGTACATTTTCGGTAACCGGAGTGGTGGCTCAGTTACCGGAGTGGTGGCTCAGTTGGTAGAGCATCCGCCCCACACCCAGAAGGCAGGAGTTCAAATCCCGGCCGGGTCATGCCGAAGACCATATAAAAAAGCGGAACTTCCTGCCGTCCAGCTTGGTGCTCAGCAATAATGGAATGGAGGAGGGAAATATGTGGCGGCGCCTTGCATGGCAGCAGCCCTTCTGATTCTACTATGGGGTGTGTGTGTGATTTACACTGTCGATAGGATAAAGCACAATTTCGTTCTACTGTACATGATTGGTTGTATGGTTGAATGACAATAAAGGGTGATTTAAGTGATTCTGTGCTTTTTATTATTATAACTGAGAGGCCTGTGATGGACTGGCGAGCTGTCCAGAATGTACCCTGTCTCTCACCCAAACATGCTGGGATAGGCTCCAGCACCCCCACAAACAGAAAAGGATTAAGCAGTAGAAGATGGATGGATAACAGAGGTCTGTCATGGCTTTATTCATTACAACAGGTGTTATAATAAGTAATCTAGTTTGGTAGGAATAGTCATGAAGGTGTTAAGGTTGGTGCAAAATACAACCATGATCATCAAAATCAAATGGAAAAAAAAAGACTCAAAGTGTTTCACTGTGCACCTGATCAAAAATAAATAAATCATTTTCTTTAATTATATTGTAAAAACTTTGTTCACATTTTTGTCATTTATAGAGATGCACTGATAATGCTAATTCAGTTACTTCATTCTTTTATCAGTGACATGGTTCAGGTGACCCACAGAGCAGACACGACTCAGAGTAAATACAATTAACGTCTTTATTTGTTAACGTGGGTGAGTGGGTGCATGAGTGCAGGGTATATAGTGTAATGTAGTGTAGTGTGATCCGTAATCTCCAGCTGGGGCCGGCAGAGCACCATACAACCTGGCAACCCTGTAATGAGACGAGGGCAACGGAGCACCGGCCCTCAGAGTGATTGCACAGTCATACAGCCGGTGAGGGGGAAGGGAAAGGGCCCGGGATTTGCTGAAGACGGCCCCAAGGTCATGATATTCCGGTGGCACTTTCGACAGGTCGGGAGGGGGAGAGCAGGGACACCCAGAGGCATGGCAGGTGAGCATGGAGCAGACTGCAAACAGGCCCTTAGGCAGAAAGGGCTCCACGAAACCACACTCCCCGAATGCCAGTCAATTGACGGGTTATGCAGGCGCAACCAAGGATAACCCAGGATGACCGGAGGACATACAGGTCTAACTCCTCCCGATGATTGCCTGAAATGATTACTGGCACCGAGGTGACCCGATGAGTGACAGTGGCTAAAGAGGCTTTTGACAGGGCTATGAGGTTGAGAGGATTCTTCAATGGTTGCATAGGGAGACCCAGACGGGTTGCCAGGCTACTAGAAATAAAGCTCTGCTTAGCCCCTGAGTCAATGAGTGCATGTGTGTTGTGTTCCTTATGCCCAAAACAAAACTGAATAGGAATCAAAAAATGTGTGAGGGGATTATTGCGGGTTACGTCCGTGAGACCCCCTACTGCAACGCAGGGACTCCCCTTTTGGCCCCTTGGGACAGAAATCAAGGTCATGCTCCTCGCTCCCACAATAGACACACAACCCCAACTCTCGGCGGCACTGTCTCTCTGCGACAGGGAGTTTTGATCCACCCATGACCATAGGCTCTTGGTCCTCCGGGGTGTCAGCTGACGGGAGGGCCAGCAGGGGGGTGCTGGAGGGAGCGGCGCGGGGTATTACCCGAGCGGCCGGAAGTTCTGCGCTCAGCCGCCCATTCCCTCAGACGGTTGTCAATGCTAATGGCCAGGGAGATACACTCATGCAGCATAGAGGGTTTCTCCAGGCGGGCTAGCTCGTCCCGCAGGCTAGGGCTCAAACTCCTAAGGAATATACTACTCAGAGAGGCATCCTCCCACCTGACCTCCGTAGCCACGAGCCGGAAGTCCACGGCATAATCGGCAACCGCCCTCGACCCCTGCCGAAGATTTAATAAACGAGAGGTGAGTACGTCCTCCCAGTCCGAGTGACTGAAAACCTCCTGAAATTCCTGTGTGAATTGTAAATATGTCATAGAAGCATAATCAGCCCTAGCCATTACTGCATATGCCCGAGCTAAAGCCCGTCCTTCTAACAAATTGATCATATAGCTGATACGGCTCTGGTCAATGGGAAAATCCCCGGGTACCCGTTGGAATACTATATCGCACTGCATGAGGAATCCCCTGGCCTCCCCCAATACACCTCTAAAGCGAGCGGGAGTAGGGACGGGAGTGAGCCGACAAGCGGGGCCTGGAGAGGAAGGGCTAGAAGTGGAGCTAGCGATAGAGCTAGCGGGAGCAGAGGAGCTAGTTGGAGCTGTGGGAAAACCCCGTGGGCTAACCAATTGATCTAACCTGTCGGTGATGCGGGTTAGCTGAGTTAGCATCACCTGCTGCTGGTACGCTAATTGATCTACTCGAGACTCAAGATGGTTAACTCTGCGCGCTAGCGCGCTGTCTGCCGGGTCACTTTGGCGAAGTCGTACTGACATGGTTCAGGTGACCCACAGAGCAGACACGACTCAGAGTAAATACAATTAACGTCTTTATTTGTTAACGTGAGTGAGTGGGTGCGTGAGTGCAGGGTATATAGTGTAATATAGTGTAGTGTGATCCGTAATCTCCAGCTGGGGCTGGCAGAGCACCGTACAACCTGGCAACCCTGTAATGAGACGAGGGCCGTTAGTTTACAGTTCAACCTATGCAGCTCAATAGATGTTACAGTGCTTACTGTCAAGGGGTGTTGGAGAAACTCAGGTAGCGCCGAAACTGCAGCCAGGGAGACAGTGCCTGCTGGAGGCTGGCTAGCTGGAAGTGGAAGGATGAGTCCACCGCCTGGAGGGAGATGGAGGACCACCGCCGCGGATCTCCGCCTGTGCACAGGAGAATCAGACAAGATGAGAAGCGATGAAAGCTTTATTGGTAGATGGTCCGGGTGGAACTGGCCCGGACGGGGTTCAGCAGGGCTAGAAAGCCGATGACTGTAGAGAAGAGTGCTGGGAAACACGGAGGCAGGCGTAACTGGATTCAGCATAGAGAATCAGACGACTTCGCGCCCAGCACTGGTCCTGGTGGAATAAATAGGCCGCAGAAGATGACAGGGAGGTGCGTGCACCGGTGCCGTGATTGGCGGCCATGACAATCAGTGATTGACTTACTTCTGTAGTCCTCCATCAAACAAACCTCAGCTGTCTGAACTTGTTAGGTTGTCACACTAAGTCATGTGAAAAAATTTGGACCCCCTTTAAATATTCAGTTCTTTATTAAGAAATGTTGATGTATTTAGTTCTAGCTTTGTTTTTGTTTTTATTTGCATTTTTTTATTTTAACCATTTTAAGTGGGAAAGAATGTGGGGGTGTCCTAAAAAAGATGGGGGTGTCCTAATTTGTTATTCACTATTTGTTTAGAATTACATTTTACAGAAAATTTGAAAAAAGTATTTAATTCATTTTTAATTGTTTAGTTGTATTACATGGATCTCCCAGTCCTAATTTTTTCACATGACTGTATGTTGGATTCTTCTTCTTTTAGATTTGATTGGCGGTTGGCAACCAGCTTACAGGTGCATTACGGCCATGTACTTCACTCTATATCATCACTCTTTCTGGTCAGGAGCTGTAGTCCTTACTGCCAAGTACTTCACTCAGTAAATATCACTCTATACATCAAAAATCAGAATTCTTCTTAGTTGGCAACCTCTTCTTCGTCTTCTTCACTCTATATCTTTGTATAAGGAGTTCTTATAAGGAGTTCTGAACAATCTACATGATGTCTATAACACTATCTGGTCATATCTGGTCAGGCGCTGTAGTCCTTACAAATTCATCACTCTATATCACTCCATCACTCTATCCACGTACTTTCCTTTTTCTTCTTCTTCTTTTAGATTTGATTGGCGGTTGGCAACCAGCTCACAGGTACACTACCGCCACACACCTCACGCCACATTATCACTCTATCTGGTCAGGAGCTGTAGTCCTTACCGCCACGTACTTCACTCAGTAAACATCACTTTATACAGTATATCAAAAGTCAGAATTCTTCTCGGATTACAACCTGTTCTTTGTCTTCTTCACTCTATATCTTTGTATAAGGAGTTCTTATAAGGAGTCCTGAACAATCTTCTTCTTCTTCTTCTTCTTCTTCTTCTTCTTCTTCTTCTTCTTCTTCTTCTTCTTCTTCAAACAACATCACTCTATATATCCTATGCGTCTGCACGTACTTCACTCTATATCATCACTCTATATATCTTGGCCATGACAACTCTTCTTCTTTTAGACTTGATTGGTGGTTGGCAACCAGCCCACAGGTGCATTACGGCCACGTACTTCACTCTATATCATCACTCTTTCCAAGTTTCATTCAACATATTCTGAAGTTCATTCAGTATATTCCCATTTTCATTCCATATGTATGGTGTCTTCTTCTTCTTCTTCTTCTTCTTCTTCTTCTTCTTCTTCTTCTTCTTCTTCTTCTTCTTCTTCTTCTTCTTCTTCTTCTTCTTCTTCTTCCTCTAGACCTGATCAGCGGCCGGCAACCAGCCCACAGGTGCATCACCACCACGCACCCCACTCTACATCATTACTCCACCCAGCCAGGAGCTGCAGTCCCCACCGCCACGCACCCCACCCAGCAAACACCACTCCATGCATCAAAATTCAGAATTCCTCTCAGCCGCCAACCCCCTCCTCGTCCCCCCCACTCCACATCCCTGCACAAGGAGTTCCCACAAGGAGCTCTGAACAATCCCCCCCCAACCACCCAAACAGTGAGATCCCCATGTCCACATAATGTCCACAACACCCCACCTGGCCATCACTCTACAAGGAGTTCCTACAAGGAGCTCTGAACAATCCTCCCCCTCCTCCTCCTCCTCCCCAAACAGCGAGACCTCCATGTCCACATGACGTTCACAACAATCCACCAGGTCCCACACCACACTCCTCAGGTCATCACTCCACTGTGTCTTCTTCTTCCGATCACTCTATCTGGTCAAGAATCACTCTATATATATCTCAAGAAATCTCTGTCTGTCACGATGTCATGATCATAGGACTCGCTATATCAAAGGCAGGCATCACTCACAATCACAGGACTCGCTAAAAGATCATAGGACTCGCTATGACATCATCAAAGATCAAAGGCAGGCCCCACCCATGGTAGGAATTAATATGTAATCAATATTAATTTAAAGGCAGGCATCACTCATGATCATAGCATTCGCTATGACATCATGAAAGATCAAAGACAGGCATCACAGATCAAAGGCAGGCATCACTGAACGAGTGGTGACGTCAAAGATCAAAGGCAGGTTTCACCATGGTTACTGTTGCCATGGTAGCAGTAACTCTACGGGCATGCAGAAATCTTGCTTACACTTACTTTCTATGGGCATGCACGGGTATGCACAGGCATGCAAAATTCAAGAAATCTCTGTGTGTCTGTCTGTGTGTCTGTCACGACCATAGGACTCGCTAAAAGATCATAGGATTGCTTATGATGTTCCTATGATCTCTTTTTCACCATAGTATAGAATGATTCGAGAAAATCTGTGTGTGTCTGTGTGTGGTCAAAGGCAGGAATAACACACGATCATAGGACATCAAAGATTAAAGTCAGGCATCACTCACGATCATAGCATTCGCTATGACATCATCAAAGATCAAAAGCACCTCACCACCTGCTGCAGCCACCAATTACTCACCAGCCCTCTCCGTGCTCCTGCTTCCCCCCCCCCACTGAATGTCTGTTGGCCTGGAGTCTGAGCCCCCAGTTTCAGGAGTAGCCTGAAGCCTTTGAGAGTCCTACTCCAGCAGTGAGCAAACCCCCAGCTGTCACACCGGAAGTGCCACCAGTGTGGGTCACGTTGCTGGAGGAAACTGAGACTGCAACCATCAATATGCCTGCTGTGGAGGCCGCCACTGCAGAGTTCGAGGCCAAGCTGGACCTCCAGAGGGCCGAGCCCGAAGAACCATCATCGCCTGGATAGGAGTCCTGGACGGCAGTGGAGCTCGAGCTCAGGCAAGTGCTCTCCTTTGCTTTTCTATTATCTGTATTAGAGCAATCTTGCCTGGCTCTTGGGGAGGACAGCTGGGTGCAGCTACCCGCTGCACCTGAGCTCACCTCGCCAGGCTCCGCGGCTGCTGGTGACCCTGATCCTCCTATGTGTGTGTCTGAGCTTTCTCCCAGGGTCATCGGGAATATTCCACCACAGCCAGATGTCCCCATAGATCCAAGCTCGCCGCCCGAGGTCATTGGAGGTCCAGCTCCCCCCATTGAGGTGGCCGTGGACCTACCCCCATTTTCCTCATCCGGTATCCCATTGGTGAACTGCCTCCTTGGCCTGGTGCTCTCGCGGGTCAGCCTGTTCATTGTGGGTGCAGCTCTGACCCGGTCCGGGTCCACTGTGGGTGTAGCTCCGGCCCAGCCCGGAGCCACCATGGGTGCTGCAGTGCTCTAGCCCGGAGCCACCGCAGGTACTGCAGTGCTCCATCTCGGAACCACCGCAGGTGCTGCAATGCTCCAGCTCGGAACCACCGCAGGTGCTGCAGTGCTCCAGCCCGGAGCCACCGTGGATGATACAGTCCTCTGCCCAAGACCACCGGGGGCATCATCTCTCCTTCTCTTCCGCCGGACGCCATCGGGGTCTTCTATCTTCCACCATCTGACATTACAGTGGGTCCTCCCATGGGGAGGCCGCCTCCTGGGTCATCCCTGCGGTCCAGATGGTTAAAGAACTCAGGCCGGCCGCCCGATGGAGCCGCTGGGTTGGGTTGCCAATGTTCCCTAGCAGGCCACCCGACTCATGCCATCTTGCCATCCAGCCTGCCTGGGACTTCGGCCAGCCATCTGAATTGCCTGGTTCTTTGGTCTAGGGGGGCCCAGGGGGCTGATATATCATGGTGCGGGTCCTGAGTGGGCCCTGTAGTTTTGCTCCATCCTTACCTGTTCCCCACCACCACCTACCCTGGTTTGTCTGTTGCTGTACCCTTTTTTTGGGGGGGGGGGCTCCTTTTGGTGTTACCTTGGGGTGTCTGTATAATCTGCAATATAAGCTGCGGCTTCAGCCATCACCCATTTCGGATAACTCACGTGGAATTGTTTAGTAGAAGGAGTCTTTGTCTAATTTGACCTTGTTGTTATATTATACAGTTTCTTTTAACCTGTACTGTATTATCCGAAATAAATAAATTCATTCATAAATAAATTCATTCATTCATTAAATTCATTCATTCATTCATTCTGTGACCACCCCTTAAAGGGGGGGGCTCTGTCACAAGACTGAGCTCAGGCTGTTCTGGGCTCAGTCTCTCAATTTATTTATGAATATTTTCTGTATGTTTTCCTAGCCTTGTGGTCTTTTCCTGTGTTTTGTTTTCTTATGATTTATTTATTTATTGTTCTATTTATTATTTATGCTCCAGTGTTATAATGTGGTCTGTTTATGTAGTTTAAGACTGTTTTTGCCTTTTCCGGTGACAGGGCCGTTATTCCTCCTCTCTCAGACACCCCCACCTGGTTAATTACTCTGCCTGCTCTCCTTGCCATCTCAGCTGCGAGAGCTTTGTAATTAGGTCACCAGTCCACTCTGGTTTCCCACACCTGCTATTCATTGTACCATTTCTCACTCCACTATTTAAGTGTTTCCTGTCCGCTCAGTCTTTGCTGCTAGATTGACTGTATCAGGAGCCAAGGCGGCTCAAGAGAGTCTAGTCTGTAAGTGTTTTTCTTGTTTGGCATTTTTGTATATTCTGCACCATTTTTTGACTCTTACATTCTTTTCTTTAATAAATGTCACAAATATCATTCAGCGCCTGGGTTGTTTCTCTGCCCCGAAGAGGCACACATGACAGGCAATGCACTAGTCAAAATTAAAAGAAACAAACGCTTGAAATATATCACTGTGTGTAATGAATCTACATATGTTTCACTTTTTTTAACTGAATTACTGAAATAAATGACCTTTTCTTTTTTAATTAATTTTCTTTGTAAAAAAAAAAAAACAGACATAAAAAGTAAACACTAGATACACAAGCCACAAATCATAAATAAATCAGAAAAGACCAACGATAGAACAGTTCCCTATGAGCAAGCACTAGGCGATGGTGGAAAGGAAAAACTGTGTTATAGGAAGAAACCTCCAGCAGAACCAGGGTCAGGGAGGGGCAGTGTTCTGCCACAACTGTTTGGGGTGAGGGGAGAGAGGAAAAATAATACAAAAGAAGTGACATATTATTCATACAGATACCAGAACATTTATACAGATATGACCAGTGTTGGGCAAGTTACTAAAAAATAGTAACTAGTTTCAGTAACTAGTTGCTTCTTTTCAAAAGTAACTAAGTTACTTACCAGTTGCTGCATGATTAAAGTAACAAGTTAATTGGAAAAGTAACTCGCGTTACTTTTAAATGCATACTGAAATCATCTTGCACACATAGCAAGGTCAAGGGCCCCATGTTCTCATCAGAAAAAAGAAAAAGAAAACAGAACAAGATCTCGTCTTACAGAGAAAAAATGTCTCAGATTTACACAAACTATTGTAATCAGTAGAAAGTCAGAAATTTACTAGAAATAAAGCTGTAAATTCACAAAGAACATGTTGGACCCCCTGGTGGGCCATTTTTGGCCCACGAGCTATATGTTTGACATCCCTGGACCAGCCCATTATAACGCATATTTAAAGGATTTACTTCCATGAAATAGTTGCATATCACAACAGCTTGTAAATGAATGAGATAAAATAAAACAGAAAGCACAGATAAATGAAAGTTCACCTTAAGCTGTTCTCTACTGCAAAAAATCACGGTCACGTTTTCTCTGTATGGTAAGAAAACGTTTACACAACTGCGGACATTAAATGCAGCTTCTTGCTCTAAAAATACTCATGTTTAAGCACAGAGGTAGGGAACTGTTGGGGGCTACTCACCATTCAGACAACAGGTGATAAGGGCTTGGAATGAGAGGTCGTCACAGCCACAGCATTTCTTCCCTCCGGGTGCGGTGTGAAGTGGGGCAAGACAGGAAACCGACCCACAGAGGAGAATGACGGCTGTGTCAGTTACGTAGGATCACTTCATATTTATTTGCACCAAAAATATCTATCCATACTAATAAAATGAGTAGCGCGAGTATTTTTAGACAGTAATTTCGTTACACAGCACGTTACAGCAAAATTAGTGGTGTTACAGTAATGCGTTACTCCCAACACTGGATATGACATATGCAGTGTTGCATCGAGGCAAGGTTCGCCTAGGATTACCACATACCCACTCATATATAGATATACAGGGGTGTGAAAAAGTGCTTGCCCCCTTCCTGATTTCTCATTTTTTTGTATGTTTGTCACACTTACATGTTTCAAATCATCAAACAAATTTAAATATTAGAAAAAGATAACACAAGTAAAGACAAAATGCAGTTTTTAATTGAAGGTGTTTATTATTAAGGGTAAAAAAAAATCCAAACCTACATGGCCCTGTGTGAAAAAGTGATTGCCTCCCTGTTAAAACATAAATTAACTGTGGTTTATCACATCTTTGAAAGCTGAGTTCAATTTTCTAGCCATTTCTAAAGCTTTGGTACTCCAGCGAACCACAGTGAAAGCCATTATTCACAAATGGCAAATGGAATAGCGGTGAACCTTCCCAGGAGTGGCCGGTTGACCAATATTGCCCCAAGACCGCGGCGACAACTTATCCAAGAGGTCACAAAAGACCCCACAACAACATCCAAAGAACAGCAGGCCTCACTTGCCTCAGTTAAGGTCAGTGTTCATGACTCCACCATAAGAAAGAGACTGAACAAAAATGGCCAGCATGGCAGAGTTCCAAGATGAAAACCACTGCTGAGCAAAAAGCACATAAAGGCTCGTCTCAGTTTTGCCAGAAAACATCTTGATGATCCCAAACACTTTTGGGAAAATATGCTGTGGCCTGACAAAAAAAAAGTTGAACTTTTTGGAAGGTGTATGTCCCATTACAGCCAGCATAAAAGTAACAGCATTTCAGAAAAGGAACATCATACCGACAGTAAAATATGGTGGTGTTAGTGTGATGGTCTGGGGCTGTTTTGCTGCTTCAGGACCTGGAAGACTTGCTGTGGTAAATGGAACCATGAATTCTGCTGTCTACCAAAAAATCATGAAGGAGAATGTCCAGCCATCTGTTCGTGACCTCAAGCTGAAGCGCACTTGGGTTCTGCAGCAGGACAACGATCGAAAACAAACCAGCAAGTCCACCTCTGAATGGTTTAAGAAAAACAAAATGAAGACTTTGGAGTGGCCTAATCAAATTCCTGACCTGAATCTGATTGAAATCCCGTGGCATGACCTTAAAAAGGCTTCCCTGGTGAGGACTGCTTCAATTTCAGAATAGCCCTTTCAATTTGATAGTGAATGGCAAATCTATCGTATCCCTTGAAGTATTCTTCCTTATGTTTACATGTGGGTGTTTGGATAAAGCACTTTCCCTGCTTTGTCTAATTGTGTTTGGTAGGTTTTCTGAACTATGAATCTTCACTAAAGTTTGTGCCAAAAGTTCTGCTTTGCCTATATAAGTAATAGCTGTTTCCCCATTACTGTCTAACACTGGTATTTTGTACTCTCTTCTAATACCACTCATTTCCTTAATCATTCCCCAAATATCTGATAGCTGTGTTTCTCTTCCTATAGTATTACAATACTTTCTCCAAAATAAATGCTTAGCTGTTTTGTTTTCCTGACGATTGCCTGACACTGTTTGTCCTCAGTCACTGCTTCCAAAGCATGATGCTTTTTCACTTGTCTGAGTGCCTTATTTCTATTTTTAATAGCTTTATTACAGTTATCATCCCACCAAGGAATATTCTTTCGTTGTCTACAACCTGTACTTTTTGGTATTGTTTGATTTGCAGACTCTATTATAATGGCTTTCGTTTGCGATAACTGGCCCACTCATCTTTGCAGAATTGCTGTAATTCAGCCACATTGGAGGGTTTTCGAGCATGAACCGCCTTTTTAAGGTCATGCCACAGCATCTCAATTGGATTCAGGTCAGGACTTTGACTAGGCCAATCCGTGTAGGCTTCGTTCTTTTAATATTTTGTTTATGAAACGAAAACGAAACAACCGAAAATAGCCGTTACACATTCTCGCCTTGTCAAAATAAAATTGAAATTGAGCAAAAATGACATAACGGATCTGATTTGGTGTTGTTTTCCTTTTATTTTGCCGGTCACAGCCGGAAGTGGTGATGGCAGCAGCAGGGCACCACCAATTTCAAACAAGCCTGAAAAGACCTGCTGTTAAATCTCACTTTACACTCAGGAAAATGCCCAAAGTTGCAGCATAGACTCATGCAAACATCACCATCTGATGAAAGATGAGAAGGACTGCCACAAATATATATTTACAGAGTTCCCATCAACCAGCAATGAGGACAAAAGGAGGATGCTGTGGACAAATGGATACCGAAGGCCCGGGAGAAATAAAGGGTTGACGTGACCGGCTTCTGTGTTGACCACTTTACAACAGGTAAGGTCTACTTATAAATTATGCTTCTGTTACTTTTTTCCCTTTTTGGATTAGTTTGGGGTCCCCATGTTGGCTCAGAACATGATTACTGAGATGATGTAGGTTTCCAGCAGTTTTAATGTGACTGGAGTCTCTTTGATTTTATGTCATATTTAGTGTTGATATTTGCATTCTGGGTGATTCTAAGGTATTTGTATTTGATTGTCTTTTGTATTTTAATATGTCCCACTTTAGAAAGGGATGTTTTGTGAGGACGAAAGGAGGATATTGTGGACAAATGAATACCAAAGGCCTGAGGAGCAATGAAAGGTTGACGTGACCGACCTCTGGTAGGTCCACTTATAGTTGTGGATGACAGATTATTAAGGTCCATTGGTCTGAAAATTAGGACCAAATTAATTAGCCCTAAATTAATGGACTATTTTTCTTTGAAAATTAAGGTTGCATTTATGACTCACCCATCATAGGGATACATTAGTTAATTAAACATGCTATTTATGGCAGACAGCAAGACTCAAATGTAACTTTTATTGACCATATAATTAAGTATTTCTACATGAATATACTAAATGCAAAGTGTGTACATATGTGGTGTGGTGAATGGGAAGGGAGGATGTCATGTTGGATGGTTGAGTTGTAGTAAACTTATTCCTTTGAGGGCTGGTTTAAACTGCGTAAAACCATTTTTAACAATTAGACTTTAGGACCATTGGGCCTTCAGAATATTGACTAGTCACCCAAATTGTGCTTTCTATTATTAGTATAAAACAGTCACTAATTTACTGAATTGTGTTTCTACTATTGATGAGCAATGAGTTTAAAAATATATCAAAAAACAATAAACCAATAAATGAAAAAATTTCAAAGAAATTTCTTTGAAAAGGGTACAAATTTACAAAATAAATACCAGTTTTATGAAAAAAAAAACCTCACAAAATGGAGAGAAAATCATGAATTTGAAGGGGGAGCCCCAAATCTATCAGAAAACAGCTGGAAATTTTAAGAGAAAAAAAATATAAATTCACAAATTTAGGGGGAAAAACCTCAAACAAGCGAGAGTAAACTTATTACTAAAGTAATGTTTTTAGTAGATACTATCTTACTAATGTTTTTGGTGACTACTCAAACTTGAGTAATTATAACACTGGTCAACACTAAATTTATTGTCATTTTTTTTAGCTGATTTAGGACAATTTTGATGTGCTGAATCCAAAAATCACATTGGTTTTGCTCAATCAGATCAGCTTTTTGAACTATGGCCACATGTTTTGCTGTTTTTGTTTACATGTATGGGTATTTTTGCTTTATATAATGCAAGATTCTTTTTTATTTCTTGAAATTCTCTGAATTTTGAACAATGATGATGTAACATTCAATTTACATGTACTTACCTTTATCAGTGTCTACTATTCAATTTACAGTACAACTGTACACCTGCTGTACAACTGCTTACATTCATCTTCTTCTGCTTCATCCTTTTCGGATCGTGGGGGGGGCTGAAGCCTATCCCAGCATCTTTGGGCGGGAGGCAGGGTACACCCTGGACAGATCGCCAGTCCATCGCAGGGCCAACACAGAGAGACAGACAACCACTCACTCTCACATTCATACCTAAGGACAATTTAGAATCCCCAGCTTGATGCCAATTAACCTAACTTGCATTTTTTTGGCATGTGGGAGGAAACCGGAGAAATCCCGGAGTAAACCCACGCAGACACGGGGAGAACATGCAAACTCCACACAGATCACTGTTGGTCGGGGGCTGGAATCGAACCCAGGATCCCCCGGCCAAGGGTGAGTTGCTGTGCTGCTGCAGTGCTAACCACTCCGCCGCTGCGCTGCCCACAACTGCTTACAACGTAGCATAAAAACCTGACCTGATCGAGAGAAAGGGATGTCATTTTCGGATTCAGCGGTGCAAAATTGTTTCAAATCAGTTGAAAAAACACAGACAATTTACAAAAAAATTATTTTTGTTATGTTGTGTAATTTACTTGCGTTTCTGACTACTGTACCCACCTCTGTATATGCCAATTATCAAACATCTTTGCATCAATTCTTTCTTTCAGAAATCATATCACACCAGGATACCAGAAACCATCTATGAAGTCCTTTACTGTCCAACAGCCACACAAGTCAGTAAAGGTTGTTTTCTATTGTAAACATTCAGCTGAGCAGAGGAGGTCATGTACGTTAATCACTGTGAATTTTTTTAATCCAGCAAACGTCTGTGTGATCCATGACGACTACATCTGATGTGGAGCTGAGAGCTGCAGAGACCAGGGGACCAGTCTGGTGTGAATGGTGTCCACATCCACTGGTTCTGAGATGGAAGCACCTTCTCCTTCCTTCTTTAAGACCTACATTGATGTTTTACATGTTTACAATGTCAATCCATGAAAAGTCTAATTTAACTTTGACCATTTTAAATAACCAGTCATTCACATGTTACACAACTGTGAGCTACACCTCAGTTCATCCATTCTTTATTTATAATGACATAATCTGGTATCTCCAAAAACTGTTTTTTTTTTAATTATTAAATAAAAGGTTTATCTCAAGTACTTTATCTGTATTCACTTATTTATAATCATTAATATTCACTGCAGGTTTGGGTAGAATACAGGTTACATTTATTCAGAACAGTCAGACATTGACCGTGATGCATAAATATGTTGCCAGAAAAGATTCTTGTACTTGTAGATACTTCGACAAAACAGTACTTAGTTGAGTAACTTTATTGCAGGATACTTTCTACTCAGGTACATGTGAGGATAAAACTACTTTTACTCAACTACCTTTGGTCACAGTCAATAAATTTTAATTTCACTGATTTGAAAACTGATTAGAAATGTACCTGTTTAAAATAACTAATTAGTCTCATGAGAAATTACTGCATCTTTGGTCATTTTAGTAAATTTATAATCTTATTTAGCTGAGATAGGTGTTGATATTATTGTTCTTCTATTCCAGCTACAAAGAATAATCAAATCAAATCAAATCAAATCAACATTTATTGTCATGTTGCTGTACATACAACTGTAGTGCAGGCAAGTTGAAATTACATTTCTCTAGGCATCCATATAAGTAAAAAGAACATAATTTAAGACACTCACATACCCCCTCACCCCCCACCCCAACACAGCCATTCACCCATCCCTGAAACACACTTGAAACTAACTAGAACTATATACATATAATATACATAATGTCCATAACGTGCAGTAGTATGTATGAAAGATTCCGGATCAACTGTTCAGCATCCTAACAGCTTGTGGAAGGAAGCTGTTAATCAGTCTGGTGGTTCTGCCTCTGATGCTCCGGAATCGTTTGCCAGATGGCAGCAGTTCAAAGTGTTTATGCAGAGGGTGAGAGTGATCCTTGACAATGTTCAGTAGGTCTGATCAGATTCCTCCACGCAGCTGTGTCCTTCGCCCTCCGCTGCCTTGGCAGATAGAGGTATTATCAGTGGCAAGGACAGGCCAAGACAAACTGACTCCAGTATCTGTTGTAGTGACTGAAATGACTCAGAAATTTAGGAGAAAAAGTTTGCAAATTTAGAACTGTCATTACTATTCCACTAACTACTTTTATTGAATACTTTCATTCTCACCTTTTCTGGCAATGACTCTGATACTTGAACAATTCCAATAACAGTAATATTATTGGAGAACAATTTCTGGCTTCTCTACCCACCTCTGGTTTTAAGCAAAGATGTCGATAGAAAATTAAAAAATAAATAAGAAAATGTATTTTGCTTTCCTGTTAAATTTTATTATAACAGTTAAAACAGGGAAAAGAGTGCACGGTGGTGGTGATTGTCATGGGCAGCGAGAGCACGCCCCTCCACTCCGGTCTCACCTTCACAAACTCATCACGACACCTGAGGCAGAAGACACACCTGCGCCCGCTCATCAGCCAGCGTACATGAGGAGGCTTCCTCCACACAGTCAACGCTGGCTCGTCTGGGTATACTGCCCGTTCTCAGGCAGAGCAAATTAAAGCCGTAACGTTAACACGTCGTTAACCTTACTTTCTTCTCCTTCTTTCAGGTTGCTGCTGCCGTGTAGGTGTGTCCCCGGGACTGCGCGCGCTCTCCTGCCTCACCACACTGATCCTCCAGCAATCAACTCCGCCCGGTCAGGCACCATCAGCCCACCATTTCCCCCTTACCCCACTGACTTGCCTATTCCCCGCTGGGTCCTGCCGGTCCTCTCTGGATTTCTCAAGTAAGTGGCAATTTGGCTCACCCATTTCCCCTTACTGCACTCCTCAGCTCACTGCTCTCGTCTTCTCTCCACAGGTCCTTTCCTCTGGCGAGTGACTGTTTCTGTAGCTGTGCGCTTTGGGTTTTGATATTAATAAAATTGTCAAACGTGCCCCTCTGTGTGGTTCCTTCCTGTGTTTGGCATTGTGCACGTGAGCTGTCAAAACTTAATACGTCATGACATAATGAGCCAACCAGGATGGTAGCTCAGCCGGTGCCTCACCGCAGGAGCTGTCAGCTATAGATTGCCTAGCGGCGACCGAGCATCAGCTCACTCACGCAGCAGGTTTCCAGCATGCTGACATTGTGGTCTGTAGCGCCTCCCTCGGCTGCGCCTCCTCAGCCTGCTCCACGCACTACGGTGCGCCGTATAACCTCCGTTCCCATGCCTTCCCCGTATGCGGGGGATGTGGGGAAATGTAAGGCTTTCCCTCTTCATGTTCAAATGTACCTGGAGCAGGTTGGGGAGGAGTATCTGGGGGACGGCAGACACTCCTCAGGATGGCGGTCCATCCTGTCCTGGGAGACACTTGACGGCCTCATAGATCAGGCAGTAGGGCTGGACAATCAGCACCGTGAATGAGCGAAGGAGCAGACCCTCATCCCTCGCCCACGTGCCGAGCATGTATCCGCTGTGGTTACTGGCACTGGTGGTGCCGGCTCTTCGCCCGAGCCAAAGGAGCTCTCTCGGCACTTGACCAATGATAAGCGAAGGCGGAGGGTTGGCGCGTGCACGTACTGTGGTTCACTCAACTACAGTCTGAACGAGTGCCAGCGGCCAAAAGACGCAGCCCGTCAGTAACCATGGGGGGGCTGGCGGGCGGGACCACAAGAGTGATCAGAGGATCACAACCATATTTGGCCGTGAGGTCGCGGTGGTCGCTCAGAGCAAGGTGCCCATTTCCTTCCTTCTTTCCGGAAACCAATGGGAGGAACTTTCGTTCCTGGTTCTTCCCGTTTCATCATCTCCGGTGGTTCTTCATTATCCATTGCTCCAGATTCACAACCCAATGATAAATTGGGCTAAAAACACCATCTCTGCCTGGAGCCCGTTTTGTATGGCCCATTGTACGCATTCAGCAGAATACTCCTCATCCCTGTCTGCTCCTCCCTCTTGAGCCGAGCCACCAGACCTCAGTCTCGTTCCCCGGGCATATCACGATTTGGGGGCGGTCTTTAGCAAGTCAAGAGCATAGTCGCTGCCGCCTCACCGCTCTTATGACTGTGCTATAGACCTCATCCCGGGGGCAAAGCTGCCATCCAGTTGGCTGTATAGTATTTCTGGCCCGGAGAGGGAAGCAATGGAGCAGTATATCAAGGAGTCACTGAATGCCAGCCTAATTCGGCCATCTTCGGCTCCGCTCGGAGCCGGGTTCTTCTTCGTCGGAAAGAACGATGGCTCGTTGAGCCTGTGCATCGACTACCGGGAGCTCAACGCAATTACCATCAAAGATAAATATCCTCTGCCTTGCCCCCAACAGACTGCTATGATGATGATGATGATGATGATGATGATGATGCCTTTGATCAATTCAGCGTTTGAGCTCCTTCAGCGCTCACAGGTTTTCACCAAGTTAGACTTTAGGAACGCGTATCATTTGGCCCGCATTCGCGAGGGCGATGAGTGGAAGACGGCCTTTAAAACACACCAGGGCCAATTCGAGTACTTAGTGATGTCATTCAGGCTCACTAACGCCCCTGCCGTCTTCCAGCGGTTAATAAATGATGTCCTCCGTGATTTTCTTTACCAATACGTTTTTGTCTATCTTGATGATATTTTGATTTTCTCCCACTCACCAGAGGAACGTGATATCCATGTCAGAGCCATTTTACAGCGGCTTTTGGAGAACCAGCTTTATGTTAATGCCGAGAAGTGTGAGTTCTCCATGACATCCACCACCTTCTTGGGCTTCATCGTGGCTGAGGGGGAGCTGATTGCCGACCCGGCCAAGATAAGGGCAGTGTTAGATTGGCCAACTCCCCACTCCCGAAAGGAGCTTCAACACTTTCTCGGGTTTGCAAATTTCTACCGCAGGTTCATCAGGAACTGTAGTGGGATCACACTGCCTTTGACGCAGCTGACCTCCGTTAAAGTCCCCTTTCAGTGGACTGAGGCAGCTGAGCTGGCATTGAACAAATTAAAGCGTCAGTTCACAGATACACCCATCTTGGCTCAGGTTGACACGCAGCTTCAATTTGTCCTCGAGGTGGACGCGTCTGGTTTGGGGGTTGGCGCAGTACTGTCGCAGCACACCCCCCCGATCAGAAGCTTCGCCCATGCACATATTTCTCTTGGCGGCACAAGCCAGCTGAGAGGAACTATGATGTAGGGGACAGAGAGCTGTTGGCCATTAAGTTGGCATTAGAGGAGTGGAGACACTGGTCAGAGGGGGGCATTCACCCCATCGTTGTGTGGACCATCCACAAGAACCTTGAGTACTTGCAGTTGGCCCGCCGACTGAACCCCAGGAAGGCCTGCTGGCCGTTGTTCTTCCAGTGGTTTAATTTTACCATCACCTGCCGGCCTGGCACCTGGAATACCAAACCAGATGCGCTCTCACGGCAGTTTGATTCCGGGGATGTAACCCCCCCCCCCCCCCCCCCCCCCCATCCAAACCATCATACCACCTTCATGCATCCTTGGAGCCCTTACTAGGGATATAAAGCGGAGGGTCCACCAGGCCCTGTCCTGGAAGCCTGTGCCAGTAGGGTGCCCCCGGAACCGTCTGTACGTCCCGGCCGCCCTCCGCAGTGATGTCATCCAATGGGGTCACACCAGCCACTTTGCATGCCACCCTGGAATCTCACGGACCATCGACTTTGTCTAACGGGTGTTCTGGTGGCCCACGCTGCGGCGGGACGTCCGGGAGTGTGTCAGAGCCTGCCAGATGTGCATCTGGGGTAAATCTGACTCCTCCCCACCATCGGGACTTCTCCATCCTCTCCCCATCCCTGGTCGGCCGTGGTCCCACCTCGCTGTGGACTTTGTGACTGGGTTGCCCTCCTCCCACGGCAAGACGGTGATCCTGACCATTGTGGATCGCTTCTCCAAGGCAGTCCATCTGGTGGACCTTCCTAAATGCCCATCGGCCTTGAAGACTGTGGTCCTCCTCACCGATCACGTGATCCGGATCCACGGCATCCCTATCGAAACTGTGTCTGACCGGGGTCCACAATTTACGTCCCAGGTCTGGAGGGCCTTTTGCCAGACTCTGGAAACTACTGTGAGTCTCTCCTCAGGAAATCATCCACAAAGCAATGGGCAGGCGGAGCATGCCAATCAGTCCTTAGAGGCTGCCTTGCGGTGCGTAGTAGCCGATAACCCATCATCTTGGGGCACGCATCTGACCTGGGTGGAGTACTCCATGAACTCTGCTATATCCTCAGCTACTGGACTCACCCCTTTCGAGGCATCATTGGGGTACACGCCGCCTCTACTTCCTATGGCCGAGAGGGAGGTCTCGGTCCCATTTGTAGGGGCTCACGCTCAGCTCTGCCGACACGTCTGGAGATCAACTCGGGCCGCCCTAGCCCACACCATGGAGCGCACCCGGGTCGCTGCTGACAGGAGGCGGGTGCCGGCCCCCAAATACGCCGTGGGACAGCAGGTCTGGCTGGCAGCGAGCCAGATTCCTCTTAAAGAGAAGTCTAGGAAACTGTCCCCCCGCTTTTTTTGGGCCTTATCCCATCTCCCGGGTGATTAACGATGCGTCGGTTCAACTTAAGCTGCCCCCGTCCCTACGGGTGAACCCCACCTTTCATGTTAGTCACATCAAGCCCCTCTCAGCCAGTCCCTCCCCCCCGAAGAACATCGACAGCCACCCCGCCTACACGGTTAGGCGGATTCTGGATGTTCGCCGTCGGGGTCGGGGTCTTCAATATCTCATCAACTGGCAGGGCTACGGCCCGGAGGAACAATCCTGGACCCCCTCGTCACGGATACTGGACAAGGGGATGCTCCGGGCTTTCCACCATGCTCGCCTGGACAAGCCCTCCGAACTGCAAGGAGGCATTCCTAGAAGGGGGGGCCCTGTCATGGGCAGCGAGAGCGCGCCCCTCCCCTCTGGTCTCACCTTCACAAACTCATCACGGCACCTGAGGCAGAAGACATACCTGCGCCCGCTCATCAGCCAGCGTACATGAGGAGGCTTCCTCCACGCAGTCAATGCTGGCTCGTCTGGGTATATTGCCCGTTCTCAGGCAAGCAAATTAAAGCCATAACGTTAACACATCGTTAACCTTACTTTCTTCTCCTTCTTTCAGGTTGCTGCCACCGTGTAGGTGTGTTACCTGGACTGCGCGTGCTCTCCTGCCTCACCACACTGATCCTCCAGCAATCAACTCCACCCGATCAGGCACCATCAGCTCACCATTTCCCCCTTACCCTACTGGCTCATCTGTTCCCCGCTGGGTCCTGCCGGTCCTCTCTGGATTTCTCAAGTAAGTGGCAATTTGGCTCGCCCATTTCCCCTTACTCCACTCACTCAACTCACTGCTCTCGTCTTCTCTCCACAGGTCCTTTCCTCTGGCGAGTGACTGATTCTGTAGCTGTGCACTTTGGGTTTTGATATTAATAAAATTGTCAAACGTGCCTCTCTGTTTGGTTCCTTCCTGTGTTTGGCATCGTGCACGTGAGCTGTCAAAACTTAATACGTCATGACAGTGATGACAGTATGAGTCCTGGTCACCCCTGGTTGGTGTGAAACACCCTGAACAGGATGAAGTGAAGGACCAGTGATCTTCTCTGCTCTTATCTGTAAAGACAAGTGATTTTAGGTCACAGCATGGACTCTTTCCTGTACTGTAACTTTAACGTTTAAGACAGTGAATTTCACCTCTGATAGTTGGGGTCATGAACTGGTTCTCAGCAGTCTGGGAGAAGTGGTCCACACTGTCTTCAGGTTCCACATTATGAAAATCTTTTATTAGACACAGAGAAATAGAACATTAGACCACAGTACACTATGAAGTCTGTTTTTCTGAGTTTATTGCTTTGCATGCTAAAATTTGTGAAGAGACTAATAAATAAAGCTGTTTACTGTGGAGACAGGCATAAGGAAGTCATATAAAAATGATCATTTGTACTGTATATTAGTTTTATGGAAGAAAAAACTTAAAACTATAACACTTGGAGGAAAAGACAAAAACATCACTTTCTAAAGTGGGACATATTAAAATACAAAAGACAATCTGTAGGATACGAATATCATATAGTATATTGGCATGGCGGTGCCCTAGGCTGGGAGGGGTGAGGCCACACCTTTAGGAGGCAGCGCTACCTGTATTATAAAAGCCTGAGGCAGGAGACCCCCAGTCTCCTTGCCACACTCCCGTACTCACGGTAGGGTCTCCCTATATCAATCAATCAATCAACTTTATTTATAAAGCACTTTAAAAGCAACACTCGCTACACAAAGTGCAGTACAGCAAGAGAACATAAAAGCAGGGCACTAACACAAAAGGCGCTAACACAAGAACCACAGTAAAAAAATAAATAAATAAATTCATAAATAAAATAAAAAGTAAAATAAATAAAAATCCATTTCATTCAATAAAATCAATGTCTCTTACTGGGTCGAAGGCCAGGGAGTAAAAATGTGTTTTAAGACGTGTTTTGAAAATGGACAGTGAAGGTGCTTGTCTAATGTCCAGGGGTAAATCATTCCATAACCTGGGGGCCATGATCGAAAAGGCTCTGTCCCCTCTGAGCTTGCACCTCGCCTTTGGTATCTCCAAAAGCAGCTGTTCAGCTGACCTAAGGGACCGGGTGGGAGCGTAGGGATGCAGAAGCTCAGAGAGGTAAGGTGGAGCAAGACCATTCAAGGATTTAAAAACAAATAAAAGAATTTTAAAATGAACTCTAAAATACACGGGCAGCCAGTGGAGTGAAGCTAAGATGGGTGTGATGTGATCTCTTCCACATGTACCCGTTAAAAGGCGAGCAGCGGCATTTTGAACCAGCTGCAGATGGGAAAGAGATGACTGGCTGACACCGGTGTAAAGTGCATTACAGTAATCCAGCCGAGATGAAATAAAAGCATGGATTACTGTTTCCAAGTGTGGTCTAGAGAGAATGGGTTTTACTTTTGCTAAACGCCTTAAATGAAAGAAGCTGGATTTTACCACAGAACGAATCTGCATGTCTAATTTAAAATCCTTGTCCATGATAAAACCAAGGTTCCTAGCTGTGGATTTAACATAAGGAGTAAGGGGGCCCAAGTATACAGGAAGGGACTCACAGGGGCGACTAGGTCCAAACACCATCACTTTGGTCTTCTTATCATTAAAATTTAGGAAGTTTAGGGCCATCCAAGACTTTATGTCTTCAATGCATGCCAGGAGTGAATTTACTGATGAGGCAGCTTTTTGTTTTAGAGGGACATAAATCTGACAGTCATCAGCATACAGGTGGAAAGAGATACCATGCTTTTTAAAAATGGAACCCAGTGGAAGTATGTACAGAGAAAAAAGCATGGGCCCTAGAATTGACCCCTGTGGGACCCCGTAAGGCAGAGAAGCAAAAGAGGATTCAAACCCAGACATGCTAACTTTAAAAGTCCTGTCTGACAGATAGAATCTAAACCAGTTGAGAGCAGTGCCACAAATGCCCACTAGGTGCTGCAAATGGGAAATTAAAACTTGATGGTCCACTGTGTCAAAGGCAGCAGTTAAATCAAGCAGCACAAGAACAGCATATTCACCTGAATCACATGCCAAGAGAATATCGTTAAAAACTCTTAACAAGGCTGTCTCTGTGCTATGAAGAGCTTTGAAACCAGATTGAAAAATCTCCAAAATACCGTGTTCATCCAGAAAACATTTCAGCTGCATATAGACTGTTTTCTCTAAAATTTTTGAGAGAAATGGCAGCTTGGAAAAAGGCCTAAAATTTGCCAACATGGTATGATCGAGACCAGGTTTCTTAATCAAGGGCTGTACTACTGCATGTTTAAAATTTGCAGGAACCACACCAGATGACAGGCTGCAGTTCAAGATGGCGAGAACTGACTGACCTATACTGGGAAGCACCTCTTTAAAAAGTCTAGGATGGACAGCATCACAGGAAGACCCTGAGGGCTTAATATGGGGAACCACATCCTCTAAAAATGACAGAGTCACAGGTTCAAAGTGATCAAAAAGAGCAGAACAAGGGACAGAATGAATGAATGAATGAATGAATGAATGAATGAATGAATGAATCTTTATTTTGGATAGATTAAAAGTAGAGATTAAAAAAGAAACAGAACAATATAACAAAGGGGGAAAGAAAATCCAACAAGGTCAAATTAGACAATAACTCCTCTGATTATACAGTTCAACATAAATTATCCAAAATGGGTGATGGCTGAAGCCGCAGCTTATATTGCCCACCCATATTCCATCCAAGAATTCAAAAGAAAAGCTAGACAAGAGTGATTACAATTCAGAACATAGCTAAGACAAAATGTGACAAAAAAAAAACTAAGCAACAGCACAACACAGACTGGATATGACAATCCTTTTGTGATTTTACATGTCATCTTGTATATATGTTTGGAGTATTTCTTCCTTTAGTTTTTGTTTAAATTGTCCAAGCGTTGTACATGATTTTAATTCAGGTCCAAAATCGTTCCATAATCTGGCTCCTTGCACTGAAACACAGTGTCGCTTGGTGGTAGTTCTCACTGAAGGTTTTTGAAATATACATGTTCCTCTGAAATGATATTGTTTCTCCCTTATTTGGAACAACTTTTGGATATTTGCGGGCAGTGATAGATTCTTCACTTTAAACATTATTACTGCAGTTTTAAAGTCAACCAGATCTTTCAACTTGAGAGCTTTTAATTTAAGAACAAGTGGGTTTGTTGGTTCCCTGTAAGCAGCTTTGTTTATTATTCTAATAGCTCTCTTCTGAAGCATAAAGACTGGATATATGTTTGTTTTATATGTATTTCCCCATACTTCAGTACAATATGTCATGTATGGGAGTATTAATGAATGATACAAGGTATATAGTGTGGGTTGATTCAGCAAATATTTCACTCTGTGTAGTATTGCAGTTGATTGGGATATTTTACCTTTAATATAATTAATATGTGACTTCCAACACAGTTTATTATCAATTATTACTCCAAGAAAATTAGTTTCGGGTACCATTTCAATCTCTACACCATTTACAGTGAGTTTAGATACTAAGTTGTTGTGATGGTTGTTAAAAACTATAAATTTTGTCTTACTTAAATTGAGCATTAATTTGTTTGAATCAAACCACAGTTTAAGCTTTCCTAATTCCTTTCCGAGTGTATCCAAAAGTTGTTCCAAATTGCTTCCACTGCATAATAAATTAGTGTCATCGGCAAACAATATTAAATCCATTTTTTCTGAAACTTTACATATATCATTTATATACATATTGAATAACAATGGCCCCAAAACTGAACCCTGTGGGACTCCACAAGTAACCTTCAGTAACTGTGAGTTTTTGTTACCAACACATACATACTGATATCTATTCTTTAAGTAACTACATAACCAGGACAGTGCTACCCCCCTAATACCACAATTTTGTAGTTTCTTTAATAATAAGTTATGATCCACTGTATCAAATGCTTTTTTAAGATCCAGGAATGCCCCCAACTGAATACTCTTTATTTTCAACAGCAGTTGATATTTTTTCTATAAATTCCATTAGAGCAAATGCAGTTGTCCTCTTGTGTCTGAACCCATATTGCTGCTCACACAATAAATTATTCTTCAGTATGAAGTTGTCAATTCTCTCATAGAATATTTTTTCAAGTATCTTGGAAAATTGCGGCAATAGTGAAATTGGTCTATAGTTTGAAAGTTCCCTTCTGTCACCCGTCTTGTATATCGGAATTACTTTAGCTATTTTCATTGCATTGGGAAATATACCTGTTTGGAGAGACAGGTTACAGATATACGTCAGTGGTTTCACTAAGCATTCAATAATAGTTTTGACTAAGAGCATGTCAATACCATCACAGTCCGTAGATGTTTTACTTTTAAACGATTTAACAATTTCAATGACTTCTCTCTCGTTTGTGTTCTTTATGAAAATGGAGTCTTTTATAGCAGTGTTTTTGCTTATTGTATCACCTGTGGGTGCTGTAATGGGTATTTCTCGAGCCAAATTAGGACCAATGTTAACAAAAAAGTTATTAAATTCATCTGCAGGTGAAGCTGCATTCACACTCTGAGTCATTTTATTATTTTTTGAAAAATCGGTTGGGTAGCTTGTTTTTTATTTCCAAGAATATTGTTAAGTATTGTCCATGTATTTTTAATATTGTCTCTGTTTTTCTCCAGTTCTTTACTGTCTCTTTTACTACATCTTATTATATATGTTAACATATTTTTGTATGTTTTATACTGCTGCTCTGCTTCTTTTGTCCTTTTCTTTAAGAAAGCTTTATATAATATTTTTTTCTTTTTACACGCCTTTTGTAATCCTTTGGTTAACCATGGCTTATCGGCAAATTTATGTTTAAGCTTTTTCTTTACTAATGGACAATTTTTTTTCATAAAGAGTGGCTACAATGTTCATAAATGTGTCATAGGCTTCATTTATATCTGATACATAGACTTTTGTTCAGTCTTGCTTCAGCAAGTCTTCTTTAAAAGAACTGATTGCATTTTGTGATTTATATGAATGAATGAATGAATGAATGAATTTATTTCGGATAGTACATTACAGGTTAAAAGAAACTGTATAATATAACAACAAGGTCAAATTAGACAAAGACTCCTTCTACTATACAATTCCACGTGAGTTATCCGAAATGGGTGATGGCTGAAGCCGCAGCTTATATTGCCCACCCATATTCCATCCAAGAATTCATATCCAAGAATATCTGAACGATTTTAAAATGTTTTCTGAATTGACAGAGACAGAGGGATCAGAGGCAGCTGAGATGAATGTAACGTGCTGCTCGACATGGCGACGTCCCACCGGGAGATTCGAACTCACGCCTCCCGCTCCGGAGTCCCGCACCCTACCTGTGTCGCCAATAGGCTCAACCCACTTGGCAAGCCAAGTAGGGTGCTCATATTGAGTTCGCTACAATATCTGATACATAGACTTGTTCAGTCTTGCTTCAGCAAGTCTTCTTTAAAAGAACTGATTGCATTTTGTGATTTATATGAATGAATGAATGAATGAATGAATGAATTTATTTCGGATAGTACATTACAGGTTAAAAGAAAGTGTATAATATAACAACAAGGTCAAATTAGACAAAGACTCCTTCTACTATACAATTCCACGTGAGTTATCCGAAATGGGTGATGGCTGAAGCCGCAGCTTATATTGCCCACCCATATTCCATCCAAGAATTCATATCCAAGAATATCTGAACGATTTTAAATTTTTTTCTGAATTGACAGAGACAGAGGGATCAGAGGCAGCTGAGATGAGAGCCCTGGTGGTGGCCACCTTATCAAGAAAAAAGTTCATAAAATCATTGCATAACTCAGAGGAGGCTCCAGACAGTCAGTCTGTGGGGTGTTAAGAACAGAGTCAATAGTGTTAAATAAAACATGTTGATTATGACAATGAGATAAAACAATATTAGCAAAATATCTGCTTTTTTCCTGCTTGACAGTATTTTGATACTGACGCCAGCAGTCTTTTAAAATCTGCAGTGACACCTGCAGTTTGTCCATCTTCCATCTGCGTTCAGCTCTGCGCCACTCCTGTCTGACTGCACGAGTTCTGTCACTGAACCACGGCTCAGGTTTGGATCCAGGCTGCTTGGTTTTCAGTGGAGCCACAGAGTCCAAGATGGTTTGGCAGGAGGAGTGAAACCAGGAGCTGAGTTCCTCCACAGATGAGATGGAGCTGGGAGGGACACAGAGGTGGTCAGAGGCAGCGGAGAACCGACCGGCAGTGGAAGGGTTAAAAACCCAGCGGCGCTGAGCAGCAGCGCGAGTTTTAGCTGCAGCGCGTGACAGATCAGCCTCAAATAAAACAGGCAGATGGTCGGACAGCACAGTGTCACAGATTTCTACATTAACAACAGACAGGCCATACGAGAGAACGAGATCTGACGTGTGTCCGTGCTCGTGAGTAGCGCCACCAGTCACGGACTGCAGCAGATTTAGAGAATCAATGAGATTTAAAAAGTCTTTCAGCAGCGGCTGATCAGCACAACACACATGCTGTGGCCGACACACATTGTGGGCTCACGCTGCCACAGAGACAGAACTGAATGTGTATTGTGGAGTGTCACGTCTGCAAGGACTGAGGACTCAAATCTACAGGAGGTAACAAGGAAGTGTGAGATTTGTCTCTTTGTCCCACAGAAGACGCCCCGGAGGGTATTCCGGTTCATCAAGAAATGAGAGACAATGGTGAAGCTTCAAAGGGATGCTTTGTAACTGTAGGTTGACTGAAGACACCATGTGACTTGAATTCTGATGCTGGAAATGTATAAAAGGGGGTTGAAGTATGATTCTTTCTCTTTCCTGCTTTGAGAATGCTAGGAGCTTGTGTTCTGTCAAATAAAGCTGGTTTATGACTGAAACTCAGCCTCGTTATTTGAGCATGCTCCTACACTGGTGACCTACGACGGAGAATGAGCAATGAGAATTCTTCCGAACCGGGCTCGGTGGAAGCCAGCCTGATGGCCGCCTCCACGCTCCGGCTGCCCGATTTCTGGCAGCACAGCCCGCGCTCATGGTTTAGCGCAATCGAGGCGCAGTTCAACCTCCGGAGAATCTCCAACGACGACACAAGATTCTACCACGTGGTAGCGAAACTGGACAGCAACACGGTCCAGAGAGTGGAGGATTTGGTTAATCATCCACCAGACAGCGACAAGTACAGCGCATTGAAAGACGCGCTGATCAGCCATTTCACCCCCTCAGTCCAACAAAGAGCAGAGGGGCTCCTGGCGCTGACGGAGGCAGAAAACGATAGACCTGCGGACCTGATGGTGAAGATGCTGCAGCTCAAAGCCTCCGAGGATGGCGAATTCATTTTCGCCCACCTATTCCTTCGAACCCTGCCACCAGCAGTGAGAGTGGCCCTGGCAGAGTCACCCCGATTGGCCAAGCGAGACTACCATGGGTTGAGCAAGGAGGCGCAGAAGTTGGTCGACGCCCACAAGCAGAACGCGGTTTCGGCCGCGGCGGCTAGTCCAGGAACGGCGTCCGGAGACAGCTTGGGTCCAGCGGCACCAGACGCACCAACAACGGCGGCGACCGGAGCCAGACGACGCGGAGCGGAGAACGGCTCGTGCTTCTACCACCGCCGTTTTGCAGAGAGAGCGCACAGGTGCGTCCCACCGTGCAATTTTAAACGCCAGGACCGAGGGCCGGTAGAAGCTGCGACTCTCGGCAATGAGAACAGGCTGCTTTACCTGACGGATGCACGCTCGGGGAAACAGTTCCTCGTGGACACGGGCTCGCAGCTGAGCTTCGTCACGCCCACCTACGCGGAACGGCTGTCGCCTTCTAAAGCCCCCTGGGTGTCAGTGTCAGCAGCGAACGGCTCCACAATTAAAACGTTTGGTGAGAGGACCATGCTTCTGTCCTTACAGGGTCGTTCATTTGAGTGGACATTTATTGTAGCAGCAGTCAGTTTCAACATGTTAGGGGCTGATTTTTTGTGCTCACATGGTTTATTGGTTGATCTTGCTAATAGACGTCTGATTAATGCACTGTCTTTTCATTCTATTCCCTGCACAGCTCGGGTGGCCCCGCCAACTGCACATGCCAGCGTCTCAGCCGCGGGTGGTAAGTTTCACACTCTGCTTGCTCAGTTTCCAGCACTCACAGTCCCCACTTTTTCAGCAACGGTGGCCAAACATGGGGTAGAACATTTCATAACAACCACAGGCCCTCCCGTTTTTGCAAAGGCTCGGCGTTTGGACCCAGCTAAACTGGCCATCGCGCGCGAGGAGTTCACTAATCTGGAAAAACTAGGCATCGTTAGACGCTCCAAGAGCGCTTGGGCTTCGCCGTTACACATGGTCCCAAAGGCTGACGGCTCGTGGCGGCCTTGCGGCGATTTCCGCAGGTTGAACAACGTTTCAGCTCATGACCGCTACCCGATTCCGCACATTCAGGATTTTTCTGTTCATTTGGCGGGGGCGCGCATTTTTTCTAAAATAGACTTGGTGCGCGGCTATCACCAGGTTCCAGTGCGCGCGCACGATGTACCCAAAACAGCGGTCATAACTCCTTTCGGCCTTTTTGAGTTCTTGCGCATGCCTTTTGGCCTCAAGGGGGCCGCGCAGACTTTCCAACGCATGATGGATGCAGTTTTACGCGACCTGCCTTTCGTGTTCGTTTATTTGGACGATATTTTGGTAGCCAGCACGTCCGAAGGCGAACATGAAAAACACCTCACAGCAGTTTTCCAGAGGTTGGCAGAGCACGGGTTAATAGTGAACCCAGCGAAATGCCAGTTTGGGGTGGCGCAGATTGATTTTTTGGGACATCGCGTTTCGGCAGAGGGAGCAGTTCCCCTTCCAAATAAAGTGCGTGCCATAACAGATTTTCCGCAACCTCAAACGGTTAAGGCGCTTCAGGAGTTTCTAGGGATGGTTAATTTTTACAACCGTTTCCTCCCAAGCGCAGCACGACTCATGCAGCCATTGTACACCGCGTTAAAAAAACAAAAGCCCGCAAATAAAGTCGAATGGTCTCCGGAGCGGGAGCGCGCTTTTGCCCAGGTCAAATCAGCCCTGGCAAATGCAGTTTTGTTAGCGCACCCAGTTCCAATGGCCCGCATGGCGCTCACCACTGACGCTTCCGATGTAGCGGTGGGGGCGGTAGTTGAACAGTTTGTGGCAGGTACCTGGCAACCCCTCGCGTTTTTCAGCAGGACCTTGCGCGATAGTGAACGGAAATACAGCGCATTTGACAGGGAGCTTTTGGCCCTACACTTGGCCATCCGTCATTTTCAGTTCTGGTTAGAGGGGCGACGTTTCACCGCTTTTGTGGATCATAAACCGCTAACGTTTGCGATGGCCAAAATTTCAGAACCCTGGTCAGGCCGGCAACAAAGGCAACTAGCCGCAATATCGGAGTTTACTACTGATATTCAGCATGTCGCGGGTAGACACAATGTTGTAGCAGACTGCCTCTCGCGTGCAATAGCACCACCAAGCCCTATAGGGGCAGACTCTGTAGCCATGGCCGCGGGCCCGGGCGGCGACGCGGGAGCGCGCGCAGCCCCGGTCTGTGTTGGGTTAGATTATGCAGCCATGGCTGCGGAGCAGGTTAACGACGCGGACGTGCGCGCGCTCCAGTCTGGACCAACAGGGTTAAGGCTGGAGCACAGGGTGCAACAAAACGGTATGCCCCCGCTAATCTGCGATGTCTCCACGGGACGGCCCCGCCCTGTGGTGCCAACCGCGTGGCGTCGCCGTGTTTTTGACTTGGTCCATTCTCTCGCGCACCCGGGGGTGCGCGCATCGATCAAATTGGTGGGGGAGAAATTTGTTTGGCCCGGGTTGCGCAAACAGGTCAAGGAATGGGCAGCAGCCTGCGTAGCGTGTCAGCGAGCTAAAATACACAGACACACTAAGGCCCCGTTAGAACCTTTCCACATCCCCGCTAAGCGTTTTGATCACGTGCATGTTGACCTGGTCGGCCCGCTTCCGTTATCACACGGGCACACACATCTTTTGACAATGGTAGACCGCACCACGCGCTGGCCAGAGGCGATTCCTCTGACATCAACCACAGCGGAAGAAGTTGCGCGAGCATTTTTAGCAGCATGGGTTGCGCGTTTTGGTGTACCGTCGGACATAACGTCCGACAGGGGTCCCCAATTTATTTCCGAGCTATGGTCATCGATGGCCCGCAGCTTGGGGGTGAAGATTCATCGCACCACCGCGTATAACCCCCAGGCCAATGGTTTATGCGAACGCTTTCACAGGTCATTGAAAGCAGCCCTCAGAGCGTCGCTAACGGATACAAATTGGGTAGACAAACTTCCATGGGTGTTATTAGGGTTGCGTTCTGCACCTAAGGAAGATTTGCACGCTTCCCCGGCTGAATTAGTTTTCGCTCAGCCGCTCCGTTTGCCCGGGGAATTTCTTCCTGATAATCCCGCACCTAATGGCCCCCCCGCTCAGCCGTGGCAGAGCGGCTCAGGAACAAACACGCTTCCTGGCCCGGTCCATCACAGTTTCCCACACGTTTTTGTGCCCAAGGCTTTAAAAAATGCAGAGTTTGTTTTTGTTAAACATGACGCCCAGCGTCCAAGTTTGCGGCCGTTTTACGACGGACCGTTTCGAGTGCTGGAGACCGGGCAGAAGCATTTTCTGCTAGATTTAGGGGGCAGAAGGGAGCTGATTTGCATTAACAGGCTCAAACCCGCTTTTGTTCTGGCTGAGGAGGGGGTGCAGCTCGCGAGGCCCCCCCGCCGGGGCAGGCCGCCGAGAAGACATTCTCCAAAGTCTTCACAGAGAGGTGCTAACAGCTTTAATCCACAGGTGCAGAGAGATGTTGCAGAGGCAGCCAAGCCAAGTTGCAGCAGATTCGGCAGAAGATTAAAACCTAGGCAGTTGGTGGATTGATTAGCGATGTATGGAGTGCTTTGTGTTTCTCTTTTTGTTATGCCATGCAGATTTTGCCTTACTCGACGTTTGGGGGGGGGTAGTGTGGCCGACACACATTGTGGGCTCACGCTGCCACAGAGACAGAACTGAATGTGTATTGTGGAGTGTCACGTCTGCAAGGATTGAGGACTCAAATCTACAGGAGGTAACAAGGAAGTGTGAGATTTGTCTCTTTGTCCCACAGAAGACGCCCCGGAGGGTATTCCGGTTCATCAAGAAATGAGAGACAATGGTGAAGCTTCAAAGGGATGCTTTGTAACTGTAGGTTGACTGAAGACACCATGTGACTTGAATTCTGATGCTGGAAATGTATAAAAGGGGGTTGAAGTATGATTCTTTCTCTTTCCTGCTTTGAGAATGCTAGGAGCTTGTGTTCTGTCAAATAAAGCTGGTTTATGACTGAAACTCAGCCTCGTTATTTGAGCATGCTCCTACAATGCATGTTAAAATCTCCAACCATAAGAACACGATCATAATTTGTCACAATACCTGTGATGGGATAAAGTGATCAATATAACCATATAACAGTTATTTGTGTGACTCAAAATATTTGTACTCTGCTTATGTCTAGGTAATATAACCAATGTACCATAATGGAATATATATTGGCAAATGTGTGGCTCATACTTGAAAAAATATTCTATGAGAGAATTGACAACTTCATACTGAAGAATGATTTATTATGTGAGCAGCAATATGGGTTCAGACACAAGAGGACAACTGCATATGCCCTAATGGAATTTACAGAAAAAATATCAACAGCCATTGAAAATAAAGAGTATTCAGATGGAGTATTCCTAGATCTTAAAAAAGCATTTGATACAGTAGATCATAATTTATTATTAAAGAAACTACAAAATTCTGGTATTAGAGGTGTAGCACTGTCCTGGTTAAGTAGTTACTTAAAGAATAGATATCAGTATGTATGTGTTAGCAACAAAAACTCAGAGTTGCTGAAGGTCACCTGTGGAGTCCCACAGGGTTCAGTTTTGGGACCATTATTATTCAATATGTATATAAATGATATATGTAAAGTCTCAGAAAAAATGGACTTAATATTGTTTGCCGATGACACTAATCTGCTATGCAGTGGAAACAATTTGGAACAACTTCTGGATACACTCGGGAAGGAATTAGGAAAGCTTAAACTGTGGTTTGATTCAAACAAATTAACGCTCAATTTAAGTAAGACAAAATTTATAGTCTTTAACAACCATCACAACAATCCGGTACCCAAACTCAGTGTAAATGGTGTAGAGATTGAAAGGGTATCTGAAACCAAATTCCTTGGAGTAATAATTGATAACAAACTGTGTTGGAAGTCACATATTAATTATATTAAAGGTAAAGTTTCCAAATCAATTGCAATATTACACAGAGTGAAATATTTGCTGAATCAACCCACACTATACACCTTGTATCATTCATTAATACTCCCATACATGACATATTGTAATGAAGTATGGGGAAATACATATAAAACAAACATATATCCACTCTTTATGCTTCAAAAGAGAGCTATTAGAATAATAAACAAAGCAGCTTACAGGGAACCAACAAACTCACTTTTTCTTAAACAAAAAACTCTCAAGTTGAAAGATCTGGTTGACTTTAAAACCGCAATAATAATGTTCAAAGTGAAGAATTTATCACTGCCTGCAAATATCCAAAAGTTGTTCCAAACAAGGGAGAAACGATATCACTACAGAGGAACATGTATATTTCAAAAGCCTACAGTGAGAACAACCACCAAGCAACACTGTATTTCAGTGCAAGGAGCCAGATTATGGAACGATTATGGACCTGAATTAAAATCATGTACAACGCTTGGACAATTTAAACAAAAACTAAAGGAAGAAATACTCCAAACATATTTACAAGACGACATGTAAACTCACATAAGGATTGACATATCCAGCCTGTGTTGTGTTGTAGCTTAGTTTTTTTTTTTTTCTCTCTGTGACATTCTGTCTTAGATTTGTCTCGAATAGTAACTGCTTAACTTAGCTTAGCTTAGCTTTCTTTTTTTTTTTCTTTTTTTTTTTTTTTTTTTTTCTCAGTCACACTTTGTCTTAGCTTTGTTCTAAATTGTTATCACTCTTGTCTTGTTTACTCTTTTTTCTTTGAATTCTTGGATGGAATATGGGTGGGCAATATAAGCTGTGGCTTCAGCCATCACCCATTTCGGATAACTCACGTGGAATTGTTTAGTAGAAGGAGTCTTTGTCTAATTTGACCTTGTTGTTATATTATACAGTTTCTTTAACCTGTACTGTATTATCCGAAATAAATAAATTCATTCATTCATTCATTCATTACCTGCAAAAAGAAGTGGACCTCTGTCTCAGCACAGAGGGTAATAAACACCTGGTATTTATGAGGAGGAAACACACTTGTGATAAGGAATGGCTGAGCTTAGCCTACGCTGACCTCGGAGGTGAAATGGCCTTCATGTGGATACGCTCGGCACCAGGAACAGACCCTCCCGTGGCCCAGACACCTGGACTGTCATTTTGATAATGCATGCTTTCTCCTTTGTTCATTTCTACATAAATATTCTGGGTCAGGGCCAGCATAGTCAGTCAGACTTCATGAACTGACACAACCTGTTGCTGTCAGGGAGAGAGTGTTTGACCCAGCGCTGTAACCTGCTATAGTCAACTTGCTTCAATAAATACGTGTTCCAAGTAAACTAATCTCTTCCTTGAAAACGGACCTGGGTAAACCACCTACACACATAGACGATCTTTTAAGAGTAGACTTAGATGGTTTTACTATTTTTAATTCCTAACACCTGCTAAGAAAATGGCAAAGTGATGGGAAAAAGTGATCAATATTGTGACGTAGGCAAGGTTCACACAAAGGAGAGGAGCAGATAGTAGTGACGAACAGGCTTTATTCACACACACCCTGAGCACAGGCAGGAGGGGGGGGTCATTCTCCCAGACCTCCGTTTCAATCATGGTTATACAACACATGATACATCTTGCCCTAATCCTGCCTATGAAACGCTGCTGGGTCATTATAATGCAGTTATAATGACACAGCAGTATAATAACTCAGTAATAACATTGAATACACACAATAACGTCCTCTGTTGCAAAGCATGCTGGGGAAATCCCTGCCCCCCCCCCAATACAGCCCCAACGTTACACTGCCCCCCTCCTGGACTGGTTTCTGTCCCCAGAAAAATTAAAGTCCAATTCAAAAGTCCAATACAAACTCGTCCAGGTGTCGGGGCAGCCTTCGGCGGCGGCAACCAGCACGTACAGGCCTCCTAGTGTCCATCTGAGTCTCGGTCGGGGTATCTGGTCGGGATGAAGGCTCCGGTTCGTCCACCAGCGGGGCGGATGGCATATACGAGGCGAGACAGTCACAGTGAAGGACCACAACCCGGTCCCTTTTCCTAAGCCTCACCCTGTACACCACATCCGACAGTCTCTGCAGAACCACGCACGGTCCCGACCAATGGCTCGCCAGCTTCGGTGATCGTCCTCTTTTTTACTCAGGGCAGAAAACCCAGACTCGATCTCCCGGTGCAAAGTCCCTCCCCTGGAAGTGCAAAGTCCCTCCCAACCCCTGCCGCTGCCAGGGCCTCCCGAGCCAGTTCGTGCACCATGTGGAGACGTTCTTTCAAACAAAAAAATAATCCAACCCGGGTTTGCCTTCCACCTCCGGCTCGGTGGGGGGGGGGGTGTTGGGGGGCGAATACCAAATCCACCGGTGTGCGCAGCTCGCGTCCAAACATGAGCGCTGCAGGGGTGCACCGAGTAGATTCCTGAGCTGCCGTCTGGTACGCCCACAAAACAAACAAAAGGCAGATGCAGGTCCCAGTCTCGCTGTCGCTGGTCCACTAGAATAGCGAGCTGGGTGGTGAGGGTCCGGTTGAATCGTTCGACCAGGCCGTCGCTCTGTGGATGCAGTGGGGTGGTCCGGGTCTTCCGGATGCCCAGCCGCTTGGAGACCTCTCCAAAGACCTCCGCCTCGAAGTTCCGACCCTGATCGCTGTGCAGCTCCTCCGGTGCGCCAAACCGACAGAACATTTAATCCACCAGCTTTGATGCCGTCGTAGCGGCGCTCTGGTCCGGGACCACGTACGCCTCTGGCCACTTAGTGAAATAATCCATCGCGACCAGCACGTAGCGGTTCCCCTGGTCTGTGGTCGGGAAAGGGCCCAGGATGTCCACTCTCACTCGCTCCATCGGCGGTTCCACCCAGTACTGCTGCAGGGGAGCGTGGGATCGCCGAGTTGGCCCTTTCTGAGCTGTGCACGTGTCGCAGTGGTGAACGTGGAGCTCCATGTCCTGATGACAGCCGGGCCAGTAGAACCGGGCTCAAAGGCGCTGCAGTGTCTTTGTCACCCCGAAGTGGCCCGCTCCTACCGCCCCATGAACCAGCTGGAGTACCTTGGGCCGGAGTCGATGAGGAACCAGCAGCTGCCAGACGTGCTGCTGCCCGGCTGGAGTCTGCCACTGTCGATACACCACGCCCTCATGGCAGCGGAGGCTGGCCCACTGGGAGTGTAGGGCCTTAGTCTCTGGATCCAGCGATGACACAACCTCCCAGGCGGGCCGCTGTCCTGCGTCCAGCCACTGCCAAACCCGAGAAATGACCGGGTCTCTATCCTGCTCGCTCTGCAGCTGCTGCGTGTCAAGGACCTCTGTGACGTCATCACTGGGGGAGGCTGCCTGATCATCCAAGGAGGAGCTGCGCGTCGCTGCGTTAGTTCTGCTCGCAGCAGTCCGGAGAGCAGCAGCCAGTGGGATGGCTTGGTCTTGATCTTCAGCCCGCTGGCAGTGACGACACTCCTCTGTCACACAGGGGCGCCTAGACAGCGCGTCAGCGTTGGCATGGAGGCGGCCTGCCCAATGCACAATCTGGAAATCATAATCCTGCAGTGCCTCCAGCCATTTTGCCAACTGTCCATCCGGCTCTTTAAAATTCAATAACCAGGTCAGGGAAGCATGATCCGTCCTGAGCTGGAACCTCCCCCGTACACATACGGGCGGAAGTGACGCAGTCCTTGAATGACAGCCAACAGCTCTCTGCGAGTCACACAGTAATTCCTCTCGGCTCTGCTGAGAGTGCGGCTGAAAAAAGCGACTGCCTGCTCTCCGTGTTCTCCCTCCTGGGATAGCACCGCCCCGATGCCCTGGTTGCTGGCGTCCGTGTCCACGATGAAAGGGCGGTTCGGGTCAGGATACTGCAGGATGGGGGCTCCGATGAGCGCTGCGCGAAGCTGGGAAAAAGCAGCAGCACAGCTGTCACTCCACTGAAATGTGCGTCCTTTCTGCATCAGCTGATGCAGCGGGCTGGCGATGGTGGCAAAGTTTTTCACAAACCTTCTATAATAGGAGGCCAGTCCGAGAAAGCTCCTCAGTTTTCTCACGTTCCACGGCACTGGCCAGTCTCTCACCGCCGCCACTTTTCCTGGGTCGGTGGCGACTCCCGCTGCGCTGACGACGTGGCCCAGGAAAGTGGTCTCCTGCCGGAATAGGTGGCATTTTCTAGGGTGTAACCGTAGCCCCGCCTGTCGGATGGCGTCCAGCACCTCTCGGAGGTTTGACAGGGCGCTGTCAAAATCAGCTGCATGCACCAGTAGGTCGTCCAGGTAAACAACGCAGCGACTTCGGGGCATGTGAGCCAGCACTCGCTCCATCAGGCGCTCAAAGGTGGCCGGGGCGTTGCAAAGTCCAAACGGCATCACTTTAAACTGGTACAGTCCCTGCCCGATGGAGAAGGCTGTTTTTTTGGTGGGCCTCGAGTGACAGCTCTACCTGCCAATAGCCGCTGCGGAGGTCCAGTGAGCTGAACCAGCATGTGGTCCAGCGCGTCATCGATGTGGGACAGGGGGTAGGAATCCTTCCGGGTGACGTCATTCAGGTGCCGGTAATCCACACAGAATCGCCACGACCCGTCCTTCTTCTTGACCAGCACCACCGGCGCCGCCCAGGGGCTGCTGGAGGGCTCAATGATGTCTACCTCCAGCATTTCTCGCACTTTTTGTTCTGCCACTGCCCGCCTTGAAAAGGGCATCCGGCGTGGGCGGAGTCGAATCGGCCTGGTCTCACCGGTGTCGATCTCGTGCTGCACCAAACCGGTCCGGCTGCATTCCTCATCCTTCGCAGCGAAGACACCCATATAACAGTCCAATAGCTCCCGCAGCTGGCGTCTCTGTTCCGGGTCCGGCACGCTGCAGCTCCGCTGAAATAATTCCTCTACCGCCTGCCAAGTCTCTGCTGACACGCTGACCCCCCCCTTGCTGTCCTTGTGTGTGCTTGTGCTTTCTCTGCACACGCTGGTGGCGTCATCGTGTCCGGTCCTCGCGGTGGCCCGCTCGGTCCGGTCCATCCTGGCGGTCCCTCGATTGCACAGGCCTCCGTGTTCCTTCTCTGGGTTCTGCTGTGGAGCGTGATGGTCCGGTTTCCCAGCTGGAGGGATGGTCCGCCAGTGTCGATCTTGGCGTTCCAGGCTGTGAGCAGGTCTAGTCCAATAATACAGGGGTTTTGGATGTCAGCCAGCCAGAACGGGTGTTTTATGTTCTGACCGGCCACCCCCACCATGAGTACTCTCCGCCCCCCCAGCCTGGCGCGCTCACCGGTAGCTGTGGTGACGCAGTGCTCGGTGGGTTCCCACCCCCGTGGGGCCGTCTTGTTTGTGCCCGGCAGCACACCGGGTCAGACCAAGGAGATTGTAGAGCCGGTGTCAATCAGGGCCCGGATTGACGTCTTCTCCAGGCTGCACTGTAGATACATCCCTGGCGAGTGTCCAATTCGACCCACACGTGGTGCCGGCTCGTCGGGGGAAACATCTGCAGGAGGCGGCCTGTCCCCGTCCACGCCACCTCGCTCTAGTTTAAAGCCAGCGAGGGGCCAGTTTGTCGTGGGGTGGGTGCAGGGCAGTACCATGCGATGTGCCCCGGCTCTCCGCAGCGGAAGCACTCTTCCTTGCGTCGCTGCGGCCATCTTCTCCGTGGACGTGCCGCCGTGGTCTGCCGTAATTCCTCCTCCTCCTCCTCGCTCTCAGCCGTGGCCTGGAAGGTTCTTTGTCTGTGCGTCGACGCTTCGGTTGTGCGATTCATCAGTGGTTCCACCCGCTCTGCTTCTGCCACCGCAGTCTCCCAGTCGCTCGCGGCGTGGATCTGTACGTGGCTCTGGAGCTGGGCCAGGCGGAGACCTTGGATGAAGTTCCGGAGGGCGAGCTTCTCTACCACCTCCGGTGCAAAATCTGGGTATCTGCGCCATGTCAGCAGCCGTATGTCCGCCGCATAGGCTCCTAGGCTTTCCTGGCTGCTTCGGCGGCGGTGGGTCAGCTGTTCCTGGGCATGCTCAGCGTCCGCCGTTCTCCCAAATCGTCTCCGGAGCGCTCCTTGTAGCACTGGCCAGCTGCAGCGCTCCTCAGGCTGGAGATCAGAGAGCGTACAGAGAGCCCTCCCTTCCAAGGCCAGCGCGACCTGCACGGCGGTTCAGCGCGGCGGCCAGCTCGACCTGGATCAGGTAGTCATCCAACAGGGTCTTGCCATTGAAGCGGGGAATCTTGGCCCGCTGCCGGATGGATGGAACGGATGCTTCTTGATCGATCGCAGCTCCAGATCGCCGTGGAATCGCCAGCCAGTCCTGCCCTGAAAAGGGCAGGAAGCAGGGCTGGTTTGCTCTGCTCTGCCCACTCTGCCTTGAAAAAGGCAGAGGGCGGGGTGCGCTGGCCCCGTCAGGTCTGCTGCTTCGTTCGTCCCGGCGAGCAGCTCCCGGGGTAGTGTCTCGGTCCCATCGTCCATCGTCAGCTGAGCGATGAGTCGCTCCAGCTGCTGGATCTCCATTCTGATCCTGGCTTCCATCTGTTCCATCTTTAATCCCACTTCTGACACCAGTGTGATGTAGGCAAGGTTCACACAAAGAAGAGGAGCAGATAGTAGTGACGAACAGGCTTTATTCACACACACCCTGAGCACAGGCAGGAGGGGAGGTCATTCTCCAAGACCTCCGTTTCAATCATGGTTATACAACACATGACACATCTTGCCCTAATCCTGCCTATGAAACACTGCTGGGTCATTATAACGCAGTTACAATGACCCAGCAGTATAATAACTCAGTAATAACATTTAATACACACACACAATAACGTCCTCTGTTGCAAAGCATGCTGGGGAAATCTCTGCCCCCCCCCCCCCAGTACAGCAACAACATTACAATATAATCATACAACAGTTATCTGTGTGACTCAAAATATGTGTTCTCCGCATATGTTTAGGTAATATAACCAATATACCATAATGGAATATATATTGCCAACTGTGTGGCTCATTACCTGCAAAAAAGGAGTGGACCTCTGTCTCAGCACAGAGAATAACAACGTCTTGTGTGATCTATGGGAGGATACAGAGAACCGGTTGTGATAAGGAGTGACCTAAGCTCAGCCATTTTAACCCAGGATGAGGAACGGCCTTCAGTGGTTACACCCGGTGCCAGGAACAGACTGATTACTCCTACGGACCGCTGCAGCTGTCTTTTCATCTGATAATGCATGCTTGGACTTTCGCATAAATATACTGGGTCAGGGACAGCATAGTCAGTCAGACTTCACGACCTGACAATACCTGTTGTTGTCAGGGAGAGAACATTTGACCCAGCGCTGTAATTGCTATATTCAACTTGCTTAAATAAATACACATCTTCCAAGTAAATTGATCTCTTCCTTGAAAACGAAACTGGGCGAACCATCAACACACATAGACAATCTTTGAAGGGTAGAGTTAGATGTTTTTTTCACCAAATTCCAACAAAAGTCATTTAAAAAGTCCTTATTATATTTGGGTGGTCTGTATATGACAGCACACAGTACAGGGTTTATTCGACCCACCTCAAAGAAAGTCAGTTCAAAGCTGGAGAATGGAGAAGGTAAAAAGCACTGCTGACATTTATAGTCATTTTTGTAAACGGTTGCCATTCCTCCTCCTCGTCCTGTTGTCCGCGGGGAATTAAAATAACAATAACCTGGGGTTAAAACTTCAGACAGAGCAGAGAGTTCACCCACAGTCTGCCAGGTCTCTGCAACGAAAAAGAAATCCAGTTCCCGAGAGCTGATGAAATCCTTCAGGATGCAAGTTTTATTTGCCAGCGATCTGGCATTTACCAGGCCAGTCCAGGCTGGAGCTGCAGCTGGAGCTGGAGCCTGGGCCTCAGCAGAACAGGAAACGTGCCGCAGCAGTCTCAGGTGCCAGGGATTTACCCCACGCTGGCGGGGCCTGGGAGAGTAGCAGCGCCGGGGCCGGATCACCTCACCAAGGCCAGTCACAGGGACCAGGCAGGCATTAGCAGGATCCAGGGAACGCCAGGACACAGAAACCCGGGAACATAATCCGCCCGGAGTCCGGGGAACAGAGAAGAAATATGCCAGGCGGGCCTTCAGTTTCACCAGCCGACCGCTGCATTTCCCATGGCGACGGTGAGGCCTCCGCCTCCGCCTTCACTCAGAGAGAGGGGCTGAGGCCCGATACAGGTAAGGCGGGATATCTGACAAGAGCGGAGGCTTCTGTCCACCATAATCAGACGAAATAAGATCCTCGGCAGAAAGTCTAAGATCCAACAATGTTTGGCGGTCGTACACAAGTAAGGACTTGATTTCTTGAATGCCAATGGTTAAAAACAGTGAAAAAACAAGCAAAGCTGTCAGAGACAGACGGTCAGCCCCATACACTGGCACTATCTTGTCTTTGTATATGTGTCATAGTTCTTGTTTAATAAATACTATAAAACATCACCTCACCTCCTCACTTATTCGGACACGACATTTGGCGACAAGGATAACTGGAGAGGGAGAGAGCTGCAGCCACCCTTCGACCTTTTTTTGAGGCTCCGGGAGAGCCGTTGGTCCCGTGGACCAGGTGGTTTGCGGCCCTCCAAAATTATCTACTCGCGTTGGACCTTGGCGACCTGACTAAAGCACATGCGAGGGCTCTCCTTGTCTATAACCTGGGCATGGAGGGCCAGAAGATCCTTAGCACTCTTGGAGGAGGCAACACGTTTGATGATGTGGTTAGGCTCCTGGCTGGCTACTTCCAAGTGCCTGACAACATCATCATGCGGCGCATCCAGTTCCGGCAACAGCGCCACGGCCTAGTGAATTGGTCCAGCAATTCATGGCAGACCTCTGGCAGTTGGCGGATGAGTGCAGGTTTGGGCCTTTGGAGGAGGAGATGGTTTGTGACCAGCTGGTTGAGCACGTGGCCTACTCCTTGGCGAAGGTTCGCCTGCTAACACACGCTGGTGAGCTAACCCTATTAGCGGCCATTGAGCTGGCACAGCAACACGAGGCAGCGGAGCAACTAATGAAACACATTAGCCGCGAGGAGGCCCCTCAGAAGAGCGGAGCACATGGGACGACCCTTGCTTTGGAGTCGGACGAGGGCAGCGACGACGAGTACGCGGCCATCATCAAAATAAGGTCCACCCCGGGGACACCACGATGCTATGGCTGCAGATCCCCTAAGCACCGGTATCGAGCCAGGGAGTGCACGCCAAGGGGCAAGAGTTGTGGACGGTGCGGCCTGCTCCGTCACTTCGCTAGAGTCTGCCATAATTTCATCAAAGAGGAACGGGACCCGGCTAAGGTAACACCGAAGAAGAAGGCCCCTATGGTGGTCCACACAGTCTCACCGGACACCGACGGACGTATCGTTTGTGATATTGCTGGACGGGACGGCGGTGCCACTGTTGGTGGACACGGGGTCAGCGGTTTCCATCCTGAACTTGGTGACGATAAGATGGCTCTTTCCTTACTACAGAATCAGCAGTATTAACATCACATGCTATGGTTATGGTAGCCACCCGCTGGATGTCGTGTGGTCGGTTTGGCTGTCGGTGAGGTACAGAGGAGCCTCTATCTACATCAAGGAGTTCTTGGTGTTGCGGGAGGGCAATAACCTTATGTGATGTGATGTTTTCTACAGGCTTGGTTTCGCCATTACCTGCGGTGAAGTAGAGGAGTGGGCAGGTGGTGGTTTGTGGGACCAGCCCTTTTATGTGGGATGTGAGGACGAAGTGTGGGACTTAGGGTGGCCCATTTCGGGTGAAGAGGGACACCGCCAGCACCATAGTACGTCGTAAAGACGGGGCTCCCGCACCAGTGTTTGTGGTACAACAGAGGACAGACCCGCATGACGTGGTTTGAGCTCTGCGGAGGCAGAAAGGTCCAGAGAGCATGAGTTACAGGGCTCCAGTGGCCATTTGGATTCCACTGTTGAGCCGACAGTGACTGATGCCGCTCAAACGCACCTTCATCTGGCGTCCGGGGCAACACTAGATGGCGCACACCCTAACCGTGCCATGAACCAAGCGAGGGACACAAATTGAGTCACAAAAGGGCCAGAACACGGTGCAGTCGATGGAGGAAGCCAAGGGGTGCTCCCCTAAGGGAGGGCGATAAAGTACGCCCTACGGTTCAGCCTCGGCTTTGTCGGATGCGCAGTTCCAGATTCGGGACAGCGGGACAGGATGATCTGCAGGTGGTCCAGTCCAGCGGCGATGGCTACTTAAAACTGACTGATGGGTCTGACAGGCATCCCAACGAGCTGGGACGTCGGAGTGCAGTGGGGCGTCGATGCAGTCTGTCTCCACTCACAACAAAGCGGAGATGCTCTGGAAGTGGGTCTCGTGGCAGACACTCCGGGGGGGGGAGGGGGGGGGGGGCTTTGAAAGACCCGGGTTGAATGTATGGGGCTAACAGGAGGTCTAATGTGCAGTTTTGTTATGGGCTTCTTTATTCTTATTGGTTCTGTGTTTAGAAAAAAAAACAAAAAACGAGTAGTACAATTGTATTGGTGTGTTTACTGTGGGGGGTGACCTGTGGGTACGAGTTGCCGTATGGTCAGGGTTTGGTGGTACAGTAATGCATGTTTTAACACTCTATTGTATTTTACTTTTAGTTCCAGCACATGTTGCTGAGGTGATTCCCCTTTCACAGGCTGGTCTTTATGGCCATGGTGGTCTCATTAGGGACGTAATTACCTTTGTGTTAGGGTGAGTCATTTGATAGGCATGAGACCACTGTTGTGAGTGGGTGTGTGACTGTTGTGTGTGAGGTGCAATAATGCCTGAGTATGAATGGAATGGTTATTGCCCATTGTGTGAGACTGGTTTTGTGTGTCTTTATTTTGGGGAGTTCCCTGTTTACATGTTTACTGTATGTACAGTGGGGCAAAAAAGTATTTAGTCAGCCACCAATTGTGCAAGTTCTCCCACTTAAAAGATGAGAGATTTTCCAATTTTCATCATAGGTATACCTCAACTATGAGAGACAAAATGAGAAAAAAAAAATCCAGAAAATCACATTGAAGGATTTTTAATGAATTTATTTGCAAATTATGGTGGAAAATAAGTATTTGGTCAATAACAAAAGTTCATCTCAATACTTTGTTATATACCCTTTGTTAGCAATGACAGAGGTCAAACGTTTTCTGGAAGTCTTCACAAGGTTTTCACACACTGTTGCTGGTATTTTGGCCCATTCCTCCATGCAGATCTCCTCTAGAGCAGTGATGTTTTGGGGCTGTCACTGGGCAACACGGACTTTCAACTTTCTCCAAAGATCTTCTATGGGGTTGAGATCTGGAGACTGGCTAGGCCACTCCAGGACCTTGAAATGCTTCTTACGAAGCCACTCCTTCGTTGCCCGGGCAGTGTGTTTGGGATCATTGTCATGCTGAAAGACCCAGCCACGTTTCATCTTCAATGCCCTTGCTGATGGAAGGAGGTTTTCACTCAAAATCTCACGATACATGGCCCCATTCATTCTTTCCTTTACACGGATCAGTCGTCCTGGTCCCTTTGCAGAAAAACAGCCCCAAAGCATGATGTTTCCACCCCCATGCTTCACAGTAAGTATGGTGTTCTTTGGATGCAACTCAGCATTCTTTCTCCTCCAAACACGACAAGTTGAGTTTTTATCAAAAAGTACTATTTTGGTTTCATCTGACCATATGACATTCTCCCAATCCTCTTCTGGATCATCCAAATGCTCTCTAGCAAACTTCAGACGGGCCTGGACATGTACTGGCTTAAGCAGGGGGACACGTCTGGCACTGCAGGATTCGAGTCCCTGGCAGCGTAGTGTGTTACTGATGGTAGCCTTTGTTACTTTGGTCCCAGCTCTCTGCAGGTCATTCACTAGGTCCCCCTGTGTGGTTCTGGGATTTTTGCTCACTGTTCTCATAATCATTTTGACCCCACGGGGTGAGATCTTGCGTGGAGCCCCAGATCGAGGGAGATTATCAGTGGTCTTGTATGTCTTCCATTTTCTAATAATTGCTCCCACAGTTGATTTCTTCACACCAAGCTGCTTACCTATTGCAGATTCAGTCTTCCCAGTCTGGTGCAGGTCTACCATTTTGTTTCTGGTGTCCTTTGACAGCTCTTTGGTCTTGGCCATAGTGAAGTTTGGAGTCTGACTGTTTGAGGTTGTGGACAGGTGTCTTTTATACTGATAGCGAGTTCAAACAGGTGCCATTAATACAGGTAACGAGTGGAGGACAGAGGAGCCTCTTAAAGAAGAAGTTACAAGTCTGTGAGAGCCAGAAATCTTGCTTGTTTGTAGGTTGCCAAATATTTATTTTCCACCATAATTTGCAAATAAATTCTTTAATAATCAGACAATGTGATTTTCTGGATTTTTTTTCTCTCATTTTGTCTCTCATAGTTGAGGTATACCTATGATGAAAATTGGAGACTTCTCTCATCTTTTAAGTGGGAGAACTTGCACAATTGGTGGCTGACTAAATACTTTTTTGCCCCACTGTATATCCTGTGTGTTTATGGGATGGGTACCGCCATTTTCTTTGTTTAATATCTGTGTTTAGCTTAGGAGGGATTATTTTGGTTTGGTGAGTGGCTCATTTTTCTTTCAGAGACTCGTATGTTTACATAGCGGAGGGTTCCGCTGAGCCAGTGTTGTGTGAGTGGATAGGCCAGTTCCCCTGTATTAGAGTGTGATCCAGGTTCAAATTTATTGGTTGGGTGATTAGTGTGATTGCAGTTTTTTCGAGGGGGGGTGTAGGATAGGAATATCATAGTATATTGGTATGGCGGCGCCCTAGGCTGGGAGAGGTGAGTCCACGCCTTTAGGAGGCGGCGCTACCTGTATTACAAAAGCCTGAGGCAGGGCCACACTCCCATACTCACGGTAGGGTCTCCCTAAATGTGTCATGGTTCTTGTTTAATAAATACTATAAAACGTCACCTTGCCTCCTCACTTAATCGGACACTACACAATCAATTACAAATACTTTAGAATCACCCAGAATGCAAATATCAACACTAAATATGATATAAAATCAAAGAGACTCCAGTCATATTAAAACTGCTGGAAACCTTCATCATCTCAGTAATCACTGAGCCGACACGTGGAGCCCAAACTAATCCGAAAAGAGATAAAAGTAACAGAAGCATAATTTATAAGAAGACCTTACCTGTTGTAAAGTGGTCAAAACAGAGGCCGGTCACGTCAACCTTTTATTTCTCCCAGGCCGTCGGTATCCATTTGTCCACAACATTTGTTAATAAAGCACTTTGAATTAAAAAAATGTCCACAACATCCTACCTTTCGTCCTCTTTGCTGCCTGATGGGAATTCTATAAATGTATATTTCTGACAGTTCGTCTCATCTTTCATCAGATGGTGATGTCTGCATGAATTTATGCTGCAACTGTGGGCATTTTCCTGAGTTTAACGTGAGATTTAGAAGCTAGTCTTCAGACTTGTTTGAAAATGGCAGGGCTCTGCTGCTGTCATTACCACTTCCAGCTGTGACTGACAAAATAAAAGGAAAAAAACACCAAACAGAATCAGATCCGTTGTCATTTTTGCTCAATTTCGATTTTATTTTGACAAGGCGAGAATGACATAACAGCTATTTTCAGTTGTTCTGTTTTCGTTTCATAAACAAAATATTAAAAGAACAGAGTACACGGATTTAGGCCACTCCAAAGTCTTCATTTTGTTTTTCTTCAGCCATTCAGAGGTGGACTTGTTGGAGTGTTTTGGATCATTGTCCTGCTGCAGAACCCAAGTGCGCTTCAGCTTGAGGTCACGAACAGATGGCCGGACATTCTCCTTCAAGATTTTTTGGTAGACAGCAGAATTCATGGTTTCATTTACCGCAGCAAGTCTTACAGGTCCTGAAGCAGCAAAACAGCCCCAGACCATCACACTACCACCACCATATTTTAACGCTAGTATGATGTTCCTTTTCTGAAATGCTGTGTTACTTTTATGCCAGATGTAATGGGACACACACCTCCCAAAAAGTTCAACTTTTGTTTTTCCGAAAAGTCTTGGGGATCATCAAGATGTTTTCTGGCAAAACTGAGACAAGCCTTTACTGTTGTTTTTGCTCAGCATTGGTTTTTGTCTTGGAACTCTACCATGCAGGCCATTTTTACCCAGTCTCTTTCTTATGGTGAAGTCTGGAGTGAGACCTGCAGTTCTTTGAATGTTGTTGTGGGGTCTTTTGTGACCTCTTAGTTGAGTCGTCACTGTGCTCTTGGGGTAATTTTGGTCGGCCGGCCACTCCTGGGAAGGTTCAGCACTGTTCCATGTTTTCACCATTTGTGGATAATGGCTCTCACTGTGGTTCACTGGAGTCCCAAAGCTTTAGAAATGGTTTTATTACCTTTTCCAGACTGATTCTCAGTCTGCTCTCAATTTCTTTGTTTCTCATTTGTTCCTGAATTTCTTAGGATTGCAGCATGATGTTGAGGTTTTGAGGATCTTTTGGTCTACTTCACTTTGTCAGGCAGGTCCTATTTAAGTGATTTCTTGATTGAGAACAGGTGTGGCAGTAATCAGGCCTGGGTGTGGTTGGAGAAATTGAACTCAGCTTTCCAAAGATGTGATAAACCACAGTTAATTTATGTTTTAACGGGGGGCAATCACTTTTTCACACAGGGCCATGTAGGTTTGGATTTTTTTTACCCTTAACAATAATTTACCTTAATAATAAACACCTTCATTTAAAAACTGCATTTTGTGTTTACTTGTGTTATCTTTGTCTAATATTTAAATTTGTTTGATGATCTGAAACATTTAACTGTGACAAACATACATAAAAATGAGAAATCAGGAAGGGGGCAAACACTTTTTCACACCACTGTAAGTACATCTGTACTATCACAACTTCTTTTAACTGTTGGTGTTTTTTCCCTATCATTAAACATGCTATAGTTATGACTGCAGGAACAGTAAAACAAGTCATATTCAACCAAAGATTCATGTATTGCATGCCATTATGGATTTTTTTTTTATTGTCTGGTCATCCTGTCATAACTGACCACACGCTCAGTAGTTGTTCTCAAATATTTTAGAACGTTCAGGCGCCAAGTGATTACATTTATCCTTGAAGACAGCACACTCAGCTTTCTGAAAACATTCCTTATCTTATTTTGTCTCACTGGTTAAAGCTCTGCCCTCTGTGTGTGTGTAGCTCTGAACCTTCTTGTGACTCACCTGCAAGGAAATGACACTTTTCCCTTCTTGGCCAAGATAAATAAACTTTACTAAATATGCATTTTTGGGACTACTGCTTTTTATTCTCCAGATCAAAGTGACATTTGTCAATAAAACAAAAAACTCCAGCACAATCACAGAATAGAAACTCCTGTGCAACACCCATGAAATTAAGACAGCCAAAGTAGCATTTTAAGGATTAGCTTTTATTTACATTGTCTGTGACCTTTTTTCTGTGCCTGCGGTACCCTTTTCTGTCTTCAGTCCCAACAGTTTTCAAAAATTGTCTTTTCATTAACCTTGCTCCAATGATTTCACTAACTCTCCAAACATAAACACACACATTCCACCCTTATGTCAGACATGAAAGACTTGTAAATATGTTTAGTCCCTTGTTTAACTGCTGTAAATATTGTTCTTTCCTCATATATTCAGAATTAAAGTTATAACATCTGGTTATTTCTTCATTTTACAAAGCCTGCCAGATGTCTCCTGCCACTTTGCTTTTTTCATTAAATGGATTAACAGAGTTAAATGTGTGGTTCCTGTGTCCCAGGTTTCAGAATCACAGTGTCAAGAGAAGTTTCTGACAATTTTAACTACACTTTAAGGGTAAAGTTCTTACAGTATTTTCTTCTTTTTGCCGTGTCCAGTCTAGCAGTACATCATTTACTGTCAAAGACTCAAAGGTTTCTAGATTTCCTTTATATATTTTTGTCACATCAAACTGAGAACTATTATATGAAGAAAGGAGATGGCTTGACATAAGCATGAGAGAGACGAGGAAATAAATTGCATACCACAACTAATGAAAACACATACCAAGAAAAATCTGACACATAGTTGGTTACAAATGTATCCAGTATTACCTGTACTACAAACTTATGTCAGCCATCATCAGCTAGTGCTCAGGAGGGCCATAGTAAAACAACAGCTAACCACCAACAGTCAGAGCATTTATGATTTGTTTGGATTTGTTGTGGTTGTGACATGTAGGTGTACATATTAAACTCAACTGACCATTAGTATTTAAAATGGTCTTTCAGTATCCTTTTTTGCAAAATAAATATTTCCACTTGCACCTCTGTGCACGCGTGTTCTGAAATGATCCTTTAGGGCAGGGGTGTCAAACTCATTCCATGGAGGGCCAAAACCCTGCATGTTTTGCTTCTACCCAGTGTCATCAGCAGGTGTTTTCACTGATCAGCAATCAGTGGGAAGAAATTCAGTGAAATCACCTGTTGAAGACACTGGGTGGAGGTAAAACCTGCAGGGTCTTGGCCCTCCATGGAATGAGTTTGACACCTGTGCTTTAGGGGATCTATTCAGGCATTCTGATTGTTTTGCACTTTATGCAGATGTCAGTTCACCTACTCTTAATTCTGTCTGTGATCTGAGTGTGTCAGATGGTATATCATGGCAATAAATTTAGATAGATAGATAGATAGATAGATAGATAGATAGATAGATAGATAGATAGATAGATAGATATTTTATTTCGAACAAAAAAAGTATAACAAAAACAAAACAAATGACAAATGCAATAAAGTAACAGTATACAGTGTTCGAAAGGGAGAAGGAAGAAGTGAACACTTATTAATTCCATCTCCTCTTTTCCATAAATACGCCCATGTGAATTATATACAAATTACCACATTTAAGACCCCAAGTAAGCAATTAACTGTATTTTGTACATATCAACATTAACACCCATCCATCCTAGCATACATTGATGTCCATACATCAAAACCAGCCTCAAACAACACAGATATACACAGTGCTGTCCCACCCACCATTCCATAGTGTCCCATAGTGTCCCAGAGTGAGCATAGTGAATCGTACATATAAATACTACCCTTCTAACATATATCCTTTCAGCAAATAATGTTTGTACCTCGTTTTGAATTGATTTCTGTTTGTACATAGTTTCAGTTCCGGCTCCAGACTGTTCCACAAATCCACCCCACAGACAGATATGCACATACTTTTCTTGGTTGTTCGTATCTTGGGTTTTGTAAAGTTTAAGTCTCCTCTCAAATTATGATCATTGTCTCTTTTTTTAAATATATTTTGTATATTAGTTGGGAGTTGATTATTAATTGCCTTGTACATGACTTGTGCTGTCTTAAATTTAGCTAAATCAATGAACTTTATGACATATGACTTTAAAAACAACGAATTGGTATGGTCTCTATATCCTACATTATTTATTATCCTTATAGCTCTTTTTTGTAATGTGCATATTGACGTAGGTTGGTCTTGTAGGTGCTTCCCCAGACTTCTACACAGTAGTTAAGATAAGGTAGAAACAGTGAATTGTACGGTAAGACCAATGATTTATAGTCCAAGATGTGTCTTGTCTTCCCCAGTATGCCTATACATTTTGCCAACTTGGCCCGGATGTGACTGATGTGAGGTTTCCAGCAGATTTTATTGTCTAGCGTCACCCCTAGAAACTTATTTTCCTGTACTGTTCCTATTCTGGTATCATCTATCGTTACCATTATTTCATGATTTACTTTATAATTTCCAAACAACATAATCTTTGTTTTTTTTAGATTTAGAGAATTTATTTTTGTTGAACCACTGTGTTAACTTTTCCATTTCAGTTGTGACCACCTCTAAAACCTGCTGCAAATTCTCACCAGTGCAAAGGATATTTGTGTCATCCGCAAACAAAATAAATTTCAGAATTTTTGATACTTGGCATATGTCATTTATATACAAAATAAAGAGTTTGGGTCCCAAAACTGACCCCTGGGGCACACCACAAGTGATGTTCATGAAGGGTGATTTGTGCTCACCAATTTGTACAAATTGTTGTCTGTTACTTAAATAACTTTCCACCCAACTCAGTCTTACCCCTCTTATCCCATACCTTTCCAGTTTCCTTAGTAGTATTCTGTGGTCAATGGTGTCAAAAGCTTTCTTTAAATCTATAAATACTCCTACAGCAAACTTTTTTTTTTATCTATACAACTAGTAATTTCTTCTATAAGTTCGATCAGTGCCAAAGATGTAGATTTATCTGCTCTAAAACCATACTGGCTGTCTGTAAGGAGGTTGTGTTTTTCAATTAAATCATCTAGTCTCTTAGTGAAGATTTTTTCAAGTATTTTGGAGAATTGTGAGAGTAAAGAGACTGGCCTGTAATTTGTGAAACAATGACTTTCTCCTGTTTTGTATAGAGGTATTACTTTTGCTATTTTCATTTTGTTTGGAAATTTACCAGTTTGAAATGACAGGTTACAGATGTGGGTGAGTGGCTTAACAATTCCTTCAGTTACTTTTTTCACTATTGTCATGTCAATTTCATTCCAGTCCGTTGATTTTTTGTTCTTAAATTTACTCACAGTCTCGATAATTTCCTTTTCAGTAACTGCACCCAAAAAGATTGTGTTTGGATTTCTATCTTCTATTTCATTTACAGAACCACTGTTGTTTGTTTCTGTTGCCACTATTGATTTTGTTAATTCAGGACCAATGTTTACAAAAAATTTATTGAAACCACTGACCACATCCTCCATATTATTTATCAAATTGCCATTTTCAATAAAATATTCTGGATAATTAGTATTCTTAGGTCGATTACTAATAATCCCATTGAGTACTTGCCATATTCCTCTTAAGTTAATTTTATTATCCTCTAATATTCTGTTGTAATATTCTTTCTTACAGGTCCTCATTATATTATTAAGCTTATTTTTATATCTTTTAAATTTGATCTCAGCCTCCACTGTTCTGCACTTAATGAATTGTTTATATAATGTATTCTTCTTTTTACATGCATTTATTAACCCCTTGGTGACCCAAGGAATATTTTTCTTTTGTTGTCTTTCACCGTATTGTTTTATAGGACAGTTTTTATTGTACAATGATTGAAATATTTGCAAAAATTTATCATATGCTTTATTTATATCATTTTCATCATAAACTATCTTCCAGTCTTGTATTAATAATTCCTTTGTCAGTAAATACATAGATTCTTCAGTTCTTATTCTTTCATATTTAATATTTTTGGTATACTTTTTCTTCCTATAATCACATTGATAGACAACAAAAATCGGCAGGTGGTCACTGATATCATTCAATAAAAGCCCACTCCTGATATTATTTTCCATAATGTTTGTGAATATGTTATCTATTAGATGGCACTGTGTGATGTGATTCTGCTAGGTCCGGTAATTGTTGAATGTAAGCCCATACTGTACATTGTGTTGATAAATTCTTCTGTCAAACTATGTTGTTTTGAATTCATCAGATCTATATTGAAATCCCCACAGATGAACATAACTTTATGAGTTAGTTTTGCATACATTTTTTCCATCCAGTCCTTAAATAAGTCAATGTTTGATCCAGGTGTTCTATATACACAGCTCACTACTATATTCTTCACATTGTCCAGACAGATTTCTATTGTAATACATTCAAATAAATCATCCACAGTTACTGACAGATTTTCGACAATCTTGTATTTCAAGCTCTTGTCAACATAAATTGCAACTCCTCCTCCTTTTTTCACTTTTCTATTTATATAATTTAATTCATAGTTATCCATGGTAAAATCCACTCCTTTCTCTTCACTGAGCCATGTCTCTGATATTGCCACAATACTGAATGGCTCTTTAAACTGATGTAAATAATCTTTAATGTTATTAAAGTTGGCATAGAGACTTCTGCTGTTGAAGTGGATCATAGAAATATTGAAATCAGATGTGACCATTGTGTTAAACTGTTCATCCATGTAGTAACTACAGTTATTATTGATGGAGCTAAATAAATTATTGTCAGAGTCTATGTTATATTCTACGTCCTGTGGGTTATGATCTGTATATTCAAAAACTTTCAGTTCCTGTTTGTTGATCTTTTGTTTCATGTTGTTAAATGTCTTGTAGCAGATGAGTATATCCCTTCAGTGTCCTACAATTGTCTGTTGTTGCTGTCGACTCCAGTTCATAATATTTATTGATATTTGTCCAGTTCCATAATATTACGGATGTTAATGACCTTGGCTTCTTCAGGTGATCCGTTTAATTTGATGTATACTGTATTTTACAGTTTGATGTCCAGGTGTTTTGAATCTTTTTCTGCTTTCTCAGGTATCTTGCTTTTCTGGCTATTTCTGCGTTTTCTTTTGTGAGGTGCTCGTTTATGTAAATGTTCATTCCTTTCAGTTTCCTACCTTGTTTTAACAGCGCAGTCTTGTGTTTTCTGTTGACAAACCTCATGATCACAGCCGGTTTGTCGCCGTTTTTCCTGGGCAGAGGGTGGCAGGTCTCAATGGTGTCACAGTCCAGCTGGATTCCTTTGAACTGCAGGAAGGCCGCCACTTGTTGCTCCGTGGATTCATCTTCCAGCTCACCGAGCCTCCCTCCGCTGTCCGCGGCCACCGCTCGCGCGTACGATCGTGGTTTAATGTGCAGCCCCGTGATGATCACGTCGTTCACCCGAGTGTTCTGCTCCAGTTCCGACACTCTGCTCTCCAGATACGCCAGCCTCTTGTCCTTCTTGGCGTTCTGGATCCGCAGCGCTTTCACCTCCTCGACCAGGTCCAGAATGTTTTTTTGCTGCAGCTTAACAGCAGAAATCTCTTCAGCCAAGAAGTCCAGCGCTCTTTTAATATCGTCCACCTCCTCAGTCTGCTGAGCTTTCTTGGGACCCATGATCCCGGCCGATGTACGTTGATTGTGATCGTAGGAAAAAAAAAAAAAACACGTGGGAGAAATCCCTTTGTTCTCCCTGAGTGTGAGGGGACTGATTGCTTCACCAACCACTACAATATAGTTATGAGACTGGCAATTTCTCTTTTTTTTCGCACGTGCAGGTTCACTCTCCAGCGGTAGTGACAAAGCAACAGCTCAAAACGCCAGCTCTAAACTGAGTTTTAAAGCAAGAAACGAACCGGGAGCCTTTACCTGTGCGTCCTCACCTTACATGCCACAACCGGAAGTTGTGGCATATAAAGTGAAGTTGAATTTACTTAGTCTGTGCTCATAGGATTGTTTGCATAATAAATATTACCTTTCGTGACCATTCAATGTGTAGTTTGTGTCGTTCGGCACTCACACTGGTAAGATAAAAAATGTATATTCAGGTCATCTGCCGGACAAAGGTGGATTGTCCTCTCCAGGTTGGGGACAAGCACCTTTCCCAAGTGGAGGAGTTTATGTATCTCGGGGTCTCATTCATGAGTGAGGGGAGAATGAAGCAAGAGCTTGACAGATCGATCGGAGCAGCATCTGCAGTGATGCAGACATTGTACCGGTCTGTCATGGTGAAGACGGAGATGAGTTCTCAGGCAAAGTTGTCGATTTACCGGTCAATCTACGTTCCTACCCTCACTTATGGTCATGAGCTTTTGGTAAGGACCAAAAGAATGAGATCGTGGATAGAAGTGGCTGAAATGAGCTTTCTCTGTAGGATTGCTGGACTCACCCTCAGAGATACACTGAAAAAAAATTATTTTGAACTAACATAATAAAATCATTGAAAGTGGTTCTACAAAATAAAGTTATGTTTTGCACACATAATAAAATCATGTGCATGTCTCATGATCTGCATATGTAACATTGACGTGATTTTGTTTTGTTTTGGCAACATCATAAAATCATGTGCATGTTTCATGATCTGCATATGTTACAGTATCTCACAAAAGTGAGTACACCCCTCACATTTTTGTAAATAATTTATTATATCTTTTCATGGGACAACACTGAAGATATGACACTTTGATACAATTTAAAGTAGTCAGTGTACAGCTTGTATAACAGTGTAAATTTGCTGTCCCCTCAAAATAACTCAACACACAGCCATTAATGTCTAAACCGCTGGCAACAAAAGTGAGTACACCCCTAAGTGAAAATGTCCAAATTGTGCCCAACTAGCCATTTTTCCTCCCTGGTGTCATGTGACTCGTTAATGTTACAAGGTCTCAGGTGTGAATGGGGAGCAGGTGTGTTAAATTTGGTGTTATCGCTCTCACACTCATACTGGTCACTGGAAGTTCAACATGACACCTCATGGCAAAGAACTCTCTGAGGATCTGAAAAAAAGAATTGTTGCTCTACATAAAGATGGCCTAGGCTATAAGAAGATTGCCAACACCCAGAAACTGAGCTTCAGCACAGTGGACAAGACCATACAGTGGTTTAACAGGATAGGCTCAACTCAGAACAGGTCTCGTCATGGTCGACCAAAGAAGTTGAGTGCACATGCTCAGCATCATATCCAGAGGCTGTCTTTTGAAAATAGACATATGAGTGCTGCCAGCATTGCTGCAGAGGTTGAAGGAGTAGGGGGTCAGCCTGTCAGTTCTCAGACCGTACACCACACACTGCATCAAATTGGTCTGCATGGCTGTCATCCCAGAAGGAAAACCCTTTTAAAGATGATGCAAAAGAAAGCCCACAAACAGTTTGCTGAAGACAAACAGACTAAGGACATGGATTACTGGAACCATGTGCTGTGGTCTGATGAGACCAAGATAAACTTATTTGGTTCAGATGGTGTCAAGCGTGTGTGGCGGCAACCAGGTGAGGAGTACAAAGACAAGTGTGTCTTTCCTACAGTCAAGCATGGTGGTGGGAGTGTCATGGTTTGGGGCTACATGAGTGCTGCCGGCACTGGGGAGCTACAGTTCATTGAGGGAACCATGAATGCTAACATGTACTGTGACATACTAAAGCAGAGCATGATCCCCTCCCTTTAGAAACTGGGCTGCAGGGCAGTATTCCAACATGATAACGACCCCAAACACACCTTCAAGATGACCACTGCCTTGCTAAAGAAACTGAGGGTAAAGGTGACGGACTGGCCAAGCATGTCTCCAGGCCTAAACCCTATTGGGCATTTATGGAATATCCTTAAACAGAAGGTGGAGGAGCACAAGGTCTCTAACACCGTATCACTTCTGGCGCCACATGAGTAGGCTGCCTTTTTGCAACAGCGGATCAATTTCTTCCTATTTCTATTTACTATCTGGCTCTCTTGCTAATCTTTCTGATCTGGCGACACCTTTATCCATCACAGACACATAGATCGCCCAAAAGTCTCCTGAGCCTGCGGACGGAGCCACTGTTTCTTGCAGGAGGCAGTACAATAGAGACCAGCTGTTAGCACTTAACCGGCACACGATGCTAACGCAAAAACTCGACATACCGGGAGAAATAAGATGGAAACAGCGTGGATGTCGAGCTGGAGTAAGACGGCGGGCGAGAAATATAAGATACAGACCCGTCCTTCCATCCGTTATTATGGGGAATGTACGATCGCTACACAATAAGACTGATGAGCTAGCGGCTATCTCCCGCTACGAGAGCGTCTTCAGAGAGAGTAGCTTGATGTTGTTTACTGAGACATGGCTAACAACACTAGCAACAGATGCTAACATCAAACTGGAGGGTTTCCATGCAATACAGGCAGACCGGACACCAGACCGGACACCAGAGAGTGATAATGTATGTCAGTAACAGCTGGAGCAGACCGGAACATATCACGGTTAAACAACAACACTGCAACAAAGACATTGAGTTGCTAGCTGTTAGCATGTGGCCTACCTATCTCCCGAAGGAATACTCACACGTGATCTGCATTGTTATTTATGCAAATCCAACAGCAAACGGAGGGACAGCGCGTGACATCATTCACTCAGTAACTGGCAGGCTGCTGACAGAACACCCAGATGCTCTCCTCCTCATCTCAGGTGATTTCAACCATATTTCACTGTCCCCCATTCTGCCCATGTTCACCCAGTATGTCACATGCTACACTAGAAACAATAAAACACTGGACTTATTCTATTCAAACACTAAGGAGGCGTACACCTCATCACAACTCCCCCCACTCAGGAGATCGGATCACAACTTGGTTCATCTCCTGCCGGTGTACAAACCTCTAGTACACAGACAACCTCCGATCATGCGCACAGTGAAGTTATGGTCTGAGGAGGCAATGGACGCTCTAAAGGACTGTTTTGAAACCACTGCCTGGGAGCAGCTCTGCAATCCACATGGTGAGAACATCGATGGCCTCACTCACACCATCACGGACTACATCAGCTTCTGTGTGGACAACACCGTACCCACCAAGACCATACGGTGTTGCTCGAACAACAAACCCTGCATCAACCCTGAGATAAAAACACTTCTGAGAGAGAAGAAGAGGATCTTCAGGTCAGGGAACAGGGAGATGCTGAAGTCCATACAGAGGGAGCGGAGGAGGAAGACCAGAGAAAGCAAGGACAGCTTCAGGAAGAAGATGGAGGACAAGCTGCAACAGAAGGACATCGGCGTGGTCTGGAGAAACCTTAAAACCATCTCTGGGCTCCAGAATACCTCCTCCCAGGCCACGGGGGGCAGGGAGTGGGAGAACAATCTGAACCTGTTTTTTAATAGGTTTGACACCCGCCCTCCCCCCCGACTGCACAACAACCACTGCTGCTCTCCACACCCCACTCCACCAACACCCCCCCACTCCCAGCACACAGCCCCCCAACCTGACCCTCACTAAGACCCAGGTGAGGACGGAGCTGAGGAAGATCAAGGCGAGGAAGGCGCCGGGACCGGACGGCATCAGTGCGAAGCTCCTGAAGTCCTGCACAGACCAGCTGTGTGGGATTGCGGAGCACATCTTCAACCTGAGCCTGAAGCTGGGGAGGGTACCACAGTTGTGGAAAACATCTTGTGTGGTACCTGTACCAAAGACTTCCCACCCCAAAGACCTGAACAGCTACAGACCAGTGGCCCTGACGTCTCACATGATGAAAACCCTGGAGAGAATGCTCCTTGCTCACCTCCGCCTCCTGGTGGGACCAGCGATGGATCCACTCCAGTTCGCCTACCAGCAGGGCATTGGGGTGGAGGATGCAGTGATCTTCCTCCTTCACCGTTCTCTGTCCCACTTGGAGAAGCCTGGGAACGCGGTGAGGATCATGTTCTTTGACTTCTCCAGTGCTTTCAACACCATCCAACCGATGATCCTGAAGGACAAGCTGCTGTGCGCAGGGGTGGACCAGCACCTGTCATCATGGACCCTGGACTACCTCACTAACCGTCCACAGTTTGTGAGAACCCGGGATTGTGTGTCCGACACGATCATCGGTAGCACGGGGGGCCCCCAGGGAACGGTTTTGGCTCCCTTCCTGTTCACCCTTTATACTGCGGACTTCTCACACAACACACTGCCATCTACAGAAGTTCTCGGATGACTCTGCAATCGTCGGCCTCATCTCCAACGGAGATGAAGCTGAGTACAGAGGACTTATCCAGGACTTTGTGGACTGGTGCCATCGGAACTGCCTCCAGATCAACGCGAGGAAAACTAAGGAGCTGGTGGTGGACTGCCGCAGGCAAGGACAACCCCTCACAGCACCAGTAAACATACAGGGAACAGACATTGAGATGGTGACATCCTACAAGTACCTGGGTGTTCATCTGAACAATAAACTAGACTGGTCACACAATACCAACGCACTCTACAAGAAGGGACAGCGCAGGCTGTTCCTACTGAGGAGGCTCAGGTCTTTTGGTGTACAAGGGGCACTGCTGAAGACATTCTATGACACGGTGGTGGCATCAGCCATCACTTTTGGAGTGGTCTGCTGGGGCAGTGGCATTACAGCTGCCGATAGGAAGAGACTGAACAAACTAATCAAGAAAGTTAGCTCTGTCCTGGGGCAACGCCTTGACCCAGTGGAGGGTATAGGAGAGAGAAGGATGGTGGCTAAACTGTCATCTCTGCTGGAGTCCAAGTCCCACCCTATTCAGGACATAGTGAATGCACTGAGGAGCTCATTTAGCAGTAGACTACATCATCCTTGGTGCGCAACCGAGAGGTTTCGCAGGTCCTTCCTACCAACGGCTGTCAGACTGTATAACCAAAGCAGGGCTGCTTGCAGAGATAGCAAAAAAACGTGACGACCTAATAGTATTGAATGCAAAAGACGCAATAGACTTACACAAATGGTCCCCTCCAGTATACAATTAGGACAATATCAGTCGCTACAGAGGGTGACAATATGTATGGGTACATATTCATACCATGTAGGGTAACTAAATAGACGGTTATGCTGTTTATTCCATCTAGCTACAGTGCTCTGCACTGTGTATGTATTTATATATTTATGTGTACATATGTATATTCACTGCTCTTATTTTTCTTATCTTCTTAATTATTGCTCTGAGTGTTGCTATCCCTGTGCTGTTGCAATCCTGGTATTTCTCCATTGTGGGACTAATAAAGGTTTTATCTTATCTTATCTTATCTTAACATCCACCAGCTCCATAATGTCATCATGGAGGAGTGGAAGAGGATTCCAGTGGCAACCTGTGAAGCTCTAGTGAACTCCGTGCCCAGGAGAGTTAAGGCAGTGCTGCAAAATAATGGGGGCCACACAAAATATTTGGGCACAATTTGGACATTTTCACTTAGGGGTGTACTCACTTTTGTTGCAGCGGTTTAGACATTAATGGTTGTGTGTTGAGTTATTTTGAGGGGACAGCAAATTTACACTGTTATACAAGCTGTACACCAACTACTTTACCAAAGTATCATATATTCATTGTTGTCCCATGAAAAGTTATAATAAAATAGTTACAAAAATGTGAAGGGTGTACTCACTTTTGTGAGCTACTGTACCATCACAGGATTTTGTTGTTTTGGCAACATAATAAAGCCAGCTTTATTGTCATTCAATCCATACAGCCAATCATGTACAGTACAACAAAATTACATTTCTCTTATCTACAATGTTAATCACATCTAGAATCAGAGGGGTCACTGCCATGCAAGGTGCTGCCACAAATTTCCCTCCTCCATTCCATTATCGCTGAGCACTAAGCTGGACGGTAGGAACTTCCACTTTTATATGGTCTTCGTCATGACCTGGTCGGGATTATGAACCCAGGCCTCTGGGGTGTGGGGCGGATGCTCGACCAACTCAGTCATCCACTCAGTGGAGCTCAATCATCCTGGCGAGGCTCAGAGTAGAACCGCTGTTCCTCCACATTGAAAGGAGCCAGTTGAGGTGGTATGGACATCTGATCAAGATGTTTCCTGGACGCCTCCCACTTGAGGTGTTTTGGGCACATCCCACTGGGAGGAGACCCCGGGGTAGACCCAGGACTCGCTGGAGAGACTATGTTTCCCAGCTGGTCTGGGAACGCCTTGGTATTGTTGTAAATAAAACTGGACAGTTAGCAGAATCTTTTCAGTTAACCAATCAATATTCACAGAAGAAATACTATTTCTTAACTTATCTTTTATTGAAGCATGCAATGAATCAAACACAGCTATTGGTCCTTCACAGCACAATCTGGTGAAAGACCTCGAATAAGAGTTTCAAAAATACATACAGCCATGTGAAAAAAATTATGATACCTCATTAAATATTCAGTTCTTTATTAAGAAATGATCACATATCTACGTCTAACCTAGTTTTTTTTATTTTCATTTTTTAACATTTATTTTAGCCATTTTAATGGCCACATTGGGTAATGTCTTATCTAATTAAACATTCTGTCACAGTATCTTCTCTGAAGAGCTGGAGCAGTTGGCTGGGGAGGGGAAGTCTGCGCTTCGTGCAGGGGCTGCACGGTGGCGCAGTGGTTAGCACTGCGGCAGCACAGTTTACCCTTGGCCGGGGGATTGTGGGGATCGTGGGTTCGATCCCAGCCCCTGACCAACAGTGATCTGTGTGGAGTTTGCATGTTCTCCCCGTGTTGCGTGGGTTTACTCCGGGATTTCTCCGGTTTCCTCCCACATGCCAAAAACATGCAGGTTAGGTTAATTGGAGACTCTAAAGTGGCCCTAGGTAAAGATATGCATGTTAGGTTAATTGGCTGTTCTAAATTGTCCCTAGATATCTGTTTCCTACAGGCCCTTAGAATAGAGGGTTAGTATTAATGAAAGCGCTTTGAGTGGTCTTTGTGACTAGAAAAGCGCTATATAAGTGCAGGTTAGTTAGTTAGTTCTCTGCTTGAACTGCTGCCTCCGCGACCCAGACCTCTGGAAAAGTGATAGAAGATGGATGCATGCATGAATACATTATATCATTTAAACATTAATGTTTAGTTAAAGTTCTTAGCTCATATGTATAGTCAAAACTGTGTGAGTTCTCTTACAGGTGCTTTCAAGGCCATTGGGAGAGCTGACTGATAAGGAATAAAGGAACCACCTAATTTTACCCCTCAAAAGTCGATCATGTGTGTGTAGGTGTTCCACCCGAATTCGTTGATCAAGAAAGGAGAGGAGTATTTAGGTCTTGGAAGATCTGTATTTATTTAAGCAGGTTGAATATAGTATTACAGAGATCTGGGTCCAGCTTCTTTCCCTGACAGCAACAGAATCCTTGTCAGTTCACAAAGTCTGACTGCCTAGCCTTTTCCTGACCCAGTATATATATGAGTCCATGCAAGTTGCACAACACGCTGCTCCCTCGCTGCATCCTCTTCCTCGCGCACCCACGTGGCTCGTTCCTTGAACATCTGGTCTTTGTTCTTCTGTACATACACAGCTGCCTCGCGCTCCATTTCCAGTTATGCTGACTTGAGGTGCAGTTTCGGTTTCGCACTTCGGTTTAACCGTTGGGTTTTGTTCCTCTTTCCACCAGTTTTCATGTCTCAGTTTCTGCACAATGGCCACATTCAGCTGCAGTTATTTTCCACTCAACTATATTTCCTATGCATAAGCAGAGCACACACACATTTTAAGACACACAATACCTCATTCATGAACATATATCTGTTTTACCCATCAGGAACAAGAGTAAACTGTGTCTGTCCCTACCACACACATAGACACACACAAATGAAAGACACTACCAGGAAACAGCTGAGCTACAGTCCACCATGGGCACTGCCCCCAGGAATTTCTATAAAAGCCTCATGTTGAGAGTCATTTCTTCATTTCAGCATTTACCAACTTCTGGTCACATCTCAGGTAATTTTGGAATAACTGAGTTGTACGTTGGTGTTGGTGTATTCATGACTTTTCTACTACTTTTTAAGATATGGGTCAATACTGGTATTTTCTTGACAATTTTTTCTTAATTCAGTTGTTCATTTAAATCCCCATTAACACTTGGATTTAAAACTATTAGGATTTTATCCAAACCAGTCATGGCAGGAGTATTGTCCAGCAGCAGAAGAGGTTTGGTCTTCCCTTTCACTTTGCTGTGCATCTTTTGTCTGGCCAGTTCCTTGACTGACAAAAATCAGCTGGTAAAAATGTTTTACTTTACATTAAACTAATTATATTTCTAAGTCAGCATCCATTGTGAGCCACCAGGAAAAAAGTTTACTTTTCAATATATTTGTGCATGTGCTTATCTAAATGTGATGTCCATGTTCTGTGGGTTTTCAGGAATATGTCAAGAACAATCATCAGAAAAATCTAAAAGCACTGGACACACTTAAGGTAAGAATATGTCTCATTTTATTAAACATTGGCCTATTCTATTATAGGATTAAAATAACAGTAAGAAACATCATGTTCTTTTTATCTAAATGTTATTAAAAGGAACAAGGCAGTTTTATGGGGTTCTTTTCCACATAATTAAACAGATGTGCTGTGCAGATGGTTTATTTGAAACTCACTTTCAACCCTTTTTTCCTTCATGCTTAAATTTTCAAGCATGCAGATTTGTAAGAGGCATTAAAAATTCAACGTATCAATTTCAGAAAGTGGTGTAAGTTGTCATTGAATAAACCACAAATGAAGATACATTTCAATGGTTATTTGGCTAATAGCTATTACTGCATAAACTAAGATCATCTGGCTGTACAACAAAACTCAATCCTTAATTTCTCTTGATTTTATCATTCATTAATATTGTGTGTGTGACCTCTATTTGCTGCAAGCAAAGCCTCAATTGTGCGTGGGACTGATGCCGGGAAGTAATCAATCTGATGCTGAGGAATGTGGGCCCATTCAGCAAGCAGCGCCACTTCAAGCTCAGCATGATGTGGTGGCGTTGGATCCTGAGTGTGTACACAGCTGATCCAGAACATCCCAGAGATGTTCTGATGGGGAGTTTAATGCATTGAGAAGATGGGGATTATTTTATTGTACATGCATTAGCATTGAAAAAACTAACAATTTTAAAGAACATAATCATTATGAACATACACAGGATTTCCTTTTCTGTTTATGTTGGGTATTTAATGCCTCGCAGTATTCTTATACAATACATATGAAATACATTAAATTTAAATAGCTGCAGCTTTGATTTTTTTAACTTTTAAATATTATTATCTTATAATAATACTATAATCTTATGCCGTAAGACTTTATGGTTAGGGTACATGAATTATCATGAATTCATGACATTTCATGTACTCTTACCATAAAGTGTTACCAATTATGTTATAATTATAATATTATTATTTTCAGTATTATTAATTTGATTTCAGTTGCTAAATTGCATTCACAGTGGAAAATGGAGATTTTCCACCCATGGATTCACGATATACGCCATGTAACTGAATACATAATAACTTAGGGTGCACTCTCACTGGCGTCAGGTGACTTGTTCTGTGTAAAGTGAAAGAGCCGCTGCTCCTCAGCGGGGGGCTTGCACCGACCCGCACTCACATTGTTTTTGTTTAGCATTGTTCCCAGACTTTGTTAAGGTCTCCTTGACAATAAAAGTACAACTTCTTAATTTACAGTTTATTTTTTGTCAGACAAAAACAGAACCAATACAAAGGCTCACGGGAAAACACAAAATCAGCACAGCAGTGAAACCAGACATAAAAATAAGACAGCTACTAGTACACCCCAAAGATAAAATAGACCATTACAAAAAATGCAACACAATATACGAAATTCCATTCAGATCATGTGACAAGACATACATCCGGGAAATGGGAAGAACACGGCACAAGAAAGAAAAAGCACCAGAAGGAATGCGAAAAGGAAACACTAGGACGACTTACAAGATCACAAAAAGAAAAGGAAGAACCAGGAATCAGCAATATCAGATCACTGCAAAAGAAACAATCACATCATGGATTGGGAAAACACAAGAATCATTGGATCGGCGGGGAATTAACACAAACGCTGCATCAAGGAAGCCATAGAAATCAGAAAACGTGCAAAGGACACCATGAACCGGGATGAGGGAGCATTCATGCTCTCCCACACCTGGGACTCCATCGACCAGAGACCACCTGGCGATGGGAGGCATGGCTGGCGTGGTGGATCTGTCAGGTCCATTAGGCTGGTCACGCATAAGGAAAACAGCTGATAAATGATACGTCACAGCCATCAGCTGACGCTTCAGAAGATGACTGGAGGTGTCAGTCGAAACATGTTAAGGTAAAAAACAAACATCTTCTACCTTTCTGTCTGACAAAAAAAGAAACTGTAAATTAATTATGGAAAAAGAAGACAAAATGAACATACTTGAGTATTTAAGCACAACTTCTTCACCGTACCCCAACAACGTTTGCAGTGGTTGTATTCCTGAGACTACCTCTGCCAACCATTCCAAAGCTGAGGAAATATTCCATTCTGCAGAACAGTAGGGAATGATCACGCTTATCAAGCGTTCCAGACTTTAGGGGTCAAACCTCAGTCAACACAGAACAACCACTACAGTATGAGTGCACCATAAGTTAATGTATGCATTCTTCTTCTGGCTGCTCCCTTTAGGGGTCCCCACAGCGGATCATCTGTCTCCATCTCACCCTATACCTTACATCTTCCTCTGTAACACCAACCCTCTCCATGTCCTCCTTCACCACATCCATGAATCTTCTCTGTAGTCTTCCTTTTTGCCTCCTGCCTGGTAGATCCATCTTCAACATCCTTTGTCCAATATATCCACTATCCCTGCTCTGCACATGTCCAGACCATCTCAGCCTTATCTCTCTTACTTTGTCTCCAAACTGCTCAACATGAACTGTCCCTCTGATATACTCATTTCTAATCTCATTCCTCCTAGTCACTCTGAATGAAAATCTTAGCATCTTCAACTCTGCCACCTCCAGCTCTATGTCATGGTTAAACTGACAGCTCACGTGCATGATGCTAGCACAGGAAGGAACCACACAAAGAAGTACATTCGACGGTTTTTTAAATATGGAAAATAAGCGCACAACTAAAGAAACAGCCACTCGCCAGAGGAATCAATCCACCTGTGGAGAGAAAACGAGAGCTGTCAGAGGAGGAACGGAATAAGGGATAATGGGCGAGCCAAATTGCCACTTACTTGGGGTTTCGAGGAAGGACTGGCAGGACTCCAGCGGGGAATAGACGAACCAGTAGGGTAGGGGGGAATGAGCTGGTGGCGCCTGACCGGGTGGAGATTAGTTGCTGGGGAATGTGGTGATGTGGCAGGAGAGCACACGCAGACCTGAAAGCACACCCACACGATGACAGCAACCTGAAAGGGAGAAAAAGAGCTAGATTAGACAATGTGTCTAAGCTTGCAAAACTGCTTGCTTGCCTGTAATTGGGGCAGTATACCCAGACAAGCCAGCGTTGACTGCGCGGAGAGAGCCTCCTTAAGTACGCTGGCTGATGAGCAGGCACAGGTGTGTCTTCTGCCTCAGGTGCAGTGATGAGTTTGTGAATACGAGGAAGGATGGGAGGGGCGCGCTCTCACTGCCCATGACACTCCACCTCCTGTCTTTTTGTCAGCGCCACCATCTCCAAGCCAAACATCATAACAGGTCTCACTACCGTCTTGTAAATCTTCCCTGTCACTCTTGCTGCTATCTTTCTGTCACAAATCACCCCGACACTCGTCTCCTCCCACTCCACCCTGCCTGCATTCTCTTCTTCACCTCTCTTGTGCATTTTCCATTGCTTTGGATGGTTGACACCAGGTATTTAAACTCATCTACTTTCACTACCTCTTCTCCTTCCATCTTCACCATTACACCTGCCTCCCTCTCATTCACACTCATGTATTCTGTCTTTCTTCTACTGACTTTCATTCCTCTTCTCTCCAGAGCATACTGCCACCTCTCCATGTTCTCTTCCACCTCCTCCCTACTCTCACTGCAGATCACAGTGTTGTCTGCAAACATCATGGTCCATGGAAACTCCACCCTGACCTCATCTGTCAGCCTGTCCATCACCATGGCAAACAAGAAGGGGCTCTGATGTAACCCCACCCCCACCTTGCACCCAACTGTCACTCCCAAAGAACACCTCACTACTGTCTTGCTGTCCTCATACATGTTCTGCACCATTCTCACATACTTCTCTGCCACTCCTGACTTTCTCATACAGTACCACACTTCCTTTCTTGGCACCCTATCATATGCTTTCTCTAGGTCCACAAAGACACAATGCAACTCCTGACCTTCTTTATAGTTCTCCAACAACACTTTTAGAGCAAACATTGCATCTGTAGTAATCTTTCTTGGCATGAAACCGTACTGCTGCTCACTGATTGTCACCTCTCCTCTTAACCTGGCTTCAACAACTCTTCCCCATATCTCCATAGTGTGGCTGATCAACTTTATGCCTCTGTAGTTACTACAGCTCTGAGCATCACCTTTGTTCTTGAAAACTGGTACCAAAACACTTCTTCTCAACTCCTCGGGCATCCTCTCACTCTCCAACATTGAGTTAAACAATCTGGATAAAAAGTCCACTGCCATCTCTCCTAAACATCTCCATACCTCCACAGGTATGTCATCTGGACCAGCCGCCTTTTCATTCTTCATCCTCTTCAAAGCTGCCCTCACTTCTGCCTCGCAAATCCTTGGGACTTCCTTGTTCACTACTTTCTTCTTGCTTTGCACAGTCATCCAGCAGACTACCATCCAATGTTGTCTAGCTACATTCCCTGCCACCACCTGGCAGTCTCCTCTCTCTTTCAGGAATTTCTCCTTCTGCATAAGATGTAGTCCACCTGTGTGCACCTTCCTCCACTCTTGTAAGTAACCTGATGTTCCTCTCTCTGCTTTAAGTATGTGTTCACCACAGCCATTTCCATGCTTTTAGCAACATCCACAACCATCTGTCCATCCACATTTCTCTCCTTAAGACCATAACTACCCAGTACCTCTTCATCACCTCTGTCCCCTTCACCTACACGTCCATTAAAGTCTGCTTCAATCACCCCCCCCCCCCCGGGAACACTCTCTATCACTTCATCCAACTTACTCCATAATTCCTCTTTCTCTTCTACCTGACATCCAACTTGTGGGACATATGCACTGACGACATTCAACATCACACCTTTGATTTCTAACTTCAAACTCGTGATTCTGTCCGACTCCCTCTTTACCTCCTGAACAGTCTTCAAGATTACTCCTACTCCATTTCTCTTCCTATCTACACCATGATAGAACAGTTTAATTCCACCTCCAGTGCTCCTAGCCTTGCTTCCTTTCCATCTGGTTTCTTGAACACACAGTATATCTACCTTTCTTCTCTCCATCATATCAGCTAACTCTCTGCCTTTACCAGTCATAGTCCCTACATTTAACGTCCCTACTCTCACCTCCACAGTTCTACCTTTCCTTTTCTCTCTTCCTCATAACACACTTTTCCCCTCTCCTCCTCCTCCTCGATCTTTGACCAAAAGTATAGCTTAATTTCCACCAGCACCCTGTCGCTTAACAGCACCAGTGGCAGTTGTTATTAACCCGGGTCTCAACCAATCCAGTACGAAAGCCTCATTCGTCATAATCCGCATGTTTGATTTGGCAAAGGTTTTATGTCAGATGCCCAACCCTCCCCATTTACCCGGTCTTGGAACTGGCACTGGAACTGGAACTGGCACTAGGAGGATGCTGGTTTGTGCACCCGCTGTGGCTGGGTTAAGTTACTGTATGTAACTTAACCCAGATGGCGACAACAAGATGGCGCCCACAGTGGTCGCCATGGTGCTTCGCTGCGCTTTTCTTTATTTGTGTTTGTTCGTCAATTGTGTGTCTGCCTGCTCTTACACCCGTGAAGAGCTACTAAATATCAGGACTTTCACTCCCACGGACCTACTCCCAGTTTTTTTAGCTCCTGCCACCGATCTGATTCACTGTTTAGCTCAAAAAGTGAGACGGTGAAAAAGAGGTAGGCGAGCGGGCGCTCTCGTCCGGCTCCGCAGGAGAGGCACGCGCACACCTTTGCCTGGCATATTTCTCTCCAATGCCAACTCTCTCTCAAACAAGGTAGATGAATTGAGACTGCTGATGCGATTTAAGGACCTCGCTTCCTCGTCTGCTCTCTGTTTCTCTGAGACCTGGCTCAGGGGGAATATACCGGACAGCGCGCTTCACCTAGAGGGATTTCAGCTGTTTCGTGCTGATCGCGTCACAGAGCTCACCCCCCAGCCAGTTGCAGCAGATGACTGCCCCTCCCTGAGCCTGGTTCTGCTGGAGGTTTGTTCCTGTTAAAAGGGAGTTTTTCCTCTCCACCGTCGCCAAGTGCTTGCTCACAGGGGATCGCCTGATTGCTGGGGTCTTTCTGCAACTGTGGGGGTTCCCCCCTACAGTTGATAGTGCTATGAGATGACTGTTGTTGTGAAATGGCGCTATATAAATAAAGTTGAATTGAATTAAGTCCTCGGGAGGAGGAGTCTGCTTTTACATTAACAGCAGCTGGTGCTCTGATGTAACGGTGATTTCCCAACACTGTTCTCCCGCTCTGGAATTTTTATTCATCAACTGCAAGCCATTTTATTCCCCGCATGAGTTCGCCTCATTCATCCTGGCCGCTGTCTACGTCCCGCCCGACGCGGACGCGCGCGAGGCTCAGCGCGCGCTCACGGATCACATCCAACATACGGAGTGGACTTTCCCGGACTCTCTGGTTATTGTGGTTGGCGACTTTAACCAGTGCAATCTGAGCCACGATCTCCCCGATACAAACAGTTTATTAAATGCCCAACCAGAGAAAAAAACACGCTGGATCACTGTTACACTACAGTGAAAGACGCATATCGCGCTGTTCCCCACGCTGCGCTCGGACCATCTGATCACGTGATGGTCCACCTCATTCCCACATACAGACAGAGACTGAAGCTCACTAAACCTGTTGTGACCACTACGAAGAAATGGACCAGTGAAGCTGAGGAGAAGCTGGAAACGTGCATGGAAATAACTGACTGGGGCATGTTTAAAGGAGCCACGCATGATCTGGATGAGTACGCGGACACTGTGAACTCATATATCCACTTTTGTGAGGAGAGCATCCTTCCATCGCGCACCAGGGTGAGGTACTCTAATGATAAGCCCTGGTTCACAGCTAAGCTAAGACAGATCAGGAAGGAGAAGGAAGCAGCATTGAAAAGTGGAGACAGGGACTGCTACAGGGAGGTTAAATATCGGTTTAACAGAGAGCTGAGGAGAGCTAAATCTGTGTATTCTGAGAGACTCCAGCAGCAGTTCACTGCTAACGACTCGGCTTCTGTGTGGAGAGGACTGAGGCAAATCACCAACTATCGGCCTCAGGCTTCTAAAGGTCAGGATGACAAAGCCCTTTGTCAAAGACTGTCCCAACATTACGCCCGTTTTGACACCTCGTCAGCTGTGTCCAACTCCCCCCCTCCCCCCAGCTCCACTGCCTCCTCGGTCCCTACTTCATCAAAAGTGGTCCCCCCCCCTCCTCCCCCCCTGCCCTTGTCATCAGCGAGCAGGATGTGCACAGACAGTTCTCCAGACTGAACCCGCGCAAGGCCCCCGGTCCGGACGGCGTGTCTCCCTCCACCCTGAGACACTGTGCGAAAGAGCTGGCTCCTGTCTTCACAGACATTTTTAACACCTCCCTTAAGCTATGCCACGTGCCGACCTGCCTCAAATCCTCCACCATCATCCCTGTCCCCAAGAAGCCACAGATCACTGGACTTAATGACTACAGACCTGTAGCACTCACCTCTGTAGTCATGAAGTCCTTTGAGCGCCTGGTCCTGCCCCACCTCAAGTCCATCACCACTCCCCTCCTGGACCCACTGCAGTTTGCCCACCGAGCCAACAGGTCTGTGGACGACGCAGTCAACCTGGCCCTCCACTCCATCCTGCAGCACCTGGACTCCCCGGGAACCTACGCCAGGATCCTGTTTGTGGACTTCAGCTCTGCATTCAACACCATCCACCCCACTCTGCTCCAGGACAAGCTGTCCCTGCTCGGCGTGCCTGACTCCCTCTGCAGGTGGATCACCGACTTCCTGACGGACCGGAGGCAGCATGTGCAGCTGGGGAAGACTGTCTCAGACTCTGTCAGCATCAGCACCGGATCACCCCAGGGCTGTGTACTTTCCCCCCTACTCTTCTCCCTTTATACCAATTCCTGCACCTCCAGCCACCAGTCTGTTAAGCTGATCAAGTTTGCAGACGACACCACCCTCATCGGGCTCATCTCCAACGGTGACGAGTCTGTCTACAGGAGAGAGGTGGCCCAGCTGGCGTCCTGGTGCAGCCACAACAACCTGCAGATGAATGCTCTGAAGACAGTGGAGATGATTGTGGACTTCAGGAAAGTCACAACCCCTCTGCCCCCCCTCACCCTCAACGGCTCTCCCATCACCACTGCAGATTCCTTCCGCTTCTTGGGCACCACCATCACCCGGGACCTCAAATGGGAGCCGACCATCAGCTCCCTCATCAAAAAGGCCCAGCAGAGGATGTTCTTCCTGAGGCAGCTGAGGAAGCTCAAGCTACCCACCAAGATGTTAGTGCAGTTCTACACAGCCATCATCGAGTCCATCCTCACCACCTCCATAACCGTGTGGTACGCAGGAGCCACTGCCAGGGACAGACTAAGGCTGCAGTGCGTCGTGCGCACTGCTGAGAAGGTGATCAGCTACAAGCTCCCATCTCTCCAGGACCTGTACAGCTCCAGGACCCGGAGGCGTGCAGGCCGGATCATAGCCCATCCTTCACACCCTGGTCACGTACTGTTTGCCCCCCTCCCCTCAGGTAGAAGACTTCGGTCCATTCAGACTAAAACCTCCCGGCACATGAACAGCTTCTTCCCCTCTGCCATCAGACTGCTGAACACTAAGTGACTTATTGTCTCTCGTGCACTATGTACAGCAGCTCAACCAGACTCATGTCAATCATCACTGTTTCTATTGCATTACCAACTGCACTATGTAGTACTCCACAATATCTGCTGCTCGCCAATATATTTTAAAAACTGCTTTGACTAGTATTACTCATTCTTATTCTACACTTATTGCATGTATAGTTTTTATTCTTTTATCTTATGTTTAATGTTGCAGCATTGCACTGACAAATTCCTAGTTTGTGTACTACATGAACAATGGCAATAAATCTGATTCTGATGTACTAATATCCTGAAACTGTTTTTTTTTCTCTCCATCAGGCCAACTACAGTTCAATGCTGTCTATGATTTCAAAGCACATAAATGATTATGTGAACTTCATAGAAGCATACACAGCTCACATGAAAGCAATTCCTGATGCCTTGGACACTGAAGTTACCACTTCTTTGGATAAGCTGAGGGCTTCTGTTTTCAAATTCAAAGCCTATGTGGAACAGAACAGGGTAGCTCTTGATTCTGGAATTGGGAGCATTGAAAAGGAGCTACAACAATCTCAGAAAATAATTGACTGCCTTGAGAACCAGTCAGCAGAACTGTAAATTTAATGCCAATTTCTTGTGCTGCCTCTGTCATATACTGTATGTCATACGTATATGCTAAGTTTTATATTTCCAGAACTGGCATTTTTGAGTCTTTCAGACAAAATAGCATGTTATTATGACTATGAATTACTATTCAGAGGAATGTGACAATCACTTTGAAAAATTTGTCATCTTTTTTTATTATTGATACTGATCAGAAACACATTGAACTGTTGTGTCCTCTGTAATTGCAATGCAGTCACAGACAGTGCAGGGTAGTTTTCTGTGTTAAGAAATATAACTGTGTTTCACTCATAACTCTGTAGTCTTATGCTTATTGATGACAATTTTATTCAACGTTAAGGCGCAGGAACATGCCTCAAACACTCCTCTGCCTGCTGTTCAGTATGTATATTAATGGCTTCCTACCATACACATCCAATTGTTCTTGTTTCTGTATCCGATTGTCCCTCATCTTTCTCCACCTTCCATTCCATTCCTCCACCTGGATTGTGTTAATCCTGGGAGCAGTGGCAGGTCCTCAAAGAGGCATTCCAAAAGTTGTAGCCTGATATACTGTATCTCTACACTTTATCCTAACCAGTAAACTTTATTTGTTCATATTTGAGGTAGGGTAATTGCTGAAGTTTGCTTTTGTGCTGTAATCTAAAAAATGCACTGCTGTGTGGCAGCTTCCTGTTTTTGTGATCAAGCTGCATCATTTTAATCCAAATGTGAGTCATACACTGATCTGAATGGTGATCTTTGTACATGTAGATAAGGTAAACATATATTAAATTAACTAACTTAGCCCCCCCGCGACCCGAAAAGGATGAAAAATATGGGTTTACTTTAATGTTTACTTCTGGTATAGTTGTAATGATTTGTTTATTTTCATGGACTGGTGCTTTGGAGCATTAATTATTTGCAATAATCAATAAAAAAAACCCTCTTAAAAAGTTGCACTTTCAATGTTTGGATCTGTCTGTGCTTTTGTTTTAAAAGACATTTCTGATTTCTTGTGGTAGAGAAGATTGTAAGTTAAAGTGTGAGGTAACAATTTGTACTCTGAATTAGAACATGTTTTAATATCAAGGCTGAGGGGGCAGAGATGACCTTCCAATATATTTTATCCATCCTGCTATTAAATTCTGACAGTTTAATGTAGCATATACTTTGTTTCAGTATAATCAGTGACTCTGATGGCATGCCTTCATTCTTATACTTACAGTAAAGATAAATAGTTCTCTAGTTATCTTCCTTTAGCTAAAATCAATAATGGCAAAAAAAAAAATACTGTACACAACTAGAAAGAACTCAGAGTACAGCTAATTTTTTTTCCTGGGATTTTAATTTCTCCAAACAAATGTGTTTGATTTATGGTGTTAACACCCACAGAGATAGACATTGCTGAGAACACATCTTCCTGACTTGAGGTAACACCAGCTGTGAGCGGAGCTGAAAATAATTCAGTTCATTCTGAATAAAAAGTGCTCAGACTCCAACAGTTTTTTTTTATTTCAACAGAAAGCACATACAGTACTGCTGTAGACAGTCAGTGGGAAAATTAGAAGGGAGTGTAGCCTCTTTTCTTCAATTAGAAAATATTTCAAATGATAATTAATGTGTAGCCCAAGATTATATTCATTACCTACATGCTGGCTGTTGAACATTTGCATACAATGTTTTTAAAGGACATAATGTTGCTAGAAGTATGATTTTAGAATCATAGAAGTACAAAAACACATCAAAGAGCTCAAACATGCCCTTGTATTCTTCTTTTCTGTATGTCTTATTTATAAAAGATATTATTTCTCTGGATTTCAAATATTGATAACACTAAAGTGGACATCAGCCTCATTTTCATGGCGAATAGAGCCACTACATTGGGTAGGTAATTGTCCTTATGACAGCTCATGTAGCATTTTTTGTGATAACGGGATATACAAACAATGGTTCATGGTATTTACTGTAATCATATAACCAGCAGCAGCCCAAGGCAGAGGCCATATAGGACGTTGCCTACAGTTCCCTCTTCTGGGGGAAGGGGCAAATTGCAAACTCTCATTTTTTATTTATTTTTTTTTTCATCCATTCATCTTTTTTAAATTAATAAAATACAATTCCTAATAGTCAAAGGTGCTGTACCGGCAGACAAGGCAGACAAATACTTACTCCCCCTTTCCAGTGACCAACTTTGAATTGAACTTTGAATCACTTCAGCAGTGCAGCTTGGTGAGGCGGCCCTACACTAATGGTGCTGCTGGGGGCCTTGGCATAATCTTTGCCACTTTATCAACTACAGCAGCTGGAGCTGCATTTGCCTTGGGCAGAACCTTTGTTTACGGTTACACTGCCCCATCGGACCTCACAAAAGCACGCACCCATCCGGTAGCCGGCGATCACATTTGAAAACAGAGCAGCTGCAGGCAATGGTGCTTTGACTCACAAATTGATAAAGGTAAGCTATAACATAAGAGGGGCAGTGACGTTGATATGCCTTCAGTAATGTTCAGTCACTTGGCTGTTCATGTAATTTAGTGAAGATAAAAAGTCTCAGCAATAGCAGCTCACTGGTAGGAAAGACTGGAAAGATGTATCATAAACTCAGGTTTTATGCACATAATATTCTGCCATAATATTAATGGTTAAGTGAGCTAACATTTCATGTTAAGACACTAACATGACCTTACTGCATTTTGAGGCACATTAATGTGAGTCAGATTAACTTTTTGCATGTTTTCTGTCAGGAAAATTGACTGTCAACCAGGCAGAATCATTTTACATTTTGGTAAGTTCTTCTGTGTTTTTTATTATTATAACTGAGAGGCCTGTGATGGACTGGCGAGCTGTCCAGAATGTACCCTGTCTCTCGCCCAAACATGCTGGGATAGGCTCCAGCACCCCCACAACCAGAAAAGGATTAAGCAGTAGAAGATGGATGGATAACAGAGGTCTGTCATGGCTTTATTCGTTACAACAGGTGTTATAATAAGTAATCTAGTTTGGTAGGAATAGTCATGAAGGTGTTAAGGTTGGTGCAAAATACAACCATGATTATCAAAATCAAATGAAAAAAAAAGACTCCAAGTGTTTCACTGTGCACGTGATCAAAACTGAATAAATCATTTTCTTTAATTATATTGTAAAAACTTTGTTCACATTTTTGTCATTTATAGAGATGCACTGGTAATGCAACTGTCAACTGATCACCACCTGGTGGTGAGTTGGATCCGATGGCAGGGGAGGAAGCCATTCAGACCTGGTAGACCCAAACGTATAGTGAGGGTGTGCTGGGAGCGTCTGGCTGAGGCCCCTGTCCGGGAGGTCTTCAACTCCCACCTCCGGAAGAACTTCAACCACATTCCGAGGGAGTCTGGAGACATGGAGTCTGAATGGGCCATGTTCTCCACCTCTGTTGTTGAAGCGGCGGCCCAGAGCTGCGGCCGCAAGGTGGTCGGTGCATCTCGTGGTGGCAACCCCCGAACCAAGTGGTGGACACCAGTGGTGAGGGGGGCCATTAAGCTGAAGAAGGAGTCCTATCAAGCTTGGTTGGCTTGTGGGACTCCCAAAGCAGCTGAGGTGTACCGGCAGGCCAAGCGGAGTGCAGTTCGAGTGGTTGCTGAAGCAAAAACCCGGGTATGGGAGGAGTTCGGTGAGGCCATGGAACAAGACTTTCGGTCGGCCTCAAAGAGATTCTGGCAAACTGTCCGGCGGCTCAGGAGGGGAAAGCAGCTCCCCGTCCACACTGTGTATGGTGCGGATGGGACACTGTTGACTTCGACTGGGGACATCGTCGGGCGGTGGAAGGAATACTTCGAGGATCTCCTCAATCCCACTGATACGCCTTCCACAGTGGAAGCAGGGTTTGGGGACGAGGGGGATGACTCGCCTATCACAGGGGCTGAGGTCGCCAAGGTGGTTAAAAATCTCCTTGGTGGCCGGGCCCCGGGGGTGGACGAGATTCGCCCTGAGTACCTCAAGGCCCTAGACGTTGTTGGGTTGTCATGGTTGACACGCCTCTGCAACATTGCGTGGAGGTCGGGGGCAGTGCCTTTGGCATGGCAAACCGGGGTGGTGGTTCCTCTCTTTAAAAAAGGGGACTGGAGGGTGTGCTCCAACTTTAGAGGGATCACACTCCTCAGCCTCCCTGGGAAGGTCTATGCCAAGGTACTGGAGAGGAGAGTCCGGCCGTTGGTCGAACCTCGGATTCAGGAGGAGCAATGTGGTTTTCGTCCTGGCCGTGGCACATCGGACCAGCTCTTTACCCTCTCGAGAATTCTCGAGGGTTTGTGGGAGTTTGCCCAACCAGTTTACATGTGTTTTGTGGACTTGGAGAAGGCATTTGACCGCGTCCCTCGTGGATTTTTGTGGGGGGTGCTTCGGGAGTATGGGGTATCGGGCTTGTTGTTACGAGCTATTCGGTCTCTGTACAACCGTTGTGAGAGTTTGGTTCGTATTGCCAAAACTCGGTCGGAGTCATTCCCAGAAAGAGTTGGACTCCGCCAGGGCTGCCCTTTGTCACCAATCCTGTTCATAATTTTTATGGACAGGATTTCTAGGCGCAGCCAGGGAATGGAGGGTGTCATGCTTGGTGACCACAGGATTGCATCTCTGTTGTTTGCAGATGATGTTGTCCTGTTGGCTTCATCCAGCAATGACCTACAGCTCTTGCTGGGACGGTTTGCCGCTGAGTGTGAAGCGGCTGGGATGAGAATCAGCACCTCCAAGTCCGAGTCCATGGTCCTCAGCCGGAAAAAGGTGGATTGTCCTCTCCGGGTTGGGGACAGGCTCCTGCCCCAAGTGGAGGAGTTTAAGTATCTTGGGGTCTTGTTCACGAGTGAGGGGAGAATGGAGCGAGAGATCGACAGATGGATTGGAGCAGCATCTGCAGTGATGCGGACGTTGTACCGGTCTGTTGTGGTGAAGAGGGAGCTTAGTTCTAAGGCAAAGCTGTCGATTTACCAGTCAATCTACGTTCCTACTCTCACCTATGGTCACGAGCTTTGGGTAATGACCGAAAGAACGAGATTGCGGATACAAGCGGCTGAAATGAGCTTTCTCCGTAGGATTGCTGGACTCACCCTCAGAGATAGGGTGAGGAGCTCAGTCATCCGGGAGAGGCTCAGAGTAGAACCGCTGCTCCTCCACATTGAAAGGAGTCAGTTGAGGTGGTATGAGCATCTGATTAGGATGCCTCCTGGACGCCTCCCACTTGAGGTGTTTCAGGCATGTCCCACTGGGAGGAGACCCCGGGGCAGACCCAGGACTCGGTGGAGAGACTATGTCTCCCAGCTGGTCTGGGAACGCCTTGGTATCCCCTCTGAAGAGCTGGAGCAGGTGGCTGGGGAGAGGGAAGTCTGGGCTTCTCTGCTTGAACTGCTGCCTCCGCGACCCGGACCTCCGGAAAAGCGGTAGAAGATGGATGGATGGATGGATGGCACTGGTAATGCTGTTTATTCAGTTACTTCATTCTTTTATCAGTGATTAACTTACTTCTGTAGTCCTCCATCAAACAAACCTCAGCTGTCTGAACTTGTTAGGTTGTCATACTTAGTCATGTGAAAAAATATGGACCCCCTTTAAATATTCAGTTCTTTATTAAGAAATGTTCATGTATCTAGTTCTAGCTTTGTTTTTGTTTTTATTTGCATTTTTTTTATTCTAACCATTTTAAGTGGGAATGAATGTGGGGGTGTCCTAAAAAAGATGGGGGGGTGTCCTAATTTATTCCTCACTATTTGTTTAGAATTACATTTTACAGAAAATTTGAAAAAAGTATTTAATTCATTTTTAATTGTTTAGTTGTATTACATGGATCTCCCAGTCCTAATTTTTTCACATGACTGTATGTTGGATTCTTCTTCTTTTAGATGTGATTGGCGGTTGGCAACCAGCTTACAGGTGCATTACCGCCATGTACTTCACTCTATATCATCATTCTTTCTGGTCAGGAGCTGTAGTCCTTACTGCCAAGTACTTCACTCAGTAAACATCACTCTATACATCAAAAGTCAGAATTCTTCTCAGTTGGCAACCTCTTCTTCGTCTTCTTCACTCTATATCTTTGTATAAGGAGTTCTGAACAATCTACATGATGTCTATAACACTATCTGGTCATATCTGGTCAGGCGCTGTAGTCCTTACAAATTCATCACTCTATATCACTCCATCACTATCCACGTACATTCCTTCTTCTTCTTCTTTTAGATTTGATTGGCGGTTGGCAACCAGCTCACAGGTGCACTACTGCCACAAACCTCACGCCACATTATCACTATCTGGTCAGGAGCTGTAGTCCTTACCGCCACGTACTTCACTCAGTAAACATCACTTTATACAGTATATCAAAAGTCAGAATTCTTCTCGGATGGCAGCCTGTTCTTTGTCTTCTTCACTCTATATCTTTGTATAAGGAGTTCTTATAAGGAGTCCTGAACAATCTTCTTCTTCTTCAACCAGCATCACTCTATATATCCTATGCGTCTGCACGTACTTCACTCTGTATCATCACTCTATATATCTTGGCCATGACAACTCTTCTTCTTTTAGACTTGATTGGCGGTTGGCAACCAGCCCACAGGTGCATTACGGCCACGTACTTCATTCTATATCATCACTCTTTCCAAGTTTCATTCAACATATTCTGAAGTTCATTCAGTATATTCCCATTTTCATTCCATATGTACGGTGTTGTCTTCTTCTTCTTCCTCTAGACCTGATCGGCGGCCGGCAACCAGCCCACAGGTGCATCACCGCCACGCATCCCACTCTACATCATTACTCCGCCCAGCCAGGAGCTGCAGTCCACGCACCCCACCCAGCAAACACCACTCCATGCATCAAAAGTCAGAATTCCTCTCAGCCGGCAACCCCTTCCTCGTCCCCCCCCACTCCACATCCCTGCACAAGGAGTTCCCACAAGGAGCTCTGAACAATCCCCACCACCACCCAAACAGTGAGATCCCCATGTCCACACAATGTCCACAACACCCCACCTGGCCATCACTCTACAAGGAGTTCCTACAAGGAGCTCTGAACAATCCTCCACCTCCTCCTCCCCAAACAACGAGACCTCCATGTCCACATGACGTTCACAACACTCCACCAGGTCCCACACCACACTCCTCAGGTCATCACTCCACTGTGTCTTCTTCTTCCGATCACTCTATCTGGTCAAGAATCACTCTATATATATCTCAAAAAATCTCTGTCTGTCACGATGTCACGATCATAGGACTCGCTATGAGATCAAAGGCAGGCATCACTCACAATCATAGGACTCGCTAAAAGATCATAGGACTCGCTATGAACATCATCAAAGATCAAAGGTAGGCCCCACCCATGGTAGGAATTAATATGTAATCAATATTAATTTAAAGGCAGGCATCACTCATGATCATAGCATTCGCTATGACATCATGAAAGATCAAAGACAGGCATCACAGATCAAAGGCAGGCATCACTGAAGAGTGGTGACGTCAAAGATCAAAGGCAGGTTTCACCATGGTTACTGTTGCCATGGTAGCAGTAACTCTATGGGCATGCAGAAATGCTTGCTTACACTTACTTTCTATGGGCATGCACGGATATGCACGGGCATGCAAAATTCAAGAAATCTCTGTGTCTGTCTGTGTGTCTGTCATGACCATAGGACTCGCTAAAAGATCATAGGATTGCCTATGATGTTCCTATGATCTCTTTTTCACCACAGTATAGAGTGATTCAAGAAAATCTGTGTGTGTCTGTGTGTGATCAAAGGCAGGAATAACACACGATCATAGGACATCAAAGATTAAAGGCAGGCATCACTCACGATCATAGCATTCGCTATGAAATCATCAAAGATCAAAGGCAGGTTTTGGAGGTGACGTCAAAGATCAAAGGCAGATTCCACCAGGGTTACTGTTGCCGTGGTAACCATGTCAAAGATCAAAGACAGGCATCACCATGGTTATTGTTGCCATGGTAGCATGTCAAAGATCAAATGCAGGAATGCAGAAATGCTGGCTTACACTTCCTTTCTACGGGCATTTCGAAATGCTTATGCTTGGTTTCTACGGGCATGCACAGGTATGCACTAGTATAATTAAATCAGACTTTGATTTAAAATTATTTTATTTCCATTATATATCAGTGCTTCCTGTATTCCAGCAGTGTGAGGCCATAGTCTCAGTGTAACTACATACTAGTGTATCAGTAAATCACAATGTCAAGATCTTTAATTTATTTAAACAACTATAGTTATTATTTATGCAGGAAAGGTTAAAAATAACAAAAGTTGCAATCAACTGGCCTGACTCGGTTAAGAAGTTGTTTACAACAGGTTCCTCTTCTGCAGAATATTAAAAAAAGAGAGCCATGATCATCAAAATTAGGATAAAAAGATATTGCTTGCAATATTTCAGTATATGTAATCAATATTAATTTAAAGTTTAGCTTTTAAATATTAGTGCATACCCGTGCATGCCCGTAGAAACCAAGTATAAGCAAGTATTTCTGCATGCCCGTAGAAAACAGGTGTAAGCAAGTACGTCACCACTCATTTAGTGATGCCTGCCTTTGTCATAATGTTGGACCCAGGGAACACGCACACACATGCTCAAGTTCAATACAATAATCTTTATTGAATACCAGCAGGTGCGTGGATGCATGTGTGCGATATGTTAATGTGTTGTGGGTGAACGAGCTGCAGCCGGGGGTGACACAGAGCGCTGTACAGCCTGGCAACCCTAGAGACAGAGCCAAACGCAAACGTTAGACTTCAGCCGTGTTATAATGACCGGAGAATAAGCAGGCTTACTTGTTGTTCTACAGGCGATGTTGGCTTGGCCTTGGCTTCCTGCCAGGGAGACAGCATCTGGCGAGCGTACCCGGTGAAGCGCTGTGGAGCGCGGTGTGGAGAGAAGGGCAATTCCACCGCCGCAAGGGAGAAAACCGCCGCCTTAGGGATCCACCTGTGCACAGGGGAGAGCCTGGGAAAAGGTAAGTGGATGATGTTGAGCATACGTGCCAACAGAGAGTCCAGCAGAGATGCGAGGAGCTGAGAGGAATCAGTCGTGCGCAGGACGATGAGCGTTGCATAGCAGACGGCTCTGTGCCGAAGCTCCAGACAGGATGGGCTATATAGCCCGGGACTAATTATTCCCAGGTGCGCGCACAGCTGAGGCAGATGACGGCCCAGAGTGAGTTGTAACAGCCTTTGATCTTTGATGTCACAAGTCCTATGATCATGAGTGATGTCTGCCTTTGATCTTTGATAATGTCATAGCAAGTCCTATGATCTTTAATGATGTCATAGCAAATCCTATGATCATGATGCCTGCCTTTGATCTTTGATGTCATAGCAAGTCCTATGATCTTTGATGATGTCATAGCGAGTCCTATGATCGTGAGTGATGCCTATATAGACATCATGTAGAGATCATAGGAACATCATAGGCGATCCTATGATCGTGACAGACAGAGAGATTTCTTGAATTTATAGAGTGATAGATGTATGCAATCACGGCCACATTATAGTATAATTTTTTAAGCATTACATCTTCACTATTCTTTCTTGTCAGATTTGTCGCTTTTCACTTCCTTTTGTTTTTTTTGTTTGTTTTGTTTGTGAAGCATTGACCGTCTCCCTTAAATGGGATTTGAAATTGTCCTCTTCTTTGGTGAGGGATGGTCTTTATGACATCATAAAGACATGAAGGCAGGCATCGGGTGCTGAGTATCTCAAGGCCGGCATCAATGTCCTATGAAGCAGACATCATAGGCACATCATAAGCCGTCCTATGATCGGGACAGACAGACACACAGAGAGACTGTGACAGATCGTTACCTGAACTCTTCTTTTTTTTTCAATATTTACTGATAATGTTAAATGTGCAAGTACATTCTGTAACGGATCAGTGTAGAGGTCTTTAGTTGTGAAAAGCAAAATTTTAAGGTTTAAACAAACTTTAAAAGTAAGCAGAATGTTGTGTAATCTTTCTCTCACAGTTCAGCCTGTGTGATGTACTGTACATGTATGTGTTGATTGTTTGCACTTGCAGGACAGATTACTCCATACCTGACTCTCCCTCTATATTTTTACAGTAAATCAGCACTGGCAGCTTTGTTTTACCAGCACAGTTTACTTCACTTGTACACTGAGACACAATGTGGTGAGGCAACAGCTTGGACTGCACTGTTGTACGTTGCTATAACAACAGACAGTAATAGGCAGCAAATCCTACAATTATGGCCATGAAGGGCATGTGGGGAGAAAAAGGTTTTCACATAAAGATGGCCTAGTTCAAGACTGAGCTGTAAAATTTTAAAATATTTTGCAGTTCTGTTATCAAAATGTCACAACATATGAGAGGCAACCTGGGAGTTTAATAATCTCTCTACATTTGTACATTAAAGTAACAGTTCTCTACAGTAAAGCAGTTGGGTATAGTTGTGATCTCAAGTGGTGACCTAGTGGTAGAGCATCTGCCCCACAACCAGGAGGTTGTGCACAGAGGGCGAGCACAAGCCAGCGTGTTATGATGGGATTTGGTGCAATAGGCGGTGTGATGATGCAGCCGGCTGGTGACATCATCACAGCGGCATATATATGGAAGAGTCCACCATTACAGGGCTGTCTTGCCCTGGCAACTCGGTGCAGTAACGGCATGTCTAGTGTACTGTTGACCAGCTCTGTAATAAGTTCCAGTGCAGCATCAAGTCCAGTTCCAGTGCAGCATCCTCATCCGTCTCTTTGCTGCCAGGTTTGTGGACATAACCTTTGGCGATGGAGGATTCACCATGGAGGCGTGCATAACACCGCTGCGGCCTTTCCTTGAGGTCCCAGGGGAACGGCCAGTTCCATGGCCACATTGGCTGGAGGCATTCGAGATGTATATTATAGTGTTGGAAATGGGAAAGTTGGATAAGGTGAGGACCCGAGCGCTGCTTGTCCACAACCTAGGCATAGAGGGCCAAAGTATTCTCCGTATGCTCAGCATGACTGGCGCCTAGCGGCTGCCCCGGCCTTGGATGCGCTCTGCAGAGCGTGCCCAAATGCCAAGTCACGTTTCGTTACCTTGTATTCATACATGTGTAATGACAATAAAGTTGAATCTCATCTCATCTCATCTCATGACAGACTCGTGTGAGGAAGTTGTGGAGCTGCTAGCTAATTATTTCACCATGCTGGACAGCGAGACGGTTCAACAGATTTGCTTTCACCAGAGACGACTGCAGATGGACATTATCTCACACCCAGAAGCAGACAGAGGGGCTGAACAATGGACTGAGGGAGGTAGCCCCCCACAGGGGTAATTACACCAGACTTTAAGGCACCTTCGCCACCTGCTGCTCTAAGATACAGCACAGGGAGACGAATGTATTGTAGGAAGGTAACGTGTTATGTTAATCATGCCACACAGTGCTTTTGTATGTAACGTGTGTTATTATAATCTTGCCACTCATGGCCTTTGTCAGACCTCATTTAATATGCGCCAGCCTCAGTTTCTACATGCAGGTCAATAAAGCTTTATAAGAGAGCGCAGAGAAACTGAGGCAGGCCTTTCCAGACTTGGCTCTTCACGGCCCCAGCGTCCACGCTGGGGTCACAGGGCTGTACATATGATAGAGGGTTCAATAAAGAATCTGTGTCAACATACGCTCGTGTGTCGCCTCCACATCCTTTCCCTTTTACCCTCTACAATGTGACCTTTTCTACGGACTGGGTTTCGCCATTAGGGACAACGCTGGGATTGAATGGTCCGGGTGCGGCCGTTGGGGCTCACTGGACCTGGAGGATGACATCGTGGTGTGGGATGAGGTACCTACGGACGGTACCGACGCCAAAGTGCTCATTTCATGCTCTCGGGAGGAGAGCCGCCCAGAGGGGGAACCGGACACCTTCAGTACCCATGGCAAGCTTCAGCTAGCAACAGGTGAAGGGTCCACTGTTAACGCAGTGACTGCCGAGCCACCGCAGTATGACAGAGGTATCGAGTCAAATGAGCGTGCAGAGCCACCAGGAGCAGAGCAACACATAAAGCCAAGCAAGGTACCACTCCAGGTCATGGACTGGGTTTGGGTTCGTGCCGACAAGAGATTGGGGCGATGACTGGCCAGGCCACAGCCAGCAAAACAACAAGTGCTGCTGTGGATTGTGGCGAAGCTGGGAACGGCGTGTTTTCAGCTGATTGACAGCTTGGTTCGACATGCAAACCAGCTGCAGCGTGTCCAGGTGGCTTCTCTGGGTGACGAGGCTGCACGGGAGTCTGCGGGTGTGGTGTGGGATCCAGGCTCCTGCCTCGTGATCGGCCCTTGTCCTGGGGTCTGGCGTCTGCCACTGGGCTGCTGCAGGGCCCCTGCCCGGTAGACCCACCCTTACCATGAGAGACTGTAAAAAGAAAAAGACTGTTTAGTTAGGAGTGCAGCTGGGAAAAAGCAAGTGGCAGAATACTCCACTTAGCCGTGCCAGGTCTGATGGAAGTCTAGCCACGGACCCTAGTTATAGGTTTTGGTTTGATGTTTCTGAATATATTTAATGTTTGCTAATGTTCCAGTTTGCTAAATGGGGTTTCTATTATACCAAATTGGGGAGGGTCTTAATTAGATGTGTTTTGACTTTTGCAAAGGGGGGGATGTTATGATGGGATTTGGTGCAATATGCGGCGTGATTACACAGCTGGCTGGTGACATCGTCATGCTGGCATATATATGGGAGAGTCCACCATTACAGGGCTGTCTTGCCCTGGCAACTCGGTGCAGTGATGGCGTGTGTAGTATACTGCTGACCAGCTCTGTAATAAAAGTCCAGTTCCAGTGCAGCATCCTTGTCCGTCTCTTTACTGCCAGGTTTGTGGACATAACACAGTATAATCCTAGTGCCAGTCCCAAACCAAGGTTAAATTCGGAGTGTTGCATCAGGTGTAAAAATCCAGTAATAACAGGGAGGGTAGCATATATTGTTCTTGATTCACACCTCCAACTCAGATTAACTGTGTAAACAATTTAAAGAGGAATGACAAACGCCACCACATCATCCCAGGGAACGTCATGCCAGCCCAATATGAGCAGTAGGTTCAGACAAATGCAAAAATGTCTGTAAAGATAGAATTACACTAATTTGTCAACTGAAGTGATTTTGGGACACAGTCTATCCACTCATCAGGTGTGTGGCCCAGTTCGTTTTGTTATTACAACATTGGGAAAACAGGCTGTACGCATGGTGAAAAGTGCAATGAGGCTGGTCTTATTATTCAGAGGTGTTTTGGGAATAATCCAATCCAACATGCTCCTGCCCATCCCTTTAATGGACAGAGGCACATTATCTACTGTAAAGTGAACTGTGATGATTAGGGGTGTAACGGTATGCCTAAAATCACAGTTCGGTATGTACCTTGGTTTTAAGGTCACGGTTCGGTTCATTTTCGGTACAGTAAGGAGACAAAATGCAAAACATAAAATGCTTATCTTTTGTATAAGCAGGAACAGCTCCATCCATCCATCTTCTACCACTTTTCCGGAGGTCCGGGTCACAAAGGCAGCAGTTCAAGCAGAGAAGCCCAGACTTCCCTCTCCCCAGCCACCTGCTCCAGCTCTTCAGAGAGGATACCAAGGTGTTCCCTGACCAGCTGGGAGACATAGTCTCTCCACGAGCCCTGGGTCTGCCCTGGGGTCTCCTCCCAGTGGGATGTGCCCGAAACACCTCAAGTAGGAGGCGTCCAGGAGGCATTCTAATCAGATGCCCATACCACCTCAACTGACTTCTTTCAATGTGGAGGAGCAGCGGTTCTACTCTGAGCCTCTCCCGGATGACTGAGTCCTCACCCTATCTCTGAGGGTGAGTCCAGCAATCCTACGGAGAAAGCTCATTTCAGCCGCTTGTATCCCCGATCTTGTTCTTTCGGTCATTACCCAAAGCTCGTGACCATAGGTGAGAGTAGGAACGTAGATTGACTGGTAAATCGACAGCTTTGCCTTAGAACTCAGCTCCCTCTTCACCACAACAGACCAGTACAATGTCTGCATCACTGCAGATGCTGCTCCGATCCGTCTGTCGATCTCTCGCTCCATTCTCCCCTCATTCTTGAATAAGACCCCAAGATACTTAAACTCCCCCACTTGGGGCAGGAGCCTGTCCCCAACCCGGAGAGGACAATCCACCTTTTTCCAGCTGAGGACCATGGATTCGGACTTGGAGGTGCTGATTCTCATCCCAGCCGCTTCACACTCAGCGGCAAACCATCCCAGCAAGAACTGTAGGTCATTGCTGGATGAAGCCAACAGGACAACATCATCTGCAAACAGAGATGCGATCCTGTGGTCACCAAGCATGACACCCTCCATTCCCTGGCTGCGCCTAGAAATCCTGTCCATAAAAATTATGAACAGGATCGGTGACAAAGGGCAGCCCTGGCGGAGTCCAACTCTCACTGGGAATGAGTCCGACCGAGTGTTGACAATACGAACCAAACTCTCACAACGGTCGTACAGAGACCAAATAGCTCGTAACAACAAGCCCGATACCCTACACCCCCAAAGCACCCCCCACAAAAAAAACACGAGGGACGCGGTCGAATGCCTTCTCAAAGTCCACAAAACACATGTAAACTGGTTGGGCAAACTCCCATGAACCCTCAAGAATTCTTGAGAGGGTAAAGAGCTGGTCCGATGTGCCACAGCCAGGACGAAAACCACATTGCTCCTCCTGAATCTGAGGTTTGACCAACGGCCGGACTCTCCTCTCCAGTACCTTGGCATAGACCTTCCCAGGGAGGCTGAGGAGTGTGATTCCTCTAAAGTTGGAGCACACCCTCCGGTGCCCTTTTTTTGAAGAGAGGAACTACCACCCCGGACTGCCATGCCAAAGGCACTGCCCCCGACCTCCACGCAATGTTGCAGAGGCATGTCAACCATGACAGCCCTACAACATCCAGGGCCTTGAGGTACTCAGGGCGAATCTCGTCCTCCCCCAGGGCCCGGCAACCAAGGAGATTTTTAACCACCTTGGTGACCTCAGCCCCCGTGATAGGCGAGCCACCACCCTCGTCCACAAGCCCTGCTTCCTCTATGGAAGGCGTATTAGTGGGATTGAGGAGATCCTCAAAGATCTCCTCAAAGATCCTCAAAGATCCTTTTTTTTTTTTTTTCTCTCGGCGCCACACGAGTAGGCTGCCTTTTGCAACAGCGGCTCAATTCCGAGTCTTTTTCCCTTCCTCTCTCTTTTGATCCGTCTTTTTTTTTCACCCCACTTATATCACGGACACACAGATCGTCCTAAATGTCTCCTGAGCCGGTGGACGGAGCCACTGTTTATAGCAGGATACGATACAGCAGAGAACAGCTGCTAGCATTCAACCGCCACCCGGTCCCATTGGAAAAACTCGACATACCGAGAGAACTGAGGCGAAAACGCCGCGGCTGCCGGGCTGGAGTAAGGCGGAGGACAAAAAATATAAGGTACAGACCCTCCCTTCCATCTGTTGTCATGGGAAATGTACGGTCGATACTGGGAAAGTTAGATGAGCTAGCGGCTATCTCCCGTTATGATAGCACATACCGGGAGTGCTCTCTCCTTTTGTTTACTGAGACGTGGCTAACTGAACTAGCAGCAGATGCTAACATTGAGCTGGAGGGTTTTCACATGATACGAGCTGACCGAACACCAGACAGTGGCAAGGCTAGGGGCGGTGGAGTGATAATGTATGTTAACAACAACTGGTGCAGACCGGGACATATCACTGTTAAACAACGACACTGCAGCAAAGACATTGAGTTGCTAGCTGTTAGCATGAGGCCTACATATCTCCCGAGAGAACACTCACACGTGATCTGCATTGTTGTTTATGCAAATCCGACGGCGAACGCTGGGACAGCACGTGACGTCATCCATTCAGTAACCAGCAGGCTGCAGACAGAACACCCAGATGCTCTTCTCCTCATCTCAGGCGATTTCAACCATGTTTCACTGTCTCCCATTCTACCCACGTTCACCCAGTATGTCACATGCCACACTAGAGACAATAAAACACTGGATTTATTCTACGCAAACACTAAGGAGGCGTACACCTCATCACAACTCCCCCCACTCGGGAGATCGGATCACAACTTGGTTCATCTCCGGCCGGTGTACAAACCCCTAGTGCACAGACAACCTCCGGCCATGCACACTGTGGAGTTATGGTCTGAGGAGACAATGGACACCCTAAAGGGCTGTTTTGAAGCCACCGCCTGGAAGCAGCTCTGCGATCCACATGGTGAGGACATCGATGGCCTCATTCACACCTTCACGGGCTACCTCAGCTTCTGTGTGGACAAATCCGTTCCCACCAAGACCATACGGCGTCACTCAAACAACAAACCCTGGATCAACCCTGAGATAAAAACACTTCTGAGAGAGAAGAAGAGGATCTTCAGGTCAGGGAACAGGGAGATGCTGAAGTCCGTACAGAGGGAGCTGAGGAGAAAGATCAGAGAAGGCAAGGACAGCTTCAGGAAGAAGATGGAGGACAAGCTGCGACAGAGCGACATCAGCGGGGTCTGGAGAAACCTCAAAACCATCTCGGGGCTCCAGAATACCTCCCCCCAGGCCACAGGGGGCAGGGAGTGGGCGAACAACCTGAATCTGTTTTTCAATAGATTTGACCAACCGCCCTCCCCCCTGACTGCACAACAACCACTGCTGCCTCTAAAGAAATCAAGTCCTGCTGCCCACTCCCCACTCCACCAACACCCCCCACTCCCAACACACAGCCCCCCATCCTGACCCTGACCAGGACCCAGGTGAGGACGGAGCTGAGGAAGATCAAGGCGAGGAAGGCGCCGGGACCGGACGGCATCAGCGCAAAGCTCCTCAAGTCCTGTGCAGACCAGCTGTGTGGGATTGTGACGTATATCTTCAACATGAGCCTGAAACTGGGGAGGGTACCACAGCTGTGGAAAACATCTTGTGTGGTACCTGTACCAAAAACTTCCCACCCCAAAGACCTGAACAGCTACAGACCGGTGGCCTTGACGTCCCACTTGATGAAGACCCTGGAGAGACTGCTCCTTGCTCACCTCCGCCCCCTGGTGGAACTAGCGATGGATCCACTCCAGTTCGCCTACCAGCATGGCATTGGGGTGGAGGATGCGGTGATCTTCCTCCTTCACCGTTCTCTGTCCCACCTGGAGAAGCCCGGGAATATGGTGAGGATCATGTTCTTTGACTTCTCCAGTGCTTTCAACACCATCCAACCGATGATCCTGAAGGACAAGCTGCTGCGCGCAGGGGTGGACCAGCACCTGTCATCATGGATCCTGGACTACCTCACGAACCGGCCTCAGTTTGTGAGAACCCGGGACTGTGTGTCCGACACGATCATCAGTAGCACGGGGGCCCCCCAGGGAACGGTGCTGGCTCCCTTCCTGTTCACTCTTTATACTGCGGACTTCTCACACAACACAACACACTGCCATCTACATAAGTTCTCTGATGACTCTGCGATCGTTGGCCTCATCTCCAATGGAGATGAAGCTGAGTACAGAGGGCTTATCCAGGACTTCGTGGACTGGTGCCATCGGAACTGCCTCCAGATCAACGCGAGGAAAACTAAGGAGCTGGTGGTGGACTGCCGCAGGCATGGGCAGCCCCTCACAGTACCAGTAAATATACAGGGTACAGACATCGAGATGGTGACATCCTATAAGTACCTGGGTATTCATCTGAACAATAAACTAGACTGGTCACACAATACTGATGCACTCTACAAGAAGGGACAGCGCAGGCTGTTCCTGCTGAGGAGACTCAGGTCTTTTGGTGTACAAGGGGCGCTGCTGAAGTCATTCTATGACACGGTGGTGGCATCAGCCATCACTTTTGGAGTGGTCTGCTGGGGCAGTGGCATTACTGCAGCCGATAGGAAGAGACTGAACAAACTGATTAAGAAAGCTAGCTCTGTCCTGGGGCAGCGCCTTGATCCGATGGAGGAGATAGGAGAGAGAAGGACGGTGGCTAAACTGTCATCTCTGCTGGAGTCCAAGTTCCACCCTATGCAGGACATACTGAATGCACTGAGGAGCTCATTTAGCAGCAGACTACATCATCCCAGGTGCACAACCGAGAGGTTTCGTAGGTCCTTCCTACCAACGGCTGTCAGACTGTACAACCTAAGCAGGGCTGCTCGCAGAGATAGCAAAAAGACGTAACAAACTAATAGTTTTTTGAATGCAAAAGATGCAATAGACTTACACAATGGTCCCCTCCGGCATACAACTAGGAACTTACCGGTCGCTATGGAGGGTGAGAATATGTATGGGCACATAATCATACCATGTAGGATAACTAAGTAGACGGTTATGCTGTTTCATTCCATCTAGCAACAATGCTCTGCACTGTGTGTGTTTATATATTTACATATTTATTCCATCTAGCTACAATGCTCAGCACTGGGTGTGTTTATATATTTATATATCTACATATTATTCCATCTAGCTACATTGCTCCGCACTGTGTGTGTTTATATACTTGCATATTTATTCCACCTAGCTGCAATGCTCCGTACTGTGGGTGTTTATATATTTACATATTTATTCCATCTAGCTACAATGCTCTGCACTGTGTGTTCATATATTCATATATTTATTCCATCCAGCTACAATGCTCTGCACTGTGTGTCTGTGTGTGTGTGTATATATATATATTTTATAGTAATACGTACATATGTATATTAGCTGCTCTTGCTTGCTTGTTTTTTTCTTGCCTTCTGATTGTTGCTCTGAGTGTTGCTATCCCTGTGCTGTTGCAATCCTGGAATTTCCCCGTTGTGGGACTAATAAAGGCTTATCTTATCTTATCTTAAAGCATTCCTTCCACCACCCGACGATATCCCCAGTCGAAGTCAACAGCGCCCCATCCGCACCATACACAGTGTGGACAGGGAGCTGCTTCCCCCTCCTGAGCCGCCGGACAGTTTGCCAGAATCTCTTCGAGGCTGACCAAAAGTTTTGTTCCATGGCCTCACCGAACTCCTCCCATACCCGGGTTTTTTCTTCAGCAACCACCCGAGCTGCACTCCGCTTGGCCTGCTGGTACACCTCAGCTGCTTCGGGAGTCCCACAAGCCAACCAAGCCTGATAGGACTCCTTCTTCAGCTTAATGGCCCCCCTCACCACTGGTGTCCACCACTTGGGTCGGGGGTTGTCACTACGAGATGCACTGACCACCTTGCGGCCGCAGCTCTGGGCCGCCGCTTCAACAATAGAGGTGGAGAACATGGCCCATTCAGACTCCATGTCTCCAGATTCCCTCGGAATGTGATTCAAGTTCTTCTGGAGGTGAGTGTTGAAGACCTCCCGGACAGGGGCCTCAGCCAGACGTTCCCAGCACACCCTCACTATACGTTTGGGTCTACCAGGTCTGAATGGCATCCTCCCCTGCCATCGGATCCAACTCACCACCAGGTGGTGATCAGTTGACAGCTCTGCACTTCTCTTTACCCGTGTCCAAGACATACAGTTGCAGGTCTGATGACATGATAACAAAATCGATCATCGACCTGCGACCTAGGGTGTCCTGGTGGCAGGTGAGCATATGGACACCCTTATGCTTGAACATGGTGTTCGTTATGGACAAACTGTGGTTAGCACAGAAGTCCAATAACTGAACACCACTCGGGTTCAAATCGGGCAGGCCGTTCCTCCCAATCACCCCCCTCCAGGTTTCACTGTCGTTGCCAACGTGCGCATTGAAGTCCCCCAGTAGGACAATGGAGTCTCCAAGAGGAGCACCCTCCAGTACCCCAGTCAGAGACTCCAAAAAGGGTGGGTACTCTGAAACATCATTTGGTGCGTAGGCATAAATGATGGTCAGGACCCGTTGCCCAACCCGAAGGCGCAGGGAAGCAACCCTTTCGTCCACCGGGGGAAACTCCAATATAGAGGCAGCAAGGTGGGGGGATACAAGAATACCCACCCCTGCTTGTCGCCTCTCGCCCGGGGCAACTCCAGAAAAGGCCAAGCTCCAGCCCCTCTCCAGGAGACTGGTTCTGGAACCGGAGATGTGTGTTGAGGTGATTTCGACTATATCTAGCCGGTATCTCTCAACCTCGTACACCAGCTCAGGCTCCTTCCCCACCTTCTCTGGTGGGGAAGGACTGGGAACAGCTTTACTGACAAAAACAACTGGAAATTGCCAGCAGTAAATTCTCCAATACATAAAATATTCTCAAATAAACAAAATAAAAATGTAGACAATACATAAATTCTCTTTTCAGGAAATGAACAATACAGGCAAGTGCAACAATAGAAGTTTGAACAGTCTATTATAAAAAGTTCCCATAGCTAAATAAAATGATGACCCATGATACATGAGTTGGAAACTTGAACTTAACAATTTAATCAAAAGTGTTTGTAGCAACACAATTAAATAACATACATTAAAGTTCTTCTAACCCAAAAGCTAAAGAAATAAAACTCAACTATCAGCTTCTATTGTATCATACAGGGCTGTTGTAACTCTACTCTTCAAAACAAACTGAAGTAATATTATTCAACTCCATTAAAGTCAAAAAGAAAATAACACTAGTCCATCCCCTTTTGAAACCTTGCTGAGTCTAGAAGTTTAAAAGTTTAATAATTAGGCTTCAGATGAAAATTAAAAGAACTTTTCCAAGTCCAAAATAACAGTTTACAAATGCTTTGTTACAGTAGAGGAATGTGAATCTTCACTACACATACAGTGAAATATTTAAACTGTTTTATTTTATCTGTGATGATTATGGTTCTCTTTTTCTTAATTAAATTACAAATCATGGTATTCTAATTTACCGAGATGCACTAATATTCAGAATGAGGGCTTATTACCATGACAGTAATAGAGAAGATGAAAAAAGTAAGCTACTCATGTAATTCACTCATTTACTGCAGTTAACATGTTACCAGCAGAACTGAAACAGCTCAGCTGTCAGCAACATCATTCAAGAGAAATTACTGTCCGACGGGTAGTGTTGGGGCAGTGCGGTGGCGGAGTGGTTAGCACTGCGGCAGCACAGCAACTCACCCTTTGCCGGGGAATCCTGGGTTCAATCCCAGCCCCGACCAACAGTGATCTGTGTGGAGTTTACATGTTCTCCCCGTGTCTGCGTGGGTTTACTCCGGGATTTCTCCGGTTTCCTCCCACATACCAAAAACATTTAAGTTAGGTTAATTGGCATCAAAACTGGGGATTCTAAATTGTCCTTAGGTATGACTGTGAGAGTGAATGGTTGTCTGTGTTGGCCCTGCAATGGACTGGCGATCTGTCCAGGGTGTACCCTGCCTCTCGCCCAAAGATGCTGGGATAGGCTCCAGCCCCCCCCCCCCCCCCCCCGCAACCCGAAAAAGATTAAGCGGAAGAAGATGGATGAATGGAAAGCAATGATAGCACATGCTAACCGTTTAATCAGTTTTCTAAAGCTGAGACAGTCGCACAATGAAAATGAGAGGCGTTAACTTTACTTACTAGAAACTCACTAACTTTACCAGTGTTGAGTTTAGAAGTAGCCCAATTTCAGTCATTCTTCACCGGGGCAGAATGCTGCAGAAGTCCGCTGACAGGCAGCCAGAGACGGGGAAACTGAGAGGAGGAGGGGGCGTGATATGACAGTTACACTTTCTGTCACTCGATATAGTTCATGTCATACCTCGGTACTCGTCTATACCATACCATGGGTGGCATACTGAAAAATATGAATATGAATACAAGTACTGTTACACCCCTTAACATGATGGCTTGTTTAAGATGGGTTTTTCGCTGGTCATTTTTATGCACTTGAGCGAAAATGCATGCAATAGTAATGCTCCTTGGCATTAAACTGGCATGCCCATTAAGCATGCCCAGTTTGGAAAGGACAAATAGGGAAAAGATGATGAACAGCTGGAATGGACAATCAAGCTGAATGGTTTAACATCATGCGCACAGCTGCAACATGAAGACATGAATGGGTTTGAAACTTTAGGAAAGGAGGGCAGTCCTACTGGTTATTTTCATAAACCCATGCCCTGATGTTTTTTCTCCATGCAGTGAAAAACTGCTATTTCTTCAAATGATTTGGAATAGTCTATATTACAAGGTATGAGTGGGTAGTTTGTATTTAATTGTCCTCAGATTAATGCATTTAACAGCAAAGCAACAGCTGAGTGTGCATTTTTCATTACCCCAAACAAACAAATCATCAATCAAAGGAGATGACTGAGGATACAGACATTATACATGTGGAAAGAATAATACTTTGTCACAGCAGAGGTTTGTAGTTTAAAACCTTCAGACTGACAGTTCCATCCCATCACCTCCTGGAAACATTCCCATTAAGCATGCGTGAAAGTAAACAATGAGGTACGGCATGTAGAATCACGTGACACTAACTGGCCATTCAGTTTCGAGCCGTATCTGCAGAAGACATTCTATGGCTACGTCTTACGTATCCATAGCCACTGCCTTACTGTTTTATGGCCAGGGTAATTGATAAGCAGCTGACCCAGTGTGCAGTGTGCACTTAATATACACTGTATATTAATGAATGCTTATTAATGGTTATTGTTAATGTTATATGTGTAGAGGAGCTGGAAATAATGAGGCGATTTTGTTTAAAAGCAGCGTTTTAATATTCAGCTCTCCTAACTTGTCTCATCAGGTGCAGAGCGTGGCAGAAGGTAAAAAGAGACAGAGTTCTGCCAGCTCGCTGGTTAAATACAGGCACACATCAAAAGACGGCATTACAAAGGCTGATATCCCTCGTTATCTTAATCCCCCCATTGTCCTGTTATCTCCTCTCCTCTTCTTGGGAGGTGATGGGAATTCCTCTCCTCGCCTTGGGGGGTGAGGGTGACTCCTCGGTCTCCGCCGTCGCGTCCTGGGACGTCTTTGTTCTTCGCACGGCGGGTGAGATTCCTTTGTCCTTTCAGAGGTGTGAAGTTCCTTACATATGCAGTCACTAAGCATCTCACATGTTCAAACATATGTAGGTATGGAATATATGAGTAATATATACCACAGGCCCCCAAACAACTAGGAAAGGACAACAGAAAGATTCACAGTCTAGAACAGTTACTACGACATACTACATGTTACAGCTATTGCCACAGAAGAACTTTCCGGCAGCCAAGCTTCTGAGATAGTTCAGTGGTAATCATAACAGTATAGTAAAATCATAAGTCAGTCCTAAACTGTTGCAGCACAATTAGAGAATAATTGTGAAGTGGCTGGTATCAGTCCCTGTGCAGCTTGGGTTTAATTCTTCTCCCAAAACTGCTGTAGGTTGGTTTAGGCGTCCTGCTGGGACCTTCTTGTGAGGGATCTGCAGTGTGGGAAGGAGAGAGATTATTTGTTCCCTGCCTGGGGGCTGAAACTTTTCCCTTGGGGGGTCTACCTCGCCGAGGTGCTCTCGCCAACTGTGCAGGTTCATCTTTCAACAAGAAGGCAGGTTTAAGTCTGTCAATGCTGACTGTTTCTTTTCTGTCCCCATAATCAAGCACAAAGTGTTTGTCACCATGTTCCAGCACTCTGTAAGGGCCATCGAATACTGGGCGTAACGTTGGTTTTAGGGCTTCATGCTTAACAAAAACGAACTCAGCTTTTTTTAAAGTTTGAGGGACAAAAACCCTTGGAAAGGAGTGGTGAGCTGGACCGGGTAGGGAGTCCAGTCCGTTGCTGCCTAAAAACCTTGGGACTGGTTCTGAATTCTCTGGTAAAAATTCACCTGGGAGTCTGAGGGGTTGGGCAAAGACTAATTCTGCAGGAGAAGCGTCTAGATCCTCTTTAGGTGCAGCGCGCAACCCCAATAAAACCCAGGGAAGTTTATTTACCCAATTTGTGTCCGTTAGTGAGGCTCTGAGGGCGGCCTTTAAAGACCTGTGAAAACGCTCGCATAACCCATTAGCCTGAGGGTGATAAGCGGTGGTGCGATGAATTGTTGCTCCTAAGCTGTTGGACATGGCTGACCAGAGCTCTGAGACAAATTGAGGCCCCCTATCGGACGTGATGTCCGATGGGACGCTGAAACGTGCCACCCAGTTTGTCAGAAAAATGCGAGCGACTTCCTCCGCTGTAGTTGCCGCTAGAGGGACTGCCTCTGGCCAGCGCGTGGTGCGGTCTATCATTGTTAGTAGGTGTGTGAAACCTTGGGAGGAAGGCAGTGGCCCAACTAGGTCGACATGGATGTGGTCGAACCTTCGAGCAGGGATTGGAAAAGGCTCCAGAGGGGCCTTTGTGTGTCTGTGTATTTTGGCGCGTTGGCAAGCAATGCACGTTTTTGCCCACTCTTTTACGTCTTTGCGCAGGCCTGGCCACACGAATTTTTCAGCAACCATTTTGACCGAGGCGCGCACACCTGGGTGCGCGAGGGAGTGAATTGCGTCAAAAATGCGGCGGCGCCAAGTAGCTGGCACTAACGGGCGAGGTCGGCCGGTTGACATATCGCATATTAGGGGGGGCACGCCGTCGCGTAACCCTTTTTTCTCCAGCCTTAACCCTGTTGGTCCAGACAAGAGTGCGCGCACGTCCGCGTCGCTGTTTTGTTCTTCTGCTATGGCTGCATAATCTATCCCGTCATGGATAGGTGCTGCGTATGTGTCTGCGTTAGTAAAGAGTTCTGCTGCTGAGGCAGTATAATCTGTCTCCTCGCGCTCTGGCGGTGCCACAGCGCGAGAGAGACAGTCCGCTACTACGTTAAGTTTGCCTGCTACGTGTCGAATGTCCGTGGTGAACTCTGAAATCGCAGCCAGCTGTCTTTGTTGTCTGCCTGACCATGGTTCTGAAATTTTAGCCATAGCAAAGGTGAGCGGCTTATGGTCTACAAAAGCCGTGAAACTCCGCCCTTCTAGCCAAAACTGGAAGTGGCGGATGGACAAATGAAGCGCCAGCAGCTCTCTGTCAAAAGTGCTGTATTTGCGTTCGGTTGGGTTTAGCGATTTGCTAAAGAATGCTAAAGGTTGCCAGACCCCGCTGACAAGTTGTTCTACAACTGCCCCTATGGCCAGGTCCGAAGCATCTGTGGTTAGTGCGATGCGGGCCAAGGGATCTGGGTGAACCATCATTGTGGCGTTAGCTAGGGCATTTTTAACCTCCTCGAAAGCGCGCTCGCGCTCCGGGGTCCATTCGACCGCGTTGGAAGCTTTCTTTTTTTTAAGCGCGTCATATAGGGGCTGCATGAGCTGAGCTGCGTGGGGGAGGAAGCGGTTGTAAAAATTAACCATCCCCAAAAATTCCTGTAGCGATTTGACCGTGTGGGGCCGTGGAAAACCTTCTATCGCACAAACTTTGTCTGGGAGCGGAACTGCCCCCTTCGGGGAGACTTTGTGTCCCAAAAAGTCAATTTGCAAAACGCCGAATTTGCATTTGGCTGAATTGATTATTAGCCCGTGCTCCTCCAGCCTCTGAAAAATGGTAGTGAGGTGCTGCTCGTGTTCCTCTTCAGACGAGCTGGCTACCAGCATGTCGTCGAGGTAGACGAAGACAAAGGGGAGGTCGCGTAGGACCGCGTCCATCATGCGTTGAAAAGTTTGGGCCGCACCTTTGAGGCCGAAAGGCATTCGCAAGAATTCGAAAAGGCCGAAAGGGGTTATAACCGCCGTTTTAGGAACGTCTTCAGCTCGGACTGGGACCTGGTGATAACTGCGGACTAAGTCTATCTTTGAAAAAATGCGCGCACCCGCTAGGTGCAGTGAAAAGTCTTGAATGTGAGGGATTGGGTAGCGGTCATGCGCTGTAGCGTTGTTTAATCTGCGGTAATCTCCGCACGGTCTCCAAGAACCGTTGGATTTCGGAACCATGAAGTGGTGAAGCCCAGGGGCTCTTTGAGCGTCTAACAATGCCCAATTTTTCTAGAGTTGCAAACTCGTCACGTGCTATGTTGAGCTTGGCCGCGTCTAAGCAGCGAGCTTTGGCAAAAACAGGAGGTCCCGTTATTGGAATGAAGTGTTTAACTCCGTGTTTAGCTACAGTGGCTGAGAATTTGGGGGTTGTGAGTGCTGGAAATTGGGTGAGGAGTTGCTCAAACTTACCTCCTGCCGTGGTGACGTTGGCCTGCACAGGTGGTGGAGAAACTCGAGCTGAGCATGGAATAGAAGCAAAAGATGAGCATGGAATAGAAGCAAAAGATAGTGCATTAACCAGGCGCCTATTTGCCAGATCCACTAATAACCCGTGTGCACACAAAAAGTCTGCGCCTAACAAGTTAAAACTCACCGCTGCTACAACAAATGTCCATCTGTAGCTGCGGCCGTGGATGAGGAGGTGCAGGCTCTTTTCACCGAACGTGTCGATGTCAGAGCCGTTGGCTGCCACTGCTCCGTTGCCCCGGGTACCCATGGCTCAATCTGCGTGGGAGGGCATGACGAAACTCAGCTGAGCTCCTGTGTCGATGAGGAACTGCTTGCCTGTGTGTCCGTCCGTCACGTACAACAGCTTATTTTTCTCGCCGAGAACCGTTGCTGTTAACAGCCCTCGGCTTTGGCGTTTCCCGACATCGTGAATTTGCAGGGGGGGAACGCATTTGCGGGCTTTCTCAGCGAAGCGGTGATGGTAATAACAGACGTCGTTCTGTTTGTTACGTTTGGTCCGCGCCGCTGTCACCGTGGGCTGGGTCTGCTCCGTGGGTTGTGGCTCTCCATGGCTCGCGGCGTCGGTTTTGAGGTCTGCGGATGCCGCTGTGGGTGTCAGCTCCTTGCAGGCGTTGACGAGCCGGTAAGCCTCGTTGGCCAGTGTGCGGAAGTCTTGGTGGCTGTTGCACTTCATGCTGGCGAGTGTCCCTCTCATGTGTGGCAGCAGCGTGCTGAGGAAAATAAACTGGAAAAGGAAATTGTCATTGTCCTCTTCCTTGAGCTGCAGCAAATCCTCCATGAGGGTCTTCGGATTACCCCCTCTGTGGCCGTAGACCGCCAGGATCTTCTCGGCTCTTTCCTCTGCTGATGGGACGTAGTTCGCCACGATGGTCGCCTTGAGTGTCTCGTACTTGTCCCGGGTCGGTGGTCGCCGGATCAAGCTCCGCACACACTTCGAAGTGGCGGAGTCGAGTTTGGAGACGATGTGATAGAACTTCGTATCGTCTGCCGTGATGCCCGCCAGTATGAATTGGGCTTCAGCCTGCTGAAACCAAGAGGCGGGGTCTTCTCGCCAGAAGTCTGGCAGATTGACAGCGACGGCGTTCGTGCACACCATCACTGTTGTGCCCGCCGGGTGAGGGTGCCTTGCCTCGGCTCTCACGGCGGTGCTGGAGCTCGGTTGAGCTCTCTCAATTCCTTCTGCCGGAGGGAACGGTTGTTCGTCCGCTCCCTCGTCTGCGTAGTTGCTGGCGTCTGCCTGAGTCGCCACGGATGAGTCGCTTGAAGAAGAACGCCTCCGGTCCATACTCGCGTCAAGGTCACCAGTGTAGAGAAGCTGGAAATAATGAGGTGATTTTGTTTAAAAGCAGCGTTTTAATATTCAGCTCTCCTAACTTGTCTCATCAGGTGCAGAGCGTGGCAGAAGGTAAAAAGAGAGAGTTCTGCCAGCTCGCTGGTTAAATACAGGCACACATCAAAAGACGGCATTACAAAGGCTGATATCCCTCGTTATCTTAATCCCCCCATTGTCCTGTTATCTCCTCTCCTCTTCTTGGGAGGTGATGGGAATTCCTCTCCTCGCCTTGGGGGGTGAGGGTGACTCCTCGGTCTCCGCCGTCGCGTCCTGGGACGTCTTTGTTCTTCGCACGGCGGGTGAGATTCCTTTGTCCTTTCAGAGGTGTGAAGTTCCTTACATATGCAGTCACTAAGCATCTCACATGTTCAAACATATGTAGGTATGGAATATATGAGTAATATATACCACATATGTAACATTCTGTCCGGGACGTGAAACTCAAGCCATTTTGTTGCCCTGGCAGCTCAAAATATATATTGTAATTAAATTCATAGATTTACCTGTCCGCACTATGATGACAGGACTCGCTGCTAACCTCAAGGACATCAACGACACCAGGAAGACTGCCATCATCAATAATGAGCTGAAGAGACTGGGAGTGGATATCGCCACTCTCCAGGAAACACGGTTGGCTGACGCAGGCACACAGAGAGAAGGACTACGCGTTCTACTGGCAGGGAAAGGACAGTGACAAACACAGGGAACACCGAGTGGGCTTCGCAGTGAAGAACACCTTGCTGAAGATGGTGGAACCGGGCAGCAATGGCTCTGCACGACTCCTCACCCTCCGCCTCAACACCACTCAAGGCCCAGTCACCCTCGTCAGTGTGTATGCCCCAACACCGACAGCCACACCAGAGGCAAAAGACGAGTTCTACGAGAATCTCACAACAACTGTCAGGATCATCCCTAACTCTGAACAACTCATTCTCCTTGGAGACTTCAATGCCAGAGTGGGTGCTGACCACGACTCCTGGCTCTCCTGTCTTGGACCATTTGGCGTGGGCAGAATGAACGACAACGGACAGCGGCTGCTCGAGTTCTGCACATATCACGATCTGTGCATCACAAACTCGTTCTTCAAGACCAAGCCCCAACTCAAGGTTTCCTGGTGACATCCGCGCTCAAAGCACTGGCACCAGCTGGACTTGATCCTGACCAGGCGCACCTCACTGAAGAACGTGCTAATCACCCGTTCGTTCCAGAGTGCAGATTGCGACACAGACCATTCATTGGTGTGTTGCAAGGTCAAGCTGCAGCTGAAGAAATTCCATCGTGCTAGACAGCCTGGAAAGGCATGGATTGACACCAGCAAGATGGCCCAACCAGAACTTGTTGAGCAGTTTGCCTCCACCTTTGAGAAGGAACTTGGTGTACCACAAGAAGGAGAATCTGCAAAGCAGAAGTGGGAAGAGCTGCGAAACACCATCCACCGCACAGCCTTGGCTACCTTTGGGAGGAAGACCTCGAAGTCACAGGACTGGTTTGATGCCAAGTTGACAGAGATGACCCCCGTCATTGAAGCCAAGCGCTCAGCACTTGCTGAGTACAAGAAGTACCCAAACGAGAAGACTCTCCAGATTCTCAGGGCTGCGAGAAGCAAAGTTCAGCACACTGCTCGGCACTGTGCCAACGAGTACTGGACTCAGCTCAGCCAAGACATTCAAACCGCTGCCATAACAGGGAACATCCGTGGTATGTACGATGGCATCAAGAAAGCACTTGGTCCGGCTCTGAGCAAGATGGCCCCCCTCAAATCCTCCACTGGGGAGATGATCACAGAAACGAACAAGCAGATGGAGAGATGGGTGGAACACTAATCCAACCTCTACTCCAGACAGAATACCGTGACACCGTCAGCCCTTGATGCCATCGACTGCCTGCCATCCATGGACAAACTTGACGCCGAGCCAACCATTGACGAACTCAGCAAGGCCATTGATAGCTTGGCCGCTGGCAAGGCACCCGGCAACGACGGCATACCCCCTGACCTGATCAAGCACTGCAAGACCGCCCTACTGCTGCCATTGCATAACGTCCTCTGCCAGTGCTGGAAGGAAGGTGCCGTACCACAGGACATGAGGGACGCCAAGATCATCACCCTCTACAAAAACAAAGGGGAGAGAAGCGACAGCAACAACTACAGGGGCATCTCCCTCCTCAGCGTTGTTGGCAAAGTCTACGCATGAGTTGTTCTCGTTCGTCTACAGAAGCTTGCCAAACGTGTCTATCCCGAGTCTCAGTGTGGCTTCCGCGCTGAGTGATCGACGGTAGACATGATATTCTCCATCCGACAACTCCAGGAGAAATGCAGAGAACAGAACATGCCCCTGTACGTCGCCTTCATTGACCTCATCAAAGCATTCAATCTGGTCAGCAGAGAGGGCCTTTTCAAGATCCTGCCAAAGATAGGATGCCCACCAAAGTTGCAAAGCCTCATTGATTCATTTCACACCAACATGCAGGGGATAGTGCAGCATGACGGCAACGTCTCAGAGCCATTCAACATACACAGTGGAGTGAAACAGGGCTGTGTACTTGCACCAACCCTCTTTGGGATTTTCTTTGCTATGCTCCTGAGGCATGCCTTCAGCACAGCAACAGAGGGAATCTACCTGCACACAAGATCTGACGGCAGGCTTTTCAACCTCGCCCGCCTGAAAGCCAGAACCAAAGTACGCAAGGCTCTAATCAGAGACATGCTGTTCGCAGACGACGCTGCAGTCGCAACCCACACACAGCAGGAGCTTCAGACCCTGATGGACCGCTTCTCCCAGGCATGCAAGGACTTCGGGCTTACCATCAGCCCGAAGAAGACTAACGTCTTGGCGCAAGGCATGGAAGCACCACCAACCATCACCATCGATGACTATGAGCTGGAGGTCATGAATCAGTTCACGTACCTGGGGTCCACGATCAGCAACAACCTCTCCCTTGATACAGAGATCGACAAGAGGATTGGAAAATCAGCCTTCACACTCACTCACCTCACCACACGAGTGTGGGAGAATCCCAAACTCTCTGTCAAGACGAAGATGGCAGTGTACAATGCCTGCGTCATCAGCACACTGCTCTATGGCAGTGAGACGTGGACAACATATGCCCGGCAGGAAAAGAGACTGAACTCCTTCCACTTGCGCTGCATTCGCCACATCCTGGACATATCCTGGCAGGACAAAGTGCCTAACACAGAAGTTCTGTCCCGCGCCGGCCTTCCCTCCATGTTCACTCTACTCAGGCAGCGCAGGCTCCACTGGCTAGGCCACGTTCACTGTATGGAGGATGGCAGAATCCCCAAAGACGTCCTCTAAGGAGAACTGGCGACTGGCAGGAGAGACGTTGGCCGCCCACAGCTACGCTTTAGAGACGTCTGCAAGAGAAACATGAAGGCCCTGGAGATCAACACAGAGTGCTGGGAGGACCTTGCAACGGACCACTCCAAATGGAGAGGCACCCTGACCAGACAGCTCAAGGCGGGTGAAGAGAGACTGACTGCTGCAGCAGATGAAAAAAGGACCCGCAGGAAGAACCGCCACAGACCCAGCAGCACGGAGACCACCCACAAGTGCGACCTGTGTGACAGGGACTGCCATTTGCGCATCGGCCTGTTCAGCCACAGGCGGTGCTGTTCCAGCAGAGTAGATGTTTAGGATTCTCTTTCATGGTCATCATAGACCGACGGAGGCCGACGATTAATGGTTATTGTTAATGTTATATGTAACATTCTGTCCAGGACATGAAACTCAAGCCATTTTGTTGCCCTGGCAGCTCAAAATATGTATTGTAATTAAATTCATAGATTTACCTGCTTGTTCAGGTTCTGGTTCATTCCATTTTTTTGCGTAAGAATGCACACACACACACCTGTGGCAGTGCACCATGGTCTGCATCATTAATGGAAAACACTTATCTACTCTAGGGCACAGTTTCATATTGCTGTATTTGTCATCCAGTGTGTTAACAGCTGCAAACATCAGCGAGGCAATTACGGGTACCCTCTATGGTGAAGACTTGAAGGATCTTTTCCCAGGCCCAGAGAACTTCTTATGGAGAAAAGCCATCTGGCATGCTTCTCATGGTGTGTTGTTGTTGTTGTGAAATTATCCTTTCCAGAATATGTATTGCACACTGACACTGAACTTGAGCAAGTCCAACAGCAATACTTTGAGTTGTTGAAGAAAGGTGAAGAGCACAACTGCGAAATGTCAAAGGAGCTCAGATTCCAGCTCATCCGAAACACCATGACCAGTATGATAGCAATCCTGAGGGCACAAGGGGATGGAAAATCACACAGATATCCATCCAACCCAGAAATTACAGCAATGCAAAGAGAATAGTACGGTACTACCCCATGTTGCAGGACCAAGATTTGAAGATACATCCATGGGAAAGTGAAATGCATCCAGATGATGACCAAAGTGTGTTGGACATTTTTAGTAGAGATTTGAATTTATGAAATATCTTGTGCAGGTCAGTGTGTATGCACAGCTGAACAAAAGATTGCAAAATGTGAGCCCCCCCCCCCCAAAAAAAAACAGGAGACATTTCAAGAGGTAAGACTGCAGCTATTGATTGTTTTCCATCAACAATTATTCTGTTAATAATTTTCCAGAGTACCTGATTAGTTGTGTGGTCAATAAAATGTCAAACAGGTGTAAAAAGTGTTGATCACTTTTTCCCAAAGATTTGGGGAAAAAATATTCTCAAATGTCTCGTTTTGTCCTCAACCTAAATATAGTCACTTCACTGTCACGGAGAACTCAGCAAGCTAGAAAATATCCACATATGAGAAGCTAAAATCACATATGGACATTATTCAAAAAAAGAAAAGTAATTGCTTAAAATGATCATTCATATAAAAGTACTGGGTGACTGATTTAATATTTATTAACTAACTGATTCATTAACTAATTTTTACAGCTCTACAAAGAAGCGCCATCTTGAGCAACCAAGTGACAAGGATGAAATTGATACAAGTGATTTAACAATCATTCTGGATCTGTCCACAGAAGGGAGCAGCAGCCCAGATTCAGGCAGTAAAGAAAGAGGTAAGTTTCATTGAATTTATTAACTTGCCCTTGTGAGATATTTACATATATTTTACTGATAAATTTACAAACTCACAATATTGAGTCAAAAAGACAGTCCTGACATGACTAGAAGGCTTTAAGATGAACGTCAGAGAATTGGTATTTACATCGCACTTGTGCTCTTCTAGTATCTGTTTATTATCATTATTGTATAAAGTCGCTTAACAGAAATGTGGCATTAAGTCATCAGTTTTTTTATGTCTTTTGTCTCGAAAAGTAAAAAAGTGTTTTGTTTGAACTAGACACAAGTGGCTCCATTGGTTTTTGGAGGTCTTTTACATGTTCTCTGTGGTGTCCGTAAGGTTACCCCGACTACTGGCGATGTAAGCAAAATAATGCCATATTTTTTTCCAACGAATGTTTAGCTCCCCCTCAATGCCTTGTGTGAGTGACAAGAGAGTGAAGAGTGAAGGCAAAGCACTGAGCAGCTGCACACGTTGTCACATGTGGAGAAACACAGACCTCAGGCCCTCCAGGATTTCACGATGTTGCGGTCACGCCAATTCACGCGAAATCAGCCAATCAGCGCAACTATTGCAAGACCTTGCAACTTTGTCCAATCACCACAACTTTCTTGCAATTTTAGCCAATCCTCATCAACTTCTGCCAATTTCACCAATCAAATTTGTCTCTCACTGGCACTCAAACTCTCAGTCTGAGTCTAACAAACCAAATGCATCATTGCACCGTGTTCACTTCCATGTTTACAGTGAATATTAACAGAGCACATTAGCAAACTGTGTGATTTAACAAAAAAAAAACAAAAAAAAAAAACATACACTCGTGAGGTTTCCAACACCGTCCCTTCCTCCATCTCCCCCAGCCTGTCGGTGGACATCTCGCCACGTCTCCATCCTGACCGCCTGTACGAAGCGCTGGGTTTGCGTTGAAAAATGTCCGCCTGCCCCAGAAGCACCCCATTGCAGGAATGCGCATGAGGAGAGACACTGTAAAACTATTAACACTACAGCGAGTGTTAATATTTTACACATCTTTAGAGATAAAATTATTACTACATCTGGTCAATGAGATGTAAATCTGTGGATCTCCGGTATGGACGGACAAACACCCCCCCATCATAAATGAAAGATGTGTGTCAAGACCGACATGCAGCAGACAGACAGGTAGGAGTTAGGCACGGAAAGAGAGAGAATATTCTCTGTATTATTTTTTTTTTTCCAGAAAAACACACTCAGACAATACAGAGCAACATAATATTTATTTTTTCCTGTCCGCTCGGTATCGAGTGGTTGGGGACCGTAGGGAGTTTTCAAATGAAGGTGCTGCCAATAATTTCCAAATCTATACTCTTTAACATACATTCAATGCAATTTAGCTGTTGTCATAGATATTGTGTTAAAGTCTGTATTTGCTGTTGAACAAAAGAGTTTTTTCTGTATAACAGAAGTTTCTGCTTAATTTACAAATCCCTATAATAGGAAATTTTTGACATTCCTTTGCTTTTCTTGTATTGTTATATAGAATATCACTGCAGTAAACTGGAAAAAAAACACATCTGCTTTAAAATTTGTACGTCTTCCCACAACTTTTAGAGCAAAGGACACTCTAAAAACACTGCCACTTTTATCACAGCTTTTTAAAAAAGCTCCTGCAAATTCAGGATTTTTGGGTTGCAACAATCATAAAAACATCCCGCGAAAACCTGGAAGGAGTGGGATCTTATTAAAACACTATCATTCATAAAGTATTGGTATTAACCAAAGCTGGTATTGTAATGTTTTAAGCCTGCTATATTGCCATATTGTCCTACTCTGCAACACTACTTTGAATATTATTCATTTAAAATCCATGTGCTTGACTAAGGCCATTTTTGCTCTTTTTAATTTAATTGATTAAAATAATTTTTTAGGTTCCAAAATAAATAAAATGTTCCTTAAAGCACATTATCCTAACAGTGGGATGTCTGTTTTATGTGTTAAAGGAAAAAGAAGACCCCCAAAGCCTACTTGAGGAACAACCCCCACCCCTGTCCAGTTCTGATAGTGAGTTCATCCATCTGCCTCATGGTGTACTTGTGTGCGTACATGTAATTTTATGCGATTGCATGACTACATGAATTCAGAGCAAGTAGTTCTCACGCATTTAATACACAGAAAATGATTAAAAATGGAGGTTATTGATTTTTGTAAATGTATATAAACAGGTATCTAAATGGTTAAAATTCAGAAAAACGTGGTTCTTATGATCAGGGATAAAGTTTGTTTAAAGATTTACCTATGAAAATGTAAACTAATACAAATGTATGATTTTTAGGTTAGATTTTTACATAATTTTTATCATTTAAGAACACGAGAACTTTTTAAAGTTTTCATGGCATAGTAATGTATTTTTGTGTCTTCCAGCTAACAAGCCTACTGACAGTCCAGCAACCTTAGCCAAGCACTACAAGACCCTGCAAACATTGTATAAAAGAAAAAATCCAAACCACCAGGATGTGTCTCATCTCCTGGAATTGGAATTTGTAGCCAGAAGAGCATTCATTGATTCAGATACCATCCGTGAGGAGGACAGACACAAAAAGGTTCTAGAGGCCTATCCTTGTTTCAAGGACGTTGGACATGTAAGTCATTACTGATTGTGCATGATTAAAAATATGGTGCACGAGGTTTGATATACCAGTTTTGTCATCCTAAACGTCTGTTTTCTTATATTAAAACCCTTTAACTCTCCCAGTCGCCGTATGGCGGCATAACCCCAAGTGGTCAAGAGTGGTAAATATTTTTTGTCAATAAAATAGTTCGGATTTCCAAGGCTATAACTTGAAAGTTGCAAGAGATAATGGCTTACTGACAATTAGAAAGATGTAGATTATGATCCAAAATTTCAGATAGGAATAAATTTACACATCTAATTTGCATAATGTCACGGCAGCTATATAAATTCCATAACTCAGTCAAAACTGGACTTTGGACATATTTACACAAAGAATGGTTCGGGGTTTTTTTACACCGTTGTCTCTACAGGGGTATGTTGTTATTTTATCGTCGAAGTACAGTATATGAACCAGAAAATCAGTACAATGTAAAAAAATAAATAAATTTGTCACTTACCATTCGCGCACGGGGTGGGGCTCGCTTGCTCACGTGACCGGTCCGTTTTCGTCCATCATGGTCGTTATTTTGCGTTCTGTCGGTCATTTGCACTCTCTCTCATATCTAGAAAGCCTTATGATTATCCCACGTAAATTTTGTTTGTATTACGTGGCTATTTTACCTGTATGATGCAGTTTTCTGTGACAATCCATGACGATCGTGGTGGCCATATTAGCTTTCTGGGCTAAAAGGATGAAAACAGGAAAAGGAAATAAGGAATTCTTCTTCTTTGATGATGATGATGATGATGATGGTGTATTACATGTTATCCATTGAGTCCTCCAACACGTGCCTGCCACTTTCTGAAACTGGTAGATCAGTACAAATCAGTACAAATCCAATCAGTGCAGCCGGGGATGTCAGAGTGAGATGACAGGTGCAGTTGCTGTGCTGTGCCACTGGGAGCACGTGAAATCTGACAGTTAAAAGGTTAAATATTCCATAGGTGATGGAGGAGCTTCAACGCGTTTTGGACAAGGATAATGGCAACTTAATCGATGAACTCAAGGGAAGATGGCATGATTTCTGCCAAAAGGTGCAGTTTTTTGATGCATGGAAAAAGATGCCAAACCCCCCAATGGGAAAGGACAAAGGTAATGTCCTGACATGACAATGATGTTTTGGTGTTATTAGTGATCAGCGTTTAGGGTGGACCTACAGGCATGTTAATTGTCAAGTACATGTGAATACTGTCTTGTCCTTCTTGTTCCATCTTTGATGGTATTCCATCACTTGGAAATTTTTTTTTTTTTTTTTTTAAGGCATTGTATCTGCTGTATACTTTTGATCTGATTTGACCTTGCACATTTTGTCAAGTCTTTAAGTAATGAGTCTTTTCTTCTCCAGCTGAACAGGCTCTTGAGATCCTACGTGTGCTGCCATCACTGTTCCCTTCCACGTCTGCTCCTCCAAAGAGGGTACAAGATGTGAGTGAGGCTCGAGTGCATGTCCTCAAGGTGAGCTGTGTAAAATGTTGTAAAATCACTTTACTGCAGTATTGATGGCTCCTAATGTATTTTCTATTCAGATACTGTTTGTTCTAAGCCTTCAGAGACACCCAAAACATTTGGGAGTTTGTGGAAAGAAGACTTTAAGGTAAGATAAGATAAGATAAGATAAGCCTTTATTAGTCCCACAACGGGGAAATTCCAGGATTGCAACAGCACAGGGATAGCAACATTCAGAGCAACAATCAGAAGGCAAGAAAAAAAAAAAAAAGCAAGCAAGCAAGAGCAGCTAATATACATATGTACATATTACTATAAAATATATATATATACACACACACAGACACACAGTGCAGAGCATTGTAGCTGGATGGAATAAATATATGAATATATAAACACACAGTGCAGAGCATTGTAGCTAGATGGAATAAATATGTAGATATATAAACACCCACAGTACGGAGCATTGCAGCGAGGTGGAATAAATATGTAAGTATATAAACACACACAGTGCGGAGCAATGTAGCTAGATGGAATAATATGTAGATATATAAACACACAGTGCGGAGCATTGTAGCTAGATGGAATAAATATATAGATATATAAATATAAACATACCCAGTGCGGAGTATTGTAGCTACATGGAATAAATATGTAATATATAAACACACACAGTGCAGAGCATTGTTGCTAGATGGGATGAAACAGCACAACCGTCTACTTAGTTATCCTACATGGTATGATTATGTGCCCATACATATTCTCACCCTCCATAGCGACCGGTATTTTCCTAGTTGTATGCCGGAGGGGACCATTGTGTAAGTCTATTGCATCTTTTGCATTCAAAAAAACTATTAGTTTGTTACGTCTTTTTGCTATCTCTGCGAGCAGCCCTGCTTAGGTTGTACAGTCTGACAGCCGTTGGTAGGAAGGACCTACGAAACCTCTCGGTTGTGCACCTGGGATGATGTAGTCTGCTGCTAAATGAGCTCCTCAGTGCATTCAGTATGTCCTGCATAGGGTGGAACTCGGACTCCAGCAGAGATGACAGTTTAGCCACCGTCCTTCTCTCTCCTATCTCCTCCACCGGATCAAGGCGCTGCCCCAGGACAGAGCTAGCTTTCTTGATCAGTTTGTTCAGTCTCTTCCTATCGGCTGCAGTAATGCCACTGCCCCAGCAGACCACTCCAAAAGTGATGGCTGATGCCACCACCGTGTCATAGAATGACTTCAGCAGCGCCCCTTGTACACCAAAAGACCTGAGTCTCCTCAGCAGGAACAGCCTGCGCTGTCCCTTCTTGTAGAGTGCGTCAGTATTGTGTGACCAGTCTAGTTTATTGTTCAGATGAACACCCAGGTACTTATAGGATGTCACCATCTCGATGTCTGTTCCCTGTATATTTACTGGTGCTGTGAGGGGTTGCCCATGCCTGCGGCAGTCCACCACCAGCTCCTTAGTTTTCCTCGCGTTGATCTGGAGGCAGTTCCGATGGCACCAGTCCACGAAGTCCTGGATAAGCCCTCTGTACTCAGCTTCATCTCCATTGGAGATGAGGCCAACGATCGCAGAGTCATCAGAGAACTTCTGTAGATGGCAGTGTGTTGTGTTGTGTGAGAAGTCCGCAGTATAAAGAGTGAACAGGAAGGGAGCCAGCACCGTTCCCTGGGGGGGCCCCCGTGCTACCGATGATCATGTCGGACACACAGTCCCGGGTTCTCACAAACTGAGGCCGGTTCGTGAGGTAGTCCAGGATCCATGATGACAGGTGCTGGTCCACCCCTGCGCGCAGCAGCTTGTCCTTCAGGATCATCGGTTGGATGGTGTTGAAAGCACTGGAGAAGTCAAAGAACATGATCCTCACCATATTCCGGGGCTTCTCCAGGTGGGACAGAGAACGGTGAAGGAGGAAGATCACCGCATCCTCCACCCCAATGCCATGCTGGTAGGCGAACTGGAGTGGATCCATCGCTGGTTCCACCAGGGGGCGGAGGTGAGCAAGGAGCAGTCTCTCCAGGGTCTTCATCAAGTGGGACGTCAAGGCCACCGGTCTGTAGCTGTTCAGGTCTTTGGGGTGGGAAGTTTTTGGTACAGGTACCACACAAGATGTTTTCCACAGCTGTGGTACCCTCCCCAGCTTCAGGCTCAGGTTGAAGATGTACGTCACAATCCCACACAGCTGGTCTGCACAGGACTTGAGGAGCTTTGCGCTGATGTCGTCCGGTCCCGACGCCTTCCTCGCCTTGATCTTCCTCAGCTCCGTCCTCACCTGGGTCCTGGTCAGGGGCTGTGTGTTGGGGGTGGGGGGGGTGTTGGTGGAGTGGGGAGTGGGCAGAAGGACTTGATTTCTTTAGAGGCAGCAGTGGTTGTTGTGCAGTCAGGGGGGAGGGCGGTTGGTCAAACCTATTGAAAAACAGATTCAGGTTGTTCGCCCACTCCCTGCCCCCCGTGGCCTGGGGGGAGGTATTCTGGAGCCCAGAGATGGTTTTGAGGTTTCTCCAGACCCCGCTGATGTCACTCTGTTGCAGCTTGTCCTCCATCTTCTTCCTGAAGCTGTCTTTGCCTTCTCTGATCTTTCTCCTCAGCTCCCTCTGTACGGACTTCAGCATCTCCCTATTCCCCGACCTGAAGATCCTCTTCTTCTCTCTCAGAAGTGTTTTTATCTCAGGGTTGATCCAGGGTTTGTTGTTTGAGCAACACCGTATGGTCTTGGTGGGAACGGATTTGTCCACACAGAAGCTGAGGTAGTCCGTGAAGGTGTGAGTGAGGCCATCGATGTCCTCACCATGTGGATCGCAGAGCTGCTTCCAGGCAGTGGCTTCAAAACAGCCCTTTAGAGTGTCCATTGTCTCCTCAGACCATAACTCCACTGTGCGCATGGCCGGAGGTTGTCTGAGCACTAGGGGTTTGTACACCGGCCGGAGATGAACCAAGTTGTGATCCGATCTCCCGAGTGGGGGGAGTTGTGATGAGGTGTACGCCTCCTTAGTGTTTGCGTAGAATAAGTCCAGTGTTTTATTGTCTCTAGTGTGGCATGTGACATACTGGGTGAACGTGGGTAGAATGGAAGACAGTGAAACATGGTTGAAATCGCCTGAGATGAGGAGAAGAGCATCTGGGTGTTCTGTCTGCAGCCTGCTGGTTACTGAATGGATGACGTCACGCGCTGTCCCAGCGTTCGCCGTCGGATTTGCATAAACAACAATGCAGATCACGTGTGAGTGTTCTCTCGGGAGATATGTAGGCCGCATGCTAACAGCTAGCAACTCAATGTCTTTGCTGCAGTGTCGTTGTTTAACAGTGATATGTCCCGGTCTGCACCAGTTATTGTTAACATACATTATCACTCCACCGCCCCTTGCTTTGCCACTGTCTGGTGTTCGATCTGCCCGTATCATGTGGAAACCCTCCAACTCAATGTTAGCATCTGCTGCTAGTTCAGTTAGCCACGTCTCAGAAAACAAAAGGAGAGAGCACTCCCGATATGTGCTATCGTAACGGCACATATCAGGAGTGCTTTAATTTGTTTAATAACTGTGGCTCTCAATGTCACATATGTAACAAAAAAAAAAATGATGTATTACATGGTGGCAGGTCTTTTCACTCTTTGAAAAAGCAAGCAATAACACATCTAGGTTTTGTTTCCAGTGTTATGGAAGGCTAGACATGAACAGACTATGCATTGGTATAGTTAAAAACAGTAATTTCAGCTCTAGCTTTCTCAGTCAACAATTGTCAGAATTTTGCTTTTCAAATTAATGTTTTTATAAACAACCCTCTTACCCTTTGTCAGGAATCTCTGAAAACACAGAATATGATCGTATATTAGTTCGTTACCTCAATAAAGATTCGAGACAAGAATATTCTATTAAGAGTTTTTACTTGTATATATTGTATACAAGGAGTGCGAACCTCAGGCTGCAGGAAGTCAGTACTGAAGGCTGGCTTCAGTGAGCAAGCTTATATACAAGGAGCAGTTGCAACATACAAACGGAAGCAGGACAAAGCGGTTTCAGCTGAATACATCACGGACAAAAGAGTGTAACAGGTTAGGCACATCATTAACAGCTTGAAAGGACAAAGCAACCTGTTCCTTCTCTCGCTATGCAGGGGGTATGTCAGTATTAGTACATTTCTGCCAGAACTGGCTCCCTGCATGCAACCTCAGTATTCTTCCAGTAGAACTCGCTCCCCGAGTGTTGTCTCAGTGTTTTTCCAGTAGAGCTCGCTCCCCGAGTGTTGCCTCAGTGTTTTTCCAGTAGACCTCACTTCTACGCTTGCATAAGGCATAGACTTATAAAATGATAACATTGTACATTTTCATAGACATATAAAATGATAACATTGTACATTTTTCTGACAATTCCCTCCTGTTTATCATTTTATCATTGTTGTATTCACATGCAAACATCAGTACAATGTATCTTCTCATGATTTTCTACATTGTCCTCATTGAGCATCACTTCCAAATCTAAACAGTGGTTCTGTCATCACAATGACCATCACTTCATTGTCTCGAGGCAGTATATTGTACAGGAACTTCCCTTTGGAGCATAACAGATTGTAACATGAAAGTATGTTGAGCAAGAGCTCTACTTATCATGGAATGACACGCATGAATAGTACACAAGATAGAATCAATGCAGCTGTTACTGGGGTTAACTACTTCAACAGAACTTGCCACCATTGACCAGAAAGGAACCAAGAGGACAGGTCCCAATTTTGTGGCACATCCTTCAAGCCATTCAAGTGTTGTTGCAGTCCTCTCAGCCAATCGATTACGCCTCCTTTCTCTCAGTGAGGTCCTCCAAAGCCCAAAATACATCATTCATTCTGCGACTCAAATAGGCCACTCCAAATGAGGGGAATGCTGTCATAGGCTGTCGTCTCCCTCTTGGTTATCAAGTTGGCGTCGGGGGAAGTGATCCATATTATTCCTGCAAACACACCTGTCACACCAGCGGCAAGTAGCAGTGCCTTCATTTTTACTTCCACCTGAGAGAGTACCCCTCCGGGCCTCTGTCTTCACCAGGTTTGAGACGGCCGTGTCCTTAAAAGGACACGCCCCCTTTGTAACTGGACTTACTCAGGGAAGCAGGTTAGTTCACTTACAGGCACTTTTAGTCTTTTCACGTGTGAAAGGTGTGTTGCAACTACTCGTCCGCGCGCTTCACTCTCTTATCGCGTTAGTCACTCGTGGTTGGATTTAGGAGGATCTTGTAACATATTTAGGAGCGCATCCTATTTTACATTAGTAATATGTTGAAGCGGCCTATTTCACATTAGTAATATTTTTAGGAGGGCATCCAATTTTTCATATTGGAGCGGCCTATTTTTCATTAGTAATATATTTAGGAGCGCATCCCATTTTACATTAGTAACATATTGGAGCGGCCTATTTTACATTACTCACTCAAGGCTGCATTTGGGAGGATCTTCTAACGCATATAGTATATACTCTTTTGAAGTGCGCTCACTTGTTGTTGGAACTAGACCTCACACCTTCATTTTTTTTCTTTAATAATAAAAAGACGTCACTTACTTTATGACCCTACTAGTGAGGATGACCGTCACTAGACAGAGTCAGGATGCCAGTCTCCTCCCCGGCGTTCCCTGAAGGCGGGTTTCCAAAACTGACCGTTGGTCAGACCATGCATGGGTTTGAAGACCGGGGAAGAAGGCTTGGTTGTCCTGGCTCGTCTAGGTATTGGTCATCTGGGTCACAGCACCACGTATGTCAGGAATCTCTGAAAACACTCAGAATATGATCGTATATTAGTTCGTTACCTCAATAAAGATTCGAGACACAAGAATATTCTATTAAGAGTTTTTACTTGTATATATTGTATACAAGGAGCGCAAACCTCAGGTTGCAGGAGGTCAGTACTGAAGGCTGGCTTCAGTGAACAAGCTTATATACAAGGAGCAGTTGCAACATACAAACGGAAGCAGGACAAAGCGGTTTCAGCTGAATACATCACGGACAAAAGAGTGTAACAGGTTTGGCACATCATTAACAGCTTGAAAGGACGAAGCAACCTGTTCCTTCTCTCGCTATGCAGGGGGTATGTCAGTATCAGTACATTTCCGCCAGAACTGGGTCCCTGCATGCAACCTCAGTATTCTTCCAGTAGAGCTCGCTCCCCGAGTGTTGCCTCAGGGTTTTTCCAGTAGAGCTCACTTCTACGCTTGCATAAGGCATAGACATATAAAATGATAATGACATCCCGGTCGCCGTCTTTTCCAAGATGGCGACCGGGATGGCCACACTTTCTCAGTGCTGAGACTAAGCCACTGCTTTTGCCATTAAAGTGACCAGCCTACAGCGATCGGCGCTCGTGGAGGACACCCACGGGCTGAATTCCCACCACTGTAAGAGAACCGCTGGAATACCCCCTTTAATCGGGTAGAGCTGCTGCTGCTACCCGAAGCGATTGCAAGGCTAATGCTAACGCTAATGCTAGTTAACGCTAGTTAGCTTAGCGCTGGCCCAGTTGTGCCACCTAACTCGGACATGAAGTGACTCAGCCTCCGATGAGGACCTACCGGAGGAACTAGCCGAGGCGGCAGCTGGGCGCGAGCGCGGGCCGGATTGAGGCTCGGGGGCGACGTTGGTGAGAGACGGGGGCCACCTGGACCACCCAGGCAGACGGCGGCAGGCGGCGGTGATCAGCGGCGGTGATCAGTGGAGTTCGGCTGCGCCGGCGGTGTGCGGCATAACCGGCCAGGCAGACGGCGGCGATTGACGGCGGTGATCTGCGGAGCTGTGCAGCGTTACTTGGCGGAGGAGCTGTGCAGGAGCTCGGTTGCGGCGGGTCCAGCAGCGGCCGGGCTATTTGAGGCCTAGCCGGATTCTCTGTTTATTTCTATCCACAGGTCAGTAAAATGCCACCAAAAAAAGAGGAAATGGAAGAAATTAAAAAATCTCTGAACTTTATGTCAGAAGAATTGGCCAAATTGACTAGCCAGCAGGCCAAAATAATAGGCTTAATAGAAGAGGTACAAGCCCTACATTCAATAATTCAAGAAAAAGACAAAAAAATTATGGACCTGGAGCAACACAGGCGTCTTTTGGAGCAACGCGTCGAGGAACTTGAACAAGGTTCTCGTATTGATGACCTAGTTATAAGTGGACTAGACATCAGATATCAGTCATACGCCCATGCCGCAACAGGACTGAATGGTGAAGACGCTCCCATGAGTGAATCAGTCTCCTTAGAAAATCAAGTGCTTCAGTTCCTTAATAATAGAGACATTAAGGTAGAAGCCAATGCAATTTCAGCCTGTTATGCTCTACCGAAGAAAGATCCCAAAACAAAGAAATCAATTGTGATGCGCTTTGTGAACAGAAGGGTAAAGAATGACATACTGAGGCAGGCCAAAAAGCTACAGGGAACTCAAGTTTACCTAAATGAACACCTGACAAAAAAAAATGCTGAATTAGCACGGCAGGCACGGATGCTGAAAAAACAAAATAAGATACAGGCAACCTGGACAAGAAATTGTAGAATTTGGATTAAACTAAATGGAACACCTGAACAAGCAAGGAGTATAATGATCAGAGATGCTACTGACTTAAATAAATACAGATGAACACCGATTAAAAAAATTATGAGTCAATGATAATCCATATTCATACACACGATAAGAATAGTTCTTTTGATACACCATGCCAAAGTACTTTAAAAAAAATAAGCAAAATAAACAAAAACTTATGATCGACTTGAGTAGACATCAATTATCCCCAGCTGGAGGAAGTCATCTGACACAGAGTGAGGAAACTCAAACTCTGAAAATATGCCACTATGCTGAACATAAACCACAAGAGATGGAGAATGATATTGATCCTGATAACCACTTTTTCAATAATATTCATAACCACTGTGAATATTACACTGAAAAGCAATTCAAAAGTCAAGTGCAATTAGATGGTAAACTGTCAATAATACACTTCAATAGCAGAAGTCTTAAAAACTTTCCACAGATTCAGGACTATTTAAAACAGCTAGACAGAAAATTTACAGCTATTGCAGTCTCTGAAACCTGGCTTAATGAAGAACAGGCTCCCCTGATGGCAATAGAGGGATATCAGATGTTTTATATTAACAGAACTCAAAAAAAGGGTGGTGGTGTTGCACTGTATATTGATGACCTGTATAGGTGTAAGCTTGTAAATGAAATGTCCTTTGCACTACCAGGGATCTTGGAATGTGTTACTGTTGAGATTGACCAAGATAAAACAAAAAATCTAATCATAAGCTGCATATATAGAACGCCGGGAACTTGCATTGAGACATTCAGAGATAAATTAGTCGAGCTGTACAATAATATTACTAGTAAGAAAATGGTAGCAATTTGTGGAGATTTCAATATTGATTTACTAAATCCACATCAACAAAATGTAGTTACAGAGTTCATGAACTCTATGTACAGCATGAGTCTATATCCCACAATAACATATCCCAGTAGAATCACAGTTCACACACTGCTACACTTATTGACAACCTGTTTGTCAATGTTATCGATAAGAAAATAGAAAGTGAATATAGCTTCACCTGCAGATGAATTTAATAATTTTTTTGTTAACATTGGACCTAATCGGGTCCGAGAAATACCCACTACGGTGCCTACAGGTGATACAATATCAGAATCAGAATCAGAATCAGCTTTATTGGCCAAGTATGCACAACACATACAAGGAATTTGACTTTGGCTAAAAACTTGCTCTCGTTGTTCAGGTGAAGGATTTAAATAAGGATTCAATGACAACCAGAGTATGTACAGTAAATTACAGTCTGTCCACGTTTCTATAAAAGGATGCAAATATATACAGGAATATATGCAGTTATTTACTCGGACTAACCACACTTTGCAGAAATATATGAAAAAATATACAATCACACAGTATTTCAATGTGGACTCAGATTCAGTGATATAATGTGAATGAAGTAAAAAGCAGTGTGAGAGTTATGTGCAATGTAATAATGGATGAAAAGTCATGAGTACAGCAACAGGTAGGACTAGGTGAATGTTAGGAGTTCATCAGAGTGATGGCTTGAGGAAAGAAACTGTTCCTGTGACGGGTGGTTTTGACCTTCAGTGATCTGTAACGACGACCAGAAGATAGAAGTTCAAACAGTTTGTGGCCGGGGTGTGATGGGTCAGCACAGATGTTTCCCGCCCGTTTCCTGGTTATGGACCGATATAAGTTCTCAATGGAGGGTAGGTCGGTACCAATGATCCTCTCCGCAGACTTAATGATCCGCTGCAGTCTGGTCTTGTCCTGTTTAGTGGCAGATCCAAACCAGACAGTGATGGAAAAGCAGAGGACAGATTGGATGATGGCGGTGTAGAAGACAACCAGCAGCTCCTGAGGCAAATCAAACTTCTTGAGCTGACGCAGAAAAAACAACCTCTGCTGGGCCTTTTTCCGGACAGTGTCAATATGGGAGGACCACTTCAGGTTCCGGGAGATTGTGGTACCCAGAAACTTGAAGGAGTCCACAGTGGACACTGTGCTGTTGAGGATGGTGAGTGGGGGGAATGAAGGGGGGTGTCGCCTGAAATCCACAGTCATCTCCACCGTTTTGGCTGGGTTAAGTTCAAGATGGTTCTGGCTGCACCAGAGGATCAGCTGCTCCACCTCCCGCCTGTATGCAGACTCATCATCATCCCGGATCAAACCGATGACTGTGGTGTCGTCCGCAAACTTCAGGAGCTTCACCGAAGGGTCCTCTGAGGTGCAGTCGTTGGAGTAGAGGGAGAAGAGCAGTGGGGAAAGGACACATCCTTGGGGGGCGCCAGTACTAATTTTTTGGGAGCTGGATGTAAATCTCCCTAGCTTCACCTGTTGCCACCTGTCAGTCAGAAAGCTGGAGATCCACTGGCAGGTGGAGGGGGGCACCTTGAGCTGGAGGAGTTGCAGTGTTATTGCAATATGCAATAACACTGCTGTAAAAGACTCCATCTTCATAAAGAACACAGACGAAAGAGAGGTCATTGAAATTGTTAAATCGTTCAAAAGTAAAACATCTACGGACTGTGATGGTATTGACATGCTATTAGTCAAAACTGTTATTGAATGCATTGTAAAACCACTGACGTATATCTGTAACCTGTCTCTCCAATCAGGTATATTTCCCAATGCAATGAAAATAGCTAAAGTAATTCCGATATACAAGACGGGCGACAGAGGGGAACTCTCAAACTATAGACCAATTTCACTATTACCGCAATTTTCCAAGATACTTGAAAAAATATTCTATGAGAGAATTGACAACTTCATACTGAAGAATGATTTATTGTGTGAGCAGCAATATGGGTTCAGACACAAGAGGACAACTGCATATGCCCTAATGGAATTTACAGAAAAAACATCAACAGCCATTGAAAATAAAGAGTATTCAGTTGGAGTATTCCTAGATCTTAAAAAAAGCATTTGGTACAGTAGATCACAATTTATTATTAAAGAAACTACAAAATTGTGGTATTAGAGGGGTAGCACTGTCCTGGTTAAGTAGTTACTTAAAGAATAGATATCAGTATGTATGTGTTATCAACAAAAACTCAGAGTTACTGAAGGTCACCTGTGGAGTCCCACAGGGTTCAGTTTTGGGACCATTATTATTCAATATGTATATAAACAATATATGTAACGTTTCAGAAAAAATGGACTTAATATTGTTTGCCGATGATATTAATCTGCTATGCAGTGGAAACAATTTGGAACAACTTCTGGATACACTCGGAAAGGAATTAGGAAAGCTTAAACTGTGGTTTGATTAAAACAAATTAACGCTCAATTTAAGTAAGACAAAACTTAGTCTTTAACAACCATCACAACAACCCAGTACCCAAACTCAGTGTAAATGGTGTAGAGATTGAAAGGGTATCTGAAACTAAATTTCTTGGAGTAATAATTGATAAACTGTGTTGGAAGTCACATATTAATTATATTAAAGGTAAAGTATCCAAATCAATTGCAATATTACACAGAGTGAAATATTTGCTGAATCAACCCACACTATACACCTTGTATCATTCATTAATACTCCCATACATGACATATTGTAATGAAGTATGGGGAAATACATATAAAACAAACAAATATCCACTCTTTATGCTTCAAAAGAGAGCTATTAGAATAATAAACAAAGCAGCTTACAGGGAACCAACAAACCCACTTTTTCTTAAAAAACTCTCAAGTTGAAAGATCTGGTTGACTTTAAAAACGCAATAATAATGTTCAAAGTGAAGAATTTATCACTGCCCGCAAATATCCAAAAGTTGTTCCAAACAAGGGAGAAACGATATCACTTCAGAGGAACACGTATATTTCAAAAGCCTACAGTGAGAACAACCACCAAGCAACACTGTATTTCAGTGCAAGGAGTCAGATTATGGAACGATTTTGGACCTGAATTAAAATCATGTACAATGCTTGGACAATTTAAACAAAAACTAAAGGAAGAAATACTCCAAACATATTTACAAGACGACATGTAAACTCACATAAGGATTGACATATCCAGCCTGTGTTGTGTTGTAGCTTAGTTTTTTCTTTTTTTTTTCTTTTTTTTCTCCGTGACATTTTGTCTTAGATTTGTTTTTGAATAGTAACCGCTTAACTTAGCCTAGCTTAGTTTTCTTTTTTCTCTCAGTCACATTTTGTCTTAGCTTTGTTTTAAATTGTAATCGCTCTTGTCTTGTTTTCTCTTTTTTCTCTTTTGAATTCTTGGATGGAATATGGGTGGGCAATATAAGCTGCGGCTTCAGCCATCACCCATTTCAGATAACTTACGTGGAATTGTATAGTAGGAGGAGTCTTTGTCTAATTTGACCTTGTTGTTATATTATACAGTTTCTTTTAACCTGTACTGTACTATCCGAAATAAATTCATTCATTCATTCATTCATAACATTGTACATTTTCATAGATATATAAAATGATAACATTGTACATTTTTCTGACACCCTTTGACTTAGTTTTCAAAATACCAAAATGTTCCTTGGAACAAGAGTACATTATCCTGACAGATGGTTGTTTATGTTGTGTGTTAAAGGAAAAAGAAGACCCTAATGTGTACTTGAAGAAGTGTCCTCTCTTCTCTCCGGTCCTGATTGTGAGTCCATCCAACTTCCTCCTAGCAGTAGATGTGCCAATAACTACGTTTCCAAAAGACAAGGTTACTGAGGGTGCTTTTTACCTTATGGCCTACTATAATACCCTACACCTAACATACCCAAAGTGTGTAGCCACTCTGCTTTCAGTCATACAGACCAAAGTCCTCTTGGACGCAATCCATGAGAAAGATCTCACCTCATTTTATAAGAGCATGGCTGAGTTGAAAGCTTTTACTGGTCAATAAAACCAATGGTCAGATATGGACTATAGGATATTGCTGCCTTTGCCCCTCCAAGGCTACTACAGTTCATGTTCATTGCCAGTAAAGAACCCAGTGTTAATTATGGGTGTGCAAAAATATAAGCCTACATAGCTGCATAACAAAGAAGTTGGTGAAATTTAACCAAAACCGTTGATTTAAATATTACAACAATAATCAAACTTTGTAATTAGGGTTGCAAAGGGATGAAAAATTTTCTGGAAACCTTCCACGGCACGTTAAGCTGGGGAATTTTAGAAATATTATTGGAATTAACTACAAATTGTGGGTAATTTAAACTGTATCATATCCAAACATGAACAAAAACATTTACTTTTGTCATAGGCAGACATCCATGAAAATAATGCAATTAAAAATCATTACATTTCAACAGATTTATTTGAAAGTACAACTTTATCACATTTTAAGTGTTTTAGCAGTGTGCAGTGTTCATGTGGATGGAGGAATAGCAAGTGTACTTGCATGAAAAAACTTACATGAAATCTGGTTGTTTTAGTCAAAATTATGATAAAATATATTTTCCAAATTATATTTACAATTCCTGTTAAGGGCCAACCTTCAGTATTTAAAATTCCAGGTTTATTCCTGTTTATTCCCATAAATTCCTGTTAATTCCCATTGGAAGTTTCCAACTTAGAAAATTCCCACAATTTTGCAACCCTAAGAATAAATCTTACAGACTGAGCAGTTTTTCTGTGTCTAGTCTTGTGTCTGACTATGTTCTGACTTTGCCTATGCAAAGATTTTGTTGGTACATTGAGTTAGTGAGATGTACCTGACTTTTTTCTGGGGCTTTTCTGTCTTAATAAATTTTGTTCTGGTTTGCAAGAATTGTTTCCATTTTTTTCTGTTCTATAAGAAGTAGGTGAATGTCCTGAACCTCAAACAGCATTACAGCTTAGGTTGGAGAATATGGCACAAAAAAACATCTAATACAAGTCAGGAATTCTACCTTCAAGACATTTTTTTCTCAAAATTCCGATCTAATTTCAAGTAGATGGTAGACTTAAATCTAAATAAAACAATGTTACAAATGGATCTAAATGAGTTAAATATACTTAAGATGAAGAGAATGGCAGGGAAGTAAGGTAAAAAAAGATACTACTTTTGAGGGGGGGGGGGGGGGGGGAAAAAACTTTTGAGCATCACAAGTTTGAGACAAAAAAAAATTCACAATATTAGTAAAATATATCTAAAAATGAGTTTTTGACCTAATTTCAAGATCATTGAAGGCTTGAATATAATGTCTTATTTCAAGAAATCTTGTCAAGAGAATTTTCACTTGTTCCATTGGCAGATTTTTTGACTTGTTACAAGCAAAAATATCTTTTTTTTTCTCCTTGTTTTGAGAGGGGCCTTTTTTTTTTTCCAGTGTATACCTAAATGCTGGTAGTGACTATTCTTTAAAATGTTCTAAGGTGCAAGAATTTACGGAGTCACATCATTGATCTTAACTCTTCTTTTTTTTTTTTAGATTTGATTAGCGGTTGACAACCAGCTTACAGGTGCATTACCACCACATACTTCACTCTATATCATCACTCTGGCCGGGCAGCATCCCTCAGACTTCTATTCTCTTTATGCTGTGTAATTATGTTTTGCAGACATATTTACCCAGATCAGTGATGGCAGCAGCAGCGTTGTTCAGCAGCAGAGGAGCAGCTGCTTTCAGCACCACCAAAGGACTGTTCCTCATTTTCACCCTGCTATGCCTGGTTTGCCTGACAAGTTCACTGGTAGACAAGAAAAAACTGGTAAATTACCGTGGCTTCATCTTCAAGTTTTAAAACAAAAAAGTGTACAGTATATCCTAATGTGATTGCATGTTAATTGTCTTGTTTTTCAGGAAGAGCTCGAGAAAAGTCAATAGACATGTCAAGAAGCAGTGAACAAAATTAAGGTCGGTATGAATGTTTCTTTCATGTTTTGAGATCTTCTTGTATAACACTTCAAAATGCTGGACCAATGCCTGATCTTCATGGACACAATAACAGCATACAAGGAGAAGATTGAATCAGAATTAGGTGAAGACTTTTCTTCACCGGACAAATTACTAGAACTGTATAAAGAATTCAAGGAGAAGTTCAAGGCATACATGGACAGGAAATATGGAAAGCTCATTAAGAAAATAGAGGAGAGTGAAAAGCAAATTGAACAATGTCAGAAGTTTATGGAATCCCTGGAGCAGCAGCATGATGAATTGTAATTTCCATATCAAGTTTTAGCCTTCCACGATCACAGCATCTATCTGTTGAGTTTCTGTCTTGTTTCTAGGGATGTGTTAATTTGATTGCATAAGCACTGATATTATTTTCATTGACTATCAAAAAGAATGTTTCAAATGTTTTATTAGTCACATTTACACATGTTCTGTGTCATCAGTAAAGTATTTGAGATGTTTTTATATAATGAAAATGAATAAAAAGAAAGTTAACTGTTGTATTATTCTGTTTTCTGGTTTGAATTCAGCAATAGTTATCAATATACAGTACTTGGGTTTTTCTTGGTAGCTGGGTACAGAAATTATTATTTTTTTTTCTTTTGGTGGGGTTTGGGTGATTTAACAAATTGTAATCAATGTGTCTACCTTTAGCTAACTATATTCTACAAAAATGATTAAAAAAATATGCACTGTACATGCTGTGAATAAACAATTACATTCTGATAAAACTGTTGTCTGCCCTTGTGTTCATTTGTGACCATCACATTTTAAAGCTAAACTTGCAGTCCAACTTTAAGTCACTCCATTTATACCTATCGATGATCTACTACATATTAACTGTAGGGAAACTTGGTTATAAGGTACAAAGATTATTTAATGTATACCTAGAGGTGTGTATGGAAACAAAGGTTTGCTTCGGGTCCATGCACACACCGGAAAAACTTGTTTTGGGGGCACCAGTCCAAAACTTGTACAATTTATTAATAACTAATCTTTATACCTTCAATCAATCAGTCTCAAATATTCATGAATTCTCCTGGGTGACTTTAGAAAGACACAGGAAAAGAAATCAAGAGAAACTTCCATATACCGTTGACAGTTTTAATGATCTGACTCAGATTAAATGACATTATATTCAACAGACTTGTTGGTAAGGTGAAATGATCAAGTATCACATTCAACTTGTAACTGATTATTGAGCAAAAGAGTGTAAACCTTAGTGTGAATTTGTAACTGTGACGAAAATGGAGACTGAAATAACTAATAAAAATATAAAGAAAATTGGATGCAAATTTTATGAAGAAAATTATAAAAGATGATTATATGGAAAAAGAAATTTTGGGTTACTCTAAAAAGTAAAAATGGGAGTTACTGAAAAGAGGGATACTATGGGAGACCCATGCTGTGGTATTCATCTCAGACTGGAAGGAAGGGAGATGCAGTAATTTCCTCTGACGGAAGAGCATGGGGATTAAGGAGCTAGGGGACAAAAGGGATTGTGATGTGATGGACTTCAGGAGCAGGGGCGTGTGAGTGTGGTAATATAAAAGAGTCCCTGCTACAGAATGTTTAATGTTTTCTTATTCTGAGAGATGTGAGAGAGGGAATAAAGTTCATCTGCTCTGAATGCTTGGCCTGGTTATTCCCTTCTCCACACTGTTGACCATTGACGAATAATGGAACACAAGGCAAACACCCCGGAGATGACCTGGACGGGAAGCCCCCGCGCAGTTTCGGTCAAACTACCAGACTTTTGGCTTCACGACCCGAAGTCTTGGTTCCTCCACACCAAGGCCCAGTTCGCGCTCCAGGGAATAACGGCAGATGACACCAGATATTACTACGTGATCGCAGCGCTGGATGCTCGCAAGACTCAGCAAGTAGCGAGCCTGCTCCAACAGCCCCCAGCCCGCAACAAATAAGGGGCTCTCAAAGCCGCGCTGACCCGGTGCTACACGCTCTCAGACTGCGAGAGAGCGGAGAGGCTCCTGACGCACTCTGAGTTAGGAGACGGGTCGGCGGTTGAACTGATGGAGAAGATGTTGGCATTGATGGGCATGGACAACGGGTATTTTCTATTTGCCCACCTTTTTCCTCCGGAACTTCCCAATGGTGGCCAAAGTGGTCCTTGCCAACTCGCCGTTGCTGGCCGCACATGACTACCGTGCGCTAGCCCAGGAGGCAGATCAGATTATCCTCACCACCAGAGCCCTCACAGTGAACGTAGTGGTCTCAGAACCCAGCGAGATGGCCAGCGGAAGCGAGGAGCCAGCGATGGTAATGGCAGCGAGGGCCAGGAAGCACCAGAGAGACGCACTCTGCTCCTACCACTGCCGTTTTGGAGAGGGGACATGCCGATGCATGCCACCATGCCAATTCAAGTGTTCGGGAAACGCCAGGACCAGCAGTCGGTAGCAGCTGCGACCGCCGGTGAAGAAAGCAAACTGCTCTACGTGACAGACTCACGCTCGGGGAGACGGTTCCTCGTGGACTCCGGCTCCCAAAAGAGCCTCATCCTGCCATCCTACGCCGACCGGCTAGCGGGAGCTAGCGGCCCCGAGCTGATGGCCGCAAACAGCTCAGACATTAAGACTTTTGGTGAGAGGACACTGACTGTATCCCTGCACGGCCATACATACCAGTGGACATTCGTCATAGCGGCATGCAGTTTCCTAATCTTTGGCGCTGATTTTTGTGTGCACACGGACTACTAGTCGATGTTGCTAACAGACACTTGATTAATGCAATGTCTTTTGATTCTCTCCCCTGTACAGCTCGAGGAGCCGGGCCAACAACCCTAGCCAACGTCACAGCTCCAGGTGGTAAGTTCCACACACTGCTCACCCATTTCCAGCACTCACGGTCCTGATGTTTTCGGCGGTCATCACTAAACACGGGGTGGAGCACTTCATTACCACCACCGGGCTGCCCGTTTTCACATGACCTCGGTGCCTGGACACAGTTAACCTCTTGCACTCCGTTGTACCGCGGGCGGGCAAGTCTCTGCGTCCCAGAGCACACGAGGGCACACGAGGGCGCTCTCGTGCGCTCTAGGACGCATGATGGAGATGGTGATGTAGGACGCATGATTGAGATGGTGATGGCGTCCAAGCGCGCACTGAAAATAAAAGCTGCAGACACAGCCGCGAACAGATTAGTTCATCTGATTGACCTCTCATTCGACTAATAAGAGCCTTGAATTGGGTTTCTGAAACCTTGAAGAACCAATGACTGAAAACCTAGCAAGAAGGACCCGCCTACCAACGCTGTGAATGCAGTGAGCCAAATGAAGCAGAGAAGTTCGCGAGCTGTTTTTTTTAAGGTTGGGTGAAGACAGACTGCTGCAGCAGATGACAAAAAGGACCCGCAGGAAGAACCCCACAGACCCAGCAGCACGGAGACCATCCACAAGTGCAACCTTTGTGACAGCGACTGCCATTCGGCATGTTCGGCCAGGCGGTGCTTATTTTGTTTTTGTCCCAGCAGAATAGATATTAGGATTGTCTTCTATGGTCATCATAGACCGACGAAGGCCTACGACGAAGGCTGAGTGACACACGCGTTTGCCAGTCTATTTTTAATTACTACTGTTATTTGTTTTGAAAAATCGTTCGCCAAAAACCGCAATCATGGAAGCGCAAAACCGCAATAATGGAATTATGTTTTGATCGGGTCGCGAGACCAGCGTCGCGTTTGTCTGACAATGAGGAAGAAGTTCGCCAGCTCCACTTCTGCTGTGAAGAGGTAAGGTGTTCTAAGCTAAATTACTCTTTATCCCTGAAAATTGTAATCAAAATGACTTTTGACCGATCGGTAAATTACAGCTGTGCGTCATCGCTGCATGACGGACCGTGGCGCAACGGGCGATGTCTTTCCTCTGTCCCCCCCCCCACACACACACAAAGACACAGCCCTGAGTGTCACCTTTCATTAGAGCCCAAAATGAAGCTTCTATATTGAATCATTCAAAAGTTAGACATTTTTCCAAACTGTGCCATTTGGCACAATTTGGCACAGTTCCAAAACGCCTGGGAATTACCTGAGAACAAAGCTGTGTAATATATTCATTTTTTGTGGTATTGTTACAAAATTTGGACCTCATCTAGATAACACTTGGTTCTACATTTCTGTTGCATTTTCCAGCCCGGATCTGAAGCTGTGTGTTATTTGCAAGCATTTGTATCCAAAAAAACACCCAGGCCAAATTTATTTTCTTCAAGTTCAGTATGTTTAGATGACTGTTACTCAGTGGCCGGAGCACTTAGAGAGATTATGACTGTTTTGCAAAAAAATTCAAAGTATTTTCTTTTAAATGAGACCAACCCCATGAAGATGCTGCAAAGGGTTGAAGAACAGCTTTCAATTTACTTTGGGCACGTTATTTTTGGCGTTTTTAGGGAAATTGACCGGAGTGCAAGGGGTTAAACTGGCCATAGCGTGCGAGGAGTTTGCCAACTTGGAAAGGCTGGGCATCATCAGACAATCAAACAGCACATGGGCATCCCCACTACATATGGTCCCTAAGGTCGAGGGATCGTGGCGACCTTGCAGAGATTTCCGCAGATTAAACAACGCCACAGCGCACGACCGCTACCCAATCGCCCATATTCAGGATTTTTCCGTTCACCTCGCCGGGGCACGTATTTTTTCTAAGATAAACCTGGTCCATGGTTACCACCAGGTCCCAGTGCGCGCAGAGAACATAACTAAAACGGCAGTAATAACCCCATTTGGTCTATTTGAGTTTTTATGCATGCCTTTCAGGTTAAAAGGCGCGGCACACACATTCCAACACATGATGTATGCGGTGTTGCGTGATCTGCCATTTGTGTTCGTCTACCTGGATGACACCCTGGTGGCCAGCGCATCCGAGGATGAACACGTAACCCACATCAGGATGGTTTTCCGGAGGTTAGAGGAGCACGAGTTAATAATCAACCCGGCAAAATGCCAGTTCGGCGTGATGGGGATCAATTTTTTGGGACACCGCATCTCACTGGAGGGAGTGATACCCTTGCTGGACAAGGTGCGCGCAGTGGCAAATTTTCCCCAGCCTCAGACGGTCAGGGCACTGCAGGAGTTTTTGGGGATGGTTAACTTTTATAACCGTTTCCTCCCCCGGCAGCCCAGCTCATGCAGCCATTGTACGCCGCACTCAAGAAACGGAAACCGGTGGACAGAGTCGACTGGACTCCTGAGCGGGAGTAGGCGTTCTCTGAGATTAAAACAGCCCTGGCAAACGCCGCACTACTGGCTCACCCGGACCCGGTAGCTCAGATAGCGCTCACTACCGACGCCTCGAACGTGGCCATTGGGGCCGTCATAGAGCAATGCGTCGCCGGTTCTTGGCAGCCATTCACCTTTTTTAGCAGGGCTTTCCGCGACAGTGAGCGTAAAATAGCGCGTTCGACAGAGAGTTACTGGCCCTCCACCTGGCCATATGCCACTTCCAGTTCTAGCTGGAAGGGCACACCTTCACTGCATTCATGGACCACAAGTCGCTAATGTACGTGATGGCCAAGGTTTCGGAACCACTGTTGGGCTGACAGCAGAAACAGCTGGTCGCAATCTCGGAGTTTACGACCGACATTCAGCATGTGGCTGGTAAACTTAACGTGGTGGCGGACTGCCTCTCGCGCGCCTTAGTGGCCCCAGTCTTCGTAGGGATAGATTACAAGGCCATGGCCGCAGAGCAGATCGGCAATGCGGATGTGTGCGCGCTCCAGTCTGGACCAACAGGATAAAGGCTGAAGAGCAGGGTACTGCAAGACGGGGGGCCCCCCTCATCTGTGACGTCTCCACAGGACGCCCGCGCCCGGTGGTCCCACGTGCTTGGGCCGCCACGTTTTTGAGTGCGTTCACTCCCTGGCACACCCAGGAGTGCGCGCATCAGTCAAAATGGTGGGAGCAAAGTTCGTCTGGCCGAGCATGCGCAAACAGGTGAAAGAGTGGGCTGCAGCCTGCGTGGCGTGCCAACGAGCCAAAGTGCATAGGCACACAAAGGCCCCTTTGGAGCCGTTCCATATCTCGGCTAAGAGGTTCGACCACGTTCACGTGGACCTCATGGGCCCCCTCCTGCCATCGCAGGGGTTCACGCACCTCCCGACAGTGGTGGACCGCGCCACACAATGGCCAGAAGCAGTCCCGCTAGCTTCCACCGCGTCTGCAGACATGGCACGTGCTTTTTTGACAACATGGGTGGCACATTTTGGCACCCGTTTGGACATCACGTCCGATCGGGGCCCTCAGTTTGTTTCCGACCTCTGGTCCACAATCTCCCGGAGCCTGGGCGTCGCAATTCATTGCACGACCGCGTACAACCCACAGGCCAATGGGTTATGCGAAAGTTTCCATAGGTCACTGAAAGTAGCGCTCAGGGCTTCACTTACAGATGCAAATCGGGTGGACCGGTTGCCGTGGGTTCTATTAGGGTTGCGTTCCACACCGAAAGAGGATTTGGAGGCTTCCCCTGCAGAGCTTCTTTTTTCCTCAGCCGATGCGGCTCCCAGGGGAATTTTTACCAGATAACCCCGTGCCGAACACCCATCTGTCCCTGCGTTCACGGCATAATGCAGACGCAGAGACACTACCTGGCCCAGCCCACTACTGTTTCCCCACGCTTTTGTGCCGAAAACCTTGAAGGACGTGCTGTTCATGTTTGTCAGGCACGATGCCCACCAACCCCCATTGCGCCCACCCTACGATGGCCCATTTAGAGTGCTGGAACCCGGGGACAAACATTTTGTGTAAGACTTGGGGGGTCGCCAGGAGAAAATCTGTATAGACGGGCTTTAGCCCACCTTTGTGGTGGCAGACGACCAGGTGGAGTTGGCTCAAGCTCCTCGGCACGGATGACCCCCCCCCTTCCCCGAGAACTCCCCAGGTAAACGACTCATCAGAGCAGTCACACGAGCATGCTGAATGTTTCCCCCCCCCCCTCCATTGTCCACCCACAGAGGGACGCACCCCCAGGAACCCCCCACCGGCACAGCAGCGCCTCGGAGCTGAAGACCCCCCATTACAGCAGCTATGGGTGGAGGCTGAAGCCGAGAGGACGTGAGGGTTAAAACTCAGTCTGAGACTCTGGGGGGGGGGGGGGGGTAGGGGGGACCCATGCTGTGGTGTTCATCTCAGACTGGAAGGAAGGGAGATGCAGTAATTTCCTCTGAAGGAAGAGTATGGGGATTAAGGGGCTGGGGGACAAAAGGGATTGTGATGCGAGAATGAATTGAGAATGAATGCGAGAATGAAAAATTATTCAAGCCACGAAACCCAAGTTCTTCAGATGTTGTGGTGATTGGCGAAAACAGCTTCCAGTGTGAGGAAAAAAAATGATCAGTCCACTTTAAAAACATGATGAGTTAAGGAAAATCAATAGAAAAAGTTTAACAGAATAAAACAGAAAAACGTTTGCAAACACAGTTTCACTCCATATAAAAGAGATGTTTGAGCTCAAAACGGAATAAAGTATTTTTCCCCAGACGTTTTAAAGGAAAGAGAATTCAAGGCAGGACACAGACAACTTAGACAAACTTTTGGAAAGAACAACAGCCTGAACGAGGGTGTTTCTCACTTTAAGTTTTTCAAGGGAAAAACTTGACTGACATGAAAGGGAACCAATTGTCTCCCATCGTGGGAGAATCAAATGAACTCTGGTCCAATAAGAAAACAGTCCTTTGTCTGTAACCGACTGATAAAGTGAAAGGGGGCGTTGTCCAGCAGAGACGGCCTGGTGATTGACTGGCATAAAGTTTTAGAAGGCAAACACACATTAACTGTGAAATTCACATTATAGACTTACTATAAAATCTAAGCTAACTTCAGTGATTCATGACTAACTTTCAGCGACCATGCACTTTTATAAACTTGTCCTTCTATAATTAACATGCATTAGAATAAGGTTCATTTAAGCATTTTCAAACATGCAACACATTTAAAATCGATTATTAATGAAACATGTCAAACCCATCATTCTCCAGCACAGAGGCGGTCATCTTCAACAGTGTTCTGAGCAGTATTTCCTGGAAAAATATCAAAGTCTTGAGTATGGAGGATTATTTCAGGCAGATAAAACCAAAATCTCAATTTTGATTAGATCCGACATGTTTCCGAGTTGAACAGAAGGGGGCAATGGCTGCACGGTGGCGCAGTGGTTTAGCACTGTGACAGCACAGTTTTACCCTCGGCCGGAGGACCGCGGGGATCATGAGATCGTGGGTTCGATCCCAGCCCCCAACCAACGGTGAGCTGTGTGGAGTTTGCATGTTCTCCCCGTGTTGCGCGGGTTTACTCCGGGATTTCTCCGGTTTCCTCCCGCATACCAAAAACATGTAGGTTTAGGGCGCTCGCGCACGCAGCGACCAGCAGCCGGTGGCTTGTCACCAAACTGCAAACCAAGTCTACCTACGGGTACAAATAAGTAACAAAAAAAAAAAAAAAAAAATGTTGAGCTGCGGATAATTCCTAGAGACCTGTGGAATTTGGTCAAGGTATCTGGGATGTCTCAAACAGTATTTGAAGCATAAAACTGCCTGGTTGGGGAGGAAGTTCCGGGATTTATGATTGCAGACAAAATCCGTTCCTGGCACGAAATGGGATCAGTATCGTCCTTTTTACTATGGATAGTGTTTTCAAACTGTGGTTCTTAGGTCAAGGAAACAATTTTTGACCAGACTTTTAGGTGAAGCAATTTCTTTAAGGTGAAGAGTGATTTCGGAGCCAAAGGAATTGATCAATCAATCAAGCATCAATTAATCAATCAATCAAGCATCAATCCCTTTGGAGTCAAAGGGATCGATGCTACATTAACACAGGCAAACCCATAATTCTCTCTGCATTTCATCTCAAAACAATTCTTAGTAATGCATAACTTTGTTTACATTTGTTTTCTTGAGTTATGCTTTCCTGTTTTGATTGTATAATAAACAAAGATGTAAAAAGTCTCAACAGGATTGGCATTCTATCAAAAATGGGTTTGTCGTCTTAAATGTACACATGGTCACAACTACATGTATCTGCCAGTGATAGTTCTGTTTTGGAAAATGATCTTTGTAGAAAATTCATTTCTACAACACTTCAGAATCAGAATCAGAATCAGGTTTATTGCCATTGTTCATGTAGTACACAAACTAGGAATTTGTCTCGGTACAATGCTGCAACATTAAACATGATAAGATAAGAGAAATAAACTATACATGTAATAAAGTGTAGGATAAGATTAAGTGATACTGGTCAACAGTTAAAATATATATTAGCCAGCAGCAGATACTGTGGAGAACTATATAGTGCAGTCGGTAATGCAGGAAGAAAAAACACTTCTACCAATATGGTAAAAAAAAACAAACATTTACAGCCATAATCTTATGTATTTGATAACATATGCTGATCTCACATTTTCTTGTAAAAGGAAACTGCCAAAAACTGCTTCAACAACAGTTACTGTAATTAACAGTCATCATCATTCCAGTGTGTCACTCATCCTCTGAAGACCATAGAAATGATAAACCTGGGATGACTATTGTCCAATCAAATTGTTCAGTTGGAACTAACTGTTGCATTTCATTCATTATTGTATTTAGTATGTTACTAGTGGTGAAGGATGAGTAAAAATTGGGATCACGATTAATCTTCAGAAATTGCTAGTTAATCGTGATTAATAACGTGTTAATCGCAGGTTTTTAAAAAATACAATTTACCTTAAATTGGTAATTTTTCAAGTTTCTCATACTCTTATTAACATGGGAGTGGACAAATATCCTCACTTTCTTCACCTGCAGCTTTATTAAAGCTCTCAACATGTCAAAAATGATAAAAACTATCCAGAATATTTTCCACATAATCCTACAAGTATCGAAATACTGCATGTGCAAACAACAGAATGGCAGGGCATAATGATGTCATTGTAACATTACAATACTGACACAATTCAGTGTCCAGCTTTACTCCTATAGTAAACATCCACTGATTTTAAGCAGCTGAACAGAAAGCAATGGACGTCGGGTGTCACAACAGACACAATTTCCCTTTTAGTCGAAAAATTGTAAACATCAGCAAAGAACGTGGTGCTGCACATGAGAAGTATAATATAGAAAAAGTCAAATTTAATAGAAAAAAGTTGCAAATTTAGGAGAATAACTGCAAATTTTAAAGAAAGAAAATGCATTTAATTGATTACTCAGGGTGGTCCAGTGGTTTCCAGTCGCTGAGGCTGGGTGAGTCTTTCTTGGTGCCTCCTCAGTTTTAACCATCTCTTCTTCGTGTGGGTTGTGCATCTTGTCTGCCGTGGTGGGTCTCAGGGAGGCTCATGGATGCTGTCGTTGGATGCAGTGTGGGTTGTATTGCACAAGCCCTCGTTTTCCATGTTGCCAGTCAGCCTACGGGTGACAGTGACCCATTTGGCAATCACCGTGTTGACTTTGTTGGTTGTCCGAGCGTCTTTGTTGTGTGATGTCCAGCGTTCTTTTTTGTTTTGATGATGGGTGGAGTGATGTTGTTGCCGGGTGCTTAGCTGCAGGTGGTGCTTGGGATTGTGCATGCTGCTGTGGTGGTGGGGTTTGTGCTGGCAGTGCACACGTGTTGCTGTGTTCTTGTCGACGGAGTCATTTGGGGGTTCTTTGGGGCTGGACGTGCCATTCAGAGGCTTCCCATCTTTCTCCATTTTGGGTCATAGAGGGGTTTGTTCCATGCTGTGATTGTGGACCTGACTTCCGAGTGTCTGTATGATGGGTGCAGCAGCTTTGGTACAGAGTGCAGCGAGGCCAAAAAGTACTGTTTGCACTTGCAATTATTTGGGACTAATCAAGATTTTAAAAATTGTCGGCGTTAATGTGGGTATCGCATTAACCAGCAATTAACGCGTTAACTCCTTCACCATGTTACTTAACTTGATTATGTGTGTGTGTGTGTGGGGGGGGGGGGGGGTTACAATTTATTTGGATTTGAATTCAGTAGTCTAGGTCTGTTACATACTGTATACTCAGTTTACAAACTCCAATTCCGATGAAGTTAGGGTGTTGTGTAAAACATAAATTAAAAACAAAATACAATGATTTGCAAATTCTTTTCAACCTATAATCAATTGAACACACTACACACTGATAAACTTTGTTGTTTGCTAATCTTCACTCATGCCAAAGAAAATACTCATGTATATTTTATCTCATTTAAATCCATATTAAGAAATAGTTTATTGGAATGTAATCTCAGATTGAACAGAAAAAATAATTAGGAAATAAGAAAATAAACAGAAATATGGGGCAACTGAACAATAAACAACTAGCTAAAGGGGAACTCAAAAACATCTTACAATAACTTAAACCTTTCTAACAACAAAAAATGTTTTATTATGAAATAAAGTATCCCAGTAATACTTGCATGGAATCATTTTACTTAACATTCACAATTCTAAAGATTTATAGAATGACTGACTTTAAAAACACGTCTTTCCCCCACTATGTCTCGAAGTCAAGCTCTCCAATCAAGCTAAAATGCACCAAAATAAATGTTAAAAAAACCCAGTCCTATAGTATATGTAATAATTATGACCAAAAAAGGTCATTTTAAGTTTTGTTTTTCTTTTCCATCATCATTTCACATTTTTTCTTGTAAAATGAATCTGTCAAACCCTACTACTGACCATCATCTCTCTATAAATTCATGAAATCTGTGTTTGTGTGTTCAACACATATCTCTAGAACTGTTCCTCAGACTGACCTAAGATTTTAAGCGTGTTTTGCTGAGATTACGAGGATGTGCATCCCCGAATATGGAGTCACTCAGTCAAAATATGTAATTTGTATCAAGAAAACTTTAGCCACCACTCTGTCTCATGCCCAGGCTTCTAGAAGTGTGGGCAGGGTTTGGTTTCGGATTGACACCACCTGATTGGCTAACACGGCATTACGCATCAGTAACCACAGTGCTCCGTGTGCAAAACAAGGAAGCGAAACGTAACAAATTTGACTAGAAAAAGATAATACTTGCGGCGGCATGAAATAATGCAGCGTTGTTGGAGGTTTTAAGTAGAGTTTTATTATCATACCGCCGTCACAAGCTCCGCTCCCGGCGCCGTGCATGCGCGCCGAGAGCGAGCCCACGGCTCTCAGAGAAGGGGAGGACACAAAGTCTGTGTCCTGCAGCAGAGGTCGAAGTCAGATTGAGAGAGAGTGAGAGCATGGTTACAATGCAGTATATATACACCCAACTACAACAATACATCAAAGCATTCACAGCAGTTGGTCTGATCAAAGAGATAACAGGACAGGCATGAGACATTTGCATGAAAGGCAACCATTAACATCACAGAGGTGAGCCAGACGAAACGGGGCTGCCTGTAGACATTAATACACATTTCACTGTTCTGTTATTTGCTCTAGCCGAGCGCTGTGTTTGACCAGTCTGTTTGTGGAGATTTACCTCAAAGCACATCTACATATGTAAGATGCTCAGAAGAAGCACAGTAAGGACAAGATGCATGAACACTATACCTGAATGGCGCATTACATCATAATACATGCATGGCATTTGCATCACAAATACATGCGTGGCACATTGCATCACAACACATGAATGGCGCATTACATCTCAGTAGTGCAGCGGGAAAAACAGAGACAAGAGAGCTGAGTGTCCTTATCTGTTGTGGGGGTTAACCGAACCGCCACACGCTCCCCCCCAGAGGGCGCGGCAGGGGGCCGAGACCTCGATAATCCATCTGTGTGAGCGAGCTGTGGGAGAAGCTCGCTGCAGGCGGAGGGGGAGGGAGGGGAGGGGTAGTAAGTGCCAGCAGGGGCTGTAAAATCATCCCTAGCCGCGCAAAAATTGCTTGCTGCTCCGCGACGTCGAGGGGCTGTCCCGTTGCGTGTGCGGAGATCACAAGAAGAAAAATTAGTCTCTGACTCCTCTCGTGGCCATGAAGAAAAGCAGGAGCGGCTGTAAGAAAAAATAAATAAAAGCAGAGGGACTGGCGTGTTGGCTTTAGGTGCAGGAGCAACCCCAAAGCCCCCGGGAACAGCTGACGGCTGAAATCCCTTTGTGCCGTGGCTGAGACCGTTAAAAAAAACCAGTGGTGAGCTGCGTGCTTGCTTCAGGTGAACGAGCAGCCCTGAAGTTTCTGTGAGCAGCGGCGGAGGACGATGGCGGTCTCTGGAGCCGTTACTTGTCCCGTGCGTGATGCGCCGTCCTCGTAACTCCCCGGTGCGTGCGCGGGGGTTCCGTGCTTGGGTGGGCCGCTGGAGAGGAGAACCAGGGTGCAGAATCTTGGTGGAGATCGGCGCAGATGGCGCCGATAAAAATCCAGGTTGAGCTGTGGCTGTAGATTGGCCATGGTGCGTTGGAGCGGTGAGAGGAAATAGACGATCTTTTGTCCCTCAGGCTCGTGCAGATGCGTTGGAGCGGTGAGCGGGAATAGACGATCTTTGTTCCTCAGGCTCGGGCGTGGTGCGTTCAGGTCCACGCGTTGCGTTCTCCGCCGGCCATGGAGGACGCCGTCGTGGAGAAGGGACGAGGTGCCCGTGCTCTCGTGTGAAGGAGCTGCGAACGCGGCCGGTCCAGCGTGGATGAGCAGATCTCAGACGTGCAGATCTCATCCTGAAGAAAGGGTCACCAGTGCAGCTGTCCAGCTCAGAAGGTTGCTTCGCACAAAGCGTGTGCGTGTCCGGGTGCTGCGTTCGCTGGCCGCTCGTTTTTTTCGGCGTCGGTTCGCCAGCGTGGCCGTCCAAATCAGAAGGCTGCGTCGCACAAAGCGTGTGCGTCTTCAAGGGGTCACCAGCGCGGCGGCATGAAATAATGTGGCGTTGTTGGAGGTTTTAAGTAGAGTTTTATTATCATACCGCCGTCACAAGCTCCGCTCCCGGCGCCGTGCATGCGCGCCGAGAGCGAGCCCACGGCTCTCAGAGAAGGGGAGGACACAAAGTCTGTGTCCTGCAGCAGAGGTCGAAGTCAGATTGAGAGAGAGTGAGAGCATGGTTACAATGCAGTATATATACACCCAACTACAACAATACATCAAAGCATTCACAGCAGTTGGTCTGATCAAAGAGATAACAGGACAGGCATGAGACATTTGCATGAAAGGCAACCATTAACATCACAGAGGTGAGCCAGACGAAACGGGGCTGCCTGTAGACATTAATACACATTTCACTGTTCTGTTATTTGCTCTAGCCGAGCGCTGTGTTTGACCAGTCTGTTTGCGGAGATTTACCTCAAAGCACATCTACATATGTAAGATGCTCAGAAGAAGCACAGTAAGGACAAGATGCATGAACACTATACCTGAATGGCGCATTACATCATAATACATGCATGGCATTTGCATCACAAATACATGCGTGGCACATTGCATCACAACACATGAATGGCGCATTACATCTCAGTAGTGCAGCAGGAAAAACAGAGACAAGAGAGCTGAGTGTCCTTATCTGTTGTGGGGGTTAACCGAACCGCCACATACTTAAGATTTAATGCTTAAAAAATTATACCATAAAGTTGATGTGATTGCGTAGGTCTAATGGATAATTCAGCATGGAGAACACAAGGTGCAAAGGTGCAAGGGTGCACTGGGGAAGGCGGGGGGGGGGGCAGCAGCTGAACCGCTGGGACCACGGGTAAAGCAACAGCCAAAACTCCCATTAACCGGGCAAGCTGAGCTTGGCTCCCTGCAAAGGGCTGTGATCCACCGGTTCAGCTGCTCCTTCTCCCACCGGTGTCCGACCGAGCGCTCCACAGTTGTTCGTGGGGAGGCACGCTCAGCCTGCCCAGTCAGTGGTAGACGGGAGTCCGTTTGCAGGACCACGGCTCGCCATCGCCGATGGCGCTCCTCTCAGTGTGCTTGCACAGTTATTAAAAGTTAATAATTGTGGAGCAGAATGCCCAGATCAACTGCATATCATATGCAGCCACATACACGGTTTGACTAAACGACGACTGTCACCAAACTGAACACAAAAATGGTCAATAACTCATAAAAGATCACAACCGGTTCTTTAACAGTGGCTAATATTGGATGTCCCATTCATTTTCAATATTTAGGTATTCTGTAATTAATAGTCACACAATCAAATCAAATAAATCTTAGCGCCATTTACTCCTTTTTATATTTGTCAAAGTCGAACATGTGATTGCCTTGTAGCCACACATGTGACTTACTTAATGCCTTGCATAATGCCTCACATCTTAGATAAGAACAAAGTGCAGAGTTTCCTTGGAGATAACAGGAAGCTGTGAAAGTGTAATCTTTTATATGCAAGAGACTGTTTGGAGGATCCTTTGTGTGCCAAGAGACTGCTTGGAGGATCCTTTGTGGGCCAAAGACTGTGAGGGGGATGCTAGGGGATTTAAGAGGAAATGCAAAGTTACCTTTGATGTGAATGCAATGTGACTTGTGAGCTGTGGGGAGACCTGGGTATATAAGGGACGAGTTTTTTCTGAGATGTCCTCTTTCTACAATGCTCATGTTGGAGACGTGTAATAAACTGCCTTGAGACAAACCTGCCTCCTCAATTACACACTCCACACTGGTGACCCAAGACGTAGCATGCAGCAAGAAGAGAATTCCCCGGGGCCAGCCGTGTTGGGAACCCCCAGCCAAGCATATGCCGTTACGGTCCAGCTACCGGACTTTTGGCAGCACAACCGGCGCTCCTGGTTCCACCTGGTTGAGGCACAGTTCGCCCTCCGGGGAATATCGGTAGACGACACAAAATTCTACCATGTGATCGCAAAGCTCGACAACCACACGGCTCAGCATGTGGAGAGCCTTCTGGAGCAGCCACCAGCCAGCGACAAATATGGCGCGTTGAAGGCTGCACTCATCCAGCACTACACACTCTCGGTGGAGGAGAGAGCAGAGAGACTCCTGGCGCTGACCGGGTTGGGAGATTGCATGCCCATTGACCTGATGGAGAAGATGCTGAGGTTGAAAGGCTCGGACGATGACTTCATCTTTACCTACCTCTTCCACAGGAACCTGCCGTCAGCGACGAGAGCGGCACTGGCCAGTTTGCCGTTGTTGGCCAAGCGGGACTACCGTGCGCTGGCCCGTGAGGCGAATCGGATTGTCATGGCCAGCAGAGAACGCACGGCCATGGCGGCAGCGACAGAGCTCGGCGCGACGGCCGGAGATGGCGGGGAGCCATTGACAGCGGTATCAGAGCCACCAACGACAGCAGCGGCGGGGGCCAAGGAACGCGGAGGAGACACCCTTTGTTTCTACCACCGCCGCTTTGCAGAGAAGGCACGCAAATGTGTACCACCGTGCCAGTTCAAGCGCTCGGGAAACGCCAAGACCGGGGGTCGGTAGCAGCTGCGGCCCTCGGGGAGGAGAACAAGCTGCTCTACTTGACGGACGCACGCTCGGGGAGGCATTTCCTTGTGGACACAGACGCCCAGTTGAGTTTCATCACGCCTTCCTACGCTGACCGGCTGGCAAGGTCCAGCGGCCCCGAGATGGCAGCAGCAAACGGCTCCGAGATTAAGACTTTTGGTGAGACGACTCTGCTTCTGTCTCTACACGGCCGTACATTTGAGTGGACTTTTGTCATAGCAGCATTGAATTTCAATATATTGGGAGCTGATTTTTTGTGCTCACATGGTTTGTTGGTTGATGTCGCTAACAGGCACCTGGTTAAGGCACTTTCTTTTGATTCTATTCCCTGTACAGCTAGAGCGGCCCGGCCAACAGCACAAGCCAACGTCACAGCTGCAAGCGGTAAGTTCCACACACTGCTCACTCAGTTCCCAGCACTCACAGTCCCCACATTTTCGGCAGCCATCGCTAAGCACAGGGTGGAACATTTTATTACCACCACCGGGCCACCCGTTTTTGCAAAACCTCGGCGCTTGGACGCAGCTAAACTGGCCATAGCGCGCGAGGAGTTCACCAACCTGGAGAGGTTGGGCATCATCAGGCGTTCGAACAGCCCATGGGCTTCCCCGCTACACATGGTCCCGAAAGCTGACAGTTCGTGGCGACCTTGCAGGGATTTCCGCAGGTTGAACAACGCCACAGCACATGACCGCTACCCAATCCCTCATATCCAAGATTTTTCCATTCATTTGGCAGGGGCGCGCGTTTTTTCTAAAATAGACTTGGTCCGCGGTTACCACCAAGTCCCAGTGCGCGCTGAAGACATACCCAAAACAGCGGTGATAACTCCATTTGGCCTATTCGAGTTTTTGCGCATGCCATTCGGGCTTAAAGGGGCTGCACAGACGTTTCAACGCATGATGGACGCGGTGCTGCGCGATTTTCCTTTCGTGTTCATCTACTTAGACGATATCTTGGTAGCCAGCGCATCCGAAGACGAACACGAAAGCCACCTCGCGGCAGTTTTCCGGAGGTTGGGAGAGCACAGGTTAATAATCAACCCAGCGAAGTGTCAGTTCGGGGTGATGCAGATCGATTTTTTAGGACACCGCGTCTCCCCCGAAGGAGCGGGTCCGCTACCTGATAAAGTGCACGCGGTAGCAGACTTCCCCCGGCCGCAGACGGTCAGGGCGTTACAGGAGTTTTTGGGAATGGTGAATTTTTATAACCGTTTCCTCCCCCGTGCAGCGCAACTCATGCAACCACTGTATGCCGCGCTCAAAAAAACAGAAACCCGTGAATAAGATCGAGTGGTCCCCGGAGCGGGAGCGAGCATTCGCGGAAGTCAAAGCAGCCCTGGCAAACGCTGCATTGTTGGCACATCCAGACCCAACGGCCCGCATAGCGCTCACCACTGACGCATCAGATGTGGCCATAGAGGCGGTTGTGGAGCAGCATGTAGCCGGGGCTTGGCAGCCACTCGCCTTTTTCAGCAGGACCTTGCGCGATAGTGAACGTAAATACAACGCATTTGACAGGGAGTTGCTGGCTCTCCATTTGGCCATTCGCCACTTCCAGTTCTGGCTAGAAGGGCGCTGTTTCACCGCGTTCGTTGACCACAAGCTACTAACTTTTGCGATGGCCAAAGTTTCAGAACCGTGGTCGGGCCGGCAGCAGAGGCAGCTAGCCGTGATCTCAGAGTTTACTACCGATATTCAACACGTGTCGGGTAAACTGAATGTAGTGGCAGACTGCCTCTCGTGCGCCGTGGCTGCCCCCGTCCGCGTGGGGATAGATTACACAGCCATGGCCGCGGAGCAGGTTAGTGACACGGATGTGCGCGCGCTCCAGTCTGGACCAACAGGGTTAAGGCTGGAGAGCAGGGCTAATCTGTGATGTATCCACGGGGAGACCGCGTCCCGTGGTACCGGCAGCGTGGCGCCGCCGTGTTTTTGACTCAATTCATTCTTTGGCGCACCCGGGGGTACGTGCGTCGGTCAAAATGGTAGCAGAAAAATTTGTGTGGCCGGGCCTCCGCAAACAAGTTAAAGAGTGGGCAGCAGCCTGCATGGCATGCCAACGAGCCAAGGTACACAGACACATGAGAGCTCCCTTGGAGCCATTTCACATTCCGGCTAAGAGGTTTGACCACGTTCACGTGGACCTCGTGGGTCCCCTCCCGCCATCACAGGGGTGCACGCACCTTCTGACAATGGTGGACTGCACCACGCGCTGGCCGGAGGTGGTTCCTTTAGCGTCAACCACAGCCGAGGAGGTGGCGCGCGCGTTCGTAACAGCATGGGTGGCGCGTTTTGGAGTCCCGTCGGACATTACATCCGACAGAGGCCCTCAATTTGTTTCCTAACTTTGGTCAACAATGGCCCGCAGCCTAGGCATCACAATTCACCGTACAACCCCGTACAATCCACAGGCTAACGGGTTATGCAAACGTTTTCACAGGTCATTGAAAGCAGCTCTCAGAGCGTCACTGACGGATGCAAATTGGGTAGACAAGCTACCGTGGGTTTTATTGGGGTTACGTTCTGCGCCTAAAGAGGACTTAGAGGCTTCCCCAGCGGAACTCGTTTTTGCGCAGCCACTTCGGTTGCCCGGGGAGTTTCTCCCAGATAATCCTGTGCCGGACAGCTCCCCATCTCGGCTTTTGCAGCGTAGCATCGACAGAGGCACGCTGCCAGGCCCTGCCCACCACAGTTTTCCGCGCGTTTTTGTACCTAATACTTTGAAAAATGCGGAGTTTGTTTTTGTCAGACACGATGCACATCGCCCCCCATTGCGACCGCCTTATGATGGACCGTTCAGAGAGCTGGAAACAGGGGACAAGCATTTTTTGCTAGATTTGGGGGGTAGGAGGGAAAAGGTTGGCTTAAACAGACTCAAACCCGCTTTTGTGGTGGCGGACGAGCAAGTGCTGTTGGCGAGGACCCCTCGGCGCGGAAGACCCCCACGAGGAGCTTCCCAGAGTAAAATTTCCCCAGAACACCCACAGAGACTGACAAAAGGTCTTCACCCTCAGACAGCAGCTCCCCAGCATGACAGCGCCGCTGAGGCGGCGAATCCTGGTTACAGCAAATACGGAAGAAGACTGAAGCCCAAGCAGCATGGGGATTGATGTGTAATGATTCTATCACAGCATGCAGACTGTTATTCTTTTGTTCGATCTAAAATGTTTGGGGGGGGGGGGTGTAGCCACACATGTGACTTACTTAATGCCTTGCATAATGCCTCACATTTTAGATAAGAACAAAGTGCAGAGTTTTCTTGGAGATAACAGGAAGCTGTGACAGTGTAATCTTTTATATGCAAGAGACTGTTTGGAGGATCCTTTGTGTGCCAAGAGACTGCTTGGAGGATCCTTTGTGGGCCAAAGACTGTGAGGGGGATGCTAGGGGATTTAAGAGGAAATGCAAAGTTACCTTTGATGTGAATGCAATGTGACTTGTGAGCTGTGGTACCTGGGTATATAAGGGACGAGTTTTTTCTGAGATGTCCTCTTTCTACAATGCTCATGTTGGAGACGTGTAATAAACTGCCTTGAGACAAACCTGCCTCCTCAATTACACACTCCACAGCCTACATATAGGCTACACTTCTCTGTATTCCACTTTCAAACACAGCCTACATTTGGGCCTGTAAAGCCTAATTGAAAAACCTGTTTTCAGACAGGAATATTTGCATTCTATGGGCATGCACTAGTTTCCGTTTAAATGAAGCAAAGATCACAGCGTCAGAAACCTAAGACACAAAGAAAGTGAGGTAAGGTAAACCAAAACAGTGACACACTGTGACAGAGTGATTGCATCTGTTGCTTTAAGGGTGGCATTTTGCCCTGTACTGATAAGAGACATGGACATTAAATGAATGAATGAAAATACTTTTTTTTTTAATGAAATGGACAAATTTGTGCGTGCCTTTGGAATATTTAAGGTCCTTTGGGTTTTGTTTTTTTGTGGGAGTAGGTAGAGGCACTTGGGCTAATTACACTCAAGCTGAAATCAATTAAGACATGACACGGGCATGATTGGACAGGTTCTCCTTTGCAAGGTTACATTGGCAATGTGAATGTTCTGAAGTGCGCACATTAACATCTGAACATACACAAGCCTTTGGTAACAGAATATGCTATAAAAAGGTTGAAGTAATACTTTTTAAAAAAGAAGGCAAAACATGCATTGCATTACCTGTCAGTCTTCTGAGTGTCCATGGCCAAACCAGAATGCAAGAGAGACAGAACTTTTTCTGTGTTCCCAACGTGTGTGCAGAAAGGAAGTGCTCACTGTAGTGGGGGTGTTTTTGAATAATTTCAATTTTTCCTTCTAAAGACTCATTGTAGAGTTAGATGGATATTAGGAAATGAATGTGTATCAGTAATATGTCATTCCAATCGATTGTGAAATTGTAACAGTGTTTTCCTATGTTGATTGATTTTGATGGGGATGGTTGAGCCCAAAGGTAGATATAGTGCCAGTGCACAGTTCAGAAAAGAGAAGAGCTGCTGTGAGAAGCCTGACCGGAGAAGCCTGCTGTAACTCCAAGCTGAGTTGTGAGTTAATGTTCTTGAATCATATTTTTAAGCTTCTGCCAGGTGTTTATTTAAATAAAGAAGAATTCAGTGCTTTTCTGCTGTTTCAACTACTCATTTTTTCTGACCAACTACAATTAGTGATGGTGAAACTGAGGCCTTATAAAACAATGAACAACTTTAAGAAAATTGCTTCATGACTGACCCAGTATTATGAAACATTTAAAAGTGCCATCTGCTGACTGTCAGAACTGCATCTGAGTAGAAAACCTGAAAAATCTCAATCCACCTTATTCTTGAGGGTGCTGCTGTAGAAACGATTACAGGTGCAACTTCCGGTATTGGCTGAAGTAGTGTTAAATCAGAGTGGAGTAGTGGGGCATTTAAAACAGCATTTTTAAGTTGTTGTTGTTTTTTTTAAAATTCATTTTAATGTAGATTCCACATGTGTTTGGCACTCGAGGCAGCTAATTTCAGCACTTGTAGTTTTTGTGTGTGTTTTGGCATAGTTCTGGTACTTGTTGCTGGTGTTTGTGGTTGTGCAATAAACTCTATAAATGGAGGCTTCGCATGGCGATGCATAGATCATGCACTGAAAACTAAGGATTGTGGGTGTGATCGGTGGCACAGACACAAGAGAACACCAGGTATGTTTCACTTGTATGACTATCACAGATCTGACAATTGTCATGTCAGATGCAAGGCTGCATGAAGTAAAATAAAAAAATGGTAAGTCTGCTTCCTAAGGCTTAACAAATTAAGAAAGCTATTTAATAGCTTTAGGGCTTTTCTCATTTGCTGCACTGCCTTGGAACGATATGGACTTGATATTAGCAGCTTCAGCATGCATTAATTTTTAAATTATTTTGAACAATTGTCAGAAAAGGTCTGTACGTGTTAAGTTGAATAACGAGCAGGCATGGCATGAGCATGTTTTGGGGGGGGAAACAAACGGCTCCAGCTATCTGCGTTTACTCTGACATTGAAATAAACATTTCTTTTAATTCTATTGGTTGGTTACAAAGGACGGTTTTCTTATTGGACCAGAGTTCATTTGATTCTCCCACAATGGGAGATGATTGGTTCCCTCTCATGTCAAAGTTTTTTCCCTGAAAACTTCCTCAGTTTAAGTGAGGAACACCATAATTCAGGCAGTTGTTCTTTCAGAAAGTTTGTCAAAGTTGTCAGTGTCTTGCCTTGAATTCTTTCCTTTAAACGTCTGGGGGAAAAATTCTTCTGTTTTGAGCTCAAATTTCTCTTATGGAGTGAAACTCCGTGTTCAGACATTTTTCTATTTTATTCTGTTAAACTTTTTTCTATTTTTTTTTTTCTTAACTCACCATGTTTTAAAGTGGACTGACCATTTTTCTCACACTGGAAGTTGTTTTTGCCAATCGCCACAACATCTGAAGAACTCTGATTTTGTGACTTGAATTTTTATTTAATCTAGTCTCCAATTCTGTGACTTTGATCAGACTTTAAACTATCTCCAATTCATTTGGACCCAGGAGAGCTGCTGGGGAAAAAACCCTTATGTTGTCCACATGGCATACTCTGTGGCCAGCAGCCTCTTATGTCAATGGATCTCAGCTCCTGACTGTTGTCCCTGGGAAGAAATATCTGCTGGCAGATATTCTCCAGTATCATCTTCAAATAAAGCTTCAGCGGAGGATCCAGCTGGAAAGCTATTGCAAAGGTCACGCGAGCAAGATTCCTTTGTTTCATCTGAGTTAGTGTCATTTCTCAGGTTTAAAACTAGTTCATAACTCTGATCGGGGCTATAGAATTAAAGAGAAATGGCATCCCTCTTTTCAATAATGTCGGTTTATACTTTTGAGTAACCCAGAATTTTTTTTCATATAATCGGCTTTTATAACTTGTCCAATTTTCTTCATATTTTGGTTAGTCATTTCAGTCTCATTTTCATCAGTTACAAATTCACACTAAGGTTTCCTTGGTTCCACAAATGTGATTACACTTGCTCAATCAGTTACAAGTTGAATGTGATGCTTGATCATTTCACCTTACCAACAAGTCCATTGAATGTAATGTCATTTAATCTGAGTCTGATCATTAAAATTGTAAATGGTATTTGGAAGCTTCTGATTAATTTTTCCTGTCTGTTTCTGAAGTCACCCAGGAGAAGTCTCAAATATTTGAGACTGAAGGTTTAAAGATTAGTTATTAACAAATTGTCCAAGTTTTGGACTGGTGCCCCAAAAACTTTTTTCGTGTGTGTGGACCCAAAACAAACCTTCATTTCTACACCTCTGTATACATTAAATAATCTTGGTACCTTATAACCAATTTTCCCTACATTGCAGTGGAGACATTGATATCTCAGAGCTTTTATTTGTTTATACTGTTGGCATCTTGGCACCAGAGCTAACTAATGGCGCAACTGTCTGCCAGGCCACTTTATGGTCATCTTGTCACCCCTCAAAGTTGTGGGAAGTGGTATGATTATATTACGCTTGAGGTGCCAAAGGCCGTGTTTCCACATTTTTGATGTGGAAGTCTTGTTTGGTGTGTTTTTTTTTTTTTTTTTTTTTTGGGGGGGGGGGTTAAGCATTTGGCCATCAGTGGAGTGGCCAGCGCTATGGCAGCACAGCAACTCACCCTTGGCCAGGAGATCCTGGTTCGATCCCAGCCCCCGACCAACAGTGATCTGTGTGGGTTTACTCCGGGATTTCTCCGGTTTCCTCCTACATGGCCAAAAAAAACATGCAAGTTAGGTTAATTGGCATCAAACTAGGGATTCTAAATTGTCCTTGGGTATGACTGAGAGTGAATGGTTGTCTCTCTGTGTTGGCCCTGCAATGGACTGGCGATCTGTCCAGGGTGTACCCTGCCTCTTGTCCAAAAATGCTGACACACACACACACACACACACACACACACACACGTTGTAGAAGACAGATGGTTAACTTTAGATTTTTCAAACATGCAAGAAGTTCAGTGGCTTGAGCTTCAGTTTTGATGTACAATTATTCTTTACGCCATGTAATTATATCTTGCAGACATATCTTCAGATCAGTGATGGCAGCACCAGTATTGTCCAGTAGTGGAGGACTGGCTGCTTTCAGCACCACCAAAGGCTCATTCTTCATTTTCACTCTGTGTCTTGTTTGCCTGGAAAGTTCAATGGTAGACAAGGAACTATTGGTAAATTGACTAAATCTTTAGGTTTTTCAGACACTTAAATGTACATGTTTCTAAATGTGACTGCATGTTAATACTATGTCAATTTTCAGGAAGAAATGAAGAGAAGTTATTGGCAAACACAACAAACGGTGGACAAACTGAAGGTCAGAATGAATGTGTATAAAATTAATGAACAATCAATACAATATTGACATAAAATGCTTTATTTCCCCCCCCCCCCCAACACCACACAAGTCAATGGCCAGTAGCTCTACCGAGCGGATGAATCACGCCATGAAGCTCATGGACTTCTCCATTTCACTACTGGAGAACATTAAACCAGAAACGGATAGTGACTTCCCTCCAGCAGATCAATTACTGAAGAAAACTAAAGATTACATGAGGAGGATGAAGGCCTACCTAGAAAAGCAGAATAGAGAGTTTGGTCAGGAAATACAGCACCGTGAAAAGAAGCTGGAATCATTTAGAGAATATATTAAAGTCCTTGGACTGCAGGAAGAATTGTAACAAGTCAAGAGCCTGCCATTCTCAGTGGGCTTCATGTTTGTTATATGGAATGGTAACTCTTGTTTCTAGACTGTCCTTGAAATCATAATTTTACTTTGATTTGTTGAAATAAAATGCAATGCTATGGATTTAACTTGCCGTTAAGTGTTTCATATTTAAGAGGCATTTGGATCACTTACACAATTCTTGTACTACCAATAACATTCAAGTAGTGCATCAATATTTCTGCAAAATTGTAGTAGATAATTTTATTCGCCATACAAGAATAAACATTTGTGCCTTCCTATCATGAATTAGAGTTTCTCATGCTTGAGGGTTTTAAATGTATACTCAAACATAATGTATACAATATCTTCTTGAGACATTCTGAAAAATATGAAAATATCCTATAAAAAAAACCTGTCATTGTGAGGAAACAAACTTTAAACCAACCAAATGTAGTCTTGGATGTTTGCAGTGTTTTTTTTGTTTTTTTCTTGAGTTGCACATCACTGTTTTCCAATTGTATAAACAAATATGTAGAGGATTGGCATTGGATCAAATGCATTTGTCCTATTAAATGTTCACATCAGTGTATCTGCCACTGATTCTGTTTTGGAAGGGGTGTGGGTGTTTTTTTTTTTTTTTTTTTTTTTTTAAAAACCTGTCCTGGCAAGCAGTATCTGCTTGCTTCACTGCCAGATTAGCTTTGCTTATATTCATCTTCTGCTTCTGGCTGCTCCCTTTTAGGGGTCTCCACAGCAGATTATCTCTTTCCATCTCACCCTATCCCTTGCATCTTCCTCTGTAATGCCAACCTTCTCCATGTCCTTCACTAAATCCATGACTATTCTGTGGTTGTCTTTTCCTCCTGCCTAGCAGCTTGAGCTTCAATATCCTTTGTCCAATATATCCACTATCCCTCCTTTGCGCATGGCCAAACCATCTCAGCCTTGCCTCTGTCTCCAACCCACTCAACCTGAACTGTCCCTCTGATACTCATTTCTAATCTTGTCCCTAGTCACTCCCGATGGAAAATCTTAGCATCTTCAACTCTACCAGCTCCACCTCCCTTTTGTCAGCACCACCATCTCCAAACCATGCATCATAGCAGGTCTTACTAACATCTTGTAAATCTTCCCTTTCACTCTTGCTAGCTTTCTGTCACAAATCACCCGACACTTGTCTTCACCCACTCCACCCTGTCTGCACTCTTTTTCACCTCATGCATTTTTTTTCCATTGCTTTGGATGGTTGACCCCAGACATTTAAACTCGTCTACTTTAACTACCTCAACTCCTTCCATCTTCACTTACACCTGCCTCCCTCTCATTCACTCATGCATTCTGTCTTGGTTCTACTGGCTTTCATTCCTCTTCTCTCCAGAGCATACCTCTTCAGGTTCTCTTCCACCTGTTCCCTACTCTCACTGGACATCACAATGGTGTCTGCAAACATCATAGCCCATGGAGACTCCTGCCTGACCTCGTCTGTCAGCAGGCAAACAAGAAGGGGCTCAGAGCCGATCCCTGACGTAATCCCACCTTTAATCCATCCATCACTCAGACAGCACACTTCACCCCATCTCGCTGTCCTGTTACATGTCCTACACCACCCTCGCATACTCCTGCCACTCATGACTTTCTCATACAGTACCACACTTCCTGTCTTGGCACCCCATCAAATGCTTTCTCTAGATCCACAGAAGCAGTGCAACCCTTTTTGACCTTCTCTATACTTCTCCATCAGCACTCTTAAAGCAAAAATTGCATCCGTACTACTTTCTTGGCATGAAACCATATTGCTTCTCACTGTCACCTCTCCTCTTAACCTGGGTTCAACTCTTTCCCATATCTTCAGAGTGTAGCTGGTCAACTTTATGCTTCTGTAGTTTCTACAGCTCTGAGCATCACCTTTGTTCTTAAACTGGTACCAAAATGCTTAACTCCTCAGGCATCCTGACTCTTCAAGATTGTGTTAAACAATATGGTTAGTCGACTACCATCTCTCCTAAACATCTCCATACTTCCACAGGTATGTCATCTGGACCAACCGCCTTTCCATTCTTTGTCCTCTACAAAGCTGCCCTCACTTCTGCCTTGCTAATCCTCGGAACTTTTTTGTTCACCCTCTTTCCTTCAGCCATCCTCCCTTCCCACACACACCTTCCAAAAAGTTCAACTTTTGTCTCATCAGTCCAGAGTATTTTCCCAAAAGTCTTGGATCATAAAGGTGTTCTGGCAAAACTGGGATGAGCTTTTATGTTCGTTTTGATCAGCAATGGTTTTTGTCTTGGAACTGTGCCATGCAGGCCCTTTTTGCCTAATCTTTCTTATGGAGTCATGAACACTGACCTTAACTGAAGCAAGTGAGGCCTGCAGTTTTTTGGATGTTGTTGTGGGGTCTTTTGTGAACTCTTGGATGAGTTGTTGCTGCACTCTTGGAGGAATTTTGGTCAGCCGGCCACTCCTGGGAAGATTCACCACTGTTCCATGTTTTTGCCATTTGTGGATAATGGCTTTCACTGTGGTTTGCTGAAGTCCCAAAGCTTTAGTAAAGGCTTTATTACATTTTCCAGACTGATGGCTCTCAATTACTTTTTCTCATTTGTTCCAAAATTTCTTTGGATCACAGCATAATGTCTAGCTTTTGAGGATCTTTTGGTCTACTTCACTTTGCCAGGCAAGTCCTATTTAAGTGACTTCTTGATTGAGAACAGGTGTTACAGTAATCAGGACTGAGTGTGGATAGAGAAATTGAACTCAGCTTTCCAAAGATGTGATAAACCAGTTAATTTGTGTTGACCAGAAGGTGGGGTGGGGGCAGATCTTTTTTTCACACAGGGCCATATAGGTTTGGATTTTTTTTTCTTTAATCCTTAAACACCTTCATTTAAAAACTGCATTTTGTGTTTACTTATCGTTTAATATTTACATTTGTTTGATCTGAAACATTTAAGTGTGACAAATGTATCAAAATGAGTCAGGAAGGGAGTAAACACTTTTTCACAGCACTGTATGTTATCAAATACATAAGATTAGGGCTGTAAACGTTTATCATATGGGTAGAAGTGTTATAGAAATGAATTTTCTACAAAGTATGCCAGAGTTAAGTGTGTGTTTTGTTTTGTTTTTTTTCCCCCCCTAGGGGGTACTATAGCTATTTGTAATTGTTCAATATAGAAGTGTTCAGTGTTGGCTAGCCATGCACCACACACAATTTGGTTGAATTTGGACAAAGTATGCCAGTTATAGAGCTTTGTTTTTCTCCTAGGGGGTGCTATAGCTGTCATTGTTCGTGAAAGAAATGTTTAATGTGGGCTACCGATCAACAACACAAAATCTGGTTGAATTTTGGCAAAGCATGACTGAGTTAGTGTTGTGGGTTTTTTTTTCCTCTTCTCCCCCCCCCCCAGGTGGTTCTATAGCTGAGTTTTAGTTATATAAATCTGTTCTGGGTCTCACTAGTAGCATACTGTGTGTATGAGGTTTTGTGGCATTCAGACGTCTACATGTGAGTTATGACAACTTCCTGTCATTGGTGGTAGGGGGCAATTTTGCTATGTATCATTCTTTATTATAGAAATTATCAATGGCTACCTATTCACCATCCAAAATTTGGTTGAAATCAGCCAATGTATGGCAGAGTTAAAGGCATTGAAAGGGTGATGGCAATACTACAAACTTGGCCATGCCCCTTCCGCCAAACAATCAGGCATTTGGAAAAGTTTTCAACAACTTTTGATGGCACATGGGTATAGATTATCACCACAAATGAGCTCAATCGGACTAAAACCCTAGGACGAGTTCCATCAAATGTGCTTCCAAAATGGCCAACTTCCTGCTGGGTGTAGACAATCACTTCCATGGATTTTTTTGCATGTCTTGACTTGATAAATATCTCATACGATTTTGATCTTTCTACACGAAAGTGTGTGCCACTCCCCATTGACCTCACATTAGGTGGCACTGTAGAGCCATTTTTGTGGAGTTATTCATATTTCCTCCAAAATATTAAATTTTTCACCAGTCTTGAGGTCCCTGCAAAAAATGAGTTTTCATGCACGTTCACTACCCCAAAAATGAGATCTTAAATGGAGAAGAAAAAATTCTAACTAAAGCTGCATGCAGCTGTAAGCGGGCCGTCGCCCCCCCCCGTGCAACCACAGACCCTGGCACCCATTGTACCTCACTGGCTCAGAAAATTTCCCGTTGCCGCGGCAAGTGCCACGAGAAGAATAATGTAAACCATTTGGCGCAGTACTTCCTGTGAGCAGTAGGTAGTGCTATAACTTGTCAATCATTTTTATGTAGGAGTGTGTGGGGCATTACTAATATCCATCATAGAAAATTTGAAAATCAGTTTGTCCAAGTTAAAACTTTCCGATGTTCCATGGCAGAGTCAACCATCACCATGGCAACACTTCTGTCAGTTGTGTTGCCCACCCACATACGACTACAAATGACAGTCACCTTAACCTATGTTCCAGATTTCATGACTCCAGGTCGTTCCCAACAAAATCAGATTGAATGGCGAGGGGGGACATGTTCATGGTAACAGCAGTGACGCCATGCTAAAGGTGATGTGCAGTCATGATCAACTAGGTTTTCTGATAAACCTCAGAAAATTGCACCTCATTCTGGCAAGCGGTGCATGAGTATGGCATGTGAGTTATGCCAACTTACTGTCCATTGGCAGTAGGAGGCGCTGTCACTATCTATCATGCTTTATTATAGAAATCCAAGAGGGGGTTCCACTTCCGGGTCACCAAGGGATGGCAGCAGAGAGTGTGGTCTCCCAACCAAAAACAAGAAATTACTTCAAAGTCCAATTAAAGCCAACAAAACTAGTCCTCATGCCTACAAAGGAGAGGAGATGCCTCCGAAAGGGAGAAATAAATCAACCACTGTAGCAACATCCACAGAAACAGATGTGTTGCAAGATCAAGAAGCTAATGCTAACCCTACCGCTGCTAACCAGAGAAAACGACACAAATGAGGATGGAGAGGTGACTAACAGCACAATACTCAAAGAACTGTGAATACAGACAAGAGATTGAGAGAATTTGCCAAGACAAACTCAAGACTGGATGAAGCAGAGAAATGAATTGTGGGGAACAAGGAAAGGCTACAGGACATAGGAGTGGTTGCAGGAATGCTAAAACTGCAAGAACAACTTCAGGAGAAATTAACGGATCAGGAATGCAGGTCGATCAGGATTTATGGAATTCCCAAACAAAGAAATGGACCCAAAGACAATGATTACATTTAGAGTGCTTAGAGATAACCTCGGCATCCTTGATACTGTAAACCTGAATATAGAGAGGGCGCACCGAGCACTCGCCCCTCAGCCCCCACCTGGAGCCAAGCCGAGATCTATCCTCGTCAAATTCCAGAGCTTTAAAATGAAAGAAGCAATCTGTTTGGCATGGCAGAAGAGAGGCTTTACTCTGGATGACCATAAGATAAACTTGGATCATGATTATGCTCTGGTAATTTTACACAGATGGAAAGCATATGCCGGGGCGCGATGAGTCCTGAAAGAAAACAAAATACGATTTCAGACTCTCTATCCAGCTGACCTAAGAGTTCACTATGAAGGGCAGAGAACGTATGATGCAGCGGAAGAGGCGACAGCAGACATGGTCAGCCGTGGCCTGCCGGTGAAAGTGATTGAGCAGCCAGTAACGTAGTGGGAGAGGATTCAGCGAGGAGCCTGGCAGCCAGCACAAACCACCGCGGCCGGGAACACACAGAGCTTCAAGCAAAAGCTGCAAGCATTTAGACGCACAGCAACGGAGGATACAGGCTGATTTGGTCTTTTTTGATTAAAGATAAATGAGATTTATAAAAAGGATGACAAAAATTTTGGTCAGGAAGGGGCAACAAGGGGACACTGAACTGTTTATATGGCTGACCTCATAGGGGAGGACCCTCTGACACACTGGAGGTGTAGAGGCTATCCCTCAAAGCAGCAACGGGTCAGTAAATCAACCTTAGGGTTGGAAGTTTTGGAATCTGTTCTGTGTTCAAAGTTTGTGTTTGTTATTCATTGTGGTGTTCTTTTTCCAAGGGAGTGCTTACAGGGAACTGAGGTTAAATGTAAATATTTGAATGCAAGGAGAACCGGTTGAAATTGTTTCTTTCAATGTAAATGGAGTTCTGAATCCTATAGAGTAAGATTTTGACAAAACTAAAACGAGAAGGCACAGATTGCCTTCCTTCAAGAAACCCATTTGAGTCAATCTGAACATGCAAAATTAAAGGCAGGGCTTTAAATTTGTTTTCTCTTCTTATAAAGCTGGGGGGTTGATGAGGGGTTGCTATCCTTCTTTCAAATTTACTAAATTATGATCATATCAGAAGTACAAGATGAGGGAAGATTTATCAATTACTGGTAAAATAGAGGGACATGAAATAACGCTTATAAACGTTTATTCCACCTGGAAGTGACTGGACTCTCTATAGACACATATTTGAGTTAATGATGAATTCTCAGGGAGTGGTAATCTGTGGAGGAGACTTCAATATTAGATTAAATCCAAAATTAGATGCATCAAGTACAACAAATGCAGAAAATGCACTACTTAAAAAGGTAAATTCATTGATGAAGTGGGAATTATTGACGTTTGGAGAGAATTACATCCTAAAAGTAGAGACTATAAACACTATTCTTGCCCGCACAGTGTTTATTCAAGAATAGACTTTTTTTTTTGTGTTCAATAAGGATTCTTTCAGAGTAAGATTACAAAATTAAGACAATTGATCTCTCGGATCATAGTCCCATTTCATTGTCTGTTATTTTAGAAAAGGTCAAAAGTGTTGTGGAAGTTCAACTCAAATATATTAAATGATTCCGAATTAAGACAATTAAAGGATGACATTAAGAACTATCTTGAGTTGAACGACACACAAGTGTCACATAATTTTGTGGGACGCTCTGAAAGCTGTAATGAGAGGAAGGATCATTTCAATGACGTCTCACTTGAAAAAATTTAAGGGGCAAAAATTAGCGGATCTCCAAGGAAAGTTAAAACGATTACAACGGTTGGACAGTAATGAGTAATTCAAAAGTAAGAGGAAATAAAGATTAAAAGTGAAATTGATAACATCTATACGCAGGACACCCAGAAATTTTTTGAAGCAAAAATACTACGAAATTGGGAGCAAATCGACTAAACTACTAGCATATAAATTACAGAGAGCAGAAAACACAATTTATAGAATAAAACGCCCCCAAAGAGGGTTGAAAACAAACTGGGGAAAAAAAATACAGGAAAGTTTTGAATTATTTTATAAAGATTTGTATTCCCAACCTCAAACTTCTAACGAGATAAAAAAAAATTTTTTAAAAAGAATTGAACTTACCAACAATGACAAATACACAATGAAAAATTTAGTCCAACCAATAACCAAAGAACTAAATCTGGCCATTTCCAAATTAAAAGTGGGGAAGTCCCCCAGGCTCCGACGGTTACACTACAGAGTGGTATAAATGTGTTAAAGAATTGTCCCCTATACTATTAAAAACCTTTAACTGGATTATACAAAATGGTGAAATCCCTCCATCTTGGAAAGATGCAGTCATTTCTGTCATACCCAAGGAGGGTAAGGACAGACAGGATTGCAGTAGCTACCGTCCCAATAGTGTCCCTAACTTGATTATAAATTATTCACAGCAATAGTGGCTCGAAGACTTGAAAAATTCCTACCTGATTTGATACATTTAGACCAGTGTGGATTTATCCAGCAAAGATAGACCTTATATAATATAAGACGCTCCTTACATGTGATAGTCTTTTCCTTATTTGTCCTAAGGCCATTATTGTAGGATTAGATGCCGAAAAGGCATTTGACTCAGTCAGATGGTTATTCCTCTATAAAGTATTGGCGAAATTCGGTTTTAATGAAAAATTTGTCACATTAATACAATCCCTTTATGATAAGCCAAGGGCTCGTGTAAAGATCAACGGAGATCTTTCTGACTCCTTCCTCCTGGAATGAGGAACGAGGCAGGGATGCCCGATTTCACCCCTACTTTTTGCCCTTTATATTGAGCCCCTTGGCCAATTGATAAGACAGACTGGGGAGATTAAGGGGATTACAGTAGCTGGGAATGAACAAAGTTGCAATGTTTGCAGATGATGTACTTGTTGTTTTTGGAGGAGCCTGAAGAATCTTTTATGAAGTTGATGTCGGTATTAAACAGTTTCAGGAAGTTATCTGGATACAAATTAAATATATCTAAAACTCAGGTGATGACCTTGAATTATAAAGTTTCAAAATCTCTTAAGGAAAAATATAATCTTGACTGGGATGCTGTCTCCCTAAAATATTTAGGTATAATTCTCACTACTTCACTACTTAAAGATATTTCTAGACTTTCAAGCAAATTATGACCCACTATCATTAGCAATAAAATCAGACATAAATGGATGGACTCTTGTACCCTTTCTCACTTTAAACTCAAGGATTATTGCAGTGAAAATGAATATAGTTCCCCAATTGCTGTATTTGTTCAGAACATTACCTATTGAAGTGAGTGACAATCAATTCAAGGAATGGGACAAATGGATTTCACGCTTTATATGGCAGGGGAAGAAACCAAGAATATGCTATACTGTTTTACAACTAAGGAAAGAAAAGGGTGGAGCAATGCTTCCTTGTTTAAAATACTATTATGCTTCTCAAGTTATTCCTCTATTATATTGGTGTAACCCAGACTTCCAAGCCAATTGGAAGATAATAGAATCCAACATATCACCTATATTCCCCTTACAAGCTGTAATTTCAGATAAAAGACTAGCTGACCAATTACAGGGTCTAAACCCTTGGATTGAACACACACTTAAGGTATGGCGTAAAGTAGTGAAAACCTGTGAAATAGGAAACATGCTAAGAAATTTCAGATGGTGTGCCTATGACACAGATTTTCAACCCAACAAAAGTGATGAGATTTCAAACTTGGACAAAAGGGCTAACATACCTCACCTTTACAAGCAAAGGAACACTACAGAATTTCCAGTCCCTAAAAACCAAATTTGGTCTTGAGCAAGTAGACTTCTTCAGGTACCTCCAAATACATGATTATTTTAATAAGCATAGCAAATCTCTAAACCCATCTTCAACAGAGTCACACTTTTTTTTTAAATTTTAAAGTCAGCTTATGACACTTGGATGAAAAAGGCAATTTCTAAGTTATATAATGGGATGCTAAATGCAAGGAACGATGATACACTACACATTAAGAATAAGTGGGAACATGAAGTGGGAATGAGCATTTCTGATGAGAATTGGGGAAAAAATTGTATCTTTCAATGGTCCTCCACAAGCTCATTGGTATGGCGAGAACACTGTTGGAAAAATGTGATTTTTTTTTTTTTTTTTTTTTTTTTTTTAAGATTCCTCACCAAAGTAAATATAGAAACATAAATGATGAGTGTTGGAGAAGGTGTGGCTCTGTTGAAGCAAATCATTTTCATATATTCTGGGAATGTCTGGTTTTGCATCAATACTGGTCTGGAATTCATAAAGCTTTAAATGATATCTTCAAGGTAAACATTGCAAACTACTTTTTAAATTTATATATGGGTCTTGTTCTAACTCTGGACAGAAGAGGGGACATAAAATTGCTGCAGGCGCTCTTAGCAGCCAGTAAGAAATCAATTACTAGAAAATGGTTAAACCCAGCCCCACCCACACTCAGTGATTGGTTTGGAATAATTTTGGAAATCTTCTAAATGGAAAAATTGATGTATTAAGAATTCAAAGGGAAAAATTTTATTCAGTTTGGAATAAGTGGATTCATTTTATATCCCCTATTCGGAATGATTTTGTATGACTCAGATGTAAACATCCTTGTTGAATCACCTTACTAAGACTGAAATTTTGTTTGTTTATTCTTCCATATGAGAAGGAATAACTGTAAGGCCCCAGTTCAGGTTGTTTTTTTTGTTGTTCCTATAAAACAAATGAGAGACTATGATGCAAATGTCTGAATGCTATATTTGTAAAAATGGCATCCTTTTCTAATAAAAACATATGAGAAATTATCCAAGAGATGCAAGATGGTGCCCACCTTTGGCAAACGTCTTTGCTCGTTCCACTCCCGAATGCCAACTTTTCTCCTTTTTTGCATTGTTGCTGTTCTTTCTACAGTGCATGGAGATCATGCACTACTGGATATCGCTATGTCAAGCAGCCACATGGCGTTTACTGGCTTTATACCACCTGATCTGCAATGCATCATCCACCTGCGTGGTGACCATCAGCACCCCCATGAAGGCCCCGAAGCACCGAGCCCACATGAGCATGCTGACCCCAAGAGTGCGTTGGCAGGGTCAAAGGCACCGAAGGCGAGGCAAGAGAGGAGGGCTACATGATAGACTAAAGGCTTGCTCCAGCCGGCCACCGCTACCAGTCTCTTAATGGCAAACGTTCGGTCTTTGGAAAGTAAGCTAGATGAACTAAGCGCAAGGATTGAAGACCAGTGGGAGACAAGAGTGCTGTACCCTAATTTTCTGAGACCTGGCTTTCAGAGTCCTGGAGAGCGCCATTCAACTACAAACTCACTCAACACACCGGGCAGACAGAACAGGAAACTCTGGTAAGACAAGGGGAGGTTGTGTATGTGTATTTATAAACCACTTGTGTGGAGATGTACAAACCGTTTACAAGCACTGCTTGCCTGACGTGGAGTTTTTATTGCTGAAATGCTATCCCTATTATTTACCGAGGGAATTTACCACTGTATTTTTGGCCGCTGTATAAATCTGTCCAGAGCAACTACACAGTAACGCTAAACAAACTCCACAACGTCATTAGCGCAGTAGAGACGAAACATTCTGCTGTTTTTATTGTTGCTGGCAAATTTAACCAGTGCAATATACGGACCATACTCCCCAAATATTACCAGCATGTGGACATTCCCACCCACAATAAAAGCACATTGGATCATATTTATTCCAACATAAGTGGCGCCTACAGAGCGGCACCCCGCCCCCTCTTCAGACAGTCAGATCACATCTCAGCGTTTATGTACCCAGCCTACAAATGAACCGTTATTAAGCACTGGACTCCAGAGACTGAGAGCACACTGCAAGACCGTTTTGCCTGCACAGACTGGGATGCGTTGAAAGCTGCAGCCACCCAAGAGGACTCTTGTGTAAACATACAAGATTATGCTGAATACGTGACTGTACATCAGTACGTGTGTTGATACCATCATACCCACCATACAGGTCTGGAAGTTCCCCAACCAGAATCCCTGATCAACAGTCAGGTATGTCAGATGCTGCGGACTTGCGCTCGTGCATTTAAATCAGGCTGTGAGGTTGAGTACAAAGCTGCAAAGTATGGACAGAGGCTATAGCAACAGCCAAGAGGCAGTACAGAGAAAAGCTGGACAGCCTCTACTCCACTCCTGACCCAGGGCGTATATGGCAAGGCCTGCAACACATCAGACTACAAGAGGACCAACAGCAGCACCACTAGCTCTACAGACAGCCTGCCGGATGATCTCAACATCTTTTACACCCGCTTCGAGACCACTAGCCACAGCACAAAGAAGAGACACACACTTGCACACACACACCCCTTCACCACCCACTGAGTCTCACTAGGCCAGGTAAACAAAGCACTGAGGAAAATCAACCCCTGCAAGGCAGCAGGACCAGACAACATACCTGGGCGAGCCCTCAGAGCGTGCGCTGCAGAACTGACTGACGTTCTCACATCAATCATCAACCTCTCCCTCAACCAGAACATAGTCCCCTCCTGCTTCAAAACCACAACCATCATCCCCCTCCCCAAAAGGAGTCCACTGACCTGTCTGAATGATTGGAGTGAGTGCTACTGGTCTGTAATCATCATGAAGTGCTTCGAGAGTGGTGCTGCCCCTCATTCAGGACCGCATACCGGGCACCCTGGACCCCCTGCAGTATGCCTACCGGCCCAACAGGTCCACCTCAGATGCCATCGCTCCAGCACTCCATTATTATCTCTCCTATTTGGAAGATAGGATCTGTAAGATAAAGACTTCTACATTAGGATGCTCTTTGTTGACTACAGCTCCTCTGTCAATATGGCCATCCCCCACAAACTCACCGACAAACTGTTTTCACTTGGCCTGCACCCCCCCTCCGTGGCTGGCTACTGGACTTTCTAACTGGAAGGCCCCAGTCTGCCAGGATGGGTAACAGGACCTCAGCCAGCATCATCACAAACGGGTGTCCCACAGGGTTGTGTTCTCAGCCCCATCCTCTACAGCCTCTTCACCCATGACTGTGTTGCCTCCCACAAGGACATTATCATCCTAAAGTTTGCAGATGACACAGCAGTGATAGGATCCATCACTGGTGATGACAAAGCATCCTACAGGAGGGAGGTGGCCAACCTGGTAACATGGTGGGAGGATAACAACCTCACCCTCAACACACACAAGACGAAGGAGATGATGGTGGACATGAGGAAAGGGAGGAGGAGGAGACCCCATTGGCCGCTGTTCATCCGGAAGCTTGAAGTGGAGAGGGTGAGCTGCTTTAAATACCTGGGCATCCACATCAGGGAGGACCTTAAGTGGACACACAACACCAAAGAGCTGGTTAAGAGAGCTCAACAGCAACTGTACTTTCTGAGGAGGCTGAACAAGTTTGGCATGTCATCCCTGGAGCCATGAAATCTGGAACATGGGTAGAGGTGACTGTCATCTGTAGTCCAATATGGGTCAGCAACACATAACTGACAGGCAAGTGTCGCCATGGCGAAAGCAGACTCCTCGACATCAAAGTTGCAACTTGGACAAACTTAATCCAATTTTCACCAAATTTTCTACTATGAATATTAGTCCGACCCCCCCCGCACACTCCTATGTAAAAATGGTTGATATAACTTATAGCACCACCTACTGCTCACAGGAAGTACTGTGCCATTCGCATTTGAGCAAACTCCTCCTGGGGGCCTGCTCCCATTGAACTCATTTTCACATGGTGGCATCTATAGGGCTAGGCCATTAAAAGTTATCAAATGTGAATCACAATCTCAAAAGGTATGGACACAACACTATGGCGAAATTTGACTCCTCCCTTTACAACATCAAACGGCTGTAACTCGAGCAAAACTTCTCCGATGTCCACCAAGGTTTCCATGATGGAAAGTAGTCCTGCCCCAAACATGTCTACATAAAAATTTTTTTTTTTTTTATTACTTATTTTGTACCCGTAGGTAGATTTGTTTTGCAGTCTGGTGACAAGCCACCAGCTGCCAGTCACTGCGTGCGCAAGCACCCAGTATCCCTAACCTGCATGTGGGAGGAAACTGGAGAAATCCCGGAGTAAACCCACGTAACACGGGGAGAACATGCAAACTCCACACAGATCACTGTTGGCCAGGGGCAGGGATCGAACCCACGATTCCTGCGATCCCCCGGCAGAGGGTATACTGTGCTGACCTGACAAAAGATATAGTTCCACCTAGTGGTTAAAGGAAGAATTGCTGAAAACTTTTATTTATTAGTCACGTGACACTTGCCAGAATAACGTGAAATTTTTGGAGATTCATCAGATCACAAGGATGATCATAACTGCACATCACCTTTAGCAGGATGCCATTCTTCTTACCATGGACACGCCCTCCTCACCATTCAATCTGATTTTGTGGGGAGGGTTGGGAAGGTCCTGGTATCATCAAATTTGGAATATAGGTAGAGGTGACTGTCATCTGTATTCCTATATGGGTCAGCAACACATAACTGATAGGTAAGTGTTACCATGGCAAAGGTTGACTCCTTCCCATGGAACATCAAAAAGTTGCAACTTGGACAAACTTCATCTGATTTTCACCAAATTTTCTACGATGGATATTAGTCCCACCCCACACGCTCCTTCATAACAATATTCAGTTATAGCACCACCTACTGCTCACAGGAAGAACTGCACCAAATGGTTTACTTTATTATTCAAGCAGCGCTTGCTGCAATGACGGGAAATTTTCTTAGCCAGCTAGGTATGACGGGCGCCAGGGTCCATGGTTGTGCGGGGGCGAGGGCCCGCTTACAGCCGCTTGCAGCTTTGGTAGAATTTTTTTTTTAATTTTATTAGGGCCCGAGCCATTGACAAAGTCAGTGGGCAAGAGCCCTATTGTAATTGTTAGAATTTTTTTTTTTTTTTTCTTCATCTAAGATCTCATTTTTGGGGTAGTGAACGTGCATAAAAACTCCATTTTTGCAGGGATCTTAAGACTGGTGAAAAATTGAATATTTTGGAGGAAATATGAATGACCCCACAAAAATGGCTCTACAGCACCACCTAACATGTGAAGTCAATGGGGAGTGGTGCACGCTTACTTTTGCGTAGAAAGATGAAAATCGGGTGAGATGTTCATGTCAAGACATGCAAAAAAAACTCCATAGAAGGGATGGTCAACTAGCCCCTTCCGCCAAATTGTCGGGCATTTGGAAAAGTTTTCAACAGCTTTTGATGGCACATAGGTATAGATGATTGTCACCATAAATGGTGACAGACTATTTATTTCAGAGATATTGAAGAAAACCTTTAGTGAAACCTTCATGTCTCCGAGAGGGTGCAATTGCTACTCATGAAAATTCATAGCTGGAATTGTTCAGAGGCATACCCACATACATCATACCTATCTTGGTGCCAATCTGACATTCAGTTTCCGAGGTATTAATTCTTTGAGTGTCTGTTGCCGAATTGCGACATTGTGACCTAGTGGTCAAGAGTGGTAAATATTTTTTTTCCATAAAATAGTTCAGATTTCCAAGGCTATGACTTGAAAGTGGTACGTGATAATGGCTTACTGTCAATTAGAAAGATGTAAAATATGATCCAAAGTTTCAGATGGGAATAAATTTATGCATGTAATTTGCATAATGTCACGGCACCTCTTTAAATTCCATAGCTCAGTCAAAACTGGACTTTAGGCATATTTACACAAAGAATGGTTCAGTCTTTTGACACCATTTTTTTTGTACAGACGTACCTCATCTCATCTTCAAAGTATATGAATAAGAAATCAATACAATATCTTTTAAAAAAAAAAAAAAAAAGCATAGAAATTCCTCACTTACCTACGGCAAAGGAGACTCGCTTGCTGCCGTGGTCACTGCATTTTCACCCATCGTGGTCGCTAGTTTGTGTTCTGTCAGTCATTTACGCTCTCTACTACATCTATAAAGTCTTATGATTATCCCACATAAATTTTGCTTGTATCCCACGGCTATTTTCCGCGTGCAAAGACAAGTGATGGTGCACGATGACAGATGGCAGCCATATTAGCTTTCTGGGCTAAAATGCTTAAAACAGGAAAAGGAAATGAGGAGTTCTTCTTTGGTGTATTACGTGTCATCCATTGAGTCCTCCAACGGATGTCTGCCACCTTCTGAAACTGCGCTGTAGATTTCTATGAATATTGTTCAATAGAACTGTTTGTTTTGGAATTGGATTAACCTGTTGAACTCTATTCAACTTCCCTAAAAATAACATGCCCAAAGTAAATCAAAAGCTGTTCTTCAACCCTTTGCAGCATCTTCATGGGGTTAGTCTCATTTAAAAGAAAACGCTCTGAATTTTTTGGCAAAACAGTCATAATATCTCTAAGTGCTCCTGCCACTGAGTAACAAAGTTCACCTGGGTGGTTTTTTTTTGTTTTTTTAGATACAAATGCTTGCAAATAACATACAGCTGTCAGATACTGGCTGGAACACAACAGAAATGTAGAACCATGTGTTTTCAAGCTCAGGTCAAAATTTTGTAAAAATACCACAAAAAATGAATATATTACACAGCTTTTTTTTTTTCCTCAGGTTGTAACAAGGCTGTGTCTGTACTGGAAGACCGGAAATACAGCTTTTTTTTTTTTTTTTTAGTGCGCACTAAGATGCAGAGACGTGACCGCCTGCGGAATTCAGAGTTTAAGGGATTAATATCCATAATATTGAATTTGGTTGAAATCCTACAATGCATACCAGTTATTGCCATCAAAATGGTCATAGAATGATCATGGTGAGGCATCAAAATTTGCCACACCCCTACAGCCAAACCGTCAAGCTTTCAGAAAAGTTTAATGGCACAAGGGTATAGATGTCACCACAAATGAGCTCAATTGGACTAAAACCCTAGGACGAGTTTGAGCAGATGCGTGAGGTGGAAATCAGGTTACTGCCACTTCCTGCCAAAATGGCCAACTTCCTGTTTGGTGTACACAATCACTTCTCTGGGGTTTTTGCATGTCTTGACATGAACATCTCACCCCGTTTTCATCTTTCTATGCGGAAGTAAGCGTGTGCCACTCCCTATTGACTTACATGTTAGGTGGTGCTGTAGAGCCATTTTTGTGGGGTCATTCAAATTTACTCCAAAGTATTAAATTTTGCACCAGTCTTGAGGTCCCTGCAAAAATGGTGAGTTTTCTTGCACGTCCACTACGCCAAAAATGAGATCTTAGATGGAGAAGAAGAAAAAGGGGGGGGGGGAAATTAAAGCTGCAAGCAGCTGGAAGCTGTAAGCGGGCCCTCACCCCCAACACAACCATGGACTCCGGTGCCCGTCATACCTAGCTGGTTCAGAAAGTTCCCCGTTGTCGCAGAAAGCGCTGCGTGAATAATAAAGTAAAAAGTTTGGCGCAGTACTTCCTGTGAGCAGTAGATGGCGCAATAGCTTTTATCAATTTTTTCTTTTTTTTTTTTTTTGTAGGAGCATGTGGGGCAGGACTACTATCATCATAGAAAATTTGGTGAAAATCAGATGAAGTTTGTCCAAGTTACAGCTTTCCAATGTTCCATGGGGAGGAGTCAACCTTCACCATGGTAACACTTACCTATCAGTTATGTGTTGCTGACCCATATAGGAATACATATGACAGTGTTCCAAATTTCATGACTCCAGGACCTTCCCAACCCTCCCCACAAGATCATGGATTGAATGGTGAGGAGGGCAAGTCCATGGTAACATTGTCATGCTAAAGTTGATGTGCAGGTATGATCATCCCTATGGTCTGAATCTCAGAAAATTTCAAATCATTCTGGCAAATGGCTCGTGAGTAATAACGAAGAGTTTTCAGCAATTCTTCCTTTAAACATTAGGTGGTGCTGTCGATTTTTGAATATTGTTTTATAGAACTGTTTAGAATTGGACTGATATGCACAATATTGAATTGGTTGATCAGCATGCACGATGTGGAGAATATGCTGCAGATTTGCATGGACTCGTTTTCTTATAGCTTTACTTTTATGTAGAGGGTACTTTCATCGAGATCTTGTCAGTTCATATATACAAGAGGTATATCATAAAGTTCAGTCTTTTTCTGATTTTTATTGCTGTGTACAGACGCTCACTAATGATGTATAAAAAGATTATGCTGTACTGTAAATTATTACTTATACTTATGGACACTCATTAAGGATGGTAAAAAGAATCTTATGATTTACTGTAAGTTTTTATTTTATACTTATGAACAGACACTAAGGATGTATATAAAGATTCTTATGCTGTCCTGTAAATTATTACTTTAAGTCACTAAGGGTGTTAAAGATTCTTGTGGCTGCTTGCTACAGTACTCATTAAGTTTGAGATTCTTATGCATTAGAGTACTTTATGCTCACTACTGATGTAAAAAAGATTCTTGCATTGCAAATATTCCTTATTTATATAAAAAAAAAACAGCCCTTTGATCCTAGGACATTTCTTCACTCTCTCTCGTGTGAGACCATGTGATTCATGCCTTACGTGTGACCGCTGATCCTCAAGAACTTCAGAAGCATCCAGCCCATGTGACCATTCCAGTTGCAGTTAAATTGTTCCGTTGCTCTGCAAAATTGTCAAGTGTAAATTGTGTAAGGAAAAGTCAAAATGTTAACACAATCTGTTTCAAAGTTATAAAAAGTAGTTTTATTTTTAAAAAATGGACAAATTAGTCATAAAATAATCCAGATTTATAATAGTCTGAAATGTACAAGAAGTCATTTTTACAAGAGGAAATTACAAATTTCAGGAAAATGGTTTCAAATTTAGATAAATTTACAGAGAAAAGTAGAAAATTATAAGAAAACTTTGGAGAAAAACCTTCAAGACTGAAGACATTACTAAGTCTTACTCAGTCTGGTTTTTGCATCCTTGGCTCTCCTAGAAATTTTTGTTTGGTATGTGTAGTTACTGAAAGAGGTTCCTACTCCCATGTGGTAATTTCAAACAAAGCAAAGCACAATAGTCAATGTGCAGTGTTTGTTAATGTTATCAATTTTTTCTTGGGGGGGGGGGGTGCACTGAAGTGTTTGACAGTTCGTTTTTTATTCCGCTAAATGCACTTTGATGTACTAGATTTTATTTCAAAAGGGAAAGAAATGTTAATGCTACTGAGTTTTTATGGACTTTGACATATACCTGAGTAAGATGTGACCAAAATGGTTATTTACAGAATTAAATTTTTTGCATTCTATTTAATTGTTGTTCAAGAGGGAAAATATTTGCAGTTCTGCTCAACCCCAGCACTGTTATTGTGTTTTTATGCACTTTAAATGTGCCAAGTGCACATTTAAAACCAAGCCAATAAATAGAATGTGCAAATAAAATGTAGCCCTGGTTGACTTCATGCAGTGAAATGTTTTGTCAATGGGGTGCCTTTAGGATATACAACCACAAGAGGGAGGCAAAGTACAAGAAGAAGCGGTCTACAGGAGATGCACTGGAACAGAATTTTTGAGTTATTGGACAATTATTATAGCAACACAGTGCTGTCCGACAATCGCATGTCACAGCTTTAGTTTCTATACAGCAAAACATAAAAATCACAATATTTCGTCAGCAGTGCAGATGAATTTTTTTAACTTTACATGTTAACACACCATTTACTTGACTGTAGTGAGGTGTGGTTAAAGATCAAGGAGCACATGGTAAGTGAAAAACTGATTCAGAGACTTTATTTTTATTTTACATTAATACAAGATGCTCCAGAGTAAGGAGTCAACCTTCACTATGGCAACACTTCCCTGTCTGTTATGTGTTGTCCACCCTGCTGCACTAACAATATCTTAACCCCCAGTTCTTTTATACGAAGGCCAAATAACAAGACAGAGATGAAGTACAATTTCACTTATTTTAATGAAGCTGAGAGAGCACAAGTAGTTCTGGAACACAGCTCTTTAGGCATACCAGAAGAGAGTGCTACCCCAAAACTGGATCCTACACTTTTTATAAAACTTTCCCACTCCCCATGCAAGGGGGTGGTTTCTTCATTTGTATCAGTAATTTTCCATCATGTGTACACTCCTGCTGAAAGCAGAAGTGATCCTGTTTCCAACAAGTGGGTTATAGGATGTAACCTTAAAAACAGCAATGTAGCATGTGAAGCAAGCAGATAAAGTAGGTGTAAGATCATTGTTGCAATTTTAACTGACATTCTGTGAAATACGATTGCTTCATGGAATTTTACCAACAATCTCCCTGTTGAGGTGTCCTATTAGGGCACCTCACTAACCTAGTAACATAAGCTCGCATTTTTGCATCTTCCCCCTGTTGAGATGGGCATAAACCCATCTTATAACCCTACTCTAACCCCTGTGTGTAGTGCTCCTAAAGTTCTATTTGTGATTGATTCCCCCTTCCAGCAGTCAAGTGGATCTGCCTCCCGTCAGGTCGCCATCTCTCCAGTGGACATCAGGTGAGGTGCAAACATTGAGTCAATATAGCCAACAATCCTATATATGTGAAATATATTCAAGTTAAGCTATTGTCATATATGCAACTATTATTCTATCAATCATTTGTCACAAGAGAAACCTGTAGGGCAAAGGCACAGCAATGCAAAAACTAACACGTGAATGTGCATTGTAGACCCTATTGAAGGCCCTAAACTACTTCCTCTTCGTCTTCCAGGCCCCCGTCTGATTCCAGTCATGGCACAACCTCATCCTTGCAGTAGGAGAGCAGATGGGCAGCTTCCTGGACACCTTGGTATGGAGGAGGATCCTTGGAAGAGAAGGCTGCTGAAATAGATCTTTCCACAAGTCAGTTAATCATGGGAATACAACAACATCCACAAAAAACAAAGATCAATAAACTAATAATACTTATAAGGGCCCCTTGAATTATTTTATTTGATTATTTTTGAATTATCCTTATGAAAGGTTGTGTCACACTTCTTCAGTCAGTGGAAAGGTGGACATTTTGCCTAATTAGAATTTGGCTTAATTTTGTACAAGGAATGCCTCATTTTATACATTCCTTGGTAAATTATGGGGTGGACTGTAGTCCCGAGGCCCAGCTTGGCCACAGCTGATTATTGGGAAAAATACATTCCTTATTACTGTCACATTTCTGAAATGTGATATTGTCGCACCATTATGTGGTGAGTAATATCAGATGTATCCTGCAGTGTAAAATCATATGAACACTACATTTTTAAAATCAGAATCATTTAAATTATTATGCTTTATGGCATTTGCAAACTCATTTGTTCTACTTGGCTTCAAAAAATGGTAGTCAAAGAAAAGTCAGTGATACATCAAAAACAGCTCAATGTTTTTCATTTTCCAGAGAAGAAAAAAACTGGAAGAAATGAAAACATAGGCTTTAAAAATACTATGTAAATAGTTCATCACGTATGCAACATTAGAGTTAAAAACCGGCAAAGTTGGATTGAGGAAAAAAATAAATAAATAAAACCCCAAAACTTTGCAAAAATTCCCATGTATAGATTACTTCTCTTTCACTCCCCTGTCACACAGGTCAGCACCCACACAGCCTGTTTTTTACCCACACACACACACACACACACACACACACACACACACACACACACACACACACACACACACACACACACACACACACACACACCTTTTAGGTTCATGCCAAAACAACATGAGAATTACTTCAAATATTCTCCGGACCTGGCCACTCTAAGCGGAGAAATCTCTCACATGGCAACCCTTTTCCACATCGTCACTACAGCATGAAGCTCCCTGTGGTCTATATTAACCATATATTCCATAACCTACATATGTTGAAGCATGTGGAAATGTTTAGTAATTACATATGTAAAGGACTTCACACCTCTGAAAGGACAAAGGGCTCTCACCCGCCGAGTGAAGAACGGAGACGTTCCCGGACGCGGCAGAGGAGACCGGAGGAGCCACCCTCACTCCCCAAGGCGAGGAGAGGAAATACCAAGACAATGGGGGGATTAAGATAATGAGGGATGTCAGCCTTTGTTATGCATGTCTTTTATTGTGTGCCAGTATAAAGTCAGTGAGCTGGAGACATCCTGTCTCTTTTCCCTTCTGCCACTCTCTGCACCAGATGAGACTTGTTAGAGCTGATTATGCTAATTATTAAACTTTGTTTATAAATCAAATCGCCTCTTCATTTCCAAGCTCTTCTACACTGGTGACCCCTGACGCGAGTATGGTCCTGAGGCATACCCCCGCAATCGACTCATCCGTGGCGACCCACGCAGACGAGGGAACAGATGGACAACTGTTCCCCCCGGCAGAAGAGATTGAGAGGGCTCAACCGAGCACCAGCACCGCCGTGAGAGCCGAGGCAAGGCACTCTCACCCGGCGGGCACAGCAGTGATGGTATGCACGAATGCCGTCGCTGTCCAGCTGCCAGACTTCTGGCAAGAAGACCCCGCCTCTTGGTTTCAGCAGGCTGAAGCCCAGTTTACACTGGCGGGCATCACGGCTGACGATACCAAATTTTACCATATCGTCTCCAAACTCGACGCCGCCACTTCGAAGTGTGTGCGGAGCATGATCCGGCGGCCACCGGCCCGGGACAAATGAGACGCTCAAAGCAACCATCGTGGCGAACTACGTCCCATCAGCGGAAGAGAGAGCCGAGAAGATCCTGGCGGTCTACGGCCACAGAGGGTGCAAACCGAAGGCCCTCATGGAGGATTTGCTACAGCTCAAAGAAGAGGACAATGACAACTTCCTCTTCCAGTTTATATTCCTCAGCACGCTGCCACCACACATGAGAGGGACACTCGCCAGCATGAAGTGCAACAGCCACCAAGACTTCCGCACACTGGCCAACGAGGCTTACCGGCTCGTCAACGCCTGCAAGGAGCTGACACCCACAGCAGCATCCGCAGACCTCAAAGCTGACGCCACGAGGAGCCACAACCCACTGAGCAGACCCAGCCCACGGTGACAGCGACACAGCCCAAACTTAGCAGACAGAGCGACCACTGTTATCACCACCGCTTCGCCGAGAAGGCCCACAAATGCGTTCCCCCCCCCCCCCCCCGCAAATTTGCGATTTCGGGAAAACGCCAAAGCCGAGAGCCGTTAACGGCAGCGGTTCTCGGCAAGAAGAATAAGCTGTTGTACATGACGGATGGACACACAGGCAAGCAGTTCCTCATCGACACAGGAGCCCAGCTGAGTTTCGTCATGCCCTCCCACGCAGATCGAGCCACGGGCACCCGGGGCAATGGAGCCGTGGCAGCCAACGGCTCTAGCATCGACACGTTCGGCGAAAAGAGCCTGCACCTCCTCATCCACGGCCGCAGCTACAGATGGACATTTGTTGTAGCGGCGGTGAGTTTTAACTTATTAGGCGCAGATTTTTTGTGTGCACATGGGTTATTAGTGGATCTAGCAAATAGGCGCCTGGTTAATGCACTGTCCTTTGCTTCTATTCCCTGCTCAGCCCGAGTTTCTCCACCACCTGTGCAGGCCAACGTCACCACGGCAGGAGGTAAGTTTGAGCAACTCCTCACCCAATTTCCAGCACTCACAATTCCCAAATTCTCAGCCACTGTGGCTAAACACGGGGTTGAAAACTTCATTCCCACAACGGGACCTCCCGTTTTTGCCAAAGCTCGCCGCTTAGACGCGGCCAAGCTCAACATAGCACGGGACGAGTTTACAACTCTTGAAAAATTGGGCATTGTTAGACACTCGAAGAGCCCCTGGGCCTCACCACTTCACATGGTTCAGAAATCCGACGGTTCTTGGAGACCGTGCGAAGATTACCGCAGATTAAACGCTACAGCGCATGACCGTTACCCAATCCCTCACATTCAAGATTTTTCACTACATCTGGCGGGTGCGTGCATTTTTTCAAAAATAGACTTAGTCGGCAGTTATCACCAAGTCCCAGTCCGAGCAGAAGACATTCCTAAAACAGCGGTAATAACCCCTTTCGGCCTTTTTGAATTCCTGCGAATGCCTTTCGGCCTCAAAGGCGCTGCTCAAATTTTTCAATGAATGATGGACGCGGTCCTACGCGACCTTCCTTTTGTCTTCGTCTACCTCGATGACATGCTGGTAGCCAGCTCGTCTGAGGTAGAACACGAGCAGCACCTCACTACGGTTTTTCAGAGGCTAGAAGAGCATGGGTTAATAATCAGTCCAGCCAAATGCAAATTCGGCGTGTCACAAATTGATTTTTTTAGGACACAAAGTCTCTCCGAAGGGGGCAGTTCCACTTCCAAAGTTCACGCGATAGAAAATTTCCCACGGCCACAAACGGTCAAATCGCTACAGGAATTTTTAGGAATGGTTAATTTTTACAACCGCTTCCTCCCCCACGCGGCTCAGCTCATGCAGCCCCTATATGACGCGCTCAGAAAAAAGAAGGCTTCCAACGCGGTTGAATGGACCCCGGAGCGCGAACGCGCCTTCGCGGAAGTAAAAAGCGCCCTAGCTAACGCCACATTGTTAGTTCACCCAGATCCCTTGGCCTGCATCGCGCTAACCAGACGCTTCAGACCTAGCTATAGGGGCAGTTGTAAAACAACTTGTCAGCGGGGTTTGGCAACCTTTAGCATTCTTTAGCAAATCGCTAAACCAAACTGAGCGTAAATACAGCACTTTTGACAGAGAGCTGCTGGCGCTTCATTTATCCATCCGCCACTTCCAGTTCTGGTTAGAAGGGCGGAGTTTCACAGCTTTTGTAGACCATAAACCGCTCACCTTTGCTATGGCTAAAATTTCAGAACCATGGTCAGGCAGGCACCACAGACATTCGACACGTGGCAGGCAAACTTAACGTAGTAGCAGACTCTCTCGCGCTGTGACACCACCAGAGAGCGGGGAGACAGATTATACTGCCTCAGCAGCAGAACTCTTCACTAACGCAGACACATACGCAGCACCTATCCATGCAGGGATAGATTATGCAGCCATGGCGGAAGACCAAAGCAGTGACGCGGACGTGCGCGCACTCCTGTCTGGACCAACAGGGTTAAGGCTGGAGAAAAAGGGTTTACGCGACGGCGTGCCCCCCCCTAATATGCAATATCTCAACCGGCCGACCTCGCCCGTTAGTCCCAGCTACATGGCGCCGCCGTATTTTCGACGCAATTCACTCCCTCGCGCACCCAGGTGTGCGCACCTCAGTTAAAATGGTCGCCGAAAAGTTTGTGTGGCCAGGCCTGCGCAAAAACGTAAAATGGGCAAAAAACTTGCATTTCTTGTCAATGCGCCAAAATACACAGACACACAAAAGCCCCGCTGGAGCCTTTTCCAATCCCTGCTAGAAGGTTCGACCACGTTCATGTCGACCTCGTGGGGCCACTACCTTCCTCCCAAGGTTTCACACACCTGTTAACAATGATAGACCGCACCACACGCTGGCCAGAGGCAGTCCCTCTAGCAGCAACCACAGCGGAGGAAGTCGCTCGGGTTTTTTTGACAAACTGGGCGGCACGTTTCGGCGTCCCATCGGACATCACGTCCGATAGGGGGCCTCAATTTATCTCAGAGCTCTGGTCAGCCATGTCCAACAGCTTAGGGGCAACAATTCATCGCACCACCGCTTATCACCCTCAGGCTAATGGGTTATGCAAGCGTTTTCACAGGTCTTTAAAGGCTGCCCTCAGAGCCTCACTAACGGACACAAATTGGGTAAACTTCCCTGGGTTTTATTGGGGTTGCGTGCTACACCTAAAGAGGATCTAGACGCCTCTCCCGCAGAATTAGTCTTTGCACAACCCCTCAGGCTCCCAGGTGAATTTTTACCAGAGAACCCAGAGCCAGGGCGCCTTCCAGTCCCAAGGTTTTTAGGCAACAACGGACCGAACTCTCTCCCCGGTCCAGCTCATCACTCCTTCCCACGGGTTTTTGTCCCTCAGGCTTTAAAAAACGCTGAGTTCGTTTTTGTTAAGCATGAAGCTTTAAAACCTACCTTTCGCCCAGCATACGATGGGCCATACAGAGTGCTGGAACATGGTGATAAACACTTTGTGCTTGATTTTGGGGATAGAAAAGAAACAGTCAGCATTGACAGACTTAAACCTGCCTTCTTGTTGAAAGACGAGCCTGCACAGTTGGCGAGAGCACCTCGGTGGGGTAGACCCCCCCAAGAGAAAAGACTCAGCCCCCCAGCAGGGAACAGTTAACCTCTCTCCTTCCCACACTGCAGATTCCTCACAAGAAGGTCCCAGCAGGGCGCCTAAACCAACCTACAGCAGTTTTGGGAGAAGATTAAAACCCAGACAGCACAGGGACTGATACAAACCACTCCACAATTATTCACTAATTGTGCTGCAACAGTTTAGGACTGACTTATGATTTTACTATGCTGTTATGATTACCACTGAACTCTTACAAGCATGGCTGCTGGAAAGTTTCTTCCATGGCAAGATGTAACACTTAGTATGTCATAATAACTATCTTAGACTGTGAACCTTTCTTAATTGTTTGGGGGGCCTGTGGTCTATATTAACCATATATTCCATAACCTACATATGTTGAAGCATGTGGAAATGTTTGGTAATTACATATATAAAGGACTTCACACCTCTGAAAGGACAAAGGGCTCTCACCTGCCGAGTGAAGAACAGAGACGTTCCCGGACGCGGCGGAGGAGACCGGAGGAGCCACCCTCACCCCTCAAGGCGAGGAGAGGAAATACCAAGACAATGGGGGGATTAAGATAATGAGGCATGTCGGCCTTTGTTATGCATGTCTTTTATTGTGTGCCAGTATAAAGTCAGTGAGCTGGAGACATCCTGTCTCTTTTCCCTTCTGCCACTCTCTGCACCAGATGAGACTTGTTAGAAGAGCTGATTATGCTGATTATTAAACTTGGTTTATAAATCAAATCGCCTCTTCATTTCCAAGCTCTTCTACACTCCCTTCCTTTTCACTGCCATAAAAACGCAACACCAGTCCACTGTTTTTGCTCAAAACTATTTTCTTATATCTACAATTTTAAACACTTCTCAAAAGGATAACGGTTAATCAATCCTTTTATGCTTTAAAAAAAAAAAAATCACAAGCAACAGTTTTACAACCTGCACCTTCCGCCTCCACGGAGAACTCTCACCCTTTTTTTTTCCCTTCCACACCGGAGCAGATTACAGACAAAACCACCCAGACTGCAATAGTCCACAGAAGTGGCTTTGTCTGATTTATTTGGGGGGGGCCCCCATATGCCCAAACAATCCATCTCTTTACAATCATTACCTCCGCCAGGCTGAAAAGGCCAGGAGGAGGTTATGTTTTTGCCAGGGTTTGTGTGTTTGTCTGTTGGTTAGCAAGATAACTCAAAAAGTCTTGGACGGATTTGCATGAAACTTTCAGGCGTTGTTGGAAATGGTACAAGGAAGAACTGATTAAATTTTGGGGGTGATCCGGTTCACCGTCTGGATACAGGAATTTTTTTAAAGCATTTTTCAACACTGTGACATAGGGCCATTTTCAACATGTGCGCAGGCGCAATGGAGGCCGCTGGGCGTCGTGTCTGCAACACAAACTCCGCCTTCTTCAACGTTTTAGCCACAAAAGCATGCGGAAAACACTGCTGGCCTCGGACCCCCAGCGTGCCTGTGCCAGCCATAGGCGCTGCGCACATTGCGCTGGTCGTCGTGTCTGACCAACACAAACTCCGCGTTCTTCAACGTTTTAGGCACAAAAGCACGCGGAAAACACTGCTGCCCTGGGCCCGCCAGCGTGACTGTTCTTGCGCCACGCTGCAAAACCTGACACGGACACCTGTCCGCCGCCCCATTATTTGCCACAAATTCCCCGCCCAGCTATAGGCGCTGCGTAAAAACGACCTCTCTGCCGGGGAAGACTCTAAATTCTGTTTTGCCGCGGACCGCAACCCCAATATAATATAAAACCCACGGCAACCTGTCTAACCAATCTGCATCCGTCAGTGGAGGAGATGGACACACCAACACTTCAGTTTATTACCTCCGCCAAGGAGGCAATGCTTTTACAACCATAAAACGGGGCTATAAGGGACGGCGGGGTAATATGGGACACTTTTCTAAATGTAATTCTGCTTTTTTAATTTTGCTTCCGCCTAGATTTGATGAAGGATTCATGGATATTTGACAATAACACAACTCAGCATCCTGCTCAAAATAAAAAAAGCAGAATTACATTTAAAACATTTCCCACAAAAGTGTCCCTTATTAACCCGCCGTCCCTTATAGCCCCGTTTTACACTACTAAACCACTAATCCTATCACTATCACATTGTCATTCATTAATTGTCTGTTTATTGCACTGTCCATGTCAAATAAACAATCATTGTGAATCCAATTGCTACTCATATCTTTTCATGCTCAGGGAATCTGAAAACGTACACATAAACACTGTATGGGGGGAACTGTGCCGCTTGGCGGAGGTCTGCGCTCTCCGAGTGCTTTTCTAGTTTTACTCATGTTTTAAGCTGTTTTCGCTCTTCATTTAGTTTTTCACAAAGTACAGTAGCTTTAAACATTTCCTTTACAGCATATCCCAAACTACCCAAAAGGTATTCAAAGCTGCGTTTGTCATTATCCATTTTATTGTTGTCTTTATCGCTATTGTAGTAGAGTCAAAATGCATATGGTAGAGACTAGGATGAGTCAGCAGACGGCGTCTGTCAGGATGCAGTGGTTAAACATAGGACAATAGTCAGAGACGTCATGGGGAGTTGGCAAGAAGAAGGAGCCGGGGGTTTAAGGGGAATGTTTTGTGATGTTAAATGTCATGCAGTGTGATGTGAAATGTCATGCAGATGTGAGATGATCTGCTGGGTTTATAAGGAGAAACCGTGCTTGGCTGTATCATGCTTTTTCTGCGTATGACTGATGTGAGAGTGTTAATAAACTTCCTCTGTTCGTAAACCTGCCTCCTCCTTTCCCACACTCTCCACACTGGTGACCCTGGACGCATTATGGAACACAAGGCAAGAACCCCGGAGTCGGCCCGTACGGGAAGCCCCAGCAACGCGGCAAGCATCCCACAGATGGCCCGGACGGGAACCCCCAGCAACGTGTGCGCTGTTTCAGTCAAGCTACCGGACTTTTGGCAGCACAACCCACGCTCTTGGTTCCACCACACCGAGGCCCAGTTTGCCCTCCAGGGAATAACAGCATACGACACCAAGTTTTACTAAGTGGTTGCAGCGCTGGACACTCGCACAGCCCAGCAGGTAGCGAGCCTGCTCAACCAGCCCCCAGCCCACGACAGATACAAGGCTCTCAAAGCTACGCTGACCCGGCGCTACACGCTCTCGGACTATGAGAGAGCAGAGAGGTTCCTGAGGTGTTCCAAGTTAGGAGATGGTTCAGCTGTCGATCTGATGGAGAAGATGTTGGCGTTAATGGGCACGGACGATGGGCATTTTCTGTTTGCCCACTTTTTCCTCCGGAACCTTCCAACAGAGGCGAGAGCGGTTCTGGCCAATTCGCCATTGCTGGCCACGCGTTACTACCGTGCGCTAGCTCAGGAGGTAGACCGGATCATCCTCACCACCAGAGTGCTCACAGTCAACGCGACAGTCAACGCGGCGGCGTTGCAGCCCAGCGAGACAACCAGAGGAGGCGAGAAGCCACCGACGGTAGCGGCAGCGGGGGCCAAGGAGCGCCAGAGAGACACGCTTTGCTTCTACCACCGCCGCTTTGGAGAGAACGCACGCAGATGTACACCACCGTGCCAATTCAAGCGCTCGGGAAACGCCAAGGCCAGCAGTTGGTAGCAGCTGCAACCGCCAGTGAAGAAAACAAGCTGCTCTACGTGACGGACTCGCGCTCAGGGAGGCGTTTCCTCGTAGACACCGGAGCCCAGAAGAGTATCATCCTGCTGACCTACGCCGACCGGCTGGCAGGACCTAGCGGCCATGGGCTGGTGGCAGTAAACGGCTCGGACATTAGGACCTTTGGTGAGAGAACACTGGCTTTATCTCTACACGGCCGTACATACAAGTGGACTTTTGTCATAGCAGCACTGAGTTTCCCAATCCTGAGAGCTGATTTTCTGTGTGCGCATGGTTTACTAGTTGATGTTGCTAACAGGCGCCTGGTTAATGCACTGTCCTTTGACTCTCTCCCCTGTACAGCTCAAGGGGCCGGGCCAGTAACACAAGCCAACATCACAGCTCCAGGCGGCAAGTTCCACACATTGCTCACTCAGTTCCCAGCATTCACGGTCCCGATGTTTTCGGCAGCCATCGCTAAACATGGGGTGGAGCACTTTATCACCACCAACGGACCGCCCATTTTCGCATGACCTCAGCGCTGGGATGCAGCTAAACTGGCCATAGCGCGCGAGGAGTTTACCAACCTGGAAAGGTTGGGCATCATCAGGCGATCGAACAGCCCATGGGCATCCCCGCTACACATGGTCCCTAAAGCTGAGGGGTCGTGGCGACCGTGCGGCGATTTCCGCAGGTTGAATAACGCCACAGCACACGACCGCTACCCGACTCCCCACATTCAGGATTTTTCCGTTCACCTCGCCGGAGCACGCATTTTTTCTAAAATGGACCTGGTCCGCGGTTACCACCAGGTCCCAGTGCGTGCGGAGGACATACCCAAAACAGCGGTAATAACTCCGTTCGGCTTGTTCGAGTTTCTGCGCATGCCATTCAGATTAAAAGGAGCAGCACAGACGTTCCAGCGCATGATGGACGCGGTGCTGCGCGATCTCCCATTTGTGTTCGTCTACCTGGATGATATCCTGGTGGCCAGTGCGTCCGAAGACGAACACGTTACCCTCCTCAGGACGGTTTTCCAGAGGTTAGAGGAGCACGGGTTAATAATCAACCCGGCGAAGTGCCAGTTCGGCGTGACGGGGATTGATTTTTTTTGGTCACTGCGTCTCACCGGAGGGATCGATACCCTTGCCCGACAAAGTGCGCGCTGTGGCGAACTTTCCCCAGCCTCAGACAGTCGGGGCGCTGCAGGAATTTTTGGGGATGGTTAACTTTTATAACTGTTTCCTCCCCCGCGCAGCTCAACTCATGCAGCCATTGTACACTGTGCTCAAGAGACGGAAACCCACGAATGGATTCAAATGGACTCCGGAGCGAAAGCAGGCGTTCTCTGAGGTTAAAGCAGCCCTGGCAAACATCGCACTATTGGCGCGCCCAGACCCGGCGGCCCGGATAGCACTCACTACCGATGCTTCGGACGTGGCCATAGCGGCCGTCGTGGAGCAACGTATCACCGGTTCTTGGCAGCCGCTCGCTTTTTTCAGCAGGGCTTTGCGTGGCAGTGAGCGTAAATACAACGCGTTCGACAGGGAGTTGCTGGCTCTCCACCTGGCCATACGCCACTTCCAGTTCTGGCTGGAAGGGCGCAGCTTCACCGCGTTAGTGGACCACAAGCCGCTGATGTTCGCGATGGCCAAGGTTTTGAAACCATGGTCGGGCCGGCAGCAGAGACAGCTGGCCGCGATCTTGGAGTTTACGACCGATATTCAGCATGTGTCGGGTAAACTGAATGTGGTGGCGAACTGCCTCTCGCGGGCAGTTGTGGCCCCAGTCTGCGTAGGGATAGATTATACAGCCATGGCCGCAGAGCAGATTAGCGATACGGACGTGCACGTGCTCCAGTCTGGACCAACAGGGTTAAGGCTGGAGAACAGAGTACTGCAAGACAGCAAACCCCCCCTAATCTCCGACGTCTCCACGGGACGCCCGCGCCCGGTGGTCCCGGTCGCATGGCGCCGCCGCGTGTTTGAGTCAGTTCATGCTCTGGCGCACCCAGGAGTGCACACGTCAGTCAAAATGGTGGAAGCGAAATTCGTGTGGCCAGGCCTGCACAAACAAGTGAAAGAGTGGGCGGCAGCCTGCCTAGCGTGCCAACGAGCCAAAGTGCACAAACACATGAAGGCTCCTTTGGAGCCGTTTAGTATACCGGCTAAAAGATTCGACCATGTTCACGTGGACCTCGTGGGCCCCCTCCCGCCGTCGCAGGGGTGCACGCACCTTCTGACAGTGGTGGACCGCACCACACACTGGCCAGAAGCAGTCCCACTTGCGGCAACCACGTCCGCGGACGTGGCGCGTGCTTTTTTGACAACATGGGTGGCACGTTTTGGAATCCCATCGGACATCACGTCCGATAGGGGCCCTCAGTTTGTTTCCGAACTTTGGTCCACGATGGCCTGCAGCCTGGGTGTTGCAATTCATCGCACAACCGCGTACAACCCACAGGCAAATGGGTTATGCGAGCGTTTTCACAGGTCACTGAAAGCAGCACTCAGGGCTTCGTTGACGGATGCAAATTGGGTTGACCGGTTGCCGTGGGTTTTATTGGGGTTGCGTTCCGCACCAAAAGAGGATTTGGAAGCTTCCCCGGCTGAGCTGGTTTGTCAGCTACTGCGGCTGCCCGGGGAATTTTTGCCAGATAATCCCGCACCGGACAACAGACACAGGCACGCTGCCCAGCCCGGCCCACCACTGTTTTCCACATGCTTTAGTGCCAAAAACTTTGAAGAACACGGGGTTCGTGTTCGTCAGACACAATGCCCACCGCCCTCCATTGCGCCCACCCTATGATGGCCTGTCCAGAGTGTAGGAAACAGCTGACAAGCATTTTTTGTTAGACTTGGGGGGGGGGGGGGCGTCGGGAGAAAATATGCATAGACAGACTTAAGCCCGCCTTTGTAGTGGCGGACGAGCAAGTGCTGCTGGCTCGGGCCCCTCGGCATGGAAGACCCCCACTGAACTCCCCAGGCAAACGATTCACCAGGACAGCCACACGGGCAAAGCGAATTCCCCCCCCCCTTGCCATGGCCCACCCGCAGTCAGACACACGTCCAGCAGCCCCCCGCCAGCACAGAGACCCCCGTTACAGCAGATATGGGAGGAGACTGAAGCCCAAAAGACATGGGGACTGAAACTCTGTCTGGGGGTGGGGTAGTGTAGCAGAGACAAAATGCATATTGTACATAGGGTGAGTCAGCAGACGGCGTCTCAGTCAGGATGCAGTGGTTAAACATAGGAGGACAATAGTCATGGACGTCATGGGGAGTTGGCAAGAAGGAGCCGGGGGTTTAAGGGGAATGTTTTGTGATGTTAAATGTCATGCAGTGTGATGTGAAATGTCATGCAGATGTGAGATGATCTGTTGGGTTTATAAGGAAAAACCGTGCTTGGCTGTATCATGCTTTTTCTGCGTATGATTGATGTGAGAGTGTTGATAAACTTCCTCTGTTCGTAAACCTGCCTCCTCATTTCCCACACTCTCCACACTATCCAGTTTTGTTGCCATTTTAATCCGACCGTCTTTAAATGTTATAGTCTATCAATATCTTATAAAATGAAATTATTATGACCTTATTTATTTCCACTTCCTCATGACAATACTGTCTCACACAATCGTGTTTTTTACTATAATTAATTTAGTTATTTTATTATATATCACCTACGAATCGATCGTCCCGATCGAGTTTACTTAAAACTTATGTGTTTATTTCACACACAGTAGGTTCCTAACTAATGCGGTAAGACCAACTCTATTTTAAGGATGCTGTTAACCTTTCCTGCTTTGGTCTCCTAACCGTGGTTGGGGGACACAGGGGAGATCTGTCTTCTCCATGGCCGGAGGCAGCTTTTCCTCCGCGTCAACTCCCGAGTAAACCTCACGCTTGTAAAAAACCGTATGGTGGTACACAGAAGAACAGGCCGTTTTGCTGAAGAGTTGGGGCTTTATTAACGGAACGCACTGTTATTAGCAGCAATTCTAGCTCGCTACCTGCTCCGGTCGCCTCTCTCTCTACTCACCTGCACACTTCATACACACCGTCCGCTCCGCGGGGCCATTCACACAGGGGCGGGGGCGCACCTCGGCTGCGCGCACTCACTCACTCACGTTCACGCACTGAGCTGCCCTATCTGAACACATGAGTTAGACACATCTTACAACAACGCACTCATTGCAATCATCTAGGAATTAAAACCTTTTGGTCTGAGCTAAATACGCTAGGGGTGCCAGCTCTACTTTTTGAAATCAAGCAATGATTTCAAGGGGTTAAAACCTTTTGGCAAAGCAATGCATCCTCCGGGTAACACTACTTTTGTCGGCGGCCCTATAGGATTTTTTTTCTTTTTCTTATGTCCACCTTGGGATTTAAACCTTTTACCCAGACTATGCAATGCTCAATGGGGCAAATCTTCCTTTCTGGTCGCCCTATACGATTTTTTTTTTTTTTGTCTTTTTCTTATGTCCACCAGACTTCTTTTAGGTGGCCCTATAGGACTTTTTTTTTGTCTTTTTTTATGTCCACCCAGGGATTTCAACCTTTTGCCCAAGCTATCTCCAACCTTGCCTTTTAGGAACAGTATTAACACGTATGACTTATCCCACGGGGTTAAACCACTTGGCGATTTCCTTATCTTTCTCTTATACGTCAAACTCAGTAAATATTCATTAAAAACAACATATAATAAATTCAAGACCATATCTGTTTCATTTCTCAAATAAAATCACACTTACGTGAATATTTAATCTCTACAGAAGGGTCTGTCCCCGAAGAGACAGGCAGAAATTTGTTGAAAAAGGATTTCTGCTTACCTTTTATAGTTTTGCGGCCGCCGAACTGTAGAGGAAAAAATCCTCACGCCATCTACAAAACTAAAATTTAGCCTCGTAACCAGGCAGAAACACCAAATTGCTGCGCTAACAATATCTTAACCCCCAGTTCTTTTATACGAAGGCCAAATAACCAGACAGAGATGAAGTACAATTTCACTTATTTTACTGAAGCTGAGATGGAGTACAAGCAGTGCTGGAACACAGCTCTTTCGGCATACCAGAAGAGTGCGCTACCCCAAAACTGGGTCCTACACTTTTTATAAAACTTCCCCACTCCCCATGCAAGGGGGGTGGTTTCCTCATTTGTATCAGTAATTTTCCAACATGTGTACACTCCTGCTGAAAGCAGAAGTGATCCTGTTTCCAGCAAGTGGGTTATAGGGTGTAACCTAAAAACAGCAATGTAGCATATGAAGCAAGCAGATAAAGTAGGTGTAAGATCATTGTTGCAGTTTTAACTGACATTTGGAGGAATATGATTGCTTCATGGAATTTTACCTGCAACCCACATAGGACTATATATATGACAGTCACCTCAACCTATGTTCAAGATTTCAGCACTCCAGGTCATTCCTAATCCTTCAAAGATCAAGGATTGAATGGCGTGGAGGGCATGTCCATGGTAACACATGTGACATCATGCTAAAGTTGATGTGCAGTTACGATCATCGCTCTGGTCTGATGAATCTCAGAAAATTTCACGTCATACTGGCAAGTGGCGCATGAGTAATAAAAGTTTTCAGCAATTCTTTTGTTAACCAGTAGGTTGTGCTGTATCTTTTGTCAGGTATTTTGATGTAGATGCGTTCCAGGCAGGACCATTTTCCATCATGGAAACTTTGGTGCACATCGAACAAGTTTTGCCCGAGTTACAGCTGCTTGATTTTGTAAGGGGAGAAGACAAACATTGCCATGGCAACACTTCCCTGTCAGTTATTTGTTGTCCACCCATATAGGACTATATATGACAGTCACCTCAACTTTCACCAAATTTCATGACTCCAGGACCTTCCCACCCCTCCCCATAATCTCACGAATTGAATGGCGAGGAGGGTGTGTCCATGGTAACACGTGTGATGTCATGCTAAAGTTGATGTGCAGTTATGATCATCACTGTGGTCTGATGAATCTCAGAAAATTTCACAGCATTCTGGCCAGCGGTGCATGAGTAATAAAACTGTTTTCAGCAACTCTTTCATTAACCAGTAGGTGGCGCTATAGCTTTTGTCAGGTATTTTGATGTAGACATGTTGGGGGCAGGACTACCTTCCATCATGGAAAGTTTGGTGCACATTGGACAAGTTTTGCCCTAGTTACAGCTGTTTGAAGTTGTAAGGGGAGGAGTCAAATTTCGCCATTGCGCCCTGGCCACACCTTTTGAGATTTTGACTTAATTTATGCAATTTGTAATGGCCAATTCCTATAGATGCCACCCTGTAAAAATGAGCTCAATCGGAGATGGCCCCTAGGACTAGTTTGTTCAAATGTAAGGTGTGTTTTTTTTTTCCGAATTGGAGGTTAGGCGACTTTGAGGCAAGATGGCGGCCTTCCTGTTGGCGGTGGGCATGGGCCACAATTATGTTTATTGCATGTCTTAAGGTGATGCACACCTCACCCAAATTTTTTGTCTCTACGGCAAAGTTTACGGTCACCAGTCTCCATAGACCTTGTACGTTTGGCCCCTCCCACAAAAATTAGTTGTGGGGGGGGCACAAATCTTTTCCAGTTTATCAAATTTTTCACTAGGTCTGAGGGGTTTGCCAAAAAAAAAAAATCACGTTTTGGTTAACGTTCAGAGAGTGAAATTTGCTTTCGTTTAGGCGGAATAATAAAGAAATGGAGCAATTACAATAGGGCTTTCACTGACTGACGTCAGTGGCTCGGGCCCTATTAAATAATTTATTTTTTTTTTTAAAAATTCAAAAATTTAAATTTAAAATTAAAGAATTAAAATTAATTCTAAATTACAATAGGGCTCTCGCCCACTGTCAGTGGATCAGGCCCTAATTAAAGCTGCAAGCAGCTGTAAGCGGAGGAGTCAACCTTCGCCATGTTGCCATGGCAACACTTCCCTGTCAGTAATGTGTTACCGATGCACATAGGACAACATATGACAGTCACCTGAACCTATGTTTCAGACTTCATGAGTCCAGGGCATTCTCAACCACCCCAACAAGATCACGGATTGAATGGCAAGCAGGGCGTGTCCATGTTAAGAAGTGTGACGTCATGGTAAAATTGATGTGCAGTTATGATCATCCCTATGGTCTGATGAATCTGAGAAAATTTCACATCATTCTGGCAAGGGGCGCGTGAGTAATAAAAAGTTTTCAGCAATTCTTTCTTTAACCACTAGGTGGTGCTGTAGATTTCTATGAATATTTTTTCTATAAAACTGTTTGGAAATGGACTGATATCCATAATATTGAATTTGCTTCAAAGCCGACAATGCATACCAGAGTTGCTGCCGTCAGAATGGTCATAGAATGATCATGGCAAGGCATAAAACTTTGCCACGCCCCTATGGCCAAACTGTCCAACTTTAAAAAAGTTTTCAATAACTTTTAATGGTACAAGGGTATAGATGATTGTCACCACAAATGAGCTCAATCAGAAAAAAAAAAAAACCTACGACGAGTTCAATCAAATGCGTGAGGTGGAAATTTGGTCACCGCCGCTTCCTGGCAACATGGCCGACTTCCTGTTTGGTGTAGACCATCACTTCTATGGAGGTTTTTTTTTTTGCATGTCTTGACATGATAAACATCTCACCTGATTTTCATCTTTCTATGCGAAAGTGTGTGCCACTCCCCAATGACTTCACATGTTAGGTGGCGCTGTAGAGCCATTTTTGTGGGGTCATTCATATTTCCTCCAAAATGTTCAATTTTTCGCCAGTCTTGAGGTCCCTGCAAAAAATGGTGAGTTTTCATGCACGTTCACTACCCCAAAAATGAGATCTTAGATGAAGAGAAAAAATTAACCTGTGAGCAGCTGTAGTGGGCCTCGCCCCCTGCGCAACCGTGGACCCTGGTGCCCGTTGTACCTAGCTGGCTCAGAAGATTTCCCTTCGTTGCGGCAAGCACTGCGTGAATCATAAACAGTTTGGCGCAGTACTTCCTTTGAGCAGTAGGTGGCATTCTAACTTTTGTCAATCATTTTTATGTAGCAGCGTGTGGGGCGAGATTTGCTGAAAATCAGACTGTTTGTCTAAGTTACAACTTTCCGATGTTCCACGGTGATGAGTCAAGTGTTGCCATGGCAACACTTCCCTGTCAGTAATGTGTTGCCCACCCAGATAGGAGTACATATGACAGTCACCTCAACCTATGTTCCAGATTTCATGACTCCAGGTTGTTCCCAACCCTCCCAAAAAGATCACTGATTGAATGGTGAGGACAGCATGTCCATGGCAACAGCAGTGACGAAATGCTAAAGGTGATGTGCAGTTATGATCAACCACGCTGTTTGATAAGCCTCAGAACATTTCACGTCATTCTGGCAAGTGGCACATGACTAATAAATAAAACAGTTTTCAGGAATTCTTCCTTTAACCACTGGGTGGCGCTATATCTTTTGTCAGGTATTTTTATACGGACGTATTCGGAGCAGGACTATTTTCCGTCATGGTGAAATCAGACAAATTTTGCTTGAGTTACAGCTGTTTGACGTTGTCAGTGGAGGAGACAAACTTTGCCATGGTGCCGTGGCCACGCCTTTTGAGACTGCGACTGGCATCTGATAACTTTACGGCCAAGGCCTATAGATGCCGCCATGTGAAAATGAGTTCAATGGGAGCAGGCCCCCAAGGGGAGTTCATTCAAATGTGAGTGGTGCAGTACTTCCCATGAGCAGTAGGTGGTGCTGTAAGTTTTGTCAACCATTTTTATGTAGGAGCATGCAGGGTTGGACTAATATCCGCCGTAGAAAATTTGGTGACAATTGGATGAAATTTGTCCAAGTTGCAACTTTTTGAGGTTCCATGGCGAGGAGTCAACCTTCGCCACGGTAACACTTCCCTATCAGTTGTGTTGCTGACCCATATACCACTACAGATGACAGTCACCTCTACCCATGGTCTAAATTTCATGACTCCAGGCCCTTTCCAATCCTCCACACAAGATCACGGATTGAATGGAGAGGAGGGCATGTCCATGGTAAGGTTGATGTGCAGTTGTGATCATCCCTGTAGTCTGATAAATCTCAGAACATTTCATGTCATTCTGGCAAATGGCACGTGACTAATAACGAAGAGTTTTCAGCAATTCTTCCTTTAAACATTAGGTGGTGCTGTAGATTTCTTTGAATACTGTTGTATAGAACTGTTTATAATTGGACTGATATGCACAATATTGAATTTGGTTGAAATCTGACAATGTATACCAGAGTTATTGCCGTCAGAATGGTCATAGAATGATCATGGCGAGGCATCAAACTTTGTCACGTCCCTATGGCCAAACCGTCGAGCTTTAAGAAAAGATTGATAACTTTTAATGGCACATGGGTATAGATGATTGAGCTCATTTGTGGTGACAATTGGGGGGAAAAAAAAACCCCTAGGACGAGTTTGATCAAATGCACATCAACTGTACGAGGTGGAAATCAGGTCACTGCACTTTGTGCCAAAATGACCCACTTCCTGTTGGGTGTAGACCATCACTTCTATGGAGTTTTTTGGCATGTCTCGACATGGTAAACATCTGTCCCGATTTTCATCTTTCTATGCGAAAGTAAGCGTGTGCCACTCCCCATTGACTTCACATGTTAGGTGGCGCTGTAGAGCCATTTCTGTGGGGTCATTCATATTTCCTCCAAAATATTCAATTTTTCGCCAGTCTTGAGGTCCCTGCAAAAAATGGTGAGTTTTCATGCACGTTCACTACCCCAAAAATGAAATCTTGGATGGAGAAGAGGGGAAAAAAAAAAAATTAAAGCTGCCTTCCCGTCGTCGTGGCAAGCGCTACGGGAATAATAAAGTAAGCCATTTGGTGCATTACTTCCTGTGAACAGTAGGTGGTGCTATAAGATTTGTCAACCATTTTTATGCAGGACCGTGCAGAGTCGGACTAATAGCCGTCGTACAAAATTTGGTGAAGATCGTCTCAAGTTTGTCCAAGTTTCAACTTTCCGATGTTCCATGGCCAAGAGTCAACTTTCGGCAACACGTTCCTGTCAGTAATGTGTTGCCCACCCACATCGGACAACAAATAACAATCACCTTAACCTATGTTTCAGATTTCCTGACTCCAGGGCATTCCCAACCACCCCAACAAGATCACAGATTGAATAGAGAGGAGGGCATGTCCATGGTAAGAAATGTGACGTCATGGTAAAGTTGATGTGCAGTTATGATCATCCCTGTGGTCTGATGAATCTCAGAAAATTTCACGTCATTCTGGCAAGGAGCACGTGAGTCATAAAGAAAACAGTTTTCAGCAATTCTTTTAACCACTAGGTGGCGCTGTAGATTTCTATGAATATTTTTTAAATATTCAATTTTTCGCCAGTCTTGATGTCCCTGCAAAAAAATCATGAGTTTTCATGCACGTTCACTACTCCAAAAATGAGATCTTAGATGGAGAAGAACAAAAAAGAAAAAGAATTTCTTTTTTTTTTTTTTTTTTTTTAAATTTCAACAATTACAATAGGGCTCTCGCCCACTGACTTTGTCAGTGGCTTGGGCCCCAAATACAAATAAGGGACAGAGCGTCAATTTCCAATACTCGCCATACAAAATTTCTTCCAGCAAATTGACACTGTCAATTTGCAGTACCTTGATTTTATTTATTTTATTTCTCACAGAAGAAAAGTCGTAAAAAATCCAAGTTTGGTATCTATGGACTCGGTACGATCCCCAGATGGCATTGAGGCCATCTGTGAGTCCATAGCTTTCTTGGTTTTCGAGTTATAATTTTTCAAAATTTGCACATTTTGCTGTAATTCAGCCAAAATCCACGAGATGGCAGTGTTTTTCAGGGTCCTGGAAATTGACGGCATGGGTATTGCCACTGTTCTACATGAGAGGATTTTGCCATTTGACAACTTGGGTATTGGGAATTGACAGATACACCTTCACATGTCAGTTTGTAAGTACTTTAAATTAAAATGTACTGGATTTACAGTAAGTGTCATTGAGCAATACCTTGTTCTATCTAGGTTATTGGAAATTGACAGAGAATCCCACACATGTCAATTTCTAAGTACTTTCAATTTATTTACAGTAAGTGTCCATCAGCCATACCTTGTTCCCATTAGTGTCACTTTCAGATAACCTGCAGTATAAACTCTACATTCTTGTACCAATAGGTGGTATATAAAGTTTTTGTGTCTTTTCAACCTTGTCAGAAGGGAGGGTGTCAGAGGGTTGACCACCATGACACCTATAACAGTCTCAGCTGTATTGGGTATAAAAAAATCTTGCTTAGGTCCTGGGGACCTGAGCTCAGAGTAAAAGCATCTAGACTCCACTCGATGTGTGGCAAGTAATCTGAAATCTGTACCTCCATCTTTGGCCGTTTTATGGTCTCCGGGGTTTGAGCTTAAAGTATGTGTATCCACATTCCCCAAGGAGCAGGAATCAAGTGGTCTCATGTCTCTATCTACTTTCTAATAAGACTGATTTCAATCTGGATTCCGTTCTCACCACAGCACTGAAACCGCCCTCCTCAGGGTAATCAATGACCTCCTGCTCGCCTCTGACTCTGGCTCCTTCACCATTCTTCTTCTCCTCGATCTCAGCGCAGCTTTTGATACCATCAATCATTCCATCCTGCTCCGTCGTCTGCTTTCTATTGGCATCACTGACTCCGCCCTCTCTTGGTTCACCTCCTACCTGTCTGACATATTCCAGTACATCTCCATCAACAATCACAAATCACGCACCACCCCGTATCACACGGTATCCCTCAAGGCTCTGTGCTCGGTCCAACCCTTTTCACTCTCTACATGCTTCCGCTTGGTCACATCATCTGTCAACATGGTCTTCACTTTCACTGCTACGCCGACAACACCCAGCTGTACATCTCCTCTAAATCCATCACCCCCACCATTCTCTCCACCATCACCAACTGCTTCACAGACATAAAAACCTGAATGACTAACAACTTTCTCAAGCTAAACAGCAATAAAACAGAAATCATTTTTGGACCAAAATCTCTTTTCCCCTCTTCCCAGAACTTTTCATTCCAAATCAATGGTCACTCAGTCACCCCCTCCCCCCTGGCCAGAAACCTCGGCATTATCATGGACCCCACCCTCTCCTTCAAATCTCACATCAATCATATCACCAAAACATCATTTTTTCATCTTCGTAATATTGCACGCCTCCGTCCCACCCTCTCCCCCTCTGCTGCTGAAATACTCATCCACGCTTTCATCACCTCCAGACTTGATTACTGTAA